>JASJET010000187.1:3287500-4677500 GCA_034092305.1 Diaprepes abbreviatus
TTAAAGAATTCTTTTGTACCAACCATGTGGTATGTCAAAACGTAAATCAGTTGACCTTCTAAATTAAAAAAAAATTATATGACATTTAGAAATTAAAGTTCACAATAGTAATAAACAAGAGAAGAAAGTTAAAATAGTACTACAACAAGAAAAGAAAGTTGGTCAAACATTAGCTGAATACAAATGGTGCGTTTTAGTAGATAGGCACACAAAGATATAATAAGGTAAGGTATCCTGTTACCCTAAGACGATATGTGCTAATTGTGTTTTAAGATAATTTGTCTACTGCAAAGACGTAACAAGGTAAGATAGGAAGAATAATCGAGTTCCTTAAACTTAGAACAGACTAGCGGGTGGTCAAAATTCTACAGATAAGCTTCAAATAAACCAAAGATAAAAGATAAAAATTAAGACTCATTTCCAGTCCCCCTGCCAAAGTACGTTGGAATTCGAGTATACTTTTTCATATGATTTGGGCACCTATATACTACGTAGAGTCTTTGTCAGCCAAATTCCCTCAGATAAGCAAACTATCAGCTCAGAAATTTATAAATTGTACAATGACAGGTCCTTTTAAAATAATTTTACCCTGGTAACAGTTTTAACAGTTAAAACTAAGTAGCATAACTTTTAACACAATATTAGGTTGCCAAAATGCTTGAGAAACAGGTAGTATTAATAAATAAAATAGGTAATTCAGACCAGCAACAGGTTTTTAAGATAATTTTTAAGCACTTATGTGAAGATGGTCGACCATGAATTAAGGAAAGATTGCTGTAAAATGAACATTATCGTTAAAAACCAAATAATTTCCTGCTCTGCAGATATATTTAAACATGCTTAAATCAAAAAAAGGTAATTTGTAGCTCAGAGTCTGGTAAATTTTGAAAAAAAAAGTCAAGGGAACAAAGAAACTTACCTTGGTCTTTTGTAGTCGGCAAAGAAAGAAGACCTAGGGTTCATGATTCTGGTCTTTCACCACTGGAAAATTTTTAAACACAGAATGTCTGACAGATTTTAACAAAAATGGTGAGAGAAGCAAACCGGAAAGAGTCTAGTGACTAAACTAACAAAAATAATCCAAAACTCTTTTAAACTAAATAAGTTCAGTTATAGAAAAATACCTTTTTTCTTTTCACTGAAACACCCTCTTGAAGACAAAATCTTGACAAATGGTTCAATGAATTTTTACTTGCAATCGATAATCACCAGTTAAAAGCCGATGTAACGGTGTTAAAAAAAAATAGAGTGACGAAATTACAAAAAATCCTGTAACACATTCATTAGAAAATATTTTTTTTTTGAAAATTTACATCATCTCTGTTGATTAATGAAATCACAGAAGCTTAGTCTCAAATCGAAGTCGAAAGGTAAACGCTTTTGTACTATCTGGAGGTAGAATCGATGCAAGAGCTATTCTCTTAAAATCATATTTATTGCATCTTTGGAAACTCTAAAATTCCAAATCCAAATGTCAGGTGCCTAAACAAGGATTTTCTTGAACTCGTTGACCATGTTAGTGAGTTCCTCAACCTCCGGTGTCGTTGTAGTAATATTCCATCCAAAATCAGTCATTGCGGTAGCAAAAATCGGGTTCTTAAAGGCACCTCTCAACAGCGGCAAATGTATGGTCGTTAGATACGCGTCTATTTGGAAATTTGTCTCTACACTCACCCACTTCTGATCATTTCCTTAACAATAACCGGAAATTAATATCATGTCAGCGATAGTCTAATGTTCAACACTAACAAAAAATTAATAATTAAACTATAAATTTTAATATTAAATGATAAAAGTTTGATTGAACCGTGTGATGATAGTTTTTTGGAACTAGTGACGATACTTATTATTGGCAACTCGTTGTTATGTAAATTTTTATTGTTTTTGGCATGTTAACCCTTAGACAAGTCTCAATAAAGTATGTAGGGGGCTACGACAACTCTAAGTACGCAATAAAACTTTTAAATTCGATTTTCTCCGAAACGGATGCTCGAAGCGACACCTACTAGTAACTTTTTTAAATAAAATATATCTAGAAATAATAATTTTTATTTAATTAATTTAATATACCAAGG
The DNA here is from genome assembly GCA_034092305.1 of Diaprepes abbreviatus. Classification (NCBI taxonomy): domain Eukaryota; kingdom Metazoa; phylum Arthropoda; class Insecta; order Coleoptera; family Curculionidae; genus Diaprepes; species Diaprepes abbreviatus. The sequence continues at coordinate 3,289,576 of JASJET010000187.1, forward strand.
CAAAAAAAGTTATGAAGCTTTAGATGTTGGCAAAATCCTGTTGCGTCCTTTGCAATACACATCAAAACTGTAATCAGATCTTGTTTTCTCATTCTGAGAGACCTCAAAGTAGCAAATTTAGTGCAAATCAAGCTGCAATAAAGCTTTAAAAAAGTATAACTTTGATATCCTGTATTTCGAAAACTATCAACTTTTCTAATAAGGTAAGTTGAACTAGATCCTTATAATTTTACCTCAGGAATTTGCACTAGCGTTTTTAATAGACATTTTAGTGACCCTCCCGTTATATCAACAAATAAACCTTTGTATATAGAAACCACAGACAAAAGCCTAGAGATATAAGTCCATGAAATCGGTAAGAGGAATAGTTGTCCTCCAAACATAATTTTTCTGTTTGCATTTTCAAGGTTCATAATTTGTTTGACTTATTGTCGCACTTGCCACTTTAAACTTTCCAATGTCAACTAAGACCAATTTTAAAGTTAAATCATGCTAATGAATTCGGGGTTTATTTTCAACATACATGAGTTTTGAAGTTAGTGAATTGGGGGATTAAATTGTTGTTAACGATCAAAGTAGATTTCTCTTCTTTCCGTCTTCATTGACTGTTATTTTTTGTTTTAGCTTAACTTTTGAGTGGATAATCTACAATGACGTCAATAAATGTTCCATTAGATGGAAATTGTTTATTGCACTCCATCGCACTGGCATTCTTGGATCCCACCAGCCACGAAAATGAATTTCAAAGCCGTTTCCAAAAGTTATTTGGGCCTGGATTCGAAAACGAGTGTGAGACATTGTACCAACAATTTCTAGTCAATGCAATTGACTCAAATTTATATAAATACATTACGACAAATAATCAGTGGGAAGCTTTAATAGATAAGTTTAGATTTAATCTGGTAAAATTCATGGAATTACAATCATCAAAATTTCTTTCAAATCCTGTAAATCCCACAGGTTATATACCAAACGATAATAGCTTTTACTGTACGAAATCATTTAATGAGTATTTAGAAATTATATCAAAATCAGGAGTTTGGTTGGGCAGTCTTGAAATACTTGCATCCACTTTTTTGTTAGAATGCTGCATTATTGTCCAGCAACAAGATAAAATTGTTGCAACTTTTAATACACAGTCTAATCTTATTTTAACATTAGTGTTCCTTGAAGAGAAAAAACATTACAATTTTATACTTAAATGTTCTCCTATACCAAAACAAAAAAGAAAACTTCCTATGACTGAATCAGAATTTCACGAAGCTAGTTCTGATTTAGTTCACCAAACCTCAAAAATGAAGAGGCTTAAGTTGAATGAGGCTATTAAAACATACGATGCGTCAGGTGTCAAAAGAGCTTTGCACGGTACTATCTATCAACTAGAGTTGTTAATGTTATTTTTACTTAGAATAGAAAAATTATCAGAAGTATTCTTTTTGGCAACTGAAATGGACATTGCAGAAAAATTTGATGATGTAGTTTTAAAATATAAAATGGAAGGCAACAGTCAGTATAAATGGCGCTTTCTTCAAGCTAAACACAAACAGGATTCAACAAAGCACAAAATTACAATTAAGGAACTTATTTCGTCAAAGGATGATGATTTCAGCCTTCAAAAATACTTTGTGTCATTCTTTAAAATAAAAACTAATGAGTATTTCCGTGACGCTGAGCTAGAAGACTTTTGTATACTTACCAATACAACTTTCGATTTAGAAATAAATGAAAAAGATAATAAAAATATTAAGGAATTAAAGAAAAATTGGAAAAATCTTTTTGCAGAAAAGTGTGTTCTTCCAGATGGTCATATTCTCTTCTTTGAGGGCGAAGAAACGCAAGAAGTAAGATTTAAACAAGATCCATTAACGTTAAGAGATTTAGGTAACTTTATAAAAGTAGCTCTTAAATATGCAATAGCTAATGTTAAGAAGAAAGGGTCTCAAACGGAACAGTTGTTACTTAACTCTAACATGATTCCGGATATAATAAAACAACAGATGAACTCATTAAGTATAGACGATATTAGTGATACAATACTGGAAAAAATTTTACATATCGAGGAAAAAGTAACAAAGTATGATAAGAAGACACCGAAAGATCAATTTTTTCGACTAGCTGATGATATTTTGGAGTTAACTACTTCTCCTCCACTTTTACTTATTAAAGAGGATTTAATGAAACAAAAAATCGTAAAAAGAGAAGAAAAGGATCAATTCTTCGAACAGCTGAGCCTTCATTTAAAGAACTATATAAAGGAAATGACTAACATAGATGATTGGTTACAAAGTTCAACCAGTGGATATAGTACAGTTAAACTGCAGGATTTAAAAGCAGCTTTAGAGAATTTCGATACATATTTTCCTGAATTTGTTTCAAAATTTTGTTTTGTTGTTAACTATCCAAATGTAGATGATTTAAATATACATATTTCGACAGAAATCGGTAATGACGAAAAGCTCCTTACTCCCGATCTGTTTACGAACTCATTTGAAAAAATAATGCTTGACTGGCTCAAACAAAAAGAAGGTGTTTTTTTGTCAAACGAAGAAGGTTATGATATATTTCATGATATTCAAGATAAAATACAAACTTTAAAGGTATCAGGTTTAAGTAAAGCTTATCCAGAAAAACTAAGTAGTTATGATATTAACTTTAAACAAAGCTTACCGTGTATTCCAATTTTCTTACAAGATAATGACAATTCATTGTTACATTTAGAATCTACGCAAACTCAGCTGACATCAATCAAGTTGCTAGACACATTAAAAGAGCTACGGAAATATGACGAATTTCACTGGTTAAATAGTGAAGATAGTTTTATATTTATCACACTAGACTTATTAATTTTACCAGAAATACAGAAAATTGCAATAAATTCATTTTCTTCAAAGGTCAATAGACAAAATTTGTTTATTGTGGAATGTAGTTCGGATGGAGACAATAATGAATACACAAAGTTATTTGGTAGACTGGGGATAGGAATTAAAAAGTCTCCAAACAGAAAGATTATTTTCATAGGAAAAGAAGATAACGGCTTTATAAAAAAATTTAAAAATACACGGAAACATGAACATAGAGATTTCACGAATTTTAATGATTTAGATGAGAGTTCTCAAGAAAATATATTATCACAACTGGTAGTACTTCAAGGAAAAGATATACAGTTAGGCCATATTATTGACAATACTTTAGCGGCCAGTTTAATAAATGAAGCTTTTCTAATTGCACTTATTAAAAATGATCCAATAGTTGTAATGGGTGATACTATAAAGCCCTATATTAACTATAATGCTGATTATTACATTTCACGAAAACTTCAATACCAAATACTAAAAAAATCAATTATCTATTCGGGCTTACCCCTTTTCATTTCAAATATTACAGAGGAAAAGCTTTTAAAATTCAAAGTTAAAAGAGAGAATTTTTGTAAACTGGAAAACTATAGTTTTTTAACAAATATTGTTTTCACCGAGTCAAATGATGAGGTCAAAAATCTACAAGATTTCAACGAGATAGGTTGTCAAACAAATCAAAACTCTCTCCATTGGGTTGTTTTTAATAAAGGATCCTTAATATGGAATTCATCAAAGGGCGACATAACCAAAATTTTGAATTATGTTGATTACGAATCTACTAATATGATTTTGGAAGACTCTTTTGAGGAACATGATTCTTCTGGATTTTTGAATATAAATCAGAAACTGATAATTGTAGCCGATAATCCAGGAATGGGAAAATCCACCCTATTGACAAGCGTCGCGTTAAAAATTAAAGAAAATAATCCAAATTGGTGGGTATATGTTATTAACTTAAACGATTTCGGAACTCCAAATCACCCGTATAGTTTAAAAAATATAACATTTGATGATGACGATGTGGATGCAGCAGTAGAATACTGTTCATTTTTAGTAATGCCGGAAACTGACAGTGTAGAAAACAAATTTTTTAGAAAACTTTTTAAAATCAGCCTTCTTACAAAAAGTTTGCAACAAAAGTTGAATGTGGTACTATTATTTGATGGATTCGATGAGATTACGCCTACATACAAAGATAAAACAATGAAACTATTAAAAGAGCTGCAAAAAACAAACCTAACACAATTATGGGTTTCAACTAGGTTTCATGTAAAAGATTATCTAGAGACAGAATTAAATTGTCCAGCTTTATTGCTGAACCACTTTACCAACTGGGATAAAGTTCTATTTTTAAATAAATTTTTAAAATGGCATTTAAGATATAGAGAAACAGATCTTGAAACGGCTCTTAATAATTTAGTTAGTATTCAAAAAACTAACAGTTACGTTAATGAAAGTAACAATGCATTAAATGTATTTATTCAAGATATTTTAAAATTATTAGAAGCTTTGAAAAGTAACTGTAGTATTGAATATAAAAATTATTTAATCGAGAATTTAGACCCTTCAGTGTATTCTTGGATTTTGTTGCTAAAATGGCAGAAGGCTGTAACGAAAAGGAAAGAAGACATAACCTCCAATCCTCTTCACTTAAAGATGTTGGCAGATGTCACTTTTAGGAGGATTGATGAGTTAAAAGAGTTTGATATTCTTTCTTTATACGAAGCATTTGTAAATAGTACATTTGATATATTCTTCAAAGACAAGAAAACCATGGGCGAAGTCTTAAGCGGTAGAATGATTGAAATATCGTCTTCAATGAATTACAAAAAAATACATCAGGAATTAGCACAAAAATTCTTAATTTCACACAAAAATATAAAACTTGCTTTTAGCTTTTTACAAAATGAAATTGATAATTTTGACCAGTTCAGTTATGAATCGAATGAATATAAAATAAATATTGAGCAAATTTTAGTACGCATTGGTCTTGTTTTGTTTGATTCTAGCATGGAGCTAACCTTCATCCATGCTACTTTTGCTGAATACTTTTTATTTGAGTGGCTTGTGAATTATATTCAAGAAGAGCAAGTTCAGGAAATATTGGTTCGTATAATTCTGATCGAAAGTGATTATAGCCTCGCTTGTGAATTTTTTGAAATCTTTCTTGGTAGAAAATCCAAAATGAAAAATTGTATTTTTAGCCAAAAACTCATTAATATTGTCGCGCAACATGAAATAGAAACTTATACTAATAACACAATTTTACATTTGGCTACAATTCGAGATCATTCAAATATAATAAATTTTTTAATCGAACAATTTAAAAATTATGATTTTGAGTATTTACGTAGGATACTTCTTGCTACTAACAGACGGAGTGAAACTGTTCTAGAAGTGGCAAATTTATCTAAAAATGTAAATTGTTTTAAAATACTGTTGAATTTATATGGTTTATATTGTAAAGAATCATTAGATGCCATTTTAATATCTTTAATTCGAAGTTCCTCTATAGAAATAGAAAATGAAAAAAAGGAAAATGATACAACAATTTTCCAACATATTATTTTATTTGCGAAACGGGAACTTCCAATGGAAAATTTTAAAAGATTTTTATTAACTCCAATAAGAACAATTTATTGTGACAAGTATAAAAGAGTAGGAACCTGTAACGTATTACATTTAATGGTCTATTTAAGACAAAAATCAAACCTGGAGTTCCTATTAAATGAGATGAAAGATTGTCCCAATCTTCTTAGAAGACTGTTATTACAGAAAGAATTGAGCGATGACGGTATGACACCATTTTACTTGGCCTTATATAAAAATTATTTAGAAATAGTTAATGTATTTCTTGTATCATTACAAATTAATTTTAAGCTTCTGAATTTTATGTTATGTCAATCAGATATATATGGAAATACACTACAGAGTAAAAATTTGTTAAATAATCCTAAGACTGTTGAATATTTTATACAAGTTTTAAGTCAGAATATAAACCCAATCGATTTTTTAAGGGTAACAAATTTTTTGCTTTTGACATGTAATAACAAAAAAGAAACATTTCTTTCTGTTTTATTTAAACAAAATCTTGATAAATGCTCTTTAATAACATTACTAAATAAAATTGAAATTAGTACAACTTTCGAAGACATGTTGCTTATATCAGTTTACTCTAATAGTGCGATATTTGAATCTATAAATACATTTTTGGATTGGTTCGAAGAATGTATCAAGCAGTCTGTGCATAATGGTAATGATTTTATATTAAACGTAATTAAAAATGTAAAAGAGAAGGTACCACTCGTTTTAGAAGAAACTAAAAACATTACCGAAACAATATCCTTATCTTTGGAAGCAATAAATACCATTTTTGATGGCAATCAGCAATGTCAAAAAATTTTGAATGACAAACAGTTACTCCTGACTGTTACGATTAATTCTTTCATAAATATTTTGGACTTTTTATTACAAAAATCAGAAACAAAAACACAAAATTGTGTCCTAAATTATTTAAGTAATTATCCTTGGGTCCTACAAAAACTTGTTTTGGATGTTGATCTATTTGGAACAGTTTTGCATAAGTTAACAATTAAAAATCTATTTGAGCAAATTAAAATATTGTTTAGTCATCTTAGTAATTTTCCTGATATTCTGGAACATTTAATATTAAAAACTAATAGCGTTGAAGACATGGCGTCCCATATAGCTGCTTTAAAGAAAAATGTTGATGTACTTAATATTATACTCAACCATACAGTTCACATTGACACCCTAGCTTATATTATTTTTGCAACAAATCGAAATCAACGAAATATTCTTGAAATAGCAGTTCAACAAAAAGCTGAAAATCTCGTTAAGCTAATTTTATCAATGTTAGATCGACTAAATCGAAACGATATAATTGATTTAATATTGGGGACATATAAACACACAGAAAGTGTCATTTCGTTTGCATTTAAAGTAAGTACTCCAGATATTTGCATTATTTTATTGCAGTATGTTAGGGAACGTTTTGAAACTTCCAGACTTAAACAGATTTTTTTGGATACAAACAATTTACCAACAATAAATTTGGACGATTACGGCAACTTACTTTTTGCGGCAGCCAAACAATCACAATTTGTTGTTTTGGATGTTTTACTAGTATATGTTCAAATGCTTTTTGGTAGCTCTGTTGAGTTTAGGGATTTTTTTTTATCGATCAATCCGAATCAGAACAATTTTTTACATGTAGCTTGCATTTTTGGGAGCCATTTAAATATTAAGTATTTTTTTGAGGAAATATCTAAACTTCTAGATTTGAAAATGATCGCTTCTTTATTGCTGACACAAAATAATTCGTCGAAAATGACACCATTGCATAATGCAGTGTTTCACGATCAACTCGCGTCACTTAAAGTGTTATTGTCGTTTTGTGAAAATCAATTATTGGATGTGTATCCGGATTTAACTTATAAAATATTGCTTGCTGGAGAAATTTCTGGCTGCACACCTCTTACGTTAGCAGTTGAGAAAAATTTTCCAGAAAGTTTTTATATACTCTTGGAAACAGCAAAATCTTTGGATACAAGGCATGCGGGTATATTAAAGGAAATTTTAATTAAAACAAATCATGAAGGAAGAACTGTTCTTCACGACATAATTTTACAAGGCGATAGTGATATGTTGCGTAAATTAATAGATATTTTGGAAGAACAGTTAAATATTTTGGATGAGTTAGTTTTAATTGATGACAATAATGATGAAATAATTTTGCATGCGAATGTTTTTGATGATGATTGTGATATAGAAATGAGAAAACTAATATTAACAAAAATACAAAATGAAACGAAAATAAAGTTGTTAACGAAGGAAAATAACTTTGGCTTAACTCCTTTACATAAAGCATACTGGAATTGTTATCCAGATAGTGTGCTAACAGATGTTTACATACAGTTTTTACTAGATCAGATGAATCAGCGAAATCTGCTTGATCAAACATTTTCAAAGCTTCAGCAAGCTTCGTCTGTAGCGCAACAATTTCTAGATGCTATTAAAAATGAAAATGAGGCGGAAATTAAAACAATCTTAGATATGTGTTGCGACTGTTTGAAAGAACTATTTTTAATGCCAGTTCTTGGTCACTTGTCGTTTTTAAAAACTGCCTATGAAACTAATAACGTAGACATAGTAAAAAACTTATTCGAAGTTCTAAAAAACGACTGTAATGTATTCAAACATGTTTTATTGTACAATACGATTAAATTTCCCGCCTATTTTGGTGAGTTCGAGTTATTTTCTTTGGTAGTGCACTATGCCAAAGCTATCCAAGATGAAAAATTTTACTTCAAGTTGTTGTTAGAATCTGATATGATCTTAACTCTCAAGCAACGAAAAGGAAACAAAAATACAATTAAGTTATTAAAGGAAGAAATAAATACAATTTCAAACATAATTTTAAATGCCGAAGACAAATCACAACTGAACAGTTTGGAATTTATATATTTACGGACTCTTAGGAATTATATTGAAAGTAACGAATATAACGGTCTTTTTCAGGAAGAATATTCAAATATAGTTAAAAGTGAAATGTCCCGTAGAGACAACTAATTGGGAATGATTTAAATAATGATATTAGGTAAATTATACCTTATGTGACTTTATGCGACTTACTTCCATTTCAAGATGTTATCCCCACATTTTTAAATTAGTCCTAAAATACTGATATTTTTTTCTTGTATTTAACTTTTTAAATCTTGTAATCCAAGATTTTAAACTAGCAACTTATTTAAAATACCCTCAAAGGGAAAAATATCATTTTGGTAAGATGTGTAATATAAATTATTCAGTCAATAAATCAGCCTCTCCTACTATTCTAAAGAATATATTGACAAAAGTGTAATTGGTGGTAACAAAATAAATTATTTCTGCATTACTTATGTCTGTAACAGATTGAAAAACTTATCGTGTGATATCTGTAGGTCAATAAATTCTAAGTTTTTAGTGTGCATGATACTTAACTCATAACTGCGGACTGTATCACGCTGGATAACATATGTGTCATTATTATCAAAATTCGGTCAATCTGATGGCATATCTGTATCACTACTTGTAGTCCTAGAATATTCTGTGTTTAACCGAAAGACACCTCCTAACAAATTTTTAAATATATTACTCACACAACTAGAGCAGATATAATTTAATTTGAATTTAGTCACGAAAATTTTTTTACTAACAACTATGTTCTTCACAATATATCTGCTTAAAGAAACAGGCTGATTTATGAATTGTAAAATTTATGTTGCCCATCTAAGAAAAATGTTGTCTTTTCCTTTTAGTGAATTTTAATTAAACCCTTTTTGAACAAGTTCCTTTACTTTTATTTATTTCATAGATTCTTTCTCACTCAATTAAATCCTTGGAAAACTTTTTTGTTTAAAGATATTATTCTACTCCTTACCTAAAATTGCAATAAAAATAGTAGATTCCATGTTAGAAAATGGTCCTATTCAAAGTTTCATGATTACAAAAGAATATTAAATTTGTTTTACATTGTTTTTTTTTTAATCCATAAAACCTGTTTTTTATTGATTTTAAGCGTTTTTTTCATAAACATCTTTGGAAGAGTCTAAAAATCCCAGCAAGCGTCAGTTAATTTGCTCTATTCTATTTTGATTTACAACTTGCTATATATAAAATAATAATTATTATAGAAAAACTGTTCAAAAATTTACCGGAAAGAACATACCTTAGCTTATATCGTTATTACAACAAATCGAAATCAAGGAAATATTCTTGAAATTGCAGTTCAACAAAAAGCTGAAAATCCCGTTAAACTAATTTTATCAATTTTAGATCGATTAAATCGAAACGATGGAATTGATCTAATACTGGCAACATATAAAAACACAGAAAGTGTCATTTCGTTGGAATTTAAAGTAAGGACCCCAGACATTGCATTATTTTATTGCAGTATGTCAGGGAACGTTTTGAAACTTCAAGACTTTAACAGATTGTTTTGGATACAAACAATTTACCAACAATAAATTTGGATGATTAAGGCAACTTGCTTGTTGCGGCAGCTAAACAGTCACAATTTTTTGTTTTGGATGTTTTACTAGTACATGTTCAAATGCTTTTTAGTAGCTCTGTTGAGTTTAGGGAACAAAAAAGCATAAAATCTCGTTCAGGTAATTTTATCAATTTTAAATCCATTAACTCAAAAAGATGTATTTGATCTAATATTGGGGACATATAAACACTCAGAAAGTGTTATTTCGTTCGTATTTAAAGTAAACACCCCAGACATCTGCGTTATTTTATTGTAATATGTTAGGAAACGTTTTGAAACTTCAAAACTTAAACAGATTTTTCTGGATACAAATAATTTACCAACATTAAAGTTGGACGATTACAACTCACTTTTTGCGGTAGCTAAACAAACACAATTTCTACTTTTGGATGTTTTACAAGTATATACTCAAATGCTTTTTGGTAGCTCTGTTGAGTTTATGGATTTTTTTATCGACCATTTCGAATCAGAACAATTTTTTATATGTAGCTTCCAGTTTTGGGAGCCATTTAAATATTATATATTTTTTTGAGAAAATATCTAAACTTTTAGATTTGGAAATGATCGCTTCTTTATTCGTGACACAAAATAATTCGGCAAAAATTACACTATTACATAATGCAGTGTTTCACGATCAACTCGCGTCACTCAAAGTATTACTGTCATTTTGTGAAAATCAATTATTTGACGTGTATTCGGATTTAACTTGTAAAATATTATTTACTAGAGAAATTTTTGGCTGCACACCTCTTACGTCAGCAGTTGAGAAAAATTTTTCAGAAAGTTTCTCTATACTCTTGGAAACGGTAAAATCCCTGTATACAACGCACGCGGGTATATTAAAGGAAATTTTAATTAAAATAAATCATGAAAGAAGAACTGTTTTTCATGACATAATTTTACGGGGCGATAGTGATATGTTGCGTAAGTTAATAGATATTGTAGAAGTACAGTTAAATATTTTGAATGAATTAGTTTTAATTAACGAGATTAATGATGAAATAATTTTGCGTGCAAATATTTTTGATGATGAGGAAACTAATATTTACAAAAAATACAAACTGAAATGTTATAAAGTTGTTAACGAAGAAAAATGACTTCGGCTTAACACCTTTACATAAAGTATATTGGAATTGTGATCCAGATAGTGTGCTAACAGATGTTTACATACAGCTTTTAATAGATCAGATGAATCAGCGAAATCTGCTTGATCAAACGTTTTCAAAGCTTCAGCATGTTTCGATTGTAGCGCAACAATTTCAGGATGCTATTAAAAATGAAAATGAGGCGGAAATTTAAACAATTTTAAAAATTATTCAAAGTCTTGAAAAACGACTGTAATGTATTCAAATATGTTTTATTGTACAATACAATTAAATTTCCGCCCTATTTTGGTGAGTTCGAGTTATTTTCTTTGGCATTGCAATATGCCAAAGCTATCCAAAATGAAAAATTTTACTTCAAGTGTGACAGAATTTAATCATAGATTCCTGCAAATAATATGTTGTGGTAGCGGCGGCCGTTCCATCTATAATTATCCTGTTGTCACATATTAGCAGCTATTTTAAAAACCCTAAAATTAAATTTTACAGTAACAAAGACACTCTGGAAGTCTGGACGTTCATCTTCTCTCTTGCAGCTTTAGTTCCAAACAACTACGGTTATTTAGGCCTACCAAAACCATAACTTCGAACTTCAGGACTCAGGCAAGGCTGCTAATTAGCTGGTCAGATGACATCCCTTGTTTACAGCTCTCACAGCACTATGTCCACGAGTTTAGTCGCGTGAAGGTTTTCAATTAAATTAAATAAAACAAGTTTCTCAAAACACTTAGTCTATTAATAAAAATAAATAGAAAAACGAATTATTTACAATAAGAAACTTAAACAAATAACAATTCCGAAAAAATTAACATAATTGCTCTTATTCCCAAATTAATTGAACAACAAAACAAACAAAGAAAACCTTCATTCCCGACGAATATACACGTCACGTAAGACACTGGTCTTAGGTGGTACCGAACACCGTAAATGACTTCCATATTGTAACTGAAGTTTAGTATTCCTTAAAAGAGCGTCCTCAAACCTTACACCCCCGTAACCTCCTCTCGAAACCCTGCGACTCCCGTTAGTACCCATATTACCCCATGGATCCCTTCTATACCGGAAATTTAATTCCCGAATTGGCCTCTGAGCGTCTTAATCACAATTTTATATAATATTAGAATTGTGATCTAGCTAGTGTGCTAACAGATGTTTACATACAATTTTTACTTGATCAGATAAATCAGCGAAATCTACTTGATCAAACATTTTCAAAGCTTCAACATGCTTCAATTGTAGCGCAGCAATTTCTAGATGTTATTAAAAATGAAAATGAGGCGAAAATTAAAACAATTTTAGATATGTGTTGCAACTGTTTGAAAGAACTATTGTTAATGTCAGTTCCTGGTCACCAGTCGTTTTTAAAAACTGCCTATGAAACAAATAATGTAGACATTGTAAAAAACTTATTCAGACTTTTAAAGAATGACTGTAGTTTATTCAGATATGTTTAATTGTATCACAGGATTAAATTTCCGGCATATTTAGGCAAGTTTGATTTATTTTCTTTCGTAATGCGATATGCTAACATTATCCAAGATGAAACATTTCACTTCAAGTTATTGTTAAGATCTTAACTCTCTAGCAACGGAAAGGAAACAAAAATACAAATAAATTATTAAAGGAAGAAACAAATACAATTTCAAGAATGATTTTAAATGCTGAAGACAAATCATAACTGAAGAGTTTGAAATTTAAATATTTACGGACTCTTAGGAATATATAAAGTAATTACATTAGTTACTTTTTCAGGAAGAATATTCAAATATAATTAAAAGAATCAGTTATCTCGACGGGATTGGTTCTTATTACAAATTTTATCCTTTTCAGAATGTTATCCCCAAATTTTTAAATGAATCCTAAAATACGGATATGTTTTTTTTTATTATACGTCTAACTTCACATATTTAAATCTTTTAATCAAAATTTGATTCACTTCCACTTCGCCAATTCTGTTATAATTTGGCATATGTACATAATTTGCCTGTGAATACACATTGATATTTTTATTTACATGACAAATCCAAGGTATCGAACGCATTTTTTTTATATATGCACATATAAGAAGAATTATTAATATACTCTTGTAACCTTTTGTGTGGCTTAATTATGAGTAGACCGACAACTTTTTCCTCTACGAAAAGTCTCGTAATCTCTTCATTCGCTTTCCAATTTTTTCCGTAATACGTCGGTTTCCACTCGTAAGAAAATTTATAAATATATATTTTTTCTAATTGTAGGCATTAGATTATTGAACAAAAAGCGTAAAAAAAATTGTCCGACAAAAATTGTGGTTTATAAAGGGTGTCCACCACTCTCAACATGACGATATGATGAATTTTGGAGATTTACTAATAACAAGTTAATTTTTTCAGAATATTTTGATAAAAATATATAAAAACCACCAATCAAATGGTCCGACAAAATACATTTTCCGATTTTCCAGTCCGGCGCATAGAAGTCGTCGCTTTTATGACAGCACGGTATTTATTAATAACATTTTTTTATGGTCTTTTGGTTTAGAATAAGAAAAAAGAATATGATTAACGACTTATCCGACCAAAAAAAAAGTTAAATTTTTCCATTAAAAAGGCAAAAACCGATGTTATAAATTTGCCACATCGCGCGCGTGCACATATGTATTGCACTAGTTACCAGTTACGCTATGCTCTCAGAGGGGTACACCTTAAAAGCGCGAAATTCAAATGCGTTCAGAAAAAGTTATTGACACAGAAAAATAATTAGAATTATATAATAATTATAGATAGTTTAATAAAATAAGATTCCATTATTCAAACCATTTTTTTGTAAATATATGACCTAAAGCTGAAACTTTTTGATCCCATCGAAATTCAAATGTATTCTCAAAATTTCAACTGTAAGTTATTTTTTTTTACACAAAAATCGTTTAACTAATGGAATATTTTATTCAACTATATATAATTGTCATATCTTGAAAATTATATATATTTATATATGTACACTGCAAATAAAATAATCACTTTGGCATGTACGCTATCGTGCACACCAAAAAATAAATATTTTTTGTCCGATAGAGGTATTTAAACCAATATTTTTGTCGGTCACTTCGATCACAGATAGATAATAGGCTCACAAACTTGATTTTTTTCCCGACAAATGTTAATAAATACAGTGCTGTCATGGGGGTGACTACTTCAATGCGCCGCACTGGAAAATTGGAAAATGTATTTTGTCAAACAATATCATTGGTGGCTTTCATATATTTCTATCAAACAATTCTGAAAAAATTAGCTTTTTATCAGTAAATTCATCATATCGTCATGTTGAGAGCGGTAGACACCCTTTAGCAACCACAATTTTTGTAGGCCAATTTTCTTTCACGCTTTTTGTTCCATAATCTAATGTCTACAATTAAAAAAAAATGTTAATAAATTTTCTTACGACGGGAAACCGAAATTGGAAAGCGAATAAAGCGATTACGAGAGTTTTCCCAGAGGGAAAAGTTATCGGACTACTCATAATTCAGCCACACAAGAAGTTATTTCATCTAAACTATGTGGCATTTCTTGGTTTTAGTATTAGAAGTACAAGATTCTGAAAGTAGTGTAAGAATATGACTTCTAGAACACCCTCAGGCGATATATTAGTTTGCAAATAATGGTAATTATTATTCAATGTGTGTATCCAATTAGGATCTTAATTGTCAGTTAGATTTATTGCGGCACTGTAAATGTGTGTTAGGTGTGTAACAAGTTGTTGTTATACAGGGTGATATAAAAAAGCTAGTACATGAAATTAATTACAGGTCTCTGAATCAATCAGTTTTGGGGAGTAAATTAACAAAATTAGCCCATTTTCGTCTTTCTATATCTAATCTAATTATAGAATAATAAAAAAATAAAAGTATATTAGTGATTCTTCTCATATGTGGGCGAGCTCCAAGACTATGAGCTTCATTTAATGTAGTGGATGAGCTTCGTAATAATTTATGGTGGACTATCCTCCGATTTGTTTTCGAGATTGCTGGGTATGAATTTTTGATCTAAAGGATGTTCCATGATTTTTTTCCAATCCACTCTAGTTAATATAAAGTGAGAAATGTGCCGAGGGTTGAATAACGAACGGGTGATTGAATGAATATTTTAAATAAGGTACTTATTTAGAATGCACTAAAAGGAAAAAGTATAGTATTTTGGTAATATGCATAATATAAGTCATTCGGTCCTTAATCAGCATATCTGAGTGTTCTATGTGTAATCTAAAATTTTAATATGTTGCTTACACAACTAAGGCAGATATAATTTAATTCAAATTTACTTACGAGTATTTCTGTACTAACAACCATGTTTTTGATGATATATCATTTAAAACAATCGGGCTTAACTGAAAAATCTGTTTTACTTTTTACAAAAATGTTATTTTTTCCTTTTAGTGAATTTTAATTTTTAAAAAGTTTCCTTACCTACATCTATTTCATATATTCTTTCTCATTAATTTTAATTATTTATTTTTTAAAAGATGTTCCAACTCATTACTTAAAAATACAATAAAAATAGCAGATGCCTAGTTGTTTAACATTTTTTTTAAGAATCTAGAAAACATATGTTTTTTATTAATTTTAAGTTCTTTAAGAATATCTCTGGAAGTATATATAGAGTGAGACCAGTAAAATCCGCATTCCTATAGGATTTTATTACCAGCTTTATTCGAAATTTGACTTCGGCAATAATTTCTGCTTCGATCGGGATAAAAATTAACTAAACAATAGTAGTCACGTGACTAGCATTGTCTGTCAAATTTTAATTTTTTTCCAAAAAAAAATTCCAAGGTGGGGTTATATCTCAAAATATTGAAAAAAGTTATTAGAAAAGATTTTTCTAAATGCAATTTTTAGTCCATTTCGACTGTATAAAATAATTCAGATTTTTTTCCATTCTTTGTAAATTGCACCACTGTTGCAAAATAAGACTCAACGCAACCTACATAAAACTTCTTAGTTTTGACAATGCCTCATCTCAGACATATTTTGTTTAAAGTAGCGCCATATTAAATGTGTGTTTTTCTGCAAAATCTAAATAGGACTATTAAAATTTGATCACATGTGATGAAAAGTTTATTTGTTTTTGACCCTGTATAAGGTAACTTCATAAAATAACTATTTTTAAAAACGTAGTTTGTGTTTAAAAGTAATACACATTAATATTAAGAAAATAGTTGTACGGCCAACTTTTTGATGCATCATTGTAAAGTACAATACTAATTAATTTTTTGGAAACTGCAGTTAAATAACAAGAGACTATTTTAACTTTTTAAATAACAAATTTTAATAATGGAGTTTTAAATTAAATCAATGAAACTAGATAAACGGAGAGTTAAATAAAAATTTATTTTCCATCTAATGCAGACTTTACTGATGACACTGTGTACTTGTTTGTCTTAATTATAAAGTGTATTACTTTTAGACACAAACTACGTTTTCAATAATAGTTATTTTATGAAGTTACCTTATACGAGGTCAAAAACAAATAAACTTTGCATCACATGTGACCAATTTTTAATATTTGGATTTTGTAGAAAAACACACATTTAATATGGCGCCACAAAATATATCTGGGATGAAGCATTGTCAAAACTAAGAATTTTATGTCGGTTGCGTTGAGTCTTATTTTACAATAGTGGTGCAATTTACAAAAAATGGGCAAAAAGTCTAAATTATCTTATACAGCATTAGAGCTAAAAATTACACTTAGAAAAAAATTTTCTAATATTTTTTTTCGATATTTTGTGATATATATATATATATATATATATATATATATATATATATATATATATATATATATATATATATATATATATATATATATATATATATAAAACCCCACTTTTGAAGTTGTGAAGTGGAAAAAAATTAACAGATAATGCTAATCACGTGATTACTATATATATATATATATATATATATATATATATATATATATATATATATATATATATATATATATATATACATATACATTTTTCCTGATATTTGTATGGGTATAAATTAGTACATTTTTATTTCGGCCATGTCATAGAGCTGAAACTTTCACGCCGAGACCCGTGATTGCAAGAAACATTTCTAGAAAGCTTCACGCTAGGAAATGAAAACATAAATTCAGCGTTTAATGTATCTTGCAATCGTAGGAAAATGTAGGAAAGGCACAGGCATGCGTGAAATTCGAAATAAAGATTCAGTTCGTAGATTCATGTAACTTTGTCTCGGCTTGTTTTGTTATATTATCTGATTTAATGATGATTGATTACACAGGGTATTATTTTGTGGATAAATTTTTCAACTAATATAGTATAAATTATACTTTCATGTAAAATTATCCTAAATTGTCTACCCTGTAGAAATTTATAAAATATTATGTATGCTTATAGAAAGAAAAAGAGAGGTATTAATATTTATTGGTGATACCGCATTATATTTGCATTTTAGATTTAGTTACGTCTTCATAATAGAAAATATTGTTTATTATTATAAATTATAATATTTTAAATTATTTGCCTTGTTAACTCAATCCTCTTTATACATTCTCGCTTCAACCTTTTTGTATAATTTTAGAATTGCTATAAAATTTCTGTAATTTCCTAGTTTTTTAAATTAAAGCATGCTAATTTTTATAAGCAGTAGTTTTTATTGTCTTTGTATGGCACTCTATGTTAGTTACAAAATGACGTTTGTTTTCAGCAAAATAACAGTGTTAAGTTTCATTTTATGACCTATGGATGCCCAGAGACTAAAGAATGTGCTGGAAAAACAAGCTAATCCCCTCAAACCCTTTACGGCTAAGTGTGAGTCTAAATGTCAAGAAAAATCTTAGCGTATGGATATTTTAACATTTTAGGATAAAAATTTATCGCCCACAGGGTCCATTTTGTTCTGTAATCGTAGGGTGTGTGTGCATTTTTTTGTGTTAACCTAATTTTTATCAAAATGTTTGGTAATATTTCTTTTATCTGAAAATTAAAAAGAAACAAAATGAAAAGTTAATTGCAGCAGTGTTGTTATCTAGAACAAGAAAAATAAAGAAAAAGTTATAAAACGTAAGGAGATTATTGATACATTCTTTATTAAAAAACACAAAAGTCTTCGATACAGGATCTGGTCTATATTTGAGAAAATTACCAGGTACACACTAATAATTTAAAGAAATACAAGAAAATAATACAGATTTTTTTGAATATTTTCGTATTACCATTGACGAATTTGAAGAGCTCTTAGTTTTTCTTACTCCAATAATTAGTAAACACAATACGGAAATGCGTTTATACTTACTAGGTGGGGAATTACCTTGCGATATTTAGCTGATGCGAATCCAAAGTCAGTAAACAAAGCGTTTCCGAAATTATTCAGGAATCTTGTGCCGCAAGATGGGACTTAAGTTGTATTTTCAAAGTTTACCACTTCTACCTGGAAAAAAATTTCCAGGGAGTTCGAAGACGAAAACTTTAATGTAATAATTTTATTGATTATAATTGTTTATAGTTTTTAGAAGAATATATTATATTAAATTTGATACTAACTGGATTTGTTATTAAATTTGGTAATTTTTTGATTAAGTGAAATCTAAGAAAATGAAAAAATTTCGTCCTATTTCTTAAGAAAATCCCGAACGTTCTTATTTATTTTGAATGTTAATATATTTGAACGTAATATATTTCGACAATTTTTACACAAATTTTAGTAAACAAATTTAGTAACACTTGTATTTTCAACGAAAAAGCGAAAATAAATTTCTGTCATTTATCATTGTACTACTGAAAAGGCGAAATATTCGTTGTGACATTGCCAAATACTCATTGTATAAACTATAAAATTTATCGATCTCAGTCAACAACATAGTCTAATTTTTGTAATATAAAAAGAAGCGTAAAATTAATCTTAACCAACCAACATTATTGGTTAGCTCAAGTTGGTTCAGGTTAAAGACTATGTGGAGGCGGCAGAATCTCTGCAAGCAAAGGATATTGGGAACGGTCCAAGTCAGTAGAGAGGCAAGTGGTTTAGTATCTGCTGCAAAAAAATATGATTAGTAAAATTATAAAACCAAGATATATAAAAATTAATTTGGATTATGAATTTGATGAAATTTTTTTTCGAGTAGTATTAAACCGAGGGAGCCACTTAAAGAATCTCCAGTAAGTAAACTTACATTAAAAAGATTTAACCTACTAGATGGTCTTCTAGGAATGACTCATCAGGATGCATTGGGATTTAATTTTAAAAATATTTTCTAACAGAAATTTCGTTAAAGAAGAAAATTAACAAAGAAAAATCTGAAGTAATTAGACTTAAAAAAGCTGGAAATTTTTGAATTTCTATTTTTTATTGTAACGTTGTTTTGCAAAATTCTTCATTCTGTAAACATAGTTTCTAAAGGTCTTCAAAGTAAAACTGCGTCACAAATACGATCAAATTCGATGTGAAGCTTCGGATTTAGTAGCAAATTGGGGTATAAAAGCTTTTTTTACTGAAAAGCGACAAAATAATTCCAAAAAAATTTTTGACGAACTTGCCTCCGATACAAAATTCACAGTAAAAGAAAGATTAAAAAAATTTCATTTAGTAATATTTTGAATATTGCGTCATGTCAGTTGAAAAATCGACTGTCTGGTTTTCAAAATGTTGTTGATAGATTTAAATTTCTTGATCTCTCATTTAAAACCACCGCTATTGATACTGAGTTACACAAGCAGGCTGAAATCTTCCGAAGTAAATACGACGATGGCACGGGCGATCCCCCCCCCCAAGAGTTTTGAGTTTAGGAAAATAGACCCGATTTTTCCTCTTACACTATAGTTTATTCAAGAACTAGAGAAAGTAATAAATCATTTTTTACCCTTTTTTTCTTCGCAAGCTTCCTATGTTTTTTAGACCGGTGTCTTTGGCAAAATCTGTTAGACCCATATATTTTTCATAGGAATGGCATAGAAATTTTATAATCAAAAATACCGGTCTAGAATTTTGGACTATTTGGGTTGGATAACAATAGATATTTGGAAGTGTGAAGTGTTAAAAAAGATTTTAATCCTTGTCATTGGCGTCGGAAGAAGGTTTATTTTATCACTAAGTATTTATGGTATAGAATATTATTTTGGTAATAAACCTAAAATAAAAAGTTTTTATAATATTACTTTATTTCTTATGATTTTTTAATAATTCAATTAGATTACAAAATATAGACAATTTTGACATATTTAACACAAATCACAACTATATTTTTATTTTTGGCATTGAAATCGTTTTAGGCACATTCAGACTAAAATGTAGCTTTATTCTATCAAAAAAATCTAAGTTATAATTTAAATATTTACAAAATACTCATCGTCAAAAATACAAGAAGTTAAACATATATAAAAAAATAAATTCGTCCATATAATATTAAAATTTTTTTGGGGCTATCGGTCATTTTATTATTAATTAAAAACATTTTAGGACATTTGACGTTTCTGTTTATTTATTTCTTAAACCATCTGTAGAATTACAATTAAACACTAAAAAAGGATTCAAATGTAATTAATTTTTATATGTTATAGTTAAAATTAGACCTACTTATTTTTATTTCTGTTGCACTGACATCTTAATTTAATTTACTTTATTATATGGAAATCAGACAGCCAAAAAAAAATAAACAGGTTAATTCTACACGCTTAAGAAAAAGATCCAAATATAATAATTAAGTTACGAAAAAAATTACGGCTAATTGGAATTAAATATATATAAAATTAAAGAGTGGGACACACTAAAATAAAAATATATAAAAACATATATAAACAACATTAAACAATTAAATATAACAAAAAGAAAAATTTAAATGATAAATTATATTTACACTGGTAAACATTACGTATCTAATTCGTAATCAAAGTCATTGAAGCTATCTTCGCTCAAATTAATTATAATTGGTTCCTCTATCTCACCGATCATGAGATTGAGTTTCCACATTTTCTTTTATTCATTTATTATATGGACTTTTCCCAATTTTATGCAGTAACTTTATTCAAAAAAATCTTTCAAAAGTTTACTTAAATTACTAATTTTGTAAGTTGTGGTATTGCTCGCAACTCTCTCCTTTTACTTGAGAGAGGTATTTCCTTCTCCAGTTTCCAGACGATATATAAGAACAGATTTTCTATCTGTTTTTTTCAGCAAAAATTAAGTTCTCTGAACAATTTCCAGAGCTTAGTTCTTTTAATTTCAGGTAAATCCCGATCTTCATTGATTTTAGTTAGAATTTTGTCGACGGTTGGGATCTGCTTCTCATAATAATATGTGTGTACAACTCCTTTTGTTACAGTTTACATCTCTTCTTTCAACGAGGTTTTTCGTCTGCCTGTGATCAAATGTGATTTGGGAGCACTAACAATTCCAGTCGTTTTTTTCTCCTTCAGTATTCGGCACATAGTAGATTTTCCAATTCCTCATGTTGGAACATATCTTAATGTAGCTTTTAACATTATTATCTAGATATTGATATCTTAAGGCATCATAAACATTCATCGTAATAAGCTTTTCGTTGAGGAAAAAAATGCCCTGGTTTAACGATTTGGACTAAATATAGAGGTGGAAGCCATATCTTTTGGGTATCCTACTAATCTCAAATAATATATAAAAGCACAAACAATGAAAAATCACTAAAGACACACTGTAAGGTGTACTTTCCTCACTGATAGAAATTAAATTGATTATAAGAAATTTTATTGTTGCAGTAAATTTATAGAAGCTTATAATATTTAAATACAATTTAATTTACGACAGTCCTCAGTTATCTGCGGTACTGGAGCAGGTATATTGGAGGTTTCAGTATCAGTTTTAATACTCTCTCTAGTTTTTGAATAAAGTATAGGAATGTGTATGCTTGCGATTGCCCCTTCTCTTCTCAAGAACTTTAATTTCAGGAAAATAAAACCGATTCTGCCTTTTATGGATCCCCCTCCCTCTTTGACAACTTGTTTTTCTTGCGATAGCCCCTCCCCTCAAGAGCTTTGAGTTCAGGAAAATAGACCCGATTCTGCCTCTTATACTAGGAATGTGTATGATGCTGGCATCCTCCCTCCCTGTCGGTAACTAGTTTTTTCTTACGGTCGTCCTCCTCTCTCTAAGAGCTTCAGATTCAGAAAAATAGACCTGACCCTGCTTTTACACTAGAAATGGGAAGGTTGCTGGTATCCCCCCCACCTTCGTCGACAACTTACTTTCGCTTGCCATACTGGACTTGATATCACCGCCCCCCTCCCCCCAAGAGGGAGGCTGGATCCACCCCTGCGATGACATCTGATAATTTTGGCACCGAAATTTCCAGCTTTCGCTCAGCCTTTCTCGAAAATTTAAAAGAATTATCAACAATATATGAGCTGGTTGATTTTATATTTTGTAAAAATCACAGCACCTTATCAAATTTTCCCAATGTGTGTACCGCACTGTTAATATTTTTAACTCTTCCTGCAACTTCTCCTTCTGCTCAGCGATCATTTTCCAAACTGAACCTAGTTAAAAAATGTTTAAGAAATAGTATTAGTCACGAACGTTTAAGTAGTCGGGCTATTCTAAGCTTAGAAAATAAATGCGCAAAGGAAATCAACTTTAATAAAGTAATTGACGTTTTTGCAAACATTAAGGACTGCAAAAGACATTTCTAATATGTATTACGTTATAGCAAACATTATTATAGCTAACGCTAGCTATAATAATCTTTGGTTATAGGAAATGTCAGTTTTTAGTACATATTAGTGCGCCCTAGGCCATGTCCAAAATAGGTGATTTATTGGGTGTTGGGTTGTCTTGATTTTTGTATAGTTTTATGATTCAAAAATATGAAATACCTAATTTGACTTTAATTTTTATTATTATACGACCCTAAATATCACAGAAATTAAAGAGGAAATAAAATATAATAATTATAAATTTTTATGATTAAAGTATTGACAAAATAAATTTAAAACAAGTTGGTATAATTTTTTTATACCTAAGTAGAAAAATTAAGTACTTATACCGTATTATGATTATTCTCAAGACTTAAGGCGCCAAAGTAACTCTTGCCAACCTGCGGATTCAGATCTAGCTGTCACTAGATGGTGGATTCAATATGTCTGTTAAAACTTCAAAAAACTTCACGTAAATGGATTGAAAAATCTTTCCGAATTATACTTCTAGGACAAAAAACAACTAAACTATCATACATGTACGCTTATGGCCTACAGTTTACTAATCAAAATTCGGGTGGAGGTGGCATAAGCAGCGAAATCTACAATTTGAACCATTCAGTATTTAAAAAACTTAAGAAGTTCAATAAGCTAAACACAACGCTTGCACATTGAATGCCACTCTAGACATTCCTAATCAACGAATTTGCTAAAGTTAAAATTAGAAAGGTAGAAATATAATAGAAGGTTGTAGTGGACATTATTATTTTAAAGAAGTTTATATTTTGAAAATAAAAATGGTATTCGTATATTTTGTGTATTTTTATAAATCACCATCGAAGTTTATTTTTGAGCGGCGGCATTTCAAAGACATGCATTACACTGAAAATATCTAATACATTGCACTGGTAAGGCTCGGAAACGATTGAATATTCTTACAAATGATACTTCTAGTACACGTATGGGCATTTACATTTGTACGTTTATCAGCTGCACTCTGAATATAATAATTCAAAGTGACGGATCTATTATGGCCACAAAAATATCATACAGATATAGTTTGTCGCTCAAATACCGAATTCGTATTCAAGTCATAATCAGTGCTGGTCTTAGCTAGTATAACGCTAGTATAACGCTCTGAGCAAGCTTCTTAACCAGCACTGCTGGGGTTCTCTTATGAATTTATCCCAATCTGGTTAACCTAAGGCAACCTTGAATTATCAAGGGCGTCATCGACCTATTGCCTAAAGCGCTGGGCTAGCTTAAGCCATCAATGATTTTGACTTAATTAATTGGTTATAAGAATTTGCATGAATTGTCAAGGGTGTCATCGACTTCTTGTCAAGGGTGTCATCGACTTCTTGTCCAGAGCGCTAAGCTGGCTCAGATTGGTATTAACGAATACCGTTTCAGTATTTGGACTATAAATTAAAGCTGTTAGACATTTCTCCAGCCACACTGGATCCGTTAATTTTCAGTTACGATGCGCACAGTATCAAACAAACATGTGTAAAGCCACAGTATGAGTACAAAAAGATAATTTGAAAGAATATTTAACTGATCCAGTGAAAATGTTGTTTTTTTTATTCTTTAGTTGTCATATTGTATCCGTCATTTCGAATTTTGATAAGTAAACTATATATATATATATATATATATATATATATATATATATATATATATATATATATATATATATATATATATACATACCGGATGTCAACGAATCTATTAGACAAGTCATAATTTCTAGAGTATTATGTGTATCAAAATGAGAATTGGTGCAGGTAAATGTTATGTGAAGAGGAGAGTTTTCGCATGTTTTCCACTTTCCGGTCACTTCCGGTTTCACCGGAATTTCCCCGGTTCGTTAAGTTTAGTTTAAATTTTCGTTAAAATAATGTATACTCAAAGTGAAAAAAACTTTTACGTCTGTTCTTAGAGCGTATGTCACTGTCATTATCTACTTAAGTGAGTGCTTTGTTTTCCAAAGAAGACTTGATAAAAACAGTTGCAAATTATTATGCATCATGGCTGTCCATGGCGCACTTGTCGTAAGTAAATAAATTATCCAGTATTTTGCTTAACAATATTTAATTTCTGTTCTTATGTCTAATCCAATCGCAAATAAATTAGTACCGTTAGATTCGTCAAAGAATGCTTTTTTTGAAAAGTAGTTGTCAAAAAGGGGTCGCCATTTGAAAATTAATAGTTAGAAATGAAAACGTAATTTTGTCAACTTGTCTTATTCCTGTCTTTCATACTAGTAACTAAAACTTTGCGATTGTATTTTTTTGACATCACCTAAGGCCCTTAGATTAGTTTGCGTCCGATCATGGCCACCTAGATGCAATTTTAAAAGTGGCTCTAAAAAAATGAAGTAGACGTAAAAAGTTTTTAAAATGTCACATTCTGATCTAGAATTGTCTCAGAAATCCAAAAATGTTAAAATATACAGGGTGTTCCATTTAAAAATTCAAAACCGGGGCCATTTCCGTTGAAACCGGAAGTGGCCGGAAAGTGGAAAATATGCGAAAACTCTCCCCTTCACATACCATTTACCTGTACCAATTCTCATTTTGATACACATAATACTCTAGAAATTATGACTTGTCTAATAGATTCGTTGACACCCGGTATATATATATATATATATATATATATATATATATATATATATATATATATATATATTTTCTTGGATAATAGGTTGTAAAATGAATCTCAAAAGTGCTTTTTCAAGTTTTTTTTCCCTTGGAGTTGGTAACTTTAATTAAAGTTATTTCTCTTGAAAATTATGTAAAAATTGTTATCGAAAAACCAACATTATCTCAAAAAGTTCGTTTCATCAAAGTAGATCAAAAATGAACTGCAACAGATGGAAGTGGCCGTTTTAAATAACTTTCAATTATGTAAACAATCTGAAAATGCCAAATAAGTCGTCAAAATTGAAGAGTTTTGAAATTAAGCTCATGAGTTGGAGTTCTGCTACATATCTAGGAAAAATATTTGTTTAAAAGGATGAACAATTTATGCGTATTTTTCAATTAGGTTGCTCACTTTGAATACTATATAATCGAGATAAGTGGTTTCTAGCTTATCAGAGTTGTCAGTATAAAGATCCGAATATCTAGTTCATTTTGATAGTAAACAAAATGAAGTTTTTGGGGTCTGTGGTACTTATTGGTTGCGCTTGTAAGTATTTTAATAATACATCTTTTTCAGCAATTCTAACACTGTTTTTTTTTATTTGACCAAAAAGTGGGCTGAGTATAGATAAAATAATTAGTAACCTATAACTACAAAATTTTTTTCATAAAAATGTTAAGATTTCAGTGAGTTTAAGTAGTACTAAAGTAGAGTTCACCCCATGATCGTATGTTCCATGTCGGACATTGTTGGATAATACTAATATAATTATTTAATAACTTCTATTAATTTTTAAAATAAAATTGTCCCACCAGGAACGAATTCGATCTCAATATGGAAAACAATATATAGAAAAATTTTGAAAATTTTACAATA
The DNA here is from genome assembly GCA_034092305.1 of Diaprepes abbreviatus. NCBI lineage: Eukaryota > Metazoa > Arthropoda > Insecta > Coleoptera > Curculionidae > Diaprepes > Diaprepes abbreviatus. The sequence continues at coordinate 3,315,786 of JASJET010000187.1, forward strand.
TACTAATACCGATGAAGACAACCTGGCTAAAATATTTTCAAGATGGTGGTACTTCCGGTTATGCCGTAGACGGACTTTTGATCGAGTGGAGCCATCGAAGGGACTGATGGTCGGTGACGACGGTAAAGTGATAGCCTTCCAGGTAGGGCCTCATTTTCTCAATGTCCCAAACAATAGCCAGGCACTCTTTTTCGGTGACCGAAAATTTCTTCTCGTTCGGACTCAAACTGCGGCTTGCATAAGCAATCACATGGTCGCCTTCGGGGCCATGCTGAATCAAAGCCGATCCTAGGCCAGTGTCGAAAGCATCGGTTTGAAGTACAAATGGTCGGGAAAAATCGGGACAAGATAATACGGGAGCATTTGTCAGGCAGGTCTTCAAATGTTCAAAGGCGGCTTGTTGTTCGGTAGACCAAGACCATCGCACTTCTTTCTTTAATAACCGGTTTAAAGGAGCAGCGATCTGTGAAAAATTCTGCACGAAACGGCGGTACCAAGATGCTACACCCAAAAAGCGTCGGAGGCCGCGAACGCTGGTCGGTTCTGGACGGCGCTGGATAGCAGAAACTTTTTCGGGATCGGTTCGAATACCCTCGGCGGTAACTAAGTGTCCCAAGTAACGTAGAGATCTTCTTCCAAATTGACATTTTTCCGGATTCAGCTTCAAGTTGGCTTCTCGTAGTCGGCGGAACACTTCTTTCAGGTTTTGGAGGTGCTCTTCCAGTTGTACTCTTTTCAAGAGTTATGCGCTTTTCAAGTCAAGCGTTTTTATAGTCCCTGTTCTTCCTATCTAACTTTTGAAAGTCCCTGCTCTTCCGAACAAACATTTTAGAGTCCCTGCTCGGGCGCCAAATTTGTGCATCCTTAAATGGATATCCTATATATTATAGCATTTTTGGATTCTGCGCAAGATTGTAGCCACATTTTGTGTATCGTATCCTATATCTAAGTCTAAGCGCTTTTGACATATTTAATATTTTATGCCAAAAATGATATTTTGAGGCCCTAATACATTAATCAAAATAAGACTTGGAAAAAAAATAATTCATGACAGCAAACTGAATATTGTAGGTAATATCATAACTAATGAAGGATAAATAATTCAAACCACCAACAACCCACTGGGGTGAAATGGGGCTGATTTTTAGGGGTGAAAAACAGTTTTGCGCGATTTTCGGCTAAACTACGCATCTTATCGAAAAAGAAGCCATTTCTGCCTTAACCTCAAAATTTTCCGATAAAAATACAAAAAACCGTTTTTTCGGTTTTTTGCTTTTTTCTTTCACAAAAATGATTCACCTAAGTTCAAGCTTGGAAAGAGTGTACCTTTTGATGTCTCAAATAAGCTGCAATTGTTTTGTGCAAAAATATTTACCGTTGCGGTTTTATTGAACTTTAATAAAAAAAAAATAGTGAAATTTTCAATTGCATTTCCTCTTAAAATTAATTGTCTAATAGAGTTTGGACTGGGCCCGCTTTTTTCATTTTTACTTCGACTTTCAACAAATAGAAAAAAAATATATATAGTACAATGGAACAGATTGCCGGAAAATCTAAAAAATCGAAAAAATGGATTTTTTCGACATGCGTTTTACGATTATTGGCAGTAATTTGTTATTATTTATTAAAATTATTATAATTTTATAATGTCATTATTTACTACAAACAATGAGCAAAAAAATTAGTTGCATCGTTGAACTACATTTAAATTATTATATAAACAAAAAAGTATCTTGTTAACCCCGTTGCCTTCTATCATAACAATATAGGTGCGGCATATAAATGACAACATTTTTGTATATTTGATAATCTTAATATATTTACTTTTAATTTTAATCGTTAATAACTTCTAAATTGTTTTTTTAGAAAAAATAATTGTTAGTTTGTTAATTGTCTATTATTAAACAAAACTAAATTCAAATTGTGTATGTAAAAATAGCTGGAGATGCGAAAGAAGCATTGGAGCGGATTCAGGATTTAACAGATTTATGCAGAATGACAAGACCATAATTGGATGTCGCAATAAACTTGGTTATCGTTGTCAGTCTTTTCCTTACAAAACATCCACCAAGAAAACTAATTAATTTAATAACTTATAAAGTGATAAAGTCATTTTACATTTTAAAAATAATGAGAAAAATTATGATTTTAATATAATACTAATTATTTTACATTTAATAAACATACAATTGTCACACATTATGCATAAAGTTTTTTTTTATATCTTTATCATAATTTTAGTATCGCTCTCATTGCAGCCCCCATAGTTCTTCTTCATCTAATCCACACAACTAACAGATTCGGAAATATCATCAACTGCTTCAACGTTATTGGGCACCATTTCTTCTGAGTCACTATCATCAATTGAAATTCTTTGAGCTTCTGCATTTGTACAAGTTTCCAAGTTGTAACAACTTGAACATCAATTGGTACCTTTTAGATCATGTTTCTTATGGTTACATCTTGCAGCAGAACAACCTTTTTCCTAACTGCAACAAACTGTTTTAAGGAGACCATCGTATAAGCTGATCTTCAGTGATATTCCGCTGTATGATTCTTTCCACTGATTTTTTCCAGTCTCAATCCGTAGCGATAATTTCATTTTCAAGGCATGTTTGAAGTTGATAATATGCCCTAAAACAATGTTGTTTTGCTGCTCCTGGTGTTGGTGGTAATTTGAAGATTGATTTTATAGTCGCTGTTGGGTACATGTGAAACCACAAATCATGAGGCGCTACATCTTTTTTACTGTCAGTCCTAGCTACTAATTTACGGTCACTACAGCTATCAACTCCTTGTCTGCATCTTTTTGTTATAAAAACCTGAGGTAGTGTCGCAGCCATCAGAAGTGTAGTAAGAATCGCGAATGTTACCCGTGGATAGTTTGTGAAATAATATTTCCGAATTTCTGTCATTCAATTAATTTAAAAGCATAGGTAGATCAATATCTTGTCCAACAACTATCATAGTTTTATCATCTGGGGCGACACCAATTAATGTATTTATTATGAGGGTATCAGCATATTCTATTGCCTATTTACATGTTATCCCTGCTGTTTCAAATTCTTGTCTTCATATTTGTATTAATTTATTTTTATTACTTTCATTAGATAAAAATTTTTCTTCTAGATATGGTATATTTCTCCACTACACTGCTCCTTTAAACTAAAAATAATCTTAACGGCTGCTCGCTCAATGCTTGAAAACGAACTGGGACCCCTCACTAGTAGAAGCCGGTCCGTTCCCCTCCTTTGCTCAATTTTCATTATATTCCAATATGTTCCAAAACTTTCTAGAATACCACAAAATTCTAGAATATCGACAGTATTTTCGAACCTTTTTCTTTTGAATATTGAAGTCAAGTAATTAAGGACGTGTCTCTCAGCGGGGGAGGTGGGGGGCGGGCATTACTCGAAATAATAATGAAAAATTTTGAATTAAAATATTTAAATTAACAAATAAATAAAAATGAGTCGCTTATAAGTCGAACCTTTATTATTATGGAATAAATAACATCGGAATTGAAACATTGACAAAGAAACAATTTCAAGCTCCGGCCAAGCAAAACTTTTTTTTTTGTTTATTTCATAATTTAACCCTGGTAAATTTATAATTTATTTAGTTATTGTTTGTAATAAATATTGATATTATAAAATTACAATAATTTTAATAAATAATAAAAAAATTATTCACAATGTTCGTAAAACGCATATCGAAAAAAGTTTTTTTTTTTCGTTTTTTTAGATTTTTCGGTAATTTGTTTCATTGTACTACATATTTTTTTTTCTATTTATTGAAAGTCGAAGAAAAAACAAAAAAAAAGTGAGGCTAGTCCGAACTCTGTTGGATAATTAATTTTAAAATGAACTCCGATTGAAAATTTCATTCATTTCTTATTTACCAAAACTCAATACAACCTCAACGGTTCAATATTTTTGCACAACGCAAATATAGCTTATTTGGGGCATTAAAAGGTACACTCTCTCCAAATCTGAGCTTAATCGAATCATTTTTTTGGAAGAAAAAAACAAAAAAGCCGAATGAAGAATGATTTTTTGCATTTTTCTCGGAAAATTTTGAGGTTAGGGTAAAAAGATGTTGATGTTTTAATTATCTACAACTTTTGTACTTTACTTTTCTCGATAAGATTCGTAGTTTAACCGAAAATTGCAAAAAAATTGTTTTTTACCCCTAAAAATCACCCCCATTTCACCCCAGTGGGTTGTCGGTGGTTCGGATTATTTTTCCTTCATTAGCTATGATATTACTTACTATATTCCGCTGTCAGTTTGCTGCAACGCATTATTTTTTTCTTATCCCCTGCTTTACAGCAACGCAGCTGGGCCCATAAACTAACACAAGCCAACAAAATTTGATTGATTTTTAGTAACAAAAATTTTAGTATGTTTTTCTGAAGGATTTTGGTGCGCTGACTCCGAATCTACTTTAGAATTTGTCCATCTTGTCAGATTTTTATGATATCCTAACCTAAAAGTGCAAAAAACACTGTTTTTCGATATATTTCAGGTTATGTAAAATCACAAAGTATTTTTTTTCACAAAATCAGTAGGAATACTTGAAAGTATAATCATTTATCTTTAAAATCAATTTTGAAATGTCCAGATATCTTTTTTTTTTCACCGAGTTATGCTAATTTGAATTTTTTGTCTCACCAATTTATTCGAATGTAAACCAAAAACATAATATAAGCTACCTCAATCAGTGTACTTTTCTAAATTCTGTTTTGATGAAAATAACTATATAAGCATTCTAGAAGTGGGTAATTACAAGTCCACATCGAATTTTAAAAATTCAAAATGGCGGATCTAATATCACAGTTAAAAATTTTGGTAAAAATTGATGTAAATAGGTATTCTCGAGATTGCTGGTTGCAAATCTGTGGTCAGATTTTGGAAATATAAACAGCTGAAAAATTTATCAGCTATATTGGATCTGTTGTTTCAGTTTTTTTTAAATCTGATAATGTATTTAAAATCAATAATCTTATAAACCTATTTAGTGGGTGTCCAAAATTTTCCGAATAGCTGAATATTTCTTAATATTTTTCAAAAATGCCAAGGTATTTTTTGAAGGAACTTTGGCGTTGACCTTGACGATGACTGAATGAATGAATGAGTGAAAAAGGGGTGGTAATACCAGATCATCGATGCTTAGGCCTCCATTGGGCCCTTTACATTCCACCATATCTGCAGGTTATTAGAGGCCGATCGCCTTTGCGAATCCAAGCAGCCTCGTTAGTTGAACTTGCCTAACTGCTTCCGGTAACAAAATTGTTTCTCCGAAATATCTCTGCCTCCGTCCGTTGAGTGCTGGGCACTCTCTGAGAACATGTCCAACAGTTTCATCCTCCTCTAAACACCATCTGCATGTCGGGTCGTCTTCGACACCGGTTCTATGAAGATTGCCCCTGAGGTGACAATGTCCTGTCAACAATCCCACCATAATTCTCAGCTCTTTTCTTCCCAAGGAGAGAAGCTCCTTAGTACGCCGTGCACTAGGCCCAGTTATATGTTCCTTAGCACATCTTATTCCAGGATCTCCCTTCCACGATTCAATAGATTTGCTTTCCAGCAACGATTTTAATTCCCTTTGGCCAATAGCAATTAGGACAGGTAATATTGGTTGGGGTCCATACGGTTCAGTCGCTAAACCCAACTTTGCCAGACGGTTTGTTTCATCATTCCCGCGTATGCCCGAGTGTCCCGGGACCCATACGAGTCCGACTGTGCAGCCTTTCTTTGTCATACTATTTAGTACATACTTGTTAACAGACACCAGTCGCGAAGCCAGGACACTGGACTTCAGTACCAATATCGCAGCCTTATTGTCTGAGCATATATTTATTACTCTATTCCTGTCTATGTCTCTCTCACAAAGATGGGCACACTGTAGAAGAGCATAAATTTCCTCTGTAAAAATTGTCGCACATTATCCGAGAGGGTAGTACTCTCTGACTCCCGTGCTCCTACCGAACACTCCGGCTCCAGCTCTTCCATCTTGTTGAGATCCATTTTTCGGAAGATTTTGTTCTCCCTCCCAATCCTCTTTACTTGGCAGAAATATCTCCAGGGAGAGGTTGAGTTTTAAAAGCGGAGTCATGTAATATGTCCGCATGGGGAGTGATTGACCGAGCTTTCCCGGATACCTGAGTAGCCGCCCGTTCCAATTCCAAGATGTTCCAGACAACTGAGACGATAAACAGTCTTCAGGGCCTCGTTTTCTATGTATAAGTGAAGAGGAGGCAGGTTCGCCAGGACTTTCAGAGCCCTGGTAGGAGCTGTTCTCATCGCACTCAATATTCCCACACAAGCCATTCTCTGAAATTTGTCAAGTTGAAGAATGTGTTTGCGCTTTGTTGCACTACGCCACCATACAATAGCGGCGTACGTTATCATGAGGCGGATCACCATAGTGTAAATCCAAAATAGCACTTTAGGTTCAGTCCCCATGTACACCAAAAGGCTCGTTTACAAGCCCAAAAAGCACATATGGCTTTCTTGCATCAAGCCTCAATATGATCATTCCAGCTCAGTCATGAGTCCAGAATTACTCCCAGGTACTTAACTGTCCCCTTAAATTGAAGAGTCCTTCCCACCAATGTAATTGTAGAAAGTCTCCCCATTTTTCTCTTTTTTGTAAAGAGTACTATCTCGGACTTATCTGGATTTATTCCCGAGCCCCTCTCTGCGGCACCATCGTTCCGTGATCCGGTGGGCCCGCATCATTGGCCCCTCCAGCTCCCAGACATGGCAAGCAGGGCACAGAATGACTAGGTTATCAGCATAGGCCTGTGTATACAAACCGGCATCATTAAGTTCACTCCACAGGCTGTCCACCACAAGGCTCCACAGCAAAGGCGACATAACTCCTCCCTGTGGACAGCCCCTACTTGACAGTGCTTTAACAGTTACATTGTTAAGCTCAGTATATATTATTCTCCTAGTTAACACTGCTCTGATCCATGCGACTATTGTCGGTTCAGAGCCTCGTCGTCGTAGAGCATTACATACCGAGTCGTGAGACGTGTTCTGGAATGCCCCTTCGATATCGATAAAGGTGCTTAAGGCAAATCGTCCAAAGATATCGCACGATGTCTGAGGAGAAGTTAATTTACAGTATAGAATATTTTAAAAAAGTAACAACAGACTAAAATTTTACACGATGACTCTATTAGGGGCACAAAAGGTCTACAATAGGTATTGGTAACCTTACCTTGCTATTTAATTCGATGAAAAATCGCACGACAAATTAATGGTAGTTCGAAGAGTCAGATGAATTAAAGGAAGCGGAACTATATGGATTTAAACCATAAGAAGCGAGAAAATTTGTCTTTGTTTATTTCCGTTATGTAATAGTACACACTTCAAACTGCGTTTTGATGAGTTGATAAATAAACGCCATTCGTTTGTATAATATCTCTGTAAGCCTATGGCAGTCATTAAAGCACTTACTTGTTTTTTTAGTTAGGAGATGTATCTCGTTTTGGACAGTCCAAAGTCCTAATTAAATCAATAAACTCATTTTGATTGAATGGACTCGCTTCCGAAAAATTTTCTGGCTCGAACGCGGCTTAGCTCATTTAATTCGTCAGAACTTTCTTTAGATGTAGATGATACCGATAAAAATGGATCTTTTGAACTCCTAAGAGGCCTAACAGTAGATGTGGATGTGGGATAAATACATTTGGTGCGGTTTGTCTTATTCATACCTTTTATATTCACAACACAAAAATAGCAGTCATCGTGCTGATTAACAGGTTCAAGCCAGATCATTGGAGATTGGAATTTGAAAGAGGTTATTTTCTTAATGATCAATAAACGTAATTCCTCAACACAGATTTTGCATACAATACTGGGTCCCCGACACTTGTTATGTGTTTCCAATGGAAGACCAAAACACTCCACATATGCTTGTTTCACCAAGTCTGACACACTGAAACAAAATTTTTCAAAAACAATTTGGATCGTTAATGCAAATCCTTCTCGATGAAGATATGGTAGACATTACAAAGATTTATGTGAAACGCGAGAGTAATAGATATAAATAACGTAAACAAACTCAATATGAAGGTAAGAGCGAAGAAAATAGCTGTATTTAAAAAACTCGAGCTGATACAATAAAACTAAGCATTTATTCGAAATCAATGATCTCGAATTAGTAAACAATCATCAAAATATTTCACGCAACAAAAAAAAATTGAGTTTGTTGGACTGTGTAATTGGAATTACCAAGAATGTTTTAATATCTATGCATGTTCGACAGATCTTCTCCAGGTTTCCTAAAATATCTTTTTATTTTTTCTAGTTTTATTAAAGGGATATATAATTCCTTTTAATTTAGATAACAAATTTTAAGAATTAATATTTAATTAAGGTATTTTGTTTTGAAAATGTGAATTTTCGTTACGCTTTGGAAAATCAACGATTTCTAGTAAAATAAGCAGAAGAACCAACTGTTACGAAATCCTAACGTAATAGGTGTAGAACAATCAAATTTGGCTATTTTTTTTTTGTTAGAAGTTTCCTAAAATAATCGAGCGAGCCGCGAAATATAAAATAACTTTGGTATTGTCCCACTCTATCTATTTTATTTTAGTTTGTCTCCATTTTTTAAATTTTTTTCAGATTTTTATGTGAGTGCTCAATCTTCCCCTGAAATTATCCCTATTCCTGGTGGAATGACAGGCGATGGAGTAACTACACGCTATTGGGATTGTAGTAAACCATCTTGTTGTTGGTAAGATAAATAGGTTAATTGGAATTAATGTAGTGTATCCTTTTTTTTTAGATAATGGCCTAAATTGTAGGCCTAGTGTTTAGTAGCAAGTGCGTTCCCGACTGCCTTGGTAGTCTGCTAACAAGCAATAGCCTAAAATCTTTAAGTATCCTTTTTAAGATCCAAATCTCCATTATGAGATACCTTGGGAAAAATTATATGAAACATTATGGTTATTTCGACCCCTTCTTTTCACTGCCTAGAGTTTGATATATACTTACCGGTGATCTAAAGGTACAGTAATTTATATGAAATCAAATATGAAAATGAGAGAATTTATAGGCACTGCTTACATTAAAAGTAACAATGGAATATTTAATAGACTTAGTGTTTAGATACCTAATCTTTGGCAACTATTCCTTTGTACTATAAAATTACTGAGGCAGCCGTTAGGATAAAACCTTTAGTTTATAGTTGATCTTACGATTAACAATTTCAGTGCAATTATCGCTATACTTCTGAGAGAATGTGTTAAGATACTCTTAAGGCGTTTTTTACATTCTACGAAAGTATTCAAACTAACTTACGTAACTGCAAATTAATATATTAATAATATTATGAAGTGCCATCATACGTTCAAACTTTTTAAAATGTCACTATTGTAGAAAATTTTTTTATTTAGGTATGAAAATTTACCATCAAACGTTAAAAATCCAGCACGATCATGTGACATTGATGGCGATACGACAGTAAGTCCTCACTGGCAATCCAGTTGTGAACCAGGTGCAGAACCTCCAGTATCCTACATGTGCTCTGATCAACAACCTTGGATAATTAATTCTACCTTATCTTATGGATTTGCAGCTGCATCTTTTACAGGTAAATTATTCATAGTTCAAGTTCAGAATTGTTGGCAGTGATTTATGGTGAAACAATCGTTGTCAAAACTAAGGCGGCACTCCATACTGCAACGATTTTTTAAATTGAATCTGTACACACATTACTTACTAAAATAGTGAATAAACAAAATACATTGCCAAATTCTCTCATTTCGTGAACTTAAGCATTTCGTTTAACACAGCCGCTGTTACGACGTGTACACAAGCGTCGTATCGGGTATTGACTTTCTTAGTTTAATGGATCAGCTTCTTAATACAAATATTTATCGTTAAAAATAATTAAAATAGATTGACCAATTTTAAATCTTCCATGTATAGGGTAGCTATCAGTTAAGTGATTTAATGATTAACTATCAGGTGACATTCTTTGAATTGTTATGATAAAGAGTCCACTTGCATCGCTCAACTTGTTACATTGAAGAAAATCTAAATCGAGGGTTATGATGCATGTCAGCTAGTTCCTAAAATATTAATAAGGGTATGAAATAAAGCAAACAGTTACAAACGAAGAAACATTCTGTATTCCATGCTATATTTTCAAAAGAATCAAACTTCTTCGATATTTACTGATCTAAACGTAAATAAAGGAAACTGGTATGAAGGAGGAGTACATATATTTAAAAAAAAAAGATAAACATGATTTCATGAGAATTTAGTTCTTGTTCTCTCTCCATACGTGTAGTGACCTCGTCACTGGAGCTTGTTAACTTTCGCATTACTCCGGTGTATGCATAGATGTCGTTTGACTTTCGATATTTAATAGTCTGACATCGAATATGTATATAGGATTAACATCCTGCCGTTATGTCTCAAAATTTAGATTTTATGTTTTTTGCAAGGTTTGCTCTTGGTTCATTACATCATCAGGTCATTAGGTGATCGAAAAGCATATGGAGAGAGAACCGGATCTAAATTCGCAGGAAATAAACTATCTGTGTAACTTTTTTCCTTAAAATGACCTGCATGAGAAGAAAACCAGTGGAATATTAAACTGGTACTACGTTTGTAATGTATTGGGATGTTGAAGAGTTTATGTCCCACTTTTTGGCAAGAGTCGTGTAGGCTTTATAGTATTTTTTGTGCATCGCCAAGACGGTCAATAATAAGTAAAATCTCGTTTGCAAATTATAAGTGATTAAGACGTTCTTCATCAATATTGCCCTCAGGTTATCTAAGTTTTGTGAATGCCAACTCTAACAGCGCTGTAAACAAGTGATATATTATCACCTTGCAGGACTTCTCTTTCCACTGGGAATTTATCGAAGTTTTATGGAGTTTAATAAATACTGTTACACTTTAATAGATATGCTTTATCAACAAAATACAATGGTCTGCATTCTACTAGAGCTCGTTGAATGGAATTTTGGTTGATAATATCAAATGCCCTTTGTAAATCAACAAAGATGAGCATTAGGGATTTATTATACTCTTAAGATTTTTCGATAGGTACTTTATGGTTTGAAAAAAATAAGGGAAGATTTAAATAAAATAATTTTCTTTACTTTTTTCCGATATTAACTAATCTAAACGTATATAAAGAAAACTGATATGAAGGAGGAGTATATGTGTGTCGAGTGACAATCACAAGAAAATCGGTACGAGAGACGTGGAGTAGTATCTACGGTAATGATAAATAATTACACATAACGGGTTGACAATTTCCTTTAACAATATTGATAGAGTAATGCAGTGTCGGTAATATTAGATGCTATCGGTGATGTTAAAAGTTGGCAGTAAAGTCAAAATGACAATGATGAAAGATAACGGTAATTTTAGTATTAACGACGACACTAGCGGTAAACGTTAAGATGGACAGTAGATTTCTTTAGTAAAGAAAACTCTAGTTAGCACGTGGTGATTTATTTGCGTCTCTGGTTTACAGCATCGTGATTATTGTTGGACGTATGAGAAAAGGAATAAATACAGGATACCACCACCCGTAAGTTCCACAGAGGATCACCAGCACAGGAAAAGGAAGAAAGTCGGCTTGTAATACGGGTTCCTAATAGGCCAAGAATAAGAGGTGCCACTCGTATCCGTCCAAAATGGCGCCAAGAAGAGGAGGAAAGGCATATCAGGAATCAGAGAAAAAAGAATCACACTACTTGTAATACGATGCAATGATGCAGTACCTATTGGAATGAAAGGGACAGAAATGAGCGAAAAGGTCATTAGCGAAGGATAGTACTCATGATATGAATCTTGTAGAGTTTTAACCCAATAAAAAGAAGACAGATCTGCTCGAAGATTGAATAAAAATACAATTTATGAGTAGCAAGTAGAGTTTGCCAAAAAAATTAGATTTTTCTGATGAATAAAAATAAACTTACATTCCAATAAGTATGCTTATAACTTTATAAAATAGTAATTTTATTACAATGTTGTGATTTTGGGTTAATGCCGATATTTGCTGCAACATGTACTTTAAAAAGGTAGATCAAATTTGAACGTGTGTTCGTAGTGTTGTAGACATTTTTTTCTGGAGTTTTTGTGCTATAAATCAAGTAATGTGTTTTTACCTTTTCAGCATATTTATTGGAGTGAAAAATTGGTAGTACACCTTATCGCGTTTCTGAGTCCCGTTTGCCTTTTTCATCTTATCTAAACGAAATGTTTTCTCTTCAAATGGAGCCGCCAATAATTTTTAATTTCGATTCCAAACTTTAAACTCTAACCGCATTTTTATATCAGAAAGAAAATTCAGTGAAATAATCGTTTAAGTTTTAATGATGATTATTTTGCGGCTATTTTTCGTTTAACATTATAATATAGTTTGTTACTATGGAGAAAATAATATAAATATAATGAATGTTTTAACATATATTTTGCAAAAAATTTAAGTATTTTGTTTTTATGTAATCGAATTCTTTTTAATTATATTATCATTATTTGAACTAACTAGATTAGATATAAATATAATATAAAAATAAATTATTAAGCGATACATATTTCCCTAAATTCAACGGTAATGTAATAATTTTCTATTTTTATCTGCTATAATTCACATGGTATTCGAAGTTATGTACGATTTAAGGCAAATCTAGGAGTTCTGGCCGAAAACGAATTTAGGGTATATTAATATCAAAAAGATTTTATTAAAATCTCCAAATAAGACTTGATATAGTTAAATATATATAGATCTGGAGATTTTATTTAAACCGTCCATTATTTTTTTAACCATAAAGTACCTATCGTAAAATCTTAAGAGTATAATAACTCCCTATTGCTTACTCATCTTTGTTAATTTACAAAGGGCATTTGATATCATCAGCCAAAATGACTTTCAACGAGCCCTAATAGAATGTAGAATGATTACAATTATCTTTTGTTGATAAAGTATATCTACTAAAGTGTAACAGTATGTATTAAACTCCATAAGCTTCGATAAATTTTCAGTAGACAGAGAGGTCCGGCAAAGTGATAATATATCACTAAAATTGTCCTCAGCACTATTAGAGTTGGCATTCAAACAACTTAGATAACCTGAGGGCAATAATGATGAAAAGCGCCTTAATCACTTACAATTTGCAGTCGCGATTGTACTCATTGCTGACCGTCTCGACGATGCACAGAAAATATTTTAAGACCTACACGACTCTTGCCAACAAGCGGGACATAAACTGCTTTTCTTCTCCTTCACGTTATTTAACGAGAAAAAGTTACACAGATAGTTTATTTCCTGCGAATTTAGATCTTGTTCTCTCTCGATATGCTGTTCGATCACCTAACGATTAGTGATGCTGATGTAATAAGAGCAAAACTCGCAAGAAACATAAAATCTAAATTCTGAGATATGACTATTAAATATCGACAGTCAAACGACATCTATGCATACATCGGAGTAGTGCGAAACTTAACAAGCTCCACCGATGAGATCATTATGCGTATGAAGAGAGAACCAGAGCTAAATTCACAGGAAATAATATTTGTCTTTTTTTCCTTTGAAAAACTTGAAATTTTCTGCGGTCGTAAAATTTTTCTTGACATCTAACTGACTTTAATTTTTAAGTTTACCGCTGCGGAAAAACATGCTGTGAAAGATTGTAGAAATGTTACTTTACCAAAATCGGCAATTCCCTCTAGTGCGGGCCATCAGCTACCAATCCCAGATTACCTCAGTATTTATTCAGATCTTCGATCTTTCCACTTGGTCGTAACAATTTAACTGAAACATCAGTTTCTGGATCTAGATCTGAAACAGACCAATAGCCTTTGTCTGGACCTTCAAACTTCTCATCTCAACATAGTAGCTCCACTTTAACTAAAATATCAGTTTCCGGACTTAAACATGAAACATCATGTGATACTGAATCCTTAATAACTAGACTTAATCACAGCAGCTTAGATTTAGTATCCCTTTTTGGCATAAGTTCAGTGCCATTTAAAAAGAGAAAGATATCTAATCGGGGCATAAAAGCGGCATCAATAATAAATTCTTCACCTTATAAAAAATGATCTAATAGAGAAAGATAGAAAGAAAACAGGAAAAAATGAAAGGCTGATAATGATCCTGTAGACTATGAGGATGGAAATGAAGTCCAGTTTGATATAGACAATAGTAAACCTAATACCGTAATGAGATAAGAAGTTCCTGACTTAACGAATGCATAGCGTATGTCAATGCTTTTTTTTTGGAGCTACTCGAGGAGAAATGTGGGTCAAAGTCGAATGTGTGGGCTTTAGGTGCATAATTACTGCATTTGTTTAGAGTTCACGACTTGGATTTGTGATTTTTGCAAGTAGATTAAATTCTTTTTTGTTTTTGACCAGTTTTTGTGATGTCCCATATTTGGATATCTATTCGATAAATAGATAAGATTTTTTTAATTTAATTTTTGCATAATTTTAATAGCGTTAATTGATGTTATGTTTGATGTTATATTAAAAATATAGGAATGTTAACTAGGTGAAGCAAAAATGTAATACTGGTTATGATTATCACTAAAATTTTTTAATTTGTGAAATGATTTTCTTTTTTATCAAATGGGATTTCTTATTCACTCTTTCCTTTAATACATTGTTCCATCTTCCAGACTCTCATATAAGCCCCATCAGATTTTTGTCTTTCCAGTGTACCATTTCAATAAATAGCATACTCCACCTGTTACCGATTATCGAAAATCCGCGTGTTTTAATCTGTTGCTTTGTAAAAAGATTGTCAAATTATTAATATGGCGAATGAAATAGTATTCGGAAAATTTTAAAGTAAAAAATAATGAAAAAGGAAGTTCTTACAAAAAATAAATAGTGCCTTGATCGTGTGGTACTACCATATGAGCCGCCGCTGGACGAATATAAATCTGTCAAGAGCGTATTTTATTTATTTATTTAGCAATATATTTCTAACAGGCCAAAGCCCAATTACAAGAAATTTAAATTTTTACGTTCTACATTTCATTTTAAATTGTAAACGTTAACTAACCCTAACACATTCAAAAGAATACAACACTATATTAGTAAGATACAAACAACTAAACAAACCTTACGGATAACCAAACACCTCGCGTGGATGCCTTAAAATTGTTGGAAGATTGTCAAAATGAATGTCCAAAGGTACGGAAATTTTACTGAAGTTTTTTCACATAATAAATTGGGTTCTGATAAAATACATTTGATCTTGGGAGATTAAAAAAAAAGTAAGCTGATGCCTGATATCCATATGGGGCACCAGAAAGGATATTTGCTGCAGTAAAAGTCAATTTTTGCAAGTAGGACATTGTATAAAAATATTTCAGACTGGGAATTCCGGTGAAGACTTAAAGAAAGCTCTTCAAGTCTGATCAGAACTAATTTTAGATCAATACCCCGCTCAGAATGCCGTCCTCTCTAAACATTAAATATTTCAGAAATTTCCTTTGAACAGATTCCACAGAGTACTCGTGGCAGAACCATAATCTAACTTGGATCTAACGTAGGAGTAATATACTAACTTAAATATAGATAAAGGAGAAAAGTGTTTAAAGTTCCTTAATATGAATCCCAACTGCATTTAAACATATTAAGATCGAATTTATGAGACACACACCATTAATAAACTGTGTCCATGTTGGCCTAAATGGACGCACAGTCAGCGACTGCATCGATGCGGTGAAAAATTTTGATAGCGCTGATATATTCAGCGAGAATATCATTTACATATATATTAAATACGAGTGGCCCCAAATTGGAATCTTAATGCACCCTAAGTTGACACAAATCGACCTGACCTGAAACCCTTAATCTCTACTAATTGACGACAGTCAAGGATGTAGCATTTCAATATTCTAAGAACTGCATAAGAGAAACCAAACTGAGTAGATGCATTTCTTAGTAGAATGCCCTGATTAACCTGATCGAAAGACTTGTGAAAATCAGTATAGGTTACATCGATTCAACTCCTGTCGTTAAGGGCGTCGTAGACATAAGAAGAGAAACTGTAGAGATTAGTTATGCATGATCTTTTAGAAAATTGTTGATAAATTGATAGCCTGTATTGAATTTTGGAAAATAGAAATTTTTGTAATATAATTTCGAAGACTTTTGAAAAAAAAATAGTATGGAAATACCACCAGAGATGGATCAACTTTTTTAAGAAAAGGGAAAACTTTCTCTCTCTCTTCTCTAATGTTTTTGGATGAAAGAGACAAAGCATTCGGCACAAACCCCTTTTCAGATCCAGCATGTAAAATTGTCATTCTTTTATCACGGTTTGTCGGTGCACGTGTCACACACTTACCGCTAGAATCGTCCCATCCATTGGTTGGGGTGTCATTGGTATCAATTCATGTTTCATCTAAATAAACTATCGGTCTTTTTTGTATTCTGTAGTCACTGATTTCTCTCAAATACTTCCCCTGCCATTCTTGAAGACGTCTAGATTCCATTAGATTTTATCTTTTATCAATATTTTTGAATTTAAATCCCATGTACTTCCACAAAGTCGTTCTTAAGCACCTAACTTCGGTTTCATCCATTTCAAGTTGGAACATATTGGTCTTCATACATTTTATAAATTTTTCGTCGTATAATGTCTTCGTCACCAAGGTCTAACTTTCTCAAAACTCCAACATCACTTCTTTTTTCGCGTTCTAAAATGGACTTTTGCGTAATTTTCCACACTGTGGAAAAAGTTTTCCTTGTAAGTAAAGCTGTTTCCTCTACAGCTATCTTAAGGCGCAAATTACCTCCATTAAGGTTAGAAACACGTTCTTAATAATTTCTTTGGCATCCGTTGATAGATGCACTTTTCGATTTGTTTCACTTTCACAAATCTCATTAGAGCTCCAAGGCCGCCACATTTCTAAATAATTATTAGGTTTACGGTAGCAAATGAAATATGATATAACGACGTGTACTATGACTAAAGACACTATTTAAACTGGCTATTTCGGTTCAGATTCAATTATATTATACGTAGTAAATGTAAATAATACCTAGAATTTTACCTACATTTGCAAATTATTTCGGGCTTTTGCGCCTGTAAAATTATACCTGCCCTATTTTTACTCGACTTTTTAGTCAGTTTATAATAATTCTGAATACACTATAACTTTCAGATTAGTAATAATTTAAAAAACCTTTCGGATTGTAGGTGGCAACGACACAAGTAAATGTTGTTCCTGTATGCTGCTGTCATTTAAAGGACAATTAGAAGGTAAATACCACTTAGTGCAAATTACGAATACTGGTGGTGATCTAACCCACAACCAATTCGACCTTTCTAACCCCGGTGGAGGAGTGGGATTTTGTATTGTCTCATGTCACCAACAATGGGGAACACCGCCAGAAGGATGGGGTGCGAGATATGGAGGAATTTCTACTGAAGAGGTAGGTATAATCACAATGTTCAAGAAAATTTGTAGAAATGAGCTAAACAGAAAATGGTTCATACTGTAATTTCTAGAAGTTTTTTTTTCGAATCTAGTGGCAACTTACCTAGAAAATGGTTTGTTGAAGCATATAACAAAAGAAGAACTCGCAGACAAATACTTTGTCTGTGTAAATGTTTAAAATAAATTCATTAATCTTTTGACTGAATAAATTATTTTTTACCAGTATATTTGGCCCAAAAATAATGTAGATCTAGAGCAAGCCTAAGAAGTAAACTGCGATATTTAGCTTTCTAGCTGCCGCCTGCCATTCAGTACTGTTTTGAAGTTCTGTTTCTTTTTGTTGATATTGTTGCATTTTTCACAAATTGAAGTTGTTTTTAGCATCCGGGGAATGAGTTCAAACGAAGTGAGATATTTATAACCTTAGTTTTTAAAATTTATATTTAACAGGATCATTTTAGAGTCGTGATAAAAACTAATAATAACAATAATCGCTAAGTAGGAAATCTTAAACCAGGCTAATGAAAAATTAATTACGATATGGACTCTCGTTGGACTCGTTACATCTCAGCTTGACCGAAAGTCATTTGATCTCAATCATTTTTGCCAATCCAAGCAGTTTCCATACCTGAACACTGCTTTGTGTTTGTTTTTCAAAATTTCTTCATCACGGTCCGTTGAGTACAAGGTACTTTCTAGAAACATGATCACCAATTTCGTCCTGTGTTAAGCACTATCCACACACTGGATCGTCTGTAATACCAATCTAAAGAAGGTAATCCCGCAAGTAACAATGTCCTGTCAAAAGTTCTACTACTTTTCATAGTCTTCTTTCTACTGCACCAGCTTCATAGATCTGAATGATGCCAAATATTTAAAATACACAAAATGCTTGCTCTATTTTGAATATATTAAAGTGTTACCTTTGTTATATTAATCAGAAAATGCACAAAAAATATTTAAAATTATATTATAAGAAGGGAAGTTATGCCAAAACCATAAAGAACATAAATAATTCAAAGCTATCCTGTATCAAAAATGGCTAAAAACGTATTTGTGTTCCTTGGACTGTCCAGTTGCTATAAAATGTTGATTCCAAATTTTGTACCAATCAACTGGCGTTCCACATCCCTTACCAAAAAGCCTGGTCAGATGTTTGTTGGGTTCGATTATATATTCCGTGGCATGTGTATTTTCTAGAGTTCAGTATTTAAAAAGGTTGCTTTTAAGCGACTCTGATTGTGCAGTTATTTTTGTTAAGCTGTCATCCTTTCACTCAGATACCAGTTATGTAATATTAGACCTTAGCGCCAATATTGTAGTTCTGCTGTCTGAAATACAATTTGTATTTATATTTTCCATACATATATAGGATGTCCGGGAAAATGTGAAAAATCTCTTGGATATGAAAAAAAAATACAAGTTCATAAAAACTTTTTTCGTATAGGCCTTCTTTTCGGAGATATGGGCTCTCAAAGAGTTACATTGAAATCAAGTTTTGTACACATATTGAATCACCAAGTATATTCAATTTTTTTCTATTATGATATATACCAGGTAAGACTCAATTTTTTTTTATATGATGTATGCCAGGTAAGGCTCTTCAAATTAATATCCAAGAAACTATTGTGAATTACTCACAGCTGCAGGGACGGACTAGCTATGACACTCATGACGCCATTTTTTTATGCCCTATATGATAAGAACTTTGGATAACGTTTTTTACATACCTTTAACTATTGACTAAAAATTAAATACTCTTCATTCATGTCGCTAATCCTTACCATTTTCGGAAAAATGTCATCTTATTTACACTGTTAGTCCCTTAACTTCTGTTGGGTTAAATATGAAAAAGAGGAATTTTCCCCTGTCACCATAGTTTCAATAAAAAGTTAAACTAACTACTTAGTTAAAACTTTGTAAGAGGGTTCAACATGGGCTCCGTGAAGTCTCATACACTCGTGGGCATGACGACTTGAGGACTACTGTACCCGCCACATTAACTCAGCAGTCTTCCTTATTTGATCACAATGAAACGCGAATCTCCCTAGAAGTTTCTCCCTACTATCGATCGGAGTGGAATACACCAAGGTTTTAAGGTATGCCTACAGGTAAAAATCCAACGCCTTCACGTCCTCATCTACCATCTAATGGTTTGGATAGACGTTATTGAAGTGCTTCCGCACAGCAGCGCTGAAATGAGGTGGTGCTCCTTCGTGCATGTAGTACATGTTTTGGCGGGTTTCAAGTGGTAATTGCTCTACTAAATCCTGAAAGGCTTTCTGGAGGAACTCCAAATAAAATTCTTCATTCAGTCGTGCCGGCAATACGAATGGTCCAATCAGAACATTACCAATGATTTTTGCCCAGACATTAATTGATTGGAACTGATGATGTAAAACAATAGTTGCATGAGGATTTTCATTAGCCCATACATGTGGGTTGTATACATTTATGATACCATTTTTGGTAAATCCTCCTTCATGCGTGAAGGGAACAGTTCTAATGCAGTTTACATTATTTGGTAGCTGATCTAATAGCCAATTTGCAAATTGCATTCTACGGGTAAAATCTTCAGAAATCAGTTCATGCACTTTTTTCAAATGATATGGATATAACAGCTGTTCTTGAAGAATTTCCTGTATTATTGTTTTCGACGTACTAAACGGCGCTCATAATTTTCGAGTGCTCGTTGAAGGAGTGTCATCTACAGCATCTAAAAAATTGTCTTCTATTTGCAGCATACGTACTGTTCTTCCTCGACCAGCATCAAAATTTCCTAAAATTAGGAAGAAATTTAATAATATTACCTTATTAAATGGAATCGCCTATCATTCTCACTTAGATGTTGGTCAACTCGTTGAAATGTTTTTTGATCTGGAAGAGTACGATTGGAATATCTGTCGTGATATAATCTCCTGGTTTCCCAAGCATTGCAAGATGCAACTCCATTCATCAGATGCATATCTACATACTCAATAAGCGTATATTCCATATTTCGAATTATGTCACAATTAATTTCACCACGAAATCCAAAAATTAGCAAATTAATATCCAAGTAAAGAATCAATGTGTCAGCGATGCGAATTGACAAGTTCTAAAATGCGGGATATTTATTTCTTTCGTACCTAGCAACGTTTGCAATATTTTGTTTTTGGTGCTAATAATATAAAACGCACATGTTTTGCGAACCTAGGTCGAACTGCAATTCACAGAATTATACATTTTTAACTAAAGAGGTAAACTTTAATTTTGGATCAATTATCATAATGTGAAGGTTGAACATTTGATAGGAACAAAGTTGGATATTTTATCGAAATACGCCAAAAGCATGATATAAATAAAATGACATTTTTTCGAAAACGGTTAGGATTAGGGACACGAGTGAACAGTACTTAATTTTTAGTCAATAGTTAAAGGTATGTAAAAACCGTTGTCCAAATTTCCTACCATACAGGATGTAAAAAAATGGGGTCATGAGTGTCATAGCTAGTCGGTCCCTGCAGCTGTAAGTAATTCACAACATTTTCTTGGAAAGCAATTTGGAGGGCCTGACTTGGTATACATCATATTAAAAAAAAATTGAAATATACCTGGTGGTTCAATAATTATGTGTAAAAAATTTGATTCCATTGCAACTCTTTGGGAGCCCACATCCCCGAATAGCAAGCATCCACGAAAAAAGTTTATATGAACCTGTATTATTCTTTTTACGTGTTTTCTTCATATTCGTGGGATTTCCTCATTTCCTCGGATACCCTGTATACCCAATTCGATTTAAAAAGGATTGAAATTTGATAATGAAATTACTTCATTTTTAGGAATGCGCTGAGCTACCTGAAGTTCTTCAGCCAGGATGCAGATGGCGTTGGGAGTTTATGGAAGGTGTTGATAATCCAAACGTTACATTCACAGAAGTACAGTGTCCCCAGGAACTCATTGATAAAACTGGTT
The DNA here is from genome assembly GCA_034092305.1 of Diaprepes abbreviatus. Classification (NCBI taxonomy): domain Eukaryota; kingdom Metazoa; phylum Arthropoda; class Insecta; order Coleoptera; family Curculionidae; genus Diaprepes; species Diaprepes abbreviatus. The sequence goes on from JASJET010000187.1 coordinate 3,337,186, forward strand.
GCTATTAAATTTTGTGAAGAATGGGAAATAAATAATTATATACAGGCATTGTCTTTTATATTATTATAGAAAAAGATCATTAAATTTGCTCCAGCATTAGTTTTATTTTGTAGGATTTTCATCCATTTTTTACTATTTTGAATAAAGTTTCAAAATGCTTTAACCCATTCACGACCGTAAAAAGCAATTTTGGCATAAATGAAAACCAACCAATTTTTTGTTGTTAAAACATGAATTTAATCGACACACGATATTCTTTAATTTCCCAAATTAATTGAAAACAAATCAAAACAAAGATACTCTTCTTTCCCGACGATTATATTCGTTACGTAATTTCGGCACGGCACTGGACAGCGATACCGATTCTAACGAGTTCCAGATTGGAACTGACTTTAATTAATTTCTAAAAATCAAATTCAACTTTCATCCTTTGGAACCCCCATTTTTTTAGTCGCGTTGGTTTCGACATGCGTGCTTTTCCACCAATAGAACGTACTTTCGCTATGCATCCTCGCCCGCGAAGGATAATTATCGTTTTCGAGCGTCTGTAAGTTTTCGGTCCCCTGATCCATAGTTGGCATAAATCATCCATGCGTCGAATTTAATTTAATTTAGTATATAACTGACCAGAGCTCAAAACTAATGATTATTTTACACAAATGTAATCGGTAACTATTGTACACTTACAAAAAGATCGTGTTAGAACCCATGGAAAAAACCCCTAGGTTTTAACCATTTTTACATCTTCTTATTCTTATTTTCGTCAATTGGGGAAAAAATGGGTAATAGACGCGAACTTTGTATATAACAACAAATACTAATAATTCATTTTAGTGATTTTATTTAAATATTCTTTTGTTTTCTTATGATGGGAAAATTTGCTCAGTTTAAGTAAATGAAAGCTCTCTCACGGTCGGCCACATGTGGTTATCACTTTAGAACTTAACCTTAGACCTTTACCGATGTGGTTTTTAGGACTCTTAAGTTACTTTGACAGATTTATATTAAAAACTTCGAGAGGGTAGAACCGTTTAGATTTTGTGTCACATAAATTCACTAAGTTTATGTTGCTTACTTCAGAAAAATTAACTACCCCAAAAGTAATAAAACTGAGATTAAGTTTAAGTATATTAATGGATTTATATTTTCCTGATATGTGATTATTTTTGGCCAGACATAAGATATACATTTCAACCGTCCAAATCCTTATATAGAGGGACTCAAGTAAATTCTTCCGTTTAGTAGAATTTTATTTGGAGTTAATAAATGTTAAAATAATTAAAAATCACAATGAAATTTTGTTCTCTTACAATCACAATATATCGTATTTGTTGTTGTCTGAGAGTTGAACAATTACTTTACAAGACAAAACTTGGAAACTTTTACTTTAATTAATTATGAAATTCTTTTTAATTGACAACAACAAAACACATAACCTCTTTTAAAAAAACAAAATATTTTACTTTTGCTTTCTTGTGACGTAGGAAAACTTCCGTTTCCCTTTATTTAAACAATTGAAAATTTAAGGTTATATAAATTTTCAGGAGCTTGAGAAACGCAGTGCTTTCAGCAAACTGACAAATTCAACTCTCGAAATTTCTCCGCCTTAGCTTTTTATATTCGGTCAAAACATAAGAACTATCTGCAATATTATTGGTCGGATTTTTGACACCTGGCAACTTGATAAATCTTAATACCTTGAAAAATTGTTTTTTTGATGGCTTTTTAATGTTACCAATTTTGACTGGAATTTTTCATGTTTTTATTAATATATTGACTTAAATCGAACCATTGAACATTATTGAGCTTGCAATAAATAAACTTTAGATTTTTCTGGACATTTTGATATATATTAAAGCCACTTTGGCACATTATTTGTATATAAAAATTGATAAAAATTAAGACTTTATGAAAATTTTACCCTAGTTTTGATCGAAAAAACTCTAAAATGTTTATTATTGCTTTTGATATTGTTACCTTATTATTTAAGAAAATTTTCTGAACATATTAGTACCAACGTTGCTTAAATTAAACTTAAATCTACCTTAGAAACTAATTAAATCTATCTTAAATTCTACAGTTTTACATAAATTATGGTTTTAATTTCTACATAATTTGTTTAATAATTCTTAAAACTAAAACATTCTTTTTATATTTCGTACATTAATGTTTGTTTATCACTATAAACGGTGTTTTGTCTTAATTTTGCACTAATTTTTCCACTACACGCACTCTGGTGTCTAATGAGTGATTGTTTTATTGGGACCAACGATGATGTGTAACACTTTATTATTAGTTTTTTAAAAGCGTCCACACTCTTTTTGTTCATTCAAATATATATATTTTTGTATTAACACTTTCTCTAACTAGTTCAATACTTTTAACATAGTTTTTTAATGAACTTTAGTTTTTATCGAGAAAAATATGTCATATTTTTGCAGAATATATCAATTCTGAATTAATTTACCTAGTCAAGAAATTTTGGAATTTATTGTCTGTTTCTTAAGACTGTATCTTTTATATTCACTAGAAATTAAACAAAACATCTTATCCTATCCTTGAATCTAATTTTGTCCTATTCTAAACCAAATTTACTGGCACATTAACCATTAAAATACTTTATTCAACCCTCCTGTGTCTGATTTCATCTTTATTTATCTCAAATAAAACTGAGTCTTGGCACTTATTTATATAGTATATATATATATATATATATATATATATATATATATATATATTGTTACAAACTTTATAGCATTGTACATTTCCTAGTATTAGTTTGTGTTCGTAGTTTGTAGGGTTTTAGGTATATTTTCTAATGTACGAACTTTGTAGCATTTTATCTTTCATAGTATTAGTTTGAGTTTGCAGTTCATAGAGTTTTAGGTATATTTTCTACAAGTTTATAATTAATTTAAGTAATTTTACCTTTGTTAATTTCCTCAGGAGACGACTATGAAAGAAGGTCTGGAACTTTTTAGAGAATTCGATTTCCTTATTTTTAACATGGAACGCCTATGATAGAAGGTCTAGAAATCGCCGGATTATTCCTTTTCCTTATTTTGATGACCCCATGTAGTATGGAAATCCTTCTAGAAAATTAGGGAATCATCCGGCATCGACCAAAAGGGTATATAAAGGGTCCAGATCTGCTTTCTCAGTCAGTGTAATGTTAGAGCTTGTCGACGCAACTTGAATTAATTTGACAAGTGTCAAAAGTAAGGTTGACAATAAAAATTATTTTGAAAGAATAGTGTGTTATATAATACATTGTGTGTCCGAAGATCGGCCGTCCGGAACAAATTGGTATCAGAAGTGGGATCAAATCCAGAAGAGGTTAGTTTAGGTTAGAAAATTAGAAAAAGAAGGAAAAAAAAGTAAACTGAAATTGTATGCCAGTGGAAACTAGAAGCCAGAAAGCAAAAATGGAAGAACAACTTCAAGCTAGTTTGAATCAAATACTGATAATGATTCAAGAGATGAAAACAAGCCAAGAAGATATGAAGAAAAGCCAAGAAGATATGAAGAAAAGCCAAGAAGAGATGAAACAAGAATTGAAAGAAGATATGACGAAAAATCAAGACGATATGAAACAAGAATTAAAAACAAGCCAAGATGATATGAAACAAGAATTAATGACACTAAAGACAAGCCAAGAAGGTATGACGAAAAATCTAGACGATGTTCAACAAGAATTAAAAACAAGCCAAGAAGGTATGACGAAAAATCTAGATGACATGAAATAAGAATTAAAGACCAGCCAAGATGATATGAAACACGAGCTGATGACACTAAAGATAAGTCAAGATGACATGAAACAAGAATTAAAGACAAGCCAAGATGATATGAAACAAGAACTGGGAGAGGACATTAAGAAAAATCAAGAAAGCATAAAACAAGAACTAAGAACAAGCCTAGAGGACATGAGATATGAACTTAAAACAACTCAAGAAGATGCGAAACAAGAAATGAAAGAAGACATGACGCGCATTGAACAAGAAATGCAACAGAATATGAGCAAAATTAGAGAAGACGTACATTGCGAAGTACAACATGAGGTGGCGGGAATCCAGAAACAGATGCAACAGCTACATTTTCAAATCGAGAAGGTAGCCAGTACAGGTATAATAAAAGTAGATAGTGTTCCTGCAACCAGTGTGATGAAGCCACCTACCTTCGACGGCAAGGTACCTTGGCTTACCTATGTCCGTCAGTTCGAAGCCGCCGCCACCGGCAATAACTGGAGTTTACCGGAGAAGGCACGTGCTCTTGTTCTAGCACTACGAAGTGAAGCTATGGAGGTCCTACGTAACATTCCTGAAGAAAAACAGGATGATTACGAGTTCATTGTTACTTTTCTGGAGATGCGCTATGGGGAAGCCCACCTCCAAGAAGTTTATAAAGCCCAACTCCAAGGAAGAAGACAGAAATACAACGAAAGTCTTCAAGAATACGAGGCGGATATAATGAGGTTAATAAATTTGACCTACCCAACATACCCAGAAGAAATAAAGCAAGAGTTAGCAGTGAATAGTTTTATTGAAGGTTTACGCGACCCAGAAACAAGTCAGACACTAAGAATGGCCAGACTGAAAAGAGTATCCGAGGCTCTTGCTTATGCCCTTCAGTTTGAGACAGCCAAACAGACGTCAAGGAACCAAGGAAGAGTCATAAGAAGAGTCAGTGTTTCCCGGGATGACCGCAATACCAATGAGGACTTCTTCATGAAGTTAATGAGGGAGATGCAGGAATTTCTAAACAGACAAAAGGTAAATGACAACAAAAACACAACCTTCCAAGGCAACTAAATAATACGTTGTTGGAAATGTGGCCAAGAGGGGCATGTAAAAAGCCGCTGTACTGGCAGTACTGCTCCTGACAGTGATCAGAATCAGGAAAACTCCCAGTAGCCAGCTTTAAGGGGCGAAAGCTGGCTAGGTGTTACCAAGCCCCACCAACAATAACAATTAATATATCTCGGCTGCAAAATAATGGTTCCAGCTTGGTAGTACCTGGAAAGGTGTGCGGTCGGGTATGTGAAATGGTATTAGATACTGGTTCTACTCACACGATTGTAAAGCCGAACATCGTGGCTCAATGTAAAATTGGTCTTCCGGAGAAGCATTATGTCCTGCAAACCGCCAATGGGGAAGTAATACCTGTGAAAGGGATACATGAAGCCAAAATAACCCTGGGAAGCACCACTTTCACATTGTTGCTGATATTTTGGATGAAGTAATGCTCGGTCTAGATGTCATGGAATACCAGAAGCTTGTACTTGATCTTCCTCAACGAGTACTGCGAACTAGAAATGAAGAAATTGTTATGAATATACCGAAAAATAGTAACGTGTCGATCCGGGAAGTTGTACTTCTTGAAGATGCGATGTTACCCCCAAGTTCAGAATGTATAGTAGAAGTAAAGTTTGATAATTCCGAAGAAGATGAAATAGTTTTAGTTGAACCAAGTCAAGATTGCTCGTTGAATGCAAAAGGGATTCTTCCTGCTAGAACACTGATCCAGAATAAAAGAAGCCATATATTTGTCAAGATGCTAAATTTGAAGGATTATCCTCAACAGATGAGAAAAGGTGACAAGATTGCTACCTGTCAACCTGTTGACGTGATAGTTACCGGTATTCCGTTACAACCTGAAAAATTACCTGCTAGTCTACCTAAAGTACTTCAAGACCTGGTTAGTACGTCAACACCTTTACTAAATCAAGTTCAGGTGGCTAGACTAGAAGATCTTTTAAGAAGAAATCAGGATGTTTTCTCTTTATCAGATAGCCACTTAGGAAGGACCAATGTAGTCGAGCATAGAATAAATACTGGTGAAGCTACTCCAATTAAACAAGCTCCAAGGAGATTACCATTAGCAAAACGTGATGAGGTTGAGAAGATGCTCAAAAACATGCAGGATCAAGGCATTATAGAACCTTCCCAAAGTCCCTGGACATCCCCAGTTGTACTAGTTAAGAAGAAAGATATCTCAATTAGATTCTGTGTTGACTTTAGACGGCTTAATGATGTCACAAAGAAAGACAGTTTTCCTTTGCCTCGTATTGATGATACTCTAGATACTTCAACTGGATCAAAATGATTTTCCACATTGGAGTTAAAAAGTGGCTATTGGCAGGTACAGCTTCATCCAGAGGATAAAGAAAAGTCCGCCTTTTCTACTGGAATGGGGCTATGGCAATTTAATGTTGTGCCATTTGGTTTATGCAATGCTCCAGCCACTTTTGAACGTTTAATGGAACGAATCTTACATGGACTAACGTGGACAACATGTCTAGTCTACCTAGATGACATCATAATTCTGGGAAAAACATTTGACGATCATCTGAAAAATGTTGAAGATGTATTTCAAAATCTGAGAAGTGCACGATTAAAGCTCAGTCCGAAGAAATGTCATTTTTTCCAGAAAGAAGTGAAATACCTAGGACATATAATCACAGAAGCTGGGGTACGAACCGATCCAGAGAAGACAGAAGCCATTCAAGGTTGGCCAATACCGAAAAATAAGCATGAACTGAGAAGTTTTCTAGATCTCTGTACTTACTATAGAAGATTCATAAAAGGATTCGCCGATATTGCAAGACCTTTGCATCGACTGACTGAAGATAGCAACAACTATGAATGGTCCGCAGACTGCGAAAACTCGTTTAATGCATTAAAGAAGGCACTTTGTAATCCTCCAATACTGTCATATCCTGAGCCTGATCAGATGTTTGTTGTGGATACGGATGCTAGTAACTCCTCTATAGGTGGAATTTTGTCCCAGATACAAAATTGCCAAGAAAAAGTGATTGCTTATTTTAGCAAAATACTCTCCAAAGCTGAGCGAAATTATTGTGTAACAAGAAAAGAACTACTCGCCATTATAAAGACATTGGAACACTTTCACAAATATCTATATGGCCAAAAATTTCTCCTCCGAACAGACCATGCATCATTCAAGTGGCTTTTACAATTTAGAAATGCTGAAGGTCAAATAGCACGATGATTACAACACTTGCAAGAGTACGATTTTAAAATTGAACATAGAAAAGGCTTGAACCACAAAAATGCAGACGCTTTATCAAGAAGACCATGTCCAGAAGAATGCAAGCACTGTAACAGGCACGAAGTGCGAGAAAATCCTGACGATTTCTATTGCCGAAAGACACGACTACAATGCTCTTTGGATTGGGATCCCAAAATCATCTCCAAAGAACAACAAGAAGATCCAGATCTTAACCTTATCATTACAATAAAGAATAATAATTCAAATCGACCCACATTTCAAGAAATCTCGTCAAAATCTCAAAAAGTCAAAGTTTACTGGGCCTTATGGGATTCCTTGACTATGCACAATGGTCTTTTAAATAGAGTTTGGGAGAGCTTTGATGGCAAATACTACAAATACCAGACTGTTTTACCCACCAAAAGGATTCCAGAATTACTGCAAGCTTTACATAATGGTGTAGGTGGCGGACACTTAGGGGTTATGAAAACTTTTGAAAAAGTTCGAGAGAAGTTCTATTGGCTGGGGAGCCGCGCAGATGTAAAAGATTGGTGCAAAACATGTACCAACTGTGCTGCCAGTAAAGGACCGAGGACCCGTAGCCATGGTAAAATGAAGCAGTACAATGTAGGAGTACCTTTTGAAAGAATTGCTATAGACATAGCAGGACCATTTCCTATTACTAAATCCAGGAATCGCTATATGTTGGTAGCTATGGATTACTTCAGTAAATAGCCAGACGTCTATGCGATACCAAACCAAGAAGCCACCACCGTTGCTGAAATGTTGTTTGAACAGTGGATTTGTAGATATGGGGTGCCAGGAGAGATACACTCTGATCAAGGCAAAAATTTTGAATCTGACGTTTTTACGAACCTTTGCAAGCTTCTGAAAATCCACAAAACTAGAACAACACCCCTTCATCCACAGTCAGATGGAATGATTGAAAGATTTACCAGGACGCTGGAGAATTACATAAGGGTACAAGTAAATGAACAACAAAATAACTGGGGTAAATGCATTCAGCCATTTTTACTAGCCTATCGTTCAGCCATTCACGAAGCCACTGGAAAAACACCTGCCAGCATAATTTTTGGAAAAGAATTACGTCTTCCAGTCGATTTGCTTACTGGACGTCCACCCGATTCTGAAGCAACTTGCGAAGACTACTCCAACCAAGTTAGTAAGCGGCTGCAGGTCTTACACGAAGAAGTCCGTCAAAAGTTACAAATAGAAAGCAACAGAATAAAGACTCGCTATGACCTCAAAGCCAATACGGGTGGATTCATGGTTGGTGAAAGAGTTTGGTTGTACAATCCGAAAAGAACCAAAGGGCGTTCACCAAAGTTTCAAAAGTCATGGGAAGGTCCGTAAAAGGTGACTGACTCGACTAAACGATCTGGTGTACCGAATTCAGAAAAGCCCTCATGCGAAGATGAAAGTCGTGCATCTGAACAGGTTGGCCCATTACCAAGATCAAGAAGGTTGATCGGGACGATCAAGGCTTGGAAGGGGGGCAATATTACAAACTTTATAGCATTGTACATTTCCTAGTATTAGTTTGTGTTCGTAGTTTGTAGGGTTTTAGGTATATTTTCTAATGTAATGAACCTTGTAGCGTTTTATATTTCATAGTATTAGTTTGTATTCGTAGTTTGTAGGGTTTTAGGTATATTTTCTAATGTACGAACTTTGTAGTATTTTATCTTTTATAGTATTAGTTTGAGTTTGCAGTTCATAGGGTTTTAGGTATATTTTCTACAAGTTTATAATTAATTTAAGTAATTTTACCTTTGTTAATTTCCTCAGGAGACGACTATGAAAGAAGGTCTGGAACTTTTTAGAGAATTCGATATATATATATATATATATATATATATATATATATATATATATATATATATATATATATATATAGTTTAAGCAATAATTAGCTTAATGTTTTTGAATAGATTTAGGTGACAGAGTCAATTAGAGATGATATTATTGGACACTCGCGTGCGTGTATATTGAGTGTTCGTAAATACGAGGACAAATTTTAAATAAGTGAACTGGTATCTTTTTGCTGACTTGTATCGTTGGGGTACGTGCGACTCTCATTGGCCAGATAAAGTAGAAATTATCATATATGACGCAAAACAATACATGGCGCGAAAACAGTTAAAAAGAATTAATTTCGTTTTGCCTAAATACATAAAAATATACAAAAAATTAACTGAAACATTAATTTATCCATAAAAATTTAATATAAACGTTTATATTTCGGAAAAACGAAAAAAAAAGTTTATTGATTATTATGATTATAATTTGTGTTTTTATAATTAAATTATTGCCATATCGTTCATAAAAATACCTACTTACTGTCATATTTCTTTTTATCTAATAATTTTGCAGAGTACAGAAAAGCTTTTCCATTCGTAATTATATTAATTCGCAAATTGTTCAGCAATAAAAGATTTCATGTTTAGTGTTATAAAAAGCATGCGTAACAAAAGTTACTAACAAACTTTGTTCACCGAATAGTTCGCTATTCCACTGTCTAGCTGGTGACATTCCAGATATTAAAATGGATTTACAAATTCAATCGTCAATACCGGTAGACCGTTCAGGCTCTATGAAGCATTGAAGAAACCGACGTATATACTTTTACATATTCATATATACAGAAATATTAGCCTAATTTTGTGCTTCATCGCAGTGACATAATAAAGGTGTAATTATTAAATAATAAAATTTAAACAATATTAAATTTCTTATTATAAACTTTATTAAAAAACAAAACAAAACAACATTAAGAATTATCACAACAATACTTTAAGTTATTTATCAGACTTTTTTCACTACAAAAGGCATTAAATAAAAGTGGCCAAAAAAAACTTATTTTAACTTAGAATTTTCTCTCATTATACAGCACATGAGCTACAAATACATGTACCATCAACCATTTTTACCATCTAATACTGCCACCAACATGCCATGTCTCAGAGTGCTTGTCGGGTCCTCTAATAGTTTGTCCCCAACCAGCTTCAAAATCATGATTTTCTCCATGTTTTTGGATAGTAACCTGCCCTTTGGTATTTCCCTTGTTGTCTCTACTGAGATCCGGCTTAAGTTCCCAATCGGGCCTTTTTTGTTCTTGTGTTGGGTTTTGTCCATCGAACCGTTGAACAAATCGCCTTACACGGATAAACTGAACCGGTCGATTTGGTCTATATGTTGGTTGTATTATTCTTGGTGGATTGTTGGGGTTGTAAGTTGGTCTAATTACTCTTGGTGGATTACTTGGGTCGTAGACTGGGTCCGGTTGTGGAAATGCGGTGACGTATAGAAAAGATCCAAGTAGGAGAATGATAGGGTAAAGCGACATCTGTAATATAAATATACGATTAATCGGATGAAGACATATTTTTAATTAAATTGCATATTTTTATTGTCACTTTTCCTTCCTACATCTTTTGTTTTTAAATTTGAAGTTTAAGGTTCTATAGTTTTCATTTTTTATATATGAATCTGCAATTTTTTATTTTTAAAATGTTTTTTGAATGGTATATTTAATAATGTACTAGTTCCTAAAACAAATATTTCTACAAGTTCCCATAGGAACTTTATGGGCTGGAAAGAGAAAGAAGCATATACGATTTCTTAACATAAATATGCAATATATAGAATGCTATACGTTGCTGTTTAAAACTAAATGCTTTTCTATATTTTTATATATGATATTTTATCATTAGTTCAATAACATAATTACCATTTTATAACACTTAGTATAAAAATGTTTCCTGATTTGATTATTATTTGATTGGCTTTTTAGAAATCATTTATTTTTTCCAAACTCTTTTATCAGTTCAATGGAAAATGTTTTTAATAAAAATTGCTATTCTTTCTCTCTCCAATACATAAAGTTCTTATAAAAGGATCGAGAATATTCAATTTGTGGAGACAAAAACCTTTTTACAAACATAATAAAAACGCTAAGTTCGTCTTTAAGAAAATGAAGTTGGAGATGGTTTATCAAAATTCAAAACGTCGGATTTAAAAACTAACATTCCCTTTTTGTGAGGAAGAAAAAGTGACATAAAAATGTACAAATTATTTCAAAATATTTCCTTTTAGGAAGAAATAAAAACCAAATACACGATTTTATAAATTTCGGATATGGTCTGAATACTTTTCTTTTCTTTCTCATCAGTATTTAAGTGAGCATCAAATTAAGAAAATTGGTACCAATTTAACCGACTTTTTACCGATATTTTCCTACCAAAACTCAAATTTTTAGCACCCTGTATACTGCCTCAAGGCGCAAACAATGAGTTTTTGTAAAATAACTCTCGAATGAGTTAAAATTTTTTAATTCGTTCTGGCACTGTTTCTAAATATAGTAAATATTGTATATGAATAAAACAAATTCTTACAAACGTATTAGAGACAAATCGTAAAGGTTGGTAGATTTCATTTTAAAACATAATTTTTCGACCACTTCTTTATAATGTTTGGTTCTTTCCGTAGAAAGTATATATATATATATATATATATATATATATATATATATATATATATATATATATATATATATATACATATATATATATATATAAACACACACACATATATATATATATATATATATATATATATATATATAAACACACATATATATATATATATATATATATATATATATATATATATATATATATATATATTTAATTTGAAAAAATATATATAATAATACTAAACTTACTTTTAAAACTCAATATCTGAATAACAACTTCTTAGTTTCTATTAACTTTTTTTAAGCTCAAGTAAGTGAATTTAACACAACATTCTTTTGTAGAACTTTTTATAGTTGATACTGTCGGTCAACATGATGTAAAATACCAAGGGTATTTTCTGCTCGTGTTATTCCCATTTTACAACTCATTTACAACATTTTATTTTTATCTTTTGTTTGGATAACCAAAGGTTAAAATTACCAAGACATGTTACTTTTTTATGTTCAGATTAGTTCTGTGAAATAAGCATACTTTATTTTTAATGGTTTAATTTTATTCTAAAATATTCATAATATTTTTAAGTTTCCATATTTTTACTTTATGATATTATGGAAAGGCAAGAAAAACTGTAATGCACATAATTACAGGGCGCATTAAAAAATTATACGAACACGCTTAACTCTAACACACAAACAATTATTTTTCCACTTTACAGGATGGTTACAAAAAGCACAAGCTATTGTTGGGCCTCGAAGATAGAATTTTGGAATATGCTAAAACACATATTTTATTTGTAAGAGAGAGAGTCGATATGATAATTTTCAAATTTCGAATTTTAGCCGTTTAACCTCATTTTTGTCCCATTTGGAGTAGAACTCTTAAAAATAATTTTTTATCTGGTTGTTAAGATAAAAAAAAACATATTTTAAATTTCATTACTAGCTCTAACGGTTGGAGTTAAATGTTTATGAATTATGTAGGTGGCCGGTAATCCAGGAGTCATAGAGGTACTGTCTATTCTAAATTTTGCTGATTCCGTAAAAATTTGATCTTTAATTTAATAAAAAGTTTACTTTTGGCATAAGAGTCCCTTTTTTTGAGACTAATCACACAGTGTTTTAGTTACATACATCTATATGTTGATTGTAGCTTACCATTTTTTGCTAGTGGTTTTACAGCAATTTTAGTTGATACATGATAAAGAAGCTACATAGAAAGTGGATACATGGATAATTGTGCATTTATCACCATTTTTTTAAAATTAAAAGTATGTAATAGATATAGTGAACCAAAAAAATAATTTTTTATTGTTGCAGGTCAAAGACACTTATGGTTTTTGGGTAATTTAGGTCACCCCTTTCAGGGTTGGCCCCATTTCCCAAAGTCCTTGAAGCTAATTATTCAGAAGAGAGATTTTTAAAAGAATGGTATTAGTGATTAATTAGACTTCTACATATTTATTAATAAACCAATTATTTTAAAAATGTTTGTTGGATTTTTTTTGTAGGTTTGCAACATTATTTAGTACAATAGTCTATATAATCCGATTACTTAATTTTAATTGTAGGTAGACAATAATAGCGATGCTGGGTAAGAAATTTATTATACATTTTTAGTTGTCATTATTTGTGTAAAATAAATTTATATAAATTTATACTATTTTAGTACCAATGTAAATAAAACATAGTGTGTCATTAATAATGTTAATAATAGAAAACTATTCGGCGTAGAAATATTTTTTATACTATTTAATCTGGATATTTAAGCTTTCAACATTGAAAAAAGTACAAAATTGGAAATCAGAATTTTCTTTAAAAATACAAAAATCTATAATACAGAAATTTCTTGTTACCATGAAAAAAAAATCTGGATATACAATTTTTGTTCTTACAGATATTTTATATAGGAACAAATATAATATATAATATTTTATGTCGTCAACAAAAATGTACAGTATGTCATACGTCTTACAACTACCCCCAAGTTAGGTAACCTGAAAGAGACAAGTCAGATTTGGTTTACGTTTATAGCTACTAGGCTGTATGTAGTTACGAGGCATATCTAAAATGTTTATTTTGTAAATATTGGTATTTTATTTGCAATGCTTCTGGACTTGTTATGAATAAAACTAAAGAAGGTAAATATTAAATTTAGTCATTAAAAATGTAGTATCAAGATTTTGCTAGACTTAAGAAAGCAACAATTGCCATTGGCAGGTATTTGATCATTAACGGTTTCTTGGTAATTCCTATTCAAACTTTAAAAGTTTTTCCTTTTATTCTTTCAATTTCCAAGTGCCTAAAAAATCAATAAGGATGAAAAATTATATGAATTCATTGTTGATATACTTAACGTAAATATCGTATCTACTTAGTAATTCCCATTTTCCGGAGTTTTGGATCCATATCCTACTGAATTTAATATTTTGCTATAGTCTTCATTATGGTGAGTAAATCGAAATATGCTCGGTTTTTATTCTTTTTGATGGTAAATTTTCTATTTCTTTATCAGTATTGTAATTCAGGCTAATGAAACAAACCCTACATATCACCCTTCAAAAGGAGGTCTGTTTTTGAAAATTTGACTAATGCAGGGAAACGTATCTTTTTATTGTTTATTTTAGTGGCATAATATCTTTCTTAAATACATGAAAAAAACTAAAAATTATAGTTCTTGTATTTGGATTCTTATATTTTTCGACTTGAAAACATCGACTTTTTTCCATTTTTTTTAGATTACTGTGACTACTTTAAATGCTTACTAAAAATATAGAGTTTGGCCTCCATTTGAATTTTGAGAATATTTTCTTCGCCGGAAAAAAATCTTTGTACTTTAGTTAGAGTCAGCTTTTCTACAGTGCCATTTTTACAACACCGTTATTGCTAATTTTCCTTATTTTAGGGTATGCTTTTAATTCTTATAGAATCTCAAATTTCAATTCTTTAGTCTTATTTGATCTTATTTTTTTCGTTCAAGATACACCTTTGATTTATATTTTTAAAAGCTCAGGTTGGTTAATAGGAACCGGAAATGTCAATCTTTAAAGAGAGGTATGTTTCGAGAAACATGATGCTATGTAAAAATGTAACTTCAAATTTGAAAAAGTAATATCTAAGAAATTTTAAAAATGAGAAGAAAATCAATATCAAAATAAAATACAAGGGCCCAAGTACGGAATTTACAATATTTTCTTTCTTATGCATTAAAGAAAGGCTTTAAGCTTCTAAAATAAAAAAATAAAACGATTTGTTTTTTACATTGGCCTCTTGAATATAGGTCGTTTTTGAAATTTTCGAAAACGCACCTTCCTCTAAATTCTGATTCCTTTTAATCAATCTTAGTTTTTCAAACACAAATTAAAAGGTCTTTCTGAAACGAATAAAACATGATATTTATTAATGGAAAAATAATTAAAACTCCAAGTTACTTGAGGATATAAATGTGTGAAAATCTCGAAAATGAGCAAAAACAGCGCTGCAAAAATTGTTGTGTATAAACGCCTATTTTGATAATAAATATGTAAAAAATTAACACATTCGAAATGTCTTGTAAAGACGAAAAAAAGCTTTTTTCAGATTTTAAATCAATCCCAATTCTATATTTGGTGACCATTTAAAATTGTAAAAATAATATAAGAGAAGCGGAAAGAAGTTAAAAAATTGGAAGAAATCGGTATTTTCAAGTCGAAAAAAGAAATATAAGGAACCAAATACGAGAGCTTATTTTTAACCGACTTCTAAAAGAAGAAGGTTCTCAATTCGTCGCGTATATATATATATATATATATATATATATATATATATATATATATATATATATATATATATGTTTATACGGCTTTTACGGATTCCTCCGTGTGAGATGCATTAGCAGTGGTTATATCCACATTATGCTGTTGTAGTGCTGAAATCACATTCAGCAAACGTACAACTATATGCAACTCCGTATGTAAGTGAAGTAAAATGCGAAACAGTGAATGCAAACTTCGCTCCATCATATCCTTTCTGTGTTAGAGGTTGCACAGTTAGAATAAATTGTAATAAAACACAATTCATCCTATTCCACCACCATCGAGATGGTGGCCCACCTGTACCACCACACCGAGAAGAAAGTCAAAGCTCTAACACAGAAAGGATATAATGGAGCGAAGTTTGCATTCACTGTTTCGAATTTTATTTCATTTACATACGGAGTTGCATATAGTTGTACGTTTGCTGAATGTGATTTCAGCACTACAACAACATAATGTGGATATAACCACTGCTAATGCCTCTCACACGGAGGAATCCGTAAAAGCCATATAAACATATATAAGCCATCCGACGAGAGGTCGGCGAAGCCGCGTTCAGTGTTGCATGCTTCCTTCCGATCTGTCCTTTGCACAGCCAGGTGCATGTCGGTACCCTGATGAGTCTAGTGAGAGACGAAACATGTATCTCTGCCGTATCACTGTGGCGGGGAGGGTAAGCTTTGACTTGCTTCTCGGTGTGGTGGTACAGGTGGGCCACCATCTCGATGGTGGTGGAATAGGATGAATTGTGTTTTATTACAATTTATTCTAACTGTGCAACCTCTAACACAGAAAGGATATGATGGAGCGAAGTTTGCATTCACTGTTTCGCATTTTACTTCATATATATATAATGAGGACGTAAAGTCTGAAATAACATCATTATTTAAAAATCGCTCGGACGCGTCGACTACGTTTTTTTGGTACGAATTTATTCAGCATATTAAATCATATAGAGTGACTCGAAAGCAGCTGTGCTATAATTCACTTTGATTTGTAAAATAATGAAATTTTTGATATACTTTTAGACTCCCTGAAAAATTCTGAATATTTACATGTCCTCTACCTAAATATAACTGTTTTTGATTTATCGACCGCTAAACCTCGAATTATTATTTTACTAAATATTGAAAATTGGTTAATTGACAGTAACCTAAGCGATTTAAAAATTCATTCTGTACATTTCTATTTTTGTAGTAATTAACCGTATTTCTTGAATAATCCAATTCTTCTATGTCAATTGCCTTAGTTTTGAGAATAGGTCTCCTGCTTCCAATCCACTTGTTCACGAAAAGATTATTAAGAAAGGAGCTTCTGCTGCGTAATCTGGCGGGACACCGTCTTGCTGAAACCAAATTTTAATTGGGTGGATTCTCTTCTTCGCGAAACAGTATCGAAAAAGCAGGAAGAAGATCTGCTAGAAACTGTAACCTCTACTCATCTGTCATTACTACTTGCTGATCGACCGTTTCTTGGAGCATCTCGAACATGAAAAACCAATGAAATTTCTTTTCAATCTTACACCCTGTAGAAAGTGGCGGAAAACTAGGATATATTTTGCTACACTGGTATTTAAATGAAAAAGGCGCTAGTAAAGTGTAACTCGTAAGAGCAGAGCAGAACTGAAGGCTAGAGGCGGCACCAGCGAGCAAAGTACCAAGCTAGCCCCTATGCCGTAGAGTAGGGGTGGGTATTTAAAAAGGGCGCCACTGAATTTCGGCCAAGTAAACACAGAAACCCCCTACGTCGTTGCTTGGGCCTAGGGTTCAACTCGGCAAAAAAAGAATTGCTACACAAAATTATTAATAAAAAGTTAACGCACTGCAAAATAACAAGAAGTTGCTGGGCAAATAAAACTATAGAGGCTTTATACTAATTTTACTCTTTATTCATAAAAAAAGGAGGTCACTAAAGGATTCTTTCTTGAAGAATCCACCTAGAGTGGACTGTTCTTGTTCCCGGAGGATGAAACTAGGTTTTCTCTGCCCCGAGGGTGAACTGTACTTCCTCTACCCCGAGGGTGAACTGTGCTTTCTCTACACCTGGGGTGAATTGGATATTTCTCTACCCAGAGAGTGAACCCTAAAATAAATAAAATAAAATAGTAATCCCCAAAAGTCGTCATATTTATGTTAGAGCAAGCGAATAAATTAACCAGTGCCAAAACGTCAAGAAATTACATCTAAAATTTCGAATTCACAACATAGAGAGAAAGAAAAAAAAAACATTAAGGTAAACTCCAAATTAATAGTATAAGAAATATTGAAACTAAATACCAAAATTAAACAATCATTTAGAGTAGTCGCTTGCTCTAACTATTGAGTTTGAGTTACGTAGGGGTAATAACGTGATAAAGATTCCCAAGTAAAATTTCCAGCATGACTCCAGTTATTTACACAATATGATCTAGCAAAGATTCAATAACAGATTCATCAAAAAAAACTACTTATGTATATATAAAAAATTAATGAATCCATAGTTAAATTTATCAATAATTACTTTAATGAAATATTAAACAAAAGATTTACCATAGAATGTAATTAGTTCTTCAACTAAATCAATCATCACGAAACTGGACATAACTCTAGACCATTGTATGATGACGTTACAATACTTGGTTTATTAACATTAATTATTTTCAAATAAATTGGGTTAAACCTGGCTAAAATGAAACACGTTTTAATCAACTCTAAGGCAAAAACAATAAAATAGATATACTCAAAACATGATCATATTAATTTCAACAATACAATGTGAGAAGCCAGGACATGCGTTTAGAAATTAACTTTTATTAAAAAAACTAGAAGATCGGAAAGAATTTCTAGTTTCATTAAATAAGCCAGTCTCTAACACATAAGCATTGGAGTCAATTACATAAAAAAAGAAAGATCGCTGGAGTCAAACTGAAAGTTAATGTCGCCATGAACATACCACGATGCAAAAACTTAAAATTTGTCAATAATAGATTGCATACAATATCAAATACTTTAATATTACTACTAATAAATTAATTTAACTAAAAATTGCGAACATCATGATACGTCCAGGAGGCAAACACATAGCAAAACATAGTGAAAACTATAATTGATAAAAAAAGTACTCTCAAAATTAACTCTTACCGATAATAAAAGAAAAAAAAATAGGCATTGCAAGGTAGCAGATATAAATTTAAAAAAAAAACCAGAAACTTACAAATTTTAAAATTCAAAAACTACATCTTTGTCACAAAAAAAAAAGAAACGATCGGCCCTAAAACCCCAAAATATATCTTAATATTATTCTAAAGGGGTTAATTTTGGATTTAAATGAGACTTAGAATAATATAACGGTTGGTTTTAAATTATGCTTAAATTAATTACACTTGGTAAAAGTCAATTTTGAGCTAAAATCTTCTAAAATGTAAGAAATCCATTAAGGTTTCGACTAATTCCTTCGTTGACACAAGCAAACTGCCCAAAATCCCTGTCTCCAGGTTTATCTCGATCAAAAAAAAACATTACTGTTAACCCTGGCAAAAGATACGGTACTCCAAAACTCAACAAAAAAAGTATTGGATAATTTTCGACTTTCCATCTCAGAATCCCAAAAACTTGGCAACTAAAAATTGAGATGGAAGTTTGCAGCTGCTTCGGCCGAATGAAACCACGAGAAAGTGAAAAATTAAGGCAAAATGGCCTCCATTTATAAGCATGACCCAGCTTGCGCACTAATCGACTTCCGTCTAACGCGTTCAATTATATATATACATATATATATATATATATATATATATATATATATATATATATATATATATATATATATATATATATATATATATATATATATATATAATACTATTTTTTACTTGGAGAGTTTTTAAAAAATTTCTATTGGGTACTGACTGTAATTTTAATGTCCATTTAAAAAATAGTATTATTTTTTGTATTGTAGCCCCGATGAAGAATATAAATATATTCAAAAGCTTGTAGTAGCTAAAAATATTTTACTTTCGCTAGCACTGATACTCCATCATATATCCTAATTTTTGTTGTTTAACTGGTCGGTTAAGACTACCCTCCTCCTTACATATATATATATATATATATATATATATATATATATATATATATATATATTAAATTAATTTTGCTATTGTTTAGGTACAGATCATTGGGTAGTCAAAATCCCTATGGAGAGCTTGGAGAGATGACCAGAGTAGAATTTGCACAGAACTTCCTCGAAGTTACGCAAAGTTAAAAAAAAACTTCCTTAAAGTTACACAAAAGTTAAAAAAAAATAAATCGCCACCAATGGAAAAATTCTCTTACCTAATAACGTTAGTTCCGTCGATTTAACATTGAACTAAGCTAATATTATTTAAGATTTATTCAGATTCTTAAGTAAACACAGTTTCCTGCTATTTTTAATATTATATTATTATTACTATATTAGAGCAAATTATTTAACAGAAAAAAATTTTGGTATATTAAAAGATTATGTAAAATAAAAAAATATATTAACTGCGTGTCGAACACGCATTTTGTTAGGGTTCAGTAGCAGTTATTGGCCTTATTAGTTAGTTGAAAGCATATGCCTGCAAAATTGTGTCATTAAAGTTGAATTTTTGTCAGAAAGCATATTGTAATATCGGAGATTAAATTTTAAACATTTTTTTATTTCATAATAGTAGATTTAACGTAGAAGAAGACAGGGGATGAGAAAACTTAATGGTGAAATTCTACAATCAATTAAACAACAAATAAACATTAACATGTGTGGACACAAAGCGAAATCATCCCGAAACGAACACTGATTATCGTTATGTTCACATTTTTAAAAAATAATTATCTAATATTTAAAACGAATTATGAATATAATATAAACAATGACAAACATGTAGAAGTATTATTTTCAGAAATAGTTATTTAAACTTTAAATATTATTTTAATTATTAACACACATGTAAAACAATAACGCATATAATGGATTTTATATAATATAATAATTTAACTAATTATTTAAAAGGTAAATCTAGCAATATTTACGCATTTTGAGATATTGTCAAAACCATTACTAATATCAACAAGCTATCAAAGACTTGCATGATATGATGACAAATAAATAAAAGGGATTTGTTTTTGTTTTTAAAGGGATATATACCCTTCGATGTCATTTATGTATATATATATATATATATATATATATATATATATATATATATATATATATATATGTGGTTAAATTGTATATTGTAGATTTGACTAAGGTTGTTCATATCAGTTCTCCCATTTCCGATTTGTGTTTCCTTTTTGATAGTTATCATTTCCTTTGTTATTATATTTTAAAAAATTTCTATACCTATCAACTATTTTGGTGTCTTCGAAGTTAAACGAGTGTGCTTCATTCTTTCGATGCTTTGTTAATGTTCTAGTAGCATTTCTGGTATATTTATGTTCATTTAGCCGATTTTTTAATAATTGGCTTGTCATTACTACATATAGGCGAGTGGGAACCTCCAAAAAGTACTTTAGTTTTCGAGGAACACATAACTCTTTGGCAAGCGATCAAACTTGATACCAAAATGTTTCTAGTAAAAATCTGCAGAAAGTCTCGCAAAGATTTTCCAAATTTAATGAAAATTTAACTTTAACTCGCGATTTCTTGTCTCGGTTTGAATATTTCGATCTGAAATTTTAATACAATATACTGTGGCGATTCAAAAAAAAAAGGAGACCTGTCCGAACAGCTATTATTGATTACAAACAAAATGGCGAATTTTTAAAAAAAATTTTCAATATGTCGGATTGGAACAATATCGATATAACAGGGGAGCGTCCATTAAAAGATTTGAAAAAAGTACTGTCAAATGATAAAAACGAATATCGTTTAACTCAATTTTTGTGTGAATATTTAAAAGAAAATTTATGAAAAAATAATTATATGAGAGAGCTTCAAAGCAGAAGAGTTTTTATGGTAGAAGGATTACCCCCTCGTGAAGCAACTTTTGAATTATCATTGGGCCAATGATAAAATAGATTATTGTAATCATAGAGCTGCAGATACCTGTCTGGTATTTCAGGTTAGCTAATGAAGCTGTTATTATAGATTCGCTTGGTGTAGAATTATTTTTACTATTATTAGAGCACATCAAAAACTTCGAACGTTGTCAAAGAATGTGATTTTATACAGGTAAAACCACTCTGGTAGATTTCCGGAGATATATACTAATACATGCTTTTACGAAAAAATTTGGTTCATGTATCACTGACACTTGCGTATCTTCATGGTGTAAGTGAATGTGATATATCCAGTTTCTTTTCGATTGGAAAGAAAAAACATTCAGCTTAAAAAAAATTGGTAATGAGGAGTTATAAAATTGCCTATTGATAAATTGCTTCCCCAGACCCAGCATAAAAACATAATATTTTACGGTCTTTAGAGATTAGAGAGTTTAGAAAGTTACAATAAAAATAAAACAAGTGACGAACGTTAAGAAAGTTGCGCAAACATTAGCCGAATACAAAAAAATGGAATGTTTTAATAGATAAAATCGGGACTGTTCTTGTGCTCGTTATATCAAATGCAAACCCAAGGATAAAAAGGAATTTAAGATATTATAACGAAGGACTAAGTGAATTTTTTGATTTGCGCTTGTAAAAATTTGTTATGTTTCTAGTAGAATTTTGAACTTGTATTCTTATATATTCTAGTAGATTTTATATGCATTTAAATAGGAATAGGATAAGCGTAGTTAGTTTAGTTTTTATTTGAATGTGAAAATGTTAAGTAGTTAATAAAGAGTTATTTATTATATTGTGTTTTATTTGGACCCAGTGAAGGACTGAAAGAGCGAAAATTGTAACAATATGTTTAGGAAATTCATATAAATTCTGTTGTTTTAAGAAAATATGTTGCTAAAGGTATTTTAAGATAAATTGTCTCTTACTTAGATATTATGAGAAGAATACTCAAGCTCCTTAAACTTGGAATAGACTATCAGGTGGAGTCAATATTTTATAGATAAGCTTCAAATAAGCCAAAGATAAAAGATAAAAATTAAGACTAGCCTGTAGTCTTCCTGACAAGGTAGGTTGGAACTCGAGTGTTCTATTTCACATGGCTATGGCCCCAATATGCTTTGCAGAGATTGTATGATCCAATTTTCTTTAGGCAAACATTCTATCAGCTTAGAAATGCATAGATTACACAATGGCAAGTACCTTCTTATACTTTATGTCCTGGTGATAGAACTAAAAATATAAAACTAGGCAGTACAACTCTTAACACAATATTAGGTTGACAAAACGCTTTAGCATCAGATAATGATCTCTTACAAATAACATGACATCTTTGTGTCTACGTGCCAAGGTGGTCTACTTTGAGTTGAGAAAAATAGTTGTAAGGTGAACATTATCGTTAAAAATCAAGTAAATTTATATTCTGCAGATACATTAATCACAAACAAAAGGTAATTTGTATCTCATAGAAGATAATCTGCTAAATAAAAAAAAACACAGAAACGTACCTCGGTCTTTCGCAGTCGGCAAACGAAGATACAGTGTTTATGACTGCGGTCCACTGCTACCTCAGAAAAACCTCCAAATAAAAAAGGTTTGTCAGATTTTTTGAGGAACAAACCAACATCATCAAAAAGATGACTAAACTAACGAAATAATTCAAAATTTTTTTAAACTAAATCAGTTACGTAATAAAAAATAATTAATCATCACGTGTACTCTATCAGCTGATTATGGCAGCTGGAATTGAGTGAGTAGTTATAAACCTGTACGATGGTGTTAATAAAAACAAGGTATAGTGTTTGTAGAAAACAGATTTTGAAAATCCCTTTATTAGTCCCCATTATGACGTCTTATAGACTCCTTTTAAAAACTGCTTAGAAACGTCTAAAACAGATATCTTTAAGAGGTCTTCGTTTGATCTAGGACGTCTCAGAGGAATATGTTTCAAATAGAGACTTTTGAAAGACGTCATACGTAATGTGTGAGGAAAAGATTTGAAAAACACTTCAAAGGATAGAAAATACTTTTAATATTATTCTACGTACTCATTCATTCCTTTTTGTCTTATATTATTGCAACATGAGTCACTAACGCATAACGTGTCTTTTTAAGCTAAAAAATCATTCGTTTAATTCCTGATTTGTCATACGTCAGTTCATGCCAGAAAATTTTAAAGATTAAAATTGCTATAGTCACTTCAGTATTTATTATAAAAAATTTTGTTATTTACTCGCAACAAACATTCTTATCAGCGTATTAGTGGGTTTCATGATCATGATACAAGGTTTTCGAATATTTGCCTTGTAAAGTATTCGCTTGATATTTATACAAAATCTACTGTTTATTGTGGGTAGTAAACTATATATACAAGGTGTCCGGGAAAATGTGGGAAATCTCCCGAATATGAAAAAGAAACACGCGAAAGGAATACTATAAGTACATATAAACTTTTTTCGTATAGGCTTCCTGCTCCAAAAGAGCTGCAATGAAATTAAGTTCTTTAGACATAATTATTGAACCACCAGGTACATTTCAATTTTTTTTAATCTGATGTATACCAGGTAAGATCCTTTAAATTACTATTCAAGAAGTGGTGTGAATTACTCACAGCTGCAGGGACGGATTAGCTGTGATACTCATGACCCCATTTTTTACGCTCTCTTTGATAAGAACTTTGGACAACGTTTTTTACATACCTTCAACTATTGACTAAAAATTAAGTACTCTTCATTCATGTCGCTAATCCTGTTTTCGAAAAAAAGTCATTTGGCGTACTTTGATAAAAGATACATCTTTGTTCAAATGTTCAACCTTCAACCTTATGATAAAAATGTCTGTAAATTGCAGTTCGACCTAGGTTCGCAAAAAATGTACATTTTATTTTATTGACACCAAAAACAAAGTATTGTTGTTGCAAATGTTGCTAGGTATGAAAGAAAAATATCCTGTATTTTAGAACTTGTCAAGTTTCACATCACTGACACATTGATTTTTTATTGGATATTAATTTAATGATTTTTGGATTTCGTGGTTTAATTACTGTGAAATAATTGAAAATATGGAATACATGTTTATTGAGTATGCAGATATGCATCCGATGTTTTGCATCTTGCAATGCTTTGGAAGCCAGGAGGTTATATCATGACATATATCCTAATCGTACTCTCCCAGATCAGAAAACATTTTAACGAGTTGACTAACGTCTAAGGGAGAATGGTAGGCGATTCCATTTAATAAGGTAATATTATTAAATTTCTTCATAATTTTATAAAATTTTGGGAAAAGAAGAGTACCTACGCCGCAATTAGAGGAAAATATTTTAAATGTCGTAGATGACACTCCTTCAACGAGTACTCGAAGATTATCAGCGTAGTTTAATACGTCGAAAACAATAGTAGATGAAGTTGTTATATCCATATCAAATGAAAAAAGTGCATGAACTGACTCCTGAAGATTTTCTCCGTAGAATGCAATTTGCAAACTGGCTATTGTATCAGCAATGAAACTTTGGAAACTGTTGACAAGGTTACGTATCTAGGATGCAGTCTGAACAGAGAATGGGACCACTCACAGGAGATTAGATGCCGCATAGAGAAGGCGAGAGCTGTCTTCAACCGCCTCAGAAAGATCTTGTGCAATATGTACCTGAACATTGATATAAGAACACGAGTCTTGAGATGTTATGTATTTTCAACTCTTCTATATGGAGTGGAAGCCTGGACTTTGACAGAAACAACATCTGAACGACTGGAAGCCTTCGAAATGTGTTGTTACCGCCGCATGCTCAGAATTTCATACATCCATCATGTCACAAATAACACAGTGATGCAACATATGAAAAAAGACCCAGAAATTATGCGCAATGTGAAAATCAGAAAGATATCATACTTAGGGCATGTAATGCGCAATGAGAAATACCAACTAATTCAGTTAATTTTGCAAGGTAAGATAGAGGGTAAAAGAACTCAGGGTCGTCGACGAACATCATGGCTGAGAAATATCAGACAATGGACAGGAATGACGACGGTACATTTATTTAGAACAGCTGCCAATAAAGTCATATGGGCCAATGTGATTGCCAACATCCACAGAGGATAGGCACCAACAGAAGAAGAAGAATCATTGGCAATTTTTTGATTGGACCATTCATATTGCCCGTACGACAGAATGGAGAGTTTTATTTGGATTTCTTTCAGAACTCTTTGCGTGATTTAGTAGAGCACTTACCACTTTAAACTGCCGAAACATGTACTTCATGCACGAAAGGGTATCACCTCATTTCAGCATTGCTATGCGGGAGTACCTGAATAACGTTTATGCAAACCATTGGAAGGTAGAAGAGGATTTTTACCTGCGGGAACACCTCAAAACTTGGTGTACTCCACTCCGGTCGATAGTAGGGAGTGATAAAATAAGGAACAATTCTGAGTTAATGTGGTGGGTACAGCAGTCCTCAATTCGTTGTACCCGCGAGTGTATCAGACTTGACGAAGCCCATGCTGAACCCTCTTACGAAGTTTTTAATTAAGCAGTTAATTTAACTTTAAATTGGAACTATAGTCACAGGGGAAAATTCCTCTTTTTCATATTCAACTCTACATAAGCTAAGGAACTAACAGTGTAAATAAAATAACACTTTTTTGAAAACGGTTAGGATTAGCGACATGAATGAAGCGTATCTAATTTTTAGTCAATAGTTAAAGATATGTAAAAAACTTTGCCCAAAGTTCTTATCACACAGGACTTTAAAAAATAGGGTCATGAGTGTTAGAGCTAGTCCGTCCCTGCCGCTGTTAGTAATTCACAAAAATTTTTTGGATAGGAATTTGTCGGTCTTACCTGGTATAATAAAAAAATCCTCTCATTCCAAAGTCTTTTTTTTCTATGGAAGAATTTACTGATTTTATTACACAATTGTGAATGGAACTGAGTTTATATACGAGTATAAGAAATCGTAAAAAGGTTGTTTCTTTTTTGACGCTCCATTTGTGTCTGACTATTTAACCGACTTCTAAAAGAAGGAGGTTCTCAAGTCCACCGCTATGTACTTTCTTTTATGTATGTACATCGATTACTTCGTAATGCACATAACGAATATGAAATTATTTTTAAAATTTTCAATATGGCGCACCCAATATGACGGAAATTTTTTTTTCCGATTTTCTCCTAAACTGGTATGGGAGAGATTTCGGGGTTGCGGATAACGAATCTAAAATTATTTTTTAAAAATTCAGTATGGCGGATCGAGTATGGCAAACCAGAAAAATTTATGGAGAAGTTTTCGGAGTCGCACATAACAAATGTGACATTATTAAAAAAAAATAAAAATAGTCCATCCAATATGGCAACATTTTATATGCCTTGGATGTGCTAATTATGAACTTAGAATTATTTTAAGAAATTCAGTTCAGTTGATCCAATATGGCGTCCTAAAAACTTGATATAGGGACGTTCTTGAGGGAGTAAGTTACTGATTTCAAGTTATTTTTAAAAGATTCAATATGGCGGATCCAACATGGCGGACTAAAAATTTTACATTTTTCGATTTCATTCACAAATGGTACGTTTTTGATGGTTTTAATAGTGGATTTAAAATTATTTTAAGAAAATGTTAAATTTCCGAATTTTTACAAAATTGGTACTAGAGGCTTTTCATGGGCGTAAATTCAGATTAGATTAAGGGATTTTTTTTTAATTCAGTTGGTGGATCCAATATGGTGGGTTAAACATTTTAAGTTATTCATATTTTTTCAAATTTGGTATTAGGGAGTTTTCGGGGTCCTAGGTTACAAACCTGAAGTTAATTTTTGTTAGCTTAATATGACAGATACAATATGAAGGACTAAAAATTTTATATTTTTCCGATTTTGTCCAAAATTGATACTGGAGGTTTTTTGAGGCGTATACAACTTCAATATGCAAGATAAAATATGTCAAAGTATAAATTTAAGTCTCAAGTTCTTGAAATATCGTTATTGGAAGGTTTTTGGGTCCTACATTATTAGTCTAAAATAAATTTAAGATTCAAAACGGCAGATTTACTATTGCACACCAAATATTTGTTTGATACAATTTCATTCAAAACTGGTATTTGGTGATTTCTCAGAATGAGAGAATTTTTAGTTGTTTATTTTAGTGTTTGGATAAAATAGATATTATTTTCCGACCTTAAAATCATTGCGAGGTTCCTTAATCATGCTTAGTACTTAGTTCAAATAATTTATGGATATCATAAATTCAAAACTAAAAATCGATATAAATTTTTATATGAAATTGTAATTTTTGAAGTCGGCGCCAAATTATTGCTAAATGAATCAAAATACTAATACGAGACGTATACAAACTATAGTAAGAAAACTAATAATATTTTGTTAGGTATTTCCGCTTTTTAGCGCCTTTTTAGAAGTCGGTTCAATCTTTTTTGTAAAAATTATATTTTATGAATATTTTGTTTTATTGACTATTTTATAGCCTTATAACGTCATTTTTCACCTTTTGCAATAAAATTTTTCAGGTACATGCATTCTCATAACTTAAAAATAGATATTAGACGAAATGAAAAAAATCGCCTTTCGCATTTTCAAGTGTGGCTCGTCTGGTTACTCACTTAGAACTGATGGTGATCTCTATGTTCTGTCGGGGTTCGGGCCGCCTTCGAACGATTTCTCGGGCGTGGTTTGAATTTAGGTATTGGAATGTGAAAGAGTCATCGGTCGAAGTTTGACCAAGATTGGAATTTAAATGTCTAGTTTGGTCGTATTTTATACGTTGGTGTCTTGTAGACTGGCGCAATTGGTTCAATGAAACCCAAGGTCGATTTAGGTTGGAGCGTGTTTGGGGGAATCGGAATTCTTTATCAAAGTCGATAAGATTATCCACAATTTTTGAAGTGACGTATTCTGATGTTTCCGATAAGATTTCGAAGTCGTCGAAGAATGTCTGATTTTGATTTGAATGTTGTGATTGTTGAGTGAATTGTGATGATGATAGTTGATTAAATTGTAATTGATTGAACATGAAATGTTCTGAGTGATGAAAGAAAGGGCACCGCGTAGGCAGTGCCGGAGAGGACCTACCGTAACCTCCCGACCCAGAGAAAACCCAGGTCTCCTCACTTTTCTTGATGTTGGGGAATGTATAATGATTCTGATGAGCTATTGCTCTTAAATTTACAAGAATGAAAATTTTATTTTTATTTACCAAAACTTAAAAACGGGAAGCAGTTTTCAATGTACGCGTCTGGAAGGTGAATTTGGAATGTTCGGCGTATGAATGAAGTTTTTGATTGAATGGGAATGATAATTTCAGGGCTAAAAAATTGTGTGTGTGTGTGTGTGTGTGTGTGTGTGTGTATGTGTGTGTGTGTGTATGTGTGTGTGTTTTAACAGTTTGTGAAATTCAAGGTTGGTTGTCTAAAGAAAGCTTTTTGTGAAGTGTCAAGCCAAAAAGATGTACGTTTGTCAGTAAAAATTAAAAATTTTTCTCAAATTTTTTGAGTTTTTTACCGATAAGTTTCCGTGAATTTTTTGCTTGTTTTTAATTGAATTCGACCGCGTAAGTGATTTGGGAATGTTTTTAATTTATCGCGTTTTTCTTAATTTTGAAAAAAAAATTCATGCGTGACCCTCCTTAGAAAAACGAATTTTCTAAGTTATTTGGATCGGTTGTTATTGTTTTTGGGATTATTTAAAAATCCCTTGAATGTTATTAAGGAATGAGTATAGGAAACTCAGATTTAAAATTGCTTCGCCATCTTTATGACGGTGATCCGAGATTGCAATACCAATTCGCGTATGCAATCCCGAATATCGCCCGTCTTTCAAACTGCGATGAGGGTTGTTAAAGAAATTTACCGAGTTCGTAACAGTTTAAACAGAGATTGCAAGAAACGACCCAGTTTTAGAGCCGTTGAGAGTATTTTATTTCTTTTGGCTTTTTGTCCCATTAGGCGGAAAAATCTTGATATCATTATGTATGTAAAGGATGGTGGTGATATATGCTGAAACTCAGGGTATCGTTGGGTTTTCTAGGAAAAATTTTTAGAACGAATTGACGAAAATACGAGTCTGTGTATCAGATACTTAGGTTTGGAACTTTGAGTTTCAAAATACAGAGTAAAAAGGACTTAAGAGGGCCACTGTTGCATCTAGTCCACCCCTTGACATTACAAGAGCTTTAACTCCTCGACCTCAAATTGAGACTACGCTAATGTAAATGATATAAATTTTCATAATAAAATTTTATTTACCGTAGAATGTTGCTTTAAAAGAAGGGGCATGATAAATTTATAGAATGAACCAACTCTGGAAAGTAGATCTTGAGTGTTTGTTGTGTTCTGTAAATTTCGCAATATCGAATTTAGTTGTGCGGAAGCATTGAAAATGTTAACAGTAGCCTACTGGGACTCGAGAGCAGGCCTATGCAACTTTGGTTGAAATAATCGCAGCTGTCAATACTGTCATCCACCGAAATATCTGACAAATCAGTGTATTCGTGGTGAACAGTGTTTGCATATGAAGTTTCTTAAACATGGCGATAATATTTTTGGTGTATAAATTTTTTTCAGAACAAATGAGGCAAATAGTATTGTTATATTTTAGCACAACATAATTTTAATATAGTAGTGTCAATTTTAAGGTAGTTACTTACTACACCAATATCATTGAACAGAAGAGTTGAAACTTTAGGCTCAGTATAAAAAAACTGCAGAATTGTTTATATAGAATAATAATTTATTTTATATAAAACCATAAAAATATTAATTTAGTTACTTACTGGGAGATTTTAGTGGTTTGGGCTATGCCTAATAAAGTATAAGAGTAAAATGTTTATAAGAGCTATATCCACAATTTACCGATTCTTAAAATAAATATATTATTTTTTATTATATTATAGAATTAAAAACCGTAAAAATTAAAAGGGTTATGTGGCACTTTCATCTTTAAGCTATATAATTAATTTAGCTTTATTTTTTATTTGTTTTAGATATTTATATATTGACTTTTGTACCCGATTTGTGATATTTATTCATTTTGTTAACGTATAAGATGATTCTGCCTAATTTTTCTTTTGTTTCATGTTAAATGACGACTGAAGTCCAACATGATCTAAGGACCTGTATAACTTGAATAAGTCCTCCAGCTAATGAAGATCTTTACCTGTACGTTGATTGCGACATCCACTATGACTTTATATTTGCGCGGTGCCAAAGAATTCAAGTTCCTTTTTGTTTTTAAAGATATTTTATTTTTTCTATATAGCTATTTAAAATTTATTTTATATTATTATTTATGTTGTTATATAGAAAAATGTTTGTAGAGAACTTTTTTTTTATTTTGCTAAATACATCTGGTTTTAAATGTTGAGATTTTAGACAATTAGAGCATAGTTGTGAAAATTAGTTGCTTTGCTCTGGCTTTTTTGAGTTTCTGAATTTAGGATCAACAGTGAATGTAATATGTGTATTAAGCCGTAGACCTTATAATAATATTCTGTTTTTTCTCTTTAATATGAAAAATTTATATTTTTGTTTTCTGTTATTATTTATAAATAACCTACAAAGCTTATATTAATTATATATTTGTTGTTTTTTTGGGAAAATTATTTTTTGTTTAATGTATATTTTTGAAAATATTGTTTAATTTTGTTATATTTATATATGATTGTAAATGTGGACATTTGGAAAATTTAAGGCAAAGTTGTGAAATAACTGACTTTGCTCTGACTGTATTTATGACTCGATACTTCATATAATGTGATTTTTTTATTTAGAGTTATTCAATTTTTTATTTTTTGCAAGATAGCAAGGAAGTTATTTTTTTTTATGTTTTTACTAAAACTAGATTGAAATTATTATTTCTTTGTTCACATACTAACATCGTTATAAAAAATATTTTGTATTTGTATATAGACATATTTTGTGTATGTAACCAAACATACTTGTTGAATTTTATAGAACCCTCCTACCGATTTGTTTCGGCTGTATATTTTTTTGTTTTTGTTTTCTCTTCGACATATCACATTTTCTCAATAAATTTTATAAAACATACCCATGGTATGATAATCTTTAAACTTTAAAACTATTACTTTCAACAATTTATATAGTTTTAATATTAAGATGGTTTTGATTTTCTAAATATAACTTCAAAATGCAATATAACAAAACGAAAATATATGAAATCAAGAACAATTCGAGGGAGAGTTTGTTAAAATATACATAGCAAAAATATTTTGTTTATAATAATTGAAATGTTAATTTTTGCAAGTTTAGACCAATTCATAAGGACTGTTATTTATAAATATTCAGAAAATATAAATCTAATAAAAAATATTTTTTTGAATGTGTAATATTTTATGTGGTATATTAATATTTTGACGTTTTATGCTTTTGTTGTGTTTATTTCTGTTCACAAATTTTTTTAATATGACAAAAGTAAAAAACGACCATATTGAAACTAACCAACAATTATCAGAATGGCGCTTTTAAGATGAGCCAAAATTCAAAAACCACGACGGAGTCGAACCAAAATCAGAGTTTTGTTGTCCGTTTTTTTTTTCATTGCACTGGTGTGATCTACTCCGAAGTTCTTCTACCAGGCCAGACAGTAAAGAAGAAGTATTACGTAAGCGCATGAAAACATTTGAATGTTCGTCGCAAAAGGCCAGCATTGTGGAAAAACAACTCGTGGTTTCTTCACAACGACAATGCACCGGCTACATATCTCATCTTGTACGGGACTATTTGACAAAAAACAATGTTCATATCATTCCGCAAGCTCCGTATTTACCCGACATGGCTCCTTGTGACTTTTTTCTATTCCCACGACTCAAGTTACCACTTCGCGGAAAGCGTTTTGAGACGATTGAGGCGATGAAGGAGAAGTCGCAGAAGGAGCTGAAGGCGATTCCAAAATCGACCTATGAAAAGTGTTTTCAAGATTGGAGGAAGCGTTGGAATATGTGTATTGCCTGTAATGGAGATTACTTTGAAAGAAATAAAATGAATATAATTGAATAATTGAACCGTTTTTGTTTTATTGAAGAATTCCGGGTACTCTTTGTCCAGAAGGTACTTTGATGTTTAGTTTAAACATAAATAAATTCGCATTGATTTAATTAAATTATAAGTGTAGTGATTTTTAACAACAATATATTTTAATCCAAATAGTTTTGCGGATTCATAATTTTTAGGTAGAGTTTTAAAAAGTACCATGTAAAAAAAATATAGAGATAAATAAACCAGACCTCCCCCTGTCGGAACGCCTCTGACTAAATTTGCCGTTCACTCTTAACATCAAAAAATAATTTTGTTAATGTTAGTTTGAATACTAGAAAACACATCGTTGCTTCAAGCAGTTCCAAAAGTAGTACATAAAAATCGTTGTTCAAGGGCCACCTCAAACGGCCATAGCTCTCTTATGACGCACCTGCAGACCTATGTTCATACGAAATTTTTTTATGTTTCCATATGTAGAATTTCTATATATTAATTATACACCTTGTATAAAACTTTTTTTTTCAATGATCATCCATCTCTTCTTTTGAAAATATTTAAAATTCTGGTGAATAACGTTGATTTTTGTCCGATTATTGTTTTTAAGTTTAGGGTCAGAAATTTTAGATTAACAACCAACTTCGCCTAAATATTTATTTTATTTGTTAGTATAGCTGTTTTTGGCGTTTATTTATCTTTGATTTTAATTATTTTAAATCTAAATTCCACTTACTGAAATTTAGAAACAATTGATTTCGAATTGAAATAAAATTACGCAGAAATAGAATTGCCAACAAACAAAAAACCTTAAATTTTTTAACATTTCCTATTTCTGTCTTACGAGGGGTACTAGAAAGGTTTTCTCCCTAACACTCAAACAAAATGTTTAAACGCAAAAAAATAATTTCTTTTGGGCTTCAAGATTGACAAGAATATAATGTTAGACTTGTTGAGATCGTAGCAGAAGAAAATGAAGATCTAAAAGTATTCAAAAAAATAAAAGATAATAGGGAAGACCTATCAGAAAACAATCAGAAGCGCAAATTATAAATGCTCATTCGGAAGGTTTGACTGATGAATTCGATAAAGTCTAAATGCAAATGAAATGCAATTATGCTGTTGAAAATGACTAGGTGTTCCCTCAAATGTTATTCTCACCAAAGGATATTTAAAACAGTTGTTTAATAAGTAGTTATTAGAAAGCCAATTCCGCAAAATTGGGAAAATGGAGTCGTTATCATCATACGCAAAAAAGGTATCCTAGAGAATTATAGACTGATAAATTTACTGTCCTAGATATACGAAATATTAATGAAAATAATAACAAATAGACTGAAAAAGAAGTTTCAGCAGTATCTATCAAGAGAACAGACATGATCCCGGAAAGATCTTGGCACATTAGAACAATGACCAAATCGTCAGCATAGACTTGTGCCACTCCACAAAATGAAAATGGGATAAGAATGTCCTTTTTTCCGTTTTTTTTAACATTCTTGCTGAAAAGGAAGTAATATTGGTTTACCATATCAAACCCAATTACTCCGTTATTATATGTTAATGTAAATTTAAAAGGGGGCTCTAGTATCTTTTTGTTTCTTTTGTCCATTTTCCACAAATAAAATTGAAATAACGCTTTCGTGCAGCATTAAAGGCAGTTACCAGCCTTTCTTATTGAAAACAGAAAATGTGAGGAACGAGTTGCTTTTGCCTGCCATTTGTGCTACTTTTTTATTAATAAGCAGGATAAAATAATGAGATTAGCATACAAAATTTATGTTAATTTTATGGACATTGAAATCATTTAATATGGTAATTTTAATACTGGGAGGTTCCATTAGTAAAAAATTGATGGTGTTTGTCAGAAAAATGTTTATTTACTTAAAAATTATCATAGTCATGCTTTTTTGTTGATAAAGTCTTTTTTTTTTGTTGCAATTAATATAACCTTATATAACTGGATTTAAAATCTAAATCTTATGGAATATCAAAAGTAGTTGAAACAATTTTTTAATCATAAAAAAAAGGTTTTCAAAATATATCATTCCTCCGGCTATGATCACTTATAAATAACATGAATCGAAATGGAACAAATGAAAAACACTTATGATTTAAGTTATAATATTTTTTAATACGTAATTGTGAAATGAAATATTTTATCATTTGCGAGTTCAATTATTTTATTCGATAAATCTATTACAATTATTTAAGTTATGTTTTTGTATGAGCTCATCGAATATAATCTAAAAAGGATAGCATTGATACAAATATGCTTTAGCGACTGTATTTCACCATTTATATTTTCGACTGCCTTACGAGGAGGCACGTGATATATTGTATCAAAAAGGGAAATTGAAGTGGAAGTCTGTAATATGAAGAAAAGATAAATCAAGAAACAGAATGGGAAATGATCTTTTACTCTGTGAATATTGATATTCTATAACAAATTTCTATTCATATTGTTAGTGTTGTTATGTGATACCTATATTTTTATGCAAGTGAGCAATATACCATACTCAGAAACGTGAATTTTACAATTTACTTTTCCGAATATTAAGTCATTATCTTTAAACGTCAGTTGTAATCTTTATGTAATTTCATGTTTATATTTCGTGTGATATTTGTTTCAGGGTCATTCTCAATTAAATAATTAAATTGCAGATTTTTATCAACCAGAATCCAGAATAAACAGTTATGGAAAGAAGCCCTATGTCAAGCGTAAGGGCAGTAAAATAAGATAGTTAAAAGCCGCTAAGTTTCATAACGTTCCTCATGTTATATGAAAATGAGGGGCAAACGAAAAAAAAATTTGAGTTAAAGAAACAAACAAAGATTTGGAAGATACTTTGATCAGAAAATAGAAGACGAATTAGTCGCATACATAAAGCTTCTATAATCCAGATGGTTTCGCTTGACAACCACTTAAGTAAGACGCTTAGCATATTTTTTTCAAAAAAGAATATTATACATCACAGGTTTGATGCAGATCAAAAAATTGCTGGAAAAGAATCGCTTACATTAAGACACTCAGCATTTATACAATTCGAAGTATTAAATTACTTGTCAACTGTCCAAAAACAATCTAAGCTACTAGTAACAACTGAGAGAAAATAGACCGACTTTCTGACGAGCGCCAAAAGGAGGCAGTATGTTACTGATTGAAACACTTTTGCAATTTTCTTAAACTAACAATAGAAAACACAATTTTGCTACAGTAAGTATTGCTGAAGAAAACGAGGTTGCTCGTCTTTGTCTTTCAGCCCACTGCACTAACTATTATAATAAAGTGTGCTCCATATGAATAAGACATTTTAGAAAGATTATTACGGATACCTGAAATTTTTACTAGAACTTATTCCAAAAATGCAATAATACAAGATGCATTAAATGGTTTTGCTAAAACTGGAGTAAATCGATTCAACCTGGTTCTTTTTGATGATTATTTATGTGCACCTTCAGACACTACAGATGTAGTAGATACAACTATTTAGGTAAATAATGTAGCAGAATCAAAAACAACTGAAAATGACAATAAAAATATTTCGGAAAGCTTGTAGAAAGATTAGGCGTTTAATGACATCGGAAAGGCGAAAAATGCGAATTATGTCAAAGGAAACAAAAAAACTGTTTATACATAAAAAAATGTAAGAAATGAAAGCCACATTCTGAGAAGTTCTCTTCTATTCCCACAGAATCCGATAGAACAAGGGGAAGGAAGAATACAGAAAGTAAATTTTTGGCGTTAACATGCTCCTCTAATATTGATGAATTAAAGGAAATACTAAAGTTGAAGCATAAAACTAAGACAAAAGCTATTAAACAGTCTCTGAAACACTCCTTTAAGAATAAAATTTACCACCAAAATTCAAATAGTTATGATGGAAATGAAAATTTTAGCCAGGAAGATACAGATGGTGGCTTACATTTATTACAATAATCTTTTTACAAAATCTCGCATGATATGTATAAATTAGGTGTAGTATCATATATTGCAAATGTTAATTTTAAATTCTCGTTAGAAGCAGTTTAAAAAAGAATTTTGTGAGTTTTTATTTTTAGAAGCTTATGTGTTGTTTAAAGTAACATTATGTCATTTTGTCAATGCTAGACAGTAAAATGATATACTCTAATTTTTATATAAATGTCCTCCATGAATAATACATTTTTTTAATATTTAAGCGAAATATTTAATAGTATACACGATGCAACAGTCAAAAATTGATTATCGTATATCTTTTCTATATCTTAATTAGAGGCGTTTGAAAAATATATGCAATTTAAAAATTGATTGATTGAATGATATTACAGACCAGGGTTGAGGAGCTTTTACACTGCAGCTTTGAGACGTATTGTGCCGCCCATTATATCTGTTTATCAGGCCGGTTGCCTTGATCAGGTCTGACAGTTTGTTCACTAGTTTGTCCCTGGGTATAAACCTTCCGGATTGATCAATCCCTCCGTTAGGTTGGTCACGGTTGAAATTTCAGCCTGTTTACTATAGCTAATTCAGTTAATTTTACCTTTTTTTGTAAATGCTCACGTTATGGACAACAAGTTCATCTTCTTTAATTACTTTGCCTATAATCTTACTTGTAAATTTTATTTCCTTTTTGACCATTATATTGATATTTTACTATATTTTGCTTGGTTGTTTTCTTATCGATGCTAAATTTACTATTATCTTTTTTTTTCATATAGATATCGGTTTTCTTGCCTACTGTACGAGATTATTTTTGGGTTGCCTAAGTTTCTGTGCCTTGAAATATATTTCTTTAATTTAAAAATTACTATTGGGATGATTATTTAATTTTTGAGCGGAAAATGTTAATCATTAATGAATTGGCATATTTAACAAATTTATTTCAGCCCACCGTTGTCCAGATTCATTTTGAGCTGTCATTTCTTTCAAACTTATCAACAGAATGCGTCTAAAAGAGTAATCCTTGTGCGCAAGCAAGGATTAGGTTTTAAATGGAGGCCATTTTGCTTCGACTTTCACTGTTTCCTGTTCGATTTAGCTGAAGAAGCTGTAGACTTCTGTCTCAACTTATTTGAATCATCCTTTGGGATTTGAGGCTGGATAGTCGTTTAAATTATTCCGGTAATTGTGTTGAGTTATTGAGTGACGTTATCTTTTGTCTGTTTGGCGTTTTTGTGTTATTTTTACCGTAATAAACCTGAAACAGAGATTTTGGCAGTTTCCCAGATTTCAATAAAGGAATTCTGTTAAATTCCAACTCCAACAACGGTGTTTTACGAACAGGTTTTACTTACGGGTCGTACTTACTGGTTATCTTATTACTGGGATTCTATCTACTGATTAATTCATTACCAGTTATTCTACCAACGGATCATCACTACTTTTTTTTTAAGTACCCGTTCTGTTTAGGTCTTGGTTTACTTTGTGCGTTTATTCTTTTAAACTTACACTAGTATCTACGTAGCCAAGAAGAGAGACTACTAAGCTAGAAGTCTCACCATCAAACAGGCAAACTGTTATAAATTTTTTTTCTTTTTTATTTTAATGATAACTTATAAATTTTGAAAATTAAGTAAATTCCATTCTATTCCTTTTTGTAGGGCATTGCGCAATTTATTAGCATTCTATTTTTCATTTATGATCTTCGTATGTTATGCTTTGAAGTAATATATGCATGTTTCCTTACGTTTCTTTCATATTTCCAGCATGACCCACAGGAAGAAACAGCTGTTCATTTCCATTAAATAATGAAACTGCCTTTAGACTTGTAGAAGAGTCAATAAACAGTCGCCACTCAGTAGGTTAACAGGAAAGACCAAGTTAGTTGATTAAAAACGATATTTTATGACAGTAAACTAGGTCATTTGTCATTGAGAAAAATACTGCCAACATAGACAACTTTTTCGGAAACGTGGAAATTTTCTCATTTTTGTAGGAGATTCTACTTCTGTTAGTGAGATTTAAGCAGCTGTGACTTTATTTTGGGAAGATCCTAATTACGAATACGATCGTTGAGCTCTTCCTGAGATATAAAATGTTGCTGTTTACTGTTACCACATTCGTAATCGTCTTTCTTTTGAAAACTTGGACCGTCTTTTGATTCAAAAGTATCTAGTTCATATGATTCCAAGTTGATTTCGTATTTTTCTGGAGGCTTAAGGATAGGTATGCTAGAAGCATCATGAAGTCTTACGGCTTAGCGGATATTAAGATATTCAATTTTATATTTTCTTCTACTAGAAAACCGCAGGATTTTTGTTAAGCAAAAGTAATAATCATCAACATGGTTCTGAGGTTCCCACCAAATCATTGGCACTCCAAATTTCATAGACTATTGTTTTGATGTCTAACTTTGTACCCAAAATATCACTTGTAAGCTTTTTCACAAGGGGGCTCAAGGTCTTTTGTTGAGTTCCATATATATAACAGAAACTTCGGGATTTGGTCACATAGTATCGCGACGACATCATGCGAAAATCGTAGCACTACTACAACACTATCTCTGTTCGCTAATGTTTTGGACTTCCCTCGTATATCCATACTGATCTTCCGACGACCGATCGGCTACTTATATACCCGTCCCTTAAATCTGGTGTTTTCTAGAAATAGGTATTTCCGTTATTTTAAGTCATAGATAGGGAATCATACTTAGATGCTCCCCGTACGATGTTGCTAGATTATGAATAATTTTCCCAAACTTAGAAAAAATGTAGATTTCACAATGTCGCACCCCGGTACGCTTTAACAACTTATATATCGCATAGGTATATGCTTATACCTGCTTCATAATCAATCAAAATATATTGTTGATGTTCTCTAGATTTTGCTACGTGATACGACAATATACTGGTTGGTGTAAGGGTTACACAGGTAAAAATTATCGAGATAACACATCAGTTTTACTGAGAGGATTTTCATGCAGAATAGTGTTATAAGCTGAAGAAGGCCATACCGATTTTCGTGAAGTAGATGACGACGAGTCCACATCTTATAGGCTTACAAGTTATTTATTGAAATAGTTTTAAGTATCATTCCGTAAACTAAAACGGACGAAAGGTAACATTTTACCACTCTTTATCTCAGGTCAAAATTAAGCTTTCGGTCATTCAAAAACTTGCTCAGTCTTTGGAAGGTGGTCTATTCTACTCGTTGCGTCTACTTCTGGGTCTCATTTGTTGTTTATAAAGCATTCCAAAGATTTAAATTTATCTCGTAGAAATCCCAATAAAAGATCATGTTGATACTGTCAAATACTTTCTCACAATCGATAAAACATAAAAATATTCTTTCGTTGGTCAAAACACTTTTGTAGGCTGAGAAATGCTTCTCTTGTGCCAAACTCTCTCTTAAATCCAAATTTACTCTGGCCATTAACCTCTTCACATCGCTTATAGAGCTTTGCGTACAAAATGTAATATTTTGCCAAATGACTTTGCCTTTGGTACTGAAGATATATTGCTTAATACTGACTGGCAATTCCCTAGGAGCTACTTTATGAATTGTTCGATGTCAGTGTCCCAAAATCAAAGAGAACTAAAAAATATCTAGCTTGGTTTAACTCTCAAATAGAAAGAAATCTTAAATGAAAATATAGGATCCGCAAAAGATACAAAAGCAAAGGTAAGACTGATATTGGCAGAAAGTTAAAATTAAAATAGATAGAGATCAGGCACATCGTATGTATATTATCAAAATTCAGTGGGAC
The DNA here is from genome assembly GCA_034092305.1 of Diaprepes abbreviatus. Classification (NCBI taxonomy): domain Eukaryota; kingdom Metazoa; phylum Arthropoda; class Insecta; order Coleoptera; family Curculionidae; genus Diaprepes; species Diaprepes abbreviatus. Next base: position 3,377,157 of record JASJET010000187.1, read on the forward strand.
GACAGTGTGAATGTTAGGGAATTCTGGTCATTCATAAATGACAGAAAGGGTATAGTTTTCATGCCAAAAAAAGATATACTTTATTAAATAATACAGAATTTAGTAAGGGTGAGGATATATGTGATGCTCTTGCAAGTCATTTCGGCAATGTTTAAGCGAATGACTGCAGTAATAAATCCAAACATTAAAGAGTGCCATTATGTTGGACAGGTTGTTCTTATTGCCATTACTGATGATAATGTAGTAAATGTTGTAAGGGATGTTAAAACTATAGGACCTGATAATGTATCCTCATTCATAATTAAGGTGTGTGTTGACATATTCAGGTATCCATTGCGGATTTTGTTTGGCCTTAAGAGCGGTACATCTCCAAATGAGTGAAAAAGAATAAAGATTTGTTTAGTATATGAAAAAGGAGATGTCAGACATATCCAATTATCGACCAATTGCGGTACTCTCGGCGCCGGCTAAGGTATTTCAGAGTATAATTGTCAAAAGTAAATACCCTTTGGTCAAGGGACGCATTGATATACATCAGCATCGTTTTATGAGAAGGAGATCTACAGTCACTAACTTAGTTAATTTTACTCAGGACGTGTCGGATGCTTTGAATAAGTGGGGTTAGGTGGACGTTGTATACACTGACTTTGCCAAAGCGTTTGATTCCATTTCCCACACAATTTTAATATCAAAGCTTAAAAAGGAGTTTGGATTTCATTTTCGCCTTGCTGAATTTGTTGATGACTTTCTTTCTAATATGCAGTAACGGATGATTCTCGGGGGGTTTCTTTCGGTGTCATTTGTTCCTGGGGTTCCTCAGGAATCCAATCTCGGTCAATTGCCTTTTCTGCCTTTTATAAACAGTGTTACGGAAATTATTACGAATGATTCCTACTGTTTGTTATTTGCAGATAATCTAAAGATTCATAATAATGTATCATTTTCTCGAAGAAACTAATTAACACTCTTTGATTACAGTATGTATGGTGAGGCATTGGATCGTGTTAGTGAGATGGGGGATCTTGGACTGGTATTTGATTCTAAGCTGACATTTAACAACTATATAGGTTTTATTACTTATAAGGCTGCTAAAGTGTATGGTTCTATAATACGAAATACAAGACTTTTTAAATATCTAAATTGTATTAAACAAATGTATGTATCGTGAGTATTCTATACAGATAATTCACAATAAACTTATTTGTTATCTGTCTGTGATGCGCATATTTCTCGGACTTCGTTGTGTGGAAGGTACAATCTTGGAAATTTGAAAAGGCGAGGTTTTCGATATTATGTAATTGTATAGAGTTATACATGGGCTTATTGATGATCAAAGATTTCTGTTGCGACTTTATTTTAGTGTTCCAACTTATAGCATGAGGGCTGTCAATACTTTTTACCTTACTGGTGCGCTTCGTAGTAATAATCAGCTAAATTCGGCTTTATACTGTATATAATAATGTACAAACAAAACTTGTGTGATATATTTCACTACAGTTATGCCAAATTTAAAATTAAACACAAAGATATTTTTTAGACACAATTTTACTATAAGTACATGGTTATCTTGTTGTTTCTTTCTAATAGGGTATATTTTTTATATGTACCTGTAAAGTATTGAATAAATAAATAAAAAATTCGTAAGAACAACTTGTAGAAGTAGCTTATAAGGATTATTAAGTCTTCTCATGAGGTAGCGTTTTGCTAGTTGGGCAGTGGAATAAATGTTGCGCTCAGCCAGTCTTTAGGAAGTTGTCCTATATCATAGATGAAGTTGAACAAACAGACTATGATATTTAAGTTCAGGTTACTAAGCATTGAAACATTTGAGAAAATATTCAATTTGGGGATGGTGTCTCATTGTTCTCTATGAGCCTGATTGCGTGTTCCACCTCACTCTTTAGAATACTTGATTCCAGCAATTGTCTATTCACTGTAGTCGGACGTAATTGTGTTTTAAAAAGTTTTAAAAAAGATTTGCTGTGTAAGACTTCCAAGTGTTGGGCAAATCGTCAGGAACAACCGTTGACACATTCGTGTCGTCCATTATGCACATGATAAATCTGTTTTTCTGAATTAACGCATCGACGTTATAACGTAAAAAGACAAAGAAAAACGGCAAATAAACATTTTTAGGGAAATATCATGTTACCATTGTTAAAAATTAAGGTACCCAATTTTTTTAACTGTTATTACTACGGTAATAATATTACTAGACTTTTTAATATTTCTTGGTACTTGTATGTTCACATTCGTATTTTTAGGATGAAGTTTTTGAACAATTTTTTTGGTATTCATGATATTTGTGTTTTTCGAGAATTTCGTGAACTCTGATGTGGCTATCGCCGATTTTTTGCCAAGGAAACTTAAAGAAAATTTTAAATATAAATTTACTTTTACTATTACATTGATTGCGTTGTGTGTTTTTCTCACGAGATAATTCCCGCGCTTTTTTGAAATGTGTCTAACTTCCGTTAAATTTTTAGAAATTAACTAATAGGTTTTCTCTGATGATGAATTTCTTTCCGGATAGAATTTAACATATTCTCGAACTGCATTGTCAATATTTCTATAACTTCAAATGTAACCGCCATACATATCTCGTTTTTACTATCATCATGACGCAGCATTATGTTAAATAACTTTAAATTAATTAATATCTTTAAAAAATCAGACTCTAAAATGATTTAAAATACAAATGATCTAATGATACTTATTAATACTGTAGTCATCATGACAATTCAAATCATTTATTTTATTATAACGACCAACCTGATTTGAAAAGTAGCCCAAGAAAGGGTGCAAATGAAATTCTATTTCAGGAATAAAATTAAGAAGTGGATGGGACCTGTTTTACGTTGTAGGGGGAATCATATAAAGATCCCTCAGCATATTTGCCACTCAAGATTTATTGAGGGTTCGAAGGTCCAAATTGGCCAAAATACATTTTTTTTTTATTCGGAAACCAAGTTACACGTTGTGGAGAAAAAAGTTCTAAATAAAAGTTGTAGAGAATTTAAAAACCTACAATTTGACCTTTTGTTCGATTATTTTTGCCAATTAGTTATTGTAAAGAAGCCAAGAAAACATCCAAAATGGTGTTTTTTTTTAAATGAATTATTTATCATAATAATAGCTTTTTAAATTGTTTTATCATTTAAAAAAAAAGCTCTCTAAATATCAAATCGAAAGAGTTTTTGTATAAGTCAATCGGTCAATTTGTTACTGAGATATGTTAATCTGTTTATCCAAAGATGCTAAATCTTTAATGCCATAACTAATCAGGAGTAGATTCTCTTAAGGAAGGGTTATACTTTCAATTTGTAATAAAAATTAATGAAGACATTAATTATTAACCCCTTATTTATTATTTAGAACAAGAGAGTATTTTTTTTATAAACAATTTCGAAACGAAAGTTAAAAAAAAAATGGCTCCATAATCCATAGGGCCTAAGTTTTTTTTTAATTCGCAGCCGTTTTGTTTATAACAAATAAGAAACTAATCCAACGGAATTTGATATACAGAGTTATATTTTATGAGGGCATGATTTATTTTCCAAAATAGAGTAAGTTATTTAATATTAATTTGCGTATAAAGTGAAGCGTATTTTGCGCGACGCAGCTGGAGTAGTGAAGTCGGGCGATGGACTCACGTGCGAATCAGAAAATGTAAACGTAACTTTAAATCGGCAACGCTAGAAAAATTTGCCATATTTCCGCGAAGATTCAACCGATTTCGATGTTTCTATTTAATTTGCGGGAGGTTAAAAAATTATTAACAGCTGCATTGTCAGTTTTTCATGATAGAACGAATTTATGTGGTTTATCACATACATTTTAAAAATGTTTGTAGTTTTGCTAGAAAAATTTGTTACTAGCGTTGCATTCGACTAAACCTGATAAAAATTCAGAAATGAAAACTAAACGGAATTGTCATTGAATGATCTCAGATACAACCTACTTCAAAGATCGACAACAAAAGCTTCGTTTAAGCTTCACAAATTACCACCAACCGAAAGTGTAGTAGTACAAGATTATCTAAGAACATTTTTGCAAATTCAAGCCTAGTTCGGAAATAGCTTCGATCTAGTCACTGATGGTTGGAAAATGGGGAGAGTGCATTCAACCGATGGGATGATACTTCCCAAAGGTTTAAGAGAGTATTTCGTGCCGCTGCAGTATTGAAACTTCTTGTGCGAAACAATGTGGGTATCATAAGCTCGGCTTAAAAGGTTCGAAAATGTGCAAAAATATTAATAGCGTTAGTTGCGATGAAGATGATTTATGCGATGAAAACTACGACGATGACTGTTGTGATAATATTTTAGGTACTATTTTTTTATGAAGAATGCAAAAGGAGAAAATTAAAATAAATACCCAAGTGACTAAATTTAATCACAGAATTATTTTCACCTTTCATAATTTGTCACAAATATGTACAATTATTATTCCAAGATGTTACTTGAAACCTATCCTGTAGAATTTTCGACTAATAAGTATTATTATATATTTACACATGGCAAATATAATTAATTTTAAGCTAGTAACAAATTTTTCAAGCAAAACTACGACAGTTTTGAAGATTCACTTGAAAAACCGCATAAATACATTCTATCGTGAAAAACTAATAATGCAGTTATTAATAATGTTTTAAGCTACCCTAGATTTAAAAAAAGCCAAAATCGGTTGAATTTTCATGAAAATTTATATGAGTTAGACACTCATACATTGTACGAGCGATGCAATAGTTTTAACTGTTTATAATAAAAAACACCTTCTTGTTCTAAGCAATAAATAAGAGGTTAATAATTAATTTTTTCATTAATTTACATTACAAGTTGATTTAATGGAAAGTTATGGCAATTGACTTTTACAAGAATTCGTTCGATTTGTTAGAAAAAAAGCTTCCTCTTAAAGTGATAAAACAATGTAAAAAGTTATTATTGCGATAAATATATCATTTAAAAAAACAGCCATTTTAAACGGTTTCTCGACCTTTCAGCAATAACAAAATTGATAAAAATAATAACATGTAACTTCGCTTCCCGAATAAAAAAATTGTATTTAGACCAATTTAGACTTTCGACCCTCAATGAATCTTGAGTGGCAAACATGCTGGGGGATCTTTATTTCCCCCCCCCCCCCATGCAAAGTAAAACAGGTCCTTTTCATTCCTTTTAAAGTGATAAAACAATGTAAAAAATTATTATTGCGATAAATAAATCATTTAAAAAAACGGCCATTTTAGATGGTTTCTCGACTTTTTTGCAATAACAAAATTGACAAAAATAATAACATGTAACTTCGCTTCTCGAATAAAAAAAATTGTATTTAGGCCAATTTGGACTTTCGAACCCTCAATGAATCTTGAGTAGCAAACATGCTGGGGGATCTTTATTTAATCCCCCCCCCCCCTATAAAGTAAAACAGGTCCCATTCACTTCTTAATTTTATCCCTGATATAGCGTTTCACTTGCTTCCTTTCTTGAGCTAAATGTTGGCAATTTAAGTAAGCAATGGTATTTGCAATACTGTTTTCTGTTTACCATTTTTAGATGTGTCCATTTGTTGGTCGATATTTTAATGGTATTTTCTAAATGGAAGAAGATTCCAACGGTATTGTTTATGTGCGTTATGAAGTGCCGACAAGATATAACTACGAGCAAGGCGCAGAATCTGTAAAAGAAATAACGTTTATTCAGAATAAGGTTTTAACCGGTCGAAGTTATTTTTAATAGATTGATTTGTTTCTGGATTAATTAGAATAGCTGAATTTTGGAAAATCTCTGTAATTTCAGCTTTAGTTTTAATATGAGATTCCTTCACATATACTCTGTCTCTAACTTTGAATTCGTAAGGATTTTTTATGACTCTTTGGTAGTATCTTTCTTTTGATTTTTGTTTTTGTGTTTCTGTTCTGTCCCTTGCTACTTTATAATAGTGTTCCACTCTGTTGTAAGATCTCTCACATATTTGGAGATAAGTTTCTTTTGATTGTATAATTTTTCGGGACATCAGATGGCGGAGTGTTCAAATACTAGCTCGTAAGGCGTGAATCCGTGAGTTTTGTTTTTCGTGTTATTATAACATATTACTGCACAGGATGAAACTTTAAATGGGCTTTCTTCAGGGTTTTCTATGACATTTGTATGTGATGAAATCTTTCCAGTGACCCATTCGATTGATAGTGGCTGATGCTCATAAAGCATAATTTTAAATCTAAAAGGTGACAGAGGTTCTTCATGAGGGAATTACTGAATTTTCGGCCCTGGTCACATACTTTCTTTAATGGAGTGCCATAGTGTTGGAAAAACACCAAGAGAGTATTTCTATCTTAGCTATGTAAATGCATTGCACTGTTTTGCAAGAGACTTAAATTACTGGAAGACGTTACTTTGACACCTAAAGAAGCAAGGTACCTACCCGCCAAAAGTCTAAATATTCCGGACTTATATTACATCAGGGTAACGTATAAATAAAATGACTTATGGGTCGAGATGCTGTAGAGAAGCAAGGAAAGTCTTAACGATCCACTCGCAATCTACAATCTAACTATTTAAAAGCTAGATTATAAATTTTTATGTAATACTTGGGGGAAATTTATTTAGGTATAGTTGATATTTGGATATTTTAGCGTTTATAGTCGTTAACAGAAAACAACTGTTTGAATTTTGCTCTTGGTTCATTGCAACTCCTCTGAATAAACATGTATGGAAGAAGAACCAGAGTGAAATTTTCAGGAAAAAACTTTCTCCTTTAAAGGTTATAAAGTGGTAACTTATTATGCTAAATCCATAGCCACAGCCGTAAAGTTTCCTTTATATCTTACATAATTTTTGAAATATTTTTATCGCGAAAAATGTATTCACCTTTAAACAAATTGGTCAATTATTGAACTTTGGAATGCAATATCTCACACAATTAAACTAAATTTTATAAAATACCATTTGAACAGATAATCAAACGTATTATAACATTAGGGGATACTTGATTCCCTGTTCATGATTTTAAGAGTCGAACATGCCCTAGTTAGTATCTTGACATAATGGAATATGGATTATTAATCTTTTATTCTGACAAATTCTGAAATTTTTTGTGATTTTGATGTGAGTAAACAATATTATAATATCTAAGTATAGATTCAACTAAAGTATAGTAGTAAATAGAAGTTTATTCGTTGTTATATCTCGGAGCTGATGAAATTTGGTGATCAACACAATTATCTGCTCGACTTTAGTTATTTTAGAGCAGTTATCGCATATAGTCATAGAATTACACTTTGGTAAGTGCAATCGCCTTTGCACATTTTTATGTTTTTGGAAAAATATGTTACATCCATTTAAAATATGCATTATATATTTTTCATTGAAGAATGGCAATGGTTATATTAAGTTCAATTGCACCAAAGACATTTATTTTTATTCTTGCAATTTTGCTTACAACTTTCAATAAATCTGTTTCATTATTTTTATACAGGGTGTCCGGAAAATATGTATATAACATCTGAGGACTCTTGACGTCAAAATAGGTCGATTTTAACCAATTTTCTTATATCCGATACTGCTTCGTTTAGACGGTAGAAGATGTCAAAGTTTTAAGAAAATATTGATTTCCCCAAATTTCTTCAAAATGTGATAACCGAATTTAATGACTTTTGGTGTGTAATCTAACACTACAATATGACGTTTTTTATTAGTACAGCGACCGGCTTCTGATTTTTTGTGTCATTAACATTATGATAACCTAGATATTTCTATCGAATAATCGTATCTATTTAGTAGCTTTATTACCTCGAAAATTTTTCATTGGATGAGCGGTTTCTCTAAGAAAAAAATACTTTCAATTACATGCATAGACCAATCTGCTATAATGAAACCATTTTTAAAATAAATCTTGGAAGTACATGTATGTATTTTAAAATGACTGAAAAAACCAAAGAACATTAATTTAACAAATGTACAAAAGGCCACCATTTTGCTGAATACACCTATTACTACTTTTTAAAAACTGAAATTGGACTCTAATATTTCAGGATTAAAAAGGTATCCAGCGTTTAATAAACTGTTCTCACTTACGAGTGCCCACCCCGGGTTTTACCAATGACCATAGAAAAAGAAGTATACCTCATCTATGCTGTGACTCATCAGCTGATTTCAGGGGTTTTTGATGCCATTGGTGACGACTTTTTCACTACAGTTTTAATTTCTAGTAATTTTTGGTTTTGTGCTTTTGGTTTTTTTACAATATGAAGATGCCGTAACGCATTAGCAAACTACTTGTTTTCTGTCTATATTTTTGATTTGTTTTAATAAACCACTAAGTAATGTTAATGTTACTTTAAATGATAAATGGACTTAAAAGAATTAGGACTACTATCAATGATTTGTGGACTGTAGTGGGTTCGCCCTTTGCTACTGTAGCACACAGGAATGATGGTCCTGAGAAATGCGTTTAGCCAATGGATAAAGCCACATCTGCAGATTTGTTTAGGAGAATTGAACTCTAAACATTCTGGCTGAATTGCCACATAAAAAGTAATTTAAAAAAACTAAAGTATTTAATAACTTCTTTTTTAGACAAGCAATTTCAGCTTAAAAGAGGCTTTGGATATCTTGCAAGGGCTGCAATATTTATTTTCGGTTGGTTATTTAACTATATGGGATATAATATCTGAAATGACCATCGAAATTTAGAATTTGTGTCTTGTGACTTCTCAGTATGGATTGTACTTGTTTTGTAAGCCACCTTTTTATTCCTAAAATAATTTATTATTAATTCAAACTAAAACAATGGCTAGCCTAAATAACAAGTATTATACATATTTGAAATCAGGTGAAAAAGGGTTTTCATTCTAGCAGATGATATACAAGATGTCTCATTTAAAGAATTTAAATTGGGTTTCAACTTTACGATATGTCAGTTTTTTCAAATAAATCTAAAAGGTAATAACGAAGAAATAAAATACCTTTTGTATTTGAAGCTTTTTTCCTCCATTTATAATAAAACATCTAGTTACAGTGTTAAATATAAAAAAAAACCCTGTTTATGTCAGTGGCTTTGCTATTTAATGACTATAATGTAGAGTAAGTGATTTCTCTAGCATTTGTATATTGTGATATTGTTAAATTAATAAATAAATTAATATATGTTTGAGACTGTTTTATTTATCTTCTTCTTCAGGTGCCATCTCCTATCGGAGGTTGGATATCATCATTGTCACTCTCACTTTATTTGCCGCTACTCGAAAAAGTTCTACTGAGCTACAGTTGAACCACTCTCTCAAATTTCTCAACCATGAAATTCTTCTTCTTCCGATATTTCTTCTTCCTTCTATTTTACCCTGCATGATCAATCTAAGCAACTCGTATCGCTGGCCTCTCATTATATGTCCAAGATATTGTAGTTTCCTTATTTTTATGTTGTTAATTATTTCATAGTTTTTGTCCATGGCTAGCAATACTTCTACGTTTGTTTTTCTCTCCGTCCAAGATAGTCTCAAGATCCTTCTGTAACACCACATTTCAAACGCTTGCAGTTTATTTATGTGTTCTTGTTTTAATGTCCAGCCTTCCAATCCATACTGCAGCACTGAAAATACATAACGTCTTAAAATTCTCAATCTTAGTTCTAGAGTGATGTATCTGCTACACAGAATGGTTTTCAGTTTTACAAACGCACTTCTTGCCATTTCTATTCTCGTTCTTATTTCTGTTGTTTGTTCATTATTTGCTGTTATCCATGTGCCCAAGTATTTGTATTTTTGCACTCTTTCTAAATTCACACCTCGCAACTTTATGCTTGTTTGCATGTTTTGCTTTTTAGTTATTACCATATATTTAGTCTTTTTGGTGTTCATTTTTAATCCGTGTTGCTCGCAAGCGTTATTTGTTTCGTTCACTAGTTCTTGGAGTTCTTCAGCGGAGCCAGCTATGGTAGCAGTGTCGTCTGCAAATCTTATGTTGTTTACAGCTCTTCCGTTTATTATTATTCCCTTACTTTCCGTTAACAGTGCTTCTTCGAAAATCGATTCACTGTCCACATTGAATAGCAGGGGTGACAAAATGCATCCTTGTCTCACTCCTCTCCCTATTTCAATTTCCGGACTTGTTTCATTATCTACTATTATTTGTGCTCGTTGATTCCAATATAGGCTAGTTATTATTCTTAAATCTTTGTTGTCTATGTTTTTTCTTCTTAGAATCTCGACTAGTTTTTCATGTCTAATTTTATCAAAAGCCTTCTCGAAGTCAACATAACAAATGCGTATATCGGTGTTCATATCCATACACCTCTGTGAAAGCACATTAAGTGCAAACAACGCGTCTCTGGTGCCTATACCATTTCTGAATCCAAACTGACTATCATCTATCCCCTTTTCAAGTTCTTTATAAATGCGTCCGTGTATTATTTTTAAAAACACCTTGAGTACATGGCTTATCAAAGATATTGTTCTATATTCGCTGCAGTCTTTTGCATTTTTGTTTTTTGGAATAGTGCAAAAGGTGGAGAGTAACCATTCTCTGGGTATATTCCCCGTTTTATATACTGTGTTGAACAGATTTAACAATATATGGTATCATCATTCATGCATTTTAAGATTTCTACTCGGATTTGATCTGGACCTAGTGCTGTTCCATTTTTGTTGTTTCTTATAGCTGCTTTTATTTCATCTTTCAGTATCGTTAATGCCTCGTTATCTTCTACTTCAATCTCCATCTGCTCTACTCTATTGTATTTAAACAGGTCTTTGATGTATTCTGTCCATTTTTTAAGTTTCTCTTGGGTGTCTAAGATTAGCTTGCCTTTTGCATTCATAAGCAGTGTCGGTTCTCTATTTCTGTTACTATGAGTTATCTTTTTTATCTTTTTGTGCATATTAAAACGATCATGTTTTCTTTAATAATCTTCCATTTCTTCACATTCTTCTTGCAGCCATTTATTTTTCGCTAATCTAGTATTTGATTTACTTCTTTATTTCTTTATACTTTTGCGTATCTCTGTTTTTGAGCTGTCGTTTCTCATCCGTTAGGTCCAGTCTCTGTCATCCATTGCTGCTTTCTATATCTTGTTGGAGTTGGTATTTCTCTTTGACTTTTCTCTATTTCTGTTTTCATTAAAAGCCATTTGTTTTCTGGTCCTGCGTTTTGGAGAATCACCTCTTTGACGTTCATTAATCTTTTATTGATATCTTCCGTAAAGAGTTGTTTTATGTTTGTATCTTTGAGTCTGGAAATGTTACTTTTTGCAGTGTCTGTTCTTCTTTGAATGAGTTTCATTTTAAATCTGATTTTGGCGACTAGGGGATTATGGTCTGATCCTATGTCAGCACTTGGATATGTTTTTACCGACATAATTGCATTTTTATATCTTTGTCCAATCAGAATTTAGTCGATTTGGTTTCTTGTGATCCGCCCTTCTCTATCCGCCGGTGACTTCCATGATTACCATGTGTTTGTTACAACCAACCTATTATTTTGGCAGAATTCGATTAGTTTACTCCTCTTTCGTTTCTAGTTCCAAGTCCGTAACTACCTGTTTTATTTATAGAAATCAACAAAAAAAGGAATTCATTTATTTTTTCCTCTTCTTATGCTTAAAAAATGGAATTCATTATTACTCGTTTCAATTTTTTTAGGCCATTTTTATTTTTAATTTTTGAAAGTTCAGCTTCAATCAGTCTGAAAAAAATATTCGAAATTACCAAACCAATTGTGCATATGAAATAAAAATATATTTATATTTTATAAAAGTAAAAGCATATTTTATGAAGGTTTATTAATGTAACTACATAGGAGAGTCTAACATAACTAACGGTTGCACAGAATGATAATAATATCCATCTCTAAGGTTTACAAAAAGTCTTTTTACAAAGATCAAAGTTTATGTGACCACAGCAATTTAGATTAAACATTGTTATTTTGTATATTGAAAAGGCACGGTTTGAATGAATCGCCATTGTTTTTTGCTGCCATTGCACAAATTTTTAAAACAAAAGCTTTGCAATAGAAAAAATACACGAAACGATAATAAAAAAGGGAGGTTAATGGCGAGATCAGGCCATAGATATAAGGGTAATTAATAGTCATAGACGTAAGGGAAATTAATATTACTTGGACTGTAGAAGAAAGTTGGCTCACGCTTAGAATGAGGTAGAGCGTTTTCGATGAGTAGTAAGTACCTTTCTTTCTAATTTCGGTCAGGTAAAAAAGGGTATCCAATGGCGTTTGAAGTATCGTTTATAGCTCCGCCATTAGAAAGAGAGGTACTACTCATCGAAAATGCTCTGTCTCTTTCTAAATGTAAGCCAACTTTCTTCTATAGGATTCGCGGTCTGGTAACTTTATATTATGTCTATGGATGAGGGTGACCAGATTATTTTTTAGTGATTTTTTCCAAAAACGCGTCATCTAAGGTCCGGCACCCCGATTTTTTTACCCACAATAATAACACACAAATGTGAACGAAAAGTCTCGGTTTTCTATCGTCTGTGAAAAACCCGAGGTGGGCACCCGTAAGTGATAACAGGCCATAAAATGCGCATCAATAATTTTTCGCGGGTGCTTATCGGAGTCTTGTATACTTCTGTTTTAAGAACATCCCACAAGAAACAGTCACACATATTTATCTCCATAGAACGTAGTGGCTATCTTATTGGTGCCTTATTGCCTCTTTCAATCCATCGTTTGCTATATTGATCGTATAAATATTGCCGAACCGTAACGACAAAATGGTGTGGGCCACCATCATGCATATGCCATAGCTCTCGCCATAGTAAAATAAGCGAATTTTCTAGAAGAACTGGTAATATGTTTAATCTAGAGTGTAAATCTTACTTTAGTCGACTTCTTAGATAGTGATGGAAATTTGTCAATAGTCAAATTATTAAATGCTATAGCAACAAAGACACTCGAAAAATTATAGTTACAGGTATTTTTTATTATTACAGTTAATTGGTATATGCATGTAATTGAAAATATTCTTTTCCTGGCGAAACCACTGATCCAACTAAAATTTTTCAAGATTTAAAAAAGTTTTCAAATGTGTGCGATTATTCAATAGAAATATTTAGGTTGTCGTAACGTTGATTACATAAAAAGTCAGAAGCGATATTCACAAGTGACATCACTTTTATAACACACTACTTTATATCCGGTCGCCATACTACTAGAAAACGACATATTATGGTGTTAGACCACACATCAAAAAATAATTAAATTCAATTACCACGTTTTCAAGAAATTTGGGAAAAATCAATATTTTCCTAAAACTTTGACGTCTTCTACCGCCGAAACGAAGCAGCATCGGATATATCTGTTGGATTAAATCGACTTATTTTGGCGTCAAGAGTTTGTGATCAAACGTTGTACGCGTATTTTCCGGACATGTTGTGTATTTATTTATATTCACGTTATTGTTATAAAATTGAATGCTTCCTTGTTTAGCTTAAGAGGCATTTTTTAGATTCAATTAGTTTATCGTTAACTCTATCCTGTATTCCTTTCAGCCTTATTGTGAAATCCTTTTTAGAAGTATTCATCCTTTGTATGGCATGATGCAGCAGATGTCAGGATGGACAACTATTTGCAATAATCAAAATGAGTTAAAATTTCAGTTCTGCGAAATTTTTGTATAGCTTTATCTTGAAATTTTTATATTTGTTCATATTTTCTGTAATTTACCATTTTGTCGATTTCTAGAGCTAATTTATTAAATAGACGCGTGATAGTTAAACATATTTAATTAGTTAGTAAGTATTCACAAATACAATTATATAGTCAGTATCAAAAAGTGCCTCCACGATATCCCAATACAAGAACTTCAAATCTCTGTCAAAAAGATCATTTTACAGAATGGTGCATTAAGTAGATCCCAAATTATAATGCAATATCAGAATTCATCATAGATTCAACTAAAACATAATTTGGATTGAGTAAAAGTTTCGTAGTTAATATATTTCGGAGCTGATCACATTTATGATACATTTTTCTCAATAATATTATTGGTATGTTCATTTTATCTGAAGTGGTTGTCAATGAAATAATAGGGCTAACTCCAGTTAGTTATTAACGACAAGCTAGATTCTAGTTATTAAAATAACTATTTAGCCAACTCATGAACAGTTACTGCATGTAATTAAATAATTGCAGTGTGGTAAGTGTGTTTTGTCTTGGCTGGTTATTATTTGTAACGGAAAATTTAATAAATATAGTTTTTTTCTATATTAATAAGATGTAGGTTAGCAGTTTCCATATCCTCATACGTACTTTTTCAAATTTTCAATCTAGAATCATCATCATCATCCTGATGAAATTAATAATTATTTTCTTAGCATTTCTCAGATTGATCCGAACCTGGATAATTTAAATTTTAATCTGGATAGGTAATGGGAAAATATATTGGGATTTGATTTTAAAATGGCTAATAGCGATGAGATCAGCTAGGCATTATTCCCAATAAAGTCGAGGGCTGTGGGTTGTACTATTGCCTCTATATTGTGCCAGTTCTAACACATCTACTGTATTGAGACGAACACTTTTCATGATTTATGGAAGATGTTGTATGTAATTCCCTTGACAAAAGTTAATACTCCTACATTATCTAAAATTATTGAAAATATTTTCGAGCCAAATTAAAGAATAGGTGAATTGGTGTAGTACTTGGCCAGAAACCGTCTAGATTTCGGCATGATCATAGCTGTAATGCTGCATTCTTGAAGATTATAGACGATATGTTTCAGGCCACTGAGCAAAGTGAACTTACGGCGCTGACCTATTATATTATTCAAAGGCTTTCAACAAAATAAACCACATACTTCTGGGGGCTATTTTGAAGTATCTGGGATTTAAGAAAACGTCCTGTGATTTAATTAAAAAATACTTAAATTGTAGAAGTCAGAGGATTGCGTTGAGTGAAAAATTTTCAGAATCGAATAATTTATTGCATGTCATTCCTTACAGGTCAATTTTAGAGCCTGTTCTTTTCTCCTTGTACACGTCGCAAATGATGAAACTATTGTAAGGCTCATTTTTATGCTAATGATCATCAGATTATCATATCTTTCAAACCTAATGAAAAAAAAACTAAATGATAATTTGAGTGCTATCTTAAAGGCCTTACACTCCTATTATCTTGATATAAATCCTAGCAAATAGCACACTTTTTTTATTTGGGAGGGTTCAAGGACAAAACTTAACTGAACTTAATTTTTCAACTTTTTAAATCGTCGAAACAGATCTTAAGTTTTCTGAACACATAAACAACTGTATTAAAAAAGCCCTTTGTAATCTTAAGTTACCTTATAGTCAAAGGAGTACTCCCAATAAAAATTTTTTAAAATAATGCTTTGTGATTCTGGTGAACTGTAACCTTTTAACTGTGCTGATATAGATTATATCTTTTGAGTTCAGATGCACATCGGATTCAGAATTGCTGTATTTGCTTGACTGGGACATAAGAGGATGAGAAAGAGTAGTTTCGGCGACGTTACGAGATATTGGATGATTACAAATGAGTGAGAGTCAAGTATTGTATCCTTGAGTTGTTTAATAAGGTTATAGTCAAGTAACTTCCCAAATATTTATATAAAAAAATTAAGTTTTGCTCCACCTGCAGACGTAACTGCTAATTTCGAAAGATCGTTTAGCATTTAATATTTTATTTAGCAAAGTTTTGTAACAAAACTGCTATAAGGGATTTAAGTTTAATCCACGTATTAAATTTAAAAGGGTGGTAATGAATATTATAAATAATTTTATATAAACTGTATGTTTATTTTATGAATATATTTGTAATTTGTACGTGTTTTGACTTATTTTGTATTTTTTGAATTCAGTACTTTTTTGATGAGGATGCTTACTGAATCAACTTCGCATTTTTTAATAAAACGAAAAGTAGGACTGGATAAGTATAGTTTTCTGGAGCGTCTTCCGGGAAGCACTAACTCTGACTTTTTGCTATCTGATCGAAAGGTAATTCATGAAAAGCTCCTGGGGGCTGTCTATTACACCAATATTTTTCAGTCTCTCTAGCAATCTTTGTCAAATGCTTTAGCAAAGTCCAAAATTACTTCGAGGATTTTTTTTATTTAAATTTATGAATTGTAAAATTGTATTTCTTAAGAAAAATCTGGCATTTTTGTATTTTTATGTCTCCGAAATCAATATTGATTATTAATTCTTTATCCAAAAAATCTACAAGCTTTGATCTAGTACATTTTTCTAAAAAATCTGTAAATTACTAGTAATTTGTTTGTATATAATTTGTCCTATTTTGTCATTATTTTTAAAACCCTCTAGCCATTTTCCGATCTGAAGGAATTTTTTTGTTCGTAAAAGTTATTAAATTTATAATCAACAGCAAAGCCTTGGAACTGCATATAAATATGTAATTTTTAAATAAGTTTAACAGATATAGTTAGGACCTGCTGCTAAATTATTTTTCAAAATAAAAAATTAAATCTGCTTCAGAAATATATAAATAAAATGAATTTTTATAGTAAATTTCAATTATAAATTTTGATACATTTTGTGACATTTCTTTATCTATGTCAGCTAAAAACTTATCCAAGACAACGATTTTTTTCTAAATCATTGTCAACATGATGAATATTTCATCCATGATCTTTTATTTTTAAAGAAGCACTTTCTTTCTTAAACTCACAAACATGAAAATATGAAATTGTCAAACATTATAAGGATAATATAGTCTTGGCTTCACATAAGATCTAATTTACTTATATAACACTACCATAATTAGATTTGCCATCGCTTTTTGTAGGTATGTCTTTCATGGAATATATTTTGGTAGCATTATTTACCTGGTTATAAATTATTACCGGGGTCCTTGGCTCCGCCCCTGTATTTTGAAATATATATATATATATATATATATATATATATATATATATATATATATATATATATATATATATATATATATAAACTAAAAATCATAATAATATTTACGAAAAAAGTATCATTTTTAATAGCTTTTAAAACAGAATTGGCTCCAATTTGTTAATACATTGCCAAATTTTTTTTGGTAATATTAATGATGCTTTTTATAAACCTACGCTGTAATCATATTGGGTGATTGCGAAACAATTTATCTCTTTTTCATTGATTAATTCCCATTTGGCAAATATTTACTAGAAACTTTGGCAGTAACGCGCTTCATTATCATCATTATCTTCTTCCAGTTACTGCCGGACAAAGGCCACCTTTAAATGTTTCCATCCATTTCTATCTTGAACAGTTTCAATCGTCTCTTGAGCGCCTCTTTTTTTGGGCGACAATCTAGAATCTATTGTCTTTCTATTGTTCTTGAGCTTTGCAACGGAATTTGTTCAGTGTCTCTTCAATTTGACGATACCCATTATAATGTCTTTAACTCCGGCTCTTTTGCGTCTTTTCTCTTTTCTCACTCTCGTAAAGTTAAACATATCACGTCGGTATGGTTTTGGGAGATGTGTTGCGAGTAAAAATACTCATTAGTCATTTTAAGTCTATCGGGATATTTGCTTTGATTAAATCTCTCAATCTCTCTGTCATTTATTTCAGGTTGAGGTCCGGATAATTAAATCAAAACAAAACTTGCATTTATGTAAGATGTTTCCCAAACAAGTGTAAAAAACATTAACGCCGAAATTCAAGCTAAACTATTTATGACTCACATATCATTAAGAAGCGCTTACTCTTTAATTTTTCTAAATATGACTAAATACACTAGTCAATAAAAAAATTCTTTTTGTGTCTGGCTTAAGTTCATTATGTTTCTATTTGTTATGCATCAAAATAATGAAAAAAATCACTAAAGTTTTCTTTTGTAGTCGTAAGAGAAATGTAATTCTATAGATTTAATGGTCTCAATAAAGGAGTTTCGTATATTTTGAAGCAAAGAAGAGAGGGAATAGAAATTGTTACGCTCCACATAGTACCTACTAGAGTACGGTTCCGTCACAAACTAATATAACGTGATGTTATATATGTAATTCTCCTTTCAGGTAGAGAATATGAAAAATATATGTACAAACAGTTTATTTCCTGCAAATATCGCTCTGGTCCTCTCTCCATACGCGTTTCGATCACCTCATGATCTCGTCAGTGGAGCTGTATCGAACCGAGAGCAACATTAGCAGGAAATAACTGATATATGAACCATAAATTTCAAGGTATGTCGGCAGGATATTACACCTGCGGTCTACCAACTTCGATGTCAGACTGAAAAATATCGCCAGTCGAAGTTGGTAGACGGCAGGTGTAATATCCTGCTGACATACCTTGAAATTTATGGTTCATATATCAGTTATTTTCTGCTAATGTTACTCTTGGTCCGATACAGCTTCATTGACGAGATCATGAGGTGATCGAAACGCGTATAGAGAGAGGACCAGAGCGATATTTGCAGGAAATAAAGTGTTTGTACATATATTTTTCATATTATCTGCCTGAAAGGAGAATTACATATATAATAAACTATTTAAATACGGCAGAAAGATTTCTTTATTTCTTACTGAAATTTTGATTGTTTAATATAACGTGATTTTCGTGATATATTTGAGTCCAGAAATAAGACTTAATGTCAGATGAATTTTGTAATACATTTTGGATGTCTTCAAAAGGTCTGTACAAAATGCTTAGCTTAGACTAAAAGTTGATAGTTTTTCGAAATAGAGGAAGTCAAAATTTTTGTAAACCTTTTCGTAAACATTTATCTTAACAAGAGCTTGATTCGCACTAAATTTGTCAGTTTAGGGTTTTTTAAGATGATAAATCAAGATCTGATTACAATTTCGATATGCATTGCAGAGGGTGCCACTAACATCGCTTCGCTTCCACTTAAAGCTTCATAACTTTTTTGTGTCTCAGTATACTGTCTAAATTTATATTTAAAAATTACTATTTTCTGATATATTTTTGTGCACTATCAAAAATTACAACTGGTAAGCACCGCTTCGAGCAGCCGTTTCTCAGATAATTGAATTTAAATGATTTAGTGCTTACTGAGACTCGTCGTAGCCTCTCTTTACACTTTATCCAGGCTGAGGACTGGCTTAAGAAATTTGGAGCGTGTTTAGTGGGTATGGTAAATCAAAAAAGGCTCTTTTTAAAGATATTTGATTAAATTATAAAGCCTAAAACATATGAAAGTTTATATATGACTGGTATAGATTTTTATTTTCTTAAGAGAGCTCTGCAAACCTTGAATACCTAGGGTTTATTTAATTCAAATTATTTCAGTTTATAGATATTTAGATATCTTTTTAGATTAAGATTTAATTCTTAAACTCAGTTAAATTTCATTCATAATGTTCCCGCTACTTCCTTGATAATTCCTTTCCAAGTTCGTTTTTTGTTTGTGTTGCTTTTCTCTCAGTTATATTTAGCTTTTTCAAGTCACTTCTTAAGCTGATCAGCAATCTTCTGCGAGGTTTTTCTCTTCCTCTTTTCCGAATAGGTTTTCTATTCAAAACCATTTTTGTCATTCTATTCTCCTCCATCTTTTGCACGAATCCCAAACATCTTTATCGCCTGTGCTTTTATGAAAGATGTTATTTTATGTTCCTTGCATGTACTTTATTTTACCCTGCCTGTCCTTCTTCTCCACCTATTTTCTATATTTACACCACAACATATCGCTTTTACTATTTTTTTTCCAACGCATCGATTTTTCCTCATCTGACTTTAAAAACCTCACGTTTCGCCTACATATGTGACTATTACATTAATTACATTCCTACAGATTCTTTCCCTTATTTTCTCATTAGTTACGATTTTTCTTTTGAAAATTTATTCCTTTATTTCTTGTTCCTTCTTACCATCTTCTATGATTTAACCTTTCATGAATGTCAATTCCCGCACTCTCTCAATTTTATACTTGCACTTTTAAGTTTTCTTGCCTTCTTGTTGCGTATCCGTCATTACCATATACTTTGTTTTAGCTTGGTTTATTCTGAATCCGTACTTTTTTGCCTTCTCCATTATTTTTTTTTAAAACTGTTTTAGTTACTTTTTGTCATTACTGTTAAGTCATTTATTTCAACGTTACAAATTTAAAGATCGTTGTTGATAGCGGGTCTGTTATTTCAAAAATATTTAAATTTTGTTCTTTCCAATTTATTTCGTCCTGTGTTTCTTCTGGAAATATTAATCAGCTGGCTTGGCATTCCTAACTTTCTCATTGCATTGTACATCCATTTTCGGGCCTTTTTGTCATATGCCTCTTTAAAGTCCACAAAAATTATATTCGGGGTATTTTTATATACTTAGCTAATAGTTTGTATTTCTTTTGTCGCAAAACCCTGTATATGTGTTAATGATTAAAGACCTGAATTTTCTTCAAAAACTCAATCGCGTAAAGGTCACGTAAGAACGAATTAGTATGATTATGAGACATGGATTTACGAGTTTGACATGCAAATCAGTTAACAAGTTTCGAAACAGCACCGTCCAATTAAGCTGAAACCGAAAAAAAACCACACTAAAGTCGATCAAAAGTCAAGGCAATGTTGACTGTTTTCTTTGATTGTCGCAGTGTTGTGCACTCGGAATTTTTGCCAGAAGGTCAGACAATAAATAAAAAATATTATCTGGGCGTTATGCGACGTTTGAGAGAGTAAATTCGGTTTGTGGAAAGCAAATTCATGGACCTGAATACCACACCAACTCACAAGGCTATCGCTGTGAACAAATTTCTGGCCAAAAACTTAACAAACATCGAACAACTACCGTATTCACCTGATATGGCTCTGGCTGACTTTTTTCGCTTTCTACAACTCAAATTATCACTTCGAGGCACACATTTTCAGTCGACAGAAGAGAAAAGAGAATTCGAGGCGAGAACTGAAGTCGATCCCCGAAAATGAGTTTGGAAAATGTTTTGATGATTGGATTATTCATTGGCATAAGTATATTATTTCGGAAGGGGCCTACTTTGAAAGCGATACAATTAATTTGGATGAATAATAAATATTTTGTGTTTTATTCATCAATTCCCTGTACTTTTTTGACAGAATGTAAACAAACTATTGGGCCATCTATGCGGGCAATCGAAAAATTTGCATTTTTCGTTGTAAAATAATTTGACATGATTGAAACTATGAAGGTTCCTAAAGAAGGTAATCAAACATAAAAATGTGATTTGGTTCATATTTTACGGAAAAAGTAAAAAGGACACAGTATCCTTTTGGAGATTGTATCCCGTCTCTCTGATCAGATATCTCAATGGGCACAAATTTCCAGGCCTTCAGCCTTTTGAGAAGCTTGCGTAAGTAATAATTATCGTGCATTTGAAGTCTATAATGGCTTAAAGTGGTTTGAAAATACTTCATAACTGTCATGATTGCTTGATTGAAATATTATATATTTTCAAACTTCGCTATGTCATGTGATTTCATACCAGGTAATATCTTGTTACAGAACGTCTAGACTCAAGAAACATTTTTTCTCTTAATTCCAGGGACTCAGATTTGTCTAGCAACACCTAATATGTACAATTAACTATCTTATAATATCATGTGATATGACATCATAGCAGGTCATTTCATGTCACAGAACATCATGGCGGTCACTTTGGAGCTTATTGTAATATATTGGGTTTCGCTGTGAGTCATCGTGTTATTTGTTAGATAATGCCCATGTCATGTCGTATCGTAAGCCATCACACCACGTCACACTGAATTATAGTATTGACTTTATGTCATACCTTGTCATAGCATATCATAATTGTTATTTATGATAATGAAAAATATTAATTTTTCTTATATTGTCTGATGTAGTTGCAAGTCATATGGCATCATATCACTTGATTGTTAAATAGAAGCCATTGCCAATCAAAGGAATGGATTATTATCGCGCTGTGATCGAAAATACTGCCAATAAAAATGTTGATAATCATCTAGCTGGAACAGAGGGGTATTTCATAGTTAATATCGAAGATTAAGATATCCTCGAAATTTTAGAAGATTGAGTAAAAACATACACTAGGGTATTACTGAAGACAAAATCTTGAGTATAATATAATTGAATAGAAGCTTTGATTCTAATATAATTGATTATAAAAATAAACAACTAAACATAGACAGACACAGATACATACATACTCAGACATAGATAATACAGATACTGAGATACTCAGACTCAGATAGGTATGGAAACAGGTAACTACAGACACAGATAGACTCAGTCACAGATGGTCACAAACACCGATAAACAAAGAAATAGCATATGTAGGCCAATATGTGCCTTGAGCAAAATACGAATGACTATAAGCCTTGAATAAAAGTCACTGAAACAGTTTCTGAGAATAAAACCAAATAATCTGACTGATTAAGCAATCCCTTGTACAGCTGTCAGTATTATAATTTTTTTGTCTATATTTATTCTCTTTTCAGGTAAAATAGATAAAAAACAGTTTTCCATATGCGTTCTGACGACCAAATGATTTCGTCAGTGGATTGAAACAGGAGCAACATTCGCAGGAAACAACTGCCTGTAGAAAATACAAATTTCGAGACATGTCGGCAGGATATTAAATCTGTCGACTTTTCGACTTCAGGCCTAAAAATGCCGCCAGTTAAATGACATATATACATACATCGGAGTAGTGCGAAACTTAAAAATTAAGATTTTAGTAAGAAATAAATAAACCGAGTTACTGCAATGTTTCACTAGTTGCCTATATTTATTCTCCTATCAGGCAGTTAAAGGAAATAATATATAGAAACGGTTTATTTCCTGCAAATACAATTTTCTTTCTCTCACCGTACATGTTTCGACCACCTAAAGCTCTCGTCGGTGGAGTTATATCGAACCAAGAGCAACATTCGCAGTTTGATATCGGACAATTCGGCAGGTTTAATATCCTGCCGACATGTCTTGGAATTTATATTTTATATAGACAGGTGGTCGAAATACGTATGAAGAGAGAACTAGTGTTGTATTTGCAGGAAATAAACTGTTTTATATATTCTTTCTTATTACTGGCTGAAAGGAGAATAAATATAGGCCACTATTTAAACACTGCAGTAAATAGATATTCATTTCTCATCGAAATCCAAATTTTCAACGGTTCTTAAAAATCTGAAAATTGTATATAAGAAAATGATTATTAGCATATCATTGCAATATTCTATGACATGATTTAAAACGATATGACTTGAGTCATTAGATATGAAAATATAAGATGACCCTCAGGGAAATACAATATAACTCTACGTTTATAACATAACATAATAAGACACTCAATTGTATATATTAGGTGTTATTAAGCAAATCTGAGCTTCTAGAATTAAAAGAAAAGAATGCCATTTGAATCATGATGTTCTGTGCTACGATATTACCTGCTACGATGTCACATGACATGATTATATTTGAATTTATACGATATAACATTTCAATCAATTAATCATGATAGCAACGAAGTATCTTCAAATCACTTTGAGACCCTCGAAGCAAAATAAAGTACTGCTTTAACTCAGACCTATACATGTCAAAAGCACATTAATTTTTACTTTCGAACGCTTCTCAAAACTCTGAAGGTTTGGGAATTTGTGTCGATTGAGACATTTGATTAAAGGAACGGAATACACAACGTATCAAAAATGGAACCAATTTAACGAAAGTGACTTTTCCATAAGAATATTTCGGGGTCTTTTGTAAATTAGGATTTTTTTTTATCATTTTTTGTACAATGAGATAATACATACGAATCAAAGTTTAAAATGAATACGTTAAAATATTTCTAAAAAATACTTTTTTTTTATTGATTATATGTTTCAATTATAACTTTTATTTAATCTCGTAATCATATACTACAAAGTTCAAAGTTAGATAATAGTACGAAAATAGCACAGGAAACTTAGAATTGCAATTTATAATGTTCAGGCGCAGACATGTGAAGACAACATTCCCGAATTAGAAGAACTTAAGAACGATATTTGGAACTTCACACGGCAAAAGGGAGAACGCCGGATTACTTTCACATCTGAACACGTATTATACAACTCAGGTAATTAAGACAGATGCGTCGGAGATGTTTGGCTCATGATTAGGAAGAAATACAAAGAAAACTTCAGAGCCGTGAAAAATATATCAGACCCAGTAGCAACTATACAAAAAGTAATAGTAACATATGCACCTGCCACAAACCATTCTGACGATTCAGTAGGTACTTTCCATGAATAGCAGTAAATATATCAAAGCACATTTTCAATTTAATTTAAGAATATGTACCAAGTATGAGGAATCAGAGATCGTGTTGGGAAACTTTCTTTTTGGAAAACAGCCTATATAGCTGTCGTCTAATACAATATTGCCAAAGATATGGCAATTGCTAACACGTTCTTCAAACTGTCAAAATGAAGACTATATATGTGGAAATGTCCTATCGATAGAAATAGACGGATGATCAGAAATCAAATCAACTTTATACTTACTAGACAATGATTCCAAAATTCTATAATTACAACTAATACCTACTCTGGAGCGCACATCGGCTCAGACCGCAACGCTGTAGTAGCTACATTACGAATATAAATAAAACTCATAAAAAAGTCTAATAAATACTACAGTATTGTAGAACTAAATAAAAATACAATAAACAGGAGGCTATGATAAAGATAGCAAGAAAAACTTAAAACTGGTGAAAATAAAACATGAAGAATGGACGACAGAAGAGATGTTGTTTCTGATAAGTGAATGATGATCATACAAGACCCAACCAAATACAGAACAACTGACAAATTGGTAAAACGGGAAATAAAAGAAACGAACGAAAAATCATTAAGAGAATACTGACAGGAAATCGAAGAACTAGAGAGAAATATGACAGCTCCAATATGCATAAAAAGATTAAGTAAATACAGAAATGAAAAATTAACATATTTCTCAACTTAGAGATGAAAATGGTATATAGTTATCATAGATCTACAACAAAAAATGAATAGATCGGCAGAATATATAACAGATCATTTTGAAGATCGAGACATGAGATTCCAACGAATATAGGGAAGGCACTGGACTCGATGTGATGACAGAGGGAATAGAATATGCATTGGAACTTCCCATTTGGGAAGACATGTGGACCTGAAGAGATCTCTGTGGAATTACTCAAATTACTAAATGACTAATCTATTATAAACATCAGGAACAATACCTAAGGAATGGCTTCAGTCCACCTTCATTGCGACTCAAAAGAAGGCCAAATAATACTTTCATCATCGAATCACAGGACTGATGTCTCGAACGTAAAAATTGTTCTTGAAAATAATATACAACAGAATCTTTAAAAAGTTGAAGAAAGGTCTCAGTGATATTCACCAAAGGGGCATTGTCGGGAATACAAAGTTGCCTAGATATGAATTACAAAGTATCTGTATATTTCATTGACTCTGAAAAATATGTATGCTAAAGTACAACATAAAATCTAAAACACATTCAGATGGCCAAAAATATAGACAGTCAAAACATCTGAATTATATGAAATTTTTATTGGAATGAAACAGAAAAAGTGAAAATTGAATATGAGGTAACGTTAGGGATGCATTCTGTCATCTCTATCATCTCTTTTCTTAAATATTTACAGTGTAAACATTTGTTAAAAACCGCTGTCAAAAGCATCCGAAGGTATATTAATAAATGGAGAGATTGTTAATAATATAAAATATGTCGGCATGACTCCATTAGCGGCAAATATAGACGAACTACTGTATCTGGTACAAAACTTCAATATCCAATGCTACAATTACGGTTAAAAATAAACCTCTAAAAACTCATGCCAATATCCAAAAACCAGAACATCACACCTGAGATATTGTCAAAATCTATTTTTTTCTGGGTTTGTACGTCTCTCATTTGATGCTAAAATATCTGAGCGGGATCTGTCGGGAATTTGT
The DNA here is from genome assembly GCA_034092305.1 of Diaprepes abbreviatus. Lineage (NCBI taxonomy): Eukaryota > Metazoa > Arthropoda > Insecta > Coleoptera > Curculionidae > Diaprepes > Diaprepes abbreviatus. The sequence continues at coordinate 3,403,048 of JASJET010000187.1, forward strand.
GCATGATAACTTTGTATACAAGTCAGTTTGTTGTGTTCTGCGAATTTCGCAATGTCGAATTTAGTTAAGTTTAGTCTGAAATTTTGTGTTTCTAACAAAATAGCATGTGTGGAAGCATTAAAAATGGTAACGGTAGCCTACGGAGACTCGACAATCTTGAAAACACTAACATACTTGTGGTACAAAGAGTTTAAAGCGGTCCGTACTGTGATTGAAGATTTGCCTCGTTCCAGTCGTTCATACACCAGTATGACTGACGAAAACATCGAAAAAATTAAGAAAATTGTCCTCGCAGATTGTCGTGTGAGCACCATGGTGTGCTCCACTCCGAATTTCTTCCTCCAGACCAGACAGTACATAAGGAGTGTTACGTCAGCTTATTAAAGCATTTGTGGGAAAATATTCATCGCAAGAGGCCAAAATTGTGGAGAAACAACTCGTGGTTTCTGCACCACGATAATGCACCGGCTCATATATCTCATCTTGTACGTGACTATTTCACAAAAAACAACGTTCATACCGTTTCGCAAGCTCCATATGTATCCGACGTGGCACCTTGTGACTTTTTTCTATTCCCACAACTCAAGTTTCCACTTCGCGGAAAGCATTTTGAGACGATTGAGGTGATAAAGGAGCTCAAGGCGATTCCAAAATTAACCTATGAAAAGTGTGTTCAAGATTCGAGGAAGTGACGGAATATGTGTATTGCTTGCAATGGAGTTTACTTTGAAAGAAATACAATTAATATCGATGAATAACTGAATCGTTTTCATTTTATTGAATAATTCCGGGGACTTTCTGGTCAGAAGGTACGTGGGTGAGTGGATCACAGATAACGCCGAGTAAACATCATCATACATCATTTCTCTAATCGAGATAATAAAATGACACTATGGATAGGAATTTTTTTCTGATATGTCTTCTCAACACTCTTAAATGGAGGCGAGGCTTGGATATTAAAACAAAAGAACATCAAAAACACAGTAGCTTCTAAGATGCGGTGTTATCCACAGTTTTTCAATATAGTACGGAACGGTACTCCAACGATTAGACAAAGAATGTCAACTTATAAACATAAAGAGGAGCAAATTGGCGTATCTGAGTCATATCACGAGAGGACAGACATATACATTACTTAGAAACATCATGTATGGCAAACTAAAGGGCCGAAGAAGAGTAGGTTGAAGAAAAATAACGCGGCTGAACAACCTATGTGAATAGCTTGGATGCAGTTCAACGGATTTCTTTAGACAAGCAACAAATAAAATCATGTTAGCAATGATGATCTGTGAGGAGTCACACGTAAAAAAGGAGAAAAAACACTCTTTTGCATTGGTTTTGAATAAGAAGACGAAAAAATGAGACCTTTCCTGTGCTATTGACCGCCTCTCTCTTTTGTTTACTTGGAAATACTTTTTCAGTGAAATATGGCTCAGTTAAGAGAGATGTCTTTGAGGGATATCAACATCGTCTTTCTAAGATAAGCTACTCTTTCGTTAGTTCATACATAGCATTGATTATATTAAAACTAGGAAGTTCTAAAATCAAATAAAATTGGTGTTGTGCATGCCTATGTATAGGTTTCCTATATATAGGCATGATTAAAATAAAGCACAATATCTTTAAAAAACAGAGTTACAGACCTAGATTTAAATTCGGATACTACATATAATGTTATCAAGGTATGTCAGTATTAACAAGCAGCTTCATTAAATTTTGAAGATACATTGGCCAAAGGCTTTTTAAGTTATAGTGTAACATAGTACCTATTTTGTAACCATTGTTATTTTTATTAAAATGCATATTGGCTACATTAAATTTAAAATTGAATGCGGTATTCTCCTCTTAAAAATTCTATCACTATGATAAAATTGTGAGTATTCATTCAATGGAGAAACCTTCCTTAATTCTTAAATGATTTTATTTGGCTTCACATCTCTGTAACTATGCATTATGAACAAAATACATCAAATTTTGTAATAAAATTTTCACCTATTTGTGGTTGTTTCATTTACATACAATTATGAACATAGTGTAATAAAATAAAGCAAAAAAATATTTAAAATGATTTTTTTATGATAATGCTTTTGATATTTTCCTGACTAAATGCTGAAGGTACAAGTTAAAAAGTAACATTAATAAAAAAAAAAGTTGCGAGGAAATTTTTAAAATTTGTATGATTTTATCGATTTTTAGGAAAGGGAGTATATTTTTCAATATTTAAAATATTGCTTCTGATAAATAAAACTTAGACCCGATTTAGTGGGTATGGAAGTTAGATCTTCTTGTTGGACTGTTTTGCTTATAATATTATTATAATTTATATAGTGCCTGTCAAAAAATAAATGCTTATTTACAAATATTAAGGATGAAATCTTAGAGATAAAACCCTGAAATGGGTAATAAGAATAGTTGTCTTCCAATAATAAACAAAATTTTCCATTTCTTGCGGTCCAGTAATAAAAGAAAATTATTTTTTATTATTATACTTTTAGGATTCCAGACTTACTTGATTTATGGCTGCACTTTTCAGTTTAAACCCTCTACTGTCAACTTAGACCGGTTTTAAAGTTAGCCCCTGTTTGTGAACTAGGAGCAAAGATTATTATAGCTAACGCTATATAATAATCTTTGCTAGGAGGTAAAAGTTTAGAAACACATAGTGGTAACTATTTAACAAAATAATGTTGAGTAGTTATTTGCTGCATGCTGCAGTCACTGAGCGTGGCTAAAATGGTAAAATAATGGGGTTATAGCCTTGATAAATAGCAGAATAAAACATTCTGTCACTTTAAAGAGTGAGTGAAAGTATATATGGCTGTTTTGTATCAAGAAAATAAGATAGAAAAAAAGAAGTCTATATCAGTCTATTGGAATTTAATTACTTTATTAAAATTGTAATTAATTCATTAAGTCTTAAAGCCGGAGATTCCATAACTTGTAGGGTTCGAAGATATTTTTCAAGACTGTAGGATCAGTACTTAAGTATCAAGCTGAGTACCACGTTGGCGTTATATCTGGTGAATAAACGTGATAGCGCGAAGTCACGTTAAATCAATATTACACAATTTTATGTTACTATGACTTGCGATGATAAAAATTATTTTAAAATTTTAAGCATTATTAAAAACAACAAAACAAATTTGATAAAACACTTTTCCAGTTTATATTTGACTAAAACATAAATGGAATGACAATTAATACCATTGTTTATCTAATTACCTAACGTTCGTGTAGCATTACTTGCATTATTGGTACCACTTTATTATATTTTTCTAAATCTTTTAATAACGTAGTTTTGAAATTTCGTTATTGCGTCATTTTAAGAGGTTTAGTCAGTGGCAGATCTGAGTTGGGATTTTTTAACACTTAAAATGAGAGGAAAATAACTAAAAAGAAAGGGAAATGGTATTGATCTTATACAAATTAGTAGTATTTCATTATATATATATATATATATATATATATATATATATATATATATATATATATATATATATATATTGTATAGACTTTAAAAAAAATCAAGGAGATACGAAGCGCGTGAAATAAGAGATGCAACAATTACATTGGCAAATCGAGACGGTAGTCAGTACAGGTATAATAAAGGTGCAACTAGTGTGATGAAACCACCTACCATCGACGGCAAAGTACCTTAGCTTCCCTATGTCCGTCAATTTGAATCAGCCTCCGCCAGCTATAATTGGAGTCCACTGGAAAAGGCACGTGCTCTTGTTCTAGCACTACGAGATGAAGCAATGGAGGTTCTACGTAACATTCCCGAAGAAAAACAGAATGATTTTATTGTTACTTTCTGGAGATGCGCTATGGGGAAGCCTACCCCCAAGAAGTTTATAAGGCCCAACTCCAAGGAAGAAGATAAAAATACAACGAAAGTCTTCAAGAATATGAGGAGGATATAATGAGAGCAGTAAATAGTTTTATCGAAGGTTTACGCGATCCAGAAACAAGACAAACTCTAAGAATGGCCCGACTGAAGAAAATTTCCGAGGCTCTTGCTTATGCCCTTCGGCTTGAAACAGCCAAACAGACCTCAAAAAATCAAAGAAGAATCATAAGAAGAGCCAACGTTTCCCTGGATGATTGCAAGACCAACGAGGAGATTTTCTTGAAACTTATGAGGGAGTTGCAAGAATGTTTAAACAAAACACAACCTTCTATAGCAGAAATAGAATTAGTTGTTGAAAGTATGGCCAAGAGGGATATATATATATATATATATATATATATATATATATATATATATATATATATATATATATATATATATATATAAAGTCCCTGTACTAACAGTACTGCTCCTGACGGTGATCATGATGGCTGTCGGCTTCATATTGCTGATATAAGTGATAAAGTTCAAAGGGGTGACTTGGAGAATGTTCCTTACGGTGAAGTCTGGTTAACTAATAGTACCCCCCGTTTTGGATTTGCTATTCACAATGATAAAAAAGATGCTGTAGTTGCCGTCAAGGCTTGCGATGGAGTTGAAGTATGCGGTTGTCTCATTAGAGTGACATGGCAGATCAAGAACAAGAGATCAGGGTCGTCGGTACATGCGTTGTTACCAGTGTGGATACAATGGTCCCTTGAAACGAGATCGCCTGAAAATTACTGCTGGGTGAGGTAATGGCAGAAAGGACTGTTACGAAAGAATAAAAGGAGAACTTGCGGCGTGGTACGTACGAGAAGGTATGTTGAAAGCGACCGCGACCACGAATAGGATTACGGAAGCTCATTCTCGAGAAGGTATAGCGACGACTACCAATAGAAACCGACAGAATGAAGACCCGTTATGACTTCAAAGCCAATACTGGTGTATTCGTGGTTGGTGGAAAAGTGTGGTTGTACAATCCGAAAAAAATCAAAGGGCGATTACCTAAACTTCAGAAATCATAGGAAGGTCCGTACAATGTAGTGATCCGACTAAACGCACTGGTGTATCGGATTCAGAAAAGCCCTTATGTGAAGATGAAAGTTGTGCATCTTGACAGATTGGCCCATTATCAGGATCAAGAAGGTTAATCGGGATAAACAAGACTTGGACATGGGCAATGTAACGGACTTTATAGTAGTAAACACTTCATAGTATTAGTTTGTGCCTTTGCTTTGTAGGGTTTTAGGTTTAGTTTTTACGATATCATAATTTATTTAATTAATTTTACCTTTCGTTAACATCCTCATAAGACGTATATGAAAGAAGGTCAGGAACTTTTTAGAAAATTTTATTTCCCTATCTTCGACATGGAACGCCTATGACTAAAGATCTAGAACTCGCCAGATTATTTCCTTTTTTTTACTTTTATTACACCATGTAGTATGAAAATCTTTCTAGAAAGATCTGGAATCTTGTAATATCCGAAAAAGGGTATATAAGGGGTCCAGATCAGCTTTCATGGACAGTTTATTTTGAGAAGCCGTTGACGTAAGTTGAATTGTTTGAGAAGTTGTCACAATTATGAAAATAAATGGTTATAAAAAAAACAGTGTATTTAAAAATAGGCCATCGGGAACAATATTTGAAAGAAATGGAATTAGGATAATATATTTTTTTTAAAATGGTTGATTTCTGAACATACTCCTTTTTCGTCTGCTTTTTAAGATTTTCAGCTGGCTCTAGTACTTTTTCTATTGAATTTAATGAGTTAAGTTTTCTTTGCCCATTATGTCAACTTACCATACAATAAAAAACCTATGATTTATTCGTTCGATCAATTTTTAAAAAATCCCATATTTCCATATCTAAAGTATATGGAGTATGAAATAAAAATCTGAATATTTTAGGAAACTTATCTTTGCCTATAACTTTAAAGGTGGTTAGACCCGTCTTGTAATTTTTATTTCGCTAGTACCCAGAGTCGATAAAAGAGTGCTAACAATGCTATTATTTTTAAATCTATTTGTTTTCTGCATATTAAAATGAAAGTTTTGAGTCTCGTTAATTACTGTCGTTATAGCTAAATGTTAAATAATTGTGTCGCAAACAAGGGAGTAGTTAGGGGGAGCAAGGGTGGGCACTGTTAACCCTACAAAACTTATTGCCCACCTTAGAAAAATCGAAAGTATTGAAGATATATACTGTTTTTATTCTTTGTACCTCGAGAAAAAGTTTCAATACCATTCCTCTTAAAATTATGTTATCATCCTCGAAAACCCCTTCTACTTAAAAATAATGAGATGTCGTAAGACATCCGATAGAAGCAAAGTTTCTTACGCATTGTATGTATCCAATTGATCAAAGCAAAAGTAATTGAAAAAAAAGTATTTAAATGGGAATGTATCTTTTTAATTAATATAATTTAATATTGATTTGGTATTAAATAAGTACCAAGACATTTTTACAAATACAACAATGATAATTATATTTATTTTTAAATTAAAATAATATTAACATTCAACATACAATAGAATAGTCTAGACGCCCAATAAAATTAGGCTATTTCACTGATTTTACTGGATACTGATGGGAAAATATTAAATTCTACTGAGAACTATTGGGCCCACTTGATTTCTTTAATAGATAATAGATAATAAAAAAATCCGACTAAAAAATTATTAAGTTTTACGTCGTTTATGTCAAGAGATAAAATGTAGAGCTACAAAAAAACTACAATTCTTTTTTTAAACATCCTTTTCCGATAAAAAGCTCATTATTTATTAATAATTAAAATTTTTGCTTGATTTAGTTAACAATCATTTTATAGAGCTGAAACATAATCCCAAACGTTTTGACATTTTGACCACTTATTAAGAACAAAAGAAAAATTTTAATTCCAAAGCAAATTTTTATTTCGAAAATTCGATTTTCTAGAACCAAAAAACGTGTTTTAACCTCAATATCAGCCAGTTAAACGTAGTGGTAAGAGAAGATAATTGTTCTCCGTCAGCGGATTCTGCAAAGTTATACGCAAAGATGGAAGACTAGCCGAAAACAACTGATTTCGGTATCTTTCACTCATGTGAGCAACAGTACGTGCTGTTCGACCAATGAGGTGCACTGCGCCACCGCGTTCGTTCATTAGACTCTTGATTCCCATCCCAAATGTCGGTATAGAAGTTTCGCTTCAATATTGTCGAAATCATCACATCCGTTTCCGTGAACGCTAATATCACTTATACAATTACACATTATCTGTTCCTAACTCATATGTGTAAAAGTGGAAAAATTAGTCCAAACGATATCGTTTTTCTGTTCATCCACCCGATCAGCAGCCGCACAGCATCACCCCAAGAGGTAGTTTCTATAAGGTATATTCTTTTGAGTAATTATCACTTTCAGTTCTGTCACTTGAAGTAATCATGATCACTTCGACCCAATGACAAGTAAATGCATATTCAAAAGAACATGAACTTATCAGTTTCACTTTTTTCATTTTGATCAGTGATAATTTACTCAAAAGAATACAGCCATAGTCGATATTCATAGTCCAGTCTTACGCTGAAATCCGTCCTAATCATTACATTTAGCATGCAATAGCATCAAATGGTGAAAAATGCAATCACTTCTGAGGCAGTCCTGCACCGGTTCAGCAAAAAAAAATAGAAAACTAAAACTTAATGAACATCCCCCCCCCCCCCAAGAGCTTTGAGTTCAGGAAAATAGATCTGATTTTGCCTCTTATACTATAGTTTATTCAAGAACTAGAGAGAGTAATAAATAATTTTTTACCCTTTTTTTCTTCGCAAACTATCTGTCTTCTTTAGTCCGGTGTCTTTGGAAAAATCTGTTAGACACATATATTTTTCATAGGAATGGGTTAGAAATTTTATAATTAAAATATCGGTCTATAATAATGGACTATTTGGGTTGAATAACAGTAGATATTTGGAAGTGTGAAGTGTTAAAAAGAATTTTAATCCTTGTCATAGGCATCGGAAGGAGGTTTATTTTATCACTAAGTATTTATGACATAGAATATTAATTCGGTAATAAACTTGATATAAAAAGTTTTTATAATATTATTTTATTTCTTATGATTTCTTAATAATTCACACACATTACAAAATATAGGTAATTTTGATATATTTCACACAAATCACAACTGAATTTTTATTATTATTAATTTTGGCACAAAAACCGTTAAAGGCACATTCAGACTAAAACGTAGTCTTATTCTCTCAAAAAATTTTAAGTTATAATTTAAATACTTACAAAATATCCATTGTCAAAAATACATGAAGTTAAACATATATAAAAAAAACAAATTCGTCCATATAATATTAAAATTTTTTTGGAGCTATCGGTCATTTTATTATTAATTAAAAACATTTTTAGAACATTTGACATTTCAGTTTCTTTGTTTCTTTAACCATTTGCAGAATTACAATTAAACACTAAAAAGGGGTTCAAATGTAATTAATTTTTATAAGTTACAGTTAAAATAAGACTTACTTATTTTTATTTCTATTGCACTGACATCTTAATTTAATTTACTTTATTATATGGAAATCCGATAGCTCAAAAAAAAAAAAATTAACGTGTTAATTCTACACGCTTAAGAAAAAGACACAAATATAACAATAAAATAATAAAAAAATTACGGTTAATTGGAATTAAATATATATAAAATTAAAGGGTGGTACAGACTAAAATAAAAATATATAAAAATATAAAAAATATATAAACAACATTAAACAATAAAATACAACAAAAACAAAAATTTAAATAATAAATTGTGTTTACACTGGTAAACATTACGTATCTAATTTGTAATCAAAGTCAGTGAAGCTATCTTCGCTCAAATTAATTATAATTGGTTCCTCTATCTCACTGATCATGAGATCGAGTTTCCACATTTTCTTTTATTGTTTTATTATATGAATTTTTCCCAATTTATCGCAGTAACTTTATTCAAAAAAATCTTTCAAAAGTTCAGTTTAATTACTAATTTTGTAAGTTGCGTTATTTCTAGCAACTCTACCTTTTACTTGAGGGAGATATTTCTTTCTCTAACGACAGTTTCCGGACGATTTATAAGAATAGATTTCCTATCTGGTTTTTTCCAGCAAAAATTAAGTTCTCTGAGCAATTTCCAAAGCTCAGTTCTTTTAATTTCAGGTAAATCCCGATCTTCATTGATTTTAGTTAGAATTTTGTCGACGGTTGGATAGATATATAGATATATAATAGATATATAGGTGGAAGCCATATCTTTTGGCTATCTTTCTAATATCGAATAATATATAAAAACAAGTGCAAACAAGATAAATCACTAAGGACACACTGTAAGGTGTACTTTGCTCACTAACAGAAATTAAATTGAACTATCAGAAATTTTATTGTTGCAGTATTTATTTATAAAAGCTTATAATATTTAAATATAATTAAACATAATTAAATTTAATTAGATTTACGGCAGTCCTCACTTATCTGCGGCACTGGAGCAGGTACATTGGAGGTTTCGGTAACAGTTTTATTAATCTCTCTAGTTCTTGAATAAAGTATAGGAATATATATGCTTGCGATCGCCCCCCCCCCTCCCAAGAGCCTTGAGTTCAAGAAAATAGACCCGATTCTGCCTCTTATACTAGGAATGTGTATGTTGCTGGCATGCCTCCCTCTCCAAGAGCTTCAAATTCAGAAAAATAAACCCGACCCTGCCTTTTACACTAGAAATGGGTATGTTTCCGGTGTCTCCCCCTGCCAACAACTTGCTTTCGCTTGCCATACTGTACTTTTGTGAAATCACAGAACCCCCCCCCCCCCCCAAAGAGAAAGGCGTGATCCGCCAATGATGAGGAGAATGAATGAACTTCACTATTACGAGGCATCATTTATGTATCTCCCATTAAATTTCTTCGCAACTTTCAAAATTTGTCAATATTATTAAAAAGTTAGTTGATCTCTAATCGGATTACCGAATTTGAAACCCTTCTGTGGCTGAACAGCTGAGCGGCTCCTCCCCCTAGGATAACTTCTTAGCTACGCTAATAGTTGCAAATATGAATAAGTGTTAAGTTACGGATCAAATTAAAAAAAATATTCATATAGATTTATTTACCAATCAACTAATAATAGATAGTCCCCATAATACGTTGACGTCATAGAGGTGGTGTTTCATTACTTGAATAAGTAGGTATATATTGACTTATCATCGAAAAATATTCTATTCATTGCATGACTAACAGTTCTTCGGTTTATTCCTAATTTCGAAAATATTTCAAGCAATATATTAAACAAAGTTATAAAAAATATATAAATGGCTTCTTATATTACAAAAAAAAAGCAATAAGGCGGGAGTTTAACCAGATGGCTACCTAACCTTAATTGTATCCTAAGGTGTGAATTAATATATAAAAATTATTTGAATCAACCAAAAATAAGTCATATTGTGAGACCTATGTAAAATAATACCTATTTTACAAAATCAACGCCAGGAAAAAGGGAAAAAAAGGAAAAGAATATATCATATTTATGAAATTAGTTGCCACATTAAATAGTGATTTACAGAGGTAATTTTTTTTTGTTGATTTTAATTTAAAAGTTTGCACATTATACATTTTATATTTAGTATCGATACTATTATAAAATTTAACAGCATTATTCGAAAATCGGTATTGACCTGGCTATCGTAGTTTGATATTTATCGATCTGGAAGATTAAAATTCTTTTTTGTGATAGTATGTTGAATTTACGGCTTGTTCTGATTTTAATTTACGATGGACATAGCGGGTGCTCGGCCCCCACAAATGGCCCCAAAGAGGCTATATCAGAATCAGGAACTAGGCAGTTAGTTCAAAACAAAGAATTAAATGAAATATCTAGGGTAGAAAAAACGATTTTTTTTTTGTGGAAGTAGGGACCTTTACAAGTTTTTTTTTATAGAGAACAATAAAATAGATTTTAAACGTAAACTCAATCCAAATAATTTAATGACATTATTTATAAAACACATCCAGAGTTAAATTCTAAAATTAACGAAATAGAGACAGTAGGAAGAAACATTAAACAAACAAGTAAGCCTTAAGGATGGCCAAGCAGCATATATTTGGTAAATTCTACCAAATTAGAACAATATGATTTTGATTCAAACAGGGTGGCCCATTTTAAAAGACGCACTCTAGTGGGAAGACCTAAATCAAGAAAAGTTTTCTGTTTTCGAAGGGGAAGTAAAACAATGACCTTCGATTAGACCTTGGACGTAACCTTCAAGGTCAGGCTGATTTTTTAAAACAGAATTCTCTATTTTTCACTGCAGAAATGAAAAGTGAAGATAATTTCCAATCCAACTGCATAAATAACATAAAGGGTCAAGTCACTTACCGAAGTCATTTGAAAGTGATCCATTTTGAAAGATGCACGCAAATAATTCCTAAATCAAAACAGTGTAGGAACGAAAACTTTTAATTTTCAAAGAATCAAATAATGATCTTTAATTTGACACTGGACTTTATCTTTAAGGTCACTTCAAGGTCAAGTTTATTTTTTCAAATAGAATTCCTCATTGCAGATATGGAAAGTGGAGAAAATATATATGTTAATACTCTAACACAGAAAGGATATGATGGAGCGAAGTTTGCATTCACTGTTTCGCATTTTACTTCATATATATATATATATATATATATATATATATATATATATATATATATATATATATATATATATATATTTACATCTTCCTATCACTGAAGCGTCTTTAGAAAGATGCGCTTTACGGCGTCACTACCTTAAAACACGGTAACTGAAAACCTTCTATGTGTATACTTGGTCAGTTTAAATTTCTAGGCTTAAAAAATAACGGATGCCTATAAAAGAAACCTGAAAACGGTAATTAGCACACATATTATATTGACACTAGAGCGTCATTATAAATGTAAATCACTTGAGCGTCATTAATATTCATTTTCAGTTTTATTTGCTAGCTATTACAGCGTCAGTGAAATATTCGGAAGTTCATGTTATGAACATTGGAGCGTCTTGCGATGTTGTCTATATGATGTACTTTTGTAGGATATAGTATTAAACTTAAACTTCTTTACAACATGTAAATTTTTATTTGTGGAAACTTCAAGTAAACCTATTAATTAATAATTGTATTCTTGGGTGTGTATTTTTAATAAATTATTTTCATAAAAAAGCTAAACCGACGTTAAAAACCTTCACTAAAAGTAAAATATAACATAAACTAGATTAAATTGTAATAAATTTAATAATTGTGGATTTACTAATTTACTTAGCACTTTTTTGAAGTTGGCTGACAATTAACCGACTTCTAAATGAAGGAGGTTCTCAATTCGTCGACTATGTATGTACACCGATTACTCCGGAACGGCGGCACCGATTTGAGTGAAATTTTTTACATTATGTTCAGGAAGTTGCTGCGGTCTCATATTTTTTTGGACTAGATTGGTGCAGTAAAATCCAAGATGGCTCTGACAATATGGTGTTAGAAAAATTAATTTTGTCCAATTTAGTCCACAACGAATATGAAATTATTTTAAAAAAATTGAATATGGCGGATCCAATATGGCAGACAAAAAAATTTAATTTTGTCCGATTTTCTCAAAAATTGGTATGGGGGAGTTTTCGAAGTCGCACATAATGAAATCAAAAAATTTTTAAAAAATTCAATATGGCGGATCCAGTATGGCGTCCAAAAAAGTCAATATTGTCCGATTTTTTGAAAAATTTGTACAGAAGAGTTTTCGGGGTCGCACATAATGAATCTAAGATTATTTTTAAAAAATACAATATGGTGGATCCAATATGGCGGACGAAAAAATCAGTTTAGTCCGATTTTCTCGAAAATTGGTACAGGGAAGTTCTCGGGGTCGCACATAATGAATCTTAAATTATTTTTAAAAAATTCAATATGGCGGATCCAATATGGCGGAAAAAAAATTAATTTTGGACGGTTTTTTTCTAAATTGATATGAGGAAGTTTTTGGGATCACACATTACGAATCTGAAATTAATTTGAAAAAAAAATATGGCGGATCCAAGATGGCGAATTAAAGATTCTACATCTCTCGATTTTGTCTAAAATCAGTTTTTGGGTATTTTTGTTAGTGTTAATTACGAATTTAAAATATTTTAAATAATTTTTTGCTTTTTCTTATTATAATGCCTATTCGCGTTCTATTCGAGATGTTTATTTTGGTCAAATTCTGGGAGGGTGGCAGATTAGCTGTATGTAGCTACTGACTGGTGCTTCGAAAAGAAGGAAATATCATTATTTAGGAATAGTAGGTGTCTTCTGGCTGTCAGAGGGCAGTCCATGGAACGTTGCAATTTTGGTCCTCTACATCTTTAAGGTGTTCCAAAAGTGACTTCATCTTGTTATTTGAGTTGTGATTGGAGAAGTAACAAATAGACTTGCCGAGAAGAGGAGAATCAGAACTGGTCAACCAAAACTGCCGGATCCATTAAAGAGTTAATTAATAAGCTCTCGTTAACACTACGTTATCCTATGTTTAGCCAAATATGTAAAAACGGTATGAATAATACAATAATAGACCCTACTGGCTATTATGGAATAAAGACAGGTACAAACCATTAACAAGGGTATGCTGACTACACCAGAAAGAAATTACGGAATTTACTAGACTAGGCAACTAAAATGGCGAAAATTCTATAAAGAAACCTAAGCAAAAAATATATTGTACGGGAGCTTCTCTTGCAAGTGGTTGCTGATAATGAAAAAGATATAATTTTGTTAAGTCAATCAACTTTAAACAGTCTGGTGAATTCAATATGGCGTCCTAAACATTTTACATTTTTCGATTTTCTCCAAAATTGTTATAGGGTGTTCTTGAGGGTGTGAATTATGAATTTAAAAGTGTTTTTTTAGGGTTCAATATGGCGAATTCAATATAGCGGACTTAAAATATTACATTTTTAAATTCTGTTCAATGGTGGGACTGAATCGTTTTTAAGGTTGTAAATAGCGACTATAAAATTAATTAAAGAAAATCTAATATGTCAGATGCAATACGACAGTCTAGAAATTTTAGATTTCCGGATTTCATCCAAAATTGGTACTAGGTGGCTTTGAAGGGTTTTCATTTAGATTAGATTAAGACGTTAAAATTATTTTTTTGAAATTCAATATGGCAGATCCAATATGGTGGATTGAAAATTTTACCTAATTCACATTTTTTTAGATTTGGTAATAGGGGGTTTTCGGGGTTGTGTATTACGAATATGAAGTTAATTTTTTACAACTATTTAGTTGATAAGATACAATATGAGGCACTAAAAATTTAACATTTTCCGATTTTGTCTAAAATTGATATTGCGGGGTTCTTGGGGCGTATTCAAACTCAAAATGCAGTATAACATATATATCTGGCTAAGAAATTTACGTCTCAAGTTCTTTAAATATCGATATTGGAAGATTTTGGGGCCAATGTTACCAATCTAAAATTAATTTGAAATTTAAGATAGTGGATTTACTATGACAGACTAAATATTTGTTTGACACAATTTCATTGGTATTTGGAAAACTCTAAGGATCAAAAAATATTTAGTGGTTCATTTTAGGGTGATTTTCAATTTTGGATAAAATGAGTACTTTTTTGTCACTTTAGAATCATTGCGAGGTACACTAATCTTGATTAGTACTTAGTTCAAATAATTTATGGATATCATAATGAATTCAAAACTAAAAGTCGAAAAATAAAATTTTTATAAAAAAAATTGAACCGACTTCTAAAAGTGTGCTAAAAAGTGAAAAATAACTAGAAATTTTTATATGAAATTGAAATTTTTGAAGTCGGCGCCAAACTAATACCTGACAAAACGTGATTCGCATAAATAGATTAAAAATACTTTATTTGTAATTACTTTCTTACCATAATATGTATATATTAGTAGTTATTTATTTCATTTCGAAATAATTTGGCGCCGACTTCAAAAATTTCAATTTCATATAAAAATTTCTAGTTATTTTTCACTTTTTAGCACACTTTTAGAAGCCAGTTCAATTTTTTTTATAAAAATTTTATTTTTCGATTTTTAGTTTTCAATTCATTATGATATTCATAAATTATTTGAACTAAGTGCTAATCGAGATTAGTGTACCTCGCAATGACTCCAAGGTGGCAAAAAAGTACCCATTTTATCCATAGTTATAAATCACCCTAAAATGAACCACTAAAAATTCTTTGATTCTTAGAGTTCTCCAAATACCAATGAAATTGTGTCAAACGAATATTTAGTCTGTCATAGTAAATCCACTATCTTAAATTTCAAATTAATTTTAGATTGGTAATGTAGGCCCCAAAACCTTCCAATATCGATATTTAAAGAAAATAAATTATTTTTTTGTCCACCATATTAGATACACCATATTGAATTTTTTAAAAATAATTTTAGATTCGTCATGTGTGACCCCGAAATCTCTCCCGTACCAATTTTGGTGAAAATCGGACAAAATTGATATTTTTTATCCGCCATATCGAATTTTAAAAAAATAATATCAGATTCTTTATGTGAGGCTCCAAAAAGTTCCCCATACCAATTTTGGAGAAAATCGGCCAAAACTGATTTTTTCGTCCGCCATATTGGATCGGCCACATTGGATCCGCCATATTGAATTTTTTAAAAATTATTTTAGATTCATCATATGCGACCCCGAAAACTCCCCCTTACCAATTTTGGAGAAAATCGGCCAAAACTGATTTTTTCGTCCGCCATATTGGATCCGCCACATTGGATCCGCCATATTGAATTTTTTAAAAATTATTTTAGATTCATCATATGCGACCCCGAAAACTCCCCCGTACCAATTTTGGAGAAAATCTGACAAAAACGATTTTTTTGTCGGCCATATTGGATCCGAGAAATTGAATTTTTTAAAAAATTATTTTAGATTCGTCATATGCGACCCCAAAAACTCCCCTGTACCAATTTTGTAGAAAATCGGACAAAATTTATTTTTTTGTTGGCCATATTGGATCCGCCATATTAAATTTTTTAATAATTATTTTAGATTCGTCATATGCGACCCCGCAAACTCCTCCGTACAAATTTTGGAAAAAATCGGACAAAATTGTTTTTTTCGTCCGCCATATTGGATTCGCCATATTGAATTTTTTAAAATTTATTTTAGATTCGTCATATGCGATTCCGAAAACTCCCCCGTACCAATTTTGGAGAAAATCGGACAAAATTGATTTTTTCGTCTGCCATATTGGATCCGCAGTAGTGGGAATAGGGGCTTCTAGTTGACCCCCCACCACTTTTTTGATTGGTCAGCCAAGAATGACCTTGTTTCTGATTGGCTGCCCAAGTTCGCCCCCTATTCCGATTGGTTTCATAAACTCCGCCTCTTTTTGCTCCACCTCCTACCTCCTTCCTAACCACCACAGTAGTTGGAGGGGAGCTGGTAGCAGTTGGAGGGGAGCTGGTATTTTAAAGGACTGAATCTGAGCGAGCTACATTCATTTACAACTAGTCTTAAGCTTATATAGAAGATTCACCACTAATAAAGAACAGTGTTAAATTAAAAATAAGTGGTAGTTATGAACAGTGATTTGCAAAATGAAATAATCAAATTAGGTAAACAGTTTACTAAACTTCAAAATTCCGAATTAAAGAATGCAATGCTAAGGAAAACACACCCCGAGTGGGCACAGGTATATTATGAGACTGCCTTCCAATACCAATTAGCTGCAGAAGCCTGTTTAAATTATAGAAAAACCCAAAATTTGCCGAAGTTCTTTCATGAAATAAAGAAAATAGGATTCAGTTACTTTTTAAGGATATTGAAGGATTATATAAAAGATCCTGATATATTAAAAGAAATCGTGGAAGAGGAAGAGAGAGATAAAGAGATATTGAGAAACAGGGAGGTTTTAGTGTAGGATTTATTATGGAATTATTAATAAGAGAAATGTATGAAGAGTTTTTGATGTCCGCAGCCTGTTCCGAGTTTTATGCATATGAAGGTCAAGAAAGTGAAGCGCAGAATATTATATTGTTTTTAAATTATATGGAACATGCGGAATTATGTTTACTAGCAGCTAAATGTTGTAGCGAATATTTAAAAAATAAAAATATAGATATTTTAATATGTAAACTTCAAGAACTAGGATTAAATAATAATATTTCATGTATTAAAACAATGTTAGAAAATAAAACACATAATTTGTAATCAAGTCTTTTATTACATAAAAAAATTGTTGTAAAGGTAATAAACATTTGATAATGCACATACACATGGTATTTTTTGATGATAAAAGCAGCAAGGATCCATTTTCTTTAGGGTGGGTTGTTCATCAATCTCGATAACTGGTTTCATGGAATACTTCTTTACGAAATCTGCCTTTTCTTCCCCTTTTACATAAACATAGTCCACCTTAGCGCTTAAATCTCTTATGATATCTCCACATTTGTGTAATGGTGTAAATCCTTCACACCATTCAATGCAATGGTAATTTTTTATTAACCACAGAGCTTGTTTGTGTAAATAGGATGGTAAATGACCCATCGGAAATGGAGCTTTGAAAATAAAATGACTTGTCTTTTGCCCATCGTACGCTGCTAATTCCTTTACAATAAATTTATTATTTTCAATTTTGAATCCTTGAAGATCTAGAATAAGTTTCATATTTTCAAATATTTGAATTTCTTGATCATTTCTACTTTTAATTGATATTCACTTATTTGTTTTTTTAATTTCTGCAACTGAAGTTGAAAATCTAATACTCGAACTGAAATCTCGTAAGACATTATATAAATGAAGAATTCTGGTTTGGCTACGTTAATAAATATCAAAATTGACGCGTGCGCTCTTAAGCGTAAGTAGCGGTTTGTTTAAAAAGAGTATTTTATCTTAAGGAAATTGTATTACAACTGTTTCACAATTTTTGTTAATGGATTGTAACTGAAAACTTTATCATGAATTATGACACAATATGCCGCTGTTTTAGGGGGAATTTTTTCCTTGGTTTCAAATTCAATTCTCATGGTTACTGGACCTGTTTGTAGTAAATCTCTTTGATGTGAACAATTAATGTAAACTATAGGAGCATTTTCTTTAAATTCTTTCGGATTAAAAATTGGTTCCACTGGAGAGTTATAATACCCTTGACGAAAGTCTGTAAACATTTCATACAGAGTAGCAAATTTATTATTTTCAAAGTCAAGTTGAAGATCATTGTAAGGATATCTTTCTGAATTTAAAAAGACATTCATATTTCTTAAATTACAATGATCAAATTTACTCATATCCATTTTTAGATGACCACGTCTATTTTTCTGAAAAGCAATTAGAACATGACGTGGCGTTTCGACTTTTGTAGATGTTTATCGGGCCAGTTGTGCCTCGTAGTTTCCAATAACTCTGGATATTCAACTAATTCCCAGCTTCGGAAGGTTATTAGTATATCGCTATTTTTGTCAATAATTTTGGTAAGTGCTAATTCTTGCGGAATCGCTACAGTAAGATGAGGAACTCTCCAACACAACTTGGTAATTTTAACTTTGGGTTTTTCATCTTCATTACTGGATAATAATGCATTTGTATCATCATTACTTCTTATTAGAATAAGTTCTTGTTGTGAATTAAGAATAATCTTATTATAATCTTCAAAAAATCCTGAATACATCTTTAATGGTATACATAATGAAACATTACCTTTGTCATCAGTCATAATTTTTTCTTTAGATTTTGTTTTCGGATACCAACCGGCATTTTCCAATTTAGCACTTTCATTTTGATTAAATGAAATATATCCCTTAAGAGTTGAAGTTATACCAATATCCCGAACGGAGTCAATAGTAACACCATTTAAAATATAGCGTAATTCTTTAAATAAAAATGCCGGAGCATTATTAATTAAAACAGTATTAGCTAAAGGGGAATCATCTTCTTTAGTTACTTGCAATTCCACATAAATTTCACTTTTGCAAGGTAAAGGATATTTTCCTGTTTGTTGCAAAGCAATTCTGATTTCATCATTTGGTCCGAGTTTTGTAGGATTAAAAGGATCGAAAGAAAGAATTTCCCAGCTTAATATTGATTCATCAACCAATACATTTTCTCTTACATTTAAATAATCCATTTTTATTTAAGTTTAAAACCCAAACTTTGAAGAAATTTTCTATTAGAAGGTGTTAACCTTTGGAAGTTTGATTTCCTACTAAAGGAAGTTGGTTTCTTTCTTGTCTTATTAATGTTTTTATTATTAAATTTTCTAGTAAAGTTTGCCGATTTATTGTTATATAATATTACCATCTTTAATCTACTTTTTTAAGATGTAGTCTGATGGTTATGGTTTCTTCTCTAAAATTAACCAAATCACCTTCCTGATCTATTATTTTAATGGCTATTTTATCAATTACTTTAACGGTGACTGGGAAATATATGACGTTTTGAGGTGACTCAATTATTTTGAACCCTGGAGCAACGCTCGGGAAAAATTGGTGTATTATATGAACAGGTTTCCCGTTTAAATATGATCCCTCTGCAATACTGCAGTCTATATTTATTGAATTTACTTTAATTATTTCCGCGGGAAAATCTGATATATGTTCAATGTTGGCTTCCAATCGCCCATTTTTAAACCCTAATAATTTACCAATAGTTCCTTCACGAAAAGTTATGGGGGCTGAACATTTAAGATGTGTACGTAAAGTATTATTATTTGCATAAAGACTAAAACTAATTTTATCCTCATCCAAGTGTTTTTTTAAAAAATCTGTTATGTCTTCTAATTCGTAGCTACCTGGGGGTATGGCTATTTCTAAATTTTCATCATGAATTAATACATTATTCCCAACATCAATATTGGGAATTGCATTAAATGTTTCGAAATTTACAAGACCGATAACATATTCAACATCTTCATCTAAATATATTGGAGGATGTAACTCTGATGTTAAAATAGCGGAATTGCCGCTAAGAACAAAACTATATGACATTTTACTTTAAAAATATGTTTAATAATAAACTAAAATTAGGTGTTACATATGGTTATAAAGAAATTTTAGACACAATTGACCACAATTTGTTTTGTTAAAGTTTTGATAACTGTTATAATTATAATTAACAATATTATTATTTTGGTCGCTATAAAAATATTTAATTAATTCAGAAGGGGGTCGCAAATTACCATAACTATCAAAATATATTATGGTTTTTCCTTTTTTTGTATATGCTATCCAGTGAGTACCAACACCACTGTGATTATCTAGATTGACAATTGCACTTTCAATTAACTTTATCTTTTTTGGTAATTTATCCCTCATAAAAATACCACGAAAGTTGGGAATTTGTAAATATTTAGCGTATTTAAGTAAATCGTAATTTGTAAGTGCTTTTCGAGGTATATGTTTTAGCAGTTTTTTGAATAAGGTTTCAAGTATAATCCACATCCTGTTTTATAGGGTTTTAAATAAAGTCCACTTCCTTTTTTTCCTACCGCAATGGACTCCATCATTTGATTGTGTCGTTTAGATTCTTCTAATTTCGCTTTGGCTGCTTTTGCATCATTTACTGCTTTAGCAATACCTGCAGCCCCTCCTCCAAGAGCACCAAGAGCAGACAAACCAGCAAATAAAGGTATAAGTGGAAGAAATCCGCCAGTCTTTGGGATTGGAATTACCCTTTTCTTTGGAGGTAACACTTTACCAGTTTTTTTAATAGCTTTTAAAGCAGTTTGAATACTTTCATTTAGGTCTTTAAAACGTTTCCCCTTAATTCCTTTTCTAGCTTTTGAAATTACCTGAGATAATGATAGTCCTCGTCCTTTTCGAGTTTTTCGCTTGAACTTTCTTCTCGTTCGAAGTCCCATACCTAATTTTCTTTTAATTTTCATAGCACCAGTAATTCCTAGTGCAGCAGTTTTTTCCCCAAAACTAGAATCTTTAGCTTTGAACCTTGATAAAGCTTTGTCAGCTAATACTTTATCAGCTAAATGCCTTCTTTTTATATCATTTGATTGTGAGTAAGCAATATCGTGTTCTTTACAAGCCTCATCCAATAAATTTATACCTTTATCACCTCTTGACAATCGTTTTTCCAATTTTGTTCCAGGTCCACAAAAATTATAACCAGGAATATGCAATTCAAAGGGTAATTTATTTATTAATGAGTTTACTAAACCACTTCCTTTCCTTTTGCTGTTTGTCTTGTAAATGATTCGTTTATTATGTGATGGAAACATTATATATAGTTGCAATCCTAGTGATAACTAACCAGTTACATCACAATACTGAATATTAATAGTTTGTTTTATATATAAAATGAGAGTTGAGAAACAACCATACTCTATAACAATTAAGGATCATGAAAGTTCAGTGAATGGTTTTAGAAAACATGGAAAACTGTTTGAGGGAAATAGTAAAAGAGGGTTAATTATTGGCCCGTCAGGCTGTGGCAAAACCAATGTTATTATTAGTTTGATTGAAGATCCGAATGGTTTGCGATTTGAAAATCTGTATGTTTATTCAAAATCCTTATATCAACCAAAGTATAAATATTTGAAAACACTTTTTAAACCTTTGAAAAAAATTGGATACTATGAATCTGAAAATGAAGAAACAATTGTTTCACCAAAACAAGTTAAACCAAACTCTATAATAATATTTGATGATGTAGTGTGTTGTAATCAGAATGTTGTAAAGGACTATTTTTGTTTCGGAAGACACAAAAATACTGATTGTTTTTATTTATGTCAAACATATTCTTCTATTCCGAAACAATTAATTCGTGACAATGCAAATTTAATTGTTATATTTCAACAAGATCGAACAAACTTAAAACATATTTATGATGATCATGTTAATGTTGATATGTCATTAAACCAATTTAATGAGTTGTGCTTAATATGTTGGAAAGATAAATTTGGATTTTTAGTAATAGACAAAGACTCTAATGTGAAATCTGGCCGATATCGAAAAGGATTTGATTCATATATTTACTTATAAAAATAAACGTTTGATGGTAAATTATACCAATCATGGATGAACGTTTAGCAAGAGAGCTAGTTAAATCAAGAAAAGCTGTTAAACAAAAATATCAGAGTTTAAAAAATGCGGAATTTGAGGCGCAAACTAAATTGGAGGAAACATATAAACCGATAACTCAACCCTTACAAGAATTAATTTCAACGATTGGTAAAATTGAACCTGTTGAAATAAAGGAAGAGCTACACACACCAATTAAAAAAATTTATGAAACACCACAGAAAAGATCAATTCAAACACTAACACCAAAGAGAAAATTACAATATGGAACATCAACACCAGAAAAAAGAAAGATGGGAAAAACTCCACTCCTTCCTACAGAAATACCATCGATTATTGACTGGGACGCGAGTTTAGCTTCAGCAAGTCAAATGCCATCTATACAACAAACAAGTATTATTGCAGAAACAAACCCTTCTTCAGGTTCACACTCCACAATAGGAAATCTTTCAGATATACTGGAACAAACACGGCAAACAGTTAGAACATTTGTTGATACAGATTTATATAAAGAATATTTATTAGGATTTGATGAATTACCTCGCCAATATATTGATAGCGGTGTAAAAGATGTTGAACATGAGTTTGATCACCAATATGGAATAGTTCATGATTTGGAAACCGAGAAATTCTTTTTGGGTTTAACTCAAAAACCTGTCGAAATTATTGGTAAAAACATCAAAATTGAAGGAATAACCTATACAGGTACACCAGGTTTATATGAGTTATTATTTAAAAAATAACCAATAGGGTATAAAAAACAAGATTTGGAAAATTATATGGATATTTTAAAAAGAACCAATGCATACCGTAGAAATAATGATCCAAATGAGCAGGTGCAGGGGAATGGATCACATAAATATATTTCTATAATAGGACCTTATTTGCAAAGCAAAGGAATTACAAAAACTAAAACTCTAAATCCCGAATCTCAACAAGCAGTCCAGGGATTTTTTGAAAGACGCAAAGCTCCATATAGAGAAAGTCGAGTGTCTTCAAAAAAAACCGGATTTGGTATAACTTTAAAAGTTAATAAACCTAATACAGATTACATATATTGGGATAATGTAAACGAACTTGTTGAGAGACTTCGACTATTGGTAGCATCCATGCTTGCGGGACACACTGGTCATAACAATGAAATTATTTCCATTATTGAAGAACTAAGAGAAGCGAATATTATTATATAAAAGGACATAATAGATACTTTTAAACATTTCTAAAATGACCATCGATAAATTTGGTCGTCATATTTCAAAAAAATCTGCTCTAAACACATTATTATCACTAGAAAATAAAATATTATCAAATGTTGAAGAGAAAATAATAAAAATTTTTAAAAGCGATGTCAAATATATTGAAAACAAATTAATTCAAAATTTAGATCCCAGGTTGAAAAGCGATGTTAATAATTTAAATAAGAGAATAAATGAATATGATAACAATATACAAAATATTGCAAAAAAGATTAAGTTATTTGAGGATAAAGTTATTCCTGAATATAATGACAAGATAATTAATTTGAAAAATACTGTTGATGGAAATGATGAGGTAGTAGAAAAATTTTCTCAGAAAGTTTCTAAATATGCAAATGACTTTGACGTAGTGAAGTTAAAATATGATAAAGTTGATGATTTTGAAAATGAAATAAAAAATGAAATTACATCAATTAAATCAATAATTAAGGATACTTCAGCAATTAACAATGTCAAGAACAGTATTTCCAAGGAAATTACATCAAAGTTTCAAAATTTTACTAATTTGCTTAATGATAGAGTAGCAGAAGAAGTAAGGAATTTTAAGAAAATACATGACGTTATGGATAAAAATACACAAAATCTTGAAAAATCAATGAACACTCATTTCCTAATTCACAAAAAAGATACCGACAAAGTTAATGAATTTAAAGAACAAATTAAAGAATTTGAAATTAAAATCAATGCATATAAATCAAATTTACAATATTTAGAAGACAAATTGAAGGAGGATTTTCAAAACGAAAATGAAAAAATTGAAACAAAATTCAAAGATCAAATTACAAAAGATAATGAAAAAATCGAGGATATACTAAAGCAATTAAACAATCTGAAAACCAAATCTGAAACGTCTTTTGACGAGGGAAATTTTACAAAGGCAATCGATGAGAAATTACAAAAAGAATTAGAATCCTTACTAGAAGTAGTGCAAGCTATAATAGAAGTTTCTAAAAAGGATGTATTAATTAAAATTAAAAATAATAGTTCAAAAATCGAGGAGACTTCTTTACTCATAAAAGAACTTGAAACATCTTATACAGATATACTACACAAAGCTGAAAAGACAGCGTCAGACATAAAAAATATAGAAAAAAAAATTGTGAAAATGACATTAGATATTACAAATGCAGAATTTCAATTAGGAAAAGATATAAAAAATCTAGAAGATAAATTAACAAAAGAAATAAAATCTTTAAACGAATTAGTTCAAAGAGCTGCTGAAGTTTCTAGAAAAGAATTTAATGATACAATGAATTATGCAAGAGAAGAAATGAATTCAACATTAGGTGGTTTCAAAAAAGATTATACGTTATCAAATGTTCTTTTGGAAACTAAATTTAATGTAAAAATGTCTGATCTTAATAACAACATCACCCAAATAAATTCGTCAATAAAAGAAATTAGAAATGAAAATAACAAATCATTTGAAACAATGGAAAATAAATTTAATGTAAAAATTTCTGATCTTACTAACAACATCACCCAAATAAATTCGTCAATAAAAGAAATTATAAATGAAAATAAAAAATCATTTGAAGCAATGGAAAATAAAATTAAAGAACTTACTAAAAAAAACTGAGATGATTTTTTTATATTTTACAACATCAGCGATAAAGGGCTTTTATAAACGGTTTAGAAGGAGGTAAAGTTATTTGTGGGATTTATTTTCGAGAGTAAGGTATAAATTAATAATGAGTAAAATTAAGCAAGACGTTGTAAATGAATTACATAAACCGGCGAGAAGGCGATATAGAAGGAGACGAACAATTGTAAAAGGGCTTAATGATCTATTTCAAGCTGATCTGATAGAAATGCAGCCATATGCGAAATTTAATAGGGGTTTAAGATATATTTTAATGGTAATAAATGTGTTTTCTAAATTTGTATGGGCAGAACCTGTAAAATCCAAAACTGGTAAAGATGTAGCAGCTACAATGAAAAAAATTCTATTAACTTTAAAAACTCCCCCAACAAATCTGAATACTGATCAGGGTAAAGAATTCTTTAATCAAGACTTTCAGAAACTTATGGAGCAGTTCAAAATTAATCATTACAACACATTTTCTAATATGAAAGCTAGTAT
Organism: Diaprepes abbreviatus; assembly: GCA_034092305.1. Classification (NCBI taxonomy): domain Eukaryota; kingdom Metazoa; phylum Arthropoda; class Insecta; order Coleoptera; family Curculionidae; genus Diaprepes; species Diaprepes abbreviatus. The sequence goes on from JASJET010000187.1 coordinate 3,428,321, forward strand.
TGTAGAGAGAGTAAATAGAACGATAAAAAACAAAATGTGGAAAAAGTTTAGTTTACTAGGTAATTATAAATGGATCAGCTTTCTTAAAGAAATAATTACAGAATACAATAATACTAAGCATTCAACAATCGGAAAAAAACCAAACGAAGTTAACAAAAAGAATGAAATGGAAATCTTGAAATCAGCTTATACTCATAGGAAAACTGTGGATCCCAGATCACCAAAATTTCGTGTTAGTGATAGAGTACGAATAAGCAAGATTCGCGAACAATTTTCTAAAGGTTACACGCCCAACTGGTCAAACGAAATTTTTCAAATAAAAAAAAATCCAGCTTACTAATCCAACAACGTATTTGATTCAAGATGGAAATGGGATAGATATTCAAGGAGGTTTCTATGAAGAAGAACTTCAAAAAGTAAGACACCCAAATGTATATCTGGTGGAAAAAGTGTTAAGAAAGAAAGGAAACAAAGTATTTGTAAAATGGTTAGGATTAGATAAATCTTATAACTCTTGGATCTTCAAGAGAGATGTGATGTAATAGTAATTAATGCTGTAATAATAATTGATGTTTGTAATAAAAAAAAATGATTTTTTATATATATTTGTTTTATTTAAAAATAAGCTTATTACATAAACATTTTTTTAAATACAATATTCCTATAATCAGAGTCTAATATGGGATTTAAAATTTCTTCAGTCAATTTAATCCTTCTTCTAAAATGTTTTTGATTTATAAACTCTTCAGAAGTCATACGAGCTTTTCTGTAGGCGAAGTTCCAAGCAACCATCAGATGAATTTGGTTTCTTGATTCATCAATAGATACTGTCTTCTTCATAATAGTGCTTAGACTTTAATTTTTGTTCTAGTTCTTCGGGATGATTCAACAGCAGTTCCAGCATGGAGCACACATTTTCACTATTTAGATTTTGTTTTGGAGAAAGGACATTATATATTTTGTCAAAAGAATCTCCGTCGTAAAAATTGTTATTTCTAAAAACGTTGAAATAACGTCGAAAGTTTTGTTTTTGTAAAACATTTAGTCTATATTCTATAAGTGGAATTTGTTCCCATAGTCTGCACACAGTTTCATTTCCATAGTAAATAAAATCACAGCTTTTCACAATCTTCACTATTGGTAATTCACCAATCTTTTCAAAATGAATAGATAAATTTTGCAAATATATCGGTTCATTGAAAACATTTGGTGAAAACATATAATTTGTTATAACTCCTTGATATTGCAATAAGTTCTTCCAATCATCTTCATTTAATATCACAGACTGACCATTTTTACCACCAAGTTCAATGCATGGTAGAAAATCACTTTCCACCCACAAACCAATCGCAGCATATTTAGAGTTAGAATTATTTAAATTATATTTTGTAGAATTTATAATTGTTTTTTTTATTTTCTTTTTTAATGGTGAATTTTCAAATATATTTTTACTCTGATTACTGAACATTTTAAATGATGTATTTCAAAAACTAACTGGCTATCTGCTTGCTCTCAAAAAACTAACTATCAATCCGTTTGCTCCTATATTTTATACATTTTCCCTCTCCTCTCAAGTGGAGGGGTAAACTTATTTTCCCTCTCCATTTAAGAGGAGGGGATAAACTTTAAATGTCTTTATACTAACGAGAATCAATAAAAAACAAAATTTATATTATTTTTTTAACATTTATTAAATATTTTTATAGATATTTTTTCATGAAATACAATAAAATTAAACATGTACAAATAAATATTGCTGCTGTAAATATAATAACAAATATATAACAACAGACACAATGACAAGATTCTTCTTTTTTATTATTGAAAGGAATCCAATCTGAATATTGTAATGGTTTGTTTGTCATGGAATATTTAATTTTTATGTATGTATTTTCACACAAAGCAGAATCAGTTACATTATAGGTAAAAAAGTGTGAATTTCCAACAAGATATGTCATTTTCATCTGTTTGTAGCAGTCGGTTTCATTTTTGAGGGCATTTATACATATATCAGCCCTAACTGTATTAGGAATGTAATTTACATATATCACATTTCCAACAAGGGAAACTAAAACTATTAAAGATGCAGCAGTCATTGTTGTAATATTACTAACAAATAATGGTATTTCTATACAATATATATGTTTTTGGATTCAGTTCCCCCTCCAACTTTTAAAGCTTCAAAAACGACTTACATAATTTATCATCATATAAAATGATGTCTTTATAAAGATGAAAAATTACTAGGAGTAGTTAATTCTAATCGCGGTTTTTTATTTTTAGATCCATTTTCGTTTCCAGAACTTAAAAAAGTTAGAGTATCATACATCATTTTCATATCTTTATCAAAAAAATCTGTTTCCAAAATATCCTTATGTCCCCATGCAAGAGTTTTTGTGGAATTTGGTATAAAATATCTTTTATCATCATGAGTTGTTAATGCCAATTTATTTAACAAATTAGTGTATATATTATGCATATCTGACTTGAATACATACATGGTGCAGAATATTTTGTCACCTTTCTCAACAACATCTTTATAATCTGATAATGTTAATTGATTTTTTATACATGATCTACTAACGCCTTTTGCTTTTTTATCTACACTATTTTTGGATTTTATACAATATGCTTTAGCACCAGTTCCATAAAAACTTTCAATGGGAATCCCTTTGTACTCATCTTTAAATTTACCAACAACTGATGTTGTAATAGGCATGCAATGAATATTTTGTTCAGAAAAATTAGAAGTATCAAATTTATCCAGATTTAGCTTCATATCTTCATAAAAGTTTTGGGTCTGAACTTCAAGAATTAAGGAATCAGTATCCGTATATAATAAATTTAAATTATTACCATATTTTACTTTTAAATACCCATAATAAAAATTATACATCACAGTTTTTGCAATATCCAGAATACTCATCCCAACATAAATTGGTTTATTGTATTCAATGCAAACCTGTTGAAGTTGAAGAGCAACTAGATTTTCAGAGAAAATTTTAAAATCCTTTAATTGAGGTTTAGAAATAAGTTTTTCGGCACTAAATTTATTACCCTGTCTTTCCCATTGAGATACTAATTTAATATCTGCTCGCCTATCAACATTTTCCATGGTTTTACCGAAAATTGAATTATTTGCCAATTTATAACAATTTTTATCAAATTTATTTTTAGATAAATTTCGTAAATTTGTATTTAAATCTATATATTCCGCTAACCATGGTGATTGTGTAAACTTAACTGCTCTGTGTATTTTTATGATTTTGAGTCCAAATTGTAGACATTGTTTCAGATATCGGTAGTGAATGATATAGTTATATTTATTATGTAAGTTTGGAATTAATTTTGAGTGGTTTGAAATTGGTGGTGTATATTGTTCAGGACAAAATGGGAAATCATTATGACTATCATGTAAATAATTTGGATATTCTAAATCAACTTCAAATATGTATCCTATAGATGATGTATCTGAAAGTTCGGATATATTTAAAGTTTCTATTTCGAGCTTAGGTACCCAAGCAAAATTTTTTTCAGGCAAATATTGTTTCATAGCATAACCATACAAATTTGTGGCGTCTAAGTAAGCGATATATGTTGTAGGTCTTTCAGGATTAAAATTTTCTAAGAATGGATTATTTGCTTCAGATTTGCGTTTGGCACAAGTGCTAACCCCACCACGAACACCTTTTTTGAAAAAATGAAGCATATCTGGTTCCGTTAATAATTCTAATTCTACATTAGTTAATTTCATCATTGCATCCCAGCACGTAGAAGGGCTAGTGACATAATTAACAGGATCTAACTTATAGGTTTTAATACATGTGGATCTATAATTTTCAAAAACATCAGCCAAAAGTAAAACATCTGATTTTAAGTAAATATCGGAATAAGCCCCTATTGTAGAACACTTAAATAGATTCCACACTTCTACAGCACGATTGTAGTCTTGAGGAGAGATATTTTCATCGGTTAAGTTATTATAAAATTTATCAATCAATGGTAGAGATTTCTCATTTAATTTTTCGTTGGAATCTATGTAAGAGTATGGAAATACCCCTTTTTGTCTAATGTATCGAAATTCATCAGCATTTGAGAAAAACTTTTTAATTTCAAAACATTGTGAATCTTGTAGAGTTTGTGATAGTGACTCTAAAGACTCTGGGAGAAATTGAAAAGAATCTATAAAGCGTAGTCGCAAAGCAACTGGTTTCCGCTTTTCTGACACATCAACGAAAATTTCCTTACTAAAAGAAATATACTTTTCTTTATTTTGAGCTATAACACTAATATTTTCTTTATTATAGCAAAGCGATTTAATAAATAGGTGAGAATCATAGTTTTTTAAATTATGCAATACTATTGGTATATATTTTGGAGGTTTAAAATGCAAATTACATATTGAGTGGGCGGCTCCTCGATATTTACCTGTAATATGACAATGATCCCTACACTTTATGAAATTTCCTTTTGAAAAAGGTTTTTCACATACATAACAAATGCTAGAATTTTCATATTCAATCTGTTCCACAGATGATAAATCTTTCAATGGTACTTGATATTTTAAATATTTTTTATAAATTTCTTTTACATCATTTTCAATGTATTCAATAAATTTTATAGCACAATCTGTACCTCTATAAAGTTTAAGACACACAACATTCTCATCAAATGATGATTTAATATAATAAGCAAATGAATAGGGTATATGTTCAGCAGTTTTAATAGTATATGAGGTTGTCGAATCAGGTGTAGATTGTTGGCACTCAATGTTTTTCAAATAACATTCAAAATCGGCATAAATAACAAAAGGAGCTTTATACTGTTTCTGAATATTTTGAAACTTTAATATATTTGCAGGAATATAATTGCCAAATTTATCCAAAATCAAATTATCTGAAGGAAGCTCAATTCGAACAAAACTACAATCACGTTCTAAATGTGTGTTAAGTTATTCATATGTTCCAAAATATTGAAGGCATCCATCACATAAGTATTTTTTTATTTTCTTTTTTGATAATTGTTTGGATACCAAGCAACCTGAATCCTTTATCCAACAGTAGTGGTTATTTCCATCATCAGAACTTATTAAAAGCAAATTAATATGTAATTTTTTCTTTTCATTATTATAATGTAAAGGACCGACAATCTCATATACCTTTTTATTATCCCTTAAAAATTTTTCAACTCCATATACATTTATGGACAAATTATTTTTTTCCTCAAACTTTTTTATATCTAATAATTTTACTGGAAATTCAATACCTGTAAAATCGAAAGCGTCTCTGAAGTCTGGATATGATGAGGTCTTTCGAGGATTACCGGTTGGCTGGTATGCTGCTGAAACCACTGCCCAGGCGAAACAGCAATTGTCCTCATTCATCACATTCACTATTGATTTAGAAAAGTGATGCATCTTAATGTAGGAGGAGGCATTCAATGGGTTGTACTTATTGATGTTGACTTCTAAATGCAGAATTCTTTGTAGAGCCCACCCTGTAATAGGAATTAAAAAATTAGTTCTGAATAATATTTGTTAGAGATGTACAAGTGATATTAAGAAAACTTAGCTCTTGAGATTAAGAAAACTTAGCTCTTGAGATTAAATAATAATTACCTGAGTCTCTTTCCGGCAATTCATCTGCTTTGGTTTCAATAATCTTGAATAAATCATCGTAAAGCTGTTGTAGATCAGTTGTATGGGTTACAATGAAGAACGGTGTATTAAATGACTTAATTGAAGTAGAGGTTAAAGTTGGAGAATAATATATTCCAAATAATTCCAAATTTACTTTAGCACATGTAAATTCTTGTTGACGCTGGCGTATTAATGTTTGCACTTTATTACCAATATCTTGCTGAAACTTTTTGATGTCGATGTGATAATTCTGCGAATATATTCTGTAGGAAGCTATTCGACATTTAAATGCACTCCTGATAATGTCAATTCCATTTCCATATTTTATGCAGCTCCTGTTTTTATGAATATTTGTCCTCAAGTGTGTGCTCCAGGAATTAGATTTGACATTTACTTCACAATCTTGGCAAAATCGCATTGGAGGCCTTGAAAGTAGTTCATCAACTGAAACAATTATTATTTTTTAATTCCTCTGTAAACCTTTATTAATAATAAAAAGAAAAATTAAAAGGAAAATTATAGCTAAATATGTTATAAAAAAATACTTACGATTAATTATATAATCTTCCAAGTTAAAGGTGTTTTCGTTATTGACAAAATTTTCTCGAAGGTGGCGTACAATATGTGATTTTCTTTTAAATTCTCTTAAGCAGTGTGTGCAAAGGAGAGTCATTTTAAAATGGAATCGGTTAGGGCCGTGTCGCTTTTAAATAAATACAATTTTGATCTATCAAGACCCAATGACATAGAATAATTAGCAATTTTTTCAGCTCGCGCAATTTAGAAAACTTTTGGATTTACTTTTGAATTAACTTTTGGATTCACTTTTTAATTTGAAGAAAAACATGGATTTTTTTTAAAAAATATATTTCCCAAATTTAAAAGAAGATCGCCTTGTCGTTGAATACAATTTTTAACGTCTTTTAAAGTCGAATTAGATAAATTATTACATATATTATCTAAGTTTAAATAGGAATAAACCATTGACTTAAATCTAGATGCGGCACACCTTGTTTCATTCCTATTTAAGCTCGGCTTAGTTTTCTTATGTAGAAACTTATCTAATTCTCCAATAGCGACTTTATTTGTTGGATTGATTTTCGGAGCTGTTGTTACAGCGACTGGTAAAGAATTTTTTGAAATTTGTGCCCCTAAAGTTTGGGAACTAGAAATATCACCGTCCAATTTTGACTTTTTTAAATCTGAACAATCATTTGTTTCTGATAAAGAACGTTTTTTGGGTAAATTTTTTTCAATTAAATTTTCAGAACTTTGTTCTAAATTTAGGCCAGAAGGATTTTTCAAAAATTGATTTTGATTACAGGAAGAAATTAAGGGACATTGAGGCTGCTCATCTTCAAAATTTTCAGTATAAGTATATACCTCAATGTCCCCCACAATTTCGCCACAACTCAAATCAAAAACATCTACCGAATTTACTGAATTTCTGGTATAGCCAAATTTGGATGGTTGTTCAAACCCCTGAATAAAATTTTGATCCAACCCTTCAATTAAATTTTGATCCAACACTTTAATAAAATTATGCTGAGCTTTGGCTGAGACGTTTATAACAGTCTCAACGCTGTCGTTGGAATCCTCTGATGAATCTGACGATGCATCTGAAATTGGCGAATAGTGGGGGCGATAAACCTCTTCCATATTATTTTTGGAAAAACCCCCAATGCCAATCCTCTTATCATTATTTAAAGCTCCCTCGTTACCAACCCCATTATTATTATTGTTTAAAACCCCCTTATTATTTTGTTCCTCACAGCTCTCAAAAGTCTCCTGATATTCCACATCACCCTTAATTAAATTTTGCCCTGAGCTATTTTCACAAATTTCACCCCCTTCTAATATATCTAAAAGTTGTTCCAAATTATATCCCTCATTTATTTCAGAATTGTTAATTAAATTTTTCCTTAATATATCATTATTTAAATCATCGAAATTAATTGTTTCAAGAGGTTCTTGAGGAATATCAGGGATAATAGATTCATCCAAAACTTTTAAGAGCTGTGTCAAAATATCGCTTTCACCAATTTCGGAAGAATCGCCAGATTCAGATGAATTGTTAAATGTATTAATATCAATTTCCCTAAATTTAATATCTAGCTCCTCGTCGCTTAGCCCACAAAATGAACAATCAATCAAATCATGCACAAGGCAAGCGTCGTTTAAATCGAAGGCTGTTAAGTCGATGTTTTCAATTTTTACATTTAAAAATGACATTTTAAATTATAAATTAAAAAATAAAAAAATTATGAATCAATAAAAAAATCAAAAAATCAATAAAAAATCAATAAAAAAAATCCACAAAAATGAAAAAATCAATCAAAAATTGGCTTTTAAAAGATGAAATAAAAATGAATTAAAAAATCCAAAGTATTAAGTCAAAAATATTAAATCAAAAATATGAAATCAACAATACAAACCAAATGAAAATTAATAATATGTCACTACGTCACACGAAATAAATCCGACTATCAAGATTTATTAAAATCGATTCGATAATTTTACAAGCGTACGCTAATAGCGAGATGTAAACTGAAGAGACGCTTCGTACCCAGCCGCCTTTTAAAGCGGCCAAGAGCCTGGTACTGGCTGGTACGGCGTGGCACTGCATGGTACGATGGGAACCGTGAGACCGTGAACTCGAGAGAGGTCGTTGAACGGTCGTAAGTTGTTTTGTTCGTAAGAAAAAGACGAGTAAAGAGGAGAAGAAGAAAAAAAAAAGTTGTTTTTTGGAATAATATAAAAAACTTTTTTTTTTTTTTTTAATTTTTTTTTTAATTTTTTTTTTAATTTTTTTTTTTTTTTTTTTTCGTTTTTTATATTATTCCAAAAAACAACTTTTTTTTTTTCTTCTTCTCCTCTTTACTCGTCTTTTTCTTAAGAACAAAACAACTTACGACCGTTGAACGACCTCTCTCGAGTTCACGCTATCTTTGCCTTCTTCTTCTTCTCATTCTTCGGACTGGTTTTGCCGCTGGAGGTAGGAAAAGTGGTATTTCAGTATTGTATATAAGGATTTACAGCGTCTTGACTTAGCATTCATTAAGTTTAAAGTCTCAAAATGAGTACGTTCATAATTATAACACTACAAGACTTTCTGGGATTCTTGGAAAATCAGATTAATCTGATGGATCGTCAGAGTCCAAATTCCGAGAACACGGTGATGTGGCCGCCACCATCAGAGGCTGACTATTTAGATGAAGAATTTATCAACATGTTTGAGCCAGACCTGGATACCGAGCCTATCGCCTTTGAGTGGGATCCAGACCGAGCAATGGATCTTCAACCTTTGATGATGGAGCAACAACAGCCTATGGAAGAAGATCGGCCACAACCTATGGCAGAGCAGCAGCAGCAAGCTATGGCAGAGCCGGAGCAACAGCAAGCTATGGCAGAGCCGGAGCAGCAGCAAGCTATGGCAGAGCCGGAGCAGCAGCAAGCTATGGCAGAGCCGGAGCAGCAGCAAGCTATGGCAGAGCCGGAGCAACCTCTGGCAACCCCAAAACAGAGATACGATCGAAAATGCAAGAGGCCGATACCGGAGAGAAGACAGAGATACGATCGAAAATGCAAGAGGCCGATACCAGAGCAGCAGCAAGCTATGGCAGAGCCGGAGCAACCTTTGGCAACGAAAAGACAGAGATACGATCGAAAATGCAAGAGGCCGATACCAGAGCAGCAGCAAGCTATGGCAGAGCCGGAGCAACCTTTGGCAATGAAAAGACAGAGATACGATCGAAAATGCAAGAGGCCGATAAATTATAAATTATAATTTATAATTTACGGCAATCTCTGGTGGGCAACAACATCTCTGGTGGGCAGCCACAATCTCTGGTGCATCAGCAGCAACCGATGGCAAAGCAGTAGCAACCTATGGCAAAGCAGCAGCAGCAGCAACCTATGGCGGACAGCAGCAACCTATGGCAGAGCCGCAGCAACCTATGGCAGAGCAGCAGCAGCAGCAGCAGCTTCTAGTGGTCAGTAGCAACAGATGGTAAAGCAGCAGCAACCTATGGCAGAGCAGCAGCAGCAACCTATGGCAGAGCAGCAGCAGCAACCTATGGCAGAGCTGGAACAGAGATCCATCCCAAAATGGTACTTGGTATTATGATTTATATATGTATATATGTATTTATCTATTTATGTATATATGTATATTTGTATTTTAATTTAGGAATAATAAAAAACAAAATCGTTGAGGAAAATTTTTTTTTCTATTTCACACCTAATAACCAAGTTTCTTCAACTTTAAAGAATTATTATTAATAGGATGATAATATATATTTTTATTTTTTTACAAGCATAGTAACGAAAACTAGTTTTTTTTTTAACTTGGCAGAATTATTCTACATGGAAGAATAAATCATAAGCTCGATTTTCAGAGAATCTTATTTAATCAAACCTAATTGTTCTTTATCTTATATATTAATTCTTATTTAAATATCTTAGTTGACATTTTAAACTTAATATTACAAACTACTAGGGTGCATGAATAAATTCAAGTGAAGTATCAAATTTATTTATTTAAAATTCAATTTATCAATAGGATTGATGGTGCATATTATGTAGAAAAAATTATTCTACACTGAAAGAACAAAATCATTAATTCTTGGAATCTAAATATAGACAAATTTCTATTTATTTACATGGTACCCTTATATTTATTTAACTAAAACTTAATATATATCTTATAACTTATACCTTATATCTTATAACTTATATCTTACAACTTATATTTTATATAAAATTTTATTTAAATTAGTCGGCATTTTAAACTTAATATAAAAACTACTAGGAATAAATTCAAGTGGAGTATCAAATTCATTTATTTGAATTTATGCATATTATTTGAAAAGAATTATTCTATACTGAAAGTACAAAATTATAAATTCTTTCAATGGGAATAAATACAAATTCTTATCTATTCACATCATTCCCTTATATTTATTTACATAGTTTTTTACATTTATTTAACTTAGCAGAACAAAATCTAAATTCTTATAAAATATTTTAAACTTAAACTTAAACTTAAACTTAATATAGTCCATAGTGCATGAATAAGTGCAAGTGAAATAAATTTATTTAAAATTTGATTTTTCGATTAGATGGTTTTGCATATTCTTTAGTTCTGGTTTGTTACATATTATACATGCTTGTGAAGGAGTTGTTATGAATAAATCGTTTTCACACGTGTTGCATTGCAGATCTTTTTCGCAACATATAAAGGATCGTTTATAGTGGCTATTAACAAAATTATTTTTCCCATTTGGGCAATTTAGAGCATGTATATAGTAACATTCACAACATAAATTATATGCACCGCCAGAAGATGAAATAATTACGACATAAGATTGAAAAACGCACACTTCTCGCGTAAGGTAATTTGGTGTCAATGTATCACTTGCATTTATTTTTGCCACTTTCACGAGCCCCTCTTCTCCACACCCGTTTGGAACGCCATTATCCTCTATCCCATCATCTTCTTCATCTTCATCGTCGTCTTCGAAATTATTTCGATCAATAGTGATCAGAGAATCCTGTCTTGCGTGAAACTTTCCTCTTCCAGCCAAGTTAAAATGAGTTGTTTCATCTTTGTACATTGACTGGATCGTTTCATCGCAAGCAGAATCTAAATATACATGTGTCTGATCCATTTCGAAGACTGTCCGATGAAACTCGATTCACTTGTTCACACTATTTTTTAATTTTACAACACTTTTTTATTGATAATGGTGGGCCGTCTATGTGGTGTTGATATAGTGGATAGTGTTTAAAACACGGCAAATTTAGCTGCAATTCTTCGTCACTTCTATAATTTTCCGGCAACCTGTTCCAAATTTGTTGTAAACTAAGTGAATCGACGAATGTTTTCAAGTAGTTGATGGGAAAGAAGGCCAAGTCTTGATCTTCAAAATCGGTAAGATTTTTTCCGTTATTTTGGTAGGAAATTATTACTTGGCCTACACGTTCAATGAGTTGCTGTTGTTGTTGTTGTTGTTGGTCGCTATTTGACATCGCGCACGAATGACTGAAGTTCGCTCAGATTCGATCGTTTAAAATACCAGCTCCCCTCCAACTGCTACCAGCTCCCCTCCAACTACTGTGGTGGTTAGGAAGGAGGTAGGAGGTGGAGCAAAAAGAGGCGGAGTTTATGAAACCAATCGGAATAGGGGGCGAACTTGGGCAGCCAATCAGAAACAAGGTCATTCTTGGCTGACCAATCAAAAAAGTGGTGGGGGGGTCAACTAGAAGCCCCCTATTCCCACTACCGCCATATTGAATTTTTTATAAATAATATCAGATTCGTTATGTGCAACCTCGAAAACTCCCCCATACCAATTTTGGAGAAAATCGGACTATATTAAAAAAATTTTGTCAGCCATATTGGATCTGCCATTTTGAATTTTTTAAAACTAATTTCAGATTCGTTGGGTACAACCCCGAAAATTCCTCAATACCAATTTTGGAGAAAATCGGACAAAATTAATTTTTTTGGCCGCCATATTGTAAGCGCCATTTTGGATTTTACTGCACCAATTTCATCTAAAAAATATGAGACCACCGCAGCAACTTCCTTTACATAACGTAAAAATTTCATTCAAATCGGTGCAGCTGTTCCGGAGTAATCGGTGTACATACATAAAAAAAATACATAGTTGACAAATTGAGAACCTCCTTCTTTTAGAAGTCGGTTAAAAATAGGCGGTATTTTTTTTTTATTTCTTTTCATAGAGTTTTCGTATTAAAATGAAATACTACTAAATTTATAATATGTCAGATTGCACTACAAAATGCTTCTAAACCTTACATAGTTCTCCCCAAATATACGGCTTATTTTCAAAGTCACTAGCTCAGAATTTTCAAATACCACTCCCTATACAAGAACAAATAAGGTCATTGCTTCATATAATTAGAAAAACGAATAATTTCTGAACCGTTTTAAGCGTCTCAGTGTGCGACGCCGGGTACGCGAACAAATATAAGAGATACTTCTGTTTATACAATATACGTTGTCTTCGCTAGCTCCCCTTACGGTCACTAGTTTGAACTAATATTATACGCTTTCCGTATAATTTTGTAGATATTTTCGGCAATAACGCGTCTTGAGATTTTTTGCCACAAGATTAGTTTCATTATTATAAACTTGAATTTATTTTTTTACATGGAATGTGCATAGAGCGTCAGTATACTGGCGCTCTTTGCACCTTGACGCTCTAATGAATGGAAACACACACACACATATATATATATATATATATATATATATATATATATATATATATATATATATATATATATATATATATATATATATATATATAAAGTTCTGCCATAAAATTACTTTGTGCTGTTGTTTCCTTTTACTAAATTCCGTTTAGGTTTAATCTAGTTTCATTATTATAAACTTGAATTTATTTTTTTGCATGGAATGTGCATAGAGCGTCAGTATACTGGCGCTCTTTGCACCTTGACGCTCTAATGAATGGAAACACACTTATATATATATATATATATATATATATATATATATATATATATATATATATATATAAAGTTCTGCCATAAAATTACTTTGTGCTGCTGTTTCCTTTTACTAAATTCCGTTTAGGTTTAATCTAAAACTTTTCAGTATTCTCTATTTCTTACATGATTTTACTAATGTTAACCTGATAAATTCAGTTAAATATATGTTTCTTTTTAATATAAAAGACTTTAAATAAGACTTCGCCATTTTATCAGGAAAAAAGATGATAACAGCCGGCCAAGTATTGTGACAAGTTTTAATTGAGTAACATCCAACATACGTTACGTATTTTTTTGAGGAAATAACCTCAATTAAATGTCAAGGTAGTTCTATAAGTCCTTTTGCTCGACGATTACGAATCTCAGGTCATATTTTAAAAATTCGAGATGGTGGATCCAATATGGCCGATGTTGATCCTGAAAGTCAAAATTTTTTATAGAAGAAAAAGAAACAGTCATATTCTACAAGATATCATATGATTTTTTTCTAAAATGCAATGTTTTAAAAAAAATTCTCGAAATTCTCGACTTGTGTATGTTTGCTGTGCACTGCGTTAGAGGGCGGATAGCCGTTCACAATTGCACGATTATTTTTGAGCGATAGTCTCTTCTTGCTTTTAGTTTAATTATGTCATATTTAGATCTTAAGATCGATTCAGTTAGATGCTGTAATCCTTATAATTTGGACCATCATGTGGGTAAATCTTTAAGTTAGGTCGAGAACCTCTGAAGTTTTAAAACTTAGATGACGAAACTATGATGCCCTTTAAGAGCAAACCTGACCTCGAATTAATGAGTAGCAGCTCAGAATTTTAAACAACGCCAAAAAGATTTTTGAAAGCTTATACATGTACGAAAAATTTAAGCCCGAAATGAATTTTTAACTAGGGTCAGTTTTTGAAAATTGTAATTTCTTATATTAATTGTAAACTTTGCATTTATAGTAATTTTTAACACTTAAAAACACCAAAAAGTCGCGACAAGCAATTAAACTGAAAGACAAGATAAGTAAAAATGTTTACGTCTGTCAAACATCAAAAAAACGTCTCCCCTACCGACCATAAACAGCCTTCAAACAAATCTATTGTGGTTTAAATCTAGGGTATGATAGAAGGTTACGCGTGTAGCCAAAGCGATTCTGAAGTGTGACTGTTTCAAGTATACTTTAAATTTGTAGAAAAACTGAAGCCACGACTGCAGGTTTTGTAGTTTTGCGAGATATTTTAGTAATTTATATTATCAAGAGACATAATTTGGTAACTGACAAAAGTGTTTCTACTGACTCACATTTACTTATTATTAGAGTACATTATAATGTGAGTTAGGAACTACATATAGACATCATAGAAAACTATAGTGGGTATACTTTAAACATATATTAAAGACGTTTTATAAACTATACTAACCAAAACATTAAAATTATTTTTTTGTAGAAAACTAAAATAACCTATTTTTAGAATTCGTTTTGTTGCATTTTACCACAGATTATTATTACGTTAGCTATAATAATCTTTGATGTTACTCAATTAAAACTTGTCACATTCTGGCCGGTCGTTTACATAGTTTTTCCTGATAAAATGGCGAAGTTTTACTTAGAGTATTTTGTATTAAGAAGAAAACATTTCTTTAACTGAATTTATTAGGTTAACATGCAAAAAGTTGTATATTAAACCTAGATGGAATTTAGTAAAATGAAACAGCGTAACAAAGCAATTTTATTAAATACGCTAATTTATTTTTAATTTTTTACGAATATAAATTTAGTGTTAAGAAATTATTTTAAATCTGAACTTAAACTATTAATAGGAAAAGTATAAAATTATGAAGATTTGATATTATTTCTTGCTTGACACGTTAGGTTTTGATCTAAACTTTTGAGTAATGCCCAAATTTTTTAAATAAAAAACTTTCAACAGCTTGAACATCAGTATTTGATACACAAAAAAATTATAATTGACAAACATTGCTTCAAAGGTTAAAATATGATGACTTACGGTTCGTTTTATGCTATCTTTCCACACAATCTGTTTTATAGCGCTCCCTACACTACCACATACTTATACCACTATTTTTTTTTTAATTTTAAATTTTCTTTGTTAAGAACTAGAAGAAGAGTAATATTTGAATATGAAACAGTCACGCTTCAGACTCGCTTTGGCTACACGCGTAACCTTCGATCATACCCTAGATTTAAACAACAATAGATTTGTTTGAGGGCTTTTTATGGTCGTTGGGGGAGACGCTTTTTTGATGTTTGACAAACGTAAACATGTTTACTTATCTTGTCTTTCGGTTTAATTGCTTGTCGTGACTTTTTCGTGTTTTTAGGTGTTAGAAATTACTATAAATGCGAAGTTTACAATTAATATTAACAAAAAGAGGATTTAAAAATTTATTTGTATTGGTAAATATCGTTAGATATTGTTTACATATTGAAAATAACAATAATAATAATTTAGGCAACCATTCATTCATATGTAGAATTAACGTACCGATTATCAAATGATACTTATTTAAATAATGCAATTAGAAAAGGATAGCATAAAATCGGTATGTGCGTACCAAGAAATTAAATATCTACTGTTTATCAACACTTTTTCAAATATAAATATAAATATTAATACGTTATTCACAAACAACCGGGCCCTAGCTCTAACGTTATGCTAATTCTACAGAGGTATGTTCGAAGTGCGTAACTGTCTAACCTGCAAATAATTTGACTATCCTAACTTTTTCTCTATAAAAATCGGGCCTTAAAATACCGCCATCACTTTCTAAATAGGACACTTTCAAATTATCCACACAGTTCTAGACGTTATTTTTATATCCAGATTATATCTGAACGTCTTAAGATATAAATAAGACAAATTAGGGACGTTGTTTTAAAGACGTCCATACACAACATTTTTAAGATATATTTTAAAGCTCTATGTACTACATTTTATATAAAAATAAATACAATTGCGAATAATTAGTTGGTAAAAAACAAAAAACATTTCCTTTCTTATGGGTTTTGTCGCTGTCGGGTAATAGGATTGCAGCGCCGCACATAGCTCAGCTGAATACAAACTGAGGTTAAAATTTTTGATTGATCAACAAATTTTTAGTACTCACTAAGACCTTGGTTAATAGGACTTTTGCATGATATTTTTTTATCAATACTTTCGCGCTTTCTGTCTCAGTCTGTTTGATGTACCGATAATAATGGCAGACATAAATCTGATGCCAGCGACGGAGCTTTAAAAATCCCGCCTTTAGTTTGCGTCAAATGTCAATTGTCATTTTTCATTTTTGATTTGTGTTTCATCACGTCATTATTGTTTTTCGATGTTGATCGGGTACCGGTTCTGAAAATTTAGCTTTTCAAAGAATTTTATTAAAATAATTAAAATAGTTGAGTGCCTCTGAAAACCTTTTTTATTCGTTTTTGTGTAATCCTTAAGGTAGGATCGGGAATCATGTATACTTAGGAAAACAGTAACGTAATAAGTTATGTTACAGGAAATTCCCGAGTATTTTACCGCTTATACTTTTGTAGTAACTCTGTGTTACTAGGAAAATAAAACGAAATCTTCAAAGATATTATATGCTTGCAAAAGGTCCTTGCACAGCTCATCCATACTCGGTCCTAAATATTACAAGAAATAATATTACTCATACAGTGGAAGGCAAAATGTCTATGGACTGCTCCACTGATGAAACCTGCAAGATTTATTTGGTTCCTGATTTTATTTTTAAAGAATATAGAAAATATAGTTTTGTTAATTACAAGAAGTTGTAATTTTGCTGAACGTTTTGACAATTTCTAAACTGGGAAGAGGGAGCTTTTACGACTTTGTAAAGTGAGCTTGTAAAATTAATATGTACAATTGATCGGAACAAAAACGAAAGAAAAAATTTCACAATTCCAACTTGGCAAGCCTTATTATAAGTAAGTTCTGTCGTTCATTATGCCTATTAATCTTGAAATAGCATAAGTGATCATTCTACAGTAGTGGACAATTATAAAAATTCACAAAGATATCAAAAAATATACTGCTACAAATGATAAACTATTTCCTATAAAATTAAAATCAATTTGTTATTACGATCTGTAGAGACAACAGGACTGGCAAAAAGTCAGAAGAATATGGAAATTTCGATCCAAACATGACTGAAAGGACATCAGACCATAAATTTGCTCTTCGAATAAATAAAAAATTCTTATATAGCCATATCGTTTTTTAAAAAAACTTTATTTTGTTGATATTCTATCTTTTAGAGTTAGGTGTGTATTATATTGAAGGGATAAACTAAGAGTTAAATTTGATAGTAGCTCTGAAAATTTTAGCTTTTATGTTAAGAGGTTATTTTTAAAATGTTTTTTTAAAGCAAATTATTCATGTAAAATGGTGGAATATGTTATTTTAATACTGGGAACAGATGTTCATAAGACGTTGTAAACAAACGTGTTAAAAACGTTACCTTTTGTAACATAAGACGTTCATACAACGTCTTATAGATGTTATTCGACGTTAATGGACATCCATAAGACGTCCAGAATGTTGAGATTAGACGTTTTATGGACGTCTTTAGGACGTATTTGTGCTGTTTGGGTACTTTTTAAAGGAATCTATGATTTCAGCAAAACTTAAGGAAAATACTAGGACTATATCATTCCGGCTTATTTAGTGGCTTGTAACTAAAGAGCCTTTTTAGAAGGTGCAGGTGAAGCAACCCGTTCATATTACTAAGACGATTTTGTTTTAGCAGGATGACTGTTTATATTAAGTTCTCTTTCTAGCGTATTTAAAAGTAGGTGATTGATCTTAATTATTAGAAATCTTAAGATATTTTTAAATGTACTCGACTTAGGTCGAATGTACTCAACTAATCTAAGTTGTACAATTGTTTACTGCCGCGTCAATTTATATTTTATTTCTTTTATCATATACTTATGACTGCTTCGGATGATAACATTGTATTCTCGAAATATCTTCGTCTCGGTTTGTTAAAATCCGGGCATTCTCATGTGGATGTTGAGTCAGCAGTGGTGCCAATCTGATGAAAATATCCTCGTCAATGACAATGCCTTATTAGTAGTTCTACTACGACTTTTAATTCTTTTCTCTTGAAGGGGAAACTTTTCCTGGTATGCACGCATTAGGTTCATTTATATATTTCTTGGCAAACCTCATCCCCGGGGCTTTCATCGCAATATCCTTAGAGTCCTCCTACCGGCAATAGTTCGGATCCGTTTGATTTTATCACTGACCTCACCTTTGCTAAATGCTTCTTCGTTTGTTGTATATCCGAGTAACGCGATACCAATACGTATCTGATTGTACACAGGGGTAGATCCAGCCCGGAGGAGGAGGGGGGCGATATCACAAGAGCCAAGTGAACATAAAAATTACTTCCACCCCATTCGTATACAAGACAGTAGAGTATGACAAGTGAAGGCGAGATATTAACAGGGGAAGATGCGGGTTGAGCGACATCTGCGTTCCTAATGCAGCTGGTAGGCGAGTTCATTTTTTCCGAATTCAAAGCTTCTGGTTGTATAGCCACTATCTTTTAAGCTACCATGAACATTGTAGCACTCGGACATCAGTCGTAAGGTTATAACACTAGACCTCGGTGCCAGTAATGTAACCATAGTGTATGAGCATATATTTATGGTCTTAACTTCTGTTCAGGTTTTCTCTACATAGATAGGGCGATAGCAAAGTAGCATAAATCTGCTTGAAGCAAGATCGCATGTTGCCTGACTTTTCACCTGTTGTTACCTAATCCACCAGCCTCCTTTGTAGATCCACTTGTACCACAAAGATCTATCTACCGAAAGAGTTTGCTATTCTTTTTAATCCCATTTTTTTTGGAAAAAGTACCTTAAAGGAGTAGTTCATTCCATGTAGTCTATTTGCATGGGGAGACAGTGACAGCTTTAAGATGTCCTAAACAACTGAACTGTCATAGTAGACGTCATTTTATAAGTAAATAGAGAATACGAAGGTTCATTAGAACTTCCAGTGTTTGAGTGGGGGTAGTCTTTATCGCACTCGTTATTCCTGTTATTCCTAAACAAGTCATTCTTTCGATTTTGTGGTGTTGCGCTGCATTGTACTAAGTCAATATGTAATATTAGGGAACGTAGTCATGTCAGTTCTCATGTGTAGCTAAACAATTGCATAGAATTGTTCTTGGTTTGAGCCTCAAGCGTGATTCTAGAATTAGGCTCAGGTATTTTGACTGTTCCTTCGTATTGAAACGATACTTCAGGTTCTCGATGGCGTAATTGTGGATAGTCTCTCTATTTTCTATTAGGCGCTTATATTTCGCGATTGAGGCGACTAAATAAAAATATGACATATTTGGTTGTGTCTCTAAAGACCCCTTCAATGATTCCCCACTCGATGGGGTAAGCGAAAAAGTAATTATTTTTTCTTTTAATCTCTATTTATTCTTTTTTAAGTCAGATAATGTCTTTAATTTCCCTTTAATTTTGCCCTCAGGACATATCCACTTTAGAAGAAAATTAGGATTGGCTTAAGAATAAATAGAGAGTATATAGGGAATGGCGTCCGGTTAGTGACATGCTAATCTATCTTTGTGGGGAGTTGTTGTGGTCTTAAGGAATTGTGTGAGATGAGTGCTTTAGAGAAGTGATTGGTGATAATTTTGTTTAAAAAGGCTTCAGAGTTTACTCTTTGAAGATCTCTGTGAATAATGGTGTTTCCAAAGAAAGCCTTTCTAATTGGGCGTTTCTGAATGCGCACTAGGTGGGATCATTATAGGAAACTGTTAAGTTAAGGAAACCCTTACAAAGAAGGGCCATTAGGTAGGAGAGCTGACCTTATTCAGTAGATAGCTAGTGTTTATAATATTTCAGATGAGTGTAGAGATTATTTTGTTTGTGGCCTCCAAGCAATTTTTTCATTAGAAATGGATACACGGCTTTTGAGTTCTTGAAAATGTAATTTTGAATTACTGTCTGGATTTTGTCGTGGTTTATATTCATTTTTTTGAATGTTTTGGTCTATAAAATTTCAATACAAAAGTAGGAAAAGGACGAAAATATGATAACTGTAGACATGCAGATGGACGAAAATGACGAAATTATAAGGGTTTTTATGGTCACACAACCCTAAAAAGATTTATATGTTGGTCTTCGTATCTGTAAATTCGTTTACAAAATCATATCACTTTAAAAAAACTAATGCCTAAAATCTTCTTTTTACCAATATTTTTGGAACTCAGTAATTTATCGTCTATTTTAGTTAGTTATATGACAATGAGGAATCATGCTTTCTAAATTTTATAATGTAGTAATTTAAATGTACTAAACTACGCCCCTGTATTTATGTGTAGATTGAGTTTCGTATGTGTTGACCTCGTTTACCAGTACTTCGGTAAATCCCCGGACAGGTTAAATTAGTATTGAGAGTAGTGGGAATAGGGGGCTCCTAGTTGACCCCCCCACCACTTTTTTGATTGGTCAGCCAAGAATGACCTTGTTTCTGATTGGCTGCCCAAGTTCGCCCCCTATTCCGATTGGTTTCATAAACTCCGCCTCTTTTTGCTCCACCTCCTACCTCCTTCCTAACCACCACAGTAGTTGGAGGGGAGCTGGTAGCAGTTGGAGGGGAGCTGGTATTTTAAACGATCGAATCTGAGCGAACTTCAGTCATTCGTGCGCGATGTCAAATAGCGACCAACAACAGCAACTCATTGAACGTGTAGGCCAAGTAATAATTTCCTACCAAAAACACGGAAAAAATCTTACCGATTTTGAAGATCAAGACTTGGCCTTCTTTCCCATCAACTACTTGAAAACATTCGTCGATTCACTTAGTTTACAACAAATTTGGAACAGGTTGCCGGAAAATTATAGAAGTGACGAAGAATTGCAGCTAAATTTGCCGTGTTTTAAACACTATCCACTATATCAACACCACATAGACGGCCCGCCATTATCAATTAAAAAGTGTTGTAAAATTAAAAAATAGTGTGAACAAGTGAATCGAGTTTCATCGGACAGTCTTCGAAATGGATCAGACACATGTATATTTAGATTCTGCTTGTGATGAAACGATCCAGTCAATGTACAAAGATGAAACAACTCATTTTAACTTGGCTGGAAGAGGAAAGTTTCACGCAAGACAGGATTCTCTGATCACTATTGATCGAAATAATTTCGAAGACGACGATGAAGATGAAGAAGATGATCGGATAGAGGATAATGGCGTTCCAAACGGGTGTGGAGAAGAGGGGCTCGTGAAAGTGGCAAAAATAAATGCAAGTGATACATTGACACCAAATTACCTTACGCGAGAAGTGTGCGTTTTTCAATCTTATGTCGTAATTATTTCATCTTCTGGCGGTGCATATAATTTATGTTGTGAATGTTACTATATACATGCTTTAAATTGCCCAAATGGGAAAAATAATTTTGTTAATAGCCACTATAAACGATCCTTTATATGTTGCGAAAAAGATCTGCAATGCAACACGTGTGAAAACGATTTATTCATAACAACTCCTTCACAAGCATGTATAATATGTAACAAACCAGAACTAAAGAATATGCAAAACCATCTAATCGAAAAATCAAATTTTAAATAAATTTATTTCACTTGCACTTATTCATGCACTATGGCGTTTTTAATATTAAGTTTAAGTTTAAAATATTTTATAAGAATTTAGATTTTGTTCTGCTAAGTTAAATAAATATAAGAAACTATGTAAATAAATATAAGGGAATGATGTGAATAAATAAGAATTTGTATTTATTCCCATTGAAAGAAATTATAATTTTGTTCTTTCAGTGTAGAATAATTCTTTTCAAATAATATGCACAACAACCCTACCGATAAATCAAATTTAAATAAATGAATTTGATACTCCACTTGAATTTATTCATGCACCCTAGTAGTTTTTGAATATTAAGTTTCAAATGTCAACTAATTTAAATAAGATTTCATATAAAATATAAGTTGTAAGATATAAGTTATAAGATATATATTAAGTTTAAGTTAAATAAATATAAGGGTGCCATCTAAATAAATAGAAATTTGTTTATATTAAGATTTGAAGAACTAATGATTTTGTTCTTTCAGTGTAGAATAATTTTTTCTACATAATATGCACAATCAATCCTATCGATAAATTGAATTTTAAATAAATGAATTTGATACTGCACTTGAATTTATTCATTCACCCTAGTATTTTTTAATATTAAGTTTAAAATGTCAACTAAGACATTTAAATAAGATTTTATATATAAGATAAAGAACAATTAGGTTTAATTCCCTGACAACAGACTATGATTTATTCTTCCATGTTAAAAAAAAAAACCTAGTTTTCATTACTATGCTTGTAAAAAAAATTATATTCATCCTATTCATAATAATTCTTTCAAGTTAAAGAAACTTGGTTATTAGGTGTGATTCTGTATAAGAAATAGAAAAAAATAAAATATTTTCTTCAACGACTTTGTTTTTTATTATTCCTATATCCAAAATACAAATATACATATATACATAAATACATATTTATAATTTATACCATTTTGGGTTGCCAATTGCTGCTGTCTGCCATAGGCTGCTGCTTTGCCATCGGTTGTTGTTGTTGTCTGCAAGAGGTTGCTGCTCTGCAAGAGGCCAATTTATAATTTATAATTTATTGGCCTCTTGCATTTTCGAGGGTAACTCTGCCTTCGCTGCTGCTGCTGTTGTTGTTGCTGTTGTTGTGTCTGCTCCTGATGCTGTTGATGTTGCTGCTGTGGCCTCTTGCATTTTCGAGGGTAACTCTGCCTTCGCTGCTGCTGCTGTTGTTGTGGCTGCTCCTGATGCTGTTGATGTTGCTGTTGCTGCTGTGGCCTCTTGCACTTTCGAGGGTAACTCTGCCTTCGCTGCTGCTGTTGTTGCTGTGGTTGTGGCTGCTCCTGCTGCTGCTGCTGTTGTTGCTGCTGTTGTTGTGGCTGCTCCCGCTGCTGCTCCTGCTGCTGTTGTTGCTGCTGCTGCTCTGCCATAGGTTGCGGCCGATCTTCTTCCATAGGCTGTTGTTGCTCCATCATCAAAGGTTGAAGATCCATTGCTCGGTCTGGATCCCACTCAAAGGCGATAGGCTCGGGATCCAGGTCCGGCTCAAACATGTTGAGAAATTCTTCATCTAAATAGTCAGCCTCTGATGGTGGCGGCCACATCACCGTGTTCTCGGAATTTGGACTCTGACGATCCATCAGATTAATCTGATTTTCCAAGAATCCCAGAAAGTCTTGTAGTGTTATAATTACGAACGTACTCATTTTGAGACTTTAAACTTAATGAATGCTAAGTCAAGACGCTGTAAATCCTTATATACAATACTGAAATACCACTTTTCCTACCTCCAGCGGCAAAACCAGTCCGAAGAATGAGAAGAAGAAGAAGGCAAAGATAGCGTGAACTCGAGAGAGGTCGTTCAACGGTCGTAAGTTGTTTTGTTCTTAAGAAAAAGACGAGTAAAGAGGAGAAGAATAAGAAAAAAAAAGTTGTTTTTTGGAATAATATAAAAAACGAAAAAAAAAAAAAAAAAAAAAAAAAAAAAAAAAATAAAAAAAAAAAAAAATTAAAAAAAAAAAAAAAAAAAAAAAACTGTTTTTTATATTATTCCAAAAACAACTTTTTTTTTTTTTCTTCTTCTCCTCTTTACTCGTCATTTTCTTAAGAACAAAACAACTTACGACCGTTGAACGACCTCTCTCGAGTTCACGGTCTCACGGTTCCCGTCGTACCATGCAGTGCCACGCCGTACCAGCCGGTACCAGGCTCGTGGCTGCTTTAAAAGGCGGCTGGGTACGAAGCGTCTCTTCAGTTTACATCTCGCTATTAGCGTACGCTTGTAAAATTATCGAATCTGTTGTGAATATATCTAGATAGTCCGATTTATTTCGAATTGTGTGACGTAGTGACATATTAATTTTTATTTGGTTTGTATTGTTGATTTCATATTTTTGATTTGATATTTTTGATTTAATATTTTTGACTTAATACTTTGGATTTTCATTCATTTTTACTTAATCTTCTAAAAGCCAATTTTTGATTTTTGTTGATTTTTCATTTTTGTGGATTTTTTTTGATTTTTTATTGATTTTTTGATTTTTTTATTGATTCATAATTTTTTTATTTTTTAATTTATAATTTAAAATGTCATTTTTAAATGTAAAAATTGAAAACATCGACTTAACAGCCTTCGATTTAAACGACGCTTGCCTTGTGCATGATTTGATTGATTGTTCATTTTGTGGGCTAAGCGACGAGGAGCTAGATATTAAATTTAGGGAAATTGATATTAATACATTTAACAATTCATCTGAATCTGGCGATTCTTCCGAAATTGGTGAAAGCGATATTTTGACACAGCTCTTAAAAGTTTTGGATGAATCTATTATCCCTGATATTCCTCAAGAACCTCTTGAAACAATTAATTTCGATGATTTAAATAATGATATATTAAGGAAAAATTTAATTAACAATTCTGAAATAAATGAGGGATATAATTTGGAACAACTTTTAGATATATTAGAAGGGGGTGAAATTGGTGAAAATAGCTCAGGGCAAAATTTAATTAAGGGTGATGTGGAATATCAGGAGACTTTTGAGAGCTGTGAGGAACAAAATAATAAGGGGGTTTTAAACAATAATAATAATGGGGTTGGTAACGAGGGAGCTTTAAATAATGATAAGAGGATTGGCATTGGGGGTTTTTCGAAAAATAATATGGAAGAGGTTTATCGCCCCCACTATTCGCCAATTTCAGATGCATCGTCAGATTCATCAGAGGATTCCAACGACAGCGTTGAGACTGTTATAAACGTCTCAGCCAAAGCTCAGCATAATTTTATTAAAGTGTTGGATCAAAATTTAATTGAAGGGTTGGATCAAAATTTTATTCAGGGGTTTGAACAACCATCCAAATTTGGCTATACCAGAAATTCAGTAAATTCGGTAGATGTTTTTGATTTGAGTTGTGGCGAAATTGTGGGGGACATTGAGGTATATACTTATACTGAAAATTTTGAAGATGAGCAGCCTCAATGTCCCTTAATTTCTTCCTGTAATCAAAATCAATTTTTGAAAAATCCTTCTGGCCTAAATTTAGAACAAAGTTCTGAAAATTTAATTGAAAAAAATTTACCCAAAAAACGTTCTTTATCAGAAACAAATGATTGTTCAGATTTAAAAAAGTCAAAATTGGACGGTGATATTTCTAGTTCCCAAACTTTAGGGGCACAAATTTCAAAAAATTCTTTACCAGTCGCTGTAACAACAGCTCCGAAAATCAATCCAACAAATAAAGTCGCTATTGGAGAATTAGATAAGTTTCTACATAAGAAAACTAAGCCGAGCTTAAATAGGAATGAAACAAGGTGTGCCACATCTAGATTTAAGTCAATGGTTTATTCCTATTTAAACTTAGATAATATATGTAATAATTTATCTAATTCGACTTTAAAAGACGTTAAAAATTGTATTCAACGACAAGGCGATCTTCTTTTAAATTTGGGAAATATATTTTTTAAAAAAAATCCATGTTTTTCTTCAAATTAAAAAGTGAATCCAAAAGTTAATTCAAAAGTAAATCCAAAAGTTTTCTAAATTGCGCGAGCTGAAAAAATTGCTAATTATTCTATGTCATTGGGTCTTGATAGATCGAAATTGTATTTATTTAAAAGTGACACGGCCCTAACCGATTCCATTTTAAAATGACTCTCCTTTGCACACACTGCTTAAGAGAATTTAAAAGAAAATCACATATTGTACGCCACCTTCGAGAAAATGTTGTTAATAACGAAAACACCTTTAACTTGGAAGATTATATAATTAATCGTAAGTATTTTTTTTATAACATATTTAGCTATAATTTTCCTTTTAATTTTTTTTATTATTAATAAAGGTTTACAGAGGAATTAAAAAATAATAATTGTTTCAGTTGATGAACTACTTTCAAGACCTCCAATGCGATTTTGCCAAGATTGTGAAGTAAATGTCAAATCTAATTCCTGGAGCACACACTTGAGGACAAATATTCATAAAAACAGGAGCTGCATAAAATATGGAAATGGAATTGACATTATCAGGAGTGCATTTAAATGTCGAATAGCTTCCTACAGAATATATTCGCAGAATTATCACATCGACATCAAAAAGTTTCAGCAAGATGTTGGTAATAAAGTGCAAACATTAATACGCCAGCGTCAACAGGAATTTACATGTGCTAAAGTAAATTTGGAATTATTTGGAATATATTATTCTCCAACTTTAACCTCTACTTCAATTAAGTCATTTAATACACCGTTCTTCATTGTAACCCATACAACTGATCTACAACAGCTTTACGATGATTTATTCAAGATTATTGAAACCAAAGCAGATGAATTGCCGGAAAGAGACTCAGGTAATTATTATTTAATCTCAAGAGCTAAGTTTTCTTAATCTCAAGAGCTAAGTTTTCTTAATATCACTTGTACATCTCTAACAAATATTATTCAGAACTAATTTTTTAATTCCTATTACAGGGTGGGCTCTACAAAGAATTCTGCATTTGGAAGTCAACATCAATAAGTACAACCCATTGAATGCCTCCTCCTACATTAAGATGCATCACTTTTCTAAATCAATAGTGAATGTGATGAATGAGGACAATTGCTGTTTCGCCTGGGCAGTGGTTTCAGCAGCATACCAGCCAACCGGTAATCCTCGAAAGACCTCATCATATCCAGACTTCAGAGACGCTTTCGATTTTACAGGTATTGAATTTCCAGTAAAATTATTAGATATAAAAAAGTTTGAGGAAAAAAATAATTTGTCCATAAATGTATATGGAGTTGAAAAATTTTTAAGGGATAATAAAAAGGTATATGAGATTGTCGGTCCTTTACATTATAATAATGAAAAGAAAAAATTACATATTAATTTGCTTTTAATAAGTTCTGATGATGGAAATAACCACTACTGTTGGATAAAGGATTTAGGTTGCTTGGTATCCAAACAATTATCAAAAAAGAAAATAAAAAAATACTTATGTGATGGATGCCTTCAATATTTTGGAACATATGAAAAACTTAACACACATTTAGAACGTGATTGTAGTTTTGTTCGAATTGAGCTTCCTTCAGATAATTTGATTTTGGATAAATTTGGCAATTATATTCCTGCAAATATATTAAAGTTTCAAAATATTCAGAAACAGTATAAAGCTCCTTTTGTTATTTATGCCGATTTTGAATGTTATTTGAAAAACATTGAGTGCCAACAATCTACACCTGATTCGACAACCTCATATACTATTAAAACTGCTGAACATATACCCTATTCATTTGCTTATTATATTAAATCATCATTTGATGAGAATGTTGTGTGTCTTAAACTTTATAGAGGTACAGATTGTGCTATAAAATTTATTGAATACATTGAAAATGATGTAAAAGAAATTTATAAAAAATATTTAAAATATCAAGTACCATTGAAAGATTTATCATCTGTGGAACAGATTGAATATGAAAATTCTAGCATTTGTTATGTATGTGAAAAACCTTTTTCAAAAGGAAATTTCATAAAGTGTAGGGATCATTGTCATATTACAGGTAAATATCGAGGAGCCGCCCACTCAATATGTAATTTGCATTTTAAACCTCCAAAATATATACCAATAGTATTGCATAATTTAAAAAACTATGATTCTCACCTATTTATTAAATCGCTTTGCTATAATAAAGAAAATATTAGTGTTATAGCTCAAAATAAAGAAAAGTATATTTCTTTTAGTAAGGAAATTTTCGTTGATGTGTCAGAAAAGCGGAAACCAGTTGCTTTGCGACTACGCTTTATAGATTCTTTTCAATTTCTCCCAGAGTCTTTAGAGTCACTATCACAAACTCTACAAGATTCACAATGTTTTGAAATTAAAAAGTTTTTCTCAAATGCTGATGAATTTCGATACATTAGACAAAAAGGGGTATTTCCATACTCTTACATAGATTCCAACGAAAAATTAAATGAGAAATCTCTACCATTGATTGATAAATTTTATAATAACTTAACCGATGAAAATATCTCTCCTCAAGACTACAGTCGTGCTGTAGAAGTGTGGAATCTATTTAAGTGTTCTACAATAGGGGCTTATTCCGATATTTACTTAAAATCAGATGTTTTACTTTTGGCTGATGTTTTTGAAAATTATAGATCCACATGTATTAAAACCTATAAGTTAGATCCTGTTAATTATGTCACTAGCCCTTCTATGTGCTGGGATGCAATGATGAAATTAACTAATGTAGAATTAGAATTATTAACGGAACCAGATATGCTTCATTTTTTCAAAAAAGGTGTTCGTGGTGGGGTTAGCACTTGTTCCAAACGCAAATCTGAAGCAAATAATCCATTCTTAGAAAATTTTAATCCTGAAAGACCTACAACATATATCGCTTACTTAGACGCCACAAATTTGTATGGTTATGCTATGAAACAATATTTGCCTGAAAAAAATTTTGCTTGGGTACCTAAGCTCGAAATAGAAACTTTAAATATATCCGAACTTTCAGATACATCATCTATAGGATACATATTTGAAGTTGATTTAGAATATCCAAATTATTTACATGATAGTCATAATGATTTCCCATTTTGTCCTGAACAATATACACCACCAATTTCAAACCACTCAAAATTAATTCCAAACTTACATAATAAATATAACTATATCATTCACTACCGATATCTGAAACAATGTCTACAATTTGGACTCAAAATCATAAAAATACACAGAGCAGTTAAGTTTACACAATCACCATGGTTAGCGGAATATATAGATTTAAATACAAATTTACGAAATTTATCTAAAAATAAATTTGATAAAAATTGTTATAAATTGGCAAATAATTCAATTTTCGGTAAAACCATGGAAAATGTTGATAGGCGAGCAGATATTAAATTAGTATCTCAATGGGAAAGACAGGGTAATAAATTTAGTGCCGAAAAACTTATTTCTAAACCTCAATTAAAGGATTTTAAAATTTTCTCTGAAAATCTAGTTGCTCTTCAACTTCAACAGGTTTGCATTGAATACAATAAACCAATTTATGTTGGGATGAGTATTCTGGATATTGCAAAAACTGTAATGTATAATTTTTATTATGGGTATTTAAAAGTAAAATATGGTAATAATTTAAATTTATTATATACGGATACTGATTCCTTAATTCTTGAAGTTCAGACCCAAAACTTTTATGAAGATATGAAGCTAAATCTGGATCAATTTGATACTTCTAATTTTTCTGAACAAAATATTCATTGCATGCCTATTACAACATCAGTTGTTGGTAAATTTAAAGATGAGTACAAAGGGATTCCCATTGAAAGTTTTTATGGAACTGGTGCTAAAGCATATTGTATAAAATCCAAAAATAGTGTAGATAAAAAAGCAAAAGGCGTTAGTAGATCATGTATAAAAAATCAATTAACATTATCAGATTATAAAGATGTTGTTGAGAAAGGTGACAAAATATTCTGCACCATGTATGTATTCAAGTCAGATATGCATAATATATACACTAATTTGTTAAATAAATTGGCATTAACAACTCATGATGATAAAAGATATTGTATACCAAATTCCACAAAAACTCTTGCATGGGGACATAAGGATATTTTGGAAACAGATTTTTTTGATAAAGATATGAAAATGATGTATGATACTCTAACTTTTTTAAGTTCTGGAAACGAAAATGGATCTAAAAATAAAAAACCGCGATTAGAATTAACTACTCCTAGTAATTTTTCATCTTTATAAAGACATCATTTTATATGATGATAAATTATGTAAGTCGTTTTTGAAGCTTTAAAAGTTGGAGGGGAAACTGAATCCAAAAACATATATATTGTATAGAAATACCATTATTTGTTAGTAATATTACAACAATGACTGCTGCATCTTTAATAGTTTTAGTTTCCCTTGTTGGAAATGTGATATATGTAAATTACATTCCTAATACAGTTAGGGCTGATATATGTATAAATGCCCTCAAAAATGAAACCGACTGCTACAAACAGATGAAAATGACATATCTTGTTGGAAATTCACACTTTTTTACCTATAATGTAACTGATTCTGCTTTGTGTGAAAATACATACATAAAAATTAAATATTCCATGACAAACAAACCATTACAATATTCAGATTGGATTCCTTTCAATAATAAAAAAGAAGAATCTTGTCATTGTGTCTGTTGTTATATATTTGTTATTATATTTACAGCAGCAATATTTATTTGTACATGTTTAATTTTATTGTATTTCATGAAAAAATATCTATAAAAATATTTAATAAATGTTAAAAAAATAATATAAATTTTGTTTTTTATTGATTCTCGTTAGTATAAAGACATTTAAAGTTTATCCCCTCCTCTTAAATGGAGAGGGAAAATAAGTTTACCCCTCCACTTGAGAGGAGAGGGAAAATGTATAAAATTTAGGAGCAAACGGATTGATAGTTAGTTTTTTGAGAGCAAGCAGATAGCCAGTTAGTTTTTGAAATACATCATTTAAAATGTTCAGTAATCAGAGTAAAAATATATTTGAAAATTCACCATTAAAAAAGAAAATAAAAAAAACAATTATAAATTCTACAAAATATAATTTAAATAATTCTAACTCTAAATATGCTGTGATTGGTTTGTGGGTGGAAAGTGATTTTCTACCATGCATTGAACTTGGTGGTAAAAATGGTCAGTCTGTGATATTAAATGAAGATGATTGGAAGAACTTATTGCAATATCAAGGAGTTATAACAAATTATATGTTTTCACCAAATGTTTTCAATGAACCGATATATTTGCAAAATTTATCTATTCATTTTGAAAAGATTGGTGAATTACCAATAGTGAAGATTGTGAAAAGCTGTGATTTTATTTACTATGGAAATGAAACTGTGTGCAGACTATGGGAACAAATTCCACTTATAGAATATAGACTAAATGTTTTACAAAAACAAAACTTTCGACGTTATTTCAACGTTTTTAGAAATAACAATTTTTACGACGGAGATTCTTTTGACAAAATATATAATGTCCTTTCTCCAAAACAAAATCTAAATAGTGAAAATGTGTGCTCCATGCTGGAACTGCTGTTGAATCATCCCGAAGAACTAGAACAAAAATTAAAGTCTAAGCACTATTATGAAGAAGACAGTATCTATTGATGAATCAAGAAACCAAATTCATCTGATGGTTGCTTGGAACTTCGCCTACAGAAAAGCTCGTATGACTTCTGAAGAGTTTATAAATCAAAAACATTTTAGAAGAAGGATTAAATTGACTGAAGAAATTTTAAATCCCATATTAGACTCTGATTATAGGAATATTGTATTTAAAAAAATGTTTATGTAATAAGCTTATTTTTAAATAAAACAAATATATATAAAAAATCATTTTTTTTATTACAAACATCAATTATTATTACAGCATTAATTACTATTACATCACATCTCTCTTGAAGATCCAAGAGTTATAAGATTTATCTAATCCTAACCATTTTACAAATACTTTGTTTCCTTTCTTTCTTAACACTTTTTCCACCAGATATACATTTGGGTGTCTTACTTTTTGAAGTTCTTCTTCATAGAAACCTCCTTGAATATCTATCCCATTTCCATCTTGAATCAAATACGTTGTTGGATTAGTAAGCTGGATTTTTTTTATTTGAAAAATTTCGTTTGACCAGTTGGGCGTGTAACCTTTAGAAAATTGTTCGCGAATCTTGCTTATTCGTACTCTATCACTGACACGAAATTTTGGTGATCTGGGATCCACAGTTTTCCTATGAGTATAAGCTGATTTCAAGATTTCCATTTCATTCTTTTTGTTAACTTCGTTTGGTTTTTTTCCGATTGTTGAATGCTTAGTATTATTGTATTCTGTAATTATTTCTTTAAGAAAGCTGATCCATTTATAATTACCTAGTAAACTAAACTTTTTCCACATTTTGTTTTTTATCGTTCTATTTACTCTCTCTACAATACTAGCTTTCATATTAGAAAATGTGTTGTAATGATTAATTTTGAACTGCTCCATAAGTTTCTGAAAGTCTTGATTAAAGAATTCTTTACCCTGATCAGTATTCAGATTTGTTGGGGGAGTTTTTAAAGTTAATAGAATTTTTTTCATTGCAGCTGCTACATCTTTACCAGTTTTGGATTTTACAGGTTCTGCCCATACAAATTTAGAAAACACATTTATTGCCATTAAAATATATCTTAAACCCCTATTAAATTTCGCATATGGCTGCATTTCTATCAGATCAGCTTGAAATAGATCATTAAGCCCTTTTACAATTGTTCGTCTCCTTCTATATCGCCTTCTCGCCGGTTTATGTAATTCATTTACAACGTCTTGCTTAATTTTACTCATTATTAATTTATACCTTACTCTCGAAAATAAATCCCACAAATAACTTTACCTCCTTCTAAACCGTTTATAAAAGCCCTTTATCGCTGATGTTGTAAAATATAAAAAAAAATCATCTCAGTTTTTTTTAGTAAGTTCTTTAATTTTATTTTCCATTGCTTCAAATGATTTTTTATTTTCATTTATAATTTCTTTTATTGACGAATTTATTTGGGTGATGTTGTTAGTAAGATCAGAAATTTTTACATTAAATTTATTTTCCATTGTTTCAAATGATTTGTTATTTTCATTTCTAATTTCTTTTATTGACGAATTTATTTGGGTGATGTTGTTATTAAGATCAGACATTTTTACATTAAATTTAGTTTCCAAAAGAACATTTGATAACGTATAATCTTTTTTGAAACCACCTAATGTTGAATTCATTTCTTCTCTTGCATAATTCATTGTATCATTAAATTCTTTTCTAGAAACTTCAGCAGCTCTTTGAACTAATTCGTTTAAAGATTTTATTTCTTTTGTTAATTTATCTTCTAGATTTTTTATATCTTTTCCTAATTGAAATTCTGCATTTGTAATATCTAATGTCATTTTCACAATTTTTTTTTCTATATTTTTTATGTCTGACACTGTCTTTTCAGCTTTGTGTAGTATATCTGTATAAGATGTTTCAAGTTCTTTTATGAGTAAAGAAGTCTCCTCGATTTTTGAACTATTATTTTTAATTTTAATTAATACATCCTTTTTAGAAACTTCTATTATAGCTTGCACTACTTCTAGTAAGGATTCTAATTCTTTTTGTAATTTCTCATCGATTGCCTTTGTAAAATTTCCCTCGTCAAAAGACGTTTCAGATTTGGTTTTCAGATTGTTTAACTGCTTTAGTATATCCTCGATTTTTTCATTATCTTTTGTAATTTGATCTTTGAATTTTGTTTCAATTTTTTCATTTTCGTTTTGAAAATCCTCCTTCAATTTGTCTTCTAAATATTGTAAATTTGATTTATATGCATTGATTTTAATTTCAAATTCTTTAATTTGTTCTTTAAATTCATTAACTTTGTCGGTATCTTTTTTGTGAATTAGGAAATGAGTGTTCATTGATTTTTCAAGATTTTGTGTATTTTTATCCATAACGTCATGTATTTTCTTAAAATTCCTTACTTCTTCTGCTACTCTATCATTAAGCAAATTAGTAAAATTTTGAAACTTTGATGTAATTTCCTTGGAAATACTGTTCTTGACATTGTCAATTGCTGAAGTATCCTTAATTATTGATTTAATTGATGTAATTTCATTTTTTATTTCATTTTCAAAATCATCAACTTTATCATATTTTAACTTCACTACGTCAAAGTCATTTGCATATTTAGAAACTTTCTGAGAAAATTTTTCTACTACATCATCATTTCCATCAACAGTATTTTTCAAATTAATTATCTTGTCATTATATTCAGGAATAACTTTATCCTCAAATAACTTAATCTTTTTTGCAATATTTTGTATATTGTTATCATATTCATTTATTCTCTTATTTAAATTATTAACATCGCTTTTCAACCCGGGATCTAAATTTTGAATTAATTTGTTTTCAATATATTTGACATCGCTTTTAAAAATTTTTATTATTTTCTCTTCAACATTTGATAATATTTTATTTTCTAGTGATAATAATGTGTTTAGAGCAGATTTTTTTGAAATATGACGACCAAATTTATCGATGGTCATTTTAGAAATGTTTAAAAGTATCTATTATGTCCTTTTATATAATAATATTCGCTTCTCTTAGTTCTTCAATAATGGAAATAATTTCATTGTTATGACCAGTGTGTCCCGCAAGCATGGATGCTACCAATAGTCGAAGTCTCTCAACAAGTTCGTTTACATTATCCCAATATATGTAATCTGTATTAGGTTTATTAACTTTTAAAGTTATACCAAATCCGGTTTTTTTTGAAGACACTCGACTTTCTCTATATGGAGCTTTGAGTCTTTCAAAAAATCCCTGGACTGCTTGTTGAGATTCGGGATTTAGAGTTTTAGTTTTTGTAATTCCTTTGCTTTGCAAATAAGGTCCTATTATAGAAATATATTTATGTGATCCATTCCCCTGCACCTGCTCATTTGGATCATTATTTCTACGGTATGCATTGGTTCTTTTTAAAATATCCATATAATTTTCCAAATCTTGTTTTTTATACCCTATTGGTTCTTTTTTAAATAATAACTCATATAAACCTGGTGTACCTGTATAGGTTATTCCTTCAATTTTGATGTTTTTACCAATAATTTCGACAGGTTTTTGAGTTAAACCCAAAAAGAATTTCTCGGTTTCCAAATCATGAACTATTCCATATTGGTGATCAAACTCATGTTCAACATCTTTTACACCGCTATCAATATATTGGCGAGGTAATTCATCAAATCCTAATAAATATTCTTTATATAAATCTGTATCAACAAATGTTCTAACTGTTTGCCGTGTTTGTTCCAGTATATCTGAAAGATTTCCTATTGTGGAGTGTGAACCTGAAGAAGGGTTTGTTTCTGCAATAATACTTGTTTGTTGTATAGATGGCATTTGACTTGCTGAAGCTAAACTCGCGTCCCAGTCAATAATCGATGGTATTTCTGTAGGAAGGAGTGGAGTTTTTCCCGTCTTTCTTTTTTCTGGTGTTGATGTTCCATATTGTAATTTTCTCTTTGGTGTTAGTGTTTGAATTGATCTTTTCTGTGGTGTTTCATAAATTTTTTTAATTGGTGTGTGTAGCTCTTCCTTTATTTCAACAGGTTCAATTTTACCAATCGTTGAAATTAATTCTTGTAAGGGTTGAGTTATCGGTTTATATGTTTCCTCCAATTTAGTTTGCGCCTCAAATTCCGCATTTTTTAAACTCTGATATTTTTGTTTAACAGCTTTTCTTGATTTAACTAGCTCTCTTGCTAAACGTTCATCCATGATTGGTATAATTTACCATCAAACGTTTATTTTTATAAGTAAATATATGAATCAAATCCTTTTCGATATCGGCCAGATTTCACATTAGAGTCTTTGTCTATTACTAAAAATCCAAATTTATCTTTCCAACATATTAAGCACAACTCATTAAATTGGTTTAATGACATATCAACATTAACATGATCATCATAAATATGTTTTAAGTTTGTTCGATCTTGTTGAAATATAACAATTAAATTTGCATTGTCACGAATTAATTGTTTCGGAATAGAAGAATATGTTTGACATAAATAAAAACAATCAGTATTTTTGTGTCTTCCGAAACAAAAATAGTCCTTTACAACATTCTGATTACAACACACTATATCATCAAATATTATTATAGAGTTTGGTTTAACTTGTTTTGGTGAAACAATTGTTTCTTCATTTTCAGATTCATAGTATCCAATTTTTTTCAAAGGTTTAAAAAGTGTTCTCAAATATTTATACTTTGGTTGATATAAGGATTTTGAATAAACATACAGATTTTCAAATCGCAAACCATTCGGATCTTCAATCAAACTAATAATAACATTGGTTTTGCCACAGCCTGACGGGCCAATAATTAACCCTCTTTTACTATTTCCCTCAAACAGTTTTCCATGTTTTCTAAAACCATTCACTGAACTTTCATGATCCTTAATTGTTATAGAGTATGGTTGTTTCTCAACTCTCATTTTATATATAAAACAAACTATTAATATTCAGTATTGTGATGTAACTGGTTAGTTATCACTAGGATTGCAACTATATATAATGTTTCCATCACATAATAAACGAATCATTTACAAGACAAACAGCAAAAGGAAAGGAAGTGGTTTAGTAAACTCATTAATAAATAAATTACCCTTTGAATTGCATATTCCTGGTTATAATTTTTGTGGACCTGGAACAAAATTGGAAAAACGATTGTCAAGAGGTGATAAAGGTATAAATTTATTGGATGAGGCTTGTAAAGAACACGATATTGCTTACTCACAATCAAATGATATAAAAAGAAGGCATTTAGCTGATAAAGTATTAGCTGACAAAGCTTTATCAAGGTTCAAAGCTAAAGATTCTAGTTTTGGGGAAAAAACTGCTGCACTAGGAATTACTGGTGCTATGAAAATTAAAAGAAAATTAGGTATGGGACTTCGAACGAGAAGAAAGTTCAAGCGAAAAACTCGAAAAGGACGAGGACTATCATTATCTCAGGTAATTTCAAAAGCTAGAAAAGGAATTAAGGGGAAACGTTTTAAAGACCTAAATGAAAGTATTCAAACTGCTTTAAAAGCTATTAAAAAAACTGGTAAAGTCTTACCTCCAAAGAAAAGGGTAATTCCAATCCCAAAGACTGGCGGATTTCTTCCACTTATACCTTTATTTGCTGGTTTGTCTGCTCTTGGTGCTCTTGGAGGAGGGGCTGCAGGTATTGCTAAAGCAGTAAATGATGCAAAAGCAGCCAAAGCGAAATTAGAAGAATCTAAACGACACAATCAAATGATGGAGTCCATTGCGGTAGGAAAAAAAGGAAGTGGACTTTATTTAAAACCCTATAAAACAGGATGTGGATTATACTTGAAACCTTATTCAAAAAACTGCTAAAACATATACCTCGAAAAGCACTTACAAATTACGATTTACTTAAATACGCTAAATATTTACAAATTCCCAACTTTCGTGGTATTTTTATGAGGGATAAATTACCAAAAAAGATAAAGTTAATTGAAAGTGCAATTGTCAATCTAGATAATCACAGTGGTGTTGGTACTCACTGGATAGCATATACAAAAAAAGGAAAAAACATAATATATTTTGATAGTTATGGTAATTTGCGACCCCCTTCTGAATTAATTAAATATTTTTATAGCGACCAAAATAATAATATTGTTAATTATAATTATAACAGTTATCAAAACTTTAACAAAACAAATTGTGGTCAATTGTGTCTAAAATTTCTTTATAACCATATGTAACACCTAATTTTAGTTTATTATTAAACATATTTTTAAAGTAAAATGTCATATAGTTTTGTTCTTAGCGGCAATTCCGCTATTTTAACATCAGAGTTACATCCTCCAATATATTTAGATGAAGATGTTGAATATGTTATCGGTCTTGTAAATTTCGAAACATTTAATGCAATTCCCAATATTGATGTTGGGAATAATGTATTAATTCATGATGAAAATTTAGAAATAGCCATACCCCCAGGTAGCTACGAATTAGAAGACATAACAGATTTTTTAAAAAAACACTTGGATGAGGATAAAATTAGTTTTAGTCTTTATGCAAATAATAATACTTTACGTACACATCTTAAATGTTCAGCCCCCATAACTTTTCGTGAAGGAACTATTGGTAAATTATTAGGGTTTAAAAATGGGCGATTGGAAGCCAACATTGAACATATATCAGATTTTCCCGCGGAAATAATTAAAGTAAATTCAATAAATATAGACTGCAGTATTGCAGAGGGATCATATTTAAACGGGAAACCTGTTCATATAATACACCAATTTTTCCCGAGCGTTGCTCCAGGGTTCAAAATAATTGAGTCACCTCAAAACGTCATATATTTCCCAGTCACCGTTAAAGTAATTGATAAAATAGCCATTAAAATAATAGATCAGGAAGGTGATTTGGTTAATTTTAGAGAAGAAACCATAACCATCAGACTACATCTTAAAAAAGTAGATTAAAGATGGTAATATTATATAACAATAAATCTGCAAACTTTACTAGAAAATTTAATAATAAAAACATTAATAAGACAAGAAAGAAACCAACTTCCTTTAGTAGGAAATCAAACTTCCAAAGGTTAACACCTTCTAATAGAAAATTTCTTCAAAGTTTGGGTTTTAAACTTAAATAAAAATGGATTATTTAAATGTAAGAGAAAATGTATTGGTTGATGAATCAATATTAAGCTGGGAAATTCTTTCTTTCGATCCTTTTAATCCTACAAAACTCGGACCAAATGATGAAATCAGAATTGCTTTGCAACAAACAGGAAAATATCCTTTACCTTGCAAAAGTGAAATTTATGTGGAATTGCAAGTAACTAAAGAAGATGATTCCCCTTTAGCTAATACTGTTTTAATTAATAATGCTCCGGCATTTTTATTTAAAGAATTACGCTATATTTTAAATGGTGTTACTATTGACTCCGTTCGGGATATTGGTATAACTTCAACTCTTAAGGGATATATTTCATTTAATCAAAATGAAAGTGCTAAATTGGAAAATGCCGGTTGGTATCCGAAAACAAAATCTAAAGAAAAAATTATGACTGATGACAAAGGTAATGTTTCATTATGTATACCATTAAAGATGTATTCAGGATTTTTTGAAGATTATAATAAGATTATTCTTAATTCACAACAAGAACTTATTCTAATAAGAAGTAATGATGATACAAATGCATTATTATCCAGTAATGAAGATGAAAAACCCAAAGTTAAAATTACCAAGTTGTGTTGGAGAGTTCCTCATCTTACTGTAGCGATTCCGCAAGAATTAGCACTTACCAAAATTATTGACAAAAATAGTGATATACTAATAACCTTCCGAAGCTGGGAATTAGTTGAATATCCAGAGTTATTGGAAACTACGAGGCACAACTGGCCCGTAAAAACATCTACAAAAGTCGAAACGCCACGTCATGTTCTAATTGCTTTTCAGAAAAATAGACGTGGTAATCTAAAAATGGATATGAGTAAATTTGATCATTGTAATTTAAGAAATATGAATGTCTTTTTAAATTCAGAAAGATATCCTTACAATGATCTTCAACTTGACTTTGAAAATAATAAATTTGCTACTCTGTATGAAATGTTTACAGACTTTCGTCAAGGGTATTATAACTCTCCAGTGGAACCAATTTTTAATCCGAAAGAATTTAAAGAAAATGCTCCTATAGTTTACATTAATTGTTCACATCAAAGAGATTTACTACAAACAGGTCCAGTAACCATGAGAATTGAATTTGAAACCAAGGAAAAAATTCCCCCTAAAACAGCGGCATATTGTGTTATAATTCATGATAAAGTTTTCAGTTACAATCCATTAACAAAAATTGTGAAACAGTTGTAATACAATTTCCTTAAGATAAAATACTCTTTTTAAACAAACCGCTACTTACGCTTAAGAGCGCACGCGTCAATTTTGATATTTATTAACGTAGCCAAACCAGAATTCTTCATTTATATAATGTCTTACGAGATTTCAGTTCGAGTATTAGATTTTCAACTTCAGTTGCAGAAATTAAAAAAACAAATAAGTGAATATCAATTAAAAGTAGAAATGATCAAGAAATTCAAATATTTGAAAATATGAAACTTATTCTAGATCTTCAAGGATTCAAAATTGAAAATAATAAATTTATTGTAAAGGAATTAGCAGCGTACGATGGGCAAAAGACAAGTCATTTTATTTTCAAAGCTCCATTTCCGATGGGTCATTTACCATCCTATTTACACAAACAAGCTCTGTGGTTAATAAAAAATTACCATTGCATTGAATGGTGTGAAGGATTTACACCATTACACAAATGTGGAGATATCATAAGAGATTTAAGCGCTAAGGTGGACTATGTTTATGTAAAAGGGGAAGAAAAGGCAGATTTCGTAAAGAAGTATTCCATGAAACCAGTTATCGAGATTGATGAACAACCCACCCTAAAGAAAATGGATCCTTGCTGCTTTTATCATCAAAAAATACCATGCGTATGTGCATTATCAAATGTTTATTACCTTTACAACAATTTTTTTATGTAATAAAAGACTTGATTACAAATTATGTGTTTTATTTTCTAACATTGTTTTAATACATGAAATATTATTATTTAATCCTAGTTCTTGAAGTTTACATATTAAAATATCTATATTTTTATTTTTTAAATATTCGCTACAACATTTAGCTGCTAGTAAACATAATTCCGCATGTTCCATATAATTTAAAAACACTATAATATTCTGCGCTTCACTTTCTTGACCTTCATATGCATAAAACTCGGAACAGGCTGCGGACATCAAAAACTCTTCATACATTTCTCTTATTAATAATTCCATAATAAATCCTACACTAAAACCTCCCTGTTTCTCAATATCTCTTTATCTCTCTCTTCCTCTTCCACGATTTCTTTTAATATATCAGGATCTTTTATATAATCCTTCAATATCCTTAAAAAGTAACTGAATCCTATTTTCTTTATTTCATGAAAGAACTTCGGCAAATTTTGGGTTTTTCTATAATTTAAACAGGCTTCTGCAGCTAATTGGTATTGGAAGGCAGTCTCATAATATACCTGTGCCCACTCGGGGTGTGTTTTCCTTAGCATTGCATTCTTTAATTCGGAATTTTGAAGTTTAGTAAACTGTTTACCTAATTTGATTATTTCATTTTGCAAATCACTGTTCATAACTACCACTTATTTTTAATTTAACACTGTTCTTTATTAGTGGTGAATCTTCTATATAAGCTTAAGACTAGTTGTAAATGAATGTAGCTCGCTCAGATTCAGTCCTTTAAAATACCAGCTCCCCTCCAACTGCTACCAGCTCCCCTCCAACTACTGTGGTGGTTAGGAAGGAGGTAGGAGGTGGAGCAAAAAGAGGCGGAGTTTATGAAACCAATCGGAATAGGGGGCGAACTTGGGCAGCCAATCAGAAACAAGGTCATTCTTGGCTGACCAATCAAAAAAGTGGTGGGGGGTCAACTAGAAGCCCCCTATTCCCACTACTATTGAGGAAAAAACCGGCTGTGAAATCTGTCTAAAAATAAGCCATAATTGAATTAGTGTTTCTCTTAATAATAATAATCATATGGCGATTTTTACAAACAGTTCAAAAATCAAGAAACATCTACGGAATTTTAGGGACTTTTGGAACTTTTCATTTGGCAGCGGTGTAAAAGTTTGCTATTTATCAGAAATCTAACCCATTTTTTTTATAACTCCGTAGACATCTCTTACTTTTTTTATTTATAAAAGTATCGGGAAAAATGTACTTAAGGTATATGTATAAGAATTTCTCTATACTATAACAATGTGCTGCAGTTAAATTAAAGAACTATTTCCATTAAAAATTAAGTGCTATTTTCAAAAGAATTTATAATCAGAACTGACTGGCAATAGATACAGACGTAAGTTAAATTATATATTAGATATACGTACATATTTATATGATCGTACGATAAATTAAGTAGGTATATTGACTTAAGCATAGGCCAGTGCCGCGCCTTTATTTATATCTGTAGAATATTACTAAGCTAAGTTTACACCACTTATTTGTCGCTCGAACTAAAGACTAAATTCGCATTGACTAGATATTAAATATTTAGCTCGCGTTGAATAAACTCCAACAACTAAAAGGTAACATAAATTAGAGATGGTTCTACAGATTTAAATGGAAATAATAATCCAAATCAAAATATTTACCAACATTATTCACTACTTTGTAAACCTATACATGTATATAGTAAATGCTATTTTCGGTGTTGTCAAGTTAAACAAATTTATTTCCTAGGATAAATTGACAAGAATATTTGGGTTCTCGTAATTTGGAGACTTTTTTTGGCGTGATTAGTGGTAAAATTAAATTTCTGTGAAGCAATTTGAAACGGAAGGTTGCAACTCATACAAAATCGTTTTAAAATTTAAAGTTAAAATTAAATTTATCAACTTTAATATATGCGGGAAGTCTAGCTCTATAACACACACTAATTTATATGTTGTAAATAAGTAACTCTTTTTTATGGCTTACTATACAGGGTGTTTCATAACTGTATGCGTACAGGGTGTTATGGACCTTTGAATGATTTTAAAAAAAGTTATATCAATGCAGGTCCGCAACCACTTTATTTTTGAAATTGTGTTGACTTTTTTTTCGTAGCAAATATTCTATTGAATCTTAGTGGGTTTTAATTGGTCATAAAAGCACTTTTTTTTAGAATAAAATAATTTTTTCTACATTCATCATGTATCCCTGCTAGCATATCCTTGAATACTTTTGACAAAAAAATAGTACGTCACTGCTTTTTCCCAAATAAATTTTATTTTGCAAATGACGCTTTATTTGTTAGTAAAAATGTCACATGTTTTTTCGCCCAACGATTAAAAAAGTTGCAGTCATTTATTTGCATATCGGCAACCTAACACTTTTGCTTGCAGTCAGCAATGTGCATTTTCCTTAGTTATTATTTATTTTTTGGTTTTGTGTATCATACATATCTAAAGTTAAACCGCTGTATATCTTTACGTCAAAATTTGACATATGCATCAAACTAGGGACATTTTTTTTTTGAGAACTGTAACAGGATCGGAGTGGCTCATTCTACTATTTTCTTTTTTCGGTTATATAACAAGAAATTTGTCGAATGGTTTATAAGCAAGTTTCACAAACTAAATATCCTTAAAAAATAAAAATGTTATACACAAAAATTTTAAAATCGAAGTTTTTCCTTCTGTTTAGACATATCGATAATTTTATATCCCATTTGTATAGGGCTATTTAATGAAGGAGTTTATGTGCTTATAATGGGTTTGATATTTTAAGTGAAATTTTAAATATGACAGATTTTAAAAGCGGATTAAAATTTCCTCTTTTATATTACTACACTAAGAGATGTACTACTGCTAAAAATAATTTACTTCACGTATTAGTACATTCTTTAATAAGCATTGCCTTTTTAATATGTTGTTAGCTGATAATTTTGAAATTGTAGAAACTATTGTACTAAAAATTTTAAACACACTCTTTTTAATTTTGGGATTAGTAGGGTGATGTCTGAAGGTACAAGTGTGGGGTGCTTACGTGTATGTTCACTTTTATAAATGAACCTATGTTGTTGTAATGTTTCACCTATGAAATTTATGATAATAAAAGCTTTATTTATTTATTTTATAAAGTAAATCGTTTATATTCTAAATTATTGGTAACTATTTCGGTAACAGAAAAAATTATACGCAATTTGTTGATAAAGTTCTATTTTTATTATAATACTCCAGTTAGGTATAACAATATTAGGGTAGTGTAACTGAAAACTAAAAATAAATTGACTATTCTAATAGAATCGGAACTAAAAAACAGTATTCTTAGAAACAGTGGGTAAGTATACAATATTCTAGAAATTATTCAGTGTTTTATACTTAATGACTAACTTTATGATTTCTGACTGCAATAAATGAAGTAGTTAAGCTGCAAAAATATTGAATAGAAAGATAAATAATTAATCATCTTCATCAAATAGCCTAGTTTTCTTAAACAGATAAATTTATAAACATATAAATGTGTAAAATAATGAAAGGGGTTCGGTCCAGGGTATCCAGATCTAAGGCCCCAATATTGCATCAGGTTCACTGAAATAGAGTAATACATGCATAAAAAATAATACAGACATGGAACAATAGAAATCGTAAGTGAACTAATTACAATTAAGATTAATTATTTATTTATATACCTAAAACTATTTTCAAAAATTATAGGTATATATACAATATCCTAGAAATGATAAGTATTTTATATTAAATTATTGTAACTTTATGATCTTTGACTGCAAAAACTAAGGTATTCAAGCTACAAAAATATTGAATAAAAATATAAATAATTAATTAGTTTCTTCTTCATTAAATAGCTAGTTTTCTTAAAAA
Source organism: Diaprepes abbreviatus (assembly GCA_034092305.1). NCBI lineage: Eukaryota > Metazoa > Arthropoda > Insecta > Coleoptera > Curculionidae > Diaprepes > Diaprepes abbreviatus. Next base: position 3,472,551 of record JASJET010000187.1, read on the forward strand.
TAAATACAGAAATTTAAAAAAATGGGTGCCCCAAAAGGTAAGATTTAATACATCGCACGACTCATGGCTCTGAGTCTTTTATGGACCTCATTTCAAGATTCTACATGCAACATCCTCACACATAAATGTGTAAGCATATAAACATGTAAAATAATGAAAGGGGCTCGGTTGGGGGCATCTAGATCTGAGGCAAAATCTAGGGCCCCTATGTTGCATCAAGTTCACTGAAACAGAGTAACACATATATGAAAATAATACTGCCATAAAAAAATATAAATCGTAAATGAACTAATTACAATTAAGATTGATTATTTATATATAATAAATATAAAAAAAAAATGGTATCATACTCTTTCTTGTTTTATATAATGCCATGGGCAAAAGAAAAAAATATCCTATATAGAAATGGAAAAAGAAAAGAAGTGCTTAAAAAATGCCAATAAAAAATTTAAGTTAAAAATTTAGAAAATATGTAAAAAAGAATTTTATGAGAATACTTTAGAAGTGGTGAAATTTTTATGTATGAAAATGCCAAAAGAGATTAAAAAAAAAACACAAATGAAAATTATTAAAAATGTCTGTACATCCACATATTATCAAAAACTGAAAAGAGCATTAAGGGTCAAAATGACTTCTCTTATTCTGAGGAATCGCCATCACTCTCACCAACATTAATAATAAGTGGCTGTAAAGGAACTCGAATTTTCTTTTCAATTTACCACTGCTTTTTAATAATATTATTTGTGTGTTCGACATAGTTAGCCCAATTCTGTTTTGTCACTGTTCCTAACGCCTTTTTCCAAGCCTCTATTGGTTCTTTAACTTGTAGAATCAGTTGGTCATAATTTCTCTTTGCCTGACTCCATACCATTTCAATTGGGTTAAAATGGCAATGGTATGGAGGCAAGCGTAAAACTTTATGTCCAGAAGATTCTATTAGCTGATCTACTACAAAGCATTTTGCAGGCTTTGGTACCGAGATATCAAAGACCACAAAGTATCTTTTGTAGCATCTTCTCCAAAGTTGATATATTTTTCTTTCAGCCACGCTTTCATAGCGTCCTTGCTCCAACCCTTTGTTGGCCATTTTTGAAGTTGCCTACTATGATAAGGAGCATTATCTAAAACAATTAAAGAAGGTGTTTCCAGTTTTGGCAAAATATCTTTTAACCAAGCTTCAAAGTTTTCCGAATTCATTTCTCCATGGTAATCTCCAGTTTTTGACTTTGATTTAAAAATCAGCATTGCATTTTCAACGAATCCATTTTCATTTCCTGCATTCCGTACTATGTGCCTGAAAAAAAGTAGAGTAGTATGTGGCAGTACAAATTATTTGAAATATTTTGCAGAAACACAAATTGGTCTTAACCAACGGAAGCTTTCATGGTTTTGGTCAATTGAGAAATAGTGGTTCTTGAGTTTAGACCAAGTCAAATTTGAAATGTTATGCAACTTTTTACCTATATTGCTCGAAACATCTTTAGGGATCTTCATTTCACGTAATTAGAACACGGAACATTGCATGTGTTGATGGTCTTAGTTAAAGGATAATATCAAAATTAATTTATTTTTCTCAATTTTTATGTCATTAATGCCTTGAAATTGGAAAATTTATTTCATCTGTTTATTTTTTAGAAATATGAGGCATTGTTAAAAATATACTGTATTATACCCATTTTTGGTTTATTTTTAAGCACCTTTATGTTGTATAAATTATGGGTGAGGAGTATGCAATTAAATAATTATAATACTTATTTCAAATCGGCTTTTTTTAGCACAATAAAACATGATACCTTATCAGCAGTTTCGATTGGCGAAGCATTGACTCGTCTGAGAACTTGGGCAAGAACACTGATGTACCATATTTTAATATAAAAATATTAGTTGTGTTTCCTTAAACCGAAACAAATTAGATTCTACGCGATACAGATTTACTTCACGTTTCAGCAAAATACCTGTAAGCAGTTTTTATATTTTGATAATATATTTTTTTTTTCATAATTTTTAATGCCCTGTATTTTGAAAACGAAATATTTTAGATATATGTTTATATCAAATTCTTTTATAAAACCGCTTAAGAAATCACTACAAGATTTTTTTTTTGGATTTCTGGAAAGCCTGTATCAAAGTAAGATGATCATTATTATTTTGTAAAATGTAAATTAAATTATTTGTTTAACTTTCATTTATTAAGGAAACATTTTTATCATATTAAGTAAAATTTTTTCCTAAAAAGGTTCAAACTTGTTTGATAAAACATACAGAAATTTAAGTAAGAAATTTCTCAATCTCCCCAGGAAATAAAGTATTAAAGTAAAAATTTAATATTTAACATCCTGCTAATAGGAAATGATCCAAGGATTATTTAAATAAAGCTTTTTGCAACCTGTTATAGATGAAAAAAAATCAAATTGTGTAGTGCAAATAACTGATTTATTACCTAAATTCCTCCCCAGATATTTTTCGTACTGATCGAGTGCTATTGTCCTGCCATGATCGTCTGTGGGTGCCATTTTGAAAAATCCATGTCTCGTCTATAAAGACTGGCTCAAATTTATTTTCCCCTTTTTCTTCGTTCTTTAAGTACTGTTCAAGAAAGTCTCTTCTCATTTTCTGAATTTGTGGTTTCTCCATTTTGAAAAATCCATGTCTCGTCTATAAAGACTGGCTCAAATTTATTTTCCCCTTTTTCTTCGTTCTTTAAGTACTGTTCAAGAAAGTCTCTTCTCATTTTCTGAATTTGTGGTTTCTCCATTAAAGCTCTACGTGGGTCATCCTTCCTATATAAATATATAAATAAAAATGAAATGTATATCCTCCAAAAATAAATTACACAGGTCTCCTGTGAAAAATTCTGCTTATTATTTTGGCCCAATTGCAACTGCTTTATATTTGTATCTAACATTTATTTGCTGTATGTAAATGATTGTTTACCTGTAGATAAATCCTATTTGCTTTAATAATATGCCTAGACTTGTCCTTGCTCCATGGTATATTTCTTTTGCCTTTAATCGTTTCAACAATATTGAGACTGTTATTGAGGTACCTTCACAAATAAAAAATTGTTATGAAGAAATGACGAAATCTTAATATTCTATTTAATTTAGTAAAATTATGTTTACTTTTTGTATTCATTACAAATATTTTTTTGGGTTTTTTTTATTTTTAAAACTTATATTTTCATTATACATACACCTTGACGGGTTAGAAAATGTAAACAAAATAAATTAGAATAAAATATAACATAAAAAATTTTTTAGAAATACTTACCCTCAGAAAACATCATATATATTTCATCTCTAATTTGTAATTTTGTTGATGCCGGCATATCTTCAGTTTTTGGTCTCTTCCTTTTTCTTGTTTCCTTTATTGTCGTTATTGGGGCATTTAGGAAAGTTCTCACAGTTGTATGGGATAAGTGTAAGCATTGGTTTCTAATTTGAATTTTAAAAATTCATAAAGTTGATTACCCAGATCTTCCCTTGCTACTTGTTTTAATTAGTAAATTAGCCTGTAAGGAAAATTTTTTAAATGTACATATTTCATACTATAAACAAATATTTTTAAAGCGATTTTTGGATAAATGATGAGGGGACACAAACTAGATTTAAACTTAAGAATTCTAAAAGTTATTTTTCTCTTATTGACAATTATACCAGCTATATAAAATTTTGAAAAGTGTTGGGGCTAAAATATGAATTAAGAGCTTCAAAATATATATTCCGGAAACGAAAAGTAAACAAAAACTAATTAGATGAAACAATCCTGTAACAAGACAAAGTGAAAAGAATGGAAGTTAAATATATTCCATGGGATTTATCCGTATTTTCAAAATATTTTAATGGTACTTGCTTACCTGAATTATAGCTTTTAATATTTTACGAACAAGAGGTTGTTGGTAGATGGAGAAGTTTAATTTTGAATTTACACTGTCATACGTTTTCAGGATTCTTGGGTACCAGAATTTAAAAATCATATCAACTGAATGATATGTATAATTATATCAGAATAAGAAGTCGGCACATGGGTGGAAATTTTAGTTAAAATCAAAAATAGTGACTTGGCTTAAAAAAAATTGTTATATGAGTTCAACTGAGCAATTAAAGCACATCAAATTAATGATGAGGGAAGTTCTGGGTGAACAAATTTACTAATATTTTTATAAGTGTACATTGATATAATTTTATTGACAACCGTGCAGTCACTAAGGTTTCACACTTTATTTTCAGGGTATTGTTCCTTTGTAGTCAGAAGTATGTTTTACTAAAACTGACAAACATTTTAAACACTTTCTGAATCACTTAAAAAACAAAAGTTAGAAACAAATATGACAAAAAAATGTTATGTAGTAGAAAATAAATAACAGTAGGGCTGGAGTCAACTATGTTGATTTTAAAATCAACAATTCAATTTCTAAAAAGTGCCACTAATAACAATTAGGTATAAAAATAAGCATAACCCAAATTTACCTCTATAGGATTACAATTAGGCAGCTTCCTTTTAACATAATCGTAAGTAAATTTAATCCAATCTTGGGCTATAGGACAGCTTCTTATGTGGCGGAATTTAGGACTCTGCATACCTGAAGAAGGGTGATTCTCCATATCCTAAAACACAAATGTGAGTTGCTAAAAGTGGCCTCTTTCATATAGATTATAGGTTGGAAAAATGATAGGGTCCTGTATACTAGAGAGTACATTATACTAAGAATGGAGCTACGATTTCGTTTTCTTTTCCAAAAACTACCTTAAAGTACTCTAATAATTTCCTAAATCTTCACTAAATCCAATAAATACCTAAAATCTAAAACGTTCCCTGTACAAATAACTAAAAAATTTGTGCATGTGTACTATTTTGTTCATCTTATTTTTTTCTTCCAAAATTAAGCATTTCAGGCATATGTTTCAAGGAACAGTTTCCCTTGTTTTCAGCTATTGTATTATTCTTTGTTATAATATTTTAAATATTTTTAATTACATTCTGTACAAGCTGTATTAACTAATCATAGTGTACACATGAGTTTGAAATACTGTGTATTTTCATAAAGCTCGACAGAATGTTGCTTAACGTTTTCGAAAGAGATACTACAAGAAAAAACCTCTTTATTGGTTACTTACCGGTATATCAAGCTGATTAAAATTTTCCATATGTACATCTATACCCAGTTAGAAAACCTAAATAAATCCAATAAAAACAAGCACTAGTAAATTGTTTTTATTATAATAACGATAGTCTAAAATTTATAGGCTATCAAGGGTTTAAAGTCACAAACACTAAACACTACAATATTAAATAGCGGCACAAAGTGTCTAAACTATTTTATATCGTAATATAATAAAAATATCGCAACGTTGTCGACAAAAATGCCTTTAATAATATTGTTTGCCGTTATTATAGAAGGACAAAATAAAGACACAGTTAGTCTGAGGCAAGGTTATGTAAATAACAGCGGATTTCTTTTGTGTTCCTTGCTCCTGACCTGTGATATCTTTTATCTCTTTCATTATTATTAAGAGAAACAAGGAGGGAAAATCAGTAGTATTTTGCAATTTCTATTCTGTCTGGAGTAGATACGGAGTAGGTAAGCGTGTTAACGTTCATATTTTTATAAAAATATTAGTGGGATATTTTGTAGAATTATTACATTTTAGATAATAAAACATGTTAAAAATTATGAAATAAATATAAATGTTGTTTCAATTGTAAAAATAACTATTTTTCTCTACTCCGAGAGGAAGACAGAAAATCGAAATGAACGACCCTAGTTATATTTATGAGGAACATTTTTTTTTGATGTATGGCAACTAAAAACCGTTACAATTACTAAATTTTTAAAGATATACAGCGTTTTGAGTATATCAATAAATTTATATAAATATTGTATCGTTTCCTTCTAATTATTTACTGAAATCCTAAAATTTAGTTTTCAAGTTTCAAATCTGCTTCTAATCAGTAGCGGCTCCTAAGGTAGTCCTTTAGCGTTATGGCACCACCTTTTTTTTAAACATTTTTTTTATTATGTCATGTTTAAACTATTCCGAATAATTTTTTCTTCTCCATATTAATAATTTGAACAGTTAAAACGGACGACTATTCTATCATCGGTAATACAGGATTATGTCATTTATTGATTCGGCTCAGTCAAGCGAAAATCTAACGGGCTTATAGGTGAGCCAGAAAGATAAAACTAAATTTGAGCCAGGAGCTAAATTAAAATAAAAGATACATAAACAATAAATTTTAAGGTTATGATTCATTTAAACCACAATCATGAACAAAGTCGGGTGCCGTATCCTCGAACTGAGGAACGTAAAGTGAACGGTGAAAAAGTGGCGAATGTGTATTCTTGACGCGTTCATCATACATATCCTTGTTCGCCCAGTGGAAGGCAAGCGAACGGTAAAACATTCTCAAATGAAATGTCAGCCCCGGAATATGTCAGCCGCTAAATTACGTATTTGGCGATAAGTATTAAAAAATGTATTATATTTTTGGTTGTTAAAAATAACTCGTCATTAAAAGAATCAATATGTTGACGAACCGTTTTTCTTTAAGACGTTTTATTTTTTGAATAAACAGTTGAAATTAATTAGGTGGTCCCCGATATTTTTAATATTTTCTAATTTTTAATTAAAATATCCTTAGAAAGTTTAATATATTTCGCAAATTTCAAGTAAATTTGAGATTTCATATTTTTATATAAAATTATAACAGAAGATTGTGTTCATAACTCCATAGTATGAGCGTGCTATTTAAAAATGTTTTTCTACGGCTAGTTCTGTCTATGGATTTAACATCTTGCGATATGTCCATAACAGCCGAGTATCTTAATTTTAAACCGTTAAGTCTAACATAATTCTTTACACGACACAACTTATAATAAATTTGAGAAATAACAATTTGTAAGATATTTGAAACTTTTATTTAAATAAGTAACAAATTTTATATTTAAATAATGTTAACTTACAGTATATCACTATAGACTGCGTTAAACACTATACTACACCACAATCAAATAAATTTTGATTTACTAGTCAAACGGCTTGGCACTCCCTCCAGGGAATATTGACTCATACCAGGTATACAAAGGTACCAAAAGTATGAAACTCTGTGGGAACCCTTTCCATGTTATCGGATCCTAGGTGACGTGGTCTGCTGTATTTCCTACGAACTTTCGGCCGGTTCGCGCGATTGCAAGGAGAACTTTCTGCATCGGTTTATACAGATGCTCATTAAGGCTCAGTCCCTTGATGTTCTGCAGAAGATTCTTTGGTCTTACTCCAGTTGTTGATAAAATTATGGGAATCGTTTGAACGCTGTTCATTGCCCATTGTCTTCAAATTTGCACTTCTAGATCTCTGTATTTGGCGATCTTAAGTTGTTGTTATTAGATAAAGCAATGTCGATTACTGTGGTTCGCCTAGAAATTTTATCTGTTAATATAATGTCTGGTCTATTATGAACAACTGTCTGATCCGCCAGAACCGTTCGATCCCAATATAACTTGAACTGGTTGTTCTCAAGAATAGGCTAAGGATCTATGTAATATTTTTTCCCTTTTCCTACCTGCAATAGGTTTAACTTATCTGCTAAGTCTCGGTGGAGTATCTTAGCAGCTGAGGCGTGTCCTTCCTTATACTCGGTTGCAGCAAACGCTTGGCATCCACCAGTTATGTGCTGGATTGTCTCTGATGTTCAATAGCCATATCTGCAGTGGCCATTTTCTATTGAGAGATCTCTAATGATGAACTTCCGATAGTTCTTCGTCGGAATAACCTGGTCTTGGATAGCTAACAAGAAGCCCTGTTTCCGGAAACATCTATCCGGAATTCAACAAGTAGTTTAACGCTGAGTTGTAGACATTGTCCTGATTGACCTCATTTAGATGATGTCCATAAAGTGACTTCTGTAACCAAGTTTGTAACTTCTCTTGATCTGTTTGGTGGTGAGAAGCAATATCCAATTTCCTCAGCTGTAGTGACGTTGAATCGTCTGCCTCGCATATTGCTCGATTTAGCGTGGAAGAATCCGCTAACCTGTGGAAATATGAACATAAGTTTATTATTTGTTGGTCGAGCTGCTTACCAATACACTCTTCCTCTTTGATGCCTTGGAAGCACTCCGAGGGTGATGTTTTTGTGCCTTTTTTTAGGAGTGTTCTTATTTTATTTTGCAGGTTTTGGATGTCCGTCCTGCTCTATTTTACAATTCCAAAAGAGTTGCAAGCGGACGTGATGAGCGCCTTGGACAAATTTCTACTATTTAAGTTAGTTCGTAATACCCGCCTTACCTTCTTGACAAATTCGTTTGTCAGTTCGGCTTTCATAGTGCGATGGTCAATTCTTTTAGCCTGTTTCATACTTAGGTATTTGTATGTTTCATCTGCTTCAATTGCAGCTATAGTTTCGCCGTTCTGCATTTCAAATGCTTCTGGTTGTATCTTATCTTTAACAATGTTCAAAATACGGCACTTGTCAAGTCCAAATTGCATTCCGATATCCCCGGAGAACTCCTCAACAATTTTAAGCATTTGTTCCAGCTGGTTTCTGGTAGCAGCCATCAGTTTAAGATCATCTATGTATAGAAGATGATTCACTCTGACTACCTCTTCGTTGTTATTTCTAACACTAAAGCCGTATCTGGTTGAGTTCAAACGGCGTGATGGTGGGTTCATTGCAAGGCAGAACCACAATGGGCTAAGTGAATCGCCCTGAAATATTCCCCTTCGTATCGGAATGGTGTTAGTTTCGATGGTGTCGCTGGATGGCACTTGCAATTGACTCCTAGTTCTCCAGGTTGACATGATGCGTTCTAAAAAGGAAGCAAAATTATTATCGACTTTATATAGTTTTGAGCCACTCATATGGCACCGAGTCGAAGGCCTTCTTATAATCCACGTAGGCAGCAAAGAGGTTTCTTCGGTTGACACAGGCTTGGTTACATATGACAGAGTCAACAATCAATTGTTCCTTGCATCCCATTACTCCCCTCGTGCATCCTTTCTGTTGAGTTGCAATGATGTTATTTTGCTCACAATGTGCATAGATGCGTTGGGTCAAGCAGGAGATGATCACCTTATACAGTGTGGGTAAGCAGGTGATTGGCCTATACTTAGCTGGGTCATGTGTGTTATGTTGGTCCTTTGGTAGGAAGTACGTAATACCTTCGGTCAAGAACAATGGTATTTTTGCTGGGTTAAGGAAAACATCATTAATAAGATTAGCCAGCTGATGGTGCCTACACCAGAACTTTTAGAGCCAGTAGTTTTGGATCCCGTCGAGACCTGGAGCTTTCCAGTTATGGGATTCCTTGATTATTCTTGAAATTTCCTCGGTGGTAAATGGCTCAAACAGCATCTGGCTGTAATATTGGCAGATTTGGTGTTCTTCATTGATCCAGGCAGCTGCGATGTTACAATCGGCTGGTGTGGAAAGTTGGTTTCCCCAGAACTCTTCTACATGCTCTCTATTGGGATATCTATTATCTGCTATATTAGGTGGTGAGTTTAGCTTATGGTAGAAAGTCTTTTCTGATCGTTGGAAAAGCGCATTGTCTCGTTTTCGGTTATTGCTAGTCTTGTACCTCTTTAGCCGTCATGCAATAACAGAGAGCTTCTGTTTCAGCGAATCAAGGCATTGCTGAACAGTAACATTCGCTGGATCTTGTTGCGAATGATATCGGACACGATTCATGATTTCTTCAACTCGCCTTTGCAGTCGACTAGTTCTTGTGCCCCTGATGTACTCCGTCAGCTGTCCTATATCTATTCGAAGATTTTCAATTTTCTTATTTAGACGTCTTTCCCATGGTGGTGTGTTGAGTTCTGTTCTTGCTGATCGACGCTTTGTTGTGACTTTAATTTCTAGAGCTCTAGCTATAGCAGTCGCGGCACAGTAGATGGTCATATGTAAGGACTCCAGAGTGTAGACAACTGAAACATAAGCTGGTAAAATCCGATTGTTCATGATGTCTAACACGGCACCCAGTTTTTTGGATGAATTAATTTTTGGCAGTGCCGGTCTTCTTAACGGATTGCTTCCATCATACTCCAACATCGCAGCACTCATTTCCGTTGACAGTATTTGGTAAAAGAGTTCAGTGTTGTCCTGTTGGGTTTCGTCATTCAACTGTTCCTGTTGTTCTTGAACCTCAGGTTCCGGTTGTGTCTCAGGTTCAGCAAACACAAATAAATTAAAAAAATTGTCTATTGAAAAAATTTCTTAAGAAAAAATGTAGATTTTTCCATAATAGAAATTTAAAATAATTTTTTAAGCTAATACATAATATTAATTAGTGATTCGGTTTTCTTTCAGTCACTTTACAATTTTTCGGCAACTTGTTAGTTTAAGAACATATTTTTTTGATCTAGAAATTTGTAAAAATTTTGTTTTTCTCTTTTAATTGAATTGAAGATTTTCTTGACAGTGTTTAAAATCATTGTTTGGATTGTGTGTTAAACTAGCCAATTTGCGATTTCTTCATCTTTTTCTGCTTGTTTTCACATATTTGTTTTTTTTTCTATTGTAAATGTGAAGATGATTCCAGTTCAATATTTTCTTTTTGCAATTTGATTTGTATAATTTTGTGAATTGGTTAGAGTTTCTTGTTTGTTTTCGCACTATTCAAGTTTTTCCAAACATAAGTCATTAACCATTAATTCATTGTCATGTAAATCAATATATTTATCTAGTTCAAAGCTACATTCTTGATATAGTACTAAGTTGGTGGTTATTTAAAGAGTCATGGCCATCTTTAAGATATTCATATGTTAGTTTATAGGTGTTTGTTTGAAGGTCATAGACAATGATGTTTCTTGCGAAGTAGTAGATATCTGTTGGACTTCCATTGTCTTTATTTTTGTTCAATATCACGACGTTTCGGCTAGTAGTTATCTCTAGTCGTTTTCAAGTGAAACTTGAGTTGAGTTTCACTTGAAAACGGCTAGAGATAACTACTAGCCAAAACGTCGTGATATTCAACAAAAATAAAGACAATGGAAGTCCAACAGATACCTATTAGTTTATAGGTGTCACAAGAAGTTGCATTTGTACCTAGTACCAATTAAAGTAATTATTATAAGTGATTTGAAACAATTTCGTAACATCGCTGCTGTATGTGTATGACTACAATATTAGAGCTTTACAAAAACCCGAAAATTTCCAAATATCACTTGTTTTGCAGCTAAAGGCGCATGTTCGAGTTTCTATGTAAGCAAATCACATATTAGAGTCTTGTTTTTAATTAAAAAGCGTATGATCGTTGTTCTACGTAAGCAGAGTAACATTCCTCGCCCATTTAATATTTGTAATTTTAACATACACACACGTCACGGTTTAGATTCAGATTTTGTATCTTAGATTTTTATTCGACTCTAGTAGTGCGTTGAAGCAATAAGTACGCGTCTTTGCAAAAATGTTAATACTATTTTGTGTAAGATAAAGAAAAATAATAATATAGTTTTAAAATTTTAAAAGATACCGTACCAACCTTATGAAAAACTGTTCCCAGTAAGAGCGGCTAAAAATGTAATATGTTCATAGGCCATCTTATGACTAGTTTTGGCCAGAGGCGTCACTTACTTTAAGATGAATAACTTCGAAACCAAGTTCTGGAAAAAGGTTTTAAAATAAAAGTTGTAAATAATTAAACAGGGCAAGTGATCTCAATGTTGACCTTAAGAGCAACTCGTACACTAATTTCCAGGTCAAGATGGTTTTTTAATAGTAATCCACTATTTTATTGCAGGTATATAAACTCTATGAAATTGTGCACCGAACGGTATAAAAGTCAAATGTCATGTGAAAGTCAAATCCGCTTTTTTGGTTAATCTCTAACAGTCAATAAATTTCTTAACATTAGATGTCTAGACATGTCATTAAATAAAAAAAATTAATTTAAAATTATTTAAATTAAATTAAAAAAAAAAACACCTAAAATTGTTACGATATCTATATTCTATTAATATAAAACTACAAATTTAACCTAAAATTTAATCCTAATAATTACTAAAAAACAAATAAACTATTACAAATTTAACTTAAAATTTAATCCTAATAATTACTAAAAAACAAATAAACTACTACAAATTTAACCTAAAATTTCATCCTTATAATAAATAAAAAATAAACAAATTACTCTAAATTTAACATAAAATTTAATCCTAATATTAATAACAATTTATTTAAAAAAAAAGACATACAATATTCCCCATTTTAAAAAATTTTAAAATGCATTTATGTAATCTCTCTAATCTTTCTAAAAACTGAGGACCGTGGGAAAATTTTAATAGTATTGGCATCTTTTGATGTGTGTGTGGTCGCATGCGATGGACGTGGCACCGACCAGTGGGGTGCCATGGGATGACGTAATACTTCAATTATGATGCAGTGACATTCTTTGATACGGGTGGTCGCGTGCCAAAAAACAGTTACGTTATTTGTAGGTTATGTTACAGAAAATTCCCGAATACTTTACCGCTTATATTTTTGTAGCAACTCTGTGTTACTAGAAGTATGAAATCTTCAAAAATATTATGAGTGCAAAAAGGGCTTGCACAACTCATCCAGACTCAGTCCTAAATATTACTAATGAAGTGGAAGGCGAAATGTTTATGGACTGCTCCACTGATGAAACTTGTAAGATATATTTTGTTCCTGATTAATGGTGTATATTTAAAGAATATAGAAAATAGTGTTTTGTTAATTACAAGCAGTTGTAATTTTGTTTAAGGTTTCAGAAATTTCGAAACTGGGAGGAGAGAGCATTTACGACATAGTAAAATTACCATGTACAGTTGCTAGGGCGAAAATGAAAGAAAAAGTTCTACGATTCCAACTTGGCGAGACTTACTATAAGTAAGTTTTGTCTTATACGTATTAACCTTGAAATAGTATAAGTGACCATTCTATAGTAGCGGACAATTCACAAAAATATAAAAAAATTTACTCCCACAAATGATAAACTTTTTTCTATAAAATTAAAATCATTTTGTTATCTGCAGAAACAACAGGACTGGTAAAAAGTCGGAAGAATGTGGAAATTTCAATCCAAACATGGCTGAAAAGAGCATCAGGCTATAAATTTGCTCTCCGACTAAATAAAAAATTCCTTTATAGAAACATTGTTTTAAAAACTATTTAAAAATTTCTGTACTTTTTATTTCAATAAACTTTTTTGTTATAGTCTACCTTTTAGAGTTATGTGTGTATTATATCGAAGGGATAAACTACGGCTTAAATTTGATAGGTTCTTTTATAGTTCGAACAGTAGTAGTTTTGAAAATGTTTGCTCTCCTACCTCACTTCTTAAATTTCAAATTAGAAAAAGTTTACAATATGCCTAAGTTATGCTTTTGAGATTATTTTGAACATATTTTTTAAAGCAAATTATTCATGTAGAACTTGTAGTTATTTAAATAAAATGGTAGTGTATATTTTGCTCTTGATTTGTTCTTAACTAAAATTATTTCTTGGATATTTGAATAATCACTTGATTTGTAAACAAGAAAAACAAAAAAATTAATGGGACCCTTTTTAATGTACATAATTTTAATTTCACAGTTCTAGATATGGTTCAGTGCTTAACATATGGTAGAGTATTTATTTTTGCTGCCTCCACATAGTACGAACTCGCTGCGAGTAGTACATCGTCCGCTGTACGTTTGTGTTGCATGGTAGTTGGGAAGTCCGGTGTGTGGATATTATCAAGCAGCGGAGATATTACCGGCCCTGGGGAACGCCAGCCTTTAGAATCTTCGGCCAGACCAGTCTATCCTCTACCCTAACCGTTGTACCTCTATCCTGAAGACATGAAGGAACTAACGCAATCATGAACAAGGGGTGGGAGTATGTGGTGAAGAGCTTGTATAAGAGCCCCTCATGCCACACAGTGTCGCATACCCTCTCCATATCGAGAAGTAGCAAAACAGTTATTTCGCTTCCTATTTATCCCATCCAAGGCACCTTGTAGTACCCTGGACACTAACATGACAGTGCCGAGTCCTTGTTTAAATCCAAATTATTTTTCGGGGATTGCAGTATCCAGCTTTAGTTTTCTGATTCTCGATAGAATATAGCGTTCGGCCACTTTAGAAAGGGCGCTTAGGATAGATGTTGGCCTATATAGACCGGCAGAGTTAGGGTTAGTGGACTTTTGACTACGTAGAAACCTTCAGAATGATAATAGTAATTATGTAGTATCTTATGTCTCCTTTTTTTGAGGAGAAAATTTTGTATTTAACAATTAAGATGTAAAAAAAAAATAGTTTTTCGAGTTTTAGGAAAAGCTGTTTTCAGTAAAAAAGTTTCAAACAAAAGTTGAGCGCATTGAAAATACCTACAAAACGAGCTAAGGCCCATCCAAATCCGACAATTTGTTAGTTAGTTATTGCAAAAAAACGTGCTAAAATGACTGTTTCAATTGTTAATAAACAATAGAAAAATATATTAGATTAACTTTATACTAGATCGAAAGGAGCCTGTAACGAAGTTACTAAATTTTTGGGCATGAGTATATTCGCCGGGAATTCATTTATGTATTTAACATCCGAAAAATCAGATGTTTGCGGGAAAAGATTGCTTAAAGTTTCAATATTACGGGTATATAATTAAGTTTGTCGCGCCATGCCGGGAATTACAATTATCCGATGATTTTCAGAGCGTCCGACCATAGTATACGCGATCACCGCACACCGTCACTCGTCAGCGTAGTGGGAGCTCGGGCCGACTACTTAAGCTCGAGCAGACTATTATTTCGCTGAGAACTGCACGTTCTCCACCCGGGTTAACAGTCGCAACGGACTGCCTGGATCGCCTGCCGGACCGCGCCTTTCTGGTCTAGTAATGTAGGTGAGGCTAGGCTTGTGTGTATATGGTATTTCACCATCCACTTCCTTCCTTACGTCCTACCCCACTAATGGCCGACATTGTCGAGGACCCCTGTAAGTACGGGCAATGTTGTGTCATCCTACCATCACTGCCGAGGACCCTTATAAGTACGGGCAGTGTCGATTCCTTTCCTAATTTCCTACCGCTATTGGTTGACATTGTCGAGGACCCCTATAAGTACGGGCAATATCGTTCCATCCTGCTGACACTGTCAAGGACCCTTGCAAGTACGGGCAGCGTCAGTTCGTTTCTTTCTTTTCTACCGTCACATATATATATATATACACACACGCACTAAATGCCGTAAGTATAGTTTTGTTTCCGTATTGACCAGGAATGTGTTTTATCGCCAGGTGCCCTCCGATGCCCGTTGAAAAGGGCGCTTTAACAACTGCCGCCCTGACGTTTAGGGCCGCCACCGCGTGTAAAGACGCCGCTTACCGCCGATCGATGCCGGGTTACTGTTAGACAAACCGTGAATACCGCCGTCGGTCCAATATTAGTATGAAGCGATAATTTGAGTACGAGTCGTCGTGAACATCGTCGCAATCGTGTAGTACGAGGTAACGTGGAATAGCGTCGTGAATGATACCGCCGGGTTACCGTCTCCAGCGCTACCGACCAGTACGACCTACCGTGAACAGCTCTCATAACATACTCTTGCCCTCCGGACCGTTCATTTGTTTATATTATTGTCCATCCTAGGTTGTAAGTTAGTTTTAGGCCATGTATTTTTATAAAAGTATGGAATACAGGATGTTTTAAAACCGATTTTTTAATTTCCTAGTCCCATTATTAATATTACAGATAACAATTGGCAGCCGGCAGTCAGCACTAATACGCGCAACTGACCTCTGGCTTTCCGTTTCTCCACTGTAACAAGCTGCCCGGTGCATAAGTGGGCCCTCGACCCTATGAATCCCGAGGGTGGCGTCCGAGAACCGACCACCGACTGGATGTTTTGACCTGCGGACAGTCAAACCGTTGATCAGTTCAGAGAGCAGGGATATCCCGATTATAAGTAGATACCGTCAAACCGATACCCCTGCGCTGAGCATTTGACCGATGACCGTCTGCACGAGAATATCCACTGACCGATGTTCCGCTGCCGTAAGCAAAGCAGATCCGAAGAGCACGACGACCTGCTCCCCTTAGAAAAAACGTGTCACAAGCCTCTCGTTGCATACAATAAGTGTGCAAAGTTTCAAGTAAAAAATTTTCAATAGTTTTTTGTACAGTGAATTTGTTTATAACTTTTGTTTTTTGATTGTTTATTTTGAGCCACCTAGAGGTCGTACGGCGGTCTGCGGGTGCGCAAGTGAAAGTACTTATACTAACAAAAACAAAAGGAACCAAATGAATTGTTGATTTTAAACTCTTAAAACAAGTAAACAAAGTTGGGGTTGGTTTTTTCGTTATAAACAAATAGAATAACTTTCTGTACGACCCCTAGAAGCCGAGTTTTTTTTTCAAAAAATCGCTACGATGTTGTTTATTAACATTAACGAGGTATTTAAGTAGGAACTTATGGGGAGGAGATGGTTAAACTATTGTATGAAGCAGTTTCCAACTCAATTATTTCAAAATTGTTGATGTGGCAATAATTTGAAGTTGCACCTACTCCGAAAGTCAGAAAGTGAGCAGTGGAGGGGGGCATTCTTACAGCCTGCAACGCGTGGAAAAAAAGTGACTCTTTAAATTCGTTTCGCCTAAAAAATTTGGATTATCTCGGCGAATATTGATCGTAGAAACTTCATTTTTTTTTAATTTTTGAGAATATAAGCACTCTACAATGTTGCACTTAAATACATTTTATGCATAATTATAATTTTACCGTACTTACGTGCTTTTCAAATTACGAAAAAATTGTTATAGTGGTCGACAGTATACTACTAATTAGGAATATTAAAAATCAGATCAATTTTTAATGTACCATTAACATTTATCGAGATATAGCATGAAACAAATAGCAACATTTGTCGATAGCAATATTATTTTTCGAGATGCAGAATAAAGTACATTTGACGATTATATTGTAAGCGATTATTAAATCAAGGCCATCGAGAAATATTGTAATATTACTTTCAACGACGATGAGAGTAATGGCGGAAAAAATAATTATGATAATAATGATGATGATGACGGTAATTATGTCAATGATAAGAGTGATGACGATGATAATAATGAAACCGATAAGTGTTTCGAAAATAAGTGTCAATCGATGTCTAAGATACGGAGAACATAATCAATATTTTGTATAGATTCAAGCAAAAAATATGTATGTTAGGAAAAATTTTATATGTGAAAAATGTCCGTCCAATAAAATAAACAAAAAAGTGTTGCTCTTCTACAACCAATAATTTGGCGGCAAATAACAGTAGCAATTTGTTTCATGCTATAACTTGATAAATATTAACGGTACATTAAAAATCAATATGATTTTTAATATTCCTAATTAGTAGTATACTGGTGACCACTGTAACAATTTTTCCGCAGTTTGAAAACCAGGTACATACGGTAAAATTATAATTATGCATAAAATGTATAAAAGTGCAACAATTTGTTTACTGTTATGTTTAACAACAATTTTATTACAAAAACATATCATCCATTGTTCATATCTCGTCGAGAAATTACAAATTAAAAAAATAAAATAAAATAGGGTTCTACGACCAATATTCGCCGAAAGAATCCAAATTTTTTGGCGAAACGAATTTGAAGCGTCCGAATCACGTTTTTTTCCGCACACTGTAAGCTGAAAGTATGTCTCGAACTTTCATTTGCGCACCTGCAGATCGCTGAGAATAAACAATAAAAAAAAAACAAAAAGTTATAAACAAATTCACTGTGCAAAAAACTATTGAATATTTTTACTTGAAATTTTGCACACTTGTATGCAACCAGAGGTTCCTTTTGGTGCAATATAAAGTTAACGCAATATATTTTTCTACTGTTTATTAACAACTGAAAAAACAGCCATTTTACCACGATTTTTTTTGCAATAACCAACGAACAAATTATCCGATTCGGATGGGCCTTATCCATCTTGTAGGTATTTTCAATTCACACAACTTATGTTTGAAACTTTCTTACTGAAAAACAATAGCTTTTCCTAGAACTCGGAAAAACTGTTTTTCACATCTTAATTGTTAAATAAAAAACTTTCCCCAAAAAAGAAAATGAGACATAAGATATTACATAATTACTATTATCATTTTGAAGGTTTCTACGTAGTGAGAAGTCAACTAACACTAAATTCTTTTCCAGATGCTAATTCCGCGGGCCTATTAGGAATTGGGATTACTGGGAGTTTCATTCGGTTTTAAAGTGGGTATTACTGTCGCCCGTTTCCACGCAATAGGGAAATATTGGATTGTCATAATTTCGTTGACTATGTAATAGTATACAAGCCAGCAACATATTTTCCGGAATAATTTCGTCTTGGGCGATAACTTGTGAAATGTTTCAGACAGTTGTGCCATGAAGCCTCGTGAACGTCAGCTGCGGCTGGGTGGGTGGGTGGAGCAGTGGCAGCCTCCCCCTCACGTAAAAAAAATTATTTTTAATCATTTTCTCCTGACTGAAAATTTGTCAAATGATAGTTAACACAATTATTTGAAGATAAAAAAAAAAGTCAGCTGGCTGTACCGTGGTGGATTATACGTCAGTTGGTCACACGAACATGCAAAAAAAAATTGTTCAGTGATTTCCTCTTAGTTAAAAATTTATCAGATAATAGTTTACATGTTACTTTGAATAAATAAACACGTCAGCTGGCTCTATGTTGGTGGAACAGTCGTTAACTGATGCAGTGAAAAGTGCAGCGTGGGAGCCAGGCATGAGCGCCGATCGCCTACTTAAATACGTCAGCTGACTGGTTTTCCCTCGTCATACTGTCAGCTGATTTTTTTTTTATTAATAAAAATATCATATTAACAATCATTCATCCGTAGTAGTAAAAGAAAGGAAACGGAGCCATTCGAGAAGAAATTGTTTGAGAAGCAGCATAGTGACGGTTGAACGGCATATAAAAATGTCCAACGTAAGTCCGTTTTGCGTTTTTTTTCCGAAAGACAACTTCACAGGTAAAAGTGTTCAGTGAAGAAAGTTTGTCCAAGTGCAGTGAAATATTAACTATTCGGCAAAATAATAATTTAGTTGGAAAAGAAACAGTACTTCCTACACAGCATAACGATTTTCAGCTGTACCACAGCCACTGTTTTCGTCGCTTTACAGCGTTACCGCCAAAATATAGAAAATCTACATCAGCACCATCAGTAGAAGCAGCATCTCCTTCAATATTACCGCATGTATATGAATTATTTCTTATTTTTAGTACTTTTTCATATTATTATTCCCAATAATATTATATAATATCATGTATAATATAGTAATATAATTAGAAATCTTCATACTTCATCGTGTGAAACACACAAAACTGGGCGGGACTTATAAATATGAGGATGCATTCATTCACTGCAGGATAGGTCGGTGGGTATTCATAAAAATTGAAAATATTCCCTTCCTTTTTGATAACTTAACTTTCTTTCTTGCATTTAATCAAGTTCTAATTTACCGATTTTTGAAATTCAAATTTGCCTATTTATATTTTTAAGTGTTCTTCAAGTATATTTGCACTTATAAATTTAGAATGATCTAAAAAACCGATTCGCGTAATTTTTTGAATGACATCTGTTTAGATTCTGTATTATACAACAGATTCCTACCGAGCTCACCTGTAGTGAACGCATCTGTACATATATCCAAGTTTTGTGTGTTTCACATGATGAGGTATGAAGATTTCTAATTATATTACTATATTAGACACGATATTATATAATATTATTAGAAATAATAATATGAAAAATTACTCAAAATAAGAAATAATTCATATACATATGGTAATATTGAAGGAGACGCGGCTTCTACTGATGGTGCTGATTTAGATTTTCTATATTTTGGCGGCAACGCTGTAAAGCGACGATAACAGTCGCTGAAAATCGTTATACTTTGTAGGAAGTACTGTTTTCTTTTCCAACTAAATTATTATTTTTCCGAATAATTAATATTTCACTGCACTTGGACAAACTTTCTTCACTGAACACTTTTACCTGTGAAGTCGTCTTTCGGAAAAAAACGCAAAACGGACTAGCGTTGGACATTTTTATATTCCCTTCAACCGTCACTATGCTGCATCTCAAACAATTTCTTCTCGAATGGCTCCGTTTCCTTTCTATTTCTCCTACGGATGAATGATTGTTAATATGATATTTTTATTAATAAAAAAAATCAGCTGACAGTATGACGAGGGAAAACCTGTCAACTGACGTATTTAAGTAGGCGATCGGCGCCACGCCTGGCTCCGACGCTGCACCTTTCACTTCATCAGCTGACGACTTTTCCACCAACATAGAGCCAGCTGACGTTTTTATTTATTCAAAGTAGCATGTAAACTATCATCTGACAAATTTTTAACTGATAGGAAATCACTGAAAAAAAAATTTTTTTTGCATGTTTGTGTGACCAGCTGAGGGTGTAAGGGGTGAAGGCGACTAAGATAAGCCGTGCACGTGGTGCACCCTGCTAGATAACCAACGAGGCTCTGTCGACCGTATGATTACCGGTATAAGTAATCCCCTCTTATAAGCCAACAGCTACGGGTGGAGGAGTTAACAAGAGTAAGGGCACCCTATTGCCCTAGGGTTGAGAAATCGGCCCCAAAGGCGGAGGAATTACAAATAAGTAATTCAACGACATACGGATGTGGAAAGCCACGGGAGGACTACCACATTAAAGATCCCTAAGGATAGCCCTAGTACAAGCATGAAGGAAAATGAACGAGTAAGTGAAAACACTACTGATCATAGTTTATGGAGGCTAAGATCCGGCATGAGAAGAGATTGGGCTTCTCCGGTCGTCATCCAGCGAATACCCAATAAAAAAGAAAGAGAAACACGACTAAAGATATCAAAAGAAACACTCATGGTGGGCACATGGAACGTGAAAACTATGTTTCGAGCCGGGAAAATACATAATACAATTCTCGAAATGGACAGACTAAACATCGACATCCTCGGAATTAGTGAAATGAGGTGGCCCGGAAGTGGTCATTGTACTGTAGAAGATCATAAAGTGTACTATTCTGGCAGTGAAAATAACCAACACACTAGTGGTGTAGGAATCATATTCTCACCTAAACTCTCTCAGTATGATATGAGTTTTACTCCAGTTTCTGACAGAATAATTTTTATTGAAGTGAAGAGCACACCTATCAAATTGAACTTAATAGAAATATATTCACCCACTTCCGAAAAACCCGATGAAGAAGTGGAAATTGTATATTCAGCAGTATCTAATATATTAAAACAAGTTAAGAAAGAAGACTTAACTATCATTATGGGAGATTTCAGTGCCAAAATTGGCAAAGGCGACAACTCGGAACTGATTGGCGAGTTTGGACTAGGTACTAGAAACGAACGAGGCGAGAGGCTAAAGGATTTTGTGACAGAAGAACAATTTGTTATCCTGAATACCCTTTTCAAACAACCACCTCGAAGATTATATATATGGACTTCACCTCAGGATGAAGAAGGTCATATTGTAAGAAACCAGATAGACTATTTACTAGTAAATAAAAGGTACCGTAACAGTTGAACAGTGGCTAAAACATACCCAGGAGCTGACGTGCATTCAGATCATGCTCTTCTCTGCGGCAAATTTAAAATCAAGCTTAAAAAGGTAAAGAAAAGAATAAACAGGAAAAAATGGAATATAAGGAAACTCAGAGAGAATGAACAAACCCGACAAGTAGTAACTGAAAAAATAACTGAAGAATGTCGAAAACTCAAAGAAATCCCACACAACGTAGAATCGACTCATCCCAAAATGGCTGAAAAATTTCAAAGTATTGGTAATGAATTTCTGGTAGCACAAAGAGATAAAAAACAACCATGGATAACAGATGAAATATTAGAGTTGATGAATGCGAGGAGATTATTGGAAAGAGGTAAAATGGAGTACCGAAATATGCAAAGACTAATCCAACGTAAGATAAGGTGTGCAAAACAAGAATGGATAGAAAGACAGTGTGCAGAAATAGAAGAACTTGAGAAGAAACACGATACTTTCAACATGCACAAGAAAATAAAAGAGACATCGGATCTGTATAAATTCAATGTAAGCGGAAAAATTCAGGATAACAAAGGTAACATCATTGTAGATCGCTTAGGGAAAAAAAAAATTTGGAAAGAATACATAAACCATTTGTTCGAAGACCCAAGCAGATCGGAAAATCCTCCCACTTACCGGGTACCAAATTTCTTGCCGATTACCGTTGATGAGGTTACTCGAACCATAGTGGGGTTGAAGAATGGGAAAGCACCAGGGCCAGATAATATCCGGAATGAATTCTTAAAACTATTAAATGAAGAAGATATCAGATGGCTTACAGATATATTTAATGAAATATACTCCACTGGAATTATACCTGAAATATGGCTCAAAAGTACATTTATAACGCTACCTAAAAAATCAAGTGCAAACAACTGTGAAGACTTTCGTACGATTAGCCTTATGAGTCACTCTCTTAAACTTTTCTTGAAATTAATTCATCAAAGAATATATAGGATTTGCGAAGAACAGATTAGTTATACCCAGTTTGGGTTTAGAAATGCCCTAGGTACTAGGGAGGCACTTTTCAGTATCCAAGTCTTGTTCCAAAGAGCGCGGGATGTTAATCACGATATTTTCACATGCTTTATTGATTATCAAAAAGCATTTGATAAGGTTCAGCATAATAAGATGATGGAAGTTCTTGAATTAGCTGGATTAGAAAAACAAGACCTAAGAATTATAGCAAATCTTTATTGGAACCAGACCTCTTCAGTCAGAATAGAAAGTGAGGAATCCGAGGAAGTTATGATAAAGAGAGGAGTTCGACAGGGATGTGTACTTTCGCCATTAATATTCAACATATATTCAGAATACATATTTCGAGAAGCCCTGGAAAATACCTCCGACGGGGTGATTGTCAATGGCGAATGTATTAATAACATAAGATACGCGGACGATACGGTAATTATCTCAAATGATTTAAGAGGACTTCAAAGATTGATGGACAGAGTGGTAGAAGTAAGTGAAAGATACGGACTGCAGATGAATACAAAAAAGACCAAATTCATGATTATTTCTAAAAATAAACGCATACACGGCCAACTACTGTAACAACAAATATATCTACTTGGGAACAAATATCAATGAAGAATGGGACCACTCGGTTGAGATAAGATGCCGTATTGAAAAGGCCCGCACTACATTCCTTAAAATGGCAAAAATATTCAAAAGTAGAGACCTATCCTTAAACACCAAAATGCGAACATTGAGATGCTACGTATTTTCGACCCTCCTATACGGCGTTGAATCATGGACGCTATCTGAAGCATCATGCAAAAAATTAGAAGCTTTTGAATTTTGGCTATACCGTCGCATTCTGAGGATTTCATGGGTAGATCATATTACCAACGAAGAGGTGCTTCATAGAATGAAAAAAGAAATCTTGTATCAAGTAAAGAAGCGTAAACTTGAGTACCTGGGCCACATCATGAGAAATCCTGAAAGGTACCGGCTTTTGCAGCTTATACTACAGGGCAAAATACAAGGCAAAAGGAGTGTAGGAAGACGAAGAATCTCATGGCTGAGGAATCTCCGAGTATGGTTTAATACATCAACTGTGGGCTTATTTCGTGCAGCAGTGGATAAAGTCCGTATAGCCATTATGCTCACCAACATCCGGTAACGGATAGACATTAGCAGAAGAAGAAGTGACCAGCTGACGTATAATAAAACAATTTTTTTTTACGTGAGTGGGAGGCTGCCGCTGCTCCACCCACCCTCGTAGCCGCAGCTGACGTTCACGAGACTTCATGGCACAACTGTCTGAAGCATTTCACGAATTATCGCTTGAGAGGAAATGACCGACAAAATATACTATCTGGTTTGTATACTATAAGTTAACTGTCAGATTGCTTTATTTGGTAAATTTTTTGTAAAATGTCTCTAGGGGAGGATAGTAATTTACTGTATATTTTCGGTGGAAATTCATAGATTGACGTCGGCGAGACTATCTGCCTTTTGCTGGTTTTTATCGACAATGTCATCGGTCTTGTTTGTTCCGAGTGTTAGTATTTTGTTGAACAGTGAATTATTCTGTGTAGTAAATTCTCTGAGGTCATCGTTCCATGTTTCATTTCGATATTTACTGATTTTTTCATTGATGCTATTTTGTATTGCAGTATTTCGCAGGTAGTCTTGCCATCGTCTTATCGTGGCCCATATCTTCCTTATTTTATTTTTAAATTTTGTAAGTCTAATTATTTCGTCTCCCCCCCTCCCCCCCTTCGCGGTGAATTAATAGCTTTTTAAGACAGCGTGTCTTTCAGTTTGTATGCCTTTCGTTATCTGCGCTACTTCATTATCTATTTGCGTAGAGGATTTTAATAAGTCGTTTAACACAGTTTTTTCATTTGTTATGTTTCTAAATATATTCCAGTTTACTTTTAACAATCGGGTTGGTCTTCTATTATCTCTAAATACTCGATGGTTCCAGTACAGCATCATTTGTAGGTGTGGTCGGGCGTCAGCTCATTAAGGACAACAACGTCAGGTAAGTTGTTATTCGTATTTAATACTAGGTCAATGTCACTGGGAGTCATTCCGTTGATTGGATAATGTGTTAGGGTGTTTGTGCTTAAAATTTGGTTGTCACTGTCCAGGATATAGTCGCAGAGCAAATTACCGTTTCGGTTCGCTCCACGAATATTCCACATCATGTGACGCGCATTGAAATCTCCCGACACTGGAACCCTATTGTCTCAAGAATTCCGTCAAGTTCGCATACAGCAAGTCTAATATTAGTGAGGCGTAGCAACCTCTTATAATTACTCCATCAACAAGTTTAACGTCAATAGTTTCGATCGGGTTGGTGATGCTGTTTTTATGTGTTATTGAGTTTTTGATAATTATTGCTACACGGCCTCTTCTATTATTGCAATTAGATCTGTGTAGGCTATAGTTTTTTATATTTACCTTAAAATTATCATTTAATTTAATTTCGGTTAAGACAGCAATGTCCACCTTTTTATTATTAATGAAATTTAGCTTGTTCGCCAGGCTTTTAGTGTTTCATAGCATAATTTGAAGAAACGTGAACATAAAAGTATGTATTTACTTCCAGTTTTGTCGGATTGATTTTTATTACCCTTATTAGATCTTTCATGAATCGTATGATTTCTTTCATATTCAAGATATTGTTGAATTCCTTGATGACACTTACTTCTCTTTGGTTAATTTGCTGTCTGTATGGTTTCTGGCTAAGGATAGACTGTAAGTGATCTCTTAACTGTCATAAACATTCAATAATATCATGAACATGAAAGAAAAGATAAGATTTATGGAAGTCTAATAACGGTAATAAAAACCAATCTGACAAAACAGAAAAGGAGAATAACTATAATGAGCTTACTCCAAAATATTGAACAATATAATATATACTTACATACTTTCATGTCCACGCCTCTTAAAATTATGCTATGGA
This sequence comes from Diaprepes abbreviatus, assembly GCA_034092305.1. Taxonomy (NCBI): domain Eukaryota; kingdom Metazoa; phylum Arthropoda; class Insecta; order Coleoptera; family Curculionidae; genus Diaprepes; species Diaprepes abbreviatus. The sequence continues at coordinate 3,498,027 of JASJET010000187.1, forward strand.
ACGCCAATGGCCTAGCGAACAAGCTATGCGAAGTTATAAATTTCACTAATAGTAAAAAGGTGGACATTACTGTCATTACCGACACTAAATTATAATTTTAGGGTAAGTATAAGAAACTACAGCGTACACAGATTCAATAGCAATAATAGAGGGGGTGGTATAACAATACTTATTAAGAACTCAATAATTCAAAAAGATAAATAGCATCAGAAACCCGATCGAAAATATTGCGTCACAAACCCGGAAATTTGCTCTGGTACAGTAACAAATCTTAATTAAGCACAAACATCCCAATACATTATCGAACCAAAGGAATGACTCCCAGTTATATTGACTTAGCATTAAATAAGAATATCAACAACCTACCTGACCTTGTTGTCCTTAATGAGCTAGCGCCCGACTACCTATCGATGATCCTTTACTGAAATCATCGAGTACTCAGAGAGAATGGAAGACTAACCCGATTGTTAAAAAACATAAACTGGAACACATTTAGAAACATAATAAATGAAAAAACTATAATAAACAACTCAATAAAAATCTACACGCAAATAGATAATGAAATAGCACAGGTTAATGATAAACATACAAATTGCAAGTGACGCTGTATTAAAAAAGATACTAATTGGCCCCAAAGAAGGCAAATTACAGGACGGAATAATTAGATTTATAAAAATTAAAAATAAAATAAGGAAAATATGGACCAGAACAAGAAGACGACAAGACTGTGCACCATACCAAAATAAAAAGAAAAAATTAGTAAATATCGAAATGAAACACGGAACAATGTCATTGGACGACTTGCTACGCAAGATAATTCATTCTGGAGGTTAACCAAAAGGTTAAAGAAAAAATTCAATATAAAGTTCCAACACTCAGAATAAATAACACTCATGACATTGTCTATAACAACCAGCAAAAGGCAGAAATTATAGCAAGTAATCTCGCCGACTCTCGCAAGTTGGACGGCACACACTTCCGCGAGGGAGGGGAGTTCGACAACCCACCTGTTACAACTGATCACGAATTCACAACTTCCGGTCTAAGATACGGATTTGAAAATTTTATCTAAGTTTATTTAAATTTGTTATGAATATTCTATCACAAAAATGTAATCAGAGCTCAAAAGAAATAAGTTCGATCGGTACGAAAGGTCGGGAAAAACTTCAGTATATAAGTAGTAATACGACAAGGAATGATGTATATGCAGTGTTGCCGTATTGGATAGTTGATTTAAACTACGGGTACAAGTTTTTTATCCCTTAGTTTATTATATTTGTTTAAGATTACAAAGGGAACGTTGTAATGATCAAACATTTCAGTAAAACTTCACTAGGCTGCGGTAACCTTACATTTAAATCAATAAAAAGGTGGAGCTTACCCCTCTTACTCGGTAGGAAGGGATATGCGGAATTGCCACGTTTTCAACATAAATCCGAAAATTTAAATCTTTTATACTTGTTTCTAACAAAAGCATGTATATCACATTAAAATACTGATACCTAATCATTGACAATATTGTAAATTGATTTTTATGAATGAGACGGCGTACCAGTTTGAGTACTGTTTAGGAGCGTCAAAATTATAGCGCAGGATAAGAATTCTTGGTATATTTCTTCTATGGTACAACATTACAAGCAGATGGTAGTGTATGATTGGTTGTCGATGTTCGGTACAGGTGGTGTTAAAGTAAAGAGGAATGTTTGTTATGTGTTATATGTGTCTCCCCAAAATAAGGAGATCATTCCTAATTGGATTGCTTTCCCAAAAATTATAATGATAAGCACATTGCATATTTAATTTCACAATCTAAGTAACGACAAAATTTTTGAAAACAATTATTAAATTTTTAGTTATAAAGTTTAAAGGTACCTGTTCAAACTAATAAAATATCTTTTAAAATTTTCGTTTTTATCTATTTAAAAAAATCAAAAATGCAGTGTGACTTAAGAGAGCAGTTCCTGCCAGGCACCGCGTTAAGGTCCTGTCTTATTTCACAATTTATTTTTAGTTTATTAGTTAAATCAAAATATATTATATTCTTGATCGATTGATGCAACATATATACATGTTTTAATAGAAGTATATACAAGGAAGCTTTAATAGGTGTAAATTGAAGCCTCAAATTTAATTTTAGATGTTAAACACCACTCAAACATGTTCACTAACGCCAATTAACGAAAAAAACGAATGTGGCCTTTTGTCACATTCGCAGTAAACCAAAACTAGTCTTCTGATCAACATAGAAGAAAAGTATTCGTACATAGTGGTAAAAGTGCCTTCGGCATCCCGACTGATAACAATCTTTCATGCGAATATAATATTTTTAAATGTAATGTGTATAGCCTTTTTTCCACATAATTACATAACTACAAATACAATATTACTAAAATATTTAAATTTGAACTTTTGAACTTCTCCTTCCTTCTTATATACATATATATGTATTAGATAAAGTTGCAATCCCCCGAGTAGATTGAAAAACATCCCTCATAATGTCTTTGTTTTAACTACATCAAAACGGCCCTATTACAACGAAAAAATGCCCAGCTAAGATTTTTTTTAACCACAAAAAATACCACCTAGTAAAGTCTTTTGATTGAAAAAATCACCATCTTTTCCACAAAAAAAAGACACTCTTATAAGGCCTGTTTTGCCCACGAAAAAAAATACCCCATAATTTTTATATAAGCACGCTAAAGTCGCATCAAGGAATTGATGATTGTGACGAGAACATAGAATATATTTATCTAGAAAATAGTGTATTTTATAACATATATTCAACGTACAAACATTTATGTTAATAATAGCTTTAGGAAATTGATACTTTATTAATTTCAACAGGTATAGATAGTCCTTTAAACTTTATAACTAAAAATTTAATAAGATAATTGTTTTCAAAAATAATATTATTACTTCAATTGTGAAAATAAATATTCAATGTGCTTATCATTATAATTTTTGGAAAAGCAACCCAATAAGGAATGCTAACCTTATTTTGAGGACACTATCTGATTGTAATGTCGTCGTATCAAACACGCTAATGTCACACCAACCGATTGGTGCGATACGAAGACGAGTAATTCTTGACAAGATGGTGATCATATTTTTCGTAATTAGCTGAAAGGCAAACTACTGTTCATGTTGGCGATAGAACCAAGTACAACGAGCAGGTGGACTAATGGATAAGGCATCTATAGACTTAAGTTTTTCACGGGCGTTCGTACCGATCGGACCTATTTCTTATGAGCTCTCATAATATTTTTTGTGGTGGAATATTCATATTAAATTTAAACAAACTTAGATAAAATTTACAAATCCGTATCTTAGATAGGAAGTTAAATGTGTCGAAACGGTGTCTAATGGCCAGGTAAAAATTAAATTAAATTGGCCTAATTAAGTACTTAAAATTAGTGTAAATTGTAAATAAACAATGTGTAATAATAGTCAACACAATGTAAATAATATAAATATATAAAACATTAGTTTAAAAGTATAAATAGTGATAAGGTAAATTACGAATAGATAATTATTGATTAAACAATTTAAAAATAGCGGAGTCGTAAATTCAGGATCAATTGTAATAGGTGGAGTTGTTCAACCCCCCTCCCCGCAGAAGTGTCCCCCCCCTAACCTAAACAGAAACCGAGAAAATTTGAACTAACAGTCTATACACCCAATAACCCAACACCAAATATATTGGTATACATCCCAAACCTACCGACGCAAAATAGATATGAAATACTCCAACAAAAAGAAGAAGAAGAAAACAACAACGAAATGGAATATACAAATGATATCAGAGATAGTACAAAGAAGAACCTCCACAAGTAAACTAAAAGGATCAAGTGAAAGATAAAGTAAGAAAACCCTTCACTAAAATAACACAAAATAAAGAAGAAGAAACGAAAGGAAAACCACCTCCAACCATAGTCACTGGATATCCTAAAGTTATAAACTTCAAGCAAAACTATAACATAAAGAAAAACTATTCCATCAAAGTGACAAAATATAATACCATATTCCACCTATCATGTTTACGCTTCTAAAAATCTACCTGGAGGACATGGCAGATTTTTAATATTGTATAGCTATAATGGGGGACGACAAGAACCCTTTCCACACTTACGCCACAAAGCCAAAAAAAAAAACATGCCTTTGTGATCAAAGGTCTAGATCAAAAAGCAAAAATAAAGGATATTGAAAATACATTAATAGGCGACTACTAAACCAATCCCAAGAAAATATATTAAATGAGAACCGAAAGTAGGCCCTTGTATATACTCGTTACAAATGTAGACTACACATTATCGTACTTGCAAAGAAAAGTCAGAGTAATTTGTAACGCGAGTATCACTTAGGAGAGGAGGATCTCAAGCACGTATATAACCCAATGTAAACATTGTCAGAAATGGGGCCATGCAGCTTCTTTCTACAGCCAAAGAAAAAGATGCGTATGATGCGCCGAAGAACATCACATATCACAACGCATCTCTGAAAACGAAAGATGTGCAAATAGCAACAAACAGCACTGGACAAACAATATAAAATACCCTAAGTATTCATATAATATGAAGATCAAGAGAATAAAGAAAACAACAAAGGAAAGAACACCAAATATGCCGATGTCCTAACACCAAGGACGAACGCATATACTAAGGCCAGGGCAAGTGGCCCATAGGGGGAACAGCAAGTAGCCAATCGGAGGAAGAACAAGTACTTCATCGGGCACAGGGCAAGTGTGCCCTACCCACTCACCGAGACGGACCATGATGAGAAATATCAGTACAACCCAGAGAGTTTCCCTGAGCTGAGACAACACCTTACCCAAAGACAGTTGCCTACCCTTAGCCAACGCTCAACTCAAGGACAAGAACCTATTCTCAGGAACCAAGCAGACAGCAAACCAACCAAAGAGATGTAAGTGGCCTCTTAACTGTCATCACAGAATTCAATAATATTTTGAACATGAAAGAAATCATAAGTTATGAACGACCTAATAACGGTAATAAAAACTCATTGGACAAAACACCAATAGCTTTAGTGAGCTTCCTTCAAGACATTGAACAATATGATATTAAATTACATACTTTCATGTCCACGCTTTTAAAAATTATGCTATAGAACGCTAATGACCTGGAGAATAAGTTATGTGAATTTATAAATTTCATTAATAATAGACATTGCTATGTAGCCGAAACTATATTAAATGACAATTTTAGGGTACATATAAGCAACTATAACGTACACAGATTCAATAGTAATAATAGAGGGGACGGTGTAGCCATATTATCAAGAACTCAATAACTCAGAAAAGCTAAATAGCATCACAAACCTGATCGAAAATATAGGCGCTAAACTTGTTAATGAAATAAGAGGCCGAAAAAACTATAATAAACAATTTATTAAAAATCTCCACGCAAATAGATAATGAAGTAGCATAGCTAACGAAAAACATACAAACTGCAAGAGACGCTGTATCAAAAAAGATATTAATTCGCCCCAAAGAAGATAAATTACCAGACGAAATAATTAGACTTATAAAATTTAAGAATAAAATAAGGAAACTATGGGCCAGGATAAGACGACGGCAAGACTATCTGCGATACAAAGTAGCATCAAAGAAAAAATTAGTAGATATCCAAATAAAGCACGGAGGCTAACCAAAAGGCTAAAGAAAAAATTCAATAGTCCCAACATTCAGAACAAACAACAACGATGACATTATCCATAACAACGAGCAAAAGGCAGAAAGTATCGCATATAGTCTCGCCGACTTCTATCAAGCCAGCGCAAATACAAACAACAGTCATAATAACATAAACAGAGTCACCAATGAATTTAGAAAAAAGAACTATCCAATTCCACAGGGAACATATAGTGAACTACTAGGATCCCCTAGAGACGTTAGGCAAATTAATACGCCCTAGTTTTACAAATAATATTTCGATTTCTAGATAGCCCCAATTTTTATGCTACTATAATTCTCGTTAGTTCTAGGAAGTTCTATAGGTATATAAATAGGGACAGGATAAAAGTTTTAAAATAGTTGTATAGTGCAGGCGCCAAAAGAAGTTGAGTATGCTAAATATGAGGACCGGCAATAATGCTCAAATTATTATACCTGAAACTTTAAATAACAAAAAAAAAAACGGATGTTACCGGCACCTGTGTTGGTCCCTTCACTTCCTCTATTATCCCGCCCCGCGCGTAGACGAGCCAGAGCATGCCTCGCCCGGCAGCATTTTGATGCGACAATATATTGTTAGTGACGGTATATTATTTCGTATTTAAGCAATATAATTTGAGTTTTCTTGTATCTGAGTGTTTAATTATAGTATTTCATTGAAAAGAACGTGGGCAATGTCGCTACAAGTGACAAATGTAAAAAGGAGAAGACTAAACGAATTTAGTCGAAATACCAAAACCACAATTGTTTACAAGTATACAAAGAGCAGCAGATCGAAGAAAAGATGACATTAGTGACAAGTTAAAAAATAATTCAGACTTCACTATACAAATTTGTTCATGGTATCGAAGTTGAATGGCAAGTTACATCAGTGAAAGTTGTTGTAATGCTGGAAGAACTAAAAAGAGAGGAAGAAAGCAGGACATCCAATTAGTGGACCGATCTACTAGGAATGAGACAAACGAAGGTACTTCTTGGGAACTACGATCATAAGAAATTCAAGGAATGCATAAGCCTAAGCGAAAGCAACTCAGAATTCTCATAGGAATTCTGACAAGGCATTGATACCTGAAAGAACATCTCAAGAAACTCGGATTGGCAGAAAGAGAAGAGTAGAGATTCTGAGAGGAAGAAGACGAAACCTCTAGTCACATTCTTCCAGAGTGTAGCGCTTTAGAAAACCCTAAAAAGCGGTTCTTGGGAGCCAAATAGAAGGAGCGGAATTATCAACTTTAAAGCCACCCAACATCCTAAGGTTACTAAAGGATATAGCACTCGAGGACCAGCTCTGGTCGGCAAGGTATCTCTAACGACTTGGTAGTAGAAGGAGAACACAATAGATCTATTAGGTCGCAGTGTACTGATTCCCAATTTCACACACAACCTACATCAGTGAAGAAAAAATGTGTCAAGAATTAGCATTAAATAAACAGGACTCTTTGGGAATTTACAGTTATCCCCTAATAAGTCAGAAAATATCTCTTCACAATTCAGATTACAAGTCACTAGTATCCAAATATAATAAAGTTCCTGATATGCCGAATGCCCTAGATCGCTGACTGACAGATTACTCCATTGACTCTGTAGCTTCTGCTTTTACGGGTACAAAGAATCATATTTACTACATAGATACCATTTCATCTAGACTTCTGACCTCTGATTCTTTGAAAAGTGATTCACGGTTTGTCCCATATACCATTTCAGGGGGTTAAATATGTTCTTCTTCCCATGAATACAGGAAATCACTGGATTTTGACTGTACTTCATATACTAAATAATGCCATAATTATTTTGAATTCTAAAGATGAAATAAATATAAACACCAAAGAAATTTTTGATCAAATAAAGCTTTTCTTAGTAAGAAGAGACCAAATACAGAAAACTGAAAAATTAAAGATTAGGAAATGGAAACTCCAAAGTATTCCTCTTTACCCAAAACAACAAGAAAATGATAATGTCAGTTGTGGCATTTATATCTTATTTTACATAAGGACTATTTCATATATTCCAGACTTTAATGAATTTATGGAAAGATCAATGGATGATTTGTTCGATCCAGAACAATTTCGCATAACGTGTCAGAATATACTATTATTAACATCAAAATCTTGTTTTCAAGCCACTGCAGATATTTACGTTGAATATAATATATGTTATAGATGGGTACATGTAAATAAGGAATGTTTAAAATCTAATGATTTAACGGTGGAGATTGTTCAAAGCAAAGAATTCAAATTCATCTGCTACTGTAGTAGAATGGGCGGTATGACCGAAGTTTTTCAGTCCATAATAAACTTGAAATACGTTAATTTAGATAATATTGGAATTCATTTTTTTTCTTTTGAAATATTACCAGAATTCAAGAAAACTTTATAAAACTCGATGTAGAAATGAAGCGATAATATCGACATTTCTTGTTATTTCAAACCGGAACAATAAAAAAAATATAAAAATTAATAATGGAAGATTCAGATACCAAAAACTATTCTCTTGTTAATCAGATGGTGATGAAAGAATTCTGTCTAAATTTTGTTTTCAAATATTTCGGGTTTACCGGGAAAGTAGAATTAGTTAATAGGAAAATTGCAAACAATTATACCAGCTTGGAATAGTTTGAAAAGATACAACGACCTCAAAGAAAACCAGTCATTAAAGATACACATATCAAAACAATTTAAAACAAAAAATGCAGAGTACTTTTTTTGATATAGGGGTGTATCACTCCTCCAAAAGGGAAATAATGAGAATTTCTACCATTTTTAAACGATTTTATCTAAATAATAGATGATGAAATTATATACATGCAGCTGGTATATATAAATAAATATACATTTAGTAGAAACCAACTGAAAAAGCCTTATATTATAAGGACAAGTGCACTTTGTTCTATTTAGGAATCAAGAGCACTACTTTAAATTGCAAGAAACTACCAGAAAAAGGTGGAAAGTTCTCCGATTGGTAGTCTACCACTCCTGCAGACCAGTTCCGGACTCATTGATTCCCGTCAGTACAGAGCAGGCAAGTACACATCGCCATAAGAAAAGTGAATATTTTAAGCAAGTAAACAAAGAATTCCATACAAGCTGCGCCATTTCCTGGAATTTCATGCAATCTGAGCAGAATAATCGCTTGCGAGATATATTGAAATGTATAAGCACTCCTGCCCGTATAATATAAGGCTTTTTCGGTTGGTTTCTCCTAAATACGCATTTATTTATATATACCACCTGCAAGTATATCATTTCATCATCTACTATTAAATAGATCTCGCAAGATATTTTTCTGTTCTGATTGCATGAAATTCCGGAAGTTGGTGCTGCTTGAATAGAACTTTTTATTTAGTTTCGTATAAGTTGCTTAATGGGTTCACTCTTCTTATGATGAAGTGTACTTGCCCACCCTGTACTGACAGGGAACAATAAGTTCGAAATCAGCCTGCAGGCGGCTGTTCACTACCAACGGGAAATTTTTTCCACTTTTTTCTGATAGTTTTTTTGCAGTCTGAAGTAGTGCTTTCAATTCAAAACTAAAACAAAGCACGAATATTTTTATAAGGCCTTTACAGCTAGTTTCTCTTGAATTGCATTTATTTACATATACCATCATCTACTATTTGGATCTTGATTTTAAGGTGGCGAAAAATCTCAAGGAATGCTTTATTTAATAAAATATTATTTTCAATATAGGGGTGTACTACCACTTCTAAACAAGAACTGCACAAATCCATATTACATCTAGGTTAAAATTTATTTAGCGTTTTATATTTAAGCTAATTTTAATGTAGCTGAAAAGTATTTTTTTCAATATAGGGATGTACCACCATTTCTAAGTGGGTATTGCGCGAACCTATATTATTTTTAATTGAGCGACATTTAACTCCTTCCATTTTAGCCAATTTTATTGTGGCAAAAAATCCTAAAAGGTGTTTTATTTAATAAAATATTATTTTCAATATAGAAGTGTAAGCGGAAATTGCGCGAATTTATAAATTTTTAGTTGAAACATTTAACTCTTTCCATTTAAGCCAATTTTAATGTGGCAGAAAATCCTAAATGGTGTTTTATTTAATAAAGTATTGTTTTCAATACAAGGGTGTAGCACCCTTTCTAAGAGGAAATTGCGCGAATTTATATTATTTTTAATTGAAAAGCATTTAACTCTTTCCTTTTTGGCTAATTTTATTATGGCAAAAAATCCTAAAAGGTGTTTTATTTAATAAAATATTATTTTCAATATAGAAATGTAAGCGGAAATTGCGCGAATTTATATCATTTTTAGTTGAAACATTTAACTCTTTCCATTTAAGCCAATTTTAATGTGGCAGAAAATCCTAAAGGGTGTTTTATTTAATAAAGTATTATTTTCAATACAAGGGTGTACCACCCTTTCTAAGAGGAAATTGCGCGAATCTATATTTCTTTTTAGTTGATAGACATTTACCTCTTTCCATTTAAGCCAATTTCAATGTGGCAGAAAATCCTAAAGGATGTTTTATTTAGTAAAATATTATTTTCAATATTGGAGTGTACCACTCTTTTTGAGCGGAAATTGCGCAAATCTAAATTATTTTTAGTTAAAGGACATTTAATTTTTTCCATTTAAGCAAATTTTAATGTGGCAGAAAATCCTGAAGGGTGTTTAGTAAAATATTATTTTCAATATAGGGGTACCACCCTTTCTAAGCGGGAATTGCGCGAATCTATATTATTTTTATTTGAAAGATATTTAACTCTTTCCATTTAAGTCAATTTTAATATGGCAGAAAATCATAATAGGTGTTTTATGAGTAAAATATTATTTTCAATATTGCGGTGTACCACCCTTTCTTAGCGGAAATTGAAGGAATCTATATTATTTTTAGTTGAAAGACATTTAACTCTTTCCATTTAAGTCAATTTTAATATGGCAGAAAATCATAATGGGTGTTTTATGAGTAAAATATTATTGTCAATATTGCGGTGTACCACCTTTTCTAAGCGGGAATTGCGCGAATCTATATTATTTTTATTTGAAAGACATTTAACTCTTTCCATTTAAGTTAATTTTAATATGGCAGAAAATCATAATGGGTGTTTTATGAGTAAAATATTATTTTCAATATTGCGGTGTACCACCCTTTCTTAGCGGAAATTGAGCGAATCTATATTATTTTTAGTTGAAAGACGTTTAACCCATCCAATTAAGCCAATTTTAATGTGGCAGAAAATCCTAAAGGGTATTTTATTTAGTAAAATATTATATTCAATATAGACGCGTACCACCCTTTCTAAGCGGAAATTGCGCGAATCTATATTATTTTTAGTTGATAGACATTTACCTCTTTCCATGTAAGCCAATTTCAATGTGCAGAAAATCCTAAAGGGTGTTTTATTTACTAAAATATTATTTTTAATATAGCGGTGTACCATCCTTTCTAAGCGGAAATTCCGCAAATCTAGATTATTTTTAGTTGAAAGACATTTAACTCTTCCAATTAAGCCAATTTTAATGTGATAGTAAATCCTAAAGGGTGTTTTATTTAGTAAAATATTATTTTCAATATAGGGGTGTACCACCCTTTCTAAGAGGATATTCCGAAAATCTATATTATTTTTAGTTGAAAGACATTTAACTCTTTCCATTTAAGCCAATTTTAATGTAGCAGAAAATCTTAAAGGATATTTTATTTAGTAAAATATTATTTTCAATATAGGGGTGTACCATCTCTATATTATTTTTAGTTGATAGACATTTACCTCTTTCCATGTAAGTCCATTTCAATGTGCAGAAAATCCTAAAGTGTGATTCATTTACTAAAACATTTTTAATATGGGGATGTACCACCCTTTCTAAGCGGATATTGAGCCAATCAATATTACTTTTAGTTCAAGGACATTTAATTCTTTCCATTTAAGCCAATTTTGATGTGGCAGAAAATCCTAAAGGTTGTTTTATTTAGTAAAATATTACTTTCAATACAGGGGTGTACCACCCTCTCTAAGCGGAAATTGTGCGAATCTATATTATTATTAGTTGAAAGACATTTAACCTTTTCCAATGAAGCCATTTTTAATGTGGCAGTAAACCCTAAACGGTGTTTTATTTAGTAAAATATTATCTTCAATATTGAGGTGTACCACCCTTTCTAAACGGAAATTGCGCGAATCTATATTATTTTTAGTTAAAGGACATTTAACTCTTCCATTTAAGTCAATTTAAATGTGGCAGAAAATTCTAATGGGTGTTTTATGAGTAAAACATTATTTTCAATATTGGGGTGTACCACCCTTTCTAAGCGGAAATTGCGCGAATCTATATTATTTTTAGTTGAAACACATTTAATGCTTTCCATTTAAGCCAATTTTAAAGTGCCAGAAAATCCCAAAGGATGTTTTATTTAATAAAATATTATTTTCAATATTGGGGTGTACCACTCTTTTTGAGCGGAAATTGAGCGAATCTATATTATTATTAGTTGAAAGACATTTAACCCTTACCAATGAAGCCAATTTTAGTGTGGCAGTAAATCCTAAAGGGTATTTTATTTAGTAAAATATTATCTTCCATATTGGGGTATACCACCCTTTCTAAACGGAAATTGCGCAAACCTATATTATTTCTAGTTGAAAGACATTTAATGTTCCATTTAAGCCAATTTTAAAGTGGCAGAAAATCCTAAAGGATGTTAGTAAAATATTATTGTCAATATTGGGGTGTACCACTCTTTTTGAGCGGAAATTGCATGAATCAAAATTATTTGTAGTTAAAGGACATTTAATTCTTTCCATTTAAGCCAATTTTAATGTGGCAGAAAATCCTGAAGTGTGTTTAGTAAAATATTATTTTCAATATTGGGGTGTACCACCCTTTCTAAGCGGAAATTGCGCGAATCTATATTATTATTAGTTGAAAAACATTTAACCCTTTCCAATAAAGCCAATTTTAACGTGGCAGTAAATCCCAAAGGGTATTTTATTTAGTAAAATATCATCTTCAATATTGGGGTGTACCACCCTTTCTAAACGGAAATTGCGCAAACCTATATTACTCGTAGTTGAAAGACATTTAATGCTTTCCATTTAAGCCAATTTTAAAGTGGCAGAAAATCCTAGAGGATGTTTAATTTAGTAAAATATTATTTTCAATATTGGGGTGTACCAAGCCAATTTTAAAGTGGCAGAAAATCCTAAAGGATGTTTTATTTAGTAAAATATTATTCTCAACATTGGGGTGTACCACCCTTTCTAAGCGGAAATTGCGCGAATCTATATTATTATTAGTTGAAAGACATTTAACCCTTTCCAATGAAGCCAATTTTAATGTGGCAGTAAATCCTAAAGGGTATTTTATTTAGTAAAATATTATCTTCAATATTGGGGTGTACCACCCTTTTTAAACGGAAATTGGGCAAACCTATATTATTTCTAGTTGAAAGACACTTTATGCTTTCCATTAAAGCCAATTTTAAAGTGGCAGAAAATCCCAACGGATGTTTTATTTAATAAAATATTATTTTCAATATTGGGGTGTACCACTCTTTTTGAGCGGAAATTGAGCAAATATATATTATTATTAGTTGAAAGACATTTAACCCTTACCAATGAAGCCAATTTTAATGTGGCAGTAAATCCTAAAGGGTATTTTATTTAGTAAAATATTACCTTCAATATTGGGGTTTACCACCCTTTCTAAACGGAAATTGCGCAAACCTATATTATTTCTAGTTGAAAGACATTTAATGCTTTCCATTCAAGCCAATTTTAAAGTGGCAGAAAATCCTAAAGAAAGTTTTATTTAGTAAAATATTATTTTCAATATAGGGGTGTACCACTCCTTTTGAGCGGAAATTGCGCGAATCTATATTATTTTTAGTTAAAGGACATTTAACTCTTCCAGTTAAGTCAATTTAAATGTGGCAGAAAATTCTAATGGGTGTTTCTGAGTAAAATATTATTTTCAATATTGGGGTGTACCACCCTCTCTAAGCGGAAATTGCGCTAATCTATATTATTTTTAGTTGAAAGACATTTAATTCTTTCCATTTAAGCCAATTCTAAAGTGGCAGAAAATCCTAAAGGATGTTTCATTTAGTAAAATATTATTTTCAATATTGGGGTGTACCAAGCCAATTTTAAAGTGGCAGAAAATCCTAAAGGATGTTTTATTTAGTAAAATATTATTCTCAAAATTGGGGTGTACCACCCTTTCTAAGCGGAAATTGCGCGAATCTATATTATTATTAGTTGAAAGACATTTAACCCTTTCCAATGAAGCCAATTTTAATGTGACAGTAAATTCTAAAGGGTGTTTCATTTAGTAAAATATTATCTTCAATACTGGGGTGTACCACCCTTTCTAAGCGGAAATTGCGCGAATCTATATTATTTTTAGTTTAAGGACATTTCTTTCTTTCCATTTAAGCCAATTTTAATGTGGTAGAAAATCCGGAATGGTGTTTAGTAAAATGTTATTTTCAATATAGGGGTGCACCACCCTTTCTAAGCGGAAATTGAACGAATCTATATTATTTTAATTCAAGGACATTTAATTCTTTCCATTTAAGACAATTTTAATGTGGCAGAAAATCCTAAAGGGTGTTTTATTTTGTAAAATATTATTCTCAATATAGAGGTGTACCACCCTTTCTAAGCAGAAATCGCGCGAATTTATATTATTAGTTGAAAGACATTTAACCCTTTCCAATGAAGCCAATTTTAATTTGGCAGTAAATCCTAAAGGGTGTTTTATTTAGTAAAACATTATTTTCAATATTGGGGTGTACCACCCTTTCTAAACGAAAATTGCGCAAATCTATATTACTTCTAGTTGAAAGGCATTTAACTCTTTCCATTTAAGCCAATTTTAAAGTGGCAGAAAATCCTAAAGAATGTTTTATTTAGTAAAATATTATTTTCAATATTGGGGTGTACCACTCTTTTTGAGCGGAAATTGCGAGAATCTATATTATTTTTAATTAAAGGACATTTAATACTTTCCATTTAAGCCAATTTTAATGTGGCAGAAAATCCTAAAGGGTATTTTTTTTATTAAAATATTATCTTCAATATTGGGGTGTACCACCCTTTCTAAACAGAAAAATTGCGCAAACCTATATTATTTCTAGTTGAAAGGGATTTAATACTTTCCATTTAACCCAATTTTAAAGTAGCAGAAAATCCTAAAGGATGTTGTATTTAGTAAAATATTATTTTCAATATTGGGGCGTACCACTCTTTTCGAGCGGAAATTGCGAGAATCTATATTATTTTTAATTAAAGGACATTTAATACTTTCCATTTAAGCCAATTTTAATGTGGCAGAAAATCCTAAAGGGTATTTTTTTTTAGTAAAATATTATCTTCAATATTGGGGTGTACCACCCTTTCTAAACAGAAAAATTGTGCAAACCTATATTATTTCTAGTTGAAAGACATTTAATACTTTCCATTTAACCCAATTTTAAAGTGGCAGAAAATCCTAAAGGATGTTTTATTTAGTAAAATATTATTCTCAACATTGGGGTGTACCACCCTTTCTAAGCGGAAATTGCGCGAATCTATATTATTATTAGTTGAAAGACATTTAACCCTTTCCAATGAAGCCAATTTTAATGTGACAGTAAATTCTAAAGGGTGTTTCATTTAGTAAAATATTATCTTCAATACTGGGGTGTACCACCCTTTCTAAGCGGA
The DNA here is from genome assembly GCA_034092305.1 of Diaprepes abbreviatus. Taxonomy (NCBI): domain Eukaryota; kingdom Metazoa; phylum Arthropoda; class Insecta; order Coleoptera; family Curculionidae; genus Diaprepes; species Diaprepes abbreviatus. Next base: position 3,513,387 of record JASJET010000187.1, read on the forward strand.
AATTGCGCGAATCTATATTATTTTTAGTTTAAGGACATTTCTTTCTTACCATTTAAGCCAATTTTAATGTGGTAGAAAATCCGGAATGGTGTTTAGTAAAATGTTATTTTCAATATAGGGGTGCACCACCCTTTCTAAGCGGAAATTGAACGAATCTATATTATTTTAATTCAAGGACATTTAATTCTTTCCATTTAAGACAATTTTAATGTGGCAGAAAATCCTAAAGGGTGTTTTATTTTGTAAAATATTATTCTCAATATAGAGGTGTGCCACCCTTTCTAAGCAGAAATCGCGCGAATTTATATTATTAGTTGAAAGACATTTAACCCTTTCCAATGAAGCCAATTTTAATTTGGCAGTAAATCCTAAAGGGTGTTTTATTTAGTAAAACATTATTTTCAATATTGGGGTGTACCACCCTTTCTAAACGAAAATTGCGCAAATCTATATTACTTCTAGTTGAAAGGCATTTAACTCTTTCCATTTAAGCCAATTTTAAAGTGGCAGAAAATCCTAAAGAATGTTTTATTTAGTAAAATATTATTTTCAATATTGGGGTGTACCACTCTTTTTGAGCGGAAATTGCGAGAATCTATATTATTTTTAATTAAAGGACATTTAATACTTTCCATTTAAGCCAATTTTAATGTGGCAGAAAATCCTAAAGGGTATTTTTTTTATTAAAATATTATCTTCAATATTGGGGTGTACCACCCTTTCTAAACAGAAAAATTGCGCAAACCTATATTATTTCTAGTTGAAAGGGATTTAATACTTTCCATTTAACCCAATTTTAAAGTAGCAGAAAATCCTAAAGGATGTTGTATTTAGTAAAATATTATTTTCAATATTGGGGTGTACCACTCTTTTCGAGCGGAAATTGCGAGAATCTATATTATTTTTAATTAAAGGACATTTAATACTTTCCATTTAAGCCAATTTTAATGTGGCAGAAAATCCTAAAGGGTATTTTTTTTTAGTAAAATATTATCTTCAATATTGGGGTGTACCACCCTTTCTAAACAGAAAAATTGCGCAAACCTATATTATTTCTAGTTGAAAGACATTTAATACTTTCCATTTAACCCAATTTTAAAGTGGCAGAAAATCCTAAAGGATGTTTTATTTAGTAAAATATTATTCTCAACATTGGGGTGTACCACCCTTTCTAAGCGGAAATTGCGCGAATCTATATTATTATTAGTTGAAAGACATTTAACCCTTTCCAATGAAGCCAATTTTAATGTGACAGTAAATTCTAAAGGGTGTTTCATTTAGTAAAATATTATCTTCAATACTGGGGTGTACCACCCTTTCTAAGCGGAAATTGCGCGAATCTATATTATTTTTAGTTTAAGGACATTTCTTTCTTACCATTTAAGCCAATTTTAATGTGGTAGAAAATCCGGAATGGTGTTTAGTAAAATGTTATTTTCAATATAGGGGTGCACCACCCTTTCTAAGCGGAAATTGAACGAATCTATATTATTTTAATTCAAGGACATTTAATTCTTTCCATTTAAGACAATTTTAATGTGGCAGAAAATCCTAAAGGGTGTTTTATTTTGTAAAATATTATTCTCAATATAGAGGTGTACCACCCTTTCTAAGCAGAAATCGCGCGAATTTATATTATTAGTTGAAAGACATTTAACCCTTTCCAATGAAGCCAATTTTAATTTGGCAGTAAATCCTAAAGGGTGTTTTATTTAGTAAAACATTATTTTCAATATTGGGGTGTACCACCCTTTCTAAACGAAAATTGCGCAAATCTATATTACTTCTAGTTGAAAGGCATTTAACTCTTTCCATTTAAGCCAATTTTAAAGTGGCAGAAAATCCTAAAGAATGTTTTATTTAGTAAAATATTATTTTCAATATTGGGGTGTACCACTCTTTTTGAGCGGAAATTGCGAGAATCTATATTATTTTTAATTAAAGGACATTTAATACTTTCCATTTAAGCCAATTTTAATGTGGCAGAAAATCCTAAAGGGTATTTTTTTTATTAAAATATTATCTTCAATATTGGGGTGTACCACCCTTTCTAAACAGAAAAATTGCGCAAACCTATATTATTTCTAGTTGAAAGAGATTTAATACTTTCCATTTAACCCAATTTTAAAGTAGCAGAAAATCCTAAAGGATGTTGTATTTAGTAAAATATTATTTTCAATATTGGGGTGTACCACTCTTTTCGAGCGGAAATTGCGAGAATCTATATTATTTTTAATTAAAGGACATTTAATACTTTCCATTTAAGCCAATTTTAATGTGGCAGAAAATCCTAAAGGGTATTTTTTTTTAGTAAAATATTATCTTCAATATTGGGGTGTACCACCCTTTCTAAACAGAAAAATTGCGCAAACCTATATTATTTCTAGTTGAAAGACATTTAATACTGTCCATTTAACCCAATTTTAAAGTGGCAGAAAATCCTAAAGGAAGTTGTATTTAGTAAAATATTATTTTCAATATTGGGGTGTACCACTCTTTTTGAGCGGAAATTGCGCAAATCTATATTATTTTTAGGTAAAGGACATTTAACTCTTCCATTTAAGTCAATTTAAATGTGGCAGAAAATTCTAATGGGTGTTTTATGAGTAAAATATTATTTTCAATATTGGGGTGTACCACCCTTTCTAAGCGGAAATTGCGCGAATCTATATTATTTTTAGTTGAAAGACATTTAATGCTTTCCATTTAAGCCAATTTTAATGTGGCAGAAAATCCTGAAGGGTGTTTAGTAAAATATTATTTTCAATATAGGGGTGTACCACCCTTCCTAAGCGGAAATTGAGCGAATCTATATTATTTTTAATTCAAGGACATTTAATTCTTTCCATGTAAGTCAATTTTAATGTGGCAGAAAATCCTAAAGGGTGTTTTATTTAGTAAAATAATATTCTCAATATAGGGGTGTACCACCCTTTCTAAGCAGAAATTGCGCGAATCTATATTATTAGTTGAAAGACATTTAACCCTTTCCAATGAAGCCAATTTTAATGTGGCAGTAAATCCTAAAGGGTGTTTTATTTAGTATAATATTATCTTCAATATTGGGGTGTACTACCCTTTCTAAACGAAAATTGCGCAAATCTATATTATTTCAAGTTGAAAGACATTTAAGTCTTTCCATTTAAGCCAATTTTAAAGTGGCAGAAAATCCTAAGGGATGTTTTATTCGGTAAAATATTATTTTCAATATTTCTCTTTTCATTTAAGTCAATTTTAATGTGGCAGAAAATCCTAAAAGGTGTTTTATTTCGTAAAATGTTATTCTCAATCTAGGGGTGTACCATTCTTTTTGAGCGAAAATTGCATGAATCAAAATTATTTTTATTTAAATGACATTTAATTATTTCCATTTAAGCCAATTTTAATGTGGCAGAAAATCCTGAAGTGTGTTTAGTAAAATTTTATTCTCAATATAGGGGTGTATCACCCTTTCCAAGCGGAAATTGAGCAAATCTGTATCATTTTTAAAGTACATTTATCTCTCTTCATTTAAGTCAATTTTAATGTGGCAGAAAATCCTAAAAAGTGTTTTATTTAGTAAAATATTATTCTCAATCCAGGGGTGTATCACCCTTTCTAAGCGAGAATTGCGCGAATCTATATTATTTTTAGTTGAAAGGCATTTAACTCTTTCCATTTAAGTCAATTTTAATGTGACAGAAAATCCTATTGGGTGTTTTATTGGGTAAAATATTATTTTCAATATTGGGTTGTATCACCCTTTCTAAGCGGAAATTGCGCTAATCTATATTATTTTCAGTTGAAAGACATTTAACTCTTTCTATTTAAGCTGATTTTAAAGTGGCAGAAAATCCTAAAGGATGTTTTATTTAGTAAAATATTATTTTCAATATTGGGGAGTACCACTCTTTTTGAGCGGAAATTGCATGAATCAAAATTATTTTTAGTTAAAGGACATTTAATTCTTTCCATTTAAGCCAATTTTAATGTGAGAGAAAATCCTGAAGGGTGTTCAGTAAAACATTATTTTCAATATAAAGTTGTACCACCCTTTCCAAGCGGAAATTGAGGAAATCTATATCATTTTTGGTTAAAGGACATTTAACTCTTCTCATTTAAGTCAATTTTAATGTGGCAGAAAATCCTAAAAGGTGTTTTATTTAGTAAAATGTTAATCTCAATCTAGGGGTGTACCACCCTTTCTAAGCGAGAATTGCGCGAATAATATTATTTTTAGTTCAAAGACATTTAACTCTTTCCATTTAAGTCAATTTTAAAGTGGCAGAAAATCCTAAAGGATGTTTTATTTAGTAAAATATTATTCTCAATCTAGGGGTGTACCACCCTTTCTAAGCGAGAATTGCGCAATTCTATATTACTTTTAGTTGAACGACATTTAACTCTTTCTATTTAAGCCAATTTTAAAGTGGCAGTAAATCCTAAATGAAGTTTTATTTAGTAAAATATTATTCTCAATCTAGGGGTGTACCACCCTTTCTAAGCGAGAATTGCGCAATTCTATATTATTTTTAGTTGAACGACATTTAACTCTTTCTATTTAAGCCAATTTTAAAGTGGCAGAAAATCCTAAAGGATGTTTTATTTAGTAAAATATTATTCTCAATCTAGGGGTGTACCACCCTTTCTAAGCGAGAATTGAGCAATTTTACAATATTTTTAGTTGAACGACATTTAACTCTTTCTATTTAAGCCAATTTTAAAGTGGCAGAAAATCCTAAAGAATGTTTTATTTAGTAAAATATTCTCAATATAGGGGTGTACCACCCTTTTTAAGCGAAAATTGCGCGAATCTATATTATTTTTAGTTGAAAGGCATTTAACTCTTTCTATTTAAGCCAATTTTAAAGTGGCAGAAAATCCTAAAGGATATTTTATTTAGTAAAATATTATTTTCAATTTTGGGGTGTACCACTCATTTTGAGCGGAAATTGCATGAATCAAAATTATTTTTATTTAAAGGACATTTAATTCTTTCCATTTAAGCCAATTTTAATGGGGCAGAAAATCCTGAAGTGTGTTTAGTAAAATAGTATTTTCAATATAGGGGTGTACCACCCTTTCCAAGCGGAAATTGAGCAAATCTGTATCATTTTCAGTTAAAGTACATTTAACTCTCTTCATTTAAGTCAATTTTAATGTGGCAGAAAATCCTAAAAGGTGTTTTATTTAGTAAAATATTATTCTCAATCTAGGGGTGTACCACCCTTTCTAAGCGAGAATTACGCGAATCTATATTATTTTTAGTTGAAAGACATTTAACTATTTCCATTTAAGTCAATTTTAATGTGGCAGAAAATCCTAATGGGTCTTTTATCGAGTAAAATATTATTTTCAATATTGGGGTGTACCACCCTTTCTAAACGGAAATTGAGCAAATCTGTATCATTTTTAGTTAAAGTACATTTAACTCTCTTCATTTAAGTCAATTTTAATGTGGCAGAAAATTCTAAAAGGTGTTTTATTTAGTAAAATATTATTCTCAATTTAGGGGTGTACCACCCTTTCTAAGCGAGAATTGCGCGAATCTATATTATTTTTAGTTGAAAGACATTTAACTCTTTCCATTTAAGTCAATTTTAATGTGGCAGAAAATCCTAAAGGGTGTTTTATTTAGTAAAATATTATTCCCAATCTAGGGGTGTACCACTCTTTCTAATAGAAATTGCGCGAATCTGTATTATTTTTAGTTAAAGGACATTTAACTCTTTCCATTTAAGCCAATTTTAATGTGGCAGCAAATCCTAAAGGATGTTTTATTTAGTAAAATATTATTCTCAATATAGGGTGTATCACTCTTTTTAAGTGGAAATTGCGCGAATCTATATTATTTTTAGTTGAAAGACATTTAACTTTTTCTATTTAAGCCAATTTTAAAGTGGCAGAAAATCCTAATGGGTCTTTTATCGAGTAAAATATTATTTTCAATATTGGGGTGTATACCACCCTTTCTAAGCGGAAATTGAGCAAATCTGTATCATTTTTAGTTAAAGTACATTTAACTCTCTTCATTTAAGTCAATTTTAATGTGGGAGAAAATTCTAAAAGGTGTTTTATTTAGTAAAATATTATTCTCAATCTAGGGTGTACCACCCTTTCTAAGCGAGAATTGCGCGAATCTATTTTATTTTTAGTTGAATGACATATAACTCTTTCCATTTAAGTCAATTTTAATGTGGCAGAAAATCCTAAAGAGTGTTTTATTTAGTAAAATATTATTCCCAATCTAGGGGTGTACCACTCTTTCTAATAGAAATTGCGCGAATCTGTATTATTTTTAGTTAAAGGACATTTAACTCTTTCCATTTAAGCCAATTTTAATGTGGCAGCAAATCCTAAAGGATGTTTTATTTAGTAAAATATTATTCTCAATATAGGGGTGTATCACTCTTTTTAAGTGGAAATTGCGCGAATCTATATTATTTTTAGTTGAAAGACATTTAACTTTTTCTATTTAAGCCAATTTTAAAGTGGCAGAAAATCCTAATGGGTCTTTTATCGAGTAAAATATTATTTTCAATATTGGGGTGTACCACCCTTTCTAAGCGGAAATTGAGCAAATCTGTATCATTTTTAGTTAAAGTACATTTAACTCTCTTCATTTAAGTCAATTTTAATGTGGCAGAAAATTCTAAAAGGTGTTTTATTTAGTAAAATATTATTCTCAATCTAGGGTGTACCACCCTTTCTAAGCGAGAATTGCGCGAATCTATATTATTTTTAGTTGAAAGACATTTAACCCTTTCCTTTAGTAAAATATTATTCTCAATATAGGGGTGTATCACTCTTTTTAAGTGGAAATTGCGCGAATCTATATTATTTTTAGTTGAAAGACATTTAACTTTTTCTATTTAAGCCAATTTTAAAGTGGCAGAAAATCCTAAAGAATGTTTCATTTAGTAAAATATTATTCTCAATATAGGGGTGTACCACCCTTTTTAAGCGGAAATTGCGCTAATCTATATTATTTTTAGTTAAAATACATTTAGCTCTTTCCATTTAAGCCAATTTTAATGTGGCAGAAAATCCTGAAGTGTGTTTAGTAAAATATTATTTTCAATATAGGGGTGTACCACCCTTTCTAAGCGAGAATTGCGCAAATCTATATTATTTTTAGTTGAAAGACATTTAACCCTTTCCAATTAAGCCAATTTTAATGTGATGGAAAATCCTAAAGGGTGTTTTATTTAGGGAAATATTATCTTCAATATAGGGATGTACCACCCTTTCTAAACAGAAATTGAACGAATCTATATTATTTTTAGTTAAAATACATTTAACTTTTTTCATTTAAGCCAAATTTAATGTGGCAGAAAATCTTAAAGGGTGTTTTATAGTAAAGTATTCTTTTCAATATAGGGGTGTACCACCCTCTCTAAGAGGGAATTGCGCGAATCTATATTATTTTTAGTTGAAAGACATTTAATGCTTTCCATTTAAGCCAATTTTAAAGTGGCAGAAAATCCTAAAGGATATTTTATTTAGTAAAATATTATTTTCAATTTTGGGGTGTACCACTCATTTTGAGCGGAAATTGCATGAATCAAAATTATTTTTATTTAAAGGACATTTAATTCTTTCCATTTAAGCCAATTTTAATGGGGCAGAAAATCCTGAAGTGTGTTTAGTAAAATAGTATTTTCAATATAGGGGTGTACCACCCTTTCCAAGCGGAAATTGAGCAAATCTGTATCATTTTCAGTTAAAGTACATTTAACTCTCTTCATTTAAGTCAATTTTAATGTGGCAGAAAATCCTAAAAGGTGTTTTATTTAGTAAAATATTATTCTCAATCTAGGGGTGTACCACCCTTTCTAAGCGAGAATTACGCGAATCTATATTATTTTTAGTTGAAAGACATTTAACTATTTCCATTTAAGTCAATTTTAATGTGGCAGAAAATCCTAATGGGTCTTTTATCGAGTAAAATATTATTTTCAATATTGGGGTGTACCACCCTTTCTAAACGGAAATTGAGCAAATCTGTATCATTTTTAGTTAAAGTACATTTAACTCTCTTCATTTAAGTCAATTTTAATGTGGCAGAAAATTCTAAAAGGTGTTTTATTTAGTAAAATATTATTCTCAATTTAGGGGTGTACCACCCTTTCTAAGCGAGAATTGCGCGAATCTATATTATTTTTAGTTGAAAGACATTTAACTCTTTCCATTTAAGTCAATTTTAATGTGGCAGAAAATCCTAAAGGGTGTTTTATTTAGTAAAATATTATTCCCAATCTAGGGGTGTACCACTCTTTCTAATAGAAATTGCGCGAATCTGTATTATTTTTAGTTAAAGGACATTTAACTCTTTCCATTTAAGCCAATTTTAATGTGGCAGCAAATCCTAAAGGATGTTTTATTTAGTAAAATATTATTCTCAATATAGGGTGTATCACTCTTTTTAAGTGGAAATTGCGCGAATCTATATTATTTTTAGTTGAAAGACATTTAACATTTTCTATTTAAGCCAATTTTAAAGTGGCAGAAAATCCTAATGGGTCTTTTATCGAGTAAAATATTATTTTCAATATTGGGGTGTACCACCCTTTCTAAGCGGAAATTGAGCAAATCTGTATCATTTTTAGTTAAAGTACATTTAACTCTCTTCATTTAAGTCAATTTTAATGTGGGAGAAAATTCTAAAAGGTGTTTTATTTAGTAAAATATTATTCTCAATCTAGGGTGTACCACCCTTTCTAAGCGAGAATTGCGCGAATCTATTTTATTTTTAGTTGAATGACATATAACTCTTTCCATTTAAGTCAATTTTAATGTGGCAGCAAATCCTAAAGGATGTTTTATTTAGTAAAATATTATTCTCAATATAGGGTGTATCACTCTTTTTAAGTGGAAATTGCGCGAATCTATATTATTTTTAGTTGAAAGACATTTAACATTTTCTATTTAAGCCAATTTTAAAGTGGCAGAAAATCCTAATGGGTCTTTTATCGAGTAAAATATTATTTTCAATATTGGGGTGTACCACCCTTTCTAAGCGGAAATTGAGCAAATCTGTATCATTTTTAGTTAAAGTACATTTAACTCTCTTCATTTAAGTCAATTTTAATGTGGGAGAAAATTCTAAAAGGTGTTTTATTTAGTAAAATATTATTCTCAATCTAGGGTGTACCACCCTTTCTAAGCGAGAATTGCGCGAATCTATTTTATTTTTAGTTGAATGACATATAACTCTTTCCATTTAAGTCAATTTTAATGTGGCAGAAAATCCTAAAGAGTGTTTTATTTAGTAAAATATTATTCCCAATCTAGGGGTGTACCACTCTTTCTAATAGAAATTGCGCGAATCTGTATTATTTTTAGTTAAAGACATTTAACTCTTTCCATTTAAGCCAATTTTAATGTGGCAGCAAATCCTAAAGGATGTTTTATTTAGTAAAATATTATTCTCAATATAGGGGTGTATCACTCTTTTTAAGTGGAAATTGCGCGAATCTATATTATTTTTAGTTGAAAGACATTTAACTTTTTCTATTTAAGCCAATTTTAAAGTGGCAGAAAATCCTAATGGGTCTTTTATCGAGTAAAATATTATTTTCAATATTGGGGTGTACCACCCTTTCTAAGCGGAAATTGAGCAAATCTGTATCATTTTTAGTTAAAGTACATTTAACTCTCTTCATTTAAGTCAATTTTAATGTGGCAGAAAATTCTAAAAGGTGTTTTATTTAGTAAAATATTATTCTCAATCTAGGGTGTACCACCCTTTCTAAGCGAGAATTGCGCGAATCTATATTATTTTTAGTTGAAAGACATTTAACCCTTTCCTTTAGTAAAATATTATTCTCAATATAGGGGTGTATCACTCTTTTTAAGTGGAAATTGCGCGAATCTATATTATTTTTAGTTGAAAGACATTTAACTTTTTCTATTTAAGCCAATTTTAAAGTGGCAGAAAATCCTAAAGAATGTTTCATTTAGTAAAATATTATTCTCAATATAGGGGTGTACCACCCTTTTTAAGCGGAAATTGCGCTAATCTATATTATTTTTAGTTAAAATACATTTAGCTCTTTCCATTTAAGCCAATTTTAATGTGGCAGAAAATCCTGAAGTGTGTTTAGTAAAATATTATTTTCAATATAGGGGTGTACCACCCTTTCTAAGCGAGAATTGCGCAAATCTATATTATTTTTAGTTGAAAGACATTTAACCCTTTCCAATTAAGCCAATTTTAATGTGGTGGAAAATCCTAAAGGGTGTTTTATTTAGGGAAATATTATCTTCAATATAGGGATGTACCACCCTTTCTAAACAGAAATTGAACGAATCTATATTATTTTTAGTTAAAATACATTTAACTTTTTTCATTTAAGCCAAATTTAATGTGGCAGAAAATCTTAAAGGGTGTTTTATAGTAAAGTATTCTTTTCAATATAGGGGTGTACCACCCTCTCTAAGAGGGAATTGCGCGAATCTATATTATTTTTAGTTGAAAGACATTTAACTCTTTCCATTTAAGACAATTTTAATGTAGCAGAAAATCCTAAAGGGTGTTTTATTTGGTAAAATTTTATTTTCGATAAAGGGGTGTACCACCCTTTCTAAGCGGAAATTACGCGAATTAATATTATTTTTAGTTGAAAGACATTTAACCCTTCCATTTAAGCCAATTCTAATGTGGCAGAAAATCGTAAAGGGTGTTTTGTTTAGTAAGATATAATTTTCAAGAGGGAATTGCACGAATCTATATTATTTTTAGTTGAAAGGCATTTAACTCATTCCATTTAGGCTAATTTTAATGTGACAGAAAACCCTAAAGGGTGTTTAATTTAGTAAAATATTATTTTCATTATAGGGATGTACCAACCCTTCTAAGCGGAAATTGCGCGAATCTATATTATTTATAGTTGAAGGACATCTAACTCTTTCCATTTAAGGTAATTTCAAAGTAGCAAGGAAATCCTAAAGGGTGTTTTATTTAGTAAAATATTATTTTCAATATAGGGGTGTACCAACCCCGCTAAGCGAGAATTACGCGAATTTCTATTTCAGCCAATTTTATTGTGGAAAAAATCCTAAAGGGTATTTTATTTAGTAAAGTATTATTTTCAATACAGGGGTGCACCACCCTTTCTAAACGGAAATTGCGCGAATCCATATTATTTTTAGCTGAGAGATATTTAACTCCATTTAAGCCAATTTTAATGTGGCAGAAAATCCTAAAGGATATTTTATTTAGTAAAATATTATTTTCAATGTTGGGATGTACCACTCTTTTTGAGCGGAAATTGCGCGAATCTATATTATTTTTAGTTAAAAGACATTAATTTCTTTCTACTTAAGCCAATTTTAATGTGGCAGAAAATCCTGAAAGATATTTTAATTAGTAATATATTACTTTCTATATAGGGGTTTACCAACCTTTCTAAGCGGAAATTGAGCGCATCTATATTATTTTTAGTTAAAGGACATTTAACTTTTAAGCCAATTTTAATGTGGCAGAAAATCCCAAAGGCTGTTTTATTTAGTAAAATATTATTCTCAATATAGTGGTGTACCACTCTTTTTGAGCGGAAATTGCGCGAATCTATATTATTTTTAGTTAAAAGACATTTAATTCTTTCCACTTAAGCCAATTTTCATGTGACAGAACATCCTGAAGGGTGTTTTATTTAGTAATATATTATTTTCTATATAGGGGTGTACCAACCTTTCTAAGCGGAAATTAAGCGAATCTATATTATTTTTAGTTAAAGGACATTTAATTCTTTCTATTTAAGCCAATTTTAATGTGAGAGAAAATCCTGAAGGGTGTTTTGTTTAGTAAAATATTATTTTTAATATAGGGGTGTACCAACCTTTCTAAGCAGAAATTGAGCGAATCTATGTTATTTTTAGTTAAAGGACATTTAACTCTTTCCATTTAAGCCAAATTTAACATGGCAGAAAATCCCAAAGGACGCTTTATTGTTTAGCAAAATATTATTTTCATTATAACGAGGTACCACTCCTTCTAAGTGGGATTTGCGCATGTCTATATCATTTTTAGTTGAAATATTTTTAACCCTTTCCATTAAAGCCAATTTTAAGGAGGCAAAATATCTTAGTGGGTTTCCTTTATTAAAATATTATTTTAATATGGAAAATACCCTTCAGGTTCTTTTACATCTTCCAAAGGGACATTATTGCAGTTCTGTGATGTTATTAGTTAAAAAACTGTGTATTTAATTGTTGATTTAATTATTTTTCCCTACTGTTTGAATTATTTTTTATCGTCATTTCACATAAGTGACTCTATAATATTGAAACTCATTGGTAAATCTGAGTTTGATTTCGTTGCTGTCTTCAGCCACATCAGTAAATGTACATCGAATTGTCGAAAAATCTCAATTAAATTATATTTTGTTGTTCAAATGTATTAACAATGACTGCCCAAATTTAAAAAGGCTGTTTATTCTGTTTTTTTTTGTACTTTTATGTTAAATTTTACTTTTTCGTATTAAATACATTTTTATCAACAATTTTTTATTTTTTACCATTTTTTTTTTGGTTTTATTTCATTCGACTACCTACTATGACCTTCAATCATAAAAAACTGGATACTGACGCTAAAACAATCATTAAAATGGCTTCAAAGCATTTGCTCAATCGATTTATTTGATATCTAAGGGGAGGAGGTAAAAAAATGGACCATTATAGTTTCTGGCGACTTCCTGAATTATAATCTGTAAGCTTTTCCGAGTTTAAAACAATTGATAAAATGCGGTCCTCGCATTTTGCACACTCATTTTCATTCAGCGCCCGGTATAGTATAGTTGTATTTGAATAGTGGTCTTAAGAAGTAGTAATTAGATAATTGTGATTTAGCTGCGTTAAAGAAGTAGTTAATATAGTATTGGGAGTAAGTTATTGAAAAGTGTTATTAAGAATAGCCCTAACAATGAGGCTCCCGGCTCGGACGACAGATCAAATATTTTATTAAAAAATCTACCAAATAAAGCGATCGTAAAGTTAACGTATATGGTCAACGCAATTATGACAAGCCAATATTTCCCTATCGCCTGGAAACAGGCGATAATAATACCTTTTTTAAAGCCAAATAAAGATCCAAATAACCCCACTTCCTACAGGCCAATCTCCCTCCTAAACGCCTTTCTAAAGTGGCCGAGCGCCATATCTTATCGACGATCAGCAAACTGAAGTTGGATAAAGTAATACCCAAAAAACAATTTGGATTCAAACAAGGACGCAGCACTGTCACGTTAGTTTACAGAATACTACAACATACCTTGGACGAGATAAATAGGAAGTGAAATACTGTTTTGCTAGTTCTCGATATGGAAAGGGGCGTTCGACACTGTATAGCAAGAGAGGCTCTTTTACAAGCTCCTCACCACTCCTACCCCCTGTTCATGATTGCGTTGATTCTTTCATATCTTTAGAATAGAAGTATAACGGTTAGGTTAGAGGATAGACTGTTCGGGCCGAAGATCCAAAGGCTGGCGTTCCCCAGGGCCGGGAATCTCTCCGCTGCTTTATAATACCTACACACCGGACTTACCAACTATCATGCGATACAAACGTACAGCAAACGACGTTCTACTCGCAGCGAGCTCGTACTGTGCGAAGGCAGCAAAAATGCAAATACTCTACCATATGTTAAGTGAACCATATCTAGAACTGTGGAAAATAAATATCAATCTAACAAAATGTGAGTCCATAATTATCACCAGGAGGTTTACCAACAAGATAATCATCCAACTAAAAATAAAAAAAAAACACATCTCAGTCAAAAAATGTGGTAAATATCTTGGTATAACCGTGGACTCGCGATTATCGTTAATGTGTCGCAAGTCGGTCATGCTTAAAAAGCATTCATTGCAATGCAACAATTATACACACTTCTCAACAGAAGATCAGAACTATCCCCAAAAAATAAAAGAATAATTTTCAAACAATCAGGCCTGTAATGATTTATTTACTGCCCTCACTTCAAGCGTTTTAAACTCGGGTGCGTCAAACCGTGGACTCGCGATTATCGTTAATGTGTCGCAAGTCGGTCATGCTTAAAAAGCATTCATTGCAATGCAACAATTATACACACTTCTCAACAGAAGATCAGAACTATCCCCAAAAAATAAAAGAATAATTTTCAAACAATCAGGCCTGTAATGATTTATTTACTGCCCTCGCTTCAAGCGTTTTAAACTCGGGTGCGTCAAACCTTGACTAGCTCCGAGCAAATTTGAATAAAGCACTTAAAGTGTTAATTTGCAGAGTAAATAACCTCCAAATTATTTTTTTCAAACTTGGTGTTTTCAATATTCATAGCAAAAATTAAAGCGCAGTTAACAAAAAAATATATAAATTGATTTGACTTGACAGGCTGTCAGATGACATATGACAAGTGACAGGTTGCAAGATGACATGTGACAAGTGACATCTAGACACATGAAATTAATTAATACAAATTAAGACAAATGTAACGCATCAAGGTGTCCAAATAGTTATTAGCTTAATGGAAGAATTACGTTATCCCCTGGCACGCGACCACCCATACCAAAGGATGCCACTGCTTAATTGAAGTATTACTGCCACTGGTCGGAGTCACGCCCACGGTATGCGACCACAAACACATCAGAGAATGTCGACACTATTAAAATTTTCCCACGTTCCTCACTTTATTCCCCTCATGAATCATAAATTTGTAAATGACTAGCCAATAATAAGATAATGCCATCTAAAATGGGGAATATTGTACGCCAAATACGTAATATTAATTAGTTCAAAACTAAACATTATTTCAAAAAATTAGGGAAAAACTAAACATTATTTCAAAAAATATCATATAAATTTTTATATAAATAAAAGTACCTAAAATGTTTCAACTGTTATCATTTCATTGGCAGGAATGTGTTTTAATCTTAATGTAGGAGAGTAGTAAGTTTGATTGAAGGTCAGGATTGTGTATTGAGTATTCCATACCTAAAATCAAACAAATAAATAAATATTTTAATTCTTCTAATACACGTTTCGGTTAATAATGTCGATTTTTTTGCAAAATATGAGCATTTATTTTTTGTCTAAGAATGTTTTCCGCTTCTTCGAAAGAATTAGGTGTTGTTCTGAGAGTCGGTACTGCACTAATCGAAATAAATGGTAGTCCCAAGCTAAGTCTGGTGAATACGGGGAGTGGGGTAGGACGTCCCATTTAACGTTTTCCAAGTAGTTTTTTACAAATTTTGTAACGTGGGACCGAGCATTGGTATGTTGAAAAATGATTTTATCGTGTTTCCGGCGCATAACGGTCTTTTTTCCTTCCTTGCTCGGTTTAATTTTATCAGTTCCTGTCGATATCGATCGCCAGTAATTGTTTCACCAGGTTTTAGCAGTTGGTAATAGACAGCTCCCTCGTCATCCCACCAACCATATAGCAAGGCCTTCTTTCCACGTATATTGCGCACTGGTTATGATGTTGAAGACTGAGCTGGATCCACTCATGATTTTTCTGCGCTTCTAGTTGTTAAAATAGATCCACTTTTCATCACCTGTGACAACACGATGCAAATATCGTTTTTTCCTGTCTGACACGCAAAATTTCACAAGTGGTTTTTCGCTTTTTAATGTCTCGTTCCTTCAGTTCTTACAGAACCCATTTTTCTTCTTTCTGGATCTTGTCCAATGCATGTAAACATTCAGAAATAGTGTATTGGGAAACATCCAATACTGCTGCTAATTGTTTTAACGGTTGAGTTGAGTCTTCATCCAATAATTCTTACAAATCTACATCTTCAAACTTCTTCGGCTGACCTGGACGCTTCTAGTCTTTTATATCAAAATCGTCAGTTCTGAAGTATTTAACCATTGTTCACAACTTTTTTGAGTTAAAACTTTCTCATCGTAAGTTTCAACCAACAATCGATAACTTTCTGCAGCTGTTTTCTTTAAATGAAAGGTAACTAAACTTCCCCGCAAAATGTCTTTTCCAGGTACAAAGTTCGACATTTTCGAACCTTTAAGATCCATGTTTCTTGCGCAATGACGACTGATAACAAACTGACTTTTAATGGCATATATTTACCTTTCGAAACGCCATACATGTTATTAGTATATACCAACAAATGTATTAATGACGCAATCTTCAAGTAAAATCGACAATATTAACCGAAACACCAATTAATAACGAAAATTTATTACATTAAATTTCTTTATTAAAAGGAAAAAAGATGGGGCTCCAATAATGTACAATAATCTTTTAGTAAGGGTAGTCGAATTATCGAATCACAATGAAATTTACGACATCATATGTTAATACTTAAATTATGTAACCTACAATATTATTATTTGTTCCCTAAAATAAACGCAAAACATCATGTTTTTTTTTTATTTACCATTTAAGGGCTTAATTTCTTGTAAATTACTGTTGATAATAAAAAGCGAGGGAAAATTACAAAATTTTATTATAGTATGACCACATGAGGCTGAAGCTAGCGGTCAAATCGAGATACATCGCGCTAAGTATAGGTTAAAATTATATATTTAAAACATCATAAAATCCACATTTATTAATATTTTTCTGTAATTTTTGGAATTCAAGTTAAACATAGCTTCCTCTAAGTACCCAAAAGATTATATAATTTGTTCTCCAGAAATAATCCCACTGATCACGGTTAATTATTTCATAAAATCCATATTTATTAAAAATTTTCAACCATTTTGGGTAACTAAGTTTCTAATTATATTCTCCAAACACCAATACAGGTCACATATTTGTTCCCTTAAGACAACCCTAGCAGCCAGGGTCAGCAGCCTTCTTTTTAAAGGGTCATAAATTCAATATATTTGAAAATTTTTCGGTAACTTTCGGTAATTAACCTTACAATAATATCCTCTAAAGAAATTGTGGGTCACATAACTTGTTTCCCTAAAACAACTCCAGCGGCCAAGGTTCAGCCCTTGTTTTAAAATTGTAATAATATCCTCTAAATATACATAAATATAGGTCACATAATTTATTTCCCAAAGATAACCCCAGAGGCCGGAGGCTTAATTACAAGAAAGTACCGAAACATTTCGAAAAATGTGGGAATTATGACAATTTGAAAATAAGGGCTAAACTCTGGCTGCTAGGGTGGGGAATAAATTATGGAACCAGTATAGGAGTTTGGAGGATTTTATAATAAGCTTATTTACCGAAAATTTTAGAAAAATGTGGAAATATTTACAAGTTTAAGGGCTTAACCTTGGCCGCTGGGGTTGTCTTAAGGAAACAAATTATGTGACCCATATAGCTATAGAGGACATTATTATAAGCTTGATTACCAAAAATCACCGAAAAATGTGGAAATTAGGACAATTTGAAAGTAAGGGCTGAACCTTGGCTGCTGGGGTTGACTTAGGGGAATAAATTATGTAACCCATATTGGAGTTTGGAGGATATGATTAGAAGCTTAGTTACCCAAAATTGTTGAAAAATTTTAATAAATATAGATTTTATGAAATAATTAAATATAATTAATTAACCCTGGTCAGTGGGGTTGTTTTTGGAGAACAAAGTAAATAATCCTTTTAGGTACTTAGAGGAAGCTATAATAAACTCAAAATCCAAAAAGCACAGATAAATGTTAATAAATGTGTATTTTATGGTGTTTTAAATATATAATTTTAATCTATACTTAGTGCGCTGTATCTCGATTTGATCACTGGCCGCTAGTTTCAGCCTTATTATGACCACAGAAGTTTGGTAACTTTCATATTCAATTAAAAAATATTTAAAACTAATAAGAAACTTCATGTGAAATTAATTCGTGCCATAGGTTTAATGTATGATTTTTTAAATAGACAATTATGATAAAAGTTCATGGTTTTTTCTGGACATTGTTACTCACATCCACGATTTTTGCCAGAGTTTTTTAACATTTTATAAAACACCGAAGTGGGATGATTTTTATGACTTGGTTGAAAATTTTATTGAATTATATTTTTACTATAAAAATAAAATTTTACATTTCGAAAATTCTACTTATCTTTCAATTCACACATGCAGACAAACTCATTACCCTGTTCTTTAGCTTAGCAACCTCGATTAAAAAATGTTTAAAAAACATAATTTACTCACCTTCTGGTATTACAAAGAAGTCTCCTTCTTGAACTTTATATCTTTGACTATCACAATTCACCCAAGCACTACCACTGACCATAGTGTATACCTAAAACGTACAAAAAATAATAATAAAGATAATGTAGTAAAATCTCGAGTGAGAACGAATTACTAATTCATTTATAATTAGATTTTAATAAATGCACAAAAATTAAATTCCTGTTGATCATTTTTGTTTTGCTTGTAAGATCGTCTTTAAAATAACCAGTAAGTTCTCTTGGCTTTATGCCAGTTCAAGTTTAAAGTAACCTCGAAAAGGCTTAACGCTATTTTATCCCGAAAACACTATAGTGAAGATGGCGGCTATAGTTTCAGAGTTTCGTATGGTGATATTATGACTTTTATAATTTGAAGGTTTCTGTACTTTAGAGATTAGATGTCAATTTGCCATTTTCAATTTTTTACTGTTATATTTGGCAATTTTTTTATTAAAATCGGAACAATTAAAAAAATTCAAGTTTTAAAAATTTTAGTGAATTGTCTAGAAATTCAAGATGTCTATACCGTCATTTTATTTAGTATTTGATTTCAATCGCAAAGTCAATTACGGAAGCAAATAAAAAAACCAAACGCATAATTAATATGGTGTAACTTAAAAACTGGACTAAGTTGATAGGAAGAGTTCTAAATTACCAAGCTTTGAAAATACAACAATTAAAAAAGAGTTTTCTCTATCGGACCCACCAAATTAGACAATTTACAATTCTATTCACTTTCGGGAGATAATTTTTCTTATTAATTCCAAAGCTTTTTATCTCTATGTTTTTATCCTTAATATTCCTAAATTTATTGATGTATGTAATGCAAATTATAACAATATCATCGGAAAAACTAGCTATGTAGACGGTTTAACTTCAATGGTAACTAGATCGGGTCTAATTCTTAAAGCTTTTTTGTGAATCTAGCCAAAAATGGTGATTATTTAACATCTCCAATATTTAGCCTTAGTAGTAAGTAATTTTCCAAATATTTTACAGCCAGATTCACTAGTTTTGTTTTGCTTATGATACATTTGTTAAGCCACAAACGCATATATACAGTTATTAAGCTTAAAAAGAAGACAAAAAGAAAATAATTTTATCCTTGTATTATGAAGGTTTAAAACTTGCTCTACTTATTATTGTACTTGTCATTTTAAACCCTCTGCTAACTACTAGACCGGGTTTAAAGTTAGATTATGTTAGTGAATTAGGAAGTTAATGTTTGGTAGAAACAGGGACATGATGTGGTCAAAAAAGAGAATGTTGGTAATTCCCAAATTGAGAGAGATTAAATACCTGCTTCGACAGATCAGGTAAAAGGATACACTGTTATCAACAAATAAATATATTTTTGAAGGGCCACTCAGCTGATATATAATAGTAATTCTATTGACCGAGCAATTCTTTGAAAGAAGTTGTTTGAGAAAATATACTATTATTTATTTCCTTTAACACATTATAACTTATTTTGACTATCCACACCGGATAGTTTTATTATTGAAAAACTCGCCTTGATTTTTCTTCTGTACATTCGCAAAAAACTTACGAGATAGACTTCTTTTTGATGACTCTTCAATGACAATAAGTAAAAGCTACCTACTGTGTTTATTTGGTTAAGAAAGGGGGGTTGCTAGGTAAAATACCTCAGCCTGTTATGTCGAAAACGGAATTTCAAAGAGTTGGTTTGTTACAAAATTTTTATTCCGTCACTTTATTTTTCCTAACACCCTCGTAATTTAAAAGTCCTATTTAGTTTAAAACATAAATCAGCTATCGGTGAGTCCACACGACAAGAAAAATTTGAGCGTAGGCGTATTACGCCCTTTTAGGTTAAAAATGTATCGTCCACACGGGATATTTCGTTCCGTGGTCATAAGGGGTGTGGTCTTAACCTAACTTTTATCGGAATTTTTGTTTACATTTTATCTAAAGATTAAAATGAAGCAAAATAAAACATTAATTGTGACAGTATTTTAATCTAGAAAAAAAAGTTACAAAGTGTAAGGAGATTATTGATATATTCTTTATTAAAAACACAGGAAAACCGTTGCTACTGGGTCCGGTCTATATTTGAGGAAAACATTGGAGAAAAGCTTTGACTCACTAATAATTTAATTCATGAAAAGCGAGAAAATGATCCTGATTTTTTAAAAATATCTTCTCGTTACTATTGGTGAATTTGCAGAGCTCTTCGCTGTTGTTGGGCCAATAATTACGAAACACGATATGGAAATGTGTACAGCTATACCCTTATTACTAGGTTGGAAATAACATTGTGATAGTTAGCTGATGAAATCAGCTTGTGAAAGCAACAGTACGAATTCCGAGACTCTTTAAAAGAAGTTTTATTTCGAAAGTTTACCACTTCTACCTGGTAAAGAATTGCCAAGGAGTTCAAAAACGACAATTTCAATATGACAATGTAATTTTAACAATCGTTTTAATAATTACAATTGTTTGTAGTTTTGAGAAGAATACATTACCTATGATATTAACTGGATTTTTGTTATTAAATTTTCATCAATTTTTACTTTTTAATTGTTTTATAACAGGTTTATATAACGTTTGCTAAGAGAGGGTTACCAGACGACAGGAATTTTCCTGACATGCCTGAAATTTTAGCCCCCTGTTAGGGTATCACGAAAAAACTGCAATTGTAAGTATTTTTTTGAAAACTAAAGAAGATAGTAAACCAACTATTACGTGGCATGTCTGTGGATTAGCGTCTCGGTATCAGAGATTGTCGTTGAATAGAAATTGTATTATATAACGGCCCTTATTTCACAAGCTTTAATTTATATAACGAACAACTGTATTATTGCAATTGTTATAAAATTAATAAAAAAATTAACAGGAATTGTTTTTTTTTGAGGACCAAGCAGTAATGATCCTCGGTAACAAGCATTTTTAATAAATTACAACAATTTAACATAGTTCATAAATATCCATTATCTCAAAACTCGCAGAATAAAAAAATATAAATAAAACAAAAAAGTTCTGAAAAAAACCTAAGTTATATTCACACAAAATATTAAAAATAAACAGTTTCCATCATATTTAAAGCAGTCCGCTGAAAAGTTAAACATTATTTTGGGTAATGACCTTGGGAAAGGCGGATTTAGGCGGGAAATCTTCGGTCTTTGTCTTTTTTTAAATTTAAGCTGTACAGGTGCAAGAAACGCTCCCTTTATTTAAGTAGTGCATTATGCCTCGGAGTAGTGAACATAACCCGATTCTCTCAATCCCCCCACTCCTCGACCTTGACCTTGACCTTGCTTCACCCCTCTTTGGCCCCGCCCACATGTCCTTGTCATTGACCTTGAAAGTGCACGTGTGCTTTGGCCTTGGCCTTGTGTTCAAGGTTGTGTGTGTGACCTTGACCTTGACCTTGGTCGAGACGACCTTGACTTTGTTGAAGGTCATCTTGGGTGTGTGACCTTGAAGTAGTTATTTGTGCATTGTAATAGTGTGGGATGAACTTGAAATGATTTTGACCTTGCAAATTGTTCTATAAATTGTGTGAGTCTACTTGCATTCATTCAGTGTGAAATGTCAGATACGGAACTATCTAAAGAAAAAATTATAGAGCAAGTCGGCAGAGTAATTTGTTTATATCAGAGTAATTTAAAAAGTTTGTGTGATTTTGAAGAGAAGGATCTAGCATTTTTTCCTCTCGAATATTTAAAAACTTGCGTTGATACGCTGAGTTTACGGCAAATTTGGGATAAGCTGCCAGCGTCATATCGGTGTAACAAGGAACTACAGTTAAGCTTACCCTGTTACATTCACTATGAACAAATATATCGTCATCATATAGATGGGCCACCACCAGCAATAAAAAAGTGTCGTGAATGTAAAAATGAGTGAATAATATGAATAGTGCTTTGCAAGAGACAGTAAAAAAATTGGGCGATGAGTTCACTGAAACGGCTAATAATTATTTCAATGATGCAATGAAAAGTCGAGCAGAATGGGCGTCGCGCTATTGTGATTTGGCTTATGAATATGAAAAGGCTGCGAATGCATGTCGTAAATATTGCAGCAAAACAATAAATTTACAAGACTTTGTTCGTGAGATAAAAAAGTTGGGGTTTAGTGACTGTTTGGAAAAACTGATTAGGTTCATTGCAGATCCGGTTGTGTTAGATGAAATTAGAGTGTAGGACTTAAGTTTAACGTAGTAGTAGTTAATATGGAAAGTTTAGTGCGAGAAATGTACGAGGAATTTCTAATTTCTGCAGCCGGTTCGGAATTTTACGCATATGAAATGCAAGATTCGGAGGCTCAGGACTTTAGTGTATTTTTTAAGTATATGGACCATGCCGAAGTGTGTCTTTTAGCTAGTATAGTTTGTAAGAATTTTCTTAGAAATAAAAACAAACACTTATTATTGAACAAATTAAGGAAATTAGGTTTAGGTGATAATGTTAAACGCATAGAAGAATTGCAGAAAAAAAATCAATGAATAAAGTACATAAAATGTAGTTATTTGTTTCATTATATTTTGTCCTTGAAGTTATCCTTATACCAATTTAAATGTGTGACGTCATTTGACCTTGAATACTCCTCCCACTATTTCTATCGTTAAGCTACCCCCACCATTGTTACAATTCGACCTTGAAACCTCGCTATAAAGGTTCGTGGGAGAAGAAGTGACTTCAAACAGTCGCAGATATCAGTGGCATAAACATCAAATATTGTGTTCGTGTAGTGTTCTGAAAGTGCTTTTATATTCACGGTAATTTTTGGATTTATATACCATTTTTTCAATAATGAGTATTGCAAAAGAAACTCTAGATGAAATTAATGAAATGTTTAGCAAAGATTTCGAGGTTTTAGAGAAAAAAAAGGTTACCGAAATGATTGTAGGCAAAGTGTATAAAATTGTAAAGATGGTTTCAATGACTACACGATTTGGTAAAACTCTTTTAGTGGCTTTACACGATGACGGTGATAATAGCACATTTGAGACTTTTTTACCAAAACGTGTGGCCGAAACACTACCTGACGATATTGTAGATATTATGAGTAAAACTAAAGATAAATACACTCTAACTTATTTGGGACAGGGCACTAGAGTTTTTGGAAACAATACTCGAACATTATTACGTTTTGGCTCATTGGAGTAAATTGTATGTAAATTGCTTGAAAAAAAGGATGTAATTAAATTTAAAATATAGTTGCACATGTCAGAATACTTACGCGTGTTCATTATTTCTGTTAAAGATGTCTGCTGATGCGACGACGACGACGACGACCGCCAACGAATGTGTAGATAGATACATATTTTGGTTGGGGAGAGAATTAAGAAATAGGGCTCACGATATGTTAGATAGCGTAAATGATTGGTCGCATATTGATGTAACCAAAGATCAATATAAGAACGAGATCAGGGATACAATCAATTTTATGGCTGGGGCACACTTGTGCGACAAATTTTTATATGGTTCCATAGACATGGATACATTTTGTGCTGAAATGGTTGAAGAAGAATTAAAAGAATACCTCGTCAATATTCCACATTTACCAGGTGAGCTTGCTGCAAAATATGAATTGGTTTCTGCAACAGCAACAGCCCAAGACGTTGACGATCGAAATAGTGTCGGATGGGATAGAATTTTGAGCAACGAAAACGAAGACATGGAAAACTAATTTTTTATAATTTTTGTATTTGTGCAATTAAATAACTGTAAATAAATATCTATTACAATCACAGTTTTATTTTATTTCTTTTATAAACATACCAACCCAGTAGATCATAGTCAGTGTTTCTTTTTCTCAGCTGAAATATTTAATATAAGTAGGGCAAATAAAAATAAAATAGTTTAGTAAAGATTGAAAATGAGTCGAGGAAACAACACAATTGATAAATTTGGTCGTCAGAAATATAATGAAAAATATCATATATTATCTGGGCCACAAGGGATTGGTTTTAAACTTACAGCGGATGGGCAGTATGATATGGGTGGAAAAATCATAACCAACTTAGGCGAACCTAAAGATGATGACGATGCTGTGACAAAACACTTTGTTAATAGAAAGTTTTACAATTTTGCAGTTGTAATATGTGACATATTTAACAAGGATGTCCTCCCCATGATATACAAAAATAATAGTGAGCTTAAAACAAAAATTGAAGTTATGCAGAAAATACTCTATCATCAGCCTTTAAATGACTCATTAAGCGCACTGTCGTACGACTCGACTTCAAAAAAAATCTAAAAAAAGCAGGTTAAAGAATAGGAGAACGCACTCCGAGTGGCATAGCCTTGAAGATAACGTCGTAGTCGTCGGTGAATTGGACCTTCCCTCCAAGAATATTGAAATGTTATTTATGTGTATGATGTTTTATTGTCATTGTTTTTAATAATGAAGATTGAAATAAAAAACTTTATTTTACAATATATTGTTTATTTATTTTACATTTTAAATAAAAAATATAGTCATACAATATGTTATTTAAACAATATTAGCTTTATCTATCCAAGAGTTGAAGTGGTTGGGAAATCCTAGCCATTTGACAAATAATTGTTCGATGTGATTTTTCTTGCGTTGTCTAAGGACCTTTTCTACTAGATAAACGTCAGGACTGCTTGTTTTTTGTAGTTCTGATTCGTAAAAACACCCTCTTATAGGCTGACCTTCTAACGATTCCAACAAGTAAGTAGGTGGATTTGTAACGTTAACTTTTACAACTTTAAACAATTCGGTTGACCAAGAGGGCGTATATCCTTTCTCGAATAAGCTTTTGTACTTGCTAATACGCACAATGTCACCCATGGAAAACTTAAATTTTTTAGGTACAATTTTTAAATAATCATATGCTTTAATATGTGTTTTTTCTTGCACGTCTGCAGGCTTCATTCCAATGGTGCGATGTTTCGAATGGTTATAGGTTTTTGTTACTGCCGATAATATATGTATCCATTTGTAAGATCCTCTTGTCGAGAATTGTTTATATAAATTATTTTTTAAAGTCCTTATGACTCGCTCAACAATTGCAGCTTTCTTTGTGCTGTAAGTGGAATAATGATTTATATTATATTTTTTCATCAGGGCTTGAAAGTTTGTATTATAGAACTCCTTTCCTTGATCACTTTGCAGATTTGTTGGTGTATATGATGCCTCTTCAATGATGCTTTTCATCGCATTAGTAACTTCTATACCAGTCTTGTTTTTTATGGCTTTGGTATAGACAAATTTCGAGTAACAATTTATACAGACCAAAATATAACGATAACCATCGTTTTCATCAGCATACTGTTGCATTTCAGCCAAATCAATTTGCCACAAATCTCTGTATCCTTTTATTATCGTGCGCCGTCTTACAAAATTTTTTCTAGCCGTTCTATGTAGTTCATTAACAATCTTGATTTTTTCTAGACTGGGCTCCATATTATTAGTAATATTAAAGGTTTCAGATCGAAGGAAGAACTGAATAATATCATTAAATATTGAGCTTAATATATTATATCTTCTTCTCGTAATTCCTCTATGATTGACATAATTTCATTTTCGTGTCCAGTGTGACCGGCCATTTTGGAACTCCACAACAAGCGTAAACGATCCACCAACTCTTTAGCTTTGTTCCAGTAGACATATTGAAATTTTTTCGAAGATAATTTCTTTTTTGTGGGTAACTGTAGTTTTTCCGAGAGATTTTTTCTTGTAATAGTACCACCTAATTTTGTGCCCATTATCAGAGGTTTAATAATTCGTAAATATTTGTTCCATCTGGTCTCCCGTAAACCATCACTTTTTTTAAAATTGTTGTAGACAGCATTCGTTGATTCCAAAATTTCCTTGTACGTTGAAAGTACATTATCACTTAATTGTTGTTGTTCCTTGCCTACACTTGGGGGTGTTTTAAGAAATAACAAATCATAAAGTGCCGGTGATCCACCATATTCTGCAATATTTTTCCCTTTTTTGTATAAGACAATATTTCCATTTCGAAAACGCACCTCTAAATTACCAATAAAATTTTTGTTATGATCTGTTTTTGAACCAAAACGTACACCATATACAGTATCGTATAGAGATGGTTTCAAACGTAATCCTTTCAGGTGTGCGTTTAAAGTATCGGAAGTTGTGGTGTCAGCGGATGCGAGAGATGTATTAGTTGATGTCGAGGGTGTATCAAACACCGATTGGCTAATATCTTCTTTTGAAATGCGATGCTGCTGCTGCTGCTGCTGAATAGGTGTGGAGGTTTGAAAGGAATGTGTAGGTTGGGGAAAACCTGATATTTGAGTCGACTGCACTGATGTACTGAGACTATGTGGCTTTGTAGCTGGATAATGTTGTTGCTGTTGTTGTTGCTGCTGCTGCTGCTGCTGACGTTGCTTAACCACATCAGATATAGTTGTCAACGGCTTAGAAATGGGTTCGTAAAACTTTTCCAATTCCACAACATTAAATTCTTTAGCCGCTTTAATTTGTTTAAATTTTTTTCTGACGGCATTGGTAGCTTCCACTAGTTTACGTTTTAAGTCGATCGCGTTATTCATGATGTTAACAAAGGACGTTTCAACAATCAAATGAGCGTTTTCTCTTATTATTACAGTAATATATAGCTATCAAATCCTTTGCGGTATCTTCCCGATTTCACATCACTGTCTTTATCAATTACTAAAAATCCATACTTATTATCCCAACATTTTGAGCACATTTCTTGAAATTGAGTAAAAGTTAGATCCGGTGAAACGTGGTCGGAAAATATGTGTTTCATATTCAACTCATCTTGTTTAAACATAATAATAAAATTGGCGTTGTCTCGCACAAGCTGTTTAGGCACTCGCGAATATGTTTGCGCTAGGTAAAAGGAGTCGATATTTTTATGACGTCCCATGCTAAAGTACGATCTTATAACATCTTGTTTTTCACATATAACATCATCAAAGATAAATATAGAGTTTGGTTTTGCATCGGACGGTTCCACAATATTACTGGAATCACTAAAGGCATAGTAGCCTAAACCTTTGATGGGCGCTAAAATTTTCCTTAAATACTCATATTTCGGTTGATACAGAGATTTCGAGTAAATATAGACATTTTCGAAACGTAGCCCAAGGGGGTGTGTAAGCAGCGAAATCATGACATTAGTTTTTCCACAATTGGATGGACCAATTAACAGGCCGCGAATAGAGGAAGGAAGTAAAGGACCGTGTCTCTTCATTATCTTCTTTTCAAATCCAAGTCCGACTTTTTCATCGAGATTGTCAATAGGAAGTTTTTGTTTAAGATCGATAACGCGCATCTTAGGAAAATTTGATATTTTATAGGCAATTTTTCACAAAAACTGTCATTCAGATGCCGAGCGTCAAACGAAGTGGACGGTCTCACGTTTCCAACAAAACTGGATACGGTATTGTGAATTCGTTAATAAATAAATTACCATTCGAGGTACACATTCCTGGTTATCAATATTGCGGACCCGGAACAAAAGTAATAAAACGTGTAACAAGAGGTGATCCAGGCATTAATCCTTTGGATGCCGCATGCAAAAAACACGATTTAGCCTATTTACATAATAAAGACAACATAAGTGCGAGACATCGAGCGGATTACGAGCTCGAACAAAGTGCTTGGAATAGAGTAAAATCGAAAGATTCCAGTTTAGGTGAAAAAACAGCAGCTTGGTTAGTTACAAACATCATGAAAGGAAAACAACGTTTTGGTATGGGTGTACCATCATCATCATTATCAACAAAAAAAACATCTAGTAAAGGCACGCGTCATACAAAAAGGAAAGGTGTTAATAAAAATCGACATGTTCGGAAAGCCAGTTTCGGAACAGCTATTCGACAAGCAGTTCGAAGGGAATTATTAAAAGCCGGAAGTAAAAATGTGTTGGAAAAAAATGTCATGAATGCATCTAAAATAGCTCTGTCGGCAGCACGTAGATCGGTAAAAGCGGCAGGTGGCAAAAGGAAGGTTCGTACACCGAGAATAATACCGATTCCTAAAACTGGTGGAATATTACCATTAATACCAATTTTTGCCGGGTTATCAGCTTTGGGTTCATTAGCCGGTGGGGCAGCGGGAATTGTGCGCGCCATAAAAGCAGTAAAAAAAAGCAGCGAAGATAAAACCGGTGCCGGCCTGTATTTAAAATCGAAAGGAAATGGTTTGTTTCTAAAGCCATATCGTAAAGGTATGGGATTATTTTTAAATCGTAGATCAAAAAACTAATTGAATCCCTACCTCGAAGACCACTATCTAACATCGATATAGAAAAATATGCCAAAAAGAAAAGAATAGGACACTTTCGAGGCGTTTATATGAGGGATTTATTACCTAGACAAGGTCCTCGACGTTACGAAGCAGCAATAGTGAATTTGGATAGTACGCGTGGTGCAGGGACTCATTGGGTAGCTTATAGAAAAAATAATTCTAAAGTAACATATTATGACAGCTTCGGCGATTTACCCCCACCGATCGAATTGGTACGATATCTACAAACGGGATCGGAACCATCAAAAATTATTTACTATACATACGATCGTCAGCAGGATTTTGGAACAGTCTGGTGTGGACATTTGTGCTTAAAGTTTCTTGTCGAATCATCAGCGTAAAAGATGTCATCATCATCATCGTCACCATTAACACCGCAAATGGATCGCAATAACTATACTAAAATGTTGCAATCACTGAAAGCATTTCATCTAGCCGGTGGATTAAGGAAAATGACCGTGAAACAGTTAGAAAACATGCCCAAGGAAGTAATGATTGCATTAGCCCCAAATGAAATTCCATTCGTTTGGGAAAAGTTGTCGGAGCACCTTAAAAGCGATATCGATATATTAAAATATCAGTGCGGTTGCAAACATTATTTCAGCAGCAGCAGCAGCAATTTAAACGAGGTTATGACTGATGAGGATCTTACGGCTAGAAAAATATTTTGTTGTTATTGCAAAATCAGCGATGTGCGCATAAAAGCAGAAAATAGCATAAAAACATCACTATCTAATGCAGTGAGAAAAGGTGTGACGATGAATCTTTTTAAATGTTGCCGCTAAGAATAAAACCGAGATGTGTGATGTTTTAATGGTTAGTCATGTCTTATACGTTCACACTAACAGGACACTCGAGCGTCTTAAGCGCCGATTTTTATCCACCAGTCGAATTAAATAGAGAAAACAAATATGGTCTGGCATTGCTGGGATTTTACACATACAATTCAATTTTTAATGTGGACGAAAGCAACAATAAGTTTGCCTACATGAAGGAGGGTTACACCACCGAGCCGATACAATTGCAGATTCCACCTGGGGCCTATGAAATAGATGAGATAGGTAAAGCTATGTTGGAGGCTTTGAGGATTTCAACTGAAGAAAAGAACGATGGAATCTTTTACTTGGTCGCTAATAATAATACGCTGAAATGTGAACTGAAATCCCAATATACTATAGATTTCCGGGGAGAGGCGAGTATCGGTAAAATGTTAGGATTTAATCATACAGTGTTAAAAAGAGACAAAAAGCACGAATCAACCGAGATGGTGGAAATAATGAAAGTACGCATCATACGCGTAGATTGTAATATAATTTCCGGAGCATATATGAATTCGGTGGAAGGTCATACCTTGTTCGAATTCGATATCGACGTGGAGCCCGGTTACAAAATCAGTAAAGAACCACAAAATAATATTTATATGCCGTTAATGCCGGCAGGACGTCAGTTTATCGACAACATTACTCTTCGCATCTTGGACGATAGCGGTGATCTAATCAATTTTCAAGGCGAGAAAATAATCGTGAAATTGGAACTGAAGAAACTTTCATAGAAATGGGTTTTTGCTTCAATCGTCAATTGTGTGTGCTGTCGACTAAGATGGGGGAACCGCCGAAACATAATAAAAGTAAAAGAAGAGTTAACGTCAAGGTTAGTCGTCGTCCAGACGTTAGATCACAAACATCTCAACAGTTATCTGCCGAAGACTATAAATTTTTAAAATCAATCGGTCTTAAAGTGCGAAAATGATTTCCACAACCAGCGATAAAATAGAGGTTTTCTCCGAACCCATCTTGGACAATTCCATTATTAGTCTAGAAGAGCATACGTATAAACCATACGGATCTCCATCATTCAACAATTCGGATGAAGTCCGTATCCCCATTAATTTTCAAGATATTATACTGGATATCGCCGAAAGTTACATATATATCGAAGGAAAATTTAAACCCATAGACGCAACGAAAAGATGTTTTTTATCAAATAATGCCCTCGCATTTTTGTTCGATGAAATTCGCTACGAGATGGGAGGTGAACAGGTCGCCGTGGTTCGTAAACCTGGAGTTACGACGACATTAAAAACCATGGTTTCATTCGGAAGTTTGCAACAAAGATCTCTCATGACGTGCGGATGGGGTCTCGACGAAGCAAACCAAGATATCGTAGACACGGCAAGTAACGTATTCTCCGGGAAATTACACTTAAAATATCTTATGGGATTCGCCGAAGATTACGCAAAAGGTGTTTTCAACGTAAAACAAGAGCTTATTATGATTATAGCTCGCACTTTTACCAATTGTTACGTCGGCGAAGTAGAGGCAGAAATTAGTATCGACAAAATCGAATGGAAAATTCGTCACATCATTCCAGACGACAAGCAAAAATTGAAAATACTGTCTCGCATTAATAAAGGAGGAAACAATGCCAGTATTCAAATGGCATATCGTAAATGGGATCTGTACGAATTACCAGCTTTAAGGAAAACATCTTCCGACGTGTGGGCCTTGAGAACGAGTACAAGTCTGGAAAGACCGCGCTATATAATCGTCGGGTTTCAAGACAGCAATAATTGCGACAAGAAAGAAAAAAACGCAACCCAGTTTACCCACGCCGACGTATGCGACATTAGACTGTATCTGAATTCAACCGTTTATCCATACGAAAGATGGAATTTAGATTTCGCCAAGAAACTGTACGCAGCAGCCTATTACAATTACGAAAACTTCCAAAGCAGCTACTACGGGCGCGAAATAAACGATCCGATGATAACGTTCGCGGAATATATGAAAAACCCCGTTTTTATTATCAATTGCAGTCATCAACCAGAGGCGATTAACTCATCGACAGTGGATGTAAAATTGGAGTTCCAAACGAGAAAGAATAAATTCCCCAAAGACACTAAAGTGTACGGACGACTCATTTTTTAGTTATAATGTATTAAACGGTTCGGTGACCAATAAATCTATATTTTAATGTATCTATTATATGTAACACAAAATAATGTTCTTGAATCAATAAATTTGTAATGAGTGAAGTAGTAGTTTTATATTTATTTGAAACCCAACCAAAAAAAAAAGCTGGCGGAAAAGCCCGCTCTTTAAGAAAAGAGTACGGGAATTTAGAAAATGGTGGTTTATTAAGTGGAAAAAAGAGCTTAAATAACACAAGAAAAAATTTTTAAGGCAAAATATGAAAACAACGATTTAGAAAATTTGTAGGAAAGTAACGGTTAGGAATAGGGAAAAAAGTTATAAGAAAAAATTATAGAGGAAATCGAGTACTATAAGCAAGCATTTTTCTCGATAGTAAAAACGTAAAAAAAAATTTTTTCAAAAAAAAATTGAAAAATGGTGAATGCGCGCCAAAGTTGAAGTTTTGGAGCAAAATGATATTAGGAAATTAGAAAGAGAATTTTTTTCTACATATGGTAGTACTTTTCAAAATTCGGAAAGATGAAATTTTAAGAAAAGGGTTATAGTAAGTTAGTAATTTGGATTTTTTAAAGCGCTGTAGCTCGGGAACCGTTCAAGATAGAAAAAAAATAAAAGCACTTTGATAGCCCAAAATTTTGAGGAGAATGCGATGGTGTAAAAAAAATTATAATTTTTTTTTTTTTTGAAAATGCTGAATACGCGCTAAAGTTGAAGATTTAGAGAAAAACGGTATTGGGAAATTAAAGAGAGAACTTTTTTCTACATATTGTAGTATTTTTGAAAATTCGAAAAAATGAAATTTGAAAAAAAGGGTTATAGAAAGTTAGTAATTTGAATTCTTTAAAGCGCTGTAGCTCGGGAACCGTTCAAGATAGAGAAAAAATAAAAGCACTTTAATTACCTAGAATTTTGAGTAGAATACAATGGTGAAAAAAAAATTTGGAAAATCTTAAAAATGACAAAAAATTTAGACGAAAAAATTGAAATTCTCGAGTTATGAGGCTAGGGCCGCCGAACGGGAGTATGTGGAAGTTGTAGGGGGAGGTTTTTTTTTTTTTTTTTTTTTTTTTTTTTTTTTTTTTTTTTTTTTTTTTTTTTTTGTCAGAAATATCAAAAAAATTTATTTGAAAAAAATGTAGAGAAAGTCTAGTACTATATGCTAGAAAAGTGGAGGGGGGTAGTTTGTGTCCATACCAGAGATACGGTGAGTTATAAAATCATATTATTCTCAAACTTATATAATGCATATATGCACTCCACCTTACCCCCTCCAACTTTTTGAATGTATATAGAGGCCGGTATTAGAATTATTTCATCATTACACATTCGATCGGCAAGATGGAAGATATACCAAAAAGGATCATTGGCATTGTCAGGCCATTCGTGCCCGGCAAGATATGCAAGTGTGAGGAGTGCGGGGGTACCGCACCAGGAGCGGCACCTTCGGCACCGCCTGCAACGCCGACACCACCAGCGACGACGACGGTGCCGCCAATGAGAAGACCAAGGGCTGCACCTAGGTCGGTGTTAATATCGTTGGGTATTACTCCACGGTAGGCACCCCACCCTCCCCCCAGGCCCTTTTAGGGCCACAAAAACGGTCCTTTTCAGGACCACATTATATTTTGATCGTAGTTTAGTAATCGTCACTTATGGGGCGAGATATTCGTTTAACGACGATTTGTCTCGTAGCTTAAGTGCCAAGTTATATGCTTGAGAACCTATGAAAATGTTAACAGTTCAAACAAGGTTTCTATTATTTTTTTTTTTGTAATGTATTCTTCACAAAATATTAAGAATAAGTCTTATTGTCTAAACAAATCTAATTCCTTATTTAAAGTTTTTGAAAAAAATCAATAATTCTATAAGCTCTCACCAATACATAACATTTAGAATCCGTTGGTGGGGTGGGGGTAGTTCTATATATATGAGACTGGGTCAGTTACACAGTCATATATTCATCAACCCTCATACGATAAACATGGAGGAAGAAAGACCCGCCAGCCGAGGCTCATCCATCTTTAGTGATGACACCGTAGCCGACAACGTTGGAGACCTGCAAGTCTTCGACGACGACGACGAGGTGGATTTTGAAATTGACGTCCTACGTTGGGACGACTTGGATGAGCCGATTCCGCTAGTATATGACCATGATCCGGGTCTAGTGGAATTAGACGACGCGGGTGATTGGGTCTTACAAAGACTCGAAACTCCGTCGCCGCAGCCAGAGCCGGACTCGACGGAAGATGCGGTGCTGGAAATTCCAGCATCACCAACACCCGACGACCCACAAGGCCCCTGCGATTCGTCAAGCTGGTGGTCGACCAGCGAGGATGGGGCACCATAAGCCCCACACTCTCCCTGGCCCTTTTTAAGGGCACACAACAACGGTCCTTTTCAGGACCACAAAATACTTTGATCGTAGTTTTAGTACATATTAGT
This sequence comes from Diaprepes abbreviatus, assembly GCA_034092305.1. NCBI lineage: Eukaryota > Metazoa > Arthropoda > Insecta > Coleoptera > Curculionidae > Diaprepes > Diaprepes abbreviatus. Next base: position 3,547,103 of record JASJET010000187.1, read on the forward strand.
ACTTTGTTACTAATATTGTATGTATAGAATATACAATATTAGATACAAAGTATTAAAACTTTAAGTGCTGGTGGAACCCAGCTAAATCGTTCGTTCGTATTTGAGACCACAAACAACTTTTGGTCTCAATACGTAATATGACATTTGTTTTCACCCCCCACCATTAATTTGTCTCTATATATACGACCATCAATACTTATTACAATCATTTTAGTTCAACATGTCAGGGACTCAACAACAACAACAACAACAACAACAACAACCCATCCAATGCCCTGTGGTAGATTCTACCACAGAGAATTGTTTGGAGTGGGAGCCGAACGATCCTAGATGGGATGAACTTTGGCGGTTCATCATCGAATACACAGAGGACAGCACCGCCACCCCCGCTGATGATGATGACGGGCCGTGCGACTCCACAACTCAATAAAAGAGTCGCATGTTTTAAAACCAAACGGTCCTTTTCAGGACCACAAAATAATTTGATCGTAGTTTTAGTTGGTTATAATACTTTGTAACCAATATTTTATGTTTTTTTCATAAAAACATACAATATTGAGATACAAAGTATTAGAAGTTCTGGCGACAGAACCTTAACTTCATAAACCGAACCATGTTTTAGCATACTTGTAAATATTATCAGAAAATATTTACAACTATTGCTATTGCGTAGTTTTAGTGGATTATTCACTTTTTTTTTTTTTTTTTTTATTACCTAATATTATGTGGGACAGGGCCTATATGAAATAACACACAAAAATAAATTTTCAAGTCATTTTTATTCTCATTATAAAATATAAAAAATTTGATCAAACACTTTTTTATTAACTACAATATATATATATATATATATATATATATTTACAAACTTAATACTATAAATTAAAAGCTAATATCTACAACTACCTAACACCTACTACATAATTTATTAAAGTCCTCTAATTGTCTTTTTAACCGCGCAGATTTCACCTTTTTTATCTCTAATTGTTTTTCAAGTTCTATAATGTCACTGGCACACTCGTTCACTTCATTCACTAACCGTTTTTTCATGGCATAAATGTCAGTCAATTTGGTCTTCTGAGAGTTGGTGAAGTCTTCGACCCACTCCGGTTGTGATGGCTCGGAAGAAGACGCGGTTTTATTTGGTGAAGACGATGACGACGACGACGACGACGAAGCAGCGGAAACTTCATCGCCTTCAAAACACCGCTTAAACCGCTTCTTCATGGGTTTCCGGCACCCCAATATCGGCGACAGTGGTGCTGGCGCTGGGGAAGACTTCACCTCCGACACTATTACATTCTCGACGCTGGCCGGTGTTGGTGGCGTTGGTGGTGTTGGTCCATCGGGGCCTTCTATGACTTCCACTTCTACTGACAGTGGCTCTTGCGGTGCTGTTTTTAGGAAGTCGGGTAATGGAACAGGGGTGGAGGGACGCTTAAAGTTAAACTTTTTCTTCTTCCCTTGTCCCACACCTTTAATCGCCGAATAAAATGTTTTTTTATCGGCGATTTCCGACTTCCGCATAGTCAAGAGCTTTTGCAGTTTCGACGCTTTCGGAGAAGATTCCCTAGGCCGCGATGCTTTTCGCACAACCACATCACTAATCACATTAATTTTTGGCTCTTTCTCCTCCGTCCAGCATTCCAGGAATTGCGCTGCCGACTGAACCAACTCCTCGTCGCGACCATCGTTGAGGGCTCGGTCTTCGGCATCTTCATGCTCCACGCCATTCCAGTTCTCGAACACCCCCGGACTTAGCACCTCTAAACCACTCATGTTATCGAGCATGCCTTGCTGTGAACCGCAGCTCACGTCAAGAGCATCTAAAAGAGACCGTACACTAGACATTTTCGATATTCCAACTCACACAATTAACTTTTTCTTAGCACTGTACTGTTTGCTGTTCTGACGAACTGTGAAGAGCTCGAGCCAGCAAGTCTGCTTTTATGCCCATTTCCCCCACTACACCGCCTTTATTCCTTTTGTTCGATGCATTAAGTATAATATTTAAACTTGTCAGATGCAAGGCCAAGGCCAAGGCCGACGTAACCGGCAATACCAGGGTCGTTTTCAGGGCTGTAATTTTCATGGATTTTTTTTTTGTCCCTGTCAAGGTTATTTTAAAGAAGCATATAAATATAGTACTAAACTTGTTAGATGCGAGGCCAAGGCCAAGGTCAAAGTACCCGTCAATGTCAGGGTCGTTTTCGAGGTTGTAATTTTCAAGGATTTTTTTTTTTGGTCCTGTCAAGGTTATTTTAAAAACAAGGACATTAATGAACGTGCCATCCAGAGAAGAAATTGGGTCATAGAAGAAGCTTACCTGTACAGAAGAAATTAACATGTATTTTATTTCTTAATTTTTAATTTTTTGTTTGTTATTTTTTTTATTTTTTTTTAATAATAAAAAGTAAACTCAATCTTTTGTTATATTTTAATTTTTTTTCAATAAAACAATAGTAAAATGAATCTGTATGTGTATTTATTAAACATCACCTAAAATACGTTTTGCAATCCATATTTTTCTGCAGAGTCCGTTTATTAATGAAATAGAACCATATATTAGGGTGAAATCTAATGGTTTCAAATCAGTCTCACATAACAATGTCAGAAGTAAACACTATTGATAAGTTCGGTCGCAAAAGAAAATTTAAGGATTTTAACTTTATGCGAGGTCCTTCAGGAATAGGTTTTAAACTTACACCTAATGGAGATTACGACATGGGAAGCAAAAGATTGTGCTATTTAGCAGAACCTCTTGAAGGAGACGATGCGACCACACGAAATTATGTTGATAATAACCTTGCTCAGTGTGTGCAAGATACGCAGAAAGCTTTACATGACTCAACAATTGTTATTAAAGATATATTCAGAAACCAACTTGAAGGTTACGTACGCAAGAAATTAATTGAAACCGGTCAAGAACTTAGAGGATACATTGATGATACTGTTATTGCAATATATGAACTTAGGCAAGACGAACTGCGTGATGAACTTAACTCTAGAATGTTGAAAATTGAAAAGACTATGGAGGATCTTGTCAGCAAACCTGTTTCACATTAAACATTTACTCGTAGACCTGTGCGTTTAATTTACTATTAGACAAATTTTTCAACAATAACTTTTACAGTTTGTTATTTGTCGACACTTCATTATATTTATAATTTTAAAATAAAGGTTCAATAAAAAAGCAATCAATCAATGAATACATGTTTTTTATTTAAAAAAAAAAAAAAAAAAAAAAAAAATTACAATACTATCGTTACATATTAATGTTGTATGTTTAATAGAAATAATAAAAACAATACAAATAATGAAATATGGATTTTCCAGATTACGTGCTGTCCTGACTTAGAAATGATTCCAACACGGTGACTAAATTTGCTAAGTTTTCTTCCGGGTCTGTTTTGTAAAAATCTATGTCTGCATGCCCCCAAGGTAGAGTTTTGGTTGAACTGGGAATTACATAACGTTTATCATCGCTATGTGACAATGCTACTTTATTTATTATGTTGGTATAAATGTTATGTAATTCACTTCTAAATGTCTTCATCTTTCTTAATATCAAACCACCCCGTTCAACAATTCTTTGGTAGTCTTCCTGATGAAGGTCTTTCTCGATAACACATTTTTTGATACCTTTGGCTTTTTTTAATTCATTATTAATGGACTTTACATAATAAGCCTTCGCGCCGGTACCATAAAAACTTATTATCGGATCACCAGGAAACTCATCTTTCATTCTACCAACTACAGAATTACTTTTAATTATGTTGAAATTATTAATTTCGGGGTAATTTGATGTATCGAATTTTTCGGGGTTTTCTGATATAGTTTGATAAAAGTTTTCCGTATACACTTTTAATATAAGCGAGTCAGTATCGGTGTAAAGTAACGAAGCATCATCGCCAAACTTGGATTTAATAAAATTATAATAAAAATCGTATATTACAGTCTTTGATATATCTAATATGGAAAAACCGATATAAATTGGTTTATTGTACAATATTTTAACTTTATTCATATGTATAGCAACAAAGTTCTCGGTAAATATCGAGCTACTATTGAAATTGGGGCGGGATATTAGTGCTCTAGCTCCATTTCTGCCTACACTGTTCTCCCAATGTGTTACTAATTTTATATCCTTTCGATTTTCCACATTTTCCATAGTTTTACCAAATATCGCGTTATTTTTTAATTTAAAAGTGTCCTTCGCAAATTTTGTGGTGGCCTTGTTACGTAAATTGGTATTAAAATCAATATACGATTTTAGCCATTTTGATTGCTCAAACTGTAATACTCGATGGGTTTGCATTACCACTAAGCCGTTGGCGATGGCTTGTTTTAAAGTTCTATAGTGTACAATGTATTTTTTTTTATCTTGTAAATTGGGAATTAATTTCGGTAATTTAGCGTTTTCTGTTGGCGGTATGATATTTTCTACTAGAAATGGAAGATCAGAATGTGCATCATGCAACTCAGTCGGATAATGCACATCCACTTCCAAAACGTAGCCATGTAAACTATCATCACCAACAGCCATAATATTTAAATCCAGAATTTCGCGCTCGCTTAACCATCGAAAACCACCATATGGTAATGCTTGTGACATACTATGACCATATAGATTTGTAGCATCAAGGTATGTTATAAATGAAGAAGGTTTTGTTGGGTCATAGTCTGGTAAAAAAATATTATTAGCGATGTGCTTCCTTTCTGTACACTGGCTTATGCCGCCGCGTATACCTTTCTTAAAAAAATGTATCATGTCTATATCAGTTAAGAGCTCTAACTCTACCTTAGTCATACGTAGCATACAATCAAATGATAAACTTGGAAGGGTATAGTAATGTGCTGGATCAAGTTTATCGAATTTTAAGCAATTATTCCGAAATTGCTCAAAAACATCACACAATAGCAACACATCTGATTTTAAATACACGTCCGAATAGTCCCCCAAAGTTTTACACCCAAACAAGCGCCATACTTCTTTTGCTCTTCTATAGCTTTCATCGCTAATATGTTCTTCCCGTAAATTATCATAAAATTCATCTTTACTTGGAAGACATGTATTTTCCATTTTTTCTATAGAGTCAATAAAGCTATAGGGAAAAACACCCTTTTGACGCATCAAATTAAATTGGTTGATATTTGAAAAATGTTTCCGCGTTTCAATAAAATCGTCGTCGTTTAAACCGCTGCCTAAATTTTCCAAAGACGTTGACAGAAATTTAAAACTATCAATAAATCGCAACTTTAAATATTTCCTCTTGACTTTTCCACATTTACTATCAAAATAATCGTGCACATAAATGCTTTTGGTAAATGATATGTACTTTTCCTTACTTTGAGCCAAAACACCAATTTTATCCCCATATTTACATAACTCTTTTATAAATAAATGGCTGTCGTAGCCGCTTAAGTTATGAAATATGATAGGGATAAAAGAGGGTAATTTATAATTTAAATTACAAACGGAATGTGCAGCACCAAATCTTTTTGCACCAGTTATGTGACAGTGGTCTCGTACTTTAATCTCACCCTCTTCAAAAGGGCCTTCACATATACCACATATTTTAGCATCATTAAACTCCCTTTTTTCTTCAGGCGTTAACGGTTTCATAGGCTTAATGTCTTTTAAATATGTGTTGTATAGAGCCCTTAAATCACACTCGATACGATCCACAAAGACTTGAGCTGCATTATTCCCCCGAAATAGCTCAAATTTCGAAAGTGAGTCGTCAAAAGAGCATTTAATTAAATAAGCAAAAGAATATGGTTCATGTTTAAAACTTTTTACAGTGTAAGAATTTTGTGGGTTTGGTTGTACCGTTTCAATGGGTTTTAAAACAGATTCGAAATCTGCATAAACCACGAATGGAACGCGCATTTGCTTTTCTATACCCTCGAATTTTAAAATATTTTCCGGCACACTCTTTCCAAATTTATCGATTTTTAAATCCACTGAGGGTGTTTGCGTGAAAATGTGGTTACAATCGTAGCTTTGATGTAAAGTTAAAGCTGACGGTGTACTAAAATAAATGAGGCAACCATCACAGAAATATATTTTATGTTGTTGACAACTAATTTGACTTGAAACTAAACGTGATAAATCCCGAATCCAACAATAATGACTCTTTGAACAAGTCGTATCGCAAAAATGTTCACCGCCATCTTTACTACTACAGTCTTTTGTAATTAACAATAAATTTACATGCCTATCCAACTTTTTTGACGCATACCTCAGTGGACCAATAACTTCATGTATTATTTCATTATTTTCATATTTAGATTCCAGACCGTATACGTTAATTGATATGTTGTTCATTTCCTCAAATTTTTTAATGTCACGTAATTTTACTGGAAAATCCATACCTGTTACATTTAGCACTCTAGAAAAATGGGGGTAGGATGTCTTCTGTGAAGGCTCTGCTGTTGGAGGAAACAATGCTGATGTTACAGCCCACGCAAAGCAAAATTCGTCCTGGTTAATCACATTGACGACAGCTCCTTTCTTTTCAATAGAACACGGCAACTTGATGTATGATGAGCCACCCATAGGCATATACTTGTTGATACCAACTTCCAAGTATAAAATTCGCACAAGAGCCCATCCTATAACAAGAAAAATAATATATAAAAATCAGTTTAATATATCGGGTTTTGATTTTTCCATACCTGAATCTTTCTCCTGGAACTCTGTCGCCTGCGTTTTTATTGATTCGGTGAAAGAATGGTAAACGGCATCCAAATCACTTTCTACACTAATTATTTGATTAGCAGTGTTGAAGGATTTTTCACTGAATATTTCTTGTGACGGAAGCATGTACTCGCCAACAGCTGTCATGTTAACTTTTAAAGCATGATGCACACGCAATAAATTATTAACAAGTTCCACCACCTTGGATTTAATGTCTGCAAAGAACATTACGTAATCGGAATGCTCCATATCACTGCTAACCCGATAGGTTGCAATTCTTCTTTTGAAGGCACATTGAACGAGTTGCACACCATGACATACCGGCAAACATGAATTATTTTTATGTTGTTGTGTTCGTTTATGCGCTGACATATGATTTATTGGAACATCTACATTACATGTAGCGCAATTAATTACCGGAATCGTCGATGTATACTCTTCAATTCGGAGCCGTTTTCCTCCAGGCACTTCATTAAATCTCGCCGCACACGATTCTCTTTTATGACGTCTCATATTATAACTCTTAGTAAACTTAGAACCACAATTTTCACAAACATATGTCATGATTTGTCAAATATTAACACATGTACTACCTATACAAGTCAGAGCCAACTGATGAATGAAACTGCCCCATACTCTATATAAAACCATTCAAGGTCACCCCCAACCACGTAACATATCTTCAAGGTCACACACCCAAGATGACCTTCAACAAAGTCAAGGTCGTCTCCACCAAGGTCAAGGTCAAGGTCACACACACAACCTTGAACACAAGGCCAAGGCCAAAGCACACGTGCACTTTCAAGGTCAATGACAAGGACATGTGGGCGGGGCCAAAGAGGGGTGAAGCAAGGTCAAGGTCAAGGTCGAGGAGTGGGGGGATTGAGAGAATCGGGTTATGTTCACTACTCCTCGGCGCTTGTCAGATCTGCTTTCCCCTTACTCCCCTAGCACAAAAAAAAATATTTGGTGTATAAAGCCCTAGCAGTTATCAGTTATCATTTTTAAATGCTATTTTTGGGTAAAAAACATTTTACACATGAAATGGAGACACAAAAATAAGATTATTTCACAAGATATCGGACTTCCGTTCATAGTTTTTTTAACGAATTGCGAAATATTTATAGCCGAAAATGACATAACACCAGACAAAACTCAAAACTAATAAATAATAAAATAATATTTTTGCATTTTTGTCTTCAATATGTTTTGCTATGGATATTAAAAACACAAATTCCAAAGAAAAATAATTTGGAGGTTATTTACTGTTCAAATTAACACTTTAACGGCTTTATTCAGATTGGCTCGGAGCTACTCGGTGTTTGATGCACCTGAGCTTAAAACTCTTCAATCGAAGGCAGTGATTATGCTACGCTTACGCCCAGATTTTTCTTATCGTGTGGACCCACTCCGAGATGACGATATCATTAGGTATATTCTTTTGAGTAATTATCACTTTTGAGTTCTGTCACTTGAAGTAATCATGATCACTTCGACCCAATGACAAGTAAATGCATATTCAAAAGAACATCAAGTTATCAGTTTCACTTTGATTAATGATAATTTACGCAAAAGAATAGAGCCATAAATCCTCCGTAAGAGTGGGTCCACACGATAAGAAAAATCTGGGCGTAAGCGTAGCGTAATAAGACATATGTCAAATTTCAAGCATTGTGATTTGTTAGATTTAAAAAAAGACAAAGACCGAAGATTTCCCGCCTAAATCTGCCTTTTCCAAGGTCATTACGCCAAATGATGTTGAACTTTTCAGCGGACTGCTTGGAAACTGTTTATTTTCAATATTTTGTATTAAAACATAACCTATGTGTTTTTTTTTCAGAAATTCATTGTTTTATTTATATTTTTTATTTTGCGGGTTTTGAAATAATGGATATTTATGAACTATGTTAAATTGTTTTAATTTATTAAAAATTCTTGTTATCGAAGATAATTAGTGCTTGCTCCCCAAAAAAAAAATTCTTGTTAATTTTTTTATTAATTTTATAACAATTGCAATAATACAGTTGTTCGTTATATAAATTAAGGCTTATGAAATAAATGCCGTTATATAATACAATTTCTATTCAACGACAATCTCTGATATCGAGTCGCTAATCCACAGACATGCCCCTAGCTATGGTTACCAGATCAAATAATGAGATTTCCTGACAATATCCCTGACTTTTCAGTAAATATCCGGACATTTTATCTGAATGTTGTATGTTAAGGCAGTGAAATTTTCGAAATATTTGCAATCAAAGCATCAAATGCAAATATCGAGTGAGTGTTCTCATTAATGGGAGCCTAGTGGACTAAGGAGATAAATAGGTTGTCTATATCGTTATAAGCTTTGCTTTTCGCTGCCATCAGTGTTATAACTTTGCTGGTTCTGCTTTTAGTACATCACTGCTTTCTATGAATTCAAATAAATCTTTTAATATTTTAATAAAATGTTCACTAAATCATGACGTAACAACAGTTTTTTTCTTACTTACTAATTTAATGTCATTATTGTAGTTTTTTAATTTTAGTTCCTCTCGTCTCTATGTTCATGTCCTAGTTATATTCTATTTCTATATCTAAATTATTATTTTACAGTCATAGGCGTACTAACAAATATAACTTAACTATTTTTTTACATGATTACTGAAACGACAAAGTGTGTATTTATGGGACGATGACAATATGAACAAAGCTAATGGTCTCTGTAAAAAGTAAAGTTTTAGAGTTTCAGAGATTAAGGCATGCTTTTGTTTGAGCCTATTAGAATATAAATTTTCTTAAGATATAACTTCTTCTAAGAGAGTATTAAATATTAAACTATAATTATCTATTAATCCATAAGAATAACTTAAAAATATTTATAAGTAGTAATTTAATAATTAATAATTTGTAGTAATAGTTGGTTTACAATAATATCTTCTGTTAAGGTTCTACTCTAGACACAATTTAACTTAAAGAACACATCATGTGAAGAATGTCATGAAATGGTTATAAAAGTCCAGCAAAAGAAACATCAAGCGATAAAAAATATGAAATTAAATTAACAATTCACTCATTTTGTTAATGTTTACTTAATTTATATTTTCTTGCTAGCATGATTAATAAATATTTTTTTATTACTTATATTTTCGTCTTTTAATTTCAAAAAAATACTGACAATTGCAGCTTTTTCCTGTTTGTTCCTAACAGGGGGCTAAAATTTCAGATGTCAGGAAAATTTCTGTCGTCTGGTAACCCTACCCTAAGTAAACGTTATATAAACCTATTATAAACAATTAAAAAGTAAAAATTAACATCGAAGGAAATTTAATAACATATATCCAGTTAGTGTCATATCTAATGTATTCTTCTAAAAAATACAAACAACTGTAATTATTAAAACGATTGTTAAAACTACACTGTTATATTGAAATTCTCGTCTTTGAACTCCTTGGCAATTCTTTACCAGGTAGAAGTGGTAAATTTTGGAAATAAAACTTCTTTTAAAGAGTCCCATATTACCGCACAAGTAACATGAATAATTTCAGAAACACTGTTTACTGACTCGAAATTCGCACTGTTGCTTTCACATGCTGATTTCATCAGCTAAATATCACAATGCTATTTCCAATCTAATAATAAGGGTATAGCTGTACACATTTCCATATCGTGTTTCCTAATTATTGGCCCAACAACAGCGAAGAGCTCTTCAAATTCACCAATAGTAACAGGAAAATATTTTTAAAAAACCACGATCATTTTCTCACATTTCTTGAATTAAATTATTAGTATGTCCAAGCCTTTCTCCGATGTTTTCCTCGAATACAGACCATAGACGTAGAGGAAATTAAATAAAATTACATTTTAAATAATAATAAATTTCTTCTACATCTATGATACAGACCGGACTCAGTAGCGACGACTTTCCTGTTTTATTAATAACTAGCGACCCGCCCCGGCTTCGCACGGGTGCAATGCTGATACTAAATACACTACAGAAAAACTGTGACTATTTATTTTATTTTTACAACAATTATTACATCGGCCTCCGACGCGCTATTTATAGGCACGCTGCCGCCGCCCCGGTCGGCCAGTACCGCCGCAAGCGCTACTTCCCGCAATTTTAAATCTGTAATATCTTCGAAAATATTCATTTAAATCTTGTGCTGTAAAGAACCATATAGATCTATATTAAATCAACAATGTATTTAAGCTATTTAATTGGATAAGGATTAATGCTGTATTGGTTAAAATCGCTTCAAAATTTGCCATTATTTGTCGTAAAAAGTAAATGACAAAAAAATGTTATTGTGGGATATCCATGAGAGATAGACATATACCATCGCGGAGTTTTCTGTAGACCTTTTCAATGTGTACAAATAATTAGTACATTATTTTGATAAATCTCGTAGGGTTCAGCCTGCGTTTGCAATGTAAGCGGAAAAAAATATGATAATTAACGACATCACATTAGAAAGCTCAAAAATAACAGTATTTCTCCACTATTTAATGGATGTTATTATACATATAAACCTTCCTCTTGAATCACTCTATCTATTGAAAAAAACCGCATCAAAATCCGGTGCGTAGTTTTAAAGATTTAAGCATACAAAGGGACATAGGGACAGAGAAAGCGACTTTGTTTTATACTATGTAGTGATAGTGAAGAATATATCAATATTCTCCTTACATTTTGAAACTTTTTTTTTCTAGATTAAAATACTGCCGCAATTAATGTTTTATTTTGCTTCATTTTAATTTTTAGATAAAATATAAACAAAAATCCTGATAAAAGTTAGGTTAAGACAAAAAAAACCATACCCCTTATATAGACGTAGAAGAAATTAAATAAAATTACATTTTATTTAAAATGTAATTTTATTTAATTTCTTCTACGTCTATGACCCCTTACGACGGCGTAAAGAAAAATCCCGTATGGACGAGACATTTTTAACACATAAGCGCGTAATACGCATACGCCCAAATTTTTCTTATCGTGTGGACTCACTCTAAAATACTGCCCTCGGTTCATTAACATTAACAGCTCGGAGCTGTACAGGTGCAAGAAGCCCTCGCTTTATTCAAGTAGTGCATTATGTCTCGGCGCTTGTCAGATCTGCTTTCCCCTTACCCCTCAAGCACAAAAAAAAATATTTGATGTATAAAGCCCTAACAGCTATCAGTTATCATTTTTAGATGCTATTTTTGAGTAAAAAAACATTTTATACATGAAATGGAGACACAAAAATAAGATTATTTCACAAAATATCGAACTTACCTTCATAGTTTTTTTAACGAATTGCGAAATATTTATGGCCTAACATGCCATGACACCCGACAAAATTCAAAACTAATAAGTAATAATGTAATATTTTTACTTTTTTGTCTTCAATATGTTTCGCTATGTGTATTAAAAATACAAATTTTGAAAAAAAAATAATTTGTAGGTTATATACTGTTCCAATTAATATTTTTACCGCTTTATTCAGATTTGCTCGGAGCTACTCAGGGTTTGATGCACCTGAGCTTAAAACTCTTGAATCGAGGGCAGTAAAAGTAGTTCGTTTGAACTTTGAACCATCTTTTCTACATCTGTCAGAGTGAGTCCACACGATACCAAAAATTTCGGCGTAGGCGTATTACGCCCATTTATGTTAAAAATGTCTCGTCCACACGGGAACTTTTATCGTGCAGTCGTAATGTTTTTTTTTTGTGGTAACCTAACTTTTTTCTGATTTTTTGATAATATTTATTTATGTATAAATTAAAATGAAAGAAAATAAAAAAAATAATTGCAGCAATGTTGTTATGTAGAAAAAGAAAACGAAAGAAAAAATTACAAAAGATAAGGATATTATTAATATATTCTTTATTAAAAAAACGGAAAAGTCGTCGCTACTAGGTCCGATCTGTTTTTGAGAAAAACATTGGAGAAAGGCTTGGACATACTAATGATTTAATTCAAGAAATGCGAGAAAGTGATCCTGATTTTTTAAAAATATTTTTCTGTTACTCTTGGTGAGTTTGAAAACCTGTTGTTGGGCCAATAAATAGGAAACACGCTATGGAAATGTGTACAGCTATACCCTTATTACAAGGTTTGAAAAAACATTGTGATATTTAGCTGATGAAATCAGCATGTGAAAGCAACAGTGCGAATTCCGAGTCGGTAAACAGTGTTTTTGACATTAGTCATGTTACTTGTGCGATAATATGAGACTTTTTAAAGCAAGTTTTATTTCCGAAGTTTGCCACTTCTACCTGGTAAAGAATTGCCAAAGAGTTCAAAGACGAGAGTTTTAATATAAAGTGTCATTTTAACAATCGTTTTAATAATTACAATTGTTTGTAGTTTTTAGAAGAATATATTACGTATAACACTAACTGGATTTCTGTTATTAAATTTCCATTAATGTTAATTTTTACTTTTTAATTGTTTATAATAGGTTTATATAAAATTTGCTAAGGGTAGGGTTACCAGACGACAGGAATTTTCCTGACATGTCTGAAATTTTAGCCCCTCGTTAGGAAGAAAGAGGAGAAAACTGCAATTGTCAGTATTTTTTTGAAATTAAAAGAGGAAAATATAAGTAATGAAAAAATATTTATTAATCATTCTAGTGAGAAAAAATAAATTGATTAAACGTTACCAAAATGAGTGAATTGTTTATTTAGTATATTAATAAATTTAGTTTCATACTTTTTATTGTTTGATGTTTCTTTTGGCAATTGCTGGACTTTTATAACTATTTCATGACATTCTTCACATGATATGTTCTTTAAGTTAAATTGTGTCTAGAGTAGAACCTTAACAGAAGACATTGTTGTAAACCAACTATTACTACAAATTATTAATTATTAAATTAGTATATATATTTTTAAGTTACTCTTATGGATTAATAGATAATTATAGTCTAATATTTAATACTCCCTTAAGAAATAGTTATATCTTAAGTAAATTTATGTTCTAATAGGTTCAAACAAAAGCATGCCTTAATCTCCGAAACTCTAAAACTTTACTTTTTACAGAGATTTAAATTCAGAATAGAATGTAACTAGGACATGAACATTGAAACGAGAGGAACTAAAATCAAAAAACTACAATAGTAGCATTAAATTAGTAAGTAAGAACAAAAACTGTTGTTACCTCATGATTTAGTGAACATTATAATAAAATATTAAAAAAGTAATATTAGATTTATTTGAATTCATCGAACTAGCAAAGTTATAACATTGATGGCAGCGAAAGGCAAAGCTTATAACAATATAGACAGTCTGTCTCTCCTTAGTCCACTACGCTCCCATTAATGAGAAGACTCACTCGATATTGGCATTTGATGCTTTGATTGCAAAAATTTTGAAAATCTCACTGCCTTAACATACAACATTCAGATAAAATGTCCGGATATTTACAGAAACATTAGGGATATTGTCAGGAAAACTCATTATTTGATCTGGTAACCATAGCCAAGGGCATGTCTGTGGATTAGCGTCTCGATATCACAGATTGTCGTTGAATAGAAATTGTATTATATAATGGCCTTTATTTCATAAGCTTTAATTTATATAATGAACACCTGTATTATTGCAATTGTTATAAAATTAATAAAAAATGAACTAAAATCGTTTTTTTTTTTTTTTGAGGACCAAGCAGTAATGATCTTCGGTAACAAGCATTTTTAATAAATTAAAACAATTTAACATAATTCATAAATATCTATTATTTCAAAACTCGCTAAATAAAATATATAAATAAAACAACAAAGTTTAAAAAAAAACATAGGTTATGTTTTCATACAAAATATTGAAAATAAACAGTTTCCACCATTTTGAAAGCAGTCCGCCGAAAAGTTAAACATGATTTGGCGTAATGACCTTGGAAAAGGCGGATTTAGGCGGGAAATCTTCGGTCTTTGTCTTTTTTTAAATCTAACAAATCACAATGCTTGAAATTTGACATATGTCTTATTACGCTACGCTGCCGCCGAAATTTTTGGTATCGTGTGGACTCACTCTCAGTGTTTGTTTTCAAAAGGGGGTTATGTTATAGTGGAAGAAAAAGGTAATTAATTTTTGTCTTATTTAGTGTTAAGAGAGTGTAGTATTTTTCTTATTAATTTAGTCACTTTTTCATTCAATTGGCTGCTCCGCCATATGTTTAAGAAAAAAAAATTGTCGAACGTTTTTTGATTAAATAAATTTGTGTCTATTTTTGGGATGGGAAACCGGAATCGAAAATTCGGGGTCTCTTGTCTGCCAACTGTGGAAGACTAAGGTACGTTTATTTTTTTCCTCTTAAGATTGTTTGCTAATTTTAGCAAATAAATTTTTCTGGATACAGATTACCTTTTGTTTTGTGTATGCATATTTCAATGTATCTGCAGAGAATAGATTTAATAATAATAGTATATTAACGGATAAAATAAATACAATCCATTTCAAAAATAAAAATTACAAACACTATTTAAAAACAGTCAGAATTAAAAAACTTACAAATCTAAACATGCATTAAAGTGCTTCAAAAGACAAGTATTGACAATTGACAATTTCCATTTCAAAAATAAAAAATACAAACACTATTTAAAACAGTCAAAAATTAAAAAAAACTTACAAATCCAAACACACATCAAAGTGCGTATTTAGATTGACAATTGACAATATTAACTAGTTTTTCAAGAATTGTAAAACTTTTAATCTAAAGACATTAATTGGCAAATGAAAAATATCAATCTCGGTAGGAACTGAATTCATTTCCCTACACATTCGAGAAATAGGACTGTTAATGCCATAATTCGTTCGGTGATATATCACATCAAACAAATTGTGCGCTCTAAAAGCTCTTTGAGGAACCGATAATCCAATATTATTGAGTAGTTCAGGACAATCATACAAGAGTTAACAATCTTATAAAGTAAAACTAGGTCAAGATATATGCGTCTCACACACAATGGTAACAACCTCAAAGCATCGGCAGTATCTTCATATACAGACCGCTCCTGCTGCATTCCCTGTTTAAAGGCAATGAAACTTAAAAACTTTCTTTGTACTCTTTCTACTTTTTCTTTGTATGTAAAATAATGAGGTGACCAAACTCGAGACGCATATTCTAAGATTGATCGAACTACAGAGCAGATATCACTTTAAAACAGTCTACACTATTAAAATCTGTAAGCATTCTCTTTACAAACCCGAGCAACTTCAAACCCCTGTTCACAATATTATCAATATGTGTGTCGAAGCAAAGGGCCCGATCAAATGTAACACCCAAATCCTTCACACATTCAACGCGATTAATCATGTTATTATCAAGAAAGTAATCGAAACTTATCCAATCCCTTTTACGATAAAAGCTTATAATTGAGCATTTATTAACATTGAGGTACATAAAATTTAACTTACACCATTCAGAGAATCGAGCTAGATCCTGCTGAATGCCCTCGCAATCGTTGCTACTGCTAACAACCCGAAATATCTTTAAATCATCTGCATAAAGAAGACATCTACTGAAAGTTATGATGTCCTCAATATCATTAATAAAGCAGTTAAAAAGGAGCGGAGCGAGGTGAGCACCCTGAGGAGCACCAGAGGTAACACATTTATCAGATGATTCACAGTTGTTAATTTTTACTCGCTGTACTCTACCAGACAGGTAACTATTTATCCATTGTAGAAATGATCCATGGATACCTAAGCCTTCCAGTTTGTAAATAAGAAGTTGATGGTTAACCTTGTCGAAAGCCTTGGAGAAGTCAGTGTAAATAGCATCCACTTGACACCTCCCCTCCAAAGCCTCCACCAAGTACTGCTCATAGATAAGCAGATTAGTAGTAGTCGATCGACCTGCCATAAAGCCATGCTGTGAAGTTGCTAACACATTCCTAAAAAGAGGACTCATCTTTTGGTAAACAATACCCTCAAAAATTTATTTGGCTGTTAAAGATTTTATTTATTTTATATAAAATTCTTAATTCATGGCGGCTATTTTAAGCAAAAGTCCATAAGGCTATCTTAAAAGGCCTGTTGTTGGCTTGAATTACCTCTTCTTTTAATTTAATTATCTATTATTTTATCTAAATTACCTAATTTCTTAGCTAAATTATCTGTTGCCGAGCGTTTTGGCACCCTAACATTGTGGTAAGAGTGTTACTGCCTAATTTGTTTTTTTAGAGCTACCACCAGGAAAATTGTACCTAAACTGTACCTGCCTGAACTGGTAGAATGCTTATTTGAGAGAACTTGGCACACAAACAGTACACAGAACACTTTGAGGCCAAAACAAAGGAGAGAAAATACTTGAGTTCGAACCACTTCATCAGGAAGACTACAGGTGAGCATTAATTTCTAATCTTTGGCTGATTGGAGGTCTATCTGTAAAATTTTTGTCTCTACCTGTTAGTCTGTTTCTAATTCAAGAAGCTCGCTTATCCTGCCTATCTTGTTGGGTCTTTATAGAAGACAAATTCTATTTTAAATTATCATGTCTTTGCAAAAGACAAATTTTATTACATTATTTCAGAGTACCTAAAAAACAACAGGCTGTACCTCACTAGATTTTTTGTTAATATTATAAACGTACTGTTGGTCTTCAGTTTTTTTTTTTTGCTACTGTAATTTCTTTGATTTTGGCTATTTATAGTGTTTAAAAATGAGAATATTTATTTAATTTATTTGGCATGCTACAAAGTCGGTACAAAAAGTTTTGTTTTGAGTAAGAAATTGTGACTTTTAATTTTATGACACATACTGTGTTGGAGGTTATAATTAACCTTGTAGTCTGCCAAATATTTCTATTTGGTGTATAATCAATTTTGTAAGGAATTTCAATAATTTGTAATTTTTCATTTATTGTGAATAAATTGTTTATTGTTTTTCTGACTTTTATTGTGTACACACACGCACTACTTTTCTTAATCCTACTTTTCTAAATTTAGATTGGAACCCCTCCTGAGCTTTAACTTCAATAATTTGTAGGGGATGCAAATTTAAAGATAATATCCTTCACATGATTCTAAGCTTTATTTACAGGAGTAAAATTTGTAATTAATAATTACAAATTACTATCCAGTTATTAGGGTCGCAGTTTGTCTCAATAAAAACATTAAATTATTCAAATATGAAATTCGTTTAAACATACATAACTAGTAGTTAGCAAAAACAAAATAGCTCAACAACAATATATAAGTCTTCTAGCAACAAGAATACTAAAAATATGGAATAAAATTCCAACACAGTAAGCAGGGAAAATGCAATGTTGACAATCTAACCACTGAAGTAGGTACATTTTAAGATAGCTTAGTGGCGACCGCCGAAAAACGTTGGTCATCCGGAATAAGTAGCAAAAGATATTTTTCTATTTTCTGGATATTATTTAAACAATAAACCATCGATCTGGCGCTTTGTAACCTGTCTAAATTTTTTTTTCTATTTTTTTTTGTAAAATTGATATATAAAACATAAGTACAATTTTTTTTATTTGATAGCGCATGATCAGTAGAAAATAAAAATTTAAGTCTGTTATCCCTAGTTTTGACACAACTGTTTGCCAGACCACCCTTAAATATTTATTCGATGGAAATTTTCTGTATAAGATATAAGAAAAAACTAAACGTCAAAAAATTTTTGTTTCTTGTTCGTCTTTTGAATAAAATTGGTCTGGTACGTTAATATTTGACCAAAATCCTGCCAGACCAAGATTGAGAAGGTTGTTCGCTGCTACTTTTTAAGCGAGAGTTTTCAACAAATTGACAGTCACCTGTCAAAAATGTCAATTTAAAGCTACTGTTTTAAGTCGTGATTATTTAAATTAATTAATTTTTCATTGATTAAGAAAAATGAAATGTTTTATATGTACTGAAACTGACAAAAATGTAAAAATATTATCCTTTATTAATGATGTATTCAAGAACTGTTGTTTATATATTGAAAAAAGAAAAAAAAAACATTTTAAATCATGTGATGTTTATGTCAAGGCTGACCAAACGGAGATGCAACGAAAACAAATAAAGCAATTATATCTGAAGTTGGATAATAGGAAAGCGAGCGGAGAGGAAAACCTGGTTATTCGGTACAAAAAATGGCACCCCATTTATAGCAAAAAATACTGGCAGGAGTGCTGGTGGTGCCTCAATTAGTGCTTCAAAAAACGACAAAGTTTGAGGGACTTTGATTGATCATTTGGTAATGTATTACCAGAATGTGCTTAGTTTAAAAACAAAATTAAAGGAATTATTTTTGGCGTCCTCATCATCTCATTATGATGTTATTATGTTATCTGAAAGTTGGCTTACCCCAGATATTAAGGACAGCGAAGTTTTTTGTGATTCTTATATCTACCGTAGAGACAAAGATGGTACTTCGAGTGATAAAAAGCGTGGAGGTGGTGTAGTCATAGCTGTGAAAAGTATGTTCGATTCCTGTACTGTACCTCTTGAAAAGTGTAACGTTGAACATATTTTTGTAAAAGTAGGGATGGGTCATATTAAGTATGTTTTTGGTTGTGTGTATCTGCCTCTGACATTAGGTATGGAGGTACATGTTAATCATATTCGGAATGTGAAATACATTTTTGCCAAATATGTTAAGGACCATAAGATAATTATAGTTGGTGATTATAATCTTCCAGGTCTTACCTGGGATTGTAATAAGTTATTTGCTGGGAATGTTAATAGTGATATTGAAAGTTTGGTCTGTGATGAGATGCCATATTTAGGTTTAAGTCAGTATAATTATATCAGGAATATTCATGGCACGGTACTCGATTTGTGTTTTGCTGGCTATTACTCAAGTATCACCACCGGTGATCCTTTATTGCCCTGTGATAATTATCATCCGTCACTTGAGGCTGTTTTGTCATTTCAATTACAATCTATTAAGTGCAAAAATGAAACCCGTTACAATTTTGACAGGGCTGAGTATGGTGCTATGAATAATTATTTGCTGCAAGTGAATTCGATTGATCTTTACTATTTGAACGATGTTAATGATATTATTGATGCTTTTTATGAAATTATATATCAAGCAGTAGACTATGAGCCGAAATATCGAGCTTTCCTGTTTGGTTCAATTCGGAACTATAGAGAAAGGTAATAGCTAAGAAGGTTGCACACAGAAAATATAAGACAACAAATAGTCAGCAGTATTTTATTGAATTTAATAATTTGAGAAATGAATGTAAAGTTTTGACCAGTGAATGTTATGAAAGGTATATATCAAGTGTGGAAGGGAGAATGATGAAGAACGTCGATGAATTTTGGAGGTTTGTTAAGTCAAAGACTAGATGAGTGATAAAATTCGGGAAGTTATGTTTCCAGATGATCGTCAAGCAGAGAGAGGATAGGAGGTAGCTAATCTCTTTGCTACACAATTTAGTTCCATATATCAGAGTTTTAATGGTCAGGCTGCCAACATAAATGTGCAGGAACAGGAGATCATTAGCGGTCCACATTTTAATGTAAGCCATGTTGAGATTGGATTTGAGTGTTTGCTGGATTGCCTGTTGTCTTTGAATGTTAAGAAGGGTGTTGGTCCTGATCTGTTGTCGAATAGGATGCTTAGAGAGTGTGCTGTGTCTTTATGTGAGCCTCTTTCTTTCATTTTTAATAAATCCTTACCTAGGTATTTTTCCCAGCAGATGGAAGCACTCATACGTCTCCTCTATATTTAAATCAGGTGGCAGCTCTGATATTAAGAATTACAGACCTGTCTGCATACAGTCTGCTATCTCCAAAGTTATGGAAAAAAATGGTCCTGCCTTCGTTAGGTATATTCAAGAATATTATAGTGGCCATGGATTGCTGTTGTGAGGTTCATGCAGTGTACACGGACTTTAGTAAAGGTTTTGACTTGATTGATCAAAATGGATTGCTTCACAGATTTGAGTCCCTGGGTATGGATGATCCATTCTATTCTTGAATGTCATCCTACCTGCAGGGTAGAATATTGCAGGTTAAACTGACAGGGTTTCGTTCACATAAGTTTGATGTGGTCTTAGGTGTGCCCCAAGTGTCGCACTTGGACCCTAGACTATTTCAGTTGCTTATAAATAATATAGGTCAGTGTTTTAGTTCTAAGTATCTCCTGTTTGCGGATGACTTGAAACTTTTTAGAGCAATAGAGTCCAGTAAAGATTGTGAATTACTTCAGAGGGACTTAAATATTTTAGAGACATGGTGCTTGAAGACTAACCTCAAGCTGAATGTTGCTAAGTGCCCATATATTCAGTCGCAATAAGAGCGAGTACAGAATTAGAGTGAGTAAATTGCAGAGGATGAATGTAGTTAGATTTGGGATTATTTCTAGATAGTAGACTTCGTAATGTTGATCACTATGATGCAATCATTAATAGGGACCACCGTATGTTAGGTATGGTGTTAAGGATGTCCAAGGATTTTAATAATCTATATGATGTCTCTTCATTGTTTGTGTATTACATAAGGTCAATAAGGGAATACTGTAGTTTGATTTGGAGCTCATACTTTGATATACATAAAAAACTTTTGGAGGCTGTTCAGATAAAATTTTTCAAATATCTAGGGTATAGATTGGCACAGAGGGCTGCAGCTTGGCGTTGATGAGGTAAGGGAGGGTTATGGTTTGACCAAACTGGAGGACCGCAGACGATATTTTGAACTTCTTTTTTTCTATAAGGTAATAAATAATTTAATAATGTCCCCTGATATATTGGCTGGTTTTAATTTTGAGATTCCACCTAGGAATCTCAGGAGGTGTCCACTGCTGTCCTCCGGGTTCTATAACACCCTATGCCAATTAGTAGAGTGGTTACTGCTGTTAACAGTTTCCCTGATCTCGATTATTTTGTGATAGTAGTATTTAGCCATCTAATGTTTAATATTAAATAATTTATTTAATTGTATATGTACATGTATTATTAATACTTGAACTACAAAATTCTGCAGGGTATCATTTGAAATGTTACCGCAAATTAGCTGCTGCAAAAAATATTATTGGTTGACGAATTTAATCAGTCTTTATAACAAGTTAATACAAATAATAATAAATATATTAATGTAAGTATGTAAACTATGCCTTGACAATTTTATGATAATCAAAACAATCCTATAGAGGTGTATCTGATTAATATGTATTGCCATATTATCTGACATGAATAATTTTATATTGAATAGTTAAGTACATTTAATAATTTTAGACTGAATTAAATAATTCTGCCGAATCAACTGATTTTGGAACCGATTCTGCTGGCCCATAAAAAATACTGCTATCATTACAAACATCAGATAAATTTGTTGATAAATTATCTTTAAATAACGATTAAGTAAAAATAGAGCCTTCTTGCAGTAACATAAATTAATTGGTAAATTAGGTTTATAACCGACATAATCTTTTGAATCGGTAGTGGGATAATATTTCAATTTTCGAATGTATATCCTTTGAATGATTGTTATAAATTATTTAGCCGAAATAATGCACTTCATCTACTACACTGGAATCTGAGAAAGAAGAAAATAATTTATCTGAACCAATACTTTCTGATTCAACGCCCATAAGAGATAGTATTTACAAGAATTTGACGGATTAAAAGGAATTTAAAATGATTAAAAATCAAATTCTTTTTAATAATTTTTAATATTTTTGTTTAATCAGGGCTACTCTGTCAAAAATTAACAGGATAAATAAAAAAAAGAAAAAACTCGCGGTTAAGAAGTAGCAGCGAACGACCTTGTCAACCTTCGTCTGGCAGGATTTTGGTCAAGTATTAACGTACCAAACCAATTTTATTCAAAAGAGGAATAAAAACAAAAATTTTGACGTTTGATTTTTTTTCTTATGTCTTATACAGAATATTTATCGATTGACTAAATATTTTAAGGGTGGTCTGGCAAACAGTTTGGGATGCCAGACTTAAATTATTATTTACTACTGATCATACGCCATCAAATAAAAAAAAATTACATGTATGTTTTATATATGTTTTACAAAAAAAATAGAAAAAAGAATTAGACAAGTTACAAAGCGCCAGACTGGTGGTTTGTTGATTAAATAATATCCAGAAAATAGAAAAATATATTTGGTACTTATTCCGGATTTCGACGGTCGCCGCTCTTAAGACTATCCAGGAAGGTACCTACCTGAAGCGTCCGGATCCGATTTCAATAAAACGTCATTATGTTGTAGCGGGTACAAAAATAAGAGACACGTATTTTTGTTATCTGCGGTGATTCATTTTAACGGGGTGAAATACACCCCTAAAAACAATATTTTTAAAATATCTCGGTTTCTAATCTGTACAAAACAAAATTAAAATTACTTGTTCCAAATGATGTTAAACTATGATTTTTTTTATCCCCAAGGATATCATCCCTTATTTTTTATGAGGGTAAACCATTTATTCGCACCGATAAATTTAATTCTAAAAATTACGAAATTAAATATAATTCTCTGAAAATACTTTTTTCACGAATACCATGAGTAACTTAAGTTGAAGGGTTTTAGGATTTCTAAAAATAACTAGTAGAAGTGGGTGAACCATCCTCAAATACTTTTTTTTCTTAAATCTCAAGTTCTAATTGAGATATATTATATATGATGTTGAACTAACATATTTTCATCCCGAAGAATATCATCCCTTATTTTTTATATGGGTATACCATGTATTCACCCACGTAATTTAATTCTAAAAATAACGAAATTTAATAAAATTACTTGAAAATATTTTGTTTTCACGAATAACCCAAGTTGATATCTTTTGGGATTTTCAAAAATAAACTAGTAAAAGAGGGTGAGTCGTCACCCCCAAATATTTTTTTTATATCTTAAGTTTGAATTAAGAACTCTACAAAACGAAATGTAAATTATTTAATATTCGAAATGATATTAAACTATGCTATTTTCATCTCCAAGGATATCGACCCTTATTTTTTATTAGGGTGAACCGTGAACCATATATTTGCGCACGTAATTTAATTGTAAAAATTACGAAATTTAATGGGATTGTTTGAAAATATTTTTTCACGAATACCATAAATCACTTAAGTTGTCATGTTGCGGGGTTTCTAAAAATAAGGTAGCAAAAGAGATAACTTTACGAAACAAATTGAAAATTGCTTGTTATTTGAAATGAAGTTAAACTATAGTATTTTGACCCTCAAAGATATCATTCGAAGGATGTCATTTCACACATGTATAATGACTCTTAATATTGCCAAATTTCAGTTGATATGAACGTTACAGAACTTACTGAAATTTTTTCTTTTAATTAATAAGAAAATATAGACTTATTTCGTTGGTTAAGCATTCATGTCTGTAAATTATCATAATGCATGACAAACAGTGATTCCTAATTCTGTGACGTTCATTTGAATTAAAATTTGACAATTTCAAGAATAACATACATACATACATACATACATATATATATATATATATATATATATATATATATATATATATATATATATATATATATATATATATATGAGGTATTTCTTATTTATTTCTTGGACCTTTATTAAAATATTTTTTATTTTTTTGTTTTTCTTGGGATTATGGTCCGTTTAAAAATGGAATTAAAATGTAATGGTGGTGTTGTATTTTATATTAAATTTTTTTTAATACATTAACGTTTCGGTAATTTTTTTTTTACCTTCGTCAGAATGTGTAGCTAAAAAGACAACGTATTTGGTTGATTTTACTATTAAAATATTTACATATTATTTTTTTACCTTAAACAATGATTCAGGAACAACACTGCACTTACATGTATAAATTTATTTGAAAATTTTGTTCTATTAAAAATTTAGTTTTTGCGAGATTCACAGAGTTCAAGATGACGACGTGTGTCATCTTGAAGTTAAGATGGTACTGAGAGAACAGATGGTATTTTTTTGTAGGTAATGAGGGTTGTTTTAGCTATTGTGGGTTAAAAGGGGTCTGGTTCGAAAATGCAATGCGTTTTTGGTTTTAGAATTTTAATTTTTTTTGGTTCTTATTTTATAATATTATTATATATTTTGCTAAGTTGTTTGGTGTCTGCCTTAGCGTTTACTGCATGTTTGTTTTTTTGTATTTCTATCATCTCTAGGATTTCTCGTTTTTTTGTATGGTATAGAGATGATAGAAATACAAAAAAACAAACATGCAGTAAACGCTAAGGCAGACACCAAACAACTTAGCAAAATATATAATAATATTATAAAATAAGAACCAAAAAAATTAAAATTCTAAAACAAAAAAGGCATTGCATTTTCGAACCAGACCCCTTTTAACCCACAATAGCCAAAACAACCCTCATTACCTACAAAAAAATACCATCTGTTCTCTCAGTACCATCTTAACTTCAAGATGACACACGTCGTCATCTTGAACTCTGTGAATCTCGCAAAAACTAAATTTTTAATAGAACAAAATTTTCAAATAAATTTATACATGTAAGTGCAGTGTTGTTCCTGAATCATTGTTCAAGGTAAATAAATAATATGTAAATATTTTAATAGTAAAATCAACCAAATACGTTGTCTTTTTAGCTACACATTCTGACGAAGGTAAAAAAAAATTACCGAAACGTTAATGCATTAAAAAAAATGTAATATAAAATACAACACCACCATTACATTTTAATTCCATTTTTAAACGGACCATAATCCAAGAAAAACAAAAAAATAAAATATATATATATATATATATATATATATATATATATATATATATATATATATATATATATATATATATATATATATATATATATATGTTAGTTTTTAGTGTTTCACGGATGGAGAAATATGAGTTTGTGTTTATCCGGGAATACATCCGTTCGTTAGCTATTTCCATAGTTGGAATTTGCAGACGTTTCGCCAAAGTCTCATTTGGCATCTTCAAGTGCTCGTGTCCGAAGTTGACGATGAACTGAGAGATTGTCTGTTGCGTGCGTGGTTTTGCCAAAAATTCATAAAGCGCAGTACCCTCTAAGACCAATTGTAAGCGCATTCAATTCGCCTCTACAAAAGCTTGAAAAATACCTCGCTTCGTTCATGCAGCCACACGTGGAAAAAGCCCCATCATACGTAAAAAATTCAGAACACCTCATTCACCTCCTACAAGAAATAAAAATCGAAGAAAACGACATTCTGGCCAGCTTCGACGTGAAATCCTTATACCCAAGCATTTCAATAGAAGAAGCTCTAGAACAAATTGCCCACAACGAAGATTTCCCAGACTATGTCACAGACCTTGCCGATCACTGCATGAAAAACGCTTATTTCCGTTTCAACAACCGTGTATACAGACAAACAAATGGTGCAGCCATGGGTTCTTCCTTATCACCGGTCATAGCAAACCTGTTCATGTCATATTTTGAAAAAAAAGGCCATCGAAGAGGCACAGCTAAAACCAAAACTATGGATTCGTTATGTCGACGACATACTGATAATTTGGTCGCACGGTAAAGACAAACTTTCAAATTTCCTTGAATACATGAACAACATACACCCTCGAATTCAATTTACCAGCGAAATCGAAGATAATCAGTTACCATTCCTTGATGTACTTATAACCAAAACAACAACAGGAAACCTACGACACACAGTTTACCGCAAACACACACACACCGACCGATATCTTCACGGAGAATCACACCACCACCCCACACAACTGCAGGGACTTGCCAACACTCTAATAACACGATCCATTCGATTGACTGACAACGATGCAAGACAGGAAGAGTTGAATAAAATCTCGAGATCGCTACGACAAAATGGCTACAAAAATCACACAATTAAATCAGCAATAAATAAACAACAACTACCGAAAATACCAAAAACACAACAAAAAGATTTCAGATCGATAGCCACACTACCATATATAAAAGGAACAACAGACAGAATCGGAAGAATTCTCAGAAAATACAATATCACGGCTACATATAAACCACACAAAACAATAGGAGCAAGTCTAAGAAACCCAAAAGACAAAATTCCTTTAGAAAACCAAGGAGTTTATAACATTCCATGTGGCACTTGTGGAAAAACATACATTGGACAAACCAACCGAAGAATATCTGCCAGAATAGAAGAACATAAACTCAGCATCAAAAACAAACAAACAACATCTGCACTTTTTCAACATAAGCTAGAAACCGGCCATAAAATCGACTTTGAAAACGTCAAACAAATAGCAAACGAAACAAACTTCAGAACCAGAACAACGCGAGAAGCAAGGCAGTTTAAACAAGAGAGATGATGCCCAAAAACCTACCATCTACTTGGAAAAATCTCATCCGCCGAGATATAACCACTTCAACGGCACAGCCACAACTAAGACCAGCGTCACAAACAAGACAGGGGGCGGAGCCAAAAACAAACACTTCGACCAATAGATACAGCCTACGAACAAGACAAAACCACGCACGCAACAGACAATCTCTCAGTTCATCGTCAACTACGGACACGAGCACTTGAAGATGCCAAATGAGACTTTGGCGAAACGTCTGCAAATTCCAACTATGGAAATAGCTAACGAACGGATGTATTCCCGGATAAACCCAAACTCATATATATATATATATATATATATATATATATATATATATATATATATATATATATATATATATATATATATATATATATATATATATATATATATATATATATATATATATATATATATATATATATATAATGACATGACGGTTTACTTTTGTAAAAAATAAGGAATAATATCCTTGGGAGTAAAAATACCATGTTTTAATATTATTTCAAATAACAAATAATTTTTTTTTTTGTTTTGTAGAGATATCTTAATTAGAACTGGAGATATTAAGAAAATGTATTTGAGGGTGGCTCACCCTCTTTTACTAGTTTATATTCGGAAACCCTAAGTTACTTATTATATTCGTAAAAAAATATCAACAAATTCGGTTTAATTTAAATTATGTAAATGAATTACAAGATTAACCCTCATAAAAGGTAAGAGATGATATCTATAGGGTTCACTTCAACTAACAAGTAATTTCCACTTTGTTTTGTAAATATATCTCGATTAGAATTTGAGATTTGAAAAAAGTGTATTTGGTATGTCAACTTGAGTTAATTGCGATATTGGTGAAAAAAAAATACTTTGAAACATTTTCATTAAATTTAGTAATTTTTAGAATTAAATTACCGTTATAAGAAATAAGGGATGAAATCTTTGGGGGTGAAAATATCATAATCATCATTTCAAATAACAAGTAATCTCCATTTTGTTTTGTAAAGATATCTCAATTAGAACTTGAAATTTAAAAAAACTTATTTGGGGTGACTCACCTTCTCTTACCAACATATTACCGTCAAGTTAAGTTACTTATGGTATTTGTGAAAAAAATATTTTCAAACAAGTCAATTAAATTTCGTAATTTTTATGATTAAATTACCTGCGTAAATATATGGTTTACCCTAATAAAAAATAAGGGATGATATCCTTGGGGGTGAAAATACCATAATTCAACATGATTTCGAAAAAGTAACTTTCATTTTGTTTTGTAAACATATTTCACTTAGAACATGAGATATTTCAAAAATACTGTTAAGGGTGAACTTTAGGGGCGGTTTTCACCCCGTTAAAATGAATCTTCGTAGATAAAAGAAAATAGTATCTCTTATTTTTCTATCCTCTACAACATATTAAAGTTTCATTAAAATCGGCGCCGGACACTTCAGGTACCTTCCTTGTAAGAGGGAAGCATTGATGTAAGAGAAATTAATATTACTTGATATAGACTTCGGATCCTATAGGAGAAAGTTGGCTCACTCTTAAAAAGAGATAGAGCGTTTTCGATGAATAGTACCTTTCTTATTAATTTCGATCAGGCGACAGGGATTTCCAATGACGTTTGGAGTATCGTGTTTAGCTTCACCATTAGAAAGAGGGGTACTAATCATCGAAAACGCTTTATCTTTTTTTTAGCATAAGCCAACTTTCTTCTATATGATTTGCAGTCTATATTAAGTAATATTAATTTCTCTTATGTGTACAAAGCAGGGGCGGATCCAGCCTCTCTCTTTGGGGGGGGGGGGGGGGCGGTGATATCATAAAAGTGCGAAAGCCGGTTGTCGACGGGGGGGGGGGGGGGAGACACCAGCCACATTCCCATTTCTAATATAAAAGACTGAATTTCAAGCTCTTGAAGAGTGGAGGGGGGGGGGCGATCACAAGAAAAAACAAGTTGCCGACCGGGGGGAGGATGCGAGCAGCATACACATTCCTAGTATAAGAGGCAGAATCGGGTCTATTTTCCTGAATTCAAAGCTATGGCGGGGGGGGGGGGGCTATTGCCAGAAAAACAAGGTTGTCAACGGGGGACGGGGCAGAATATCAGCAGCATACATATTCCTAATATAAAATGCAGAATCGGTTCTATATTCCTGAACTCAAAGCTCTTGGGAAGGGGAGGGGTGATCGCAAGCATACACATTCCTATACTCTATTCAAGAACTAGAGAGAGTAAGAAAACTGTTACCGAAACCTTCAACGTACCTGCTCCAGTGCGCAAGTAACTGAGGACTGCCATAAATCTAATTATATTTAATTATATTTAAATATTATAAGCTTTTATAAATTTACTGCAGCAATAAAATTTCTGATAGTTCAATTTAATTTCTGTCAGTGAGCAAAGTACACTTCACAGTGCATCCTTAATGATTTATCTTGTTTGTACTTGTTTTTATATATTATTTGAGATTAGTGAGATACCCAAAAGATATGGCTTCCACATCTATATTTATTCCAAAATCGTTAAACCAGGGCATTTTTTCTTCAAGGAAAAACTTATTATGATGAATGTTGATGATGCCTTAAGATAACAATATCTCGATAATAATGTTAAAAGTTCTATTGAGAAGTAGTCCAACATGACAGGAGTTGGAAAATCTACTATGTATCGAATACTGAAGGAGAAAAAAACGACTAGAATTGTTAGTACTCCCAAGCTACATTCGATCACACAAACTGTACTAAAAGGAGTTGGACATATATTTTATTATGAGAAGCAAATCCCAACCGTCGACAAAATTCTAACTAAAATCAAAGAAGATCGGGATTTACCTGAAATTAAAAGAACCGAGCTCTAGAAATTGCTCAGAGAACTTGATTTTTGCTGGGAAAAACCAGATAGGAAATCCGTTCTTATAGATCGTTCAGAAAATGTCCGTTGGAGAAGGAAAATCTCTCTCAAGTACAAGGTAGAGTTGCTAGAAATAACACAACTTACAAAATTAGTAATTTAACTGAACTTATTTGTTTTTGAATAAAGTTAGTGCAGAAAATTGGGAAAAATCCAGATAATAAAAGAATAAAAGAAAATGGGGAAACTCGATCTCATGATCGGTGAGATAGAGGAACCAATAATATTTAATTTGAGCGAAGATAGCTTCACTGACTTTGATTACAAATTAAATACGTAATGTTTACCAACGTAAACACAATTTATTATTTAAATTTTCTGTTACATATAGAAATTAATTACATTTGAATCCCTTTTTAGCGTTCAATTTTAATTCTGCAGATGGTTTAAGAAATAAATAAACTGAAACGTCAAATATCCTAAAAATGTTTTTAATTAATAATAAAATGACCGAAAGCTTCAACAAAATTTTAATATTATATGGACGAATTGATTTTTTTGTGTGTTTAACTTCTTGCATTTTTGATAATGGGTATTTTGTAAGTATTTAAATTATAACTTAGAATTTTTTTGAGAGAAAAAGGCTACGTTTTAGTCTGAATGTACCTAAAGCGGTTTCTATGCTAAAATTAAAAATAATAAAAATACTGTAGTAATTTGTGTTAAATGTCAAAATTATCTATATTTTCTAATGTATGTGAATTATTAAGAAATCATAAGAAAGAAAATAATATAAAAACTTTTTATTTTAAGTTTCTAACCGAAATAATATTCTATGCTATAAATACTTAGTGATAAAATAAACCTCTTTCCGACGCCTATGACAAGGATTAAAATCCTTTTTAACACTTCACATCCAAATATCTATTGTTATCCTAACCAAATAGTCCATTATTATAGACCGGTATTTTTGATTATAAAATTTCTAACCAATTCCTATGAAAAATATATGTGTCTAACAGATTTTGCCAAAGACATCGGAATGAAGAATACAGGTAGTTTGCGAAGAAAAAAAAAGGTAAAAAATCATTTATTACTCTCTCTAGTTCTTAAATAAACTATAGTATAAGAGGCAAAATCGGGTCTATTTTCCTGAACTCCAAGCTCTTGGGGGGGGGGGGGGGGCGATCGCCCCCACCGCCCCCCCCCCTTGGATCCGCGCCTGGTACAAAGGGAATATCTCAAAAACTAAACACACATCTATTTTGAAAAAAAAAATTATGTTGTTTTAAAATAACTAAACCTATTGCCACGTCAAACATAATCATATTAACAGAAAAAGGCCCAACAAAGAAAACACGTCAATGATGGAACAGTAAGTCACCAAATACAGATATCTGGTGGTAAAAATACGTACAGTGGAGAATAAGCAGCGTCCGGACAATCCCTTTAATTTTGCCAACAAATGGCGTAGTACCGAAGAGTCTTCTACTTAAATTCAATGGATTTGGCCTTAGCGAATACTTGTATAAGATTATGCAAAAGACAGTGCTACTTGGGACCGTTCGAACTATCCGGATATTTATGGAAAATTCATAGGACTATAACATCGCCTAGGGTTCGACAACATGGAAAGGGTCCCCCACAGAGCTCCATCCTTATTATATCTGAGTATATCTGGAATGAGTGAGTATTCCCTGGAAGGAATGCACACACACACACTTTTTATTCAGTATTGCGTCAATGTTTACTGACTTCCTCAGAAGTAAACTATTAAAGCAGAAACAACAGGCTTCAAAACTTATGTGTATGATAAAATACTAATTAAAATAGTATTTAAAATAATAAAATTACTTACAGACCTAGTGTAAATCTCTTCTAACTGGACCTATTATGACGTCATACATAATATTAAAATTGACGTATAACATATACCATTGTTAATTTCTTTTATTCAGAGTTTAAAATTTTTTTGGATGTTTATACTAAATTGAGAATATTACAATAATTATTACTTAACTGATTCGTGTCACGTTTATAACTGATTGCATTTTTATTCACATGGAACACCTCAAGGAATAACCTATTTTTACAGTTAGTTTAGTTTATTACAATCAGAAAGCAGTAGTGCAAGTGGAGCATGAGACGACTGAAGAAGTCGAAATAAAAAGAGGAGTGAGACAAGGGTGTATACTTTCACCGACCTTGTTCAATCTTTACTCTGAGGACATAATGAATAGAGCACTTACTGACCAATTCGTTGGTATTAAAATAAATGGAATTTTAATAAACAACCTCAGATACGCCGATGACACAGTACTTATCGCAGAAACACTCGAGGATCTCCAGACCTTAGTCAATAGAGTAGCAACAGTCAGTAAAGAATATGGACTGTCACTAAACATAAGAAAAACAAAATGCATGTTAATATCCAAATCAACCCAAAATGCCCCAGATATACGCATACAGGGTCAAAATATAGAACACGTCAGAAAATACAACTATTTAGGCACCGTCATCAATAAAAACAACGATAGCTCTGAAGAAATCAAAGTCCGGATAGAGAAAGCAAGAGCCGTATTCACGAAAATGAAGAGAGTGTTCTGTGGCAGAGACCTGAGTCTTGAATTAAAGGTTCGTCTGGCAAGATGTTACGTACTGTCAGTTTTGTTTTATGGAATGGAGGCATGGACGCTTAAAAAGATCGATATTAACAAGTTGGAAGCCTTTGAATTGTGGATGTACCGCAGAATGTTAAGAATATCATGGATGGAGAAAATCACAAACGCTGAAGTACTGAGGAGAATGAATAAAGAAAAGGAGGTCATACTTACAATTAAAAAACGAAAATTACAATACCTGGGACACGTTACGAGAGGAGAAAGATATCAACTACTGAGAACTATTATGCAGGGAAAAATTATGGGAAAGAGATCTGTAGGAAGAAGACGAAACTCTTGGTTAAAAAATCTAAGAGAATGGTATAATTGCAGCAATAACCAGCTGTTTAGGTCAGCAGTCTCGAAAATACGTATAGCTCTGATGATCGCCAACCTTCGGAACGAAGACGGCACCTAAAGAAGAAGAAGAGTTAGTTTCATGTCTTAAAATTTTGACATTGTTGTAATTAAAATTATGGCCAGTTTTTTGGTGATGTAAGACAACACCACATATTTTTTTTTACTTAATTGGCAGTCACTTTTGTGTTGTGTCACTCTTTGTTTGAGCCATTGTGTTGTTGGTTCCGTGTAGCATCCAATAAGCCCCATTGCAGCCACAATTGTTTTAGATCATTTGTCATCTCTAAACTACCTTTTAGGTTACCTTTATTTATAAATATGTGGATGATTTGATCTGCTCTGTTCCTAGTGATTGCACATAAATTATTTTGGATTATTTTAATTCCTTCGATTGCAATATACAGTTCACCATTGAACGAAAAAATAACTCTAGTGTACCATTTCCAGACACACAGGTAATAACAAATGAAAATAAAATTATTATAGACTGGTATCAAAAACCAATGACATCTGGCAGATTTTTGAATTATTTTTCAAATCATCCAGAAAATGAAAAATATAACCCTGCTGTTATTACTATGAAAAACAGAGTCATCATCAGAAACTTTTTGATATCTTTCTAAATAACGACTACTTAAAGCATATTAAAAAAAAATAATTTATATTTCAAATATTAACCATGGTTCCACTGAATATATCTGATATTTTATCCATCCCTAGACAACATTAAAAAAAAAGACTACCATTTATCAATAAGTTAACCAATTCTATTGTAGCACTTTTCAAAGATTTCCCAAATATAAAAATTGCGACATGGGATTAGGTCCCGTCACTAAAAAATTCTATGGGTTGATGTGACGTTAATCAATAACTACTACTATAAAAATTGCAAAATACAATACTTTAAAAAATTAAAGCTTATTTTCAAAAGTCAAGGACAAAACTACAAAGTTTTGCAACAACAACGCGATTTATAAACTGTCTTGCTTAAATTGTCAAGGATGATACATAGGGCAAACAATACAATAGCTCAAACAAAAAGTGACACAACACAAAAGTGACCACTGCGGATTAGGTAAAAATAGATGCGCTGTGATCGAACATCACAAAAAAAATGGCCGTAGTTTTAATTACAAAAATGTCAAAATTTTAAGACAAGAAACCAACTATAAAAGTGGATTATCCTTTGAGATGTTTCATATAAATAAAATGCAGTCGATTACAAATCTGACACGAGTCAGTTACGTAACATTTATTGTAATATTCTCCATTTAATATACATATTAAAAAAAAAAGAAATTTTAACCCCGTATATTATCTCCCAACTTTAATACTATGTTTGACATGACAATAGGTTTACTTAGAAGGGACTGTAAGTAAATCTGTAAGTAATTTTATTATTTACTATTTAATCATACACATAAAATTTGAAACGTGTTCTTTCTGATTTTGTTGTTTACTCTTGAGGAAATCAATAAACATTGGCGAAATACTGAGTAAAAAGGAAAAAAGTGTTTTCACTTGTCCACAGACCGCATACTTTGCCTAGAACGGTTTTCATCCAAATTAAGTCTGCGATTGCTTTTGACACATACTGTCGAAAACCGTCTGGACATTTTGGAAATGCAAAATGGCGGATTCAATGGATCTGATAAAAAAAATAAAATTACTGGTATATTTCGCATACAAACATTTATTTTTTTTGCAGAAATGGAGAGAGAAGAAAATTTACCATCCAACGGTACAAATATCTTTTTTGTTTTCAGAGCTTTTGGATAAAAGGGCATATCATTTTAAAAATAAAAGAATACCTAATAAAAAAGATACTCATCAAATGAAAGAATTATATTTCTTTATTTTACGTAAGTAAATACATTTTTTAACACAAAATTAATATTTTAAAAAAGAAAAATAATTATAACACATTTTCAAAAGGACCTCCATTCATTTCTATATAATTTCCGTTTCCGGCCCTATTTTGTATAACTTGGAACCTATTTATTATTTTTTGACGAAAATCATCCCTAAATGAAAGCTTTTAAATGCCCCCAGAAAAAAAAAATCCATATGATTGATATCAGGCGAGCGCGGCGCCCAACGTATTCTTATCCTTCTATCATAGAATGTTTCGTTGAGGTATCTCCGAACGTCCAAATTGAAATGAGGTGTAGCACCATCTTGAAGTAGCCAAATAATTAGTCTTGTATCAATGGGAACATTTTTCAACAATTGAGGAAGATCATTCCGCAGAAAATTTAAATAAGTATCTCCATTTATCGGCCCACAAAAAGTGAGGTCCTACAATTAGGTCTTCTATAATTCCACCCCATATGTTCAGAGAGAATCGGCGCTGATGTTGCCATTCCATAATGGCAAGAGAGTTTTCATAAGAATATCGATAGTTGTTATGAAAATTGGTAATACCATCAGATTTAAATGTAGCTTCATTAGTGATTTTAATGACCTAATGATTTTGTTCATATTTTTCTAAAATTTGATTGAACATGTTCAGTCTTATTTGTTCCCACCCTCATGGAGGGGTTGCACCTTTTGTATATAAAAAGGGTAAAGAAGTTCCTCATGAAGGACTTCCCATGGGCACATGGGATATCTCTTTCAGGTTATACTTCCAGATAGACTTAAGAGAATTTAATGTTACTTAATATAGTCTGCGGACTCTATAGAAGAAAGTTCGCCCACGCTTAAAAAGTCCAGATGGAGCGTTTTCAACTAGTACCTCTTTTTCTAATAGCAGAGCTAAGCACGATACTCCAAACGTCATTGTATATCCCTGTCACCTGACCGAAATTAAGCGTGAGCCAACTTTGTTCTATAGGATCCGCAGTCTATATGAGGTAATATGAATTTCTCTTACGTCTATGGACACAACCGCCTTATAGCGAAAATACAAGTCAATATATAAAAATAAAATATTCAATATTTCAATATTCACGAGTCATTTTATAAATAATTAAATATTGTGTTAATTTTAAGGTTTTTGCTAATTTCGCGTCTAGTAAAACACAAAAAAGGTTTTACTTATTAATTATTTTCTATCAAAAAAACTTTTCTTAAGTATTTGTCAGATCTAATTAAATTTGAAACATGGTAACTTGATCTGTGAAAAATAATATTTTAATTTCAGATAAAGTAACCTCTGGTGGCATAGTAGATAAACATTTTTATAACAGAATGATAGAAGTCATTAAGCGTAATCCCTGTGCCAAATAAGTTAAAAATTAACCGCAAGATGTTAAAAATTAGAAAAACATATTGAACTTTGACAGGTTGTAACTCGAGAAGTATTGAGCTTTCGACTTTTTGTTATATGACTTCTTTACTATGACTACCCTTATTTTACCATGCAGAACCAGTGTGTGTTTGAGTGAATTAGAATATTGGACGTTCAGAAAATAATAAATATTTATATATTTTAGTTTCCACAGGTAACACTTTTACTTTTGAAATCTTCAACAAGCAAAAGTTTTCTCTCTGACTATGTGTTGAGACAGGCCGTAGAATTTCTGTTTTACAAACTTAAAATTGAAAAATGAACATGTTTAATACTTACAAAGGCAAATCTTGAAGTAGCTGGTAGTTTTTCGCGTCCTGGGAGTAAACGAATGTACCCTGCAGTAAAATCATTCCTTGGATATTTCATAGTCTGGGCTACATCGAAGCTACCAAAGCTTTTATAGTTATCGTCTGATGGAATCTTGTTACTGAATCCTATAAAATAAATGTAGATAGCAGATTTTTTTTTGGAAAAATTTATTTTCTTGTCTTATGAATAGAAAACAAAATAACATAGAGATCGAATATGTTTCCCTTTGTTTTTAATATCATCAATTACAGACAGTGTCTTAAAATATATTTTCACACAATGACGGTGAAAACAAATCTAAGCAAATTTTTCTATTATAGGTATACTAGCGACCCGCCCCGGCTTCGCACGGGTGCAATGCTGATACTAAATACACTACAGAAAAACTGTGACTATTTATTTTATTTTTACAACAATTATTACATCGGCCTCCGACGCGCTATTTATAGGCACGCTGCCGCCGCCCCGGTCGGCCAGTACCGCCGCAAGCGCTACTTCCCGCAATTTTAAATCTGTAATATCTTCGAAAATATTCATTTAAATCTTGTGCTGTAAAGGACCATATAGATCTATATTAAATCAACAATGTATTTAAGCTATTTAATTGGATAAGGATTAATGCTGTATTGGTTAAAATCGCTTCAAAATTTGCCATTATTTGTCGTAAAAAGTAAATGACAAAAAAATGTTATTGTGGGATATCCATGAGAGATAGACATATACCATCGCGGAGTTTTCTGTAGACCTTTTCAATGTGTACAAATAATTAGTACATTATTTTGATAAATCTCGTAGGGTTTAGCCTGCGTTTGCAATGTAAGCGGAAAAAAATATGATAATTAACGACATCACATTAGAAAGCTCAAAAATAACAGTATTTCTCCACTATTTAATGGATGTTATTATACATATAAACCTTCCTCTTGAATCACTCTATCTATTGAAAAAAACCGCATCAAAATCCGGTGCGTAGTTTTAAAGATTTAAGCATACAAAGGGACATAGGGACAGAGAAAGCGACTTTGTTTTATACTATGTAGTGATATTATGCAAGCTAAGTAATTTCTGGTATTAGACCTTGTTCATAAGATTGTAATATTTTACGCAAACATTGGGTATTCGATTTTTTTAGACGAAATTAAAAATACAAATTACTTTGTTCAAAAATTCGCTATAAACTGTTAAAACCACAAAATCCCAACACGAAACTAAAGAAGCACACTATGGATTTCACCAATAACTAATAACTATACAGGGTATCCCAAAAGTACCTAAACAGCAGAACATTTTCTCAGCAAAGCACTTTAGGGAAGAATGTTTCAGACAAAAGTTGTAGGAAATCCAAGGGTGCGTCTGATAGTGAGCTTGACCTTCAAAGTCATTTGAAGGTTAAGTTGAATTCTTCAAATGGAAACTACCATTTTTTATTGCAGAAATGGAAAGCAGAGAAAATTTCATATCCAATGGTATAAATAACATAGGGCATCTAATGACATCTAGAGGTCATTTCAAAGTTAAATATCCTTTTTGTCAAAAATTGATGTAAAATCAACTCGAAAACAAATGACTCTCAAGGTCACCATTAGATGCACCGTTTGATTTCCTGCAACTTTCGTCTGAAACATTTTTCTCTAAAATGCTTTTCTGCTGTCTGCTGTTCCTTGATCTCGAAATGACCTCTAGATGTCATTAAATCTTCTATGTTATTTATACTGTTGGATAGAAAATTTTCTCCACTTTCCATTTCTGCAATAAAAACTTGGGGTTTCTATTTGAAAAACTCAACTTAACCCTCAAATGACTTTGAAGGTCAAGGTCACCTTCATATCCGCCGTTTGATTTCCTACAATTTTCGTGTGAAACATTTTTCTCTGAAATGCTTTGTTGGGAAAATATTCTGCTGTTCCGGTACTTTTGGGGCACCCTATATATAGACTACTGGACTAAAAAACAGACGTGAACAAGGATAGATTTATAAACTCCAAGATTCCTCAAAAAAAAAGCCTGTAGTGAAAAACCTATTTTTTTAGTTTTAAACATTTTTGCTCACAAAACCTAGCATCTTTGAACTTGTGGGAGTTTATTTGTACAATATATGGTTTGACACAGTTAAAAATATGAAGGAAATATATTCAGTGCACACGAATTCACACAACTAACAATGCTATTATAATCTAAATAAATATTTTTGACTTTGGAATATGGAAAATATTGAAATATTCTAATTTATTTTTAATTTTATTTCAACTATTCTTCCACATTAAAATTTTTGGAATTTATTCAAGCTCCGCTCATTCAGTTTTATTGAACCGCATTCTAATTTTTATTCCCGTATAACTTAACTTCTGTCGGTATCCGAGACCCGTTTTTGGAAAATTAGTTCTTCTCGTAAAAGCTCGGAATAAAGTGTCGATTAAATTGGTTTTTAAAAGTCATCCCACAAAACTATTAATAGAAAACCATTGTTAAATAATAAGAGTGGTAATTATTTATTTATATAAATATATAAAATCGAAATCATTTCAACATTCGCATTATAAAAAAATTAGTTATAATCATAGTAGAGAAAAATGTAGGCCAGACGTTTTCTAACCGTTTTTAACTGACCACACAACTGCAATTCTGAATGGGTTCCCCCATGATACCCACGATAATTTATTTTAAATATACTACCAGCCACTCTTATAGTGCACAATGACAACTGCGTGTTTAGCCTATTCCTCTCTCCCGTCAAACTGCCTTGCATTTCTATCAAAATTTTATTTATTTAGTCCGCCCTAGAGCGATCAAGTAAGATAAATACCGCAGGAAAAACCCTTTTTAGACATAAAAGTAAACTAGAAAAAATAATCTACCAAGAAGGAAAAACATAGGAACCACCTACACATCAATCAACTACTTAAAAAAATTATTTTCTTACATTTGAAAGGGAGTTTTTAACCGATAACGAGATTGACTGGCCTGCCATTAGATAATAAATAACTCGATACAAGAAAAACTGCAATTGTTTTGAATACCAAGACAAAAGTAATTCCTGAAGTTAGTTAGAATGTTTTTGATATGGGCAAACTACTTTTAAATGACTTTTCAAAAAGCTTCAGGATCGTGACCTGATACCGAGATTCCCTTTAGGTTTATCGTCGTAAGGTCGTTCCTTTGCAGTCCTACTCTTGAATATGAAAACTTACTAAGGTTATAAGGTTCGCCGTTCACTGGATAATGGACGTTATGATCATTTGTAAACTTGAACTTTCTTCTGTTACTTCTTGAACTATCCAAAGTCAATTTATTATCTCCAGACAATCCCACTGATTGTTCAATGTCCCTGTGAACATTAAAAAGAAAAAATAGTTTGTATATTTGCATCAATAAACCGGTAAAGTAGAAAAGTTACAATACACGATTCTGAACAAACTTTCAGCCGAAAGCAGAAAAAATAAAAAATCATTTACTTAAAAACACTAAAATGATATACATTCTTATCTATTTCAGCCTAACTCTATAAGATATAAAGTATTTTAAAACAATACTCGAGCAACACCTGACATACACAAAAAACAAAACATTAACTAAACAACTAAATAAGAAGACTTAAGTTACGTAGCATCCATTTACGACATAAATGGTACAATTTATTAGAAGTGTGTGTTGTGTATACTGTTTATAAAGATATTTTTCTTGAACAAAGAAATAAAAATAAGCAAACTTTTGGATAATATTAATAAGATAGTATTATTGAATACAGCAAAATGGTTATATATGTTATATCGTGTCTCTTTTGAAAGAATCTTTTGAAGTTAAAATTATGTAAAAATATTAGACGGTCCAAAATTAAGAGGTAAAAAAGTTAATATGTTAAGTTTTAAAAATAAGCATACTAAAAATAGGTATTTCGTACTGTTTTTATTAAGTAAAACTATCAAGTTATTTTTTGTTAAGTTGTCCATATAAACATTCCAAGATAATGTGCTGTCGACTATAATTCCTAAAAAGTTTCATTTCATGCCTACTTAATTTCGGATTTTCTATATGAACTACATTTATTTTTAAAGCCAAATATTTTGTTTTATTTAAATTTAATAGGAGGCTGTTAGAATCAAACCCGCTCTTCGAAAACATCAAACTAGTGTTAACTATTTGCTCTAATATATCTGCACTGACAATCACGGGCTTTTATCAAATCTCAAAACACTCAGAGTAAACTTTTTATCAAAATTATTGTATATATTTTCCAGAAAATTATAAACTACATGTATATTTGAAATAAATTTATTGTTTTTCAGTAAATGTTGAATTTTCTTTTCTATTTTTTTACATAAAATCGGCAGTAACAAAATGGTATTGGTAGGCTGTTTAAAGGTTACTACTCTAAGCAATGGCAGTTATGATTGATACTTTTAAATGTTCCGAAAAACAACCTTCCTGGAGTAATTCGTATAATGTTATTTATAAGTTCAAACGAAAGCTATAGTTATGTATTTAT
This sequence comes from Diaprepes abbreviatus, assembly GCA_034092305.1. Lineage (NCBI taxonomy): Eukaryota > Metazoa > Arthropoda > Insecta > Coleoptera > Curculionidae > Diaprepes > Diaprepes abbreviatus. The sequence continues at coordinate 3,587,972 of JASJET010000187.1, forward strand.
TTCATAATTTTGGTCGCAAAACCGTCAATAACACGTTGGTTTATTTTCTAGATTATCCATTATATCTGACACTTCAAAAAGGTTTGTTGAAACAAAGTAAAAACTTTTATTATTTTCTGAATTGTTAAGTTTGTTTAAATAAAATAAACATTTTGCTTAGTAATAACCTTCCAAAGTAATTGCTTATAATTTTGAAAGTAATTTAGATCTGATTCGATGCACCTTTTTATTTCTATATAGAACTCTAATATCTGGATTTATGTAGTATTTCAAATCGTCTTTTTATTTATATAAAAAAGATTTATCTATAGCACCACCAATAATAGTATTATGAAATATGAATTTAAACGAATGTTAGTCTGATCATTAAAATAAATATTTTTCAATTTAGTTGCTATTTCTAGAATACCTACAAAATGGCACTCCATTGTTACTGTATTTGTACCATTTTGCATAGAAATTGTTGTCATAATAGCTTCATCAAAGCTAAAATATGTATGGACAGTTTTAATAATACTAATTAAAAATATAAACTTCCGTTTACAGTGTAATATGACGTTGAGTTCTTAATCGCAATTCAGTCTTCAACTTCAGATTTTTGCCGATATTGCCCTAGTTGATACCTTACAACCATGTTGCAGGTGCTCTTCTAAGTTTCCTTTTTGTATGAACATCCATTTGAGGACTTTTATTGGTAATGATTCCTCCGCAATTCATTTCACATGCCCATGCCATACTAGCTGCACTTTTTCTATGTCATCGAAGATTGTTCAGTCTAGTCTCATCCGTCCTCTAATGCTTTCATTTCTTATATGTTCCAATCTGGATTTCCCTGCTAATTTTCGCCAAAAGTTTTTTTTTTCACTGTAAGTAAATAAGCAAAACTCAATTGCAGCCAGGAGATCACCTAGTCGATGGATAACCATTGGAAAGAGTTGAAAGATTTGCTATCTGGGATGCACCTTGAACGAGAACTGGGAAATGGAAATTAAATGCCGAATTGAAAAAGCAAAGTCTGTATTCTTTAAAATGAAGGTTCCGCAGTTTTCTAGAGATTTTAGAATGGAACTTAAAAAACGTATAGTCCGTTGCTAGGTATTTTCCACATTGCCGTACGTGGTAGAAGGTTCGACTATGAGGGCGTATACAGAAATAAGAGTAGAAATATTGTAAATATGGATATATCGATGCATCCTAAGAATACCGTTGCCAGAGCATATCAGCAACGAAGAAATCATAACAACACTCAAACGTCGCAAATTAAAATATCTTAGACATGTTATATGAAATGAAGTATCATATTAAAGAAAATATCATGCAACGCAAAATAGACGGTAAGCGAGGACTTGGTAGATAACGAATTTTCTGGTTGTCTGGCTGGTATGGGGTAACCACCACTGAACTGTTTCTGACCGCTGAAAATAAAATTCTAATAGCAATCATGATAGGCAACATCCTGAACGGATAAGGCACAAAAAAAAGAATAAAATTATTTCTCTGTTTGTTCATCAACTACCAAACTTCTGAGCCATACATAATAACCACTGTTAATATGATATTATAAATGTTCTTTTTTGTTTCAGACCTTATATACTTTTATCACAATATGGAGTTTAAAACACTCATTACCGTTTTTTCTTTTGTATCTTACGGCTCCGCACAGTCGTTAATTTCATGCCTAGATATAGTTTACAATTTTCCCGTCGTTTAGAATTAAGATTCTTGGTGGTTGCTTCCTTCCTATGACCATATACTGCATTTTTATCACATTAACTTCTAAGTCTTCCAATAATGTTTTATTAATTTTCTGGACATATATTCTATATCTTCCTCTCTGACAATCACTACCTGGGCATCTGCATAGTGTCAACTGTATAAAGTTGTGTCTGGTCAGTACCATACCACTACATTTTCTTTTGCATGATCTAAGACCTTTATCGATATACGATATATTTTGAATAAGATTGGTGACAAGCAACAACTTTGCCGTAGACCTTTTATTAGAAACTGTTCACAAGATGTCGAATTTCCTTGATAGCATTTCAAATAGTGACATTTATATTGTTTCTATATAAATTTCACTGCTTAACAAGAGGGACGGTGTCATGAGTCTTCACCAAATCAACCAGGAGTAGATGTAGTTCGGTAACTTTGACGTTCTTTTCTCGAATATTTGAGTGGAATAAATAGTCAATCGATGATCGACCAGCTCTAAATCCCTTTTGTTCTTCGGATTCCTATAAATTGTACTCTTCGCATCGACTGATTGATTAAACGATGTAGCTTTTATCAGCATACAAGATCTTTTGGTATTCTTCCATAAAGCCGCCTCACTGTACTTGTCACTGTTATTCCTTGATAGTTGTAACAATTTTCTTGGTCTTCTTTTCTTAAATGCAATCCATCCCTCTTTTAATATTTGTGTAATAAGTTTTTCATTTAAATATCTGTTGAATATTTCTGTTAGAAACGTACACAGCTTATCGATTCAGTTATTTATTAATTCTGCAAGAATAACCCCAAAACTCGTAATCATTTTTAGTAAGGATATAGCTTTTCTGACACTGTTGATGTTGATTACTATAGGCTCTCCACTGATCAACTTTATATAAAACTGCTTTCCTGAGCCTTAAAAATGCTTTAAAATAAAGCAAAACGTCGACAAAAGGAAAAAATTGTTTTTCTCCTATCCATGATCCAAATCCGAACTAATTATGGCTGAATAATTATTATTGTGGGTTTCAAACCTCTTTTAAGAATTATAGTTTGTGATTGGTCGATATATCCTTGACTTTGTTTTACTAGGAGCGATTTGTAATGTATTTCTCATTCCTGTGTTTTATGAGAGTTTTTTGTGAGATCTTATATTTTTTATAAATCTACAAGTTTCTTTGGATTTCCGGCCGCCTATAGAAGTATATTTTAAAAAATTTGCGAATACCAGGGAAATAAATAAGGTCCGCTTGTTTTTTGTGGTACGTTCTCTGCCTAGATAAATATCTGCACAATTAAAATAAAATCTTACGAATCCTATAGAGACAAAAATCGATCAATGTAAAAAAATACATAGTTCCCCTCTAATGCATAAAGATTTTATTGCTGACTTTTGTCATTAATCTTTTTACCTACAGATTTTTGCTAAAATTTTTATTGTCGAGAGTGTTAGTTGAAATCTTCGAACATACCCTGTAGAAGTAGCATAACGTCAGAACAAGGGCCCGGTTGTTTGAACGCTGAATAACGTAATAATATTTTTAGTTATATTTGAAAAAGTGTTAATAAACAGTAGATATTTAATTTCTTGGTACAGACACCGATTTTATGCTATCCTTTTCCAGTTGCATTATTTAAACGAGTATCATCGGTACGTCAATTCCGAAAACAAAGTATGAATATATGGTTGCCTAAATTATTATTATTGTTATTTTCAATATGTAAACAATATTTACCGACAAAAATAAGTTTTTAAATCCTCTTTTTGTTAATATTAATTGTAAACTTCGCATTTAAGCAGTGCGCCCACTGGTTCGGCTCGGTTCAGACCGCTCGGCTCCGCGCAATTGGCCCGTTTTGGTTTACATGTAAATAAATGAGAGCCCGTTCACTGGTTCCGACCAGCCAGAACGCTTCCGCGCTTTCAGCATCGGCGTCTTCGACTATTCTCAAGAAGGCAAAAATTGCCGAAAGGTCTGAAAGCCTTCGAGTATTTTAAAAATAGAAAGAGGTAGTATAATCTGTGGTATAGACGTAGTGTTTGTATTGTTATTATGTCGGACGAAGAATTGATAGAAGACGTGAGAGCATACAGAATATATAATAATAATAATATTTTCTATACATAATTGTTGCCTAATAAACTTGAAGTAAATTGTCTAGGCGTTCACGTCACAGTCAAAAAACATTACATATGTCACAAAAATTTGTGATGTAAACGTCGAATTTAATTAATTCGACTATATAATACACTTACTTTAAAGTAACTGCTAAACGTTCCTCTGGTGGAATCGATTTTCGAAGGTTAGTGTTTTGTTCCTGAGCGGCAACATATTTAAAATTTCATAAAATTTTATACTAGACGTTCTAAAATATTTGAAAAACTTTTCATTGTCGGTCATCAACTCTGGAAATAAATGATAAAATTCCCCGTGAACTTTTCTTTTAAGGTAACTATCATGAACCCAATATCTTATTCTCCGCTTTTCCTCCACTTCCGCTTCAACACAGGCTAGACCAGCCACAACAATATCCTCCTCAGAGTCGGAAGAACTACTCATTTTATTCACTTTTCATCAAAAATAACAGCTCTAGAAACTCCAATGGTTAAAGCAGTTTTAATCACTGTTTAGTCTGAATTGTGCGGAGCCAGTGAGCGGGGGCCATCGGCGTTCTGACTGAAGCGGACGGAGCCGAGCCGATTCAGTGGGCGCGCTGCTTTATAGTAATTTCTAACACTTAAAAATACCGAAAAAAGTCACGACAAGCAATTAAACTGAAAGACAAGATAAGTAAATATGTTTATGCCTGTCAAATATCAAAAAAGCGTCTCCCCCGCCGACCATAAACAGCCTTCAAACAAATCTATTGTTGTTTAAATCTAGGGTATGATCGAAGGTTGAAATGCTATATTTTAATTGAATAATTTAAATTAAATAATTTTATATAAATTTATGCTTCCTTGGCAAATATTAGTAAGATATTTCACTATCCTAAACATAAATTTATTACACGTTTAATTAAACATCTTTTTAAAAAAAATTTTGAGCAACCGGCTATAAGTTCTTTTGAAATGGTAGTACATTTCACTAACAGTGGCAATAAATTTAGGCCTGAGTGTAGCTAATACTAATTATCTTAAGTAAATATGTTGATTGTTTTGCTCAGCTGTAGTCCGAATATAACTTACCTAGAAGATTCGGATATCTTCCCCGAAGTTTTGGACACCTTATCAGTTCCTTTTCTGGCTATATTCCGTTTTTTGTTTGGTTTAGTCACACCTCCTGTCCTAGGGGTTGTTAACAATTGTTCTGTTTTTGACTCGTGAGTGGGAGAAAAATCCATTTCGTTATTTTCACATAGAGGGAAAACAACTGGTTCTGTTGTTGATGATTCTTGTGGTTCTTCATCGAAAGAAAAAAGGAATTATTTTTTATTGATATATAAAGCATACACATGTGTAATTCACCCTCCTTAACAAGCCAAATTCAATTTAAATACTTTTTTCCTTTGATTACAGAATCAGTAATCGTTTTAAAGAAATAAACAAATCACATAATAATATAAACGAATACCATATTACCACATAAACAATTACTACCAAGACTAATACATTTTTTTGTACAATAAATACATAATAACAGAAGCAGAAATAACAAAATTTTATAAAAAATCTATAAAATCACCGAAAAGCCACCTTTTTAGTATAAATTTAAGTAAATATCAAATTTTTGTATTTACGAAGAAAAAGAAAAGTCCACAATTTATTTCATAGACATAAAATTATTTGTACAACGCACTGTCTGAAAATCACCAATGTCATTTAACTTATTTCTTCAAAATTTTAACCTCGCAGATGTACAGTTGTAATTGTAAATTTAGGAAAAAATGAATAAGAAAAGGGTAAGAATTAGGCATTTCAACTTCAAAGGATTTTTAAAAAAATTAAATAATAAAATACAGGTAAGTACGGAAAAAAAATTGCCGAACCATTACATAAAAACTTTAGTAATGCAATTCTGTATAGAAGAAAAACCCTATTTACTTCATACATTACTAATTTTAAAAACTAGAAGTTTGAGAAATTTTTTGGAAATATTTCAGTTCAATATTTTCGGAAATATAAAAGATTTAGAAATTCTCTTAACATATCTTAATCTTCTGCGAAAAAAATAATGTATCTCTAATTTAACTTACTGATGTTACAGTTTCATAGTCACTTATATCTAATACCCTGTGTAACTCTCTACCTATATCATAGTCTAATATAGAGATGATTCTATTAAATAATTTAATTATGAAAAGTTGAAATATGTTTTTCAAAAAAATTGTTTTTTAGAACAATGCACCTACATGATGGGTGAGATTGAAGTTGATTAATCTATTTAAGTTTTTAAAAAGTTTTAAATTTCCGCAATTTCCCTAGGTCGGCCACCCTCCAGTTTACTGATCGACTGGTTCCATATAAAGAGCGCGTAAACGATATCTTTTTTTTATATTTTGCTATAAAAATCTAAAAATAAATAATAAACCTCTTTACAAGTGGTAAATGTGAACGAATAGCTGTTTTTCTTTCAATTTAACAGTAAATCTTAAGCTTTACTCGAAAATGTATCTATATATATATATATATATATATATATATATATATATATATATATATATATATATATATATATATATATATATATATATATATACATACATATATACATACATATATACATACATATATATACATACATATACATACATATATACACATATATACACATACATATATAAATATATAATGATCGGCTTGGAGCAGACGTCGAGTAAGCATCACTTGATGATGCCAGTTGAGATGTTGGCGGAATATCGTGAAGATTTTTCTACTGGCCAACGGATTGAAAACCGAATAAACATCAGTGCATATATATATATATATATATATATATATATATATATATATATATATATATATATATATATATATATATACTTGGAATCCTTTTTTCTACTCTCTCTTACAAAAAAAAATTTTTCTTTTGCATTACGTCCTATTGATAAATTACATGCACGTGTGTTTTTTACTATTTTTTATTGTACTTGATATACATTATTTTGACGTTTTGGTTCATAAAGCTTCATCAGAAATGTTCACTTTAGGTATTAACATTTGTTTTGTGCCGTGAAAATAATGTATATCGAATAAAATAAAAAATAGCAAAAAACGCAAAAACTTACATGTGTACGTAATTTACCAACAAAAGAACTTAACTCTCAAGAATAAAAAAAACATTTTTTTTATATATACAGGGTGTCCAAGATAAGGATCCTAAGCATGGGGATCTCGGAAACAGTTGGAGATACGAGGTCGGTTAAATTAGAGAAAAGTTGCGCAATTTAGTGCTAAATTAAACGCAGTTAAAAAAATTTAAAAATTTCAAACAGTTCCGGAGATTTCCGGAAAAAAACGAAATTTGGCAAAATCGTTTTTAATTTTTGAAGTTTTTATTTAAAGAGATATCAGAAAATAAAAGGTAGATTCTCATTGCCACTTTCTATTTTTTATAATTTGGTCTAAACAAAATTTAAATCCAACATTTCATTTCTGAGATACCATCATGAACTTTCATTTTTTATATGGAACAAAAAAAAGTATTCCATGTATTTGATAGCATTTTTTATTACAAATTCAACGGTGTATCACCCTTGCATATCGAATACGTAGTTCAAGTACTTTCCATAAGAGCTCCGTGAGAGCGAGAGAGAAAGGTATATCAGTTTTATAAAAGCCAATGAACTACACACTTGATATGCAAGTGTGATACACCGTTGAATTTGTAATAAAAAATGCTATCAAATACATGGGATACTTTTTTTTGTTCCATATAAAAAATGAAAGTTCATGATGGTATCTCAGAAACGAAACGTCGGATTTAAATTTTGTTTAGACCAAATTATAAAAAATAAAAAGTGGCAATGAGAATCTACCTTTTATTTTCGGATATCTCTTTAAATAAAGCCTGCAAAAATTAAAAACGATTTTGCCAAATTTCGTTTCTTTCCGGAAATCTCTGGAAGTGTTTGAAATTTTTTTAACTGCGTTTAATTTAGCACTAAATTGCGCAACTTTTCTCTAATTTAACCGATCTCGTATCTCCAACTGTTTCCGAGATCCCCATGCTTAGGATCCTTATCTTGGACACCCTGTATATATATATATATATATATATATATATATATATATATATATATATATATATATACCGGGTGTCAACGAATCTATTAGACAAGTCATAATTTCTAGAGTATTATGTGTATCAAAATGAGAATTGGTAGAGGTAAATGGTATGTGAAGGGGAGAGTTTTCGCATATTTTCCACTTTCCGGCCACTTCCGGTTTCACTGGAAATGGCCCCGGTTTTGAATTTTTAAATGGAACACCCTGTATATTTTAACATTTTTGGATTTCTGAGACAATTCTAGATCAGAATGTGACATTTTAAAAACTTTTTACGTCTACTTCATTTTGTTAGAGCCACTTTTAAAATTGCATCTAGGTGGCCATGATCGGACGCAAACTAATCTAAGGGCCTTAGGTGATGTTAAAAAAATACAATCGCAAAGTTTTAGTCTAACCTTTTTTATTCCGGGGTTTTAGTTACTAGTATGAAAGACAGGAATACGACAAGTCGACAAAATTACGTTTTCATTTCTAACTATTAATTATCAAATGGCAACCCCTTTTTGACAACTACTTTTCGAAAAAAGCATTCTTTGACGAATCTATCGGTATTAATTTATTTGCGATTGGATTAGACATAAGAACAGAAATTAAATATTATTAAGCAAAATACTGGATAATTTACTTACTTATGACAAGTGCGCCATGGACAGCCATGATGCATAATAATTTGCAACTGTTTTTATCAAGTCTTCTATGGAAAACAAAGCACTCACTTAAGTAGATAATGACAGTGACATACGCTCTAAGAACAGACGTAAAAGTTTCTTAATTTTCGTTAAGTTTAGAGTTCTTAGAGCGTATGTCACTGTCATTATCTATTTAAGTGAGTGCTTTGTTTTCCAAAGAAAACTTGATAAAAACAGTTGCAAATTATTATACATCATGACTGTCCATGGCGCACTTGTCATAAGTAAATAAATTATCCAGTATTTTGCTTAATAATATTTAATTTCTGTTCTTATGTCTAATCCAATAGCAAATAAATTAGTACCGTTAGATTCGTCAAAGAATGCTTTTTTCGAAAAGTTGTCAAAAAGGAGTCGCCATTTGAAAATTAATAGTTAGAAATGAAAACATAATTTTGTCAACTTGCCTTATTCCTGTCTTTCATACTAGTAACTAAAACTTTGCGAATGTATTTTTTTGACATCACCTAAGGCCCTTAGATTAGTTTGCGTCCGATCATGGCCACCTAGATGCAATTTTAAAAGTGGCTCTAAAAAAATGAAGTAGACGTAAAAAGTTTTTAAAATGTCACATTCTGATCTAGAATTGTCTCAGAAAACCAAAAATGTTAAAATATACAGGGTGTTCTATTTAAAAATTCAAAACCGGGGCCATTTCCGGTGAAACCGGAAGTGGCCGGAAAGTGGAAAATATGCGAAAACTCTCCCCTTCACGTACCATTTACCTGTACCAATTCCCATTTTGATACACATAATACTCTAGAAATTATGACTTGTCTAATAGATTCGTTGACACTCGGTATATATATATATATATATATATATATATATATATATATATATATATATATATATATATATATATATATATACTGATATTGTGCGGCTATTTGAAAAGAAAATTTTACTCACAAGTTTATTATTTGTTTAAAAATTATAATTCATTTTAATGAATTTATATCGATTGCATGATTATCACCGAATCTTGTAATTCAGTTTACGAATATAACTAATAAATCATTTAAAACAATTTTGAATTACATTATGTGCAAGTTGACTCATTTATAATAAAATAAAATTTGTTATAAAAACTAATTAAGCTGCTTAGTTATTTCTATTGAAATACCTTTCTTCTATTTAAAATATATTCTAGAAATATAACCAAGCATAATTTTTTTTAAATTATACGGTGAATTCTTATCAAAATTCACATTTTTATTCCAGTTTTATAGCGAGGGCATGTCACTTACTATTTAGGTTTCAAGTATAAACTGCACATGGCTGACTCAAATCGAGCAAGGTCATAATACTTACTTTTAAATTTGCTTTATTATTCTTATATGCTTACAGATTTCATCCTATGTTAATATAATAAAAGCATTATCTCAGTTTCAGCCAACAGTGACAGCAACTGCCCGGTTGGCGAATGTACAACGAAGTTGCGAAGTGATATTGCGCCTGAAGCAAGAGTGAAACTAGTTATTGGATTTGACATGATCCTTCGGTGAGCCATCAATTGCATTACTTGTTTCTCTTTAGCACGTTAGCCATTAAAACATTTACACATTTATAAGATACGTATGGCGGCACAGTTACGATTTCCAGGTGAAAAAGCCACAGCAAAAAAAAACCCTGGATATTGCGGAGGAAAGGTTGTAACAATTGCATTAGTATTACCGACAGCTTCAATTAATTTAGATTTGTGGGGTCTGGTAGTAGGTTATTTAATATGCCAGGCGGACCCCTGGAAAAAGGTTGAAAAGGGGTCCCAGTGCCACAGAAGGTCAACCAGCAATATTGCCAGGTAATACACACAATACAGTAGAATCAAAATATATAAGTAACTTATCATAAATTACTATATTACCAAAGATTTATTAAGCACTGTTATATTATGGCAAATTCCTCCTGTCATGTGCTGGTTCATATTACTGTAGGTCATAATTCAACTAGATTATGTTATGTTTGATAAAGTACGGCGGATATATTGGTAATAAGCTATATGATTATTTATGTATTATTCTGTTTTCTGGATCATATATATCTAATACTGGGAAGATTCCTGGTTAATTCACAGGCTTTAATTGTATGGTTATAAAATTTTATACTTAGATTCTTGACGACATAAAGTAATCCATTTCTGTTCTGTCGTGGATTTCCGCAATTCTCGTGTACTTAGTGGCAGACACTATACATCGTGAGAATTTATTCTACATTCTTTGCAATCATATGAATTGCGTGTTACTCATCGAACATAAAACAGGTGCAGCATATGTCATAACCGATCGGATGATTTGCCTATATAGAATCCTTTTATTAGCAACTAATAATACCGACTTCCCATTGATTATGGCATAAAGTTTTTGCATTTTAATGATTGTTTTTTGCTATAGTAGTGTGTTGCATCAGCATACATAGTCGTTTTTGTTGCATGGTAAGAAAGCATGCCCGACGTGAAATTCTACGGAAACGGCAATAGGATGGTTCCCTACAGAACTGCGGCAGTATTTTTTAATAGAGCTAATTTATGCTCGACTCTTGCTCCAAAGCAGAGATTTTTGAGACAAGACGCTATCAATGCAACCTGATAAACTAGAAACGAGTATTAACAGTTTATATATCAGCCCATCATGCCAGACCATATCAAACGTACACTTCATGTCCAAAAACAGCAGATCTTTCTTTATTAAATTCGTTCAGTACATCTGGAAGCATCTTCGTAATTACCAACCTGGTTCTATGTCTTTGTTTAAATCCAAACCGATTTTTTGCTATACACTTATCTAGATTTAACATATTAATTACTATCGTTTTATATCTTTTGTGTTATTTTTGACACGATATTTGTGGACCGGTAATTGGTGGAAATTTCCAAAAATATAAAGAATGGAATTTGAATTAAATATATCGAAAATATACAAAAACCTAGATTATATTCTCAAAATTCAGTTTTTGGAAACTCTACAAAATAACCCCTTAAACCAGCAAAGTAAACTCACCATGTTGTTTCTTTTTACTTCCTCTCGTTTTTCTAGTGGTCTTGTTGGTTGATATTATTTTAGAAGTATTATTTCTTATTTTAGACGAGGGATCGCCAGTCATCCTTCGACTTCTCAGGTTGTAAATTAAATTAATCTCGTGTGGGGGAGGCATAGTTCCATTTTCCGTGTTGGGCTGATCAATATTTGTTTCAACTAAAAATTGTAAAAATTATAATGGTACTAATATTATTTAGTTATAGGAAACGATGTGCGTATAATATTCACAACGTAAACCCTAAATAAATAACAATATGGGCTTGTAACATATGTTTATATTTAAGATATAATATATATATATATATATATATATATATATATATATATATATATATATCTTTATAAATAAATAGATAAGTTTTTTGTCCGTATAATTTAAAATAAAATAGAATCAAATATTGGCGAAGCGGACGTGAAAATTTGTCAATCTACATGATTCTCGTGTTAAAAAGTGCGGAGCACTCCAAAATATGGAAAAATTTCGGGTCTGACAGCGCTGTTTCGTCCTAATATGGGACTCGTCAGGCCACCGCATTCGGTACAAACCATCATCTCGCCTTTGCATCCTATAAAGCTGAGTTTAAAATAAAAAAAAACAGCAAACAAGACGACAAAGGCGACATCTCCATGGTCCACTTGATAACACAAGAACCACACAAATTAACAAAGTTGTAAAAAACCGCCATATGGTGGCGCGACGGTGAATTAAAACAGAAATATGTAAAATCGAGTACACGAAACGTGCTGCCCAAAGGATAGGGGTTGCATTTTTCGGTACTGGCAAGCAAGCCTACCGCTCATTTCAGCAGCCAAAGCCACGTGTCGCACCAAACGATCCCACCATGAGAGCAACGTCCAGCGTGTTTCAAAGCCCAACAAGTAAATAAATAAATAGATAAGTTTTTTGTCCGTGTAATTTAAATGCTACCCCTATCCTTTGGCAGCACGTTTCGTGTACTCGATTTTACATATTTCTGTTTTAATTCACCGTCGCGCCACCATATGGCGGTTTTTTACAACTTTGTTAATCTGTGTGGTTCTTGTGTTATCAAGTGGACCATGGAGATGTCGCCTTTGTCGCCTTGTTTCCTGTTTTTTGATTTTAAACTCGGCTTTATAGGATGCGAAGGCGAGATGATGTTTTGTAGCGAATGTGGTGGCCTGACGAGTCCCATATTAGAACGAAACAGCGCTGTCGCCATCTGTCGGACCCGGAGTTTTTCCATATTTTGGAGTGCTCCACACTTTTTAACACGAGAATCATGTAGATTGACAAATTTTCACGTCCGCTTCGCCAATATTTGATTCTATTTTATTATATATTTCAACGGTTCCATTATTTGTACATATACAATCAAATACATTATTTAATATTAAATATTAGATGGCTTAATACCACTATCACAAAATCATACTTCTTAGCTTATTTCTAAATACATTAAATGACGTGATAAAATAATCAAGATTATGAAAATTGTTAACAGCAGTAACCACTCTACTTATTGGCATATTCTGACCATGTAGGGTGCTATTGAACCTGGAGGACAGCAGTTGACACCTCCTAAGATTCCTAGGTGGAATCTTAGAATTAAAACCAGCCAATATATCAGGGGACATTATTAAATTATTTATTACCTTATAGAAAAAAAAGAAGTTCAAAATATCGTCTGCGGTCCTCCAGTTTGGTCAAACCATAATACTCCCTTATCTCATCAACGCCAAGCTGTAGCCCTCTCTATGCCAATCTATACCCTAGATAGTTTTAAAATTTTACCTGAACAGCCTCCAAACGTTTTTTATGTATATCAAAGTATGGGCTCCAAATCAAATTACAGTATTCCATTATTGACATACAAACAATGAAGAGACACCACCTAGATTATTAAAATCCTTGGACATTCTTACCACCATACCCAACATACCGTGGCCCCTATTAATGATTGCATCATAATGACCAACATAACGAAGTCTACTATCTAGAAATAATCCCAAATCTTTAACTACTTTCCCCCTCTGCAATTTACTCACTCCAATTTTGTACTCAACTTCGTTCACGCTCTTGTTGCGACTGAATATAACATATGAGCACTTAGCAACATTCAGCTTGAGGTTAGTTCTCAAGCACCATGTCTCTAAAATATTTAAGTCCCCCTGAAGCAATTCACAATCTTTACTGGACTCTATTACTCTAAAAAGTTTCAAATGATCCGCAAACAGGAGATACTTATAACTAAAACACCGACCTATATTATTTATAAGCAATTGAAATAGTCTAGGGCCCAAGTGCGACCCTTGGGGCACACATGAGACCACATCAAACTTATGTGAAAGAAACCCTGTCAGTCTAACCTGCAATGTTCTACCCTGCGGGTAGGATGACATTCAAGAATAGAATGGATCATCCATACCCAGGTACTCAAGTCTGTGAAGCAATCCATTTTGATCAATCAAGTCAAAACCTTTACTAAAGTCCATGTACACTGCATGAACCTCACAACAGCGATCCATGGCCGCGCTAACGTAGTTTATATACACGAAGAGATTAGTCTCCGTAGAACGGCCTCCCTGAAAACCATGCTGCTCCTCCACTATAATACTGTTGAATACACCTAACGAAGGCAGAACCATTTTTTCCATAACTTTAGGGCTAGCAGACTGTATGCAGACAGGTCTGTAATTCTTAATATCAGAGCTGCCACCTGATTTAAATATAGGAGAGACGTATGAGTGCTTTCATCTGCTGGGAAAGACACCACTAGATAAGAATTTATTAAAAATAAAAGAAAGAGGCTCACATAAAGACACAGCACACTCTCTAAGCATCCTATTCAACAACAAATTAGGACCAACACCCTTCTTAACATTCAAAGACAACAGGCAATCCAGCAAACACTCAAATCCAATCTCAACATGGCTTACATTAAAATGTGGACCGCTAATGATCTCCTGTTGCAGCCTGACCATTAAAACTCTGATATACGGAACTAAATCGTGTAGCACAGAGATTAGCTACCTCCTGTTCTCCCTCTGCTTGACGATCATCAAGAAATATAACTTTTCAAATTTTATCACTCTGTCTAGTCTTTGACTTAACAAACCTCTAAAATTCATCGACGTTCTCCCTCATTCTCCCTTCCACACTTGATACATACCTTTCATAACATTCACTGGTCAAAGCTTTACATTCATTTCTCAAATTATTAAATTCAATAAAATACTGCTGACTGTTATCTTATATATTCTGTGCACAACCTTCTTAGCTATTACTTTTCTCTTTAGTTCTGAATTGAACCAAACAGGAAAGCTCTACCTCCTCACAGTATATTTCGGCAAAAAAGAAGTCTACTGCTTGATATATAATTTCATAAAAAGCATCAACAGTATCATTAACATTATTCATATAGTAAAGATCAATCCAATTTACTTGCAACAAATAATTATTCATAGCACCATACTCGGCCCTGTCAAAATTGTAACGGGTTTCATTTTTGCACTTAATAGATTATAATTGAAATGACAAAACAGCCTCAAGTGGGGGATAAAACATATAATTAGTGCGTAATCAAACGTCTTAAAAGCATTTGAACAAACCCGTTAGTATTGACCAACCCTCTGTCTAACTCGTAAAACAAGACAACAATTATAAACAATTTTAGAAATTAATATTCAAAATTACATCCTTTGCCAGAATGTAGCTCCAAAGGAAATCCAAATCGGCTGAACACATTGTTGACTAAAACTTCAGCTACTGTCGACGTCTCCTGGTTAGAAATGATAAATATCCTAGGCCATTTACTAAAGTAGTCAATAGCAACCGAGATGTATTTGTTGCCTTTATCTATTTCTGGGAATGGTCCGGCTATATCAATAGCCATCCGTTCAAAAGGTATCCCAACGCTATACTTCTTCATTTTTTCCCTTGGACCTTGGCTAGGCTGCACATTTAGAGCATTGTTTACACCATGAGTTTACGTCTTAAGAGTAATTAACCCAGTAAAATCTTTCTCAAAGCTTGTCTCGAGTTTTGATAAACCCCTAAATAAGAAGACTTCCCATAGTGAATTTCTTCTAAAACCATTAGAACTTTGTTTCTGGGTACTACCAACTAAGTTGTGATTTCCTTGCCATCGGCACTTTCCCAGGATCTCTTTGGTAACCACTCTTCAATCAATAGCGAGTCCCACTGAATGAAAGTCCTTTATCTGAAATATCTTCCCATCTAGGACACCTTTCATAATTTTCTTTAAGTTGAAGGAATGGCGCCAAATCATTGTCTTCAAGTTAGGTCATTTCTCATCTGAACTGTACTCCACTCTAGATCAAAGTCAAAAGTGACTCTCCAAATAGGAAACCTTTCTCTTTATTCTATTGTGCAATAGAGCTTGAATTCCATACACAACACTACACAGAGCCCTAGTTGACGACGGCACTTGGATTGTTAACCGGCTCTAAGGGAATGTTAACGTTAACGTTAGTTACGACTTATATTTATTTTATATTGATTAACTCAAAATATATTCCATTAAACGCAGGAATTCTTTTGGACCACTCTATATACGGATTCGGACCATTGCTGTATATTATGCTATGTCTCTTTCCAAAAATCGTTATGCATAAAAAAACCTTTGTAGTACCGAGAATATTCAGTAGATATAGCAATTATTTTTATCTGTTCAGTTCTAACACCAAAGTCGCCTATGTATCGCTAGTATACAAAACTTGTTCCAGTTTTGATGGAGTGTCCATTGCATGTAATTTGAGTAGCACCTATAAAAAATTTATCAGGAGTTGCTATGGTTTTGCTCCGGACTCAATTTATCTCATATTTAAAGAAATGTTTTTCTTTAAAAAAAAATTTAGTATAAGGCCCTATAAATTATTATTGTTGTTGGGCTTTGTCTAAATTAAATAAAAAAATAAAAATAAATCAGCTATCAAACTTAAGTACAGACTCTGCTTCATTATTTTCGGGGTTATCTGTCTATATTCGTTTATAACCAACATGTGATCGGGATCACCATGGCAGCATTCTTTTTACACTGAGCAAATGTTCTCATCTTAAGGAAACAAAAGAATATGTAAATGAAATCGCTACAATGCAATATAATTATTTGTTTATCTGTGGAAAGCTTTAGTCTTTGGACATTTTTTACCTATTCGACTTAGAATAGGAACAAGTAAAATATGAGAAATGAAAAAAGAACGAGTAGGGTTTGGTCTAATACGAAAACTTTTATTTTATGAGAAGGCATAGAATAGTTTGATCAAATTTTTGTATAAAAATTATTACATAAAAGATACTCCGGCCAAATCGAGTATTTCATGTTCAACATACGCCCTCTACGGAAGAAAAGATTGAAACTTTCTGGGACTGTTGTAGGAGCGTCGATATGTCAGAAAATACCGCTCTGTTAGTGGAGAGATTGCGAGGTGGTACTAACTTGAATTAATGGGGGAGGTTCCAATGGTTGTAAAGGTAGGTTTTGTCTTCAGAAAGTAATTAACAGCAGTTAGGATTTAGAATTTGTCTAAGTCACTTTGGCGTGTTACAGTGTTTAACCAGATTTCTTCTTTGCTGTCTTTTTTTGTTATTTTTTTTCCTTTTATCTTTCTTTCAACATTAAAGTAAAATTGAAATTCATTTTATTCTCCATTTGGGAAGAGAGACCTCCATTCTTTTCTTTTTAATTATAATTTTAAATGGTTGTTCTCTCGTATTTCTATTATTTTTTGTTCGGCCTTATCAAAAGCTATTTAAACGCTATCTGATCCAAATTGACTTTATTTTATTAACAACCAATAAGAGGTTATAATTTCAGTTCTTTTAACGGTATCACTATATCATCTTTTAAATTTCTCGTGTAAATACTATTTTATTTCCTCCCCTTGATAAATAGATTTAAGTGTTTTGAGAAACACACAAAAACCATCTTGCGAGTAATCACACGGGTGTGCACTTTTGTACCAAGAAGTATCAGAAGAATTCTGGCCTGGTCAGCTTGAAGGTAACTTTTTCTGAAACCTGTGTTTGTAGTATTGGTATGTAAAATACCAACTACGAAAACTACAAAAGCCTAAGAAAATCGACTACGAGAGTGCCTTTGTTGCAGTTGATTTTATCTTTTTTAAGTTTATATGATAACCACTAAATAATATAGAACAGCAGTAAATCGTGGGCCAAACGGCCACACGCTACCAAAATAATCCATTTGCAGTAGCCCTCGATCAATTTCTGTTACACGATTTATATAAAATTATTCAGGGTGAATACTTGTTATACATCCTCAACGATCTAACTAATTGTCAGAGAAATCTAAAACACGACATATTAAATTTATAAAGCTTTTAGTATTTTTACCAGATTGTTGAGAAGCCTGATAAGAGAGTAATGCTTTCCACCGTTATGTATATACATAATTCTTTATTCCTTCGTAGAACTTGAACGGCCTAATCAATTTTAACAAATGGAGCATTGCTAAGCTCTTTTCGATATCGCAAATGTCGCCGGCTATACAGAATTTAGAAAATCCCAAAATAAAGCAAACTTAAAATTTCCAAAAGTCTTTGAGTAAAGTATCAAATTAAAGAGCTCAAAAAGACGAATTTAAACATATACACTTACTAACTTAACCTAATTCTATTTGCAAAAGTTTATCAAAAAACCAAACACCTCTGCAACAGCATCATATCTAACAACTTACTGAGCTTATACAACATAAAACGTAATTAAAAAGATAAAAATAAAAGTCTATTACTAGAAAAAAAATGCCTAATGTCATGCATATTTTTTTTGATAGAATCATTATTGTAGTAATTACTGTATATTATTATTTTCACTGTAAATATCTATTTCGTGAATTAACTTTATTTGCAAACATCTTTGAAGTCCCCATTTTTTAAATACACTTCTATATTACAAATTTTGAATTTACCCGTACAATTTGTGGATATCTTAAATAATACATGATATAGTGATATATATTTCGTATCGTATAGAAAATGGTGTGATTAAATCGCTGAAAAATATATAAAAACATACTTTCTAACTAGGTCTTAAGTTATTTACCGAAAGAGATTTCTGGAACAACAAACATGTTGTTTCCAAAATTCTGCATTTTATCTTCTACATTTGTAATTTTTCTGGTTGTAACCTCAGGGTCTGAAGGTTTACTTTTTCGGTTTGTAATTTTTGCTTTTTTCTTTGGAATTAGGCTTCCTTCCGACAGTTCTTTATTTGTAGTGGCACTTTTAACTGAATTACTTCTGGTTCTTTTTCTTGTAACCTTGTTTATATCTAAAAATGTACATAAAAGAAAAAAACAAATTATACACACTTTTGATACATTTTAAAGTAAATTGTAAAAAAAAAACATACCCTCTTTCAAACAACCATCTATCATAAGATCAGTGAGGTATATTGGAGGTCGACGATTTCTTTGTGGTCTACGTCCACCTAAAAATTAAGATATCATATGATAGCAACTTTAAAATATGAATGAACCTAAGAATGTAAACTTTAAAAATATAATCGTTACTACTTTTAAACGTAAATTGTCACCTTTGTTTAAAGCAAAAATATAAGGAAATCACTAAACTGGCATAAATTTATTCTTAAAATATAATATATACATATGCACGGTGTCTGTCACCTCAGAATTACAAAGAAGACGACCTGACTTTTACCTTCTTGCAATTAACTTTTCTTACATTTTTTTGGATATACCTATTAAGGAGAATTTCATTTATTAGGAATTCAAAAAAGAAAAATTTTTTTAATAATATAAAGAGTGTCCATTTAGTACCCCGTTGTTTAATTGCATCTATATATTTAAATTGGTAAAAAATTTTACAGGCGGAATGTTATTGGGGTGACAAGGGATACATTTTAAAAATAATTCAGCTTATACAGGGTGATTCAAAAAAGCGTGGTAGATATTTCTTTGTGCTGAATTCATAGTTTTTTTTATCGTAAATTTTAATACCCACAGCAAAGTTCATTTTTTTTTTAATTTGTAAGCAGTCTTAGCAGAAATCATTTTATTTCATAGTAATCAAATATTTGGTTTCTTATACAGGACGTCCAAAATTATTTAAATATCGGTGTTTTCAATTCCATTGTACGCCTTTTTTTTTTAATGAAACACCTTATATCATGTATCGATAGAGTATTTATTTATCTTCAACCTGATACTAATATGTTTGTCTTTATTCCCAACAGTTTTCTAAAAAATATCATTAAACAAAAAATGCCCGATTTTTTACTTATGCATTACTACTTTTACCAGGATAGAAAGCAATTGTTTTTTTTATGTAAAGAATAAATCCAATGCTGTTCCATGTAATTTTCTTTGCAGATTTTCCAATATTAAAAAAAATCAATATTAATAGTATTAATAAAAATAAAATATAATATTGATATCTATTATTAAAGATTATAATAGCCAACGCTCTAGATATTTAAGGCTGCAAAACCTGCCGAAATAAAAATTATTTGAAATTGGTAGATCACAAACTCGGACAGTGTTGCGGTATTTGATGCCTTTTTTTGCACGTATTAGTTACACCTACAAAGAAGGGTCGTTTTATAACATTTAAGTAACATAGTTAAACTGACCACATCAAAGGGAGACATATTGAAAACTTGGCATTACGCTGTAAATTTTGGATTTACCCGTACAATCTGAGGATATCTTAAATAATAAATGATATAGTGATATATATTTCGTATCATATAGAAAATGGTGTGATTAAATCGCTGAAAAATATATAAAAACATACTTTCTAACTAGGTCTTAAGTTATTTACCGAAAGAGATTTCTGGAACAACAAACATGTTGTTTTCAAGATTCTGTATTTTATCTTCTACACTTGTAATTTTTCTGGTTGTAATCCCAGGGTCTGAAGGTTTACTTTTTCGGTTTGTAATTTTCGCTTTCTTCTTTGGAATTAGGCTTCCTTCCGACAGTTCTTTATTTGCAGTGGTACTTTTAACTGAATTACTTCTGGTTCTTTTTTTTGTAACCTTTTTTATATCTAAAAATGTACATAAAAAAAAAAACAAATTATACACACTTTTGATACATTTTAAAGTAAACTGTAAAAAAAAAACTTACCCTGACGAAAAAAAAATTGGTTTCTTTTAAAGCGCAAAATCGAGATTTCGACGTTTAAATTTTTTTTTTCGTTAAGCGACTAATTGAATATTGTCTTTGAATATCTTTCAACTTGCTACAATTGTATTACCCTTTAAGAAGTCACATTTTTTAACATTAAACTGCAGCCTTCTTATGTCATAACTAACTCGATGGTTATCTATGTTACTATTTTTCAAAATTAGGAATGGCTTCTTGGATTTGATCAAAAAATTAGCCATGTTTAAGTGAAAACCGAATAGCTAAAGCATTTTATAGAAAAAGTAGGAATTCAGTGTACCCCCCAAAGGGCTGCCGTTTTACTTTATAACTAACCTACTCGATGGCTATCTATGTTATTATTTTTCAGAATTAGAAATGCCTTCTCGAATTTTATCAAAAGATCACCGATTTTAAAGTAAACGCTAAATAGTTAAATCGTTTTATAAAAAAAAGTAATTTAATGTACCCCATGCTCCCCTACTTTTTTTTCATCGGGACACTCCCGATAAATTTTTTTGGAAAAAACTAGCTACTATATGTAAGACAAATTAATATTAGTTCGGAAACAGTTAGTTCAGGTGTTTTTCAAAATACGAAACTCGTAGACTAGAATTTTCCAGAATACATGTTCAATGAAATATCGAGAATTGGAAAAATATGTAATTCACGGATGAGACTGAAATTCAATTATGGAAACCATATGAATGAAATCACATCTTTCGATGAGTTTGCAAAGGGTACACTAGCTGCAACTTCATACAGGGCGTTAGTTACGAAAAATTCATATTAATGTGGGTTAACACACCACCACTTGCAGGGAATAGTAACTAATTACCTTTGTGCGGTCTAGATTATAAAATTAAATTATATAACCCAGACTTAAATCCTATAGAACATATGTTAGGTCAGCTAAAATACTGTATGCAATGAAAAAATTCAAGTAGGACAAAAGAGCATCAATTTGCAGCACAATATGAACTGAATGCAATTTTTTAAGAATATATCCAAACTCTACTTAGTAACACCCCTAGAAAGATGCTAGCACTATTTAGAGCTCGAGGAGAGAATACTCTCTTATTTTAATCAAAAAACTAGCATTAATCAACCATGTACCATTTAAATTTAAAGTAAATATCCGAATGTATAAAAGTTTTACTGCAGGGTGATGATTAGCAACGGATTTTTAACACTTGTATATTTAAAGTACTGCTTTTAAAAGAAACTCAACAATTTATAGGTGCGAATCTCTTGTAAAAATAGACATTTTCGTCTATGTTCTAAACGGCCACCTTGTATTTAGTACAACAGATATTATCATGTCTATTACAAAAGGAATCAATGATTTTTTATGGAATTTAATTATAATCATACATTTCAAAACATGATTATCAACATTTATACATTTTAATAAAAATATTTATATGAGGTCTATCCAGAAAGTATCCGACATTGTGATGCAGTAGAAAAGAGTTAATTTTGGTCAACGACGACGATGTCTCCATCGCAATACTCAACTTTGATAGCCACAATTCTTTTCTAGCGACATATCCATTATTGGAATCAAGTTTTTGAAATCGCCAACAGCTGCTTAGTAGCATTCCATTTTATTTCATCTACGTATCACTATCACAAGTCAGATGAACCCTACAGAGGCGTCAAAGAAGTTAAATAACTCAGCGTTTCGTCAGAAATTGTTGTCGTGAAGCACTCAGTCTTTTAAACAAATAAAACTACTTTCTTTTCACTGTGCTACTTAATTGTTATTACTTTTAGATCATACTACTTTTGGAGTGAAATATACTTTCTTTGTCGAAAAAAATGTAAACTTTGCTTTATTTTTGATCTAACTATGATACTCCCTGCCTTCTAAATGTTTAGTTTTTGTTTCCGTTTTGTAATAACAGATTCACGATATTGTACGAATATAGCAATGGTTTCTGCACAAGAATTGTCAAGGGTTTGGCAAAATTTAATGAAAATTAACTGTTCAGTACATTCGGTCATTATGAAATAGGATACACTAGAAAATCAATGTTTACACAACAGTGTACCATTATCGACTATAACAACTTATCGTTTGGTGGGCGTACTTATGAAGATTTTATCCAACTGATGAATACTCGTTTTTAACAATAGCACTCATATGTTTAAAGTTACAGTTCATGATCGGATACTTTATGGTTAGACCATGTACGTTTGAGGATGAATTCCTTTTTTCATTTTTCCACCAATCTGATAACACTGTGGTTTTAACATACCATACAATGTCACTCAAGGGGTTGGTATATAAAAGAACCCTCAACAATTAACATAATTCGTGTCAAGTTTTAATAAAGACTATTTATTATCCCCAAACAGATTTAACACTCCCTTCGGGGAACACGCCTGTCTCAGATATCTCAGGAAGGATAAAGTTCTGGGGAAGGCCCTTTGCATGTTGTCGGGCCCTAGATGACGTTAAGGTCTTTTAAATTTCCCATAAACTTCTGGACAATTCGAGTGTCCCAAGTAGCACTGCCTTTTGAATGGCTTTATACAGGGGTTCGCTAAAACCCACTTCCTTGATATTAAGCAGAAGACTTTTCGGTACGACGACGGTTATTGACAGAATTATGGGGATCGTCCGGACGCTAGTCATTTCCCACTGTCGGCGTATTTGTACATCCAGGTCTCTGTATTTAGCGATCTTCTCATTATGCTTATCCCATAGACTGCTGTTGTTAGGGATGGCGACCTCTATTAGTGTTGCTCGCTTGGATGTTTTATCTACTAAAATGAGGTCTGGTCTGTTAAGTGCAACTGTATGATCCGTCAGCACAGTTCGATCCAGTACAGCTTAACCTCATTGTTCTCCAATATAGGCTCTGGGTTGTATTCATAGTATGGCACTTTCTCTATCTACAACAATTTTAATTTCTGTCAGCTCCTCCTGTGTTGGATTGTCTCTGATGTTCGACATCCATATCGCCATTGGTCGTTTTGAATTGAGCGGTCTCTGATCATGTGTTCCAGATAGTTTTTAGTTGGCGTGACCTGATCTTGAATAGCAAGTAGAAAGCCTTCGGTTTCGGAAAACATTTGCCCCGACGTCAACTAATAGTTAGACGCTAATTTGTCGACGTTTCCCCGGTTGACCTCATTGGGGTGTCGTCCATGGATAGGCTTCTGTAGCCAGTCTTGAAGCTTGTCTTGGCCTGGTTGGTAATGAGAAGTCAGTTTATGGTCCCTCAACAGCAGCGGTGTTGAATCGTCTGCCTCGCATATTGCCCCGGGCAGCACAGAAGACTAATGCCAGCTTGTGAAAATATGAGCATAAGTTTGTTAATTGTTAATCCAATTGCTTACAAATATCCACCGATCCTCTTCCTCTGTGGTATCTTAGTAGCATTGTCCGCTCAGTAGCACTACAAATATGATGTTTGCGTGCGCTTTTCTCTGCAGACTTTTTATGTCCGTCCTGTTCCATTTCACAATTCCAAAATAGTAACTGAGTGCAGAGTACGCGTAGGTATTGAACGATTTAAATAGATTTTTACTGTTTAGGTTGGTCAATTTGGTCTTAATAATTCATTAGTCAATTCTTTGTGCCTGTTTCATGCCCAATTATTCAATTAAATTTCTTGCTTGATAACAAAATCGATGATGAGGTCAGTTTTTTGCAATCTTTTCTAGTTTCCAAATAGAATGTTCTAGAACTTTATCGATAATTCAGTTGTAAGCTTCTTTAGTGATGACAAACTCGATGGTGAAGTCAATTTTTCACTATCTCTTCTAATTTCAAAATAGAATGTTCTAGGAATTTGTCGAAATTTCGGTTCTAGTTCTTTCTAAATGACAAATCCGATGGTAAGTCCGTTTTTTGCTATCTTTTTCAGTTTCAAAATAGAATGTTCTACACCTTTATCGAAAATTAATATCATCTTCTTACTTGACAACAAATCCTACAGTGAAACCCGTTTTTCTGTATCTTTTCTTATTTCCAATAAAATTTTCTGGACATCCGGTGATAATTCTCACTTCTGATACAAATGATTACGATTTTATCTCTTTAAAATCACACTGGGTCCACAGAATAAAACAAAACACTTTTCATTAATAAATAACAACTCTTGGATTACTATTTCTTAAATTCAACTTAACTTTTCTACATTCAAATACAAACTAAAGTTAATTACTCATATCTTTTCCCTATTTATATGCCTATATTATATTTACTAGGATATATGAGAATATAAGTATAAAAGTACAAGAAACGTGACACATTATGATCACTCATCAATATAATATTTCTTTCGTTACATTATAATAACGATTATTCAACTCATCAAAATATTTTTCTACAAGGCCGTATGAAAAAGTTCTCCTAGTCCTTTGTTACAGTATTATTTTTGAAAGAGGAGCCAGAATGACCTGAGTCGTCACTATTATCACACGAATAACCTAGAAAGTTTTGTTCCCTTTAGATAAACAATAGCTATTATATGAGTCGCCTCTTCTTATATCCTTTTTCGTAGGAATAATACTTGAAATGATACTACTAGCGTTTTCAGGTACCAACCCACCATCATAAGGTTCGGTATTATCCGATTCCAATGTATTTAGCTCGTTTTTTTTCTGCTAAAATTTCAGCAATATGTTCACTACTATCACACGAATAACCTAGAGAGTTTTGTTCCCTTAGGATCAACAATAGCTATTACCTGAGTGGCCTCTTCTTCTATCCTTTTCCTTACTTGATCTGATGCTACTAGCATTTTCAGATACCAGCCCATCATCGTAACGTTCGGTATTATCCCATTCAAACTTATTTAGCTCTTCTTTTTCTGCTAAACTTTGAGCAATGCGGTCTACTTGGGAATACCGTTCGTCAAAACAATAGGCTTGTCTGATAATACTAGTAGCTCCACCAAAAGATGAATCTGAATCGCTAAAAACAAAATATAAATTGTAGATACCAGTATGTAAAAATAATAAAAGATATAATTAAAAAGCCTATTTTTAATCAGTAATATCAGATTTTTTACATGGTAAATTTTTTAAAGAAAAAAAACCTTGCACCAACCATGGAAATATTTTAAAACATAAGTTTGAAAGGATAAAAAACACATATTATGATATACTGATGTTTGAAAGTTAAATTTAAAATATCCATACAAAGACTATTCTTATATACCGGGTGTCAACGAATCTATTAGACAAGTCATAATTTCTAGAGTATTATGTGTATCAAAATGAGAATTGGTACAGGTAAATGGTACGTGAAGGGGAGAGTTTTCGCATATTTTCCACTTTCCGGCCACTTCCGGTTTCACCGGAAACGGCCCCGGTTTTGAATTTTTAAATGGAACACCCTGTATATTTTAACATTTTTGGATTTCTGAGACAATTATAGATCAGAATGTGACATTTTAAAAACTTTTTACGTCTACTTCATTTTTTTAGAGCCACTTTTAAAATTGCATCTAGGTGGCCATGATCGGACGCAAACTAATCTAAGGGCCTTAGATGATGTCAAAAAAATACAATCGCAAAGTTTTAGTTACTAGTATGAAAAACAGGAATAAGACAAGTTGACAAAATTACGTTTTCATTTCTAACTATTAATTTTCAAATGGCGACCCCTTTTTGACAACTACATTTCGAAAAAAGCATTCTTTGATGAATCTAACGGTACTAATTTATTTGCGATTGGATTAGACATAAGAACAGAAATTAAATATTATTAAGCAAAATACTGGATATAATTTATTTACTTATGACAAGTACGCCATGGACAGCCATGATGCATAATAATTTGCAACTGTTTTTATCAAGTGCTTTGTTTTCCAAAGAAGACTTGATAAAAACAGTTGCAAATTATTATGCATCATGGCTGTCCATGGCGCACTTGTCATAAGTAAATAAATTATCCAGTATTTTGCTTAATAATACGTAATTTCTGTTCTTATGTCTAATCCAATCGCAAATAAATTAGTACCATTAGATTCGTCAAAGAATGTTTTTTTCGAAAAGTAGTTGTCAAAAAGGGGTCGCCATTTGAAAATTAATAGTTAGAAATGAAAACGTAATTTTGTCAACTTGTCTTATTCCTGTCTTTCATACTAGTAACTAAAACTTTGCGATTGTATTTTTTTGACATCACCTAAGGCCCTTAGATTAGTTTGCGTCCGATCATGGCCACCTAAATGCAATTTTAAAAGTGGCTCTAAAAAAATGAAGTAGACGTAAAAAGTTTTTAAAATGTCACATTCTGATCTAGAATTGTCTCAGAAATCCAAAAATATTAAAATATACAGGGTGTTCCATTTAAAAATTCAAAACCGGGGCCATTTCCGGTGAAACCGGAAGTGGCCGGAAAGTGGAAAATATGCGAAAACGCTCCCCTTCACATACCATTTATCTGTACCAATTCTCATTTTGATACACATGTTACTCTAGAAATTATGACTTGTCTAATAGATTCGTTGACACCCGGTATGTGCATCTATAATTTCCGATAATAAAATAAGAAAACTTACGTAACAGTTAAAACGTAATATTAAAATTTCGATAATAAATTTTAAAGAATTTTTTTTTAAATTTTAATAAAAATATAAGAAATATTCTTAATGTAACTATAATGTATACAGACTGATTTCAAAAATTAATTTAAAAATACCTGTCATATTCGTTTTTATCTGTTGTATATCTTGAAAAAGGACCGTTAATCATTTGTTTTTGAATTTCTGCCAATCTCTTCTTTTTCTTTGCTGAAATTTCGGCAATCAACTTATTCATTTCATCCCCATTACTGTCTTCCTGATTTTCGACAATTTTATTTTTTGGTGGTGAACAAGTTTTGTTAGACTTTTCATGTCTAACAACACTTTCGTTAGGGGAATCACTAGATGACTCTAGGCTCATCAGTATATTTGAATTATTTAGAGAATCTTCAACAGGCTGAGCCTGTTTTTGAATTTCTGCCAATCTCTTCTTTTTCTTTGCTGAAATTTCGGCAATCAACTTATTCATTTCATCCCCATTACTGTCTTCCTGATTTTCGACAATTTTATTTTTTGGTGGTGAACAAGTTTTGTTAGACTTTTCAAGTCTAACAACACTTTCGTTAGGGGAATCACTAGATGACTCTAGGCTCATCAGTATATTTGAATTATTTAGAGAATCTTCAACAGGCTGAGCCTGTTTTTGAATTTCTGCCAATATCTCCTTTTTCTTAGCTGAAATTTCGGCAATTAGCTTATTTATGTCATCCCCATTACTGTCTTCCTCATTTTCGACAATTTTATTTTTTGGTGGTGAACAAGTTTTGTTAGACTTTTCAAGTCTAACAACACTTTCGTTAGGGGAATCACTAGATGACTCTAGGCTCATCAGTATATTTGAATTATTTAGAGAATCTTCAACAGGCTGAGCCCCTTTCATTGAACTAATTTCTTGAACAATCTGAATTTCATTGTCCTTATTTCTCCCTATAAATAAACAAAAAAAGAAAAAAATAATAAAGCACTACTATAAGGTTATCAGCAAATTTATTAAACGCATGTGTGATATTTTAAAGGCTACAAGCTATAAAGAAAAACTACTACATAGAATAAAAGAAAATATCAAGGTCATGTCCGCCTGTATGTCCGGGCTAATCTTGAAAACTACTGGTTGAACTTTGATAAGGTTTTCACCATTGATTAGTTCGCGTCCCTAGGAAGGTTTTTATATGTCGAAATATAATGTAATCGAGAAATGGTCAAACACCCCTAAATTATGATAATGAGAGAAAATAAGGTCCTCAGTCCCTAATGGCTCTGAAGCCGTCACCCAAGGCAGGGAAAGAATTGGTGAAAGAGCAAAAGTTGCAAAGAATCCTGGATACTTAAGATCTCTACTCAACGATGAAAAACTTTATCAATTAGAATTGACCAAATTTACTGGGATAAAGAGGGGACGTGAAAGTTGAACCAGATTCGAATAAGGTAATTTTTCTTCTTCATGTGCCCTGTCAGGTCCCCTGACGTTGGTAATTACAATGGTGGGTTTATCACGGTTCTCTGCTATTCTAAATAGCTATTCAGCACTGTGTATTCCTGTCCACTCTCGGATGTTCCTCAGCCAAGAGATCTGCTTCCTTCCAACACCTCTACAACCCTCGATCTTACCTTTCATTATTAGTTGAAGATTTCTGTACTGATCCCCTCTGAGAATATGACCAACATATGCTAGTTTCCTGCATTTTACTGTTGTCAGCAATTGACGAGTGGCATCTTCCCAATCTAAAACCGCTATATAAGTCTGCATAGCTACCCAGGATATTCGAAGCATTCGCCTATGGAACCACATCTCAAATGCCTGCAAACAATTGATCGTGGCAGCCTTCAGTGTCCACACCTCCGCTCCATACAACAATACTGACCAGATGTAACATTTAACCATTCTTTGACGAGGTTTTAAATTTAGATTATCATTGTAAGACAAACAATCTCATTTTTAGAAAAATGATGCCAACTGATTCGATTCTGCATTTAATTTCTTTATCTGGGTCAGCTGTTCAGCAATATAACATCCAAGATACTTGAAGTGGGAGACTCTTTCAACGATTTTTCCATTTATTAGCAGTGAAGCGTATGGATATGGTAGACGACTGAAAACCATAAATTTAGTTTAAGCAACATTTATGTTGAGTCCCATTTCTTTCTCAACTCTATTGACAGAATTTAAGAGTTGTAAACCCTGAAGGCTATAACTTATGATGGCCGTATCATCGGCATAACGAATCTTATTTATTAGCTCGCCGCTGATTTTAACCCTAAATACTTTGTTATGTGGGCTTGCTTAAAAACGTTGTTCGAATAGAAATTAAACATCAGTGGAGAGAATACATCCCTGTCTAACGTCTCGTTGAATTCGACATTCTTTGGTAACCTTACTATTAACTCGGACCACTGCCCTCTGACGCCAATATAGATTCTCTATAATCTGCACATCCTTGCTGTCCACACCAGCATTCTTCAATATATCTTTGAGCTTCACATGCTGTACCCTGTCATACGCTTTCTCAGAATCGATAAAGCATACGAAAATGTCTTTACGTTGGTCTCGACTCTTTTGGAGAAGTATATTTAGAGCAAATAGCGCTTCTTTAGTACCAAGGGCATTTTTAAACCCGAACTAGGTCTCATCCAGACCGTTTTCACATTTATTCCTTATTCTACGGTGAATAATACTCAAGAAAACCTTCAAGGTGTGACTCATGAGACTTATTAACCTGTATTCGTTACATCTTTGGCACGTTGTTTTATTGATAGCGTTATAACAACAGATTTCAGCCATTTTTCCGGTGTTTCTCCAGTGTTGTACACCGAATTAAAAAACCTAACCAGTATATCGATATTGTCCGAATATATAAATTTGTTTTCATGAATCAATTGCAGGAGTTCCACTGGTATGTCGTCTGGACTGGTTGATTTTCTGGATTTCTGCACGTCTTATGCTATAAAGAACTTCTGATTTCAGAATTTCCAGTCCTTCAGCTTCATGAACATCGTTTCATATGTTTAGTCTTCAAATAATTCAGTTATGTAGGAACTCCAGGCATTAAGGATTCTTGTTCATCAATGAAAAGTTTGCCTGTTGTGTCTACTAGTATATTCGGGGTCCTCCTGTTGAACAATCCAGTAACTTCTCTAATCTTTTTCTACATGTTAAAATATCATGTTTTCTCTCTAGTTTCTCCATTTCTCTACAACTGTCTCCCATCCACTTCTCCTTAGCTGCACGAATCTTTTGTTTGATCTCTTTTTGCTTCCTTTTATATTCCTCTATGTTCTTATGCTTTCTCCCTTCCTCCATGAAACCTAATATTTCTTCAGTCATCTATTGTTTATTATGTTTGGTGTTATTTATAATATATTTCTCGATTAACCTTAAGATTAGATCTTGAAATTATTTCCACATTTCGTTTACACTGTTGGTAAAATTCATCTTTTTCATGTGGTTGTTGATGTCTGTTTCCATCTGATCTTTTTTTTATATCTGTTATATTAAACTTTTTCCGCTGAGTACTTTCCTTTGTCTTTTTTTAACTTAACATTAATATGGGCAATTAGAGGATTGTGGTGTGACCCAATATCAGCACCTGGATATGTTTTAACTTTTTTTACGTAGATAAGGTAATACTCTATATTAAAAAGCGCAAAAAAAATGGACGGAGTGAGCTTCCTAACCCACTTCCAAAGTAAAGGAATGGGAATATAGATGAGTTCTTTGAAAACATAACTGAAGCGCTGACAAAATATAACATATCTTAGGCTACGGAAGAAAAACGAATAGAGTGAAAATAGAACACGAAACTTTGGTGGCGGAAAGAGAAATGAACATGGTGACATTTTACATAATTTTCTAGAATTCCAAAAGATATTTCGCAATGAATACCATTCTTCAACAAAAGACCATAAATAAAACGGACATGGATAGCACCCAATGGAACTTCAAAACATAAAATTTACTATATTCTGACCAAAGAAAATAATATCGTAGAAGACGTCATATTTCTAAACGCTTCGTCCATTGGCAGCGATCACAGAATAATGAAGATAAAAATCAAGATAAACCAAAAAGTAGACAGAAAAAAATATAAAACATGTCATAAAATAGATACTAAATTGCTGAGGAGTAACGCGAAACAGTTTGAAAAGAAGCTAAAGAAATGCAAACAAACTGAGTCATACTCAGACCTAGAAATACTACCGTTAGGCTACCTCAATCAAGCCGTAATTGAGAGGATGCTAAAAGCTGGCTCGAATGAGTGAAAGTCACGAGAAATGTTAGAGAAAAGACACAAGAGGAAACGAGATAAAGACGATTAATTCCAAAAAAGTCCAAATATAATATAAGCGATAAATAATGATGGCTAACTTTTACTTATGCCTAACTAGAGGTTAAACTAAATTCATGTTGAGAATAGGATTATCCTTCAGATAACTTGTACTAGAGTTAAATTAGGAATAGTGTGCGATAACATTTAAAGGGGAGTATTAGAGACTTATAGCAACTTTTGCGGGAGTGCTAACGCTAATAACGCCGATAAACAAATCGAGTTTAGGTTAAATGTTAAACATAATAAGAATTTTACAATTACTTTAAACTGTGTTTTCTGTAGAGAATCTATAACTCAACGTAAGAAACTATATTGTCGTGAAGGTAAAAATGCCTCCCACGTAAATTGCGTTCACAAGTCTGCTGACGTTGCCACTTTAATTTCAGAGATTAGCGCTTTATCTTGGAGATGTAATTATTGCATCTCTAGATACTTTTCTGTCTATCAGGAAAGCTTAAGGAAAACGGTGGGCGATCAAGTTCAAGCTGCCCTTACAGCAGCATTCGATAGCTTGAGGTCAGATTTGACTACAATAATTTCTAATAGATCAGCGTCTTTAGGCAATGATGCGTCTTCTTCGCCTGTAAATTATGCAACTATTGTCAAGAATAATACGCAACCTGTAATAGTTATCGTACCTAAAATCATTCACAAAGTGTTGAATAAACTAAGCATGAAATCGCTAAACAAATTGACACTTCTGAGACCAATCTTCAATTAGCCAAAGTAAAGTCTAGTAACAACGCATCGATTCTAATTGGCTGTAAAAACATGGAGAATAAAAAATTCAGGCAGTTGGCTGAACAGAAACTGACTGGATCCTATGATGTCGGAGAGCTTCTCGGTATGAATCCAAGGGTGCGAATTGTGGGGTTTTCTGAATTATATGATAAGGATAATTTTTTGAAAATTATAAAAAAATTAAATCCTGATGTTGTCGCTAAGTAATTCTGATTGTGAAACAATTAACACAGGTAAAACTAGAAAGAATTCCAATGTCTTTCGAGGTTGGTTGGAGCTAGATAGGGTTGCGTATGATGCAATAATGAAGGCTGGCCACATTTTTATTGGTTATGACGTATTCATAGTGTTTGATGGCGTTGAAGTTAATCGTTGTTACAACTGTAATGAATTTAATCACACGTATAAAAATTGTTCAAGAGCTCCGTGCTGTCAGCGATATGGCCAGAGTCATCCTGTTCAAGATTGTCAGTTACAAATTTTATGCTGTTGACTCGGCCCATGCAGCATGGGACAGCAATAAATGATTCGTTTACAAAAATGCCTGTGCGAAGTCTAACACCAATATATTGTAATAGTAGCAATCAATGATTGTAGCCTTGGCTATCTCTTTCCTAACTTTTGTGAAAACGCCCATCCATATGATACATGCTACTGTTGTGCAATCCAGACGGGATCATCGTATTTCTGTTTATTATCAGAATACTTGAAGACTGAGGACTAAAACAGCAGATATGTCTAATAATAGGTTCGTGTTATGATGTCATAGCGTTTTCGGAAACAAGGTTGGACAGTTCAGTCTACAGGAATGCACTTATTTGTGATAGGTAAAACGTATATAGTTCTGATAGGAAATTTTCGTCGGCAAGGCACGGGGAGGTTAGTAAGGCACGGGTAAGTGGTATTTCAATGACTGTTAGTCTACGTTTTCGATCATCAGCAATGCAGTTTCCTGGGTAATGATATTAATCCTGAAATTGATGTATGTAAATGTGTAAAAATTAACTTTGATTTTCCATCTATGTATGTGTTTGTCATTTATATACCGGCACCTTTAAGTAAAACTATATTAGAAACTGTTTGCCAATTTATTTTCTATGCAGTGTTTGTTTGGTACCACGGTCTGTACCTTAGAGGCTTTTAACGTTCCGACATATTATAATTTTTGGATAACAATACGAACGATAATTTTCTGGATTAGGTTTTCACCAAAGTAATAACGTCAGAAATCAGAATGGTAGAATTTTAGACTTGGTTCTTCGCAATAATAAACGTTGTGTAGTGAGAAGGCTTTGTCGGTTCTTGTAGTTGAGAATGGCCGTCATCCAGCTCTGTCCATATCCTTAAAATATTGTTAATCAATAAATTTTAAACGTGAATTTCAGAACGATCTCCAAAATAGGTACGACTTCCGGAAGGACGATTTTCACGGATTGTACAGTGCTATATTAGGTGTAGACTGGTTATTACTGGAAGAAGCCACATCGGCCGAGTGTGCTAGTAACATCTATTATAATAAGCTAAATGAAACATTTGATGTTTATGTACCTAAAATAGGTAGAATTCCCGAAAGAAAATAATTGTGTCCTGTATATACTTCTTACATTAATAACTTAGAAAGGGTTCAATGGAAATTTTAAAAATATATTAACTTTAAAGGATATGGTACTTATTGAATTTATCTTAATAACTTTATTGATTGCTCCAACATCTTATCTAGAATAAATTTTTTTGAACCTCGTTTTGGCTCTCGCAATTGTCATACTTTTTATTTATCCACGCCTCGGACAAATATATTAAAATATTCCCCTCTCTATTTAATATGTGATGTTTATGATTGGGGAGACAATGCCGACTTTTTTAATTGTATTTTATTTGAGCTTTCCTCTGGCAAATTGCCTCACAGAACGACATTAGCAATTTTTTCCCTTTTTTTTTTGGTTGTTGTTTATTTTTAGTTTATCAGTTTTTGATATGTATGTGCACTACGGTGTTGTATATTAGCACAGCATTTTTTTCTTACCGGTTTTTCCTTAAATTTGTGTAAATTACAGCTCATTTCATTTAATTTAAAGTTCACCTATTGTAATTTAATTTTATGATCTTGTAAATTGTCTTAACTCGAGCCTTTTAATTATTTTTTCCAAACCTGTAAGGCACGTATTGTAATAAATAAATAAATAAATTCACTGAATTAAACAAAACCATACGAAATCTGATACATGAAAATCTCAAGAAAAGAAAAGAACGCATTAATAGAATAATAAAACTCGACAAGAGATTTAAATACAAGAAAGAGCCCTTGGAGAAAAAATAAAGTAATTATAGCGTATATTTAGGAGAAACTAACTAAAAAAGCGTTATGAGAACACGCGTGCTTTGTTATAGTTAGGAATCAAAAGCTACTGCAGATTGCAACAAACTACCAGATAAAGGTGAAAACTTTTCCCATTTGGTGGTGTACCGCCACCTGCAGATCGGTTTTGAACTCATTGGTTCTCGTCAGTACTGGACAGGCAAATACACATCACCAGAAGAAACGTGAATCCTTTAAGAAAGTTATCTGAACTAAACAAAAAGTTCGAAACAAGCTGTACTTTCCCCCGAAATTTTAAAAACAACTGTTCAACTCAACCATCATACCTATTCTAACATGTGGAATCCGACCATGGATGTTCACTTTTGCCAACCGGGATAAAATAAGAAAAACAATGGAACGTCAAATGTTGGAAGAACAACCAGAAACCGCGAATCATAGTAGCAACAAGACAGAAAATATTGTAATTAATAATTGAATTTAAAAATTATATAAATATTTGTACATAAATAATACTAAATTGAGATTACTGGAGCTCAGGTTCCTTTAATAAAATCAAGTACCTGCTCTCATTAGATAAGCGTACTAAGCTTTCGGAGGAATAATATCTTGCTAGGAAGAAAAGCATCCACAGAGAATACAGAAAAAAAACAAAAGTCATAATATCACAAATCTCAAGAACTTTCGTTGACTGAAGACACAGGGGACATAAATATGAAGCAAGACACAAGCTATTTGAAACAATTCATAGTGAAAGATGACTCTCTGAAAGAGTTAATTCATCCATGCTCAAACACACGAAAATTCCAAGATGGATGAGACCTTCGCAGGGGTGTTGGGGGCGATGTAAGAACAAACTCTACATAAAATGTAGCAAAAAATAGGTTTAGGCTAAGAGGGGGGGGGGAGGGGAGCAAAGTTGGCTAAAACAGGTTTTTTGAATCTATAAAAAGTTTCAAATAAAAGATGTAGGGATTTTAAAAACCTACAATGTGTGCTTTTGTGCGATCATTTTTGTTAATTTGTTATTGCAAAAAGGCCAAAAAACCCTCAAAATCGGCCATTTTTCATATCAATTATTTATCGCAAAATTAACTTTCGTTGCACTTTTTTGCTTTTAAAGGGAAGCCCTCGTATTTCTAAATAAAATGATCTTTTTTTAATAGTAAATAGGATAATTTGTTGCTGAGATATTACTAATTGTTTATCTCAAGACGCAAAATGTTGATTGCTAGCTTTTTTGAAGTGAATATTTTGACCTTCAAGAAGTTTCAATCCCTTCAAAAAAGCCTAAACTTTCATATCTTGTTAAGAACAAATGAAAAAATTAATTTTCAACTCGTTAAATATCGCTTTAAAAAAGCGGGTGTTTTTTTTATAAATAAATAGAACTCTCGCGCGCGAGAAAAATGAACTCGCAGCCTCACATCAGCAGCGCTCGGAAAAATTGACCGTATTTCAGCAGCGAATGGACCAATTTCGGTATTTCTTTTTAATCTGAGGTAGCTAGAAAAATTATGAATACGGCACACCCTCTTTTTTAAAGTGGTATTTAAGGGGTTGAAAATGAATTTTTTCATTTGTCTCTAACGAGATATGAAAAGTTAAGCATCCACGAAGAGATTGAGACTTTATGGAGGTCAAAATTTTCATCCAAAAAAAGTTATAGCAATCAACCTTTTGCGTCTTGGGATAAACAAATAGCAATATCTCAGCAACAAATTATCTGATTTACTATTATAAAATATAATTTTGTTCAAAATGACGAGGCTTCCTTTTAAAATAGAAAAAAGTACAAAAAAAAGTTAATTTTGCAATAAATAATTGATATGCAAAAAATGGACGATTTTAAAGGTTTTTTGGCATTTTTACAATAACAAATTGACGAAAATGATCGCAGAAAAGCTCAAATTGTAGATTTTTAAAACTTCTAAAACTTTTATTTGAAACTTTTTTTTCCTCGACTTGTAGTTTTAAAAAAACCTGTTTTTAGACAATTTTGACCCCATCTTCTTGGCCTCAACTTTTTTTGCTGATACATTTTTTGTAGGGTTTGTTCTTACATTGCCCCCAACACCCCTGGATGGGCCTCATCCATCTCGGAATATACGTCAAAAACAGCACTAATTTTTACCTATAGCTTGGACCATTATGAATATCCTCCAAACTAGTAATATTTCTCAAGATTTTCAAAAAAGTCGTAAATCATCGACATCCTCAAACTGGGTAAACTGATAGATAACCGGGAAACTACAGACCTATCGCCCTCCTCAACTTCTATAAAAACTTCCACAACAGAATTAACGTAGTCACACTCAAAACAGGTAGTGATAAACTATACAGATTTTAGACCAAATCATTGCTGCTGTGATCAAGTACTATCTTACAACCTTCATCACAAAAAATAAAAATCAGGCAGAACATTTGTAGACTTAACAGACCCTTTTGACTCTATTTTAAAAGATGATCTCTATAAAGTGACTTCTGGTAGTTCCTTTTCATAAAACAGCCATGCTCATAAGAAATATACTAGTCAACAGGAAGTAGTCCCAAAGGATCTATGTTGGCATTACTATTGCTTAACCCGTATAAATCAGACCTTCCTAAATCATCAAGTAAAAAAATTATGCTATAGGGACGATACAGCCTTAGCTAGAAGGTTAGAAAATATTATGGATGATGACCTCAAAGAACCCAATACCACTTTAGAAAATGGACACTAATTCCTAGTGGTAGTAAAACGAAGACGTAATAAGGAAAGGGTAAACATTGCGTTTTAACAGGTTTCCCAAATACCTTGGTTGCTCATACTCTTTTTCAGACAGCATATATTAAACTCTGCTGGTAAACTGACAACAGAAACGACATTTCACAAAAGGTGTGCAAAACAATTTTGAAAAAAATACAAGTGCCTTTGCATTGAACTTTTCTACCGCTGAATACAGAGATCAATCTTACTATGGTTTTCCATACTCTTTTTCAGACAGCATATATTAAACTCTGCTGGTAAACTAACAACAGAAACGACATTTCACAAAAGCACAATTTTGAAAAAAATACAAGTGCCTTTGCATTGAACTTTTCTACCGCTGAATACAGAGATCAATCACTATGGTTTTCCATGTTGTCCAAGATAGCTGCTCTATCTGACCTTTGAAGGACCATTGCTTTGATCCAAGAATGTAACAAAATATTTGCTGAGAAAATCTCAATGTTGGGACACCACAGGTTAAAATCTTGACGATTAATAGGAAGTTGATGAAAACCACCTTCAAACTTTCTAAACAAATAGAAAAATAAGTGAAAGTAATTCGCCTCATTCCACAACGTATTTCCACATAGCAACCTTTCCCCCGAGTTGAAGCTGCCTTACAAGAATGGGACACCTGAATAAAACTCGGAGGTTGCGTCATGTTTAAATAAATGGGACCAAAAGCCGCACAAATGGATGGGAACTAAATTTTAAAATTTGTATTTCAGGTTTGATGTATTTTAAATTTGTGTGCCCACAGAAAACCAGAAAATTAACCAAAAATATAATTTTATACTTCCATTTAAAAACATTTCTAATTTAACCTTTGAATTGAAAGTTTCATTAGCTCATATCAACATTTTTAAAGTTATGTACAAGTTTAAGGCAACCACATATACATTACAAAGCCACAAGTCCCGAAATATAAAGCAAATATCTTGTTTAATAGTTTTCAGTTGCTTTAGTCTATTTTTGGTGTGTATGGACAGTTATTAAATTTTATTTTTTTACCTAAATATTTATTTAAAAGATTCCTGCATGTTAAAAAAATGATGGAGTTACAGTACAAGTAACAGATGCAGTATTCTCTTAGAAAAAATGTTTACATGCATTTTTAGAAAGCTGAATATTTTCCAATAAAATGCGTATATCTAGTTGCCTTCAAATGTTTAAAAAATATTAAAACAAATTCTTACCTGTACTAGAGGAAACGCAACGTATTATACTTGGTGCATCATTTGAAGCATGTACCTCTGCTTCTACTGTTATTATATTATCTTGCATCCAAGGAGATTTATTAACAAACAATGTTCTGTTTTCTTTCAACTCGCTGGTTTGTTCCACTTGCTGTTCTGAAGTCTTAGGAGATTTGAATGAAACTGCTCCTGGCTTAATCACAATATTTTCTAAAATTGTTATTCGACTTCGCTGTTTTTTAGTTACGGGCCTAGTTTCACAAATCTGTCTTTTTGGTAAAGAACCATCACTTTCATTTATTTCATGTGTTAACATATCCTTATTTTGTATGTTACGTAAATTTTTATTTGGAATGCTCTTTGACAGATTTGTTTCAAGATTTTTCTCCACCGCATTCAAATTAATTTGAGTATTTTCCTGCAAACTAATAATCCCTTGATTTAAATTCTTAAAAGGTGTGCTAGCACTTTGAATCTTTACCCTTTCTTTAGGCTTTTTTGTTTTGGGCCTTTTATTTTCTTTTTGCACATTTAAGTTTTCAGCAGACAATTCACTCTTTTTCGGACTGCCCGATTTAGTTCCCTTCATAAACTTCACCTGTTTACGTAAACGCTGTTTCTGTTCTAAACCTTTTTCTTGGGAAGTTGTTTGTAGTAGAATTCCCCTTTTTTTAACACCTCTTTGTTGTTCTGATGGCAGCTCAACAGGTGACTTTGGCAACATTTTGCCTAAACTTTCATTGGTATCTTTTAAAGGCGAAGTTTCACGGGGAACGAAACTTTTATCACTATTTGATTTCTTTAGTTCCCTTTTTACTTTGTTATCTAACTTTTTCTCTATTTTGCTGTTTGTACTCTGATCAGTTTTAGATTTTCGTACAGATCTTGGTGGTTTCTGTCGATCTTGATCAATATCTGAGCTAACATAATTTGCAGATGAATTATGTATTTCTGATAAATTCTGTCGTGGCAATAAAATGCACAATTCTTCTCCAAAAAATTGTTTACTGGACTTCTTTGATTCCTTTACTTCCTACAAAAAATAGTAAAACTATTAAAAACTATTTTTTATTAAAGCAATTAATTTAAGAGTAACTTTAAAAAATTATGGTTAAATTCTTGCTTCACGTCTCCGAAATGCTTCTTAGAAAATAAAACGACTTGTTAAAATTAAAAACAAATTTTTCGAAACATTATTAGTCAACATTGTTTCCCGTCCAAGCCAGCCGATTTACAAACTATTTAAACAAGTACAGAATGCCAGCCAGAAGTGGCGTAACTAAAAGTATGTGCCCCCCCCCCCCCGCAGATTTTTGAATGCGCCCTACTATTTTGCATCCGTCTTGATCCTTCGTATTTATTCATTTTCATCAAGGGATTTGAGGTCGCCTTTGGACTGGCTGCGCCCCCCGCACCGCGGAGTCGTTACTTACGCCACTATCCGCCAGCAAGGATAATGCTAGTAATGCTTGCTTTTATACTTACTCTCAAAATCGATACCAAGAAATGTTTTTTTTCTGGAAAATTAAAAAAAAAAATGTGTAAGCTTATTGGTTGAATCTAGGTAAGTTTAGGACAAAGTAGTCTTCGAGAAACAAAAACATTTCAGAAACACACGTGTATGTTAGCCAAAATGGTTCCAGAAAATGTCTTTTTGGAATGTTAAATATAACTAGCATTACAAAATGGGATATAGCCCGTTGGTTAAAACTATTGAAAACAAATTGTAATATATTGAGTACAGAAACATTGAGTGTAAATTGCAAAATTACATTCAAGTGAATCAATCCGATGCATATTGAACCATTACTACTACTCGATCCGAAATCCGATTGCATATCTTTCCTTGATATCATTCCATATAATTTTAGAAAATCACTCGATTAGACCAAACGTCCTTGGTAAAATTAATTTAATAATCTTTCCATTCTTATTTCTCCTTATTTACCACGTATTCCATCTCGATTTAAATCTAGATAACCGAAAAAAGGATTTATAAATCATATTTTCTTTATATATATATATATATATATATATATATATATATATATATATATATATATATATATATATATATATATATATATATATATATATATATAAAAGTTAAAAGCAATGGTAACACGTGGGCAATTCACTCTTTTTCGGAGTGCCCGATTTAGTTCCCGTTATAAACTTCACCTGTTTACGTAAACGCTGTTTCTGTTCTAAACCTTTTTCTTGGGAAGTTGTTTGTAGTAGAATTCCCCTTTTTTTTAACACCTCTTTGTTGTTCTGATGGCAGCTCAATAGGTGCCTTTGGCAGCATTTTGCCTAAACTTTCATTGGTATCTTCTAAAGGCGAAGTTTCACGGGGAATGAAACTTTTATCACTATTTGATTTCTTTAGTTCCCTTTTTACTTTGTTACCTACCTTTTTCTCTATTTTGCTGTTTGTACTCTGATCAGTTTTAGATTTTTGTACAGATCTTGGTAGTTTCTGTCGATCTTGATCAATATCTGAGCCAACATAATTTGCAGATGAATTATGTATTTCTGATAAATTCAGTCGTGACAATAAAACGCACAATTCTTCTCCACAAAATTGTTTACTGGACTTCTTTGATTCCTTTACTTCCTACAAAAAATAGTAAAACTATTAAAAACTATTTTTTATTAAAGCAATTAATTTAAGAGTAACTGTAAAAAATTATGGTTAAATTCTTGCTTCACGTCTCCGAAATGCTTCTTAGAAAATAAAACGACTTGTTAAAATTAAAAACAAATTTTCGAAACATTATTAGTCAACATTGTTTCCCGTCCAAGCCAGCCGATTTACAAACTATTTAAACAAGTAAAGAATGCCAGCCAGAAGTGGCGTAACTAAAAGTATGTGCCCCCCCCCCGAAAATTTTTGAATGCGCCCTACTATTTTGCATCCGTTTTGATCCTTAGTATTTATTCATTTTCATCAAGGGATTTGAGGTCGCCTCTGGACTGGCTGCGCCCCCCGCACCACGGAGTCGTTACTTACGCCACTATCCGCCAGCAAGGATAATGCTAGTAATGCTTGCTTTTGTACTTACTCTCAAAATCGATACCAAGAAATGTTTTTTTTTTGGAAAATTAAAAAAAAAAATGTGTAAGCTTATTGGTTGAATCTAGATAAGTTTAGGACCAAAGTAGTCTTCGAGAAACAAAAACATTTCAGAAACACACGTTTATGTTGGCCAAAATGGTTCCAGAAAATGTCTTTTTGGAATGTTAAAAATAACTAGCATTACAAAATGGGATATAGCCCGTTGGTTAAAACTATTGAAAACAAATTGTACTATTTTGAGTACAGAAACATTGAGTGTAAATTGCAAAATTACATTCAAGTGAATCAATCCGATGCATATTGAACCATTACTACTACTCGATCCGAAATCCGATTGCATATCTTTCCTTGATATCATTCCATATAATTTTAGGAAATCACTGGATTAGACCAAACGTCCTTAGTAAAATTAATTTAATAATCTTTCCATTTTTATTTCTCCTTATTTACCACCTATTCTATCTCGATTTAAATCTAGATAACCGAAAAAAGGATTTATAAATCATATTTTCTTATATATATATATATATATATATATATATATATATATATATATATATATATATATATATATATATATATATATATATAAAGTTAAAAGCAATGGTAACAAGTGGGCAATTCACTCTTTTTCGGAATGCCCGATTTAGTTCCCGTTATAAACTTCACCTGTTTACGTAAACGCTGTTTCTGTTCTAAACCTTTTTCTTGGGAAGTTGTTTGTAGTAGAATTCCCCTTTTTTTAACACCTCTTTGTTGTTCTGATGGCAGCTCAACAAGTGACTTTGGCAACATTTTGCCCAAACTTTCATTGGTATTTTCTAAAGGCGAAGTTTCACGGGGAATGAAACTTTTATCACTATTTGATTTCTTTAGTTCCCTTTTTACTTCGTTACCTACCTTTTTCTCTATTTTGCTGTTTGTACTCTGATCAGTTTTAGATTTTTGTACAGATCTTGGTGGTTTCTGTCGATCTTGATCAATATCTGAGCTAACATAATTTGCAGATGAATTATGTATTTCTGATAAATTCTGTCGTGGCAATAAAACGCACAATTCTTCTCCAAAAAATTGTTTACTGGACTTCTTTGATTCCTTTACTTCCTACAAAAAATAGTAAAACTATTTTTTATTAAAGCAATTAATTTAAGAGTAACTTTAAAAAATTATGGTTAAATTCTTGCTTCACGTCTCCGAAATACTTCCTAGAAAATAAAACGACTTGTTAAAATTAAAAACAAATTTTTCGAAACTTTAATAGTCAACAATGTTTCCCGTCCAAGCCAGCCGATTTACAAACTATTTAAGCAAGTACAGAATGCCCGCCAGAAGTGGCGTAATTAAGAGTATGTGCCCCTCCTTCCCCCCCCCCCCCCCGCAGATTTTTGAATGCGCCCTACTTTTTTGCATCCGTCTTGATCCTTCGTATTTATTCATTTTCATCAAGGGATTTGAGGTCGCCTCTGGACTGGCTGCGCCCCCCGCACCGCGGAGTCGTTACTTACACCACTATCCGCCAGCAAGGATAATGCTAGTAATGCTTGCTTTTATACTTACTCTCAAAATCGATACCAATAAATGTTTTTTTTCTGGAAAATTTAAAAAAAAATGTGTAAGCTTATTGGTTGAATCTAGGTAAGTTTAGGACAAAGTAGTCTTCGAGAAACAAAAACATTTCAGAAACACACGTGTATGTTAGCCAAAATGGTTCCAG
The DNA here is from genome assembly GCA_034092305.1 of Diaprepes abbreviatus. Lineage (NCBI taxonomy): Eukaryota > Metazoa > Arthropoda > Insecta > Coleoptera > Curculionidae > Diaprepes > Diaprepes abbreviatus. The sequence continues at coordinate 3,631,444 of JASJET010000187.1, forward strand.
AAAATGTCTTTTTGGAATGTTAAATATAACTAGCATTACAAAATGGGATATAGCCCGTTCGTTAAAACTATTGAAAACAAATTGTAATATATTGAGTACAGAAACATTGAGTGTAAATTGCAAAATTACATTCAAGTGAATCAATCCGATGCATATTGAACCATTACTACTACTCGATCCGAAATCCGATTGCATATCTTTCCTTGATATCATTCCATATAATTTTAGGAAATCACTCGATTAGACCAAATGTCCTTAGTAAAATTAATTTAATAATCTTTCCATTTTTATTTCTCCTTATTTACCACGTATTCCATCTCGATTTAAATCTAGATAACCGAAAAAAGGATTTATAAATCATATTTTCTTATATATATATATATATATATATATATATATATATATATATATATATATATATATAAAGTTAAAAGCAATGGTAACACGTGGGCAATTCACTCTTTTTCGGAGTGCCCGATTTAGTTCCCGTTATAAACTTCACCTGTTTACGTAAACGCTGTTTCTGTTCTAAACCTTTTTCTTGGGAAGTTGTTTGTAGTAGAATTCCCCTTTTTTTAACACCTCTTTGTTGTTCTGATGGCAGCTCAACAGGTGCCTTTGGCAACATTTTGCCTAAACTTTCATTGGTATCTTCTAAAGGCGAAGTTTCACGGGGAATGAAACATTTATCACTATTTGATTTCTTTAGTTCCCTTTTTACTTTGTTACCTACCTTTTTCTCTATTTTGCTGTTTGTACTCTGATCAGTTTTAGATTTTTGTACAGATCTTGGTGGTTTCTGTCGATCTTGATCAATATCTGAGCTAACATAATTTGCAGATGAATTATGCATTTCTGATAAATTCTGTCGTGGCAATAAAACGCACAATTCTTCTCCAAAAAATTGTTTACTGGACTTCTTTGATTCCTTTACTTCCTACAAAAAATAGTAAAACTATTAAAAACTATTTTTTATTAAAGCAATTAATTTAAGAGTAACTTTAAAAAATTATGGTTAAATTCTTGCTTCACGTCTCCGAAATGCTTCTTAGAAAATAAAACGACTTGTTAAAAATAAAAACAAATTTTTCGAAACTTTAATAGTCAACAATGTTTCCCGTCCAAGCCAGCCGATTTACAAACTATTTAAGCAAGTACAGAATGCCCGCCAGAAGTGGCGTAATTAAGAGTATGTGCCCCTCCTTCCCCCCCCCCCCGCAGATTTTTGAATGCGCCCTACTTTTTTGCATCCGTCTTGATCCTTCGTATTTATTCATTTTCATCAAGGGATTTGAGGTCGCCTCTGGACTGGCTGCGCCCCCCGCACCGCGGAGTCGTTACTTACACCACTATCCGCCAGCAAGGATAATGCTAGTAATGCTTGCTTTTATACTTACTCTCAAAATCGATACCAATAAATGTTTTTTTTCTGGAAAATTTAAAAAAAAATGTGTAAGCTTATTGGTTGAATCTAGGTAAGTTTAGGACAAAGTAGTCTTCGAGAAACAAAAACATTTCAGAAACACACGTGTATGTTAGCCAAAATGGTTCCAGAAAATGTCTTTTTGGAATGTTAAATATAACTAGCATTACAAAATGGGATATAGCCCGTTCGTTAAAACTATTGAAAACAAATTGTAATATATTGAGTACAGAAACATTGAGTGTAAATTGCAAAATTACATTCAAGTGAATCAATCCGATGCATATTGAACCATTACTACTACTCGATCCGAAATCCGATTGCATATCTTTCCTTGATATCATTCCATATAATTTTAGGAAATCACTCGATTAGACCAAATGTCCTTAGTAAAATTAATTTAATAATCTTTCCATTTTTATTTCTCCTTATTTACCACGTATTCCATCTCGATTTAAATCTAGATAACCGAAAAAAGGATTTATAAATCATATTTTCTTATATATATATATATATATATATATATATATATATATATATATATATATATATATATATAAAGTTAAAAGCAATGGTAACACGTGGGCAATTCACTCTTTTTCGGAGTGCCCGATTTAGTTCCCGTTATAAACTTCACCTGTTTACGTAAACGCTGTTTCTGTTCTAAACCTTTTTCTTGGGAAGTTGTTTGTAGTAGAATTCCCCTTTTTTTAACACCTCTTTGTTGTTCTGATGGCAGCTCAACAGGTGCCTTTGGCAACATTTTGCCTAAACTTTCATTGGTATCTTCTAAAGGCGAAGTTTCACGGGGAATGAAACATTTATCACTATTTGATTTCTTTAGTTCCCTTTTTACTTTGTTACCTACCTTTTTCTCTATTTTGCTGTTTGTACTCTGATCAGTTTTAGATTTTTGTACAGATCTTGGTGGTTTCTGTCGATCTTGATCAATATCTGAGCTAACATAATTTGCAGATGAATTATGCATTTCTGATAAATTCTGTCGTGGCAATAAAACGCACAATTCTTCTCCAAAAAATTGTTTACTGGACTTCTTTGATTCCTTTACTTCCTACAAAAAATAGTAAAACTATTAAAAACTATTTTTTATTAAAGCAATTAATTTAAGAGTAACTTTAAAAAATTATGGTTAAATTCTTGCTTCACGTCTCCGAAATGCTTCTTAGAAAATAAAACGACTTGTTAAAAATAAAAACAAATTTTTCGAAACTTTAATAGTCAACAATGTTTCCCGTCCAAGCCAGCCGATTTACAAACTATTTAAGCAAGTACAGAATGCCCGCCAGAAGTGGCGTAATTAAGAGTATGTGCCCCTCCTTCCCCCCCCCCCCGCAGATTTTTGAATGCGCCCTACTTTTTTGCATCCGTCTTGATCCTTCGTATTTATTCATTTTCATCAAGGGATTTGAGGTCGCCTCTGGACTGGCTGTGCCCCCCGCACCGCGGAGTCGTTACTTACGCCACTATCCGCCAGGAAGGATAATGCTAGTAATGCTTGCTTTTATACTTACTCTCAAAATCGATACCAAGAAATGTTTTTTTTTCTGGAAAATTTAAAAAAAAATGTGTAAGCTTATTGGTTGAATCTAGATAAATTTAGGACAAAGTAGTCTTCGAGAAACAAAAACATTTCAGAAACACACGTTTATGTTGGCCAAAATGGTTCCAGAAAATGTCTTTTTGGAATGTTAAAAATAACTAGCATTACAAAATGGGATATAGCCCGTTGTTAAAACTATTGAAAACAAATTGTACTATTTTGAGTACAGAAACATTGAGTGTAAATTCCAAATTACATTCAAGTGAATCAATCCGATGCATATTGAACCATTACTACTACTCGATCCGAAATCCGATTGCATATCTTTCCTTGATATCATTCCATATAATTTTAGGAAATCACTCGATTAGACCAAACATCCTTGGTAAAATTAATTTAATAATCTTTCCATTCTTATTTCTCCTTATGTTCAGGAATCTATGTTATTTTATTTTTTTTGGGCAATAAATTATTTAATTATTCCAATTAGGGACAATGTGACATAATAATGTACTCTAAAATTACACTTCAATTTATGTCGCCTTTATCATAAACACTCTTATTTTCAATATATTTTCTTATTATATTTTTTCTTAACTTTTTTGCTGCGCACAAGTCGCATAGCCAATCCAAGCGAATTGGACATATATAATCAACTCACGCTCTAAATAGGGTCGAGTACGGTATCGTTCTTCCGGTCGGCACCGTGGCAAAATAAGCAATTAATTTTAGAGACAATTTCTGCGAACCTTAAAGTGCGGGAAGAAACTAGGTGAATTGAGTAGCCTTGCGAACACCAGCAAGAGGGTACCCTCAGGATCAAGATTGTGCCCTATTGACCTTACGGAAAGGTAAGCGATTTGTGCAAGTTTTTCATTTTCCCTTTTTTCTACCAATTCAAAAATACAGTCCATTACATTTTTCATATTTTCCGCGTCATTTATGTTCCTTCTACTGTCGGATGAAAAACCGTTTTTTAGTTTTTTTCTAAAAGTTTTTAAAATTTTAATATCTATAAATTAAATTGCATTATTTTGTCACAAACCACCATTTTCTTTTTCATATACTTAAGGTCACTTGCATATAATAGGTATAAACTCCAGAGTAATTTAACTTTTGAGTCTTATTATTAGGCATCCAGGTTTGGCTGCAAAACTGGAACCTTCAGTACCTATAAATCTGTACCTTAAAAATTATATTCTCGCGCACAAGATTTCAGCGAGCATTTAAACCGCTGTGCGCAATTTAACACGTGGATCGTACTACCGTACCACACTATCTTTCTCTCTTTTTCATATTAAATAAAATTTCAGCTTTATTGAAATATTTATCTGCTCCATTTTATGATATCTACGGTATAAAAAACGTTTGTACCTTTTTATCAAATTACTTTCATTTATTAGTATTGGATGGTGCATATTTTGCGAATTTTTATAAACAATTTTTTACTTAGCCAGTTCGCTTAACATTGTATCGTTCAATATATATTTATCAATTTTTCCTTTTGTCTTTCATAAGCCTATCAAACGTATTTCAGCATTGTCTGATGCATATTTCGCGAATTCTATATAAACAATATTTTTTACTTCTGCAATTCGCTTAACATTGTATCATTCAATCTTCAATTTTTTTTTCGTTCTGCTTTTCATAAGCGTGCAAAATACATTTATTTACATTAATTTTCTTCATATTTTTCTGATTTTTTATAATGGCGGATAAATTAACTAAAGCTAATTTAAAACGTACTACGGCTTTTAAACGCCTACAAGAGACTCACGAAGCCGGAATCAAAGCTTCTAATAACGACTCTTTAAAATCTACATTTTTAGCTCGAGCGGATGCTATTGACAACATATATAATGAATTTCAATCGGCTCATAATACTATAATTTCTTTAATTGACGATAAAGATTTTGCAAATTACGATGGGATGCGTATTGCTGCAGATGAGGCCTACTATGGTATTAAATCTTTTAAACATGCTTTCCTATTAAGCGATTCCGCTTCTCAAATAGCTAGTATTTCAATTAATCCTAATTTAAATGTGCCTACAGTTTCCAAAATTGTAGCTAAACTTCCAAAACTTAATTTACCAACTTTCAATGGTAATTACAAAGATTGGCCAAGTTTTTATTGATTTATTTAAAAGTCTCATCCACAATAACGCAGACTTATCTAATGTACAGAAGCAAATTATATTATTGCCTTTGAAACGCTTGAAAAACGGTACCAAAATAAGCGCATTTTGGCTACACAATATTATAATGAAATATTTTATGCAGCATCTATTCAAAAGGCTACTTCTAAGGATCTTAGACATCTTTTAAATGTTTTTTCTGAAAACGTAGCAGCCTTAAGAGCTTTAAAACTTCCTGTAGAACAATGGGATTTCTTGTTGTTTAATATGTTACTAAATAAACTTGATTCTAAAACCAGAACCAGTTTTGAGCTTGAAAATAGTCTAAATCAAGAATTACCTACCTACAGACAATTAATTACTTTCTTAGAAAGACAATGTATAGCTTTAGAGTCTGTTCAATATACTTCTTCAGTGAGTTCTGATAAGTCAAATTTTAAATCTTCTAATTATCATGCATTGAACAACAAGAGACCTACATCCAATTTTGTAACGAATCCGCTTTCACAAAAAAGCGAACCTACGTGTACTTTATGTTCTGCTTCTCACGCATTATTTAAATGTAAATTATTCTTGGCTAAAACGCCACAAGAAAGATTTTCTTATGTTAAACAACACAAATTATGCGTCAACTGTTTAGTATCTCCTCACTCTATTAAAAATTGTGGTTCTTCTCACAGATGTAAAATCTGCAAATTTCCACATCATACAACTCAACATTTTAACAAAAATTCTTCTTCTTTCGTGCCTTCTAATGAAAATAACTTACCTAAGTCTAATTCAGACACTGTTACGGCTGTCGAACATTATTCTAATGATGATCAGTCTAATTTTACCGTCACGAATACTCACTGTATTGCAAACACTTTGTCTGTTCCGCAACATACTATTTTATTATCCACTTGTGAAATAGATATCAAGGACATTCGAGGACATTTTCAGAAAATCCGTGTACTTTTGGATACGGGCTCTATGGCAAATTTTATGTCTGAGTCGTGCGCTAGACGACTGGGTCTCCATCGTAAAAAATTCTCTATTCCAATTGAGGGTTTAAATGGAATGTCAACTTCCACCAACAGCGGTCTTGTTCAATGCGTCATCAAACCCTGTGGTCAATTGGATCCTGTTTTTTCTTTTGAAGCTATTATCATGCCCAAAGTTTGTTCTAATCAACCAAAAATTCACATTAATATTTCCGAAATGGAACATATTCGAAATTTGAAGCTTGCAGACAGTCGGTTTCATATACCAGGACCAACAGACATGCTTATTGGAGCTGAATTGGTACCTTTATTTTTAAAATCAGGCCGTATTGTCGGCAATTCCGATCAACCTGTAGCTTTAGAGACTATTTTTGGTTATGTTTTACAGGATAAAGCTAGCTGTTCAGTTCCTTTCAGGAATCCTGACTCTTTCTTAAATTGTCTCGCTTCTTTGGATGACTGTATCGATATTCAGTTACGTAAATTCTGGGAGGTCGAACAAATTACTAAAATCCCTTCTTGGTCCACTGAAGACAAGTGCGAGGAAATATTTAAAAATTTAGTCTTCAGAGAAACTTCTGGACGGTTCTCGGTACCTTTACCTTTTCGTCAATCAGAACCAAATTTTGTTGATACTTACTCTCAAGCATATCGTCGCTTTTGTATGCTAGAACGACGTTTTTCCAAAAATTCTGAATTATCTAGAAAATATACAGATTTCATGCAAGATTATCTCGATAGTGGTCACATGTCCTTAGTGCCACAAAGTCGATACAGATGTCCGTCTGCTTATTACATCCCACATCATGCTGTTTTCAAACAGGAGATGTCGGGCTCAAAAATAAGAGTTGTATTTGATGCTAGTCTTCGTGATATACAGGGTGTCTCTCTTAATGATACTCTTCTCGTTGGCCCAAAGCTCCAACGTGATATTTCTGCTTTACTTTTAAATTTTCGATTCTATCCTTACGTTTTTGTTTGCGACATAAAACAAATGTACAGACAAATAAATGTTCAGCCTGAATTCTGGGATTATCAACGCATTTTATGGCGTTTCTCACCTTCTGAACCTCTTCAGGAATATTTTCTACGTACTGTTGTTTACGGGGTTTCATCTTCGCCATACTTGGCCTTACGTACTCTGCAAGAGCTAGCGGTTCAAGAGGAATCTTCATTCCCTAGGGCAGCTCAAGTTCTTCGTCGCCAGTTTTATATAGATGACGGATTAATCGGTAGTCACGATTTAAAATCTGCGTTGTCACTTCAGCTTGAGCTCATTGAACTTATGAAGAAGGGAGGATTTGAATTAAGTAAATGGGCAAGTAACGATACTGCTCTTTTAGCTCATATATCTCCTTCAGATATCCAGGAGTCTTGCAGTTTTGATAAAGAAGATCCTTCTTTTATTAAAATATTAGGTTTAAAGTGGGATCCCAATTCAGACATTTTTTCCTATTATTATGTTCCCATGAAACGCCCCTGTACTAAACGCAATATTCTATCTGAGATTAGTAGAATATTTGATCCACTCGGTTTTGTTTCCCCTTGCTTGTTACTTGCAAAACGTCTTTTCCAACGTTTATGGGAATCCAAGGTTTCTTGGGATGAGTTTCCTTCCGACGATATTCTCGAAACTTGGACCAAATTCAAAGCCGAATTGCCCAAGCTTGCTGATATCAAAATATCTCGCTATGTAGGCTCTAATTCGATATCTCGAATTGAACTACATGGATTCTGCGATGCTTCGCAGGTTGGATGCGCTGGTGTTGTTTACTTTCGTGTAGAAGACACATTAAACAATGTCAAAACTTTTCTTATTTGCGCTAAGTGTCGGGTTGCGCCATTAAAACCTGTATCAATAGCAAGACTTGAGCTTTTTGCAGCAGTTTTGCTCGCGGATCTAGTGGCATTTGTCAAGGAAAGTTATGCTGATCTTGTTATTTTTGACGCCATACATGCTTGGACAGATTCCATGGTCACACTTGCTTGGTTGTCTTCTTCTCCTCATAAATGGAAGACATTTGTTGCCAATCGAGTAAGCCACATTCAGGAAATTTTACCTATTTCATCTTGGCACCACGTCCCCTCCAAGCATAATCCAGCAGATTGTGCTAGTCGTGGTAAAACTCCTCAGCAACTTTTGGATACTCCCATCTGGTGGTCTGGTCCAGAATTCTTATCTAAGAATCGAGTTTTCTGGCCGACACAGCTCAATTTTGCGGGTCAATCTGGTTTAGAGATATCCAAGGAAGAAAAACAAATAGTCTTGAACGTTTCGCTTCCTTGCGATGATTTTCTTATTTTACTAGATCGATTTTCTTCATTACCTAAGATACAACGGATCATTGCATATACTCTTCGCTTTATTTCTAATTCAAGGTCAAAACCTAAAGTTAAAGGTCACTTGTCACCTTTCGAGATTGAAGCTTCCCTGCGAGTTATTATAAAACGTGTTCAACGAGATGTGTTTTCGGACATCTTAACGAAAATTTCGCGAAATAGTTTGCTACCGAAACCGTTTCGAAAGCTTGCTCCATTTGTCGATTCAGATGGATTGCTTCGAGTAGGAGGTAGGCTGAGGAAGTCTCAATTTTCCTTTGATGTAAAACATCCTATTCTTTTACCAAAATCGCATCGAATAACAGAATTAATTATCGAACAAACTCATTGTACGAATTTTCATCCAGGATTTAAAACTTTGCACTATTTATTACTTCAACAGTTTTGGATTTTATCGCCCCGATGTGCAATTTATAAATGTCTCTCCAAATGTATTCGATGCTTTCGATGTAAACCAAAATCATATAATCCCTACATGGCAAACTTACCAGCTCTCCGAATTTCTCAAATTAAGGCATTTTCTTCTATTTGCCTAGATTTTGCTGGGCCTTTTTCGCTCTTGATGAGCAAACATCGAGGTGCTAAAACCTTTAAAGGTTACGTTTGCGTTTTTGTTTGTACTTCCACTAAGGCTATTCATTTGGAGGTTACATCAGACCTTAGTTCTGAATCATTTTTAGCGGCCTTCAGACGTTTCGTCGCCCGTCGTGGCAAATGCGTCACTATAACTAGTGACCAAGGTACAAATTTTAAGGGTGCATACAGCCAACTTCTTGTTTTGGCGCAAGGTGCTGCTCAAGAATTGGCAATTTCGTGGAACTTCAATCCTCCGGGCTCTCCACATTTCAATGGATTAGCAGAGGCCGGCATTAAGTCTTTCAAGAGTCATTTTTACCGTGTCTTAGGAACTCAAATATTGTCTTATGAAGAATTCTACACATTATTAACCTAGATTGAATCTTTATGCGCAATTAGTGCCGATCCAAATGACTTTCAGCCTCTTACTCCCGGTCATTTTTTGATTCAAGAGCCTTTAAGCAGTTCTATCCCTGATCCAGATCTAAGCTCTATAAATTTAAATAGGCTTAATCGTTGGCAGCTTATTCAGCGCCTTCAGGGTGATTTTTGGAAACGGTGGTCTCAAGAGTATATCCATTCTCTCCAAGAGAGGTACAAATGGACTCAGCCATCTCCTCCTATTAATGAGGGCGCTCTTGTCCTAACTAAAAATGAGCAAAATCCACCCCTTCGATGGGAAATGGGTTGAATACTTAAATTACATCCGGGACAAGACGGTGTGGTTCGCGTAGTTACGCTTAAAACGATCCACGGTGTTATGCAACGACCTGTGGTCAAAATTTGCCAAATTACCTAGCAACTAAAATCTTATTTTTGCAACGCAACATTATTTTTATTTTCTTTTTTCTTTAAGTTATATTAAAATTATTTTTTCATAACTGTTTTATTTTTCTCTATTTTTACTAGGTTTAAAAACTTTCGTTTTTGGTGGGGTGAATGTTCAGGAATCTATGTTATTTTATTTTTTTTGGGCAATAAATTATTTAATTATTCCAATTAGGGACAATGTGACATAATAATGTACTCTAAAATTACACTTCAATTTATGTCGCCTTTATCATAAACACTCTTATTTTCAATATATTTTCTTATTATATTTTTTCTTAACTTTTTTGCTGCGCACAAGTCGCATAGCCAATCCAAGCGAATTGGACATATATAATCAACTCACGCTCTAAGTAGGGTCGAGTACGGTATCGTTCTTCCGGTCGGCATCGTGGCAAAATAAGCAATTAATTTTAGAGACAATTTCTGCGAACCTTAAAGTGCGGGAAGAAACTAGGTGAATTGAGTAGCCTTGCGAACACCAGCAAGAGGGTACCCTCAGGATCAAGATTGTGCCCTATTGACCGTACGGAAAGGAAAGCGATTTGTGCAAGTTTTTCATTTTCCCTTTTTTCTACCAATTCAAAAATACAGTCCATTACATTTTTCATATTTTCCGCGTCACCTTATTTACCACGTATTCCATCTCGATTTAAATCTAGATAACCGAAAGAAGGATTTATAAATCATATTTTCTTATATATATATATATATATATATATATATATATATATATATATATATATATATATATATATATATATATATATATATAAAGTTAAAAGCATTGGTAACACGTGGGCAATTCACTCTTTTTCGGAGTGCCCGATTTAGTTCCCGTTATAAACTTCACCTGTTTACGTAAACGCTGTTTCTGTTCTAAACCTTTTTCTTGGGAAGTTGTTTGTAGTAGAATTCCCCTTTTTTTAACACCTCTTTGTTGTTCTGATGGCAGCTCAACAGGTGCCTTTGGCAACATTTTGCCTAAACTTTCATTGGTATCTTCTAAAGGCGAAGTTTCACGGGGAATGAAACTTTTATCACTATTTGATTTCTTTAGTTCCCTTTTTACTTTGTTACCTACCTTTTTCTCTATTTTGCTGTTTGTACTCTGATCAGTTTTAGATTTTTGTACAGATCTTGGTAGTTTCTGTCGATCTTGATCAATATCTGAGCCAACATAATTTGCAGATGAATTATGTATTTCTGATAAATTCAGTCGTGACAATAAAACGCACAATTCTTCTCCAAAAAATTGTTTACTGGACTTCTTTGATTCCTTTACTTCCTACAAAAAATAGTAAAACTATTAAAAACTATTTTTTATTAAAGCAATTAATTTAAGAATAACTGTAAAAAATTATGGTTAAATTCTTGCTTCACGTCTCCGAAATGCTTCTTAGAAAATAAAACGACTTGTTAAAATTAAAAACAAATTTTCGAAACATTATTAGTCAACATTGTTTCCCGTCCAAGCCAGCCGATTTACAAACTATTTAAACAAGTAAAGAATGCCCGCCAGAAGTGGCGTAACTAAAAGTATGTGCCCCCCCCCCCCCGCAAATTTTTGAATGCGCCCTACTATTTTGCATCCGTCTTGATCCTTCGTATTTATTCATTTTCATCAAGGGATTTGAGGTCGCCTCTGGACTGGCTGCGCCCCCCGCACCACGGAGTCGTTACTTACGCCACTATCCGCCAGCAAGGATAATGCTAGTAATGCTTGCTTTTATACTTACTCTCAAAATCGATACCAAGAAATGTTTTTTTTTTTCTGGAAAATTTAAAAAAAAAATGTGTAAGCTTATTGGTTGAATCTAGATAACTTTAGGACAAAGTAGTCTTCGAGAAACAAAAACACTTCAGAAACACACGTTTATGTTGGCCAAAATGGTTCCAGAAAATGTCTTTTTGGAATGTTAAAAATAACTAGCATTACAAAATGGGATATAGCCCGTTGGTTAAAACTATTGAAAACAAATTGTACAATATTGAGTACAGAAACATTGAGTGTAAATTCCAAATTACATTCAAGTTAATCAATCCGATGCATATTGAACCATTACTACTACTCGATCCGAAATCCGATTGCATATCTTTCCTTGATATCATTCCATATAATTTTAGGAAATCACTCGATTAGACCTAACGTCCTTAGTAAAATTAATTTAATAATCTTTCCATTTTTATTTCTCCTGATTTACCACGTATTCCATCTCGATTTAAATCTAGATAACCGAAAAAAGGATTTATAAATCATATTTTCTTATATATATATATATATATATATATATATATATATATATATATATATATATATATATATATATAAAGTTAAAAGCAATGGTAACAAGTGGGCAATTCACTCTTTTTCGGAATGCCCGATTTAGTTCCCGTTATAAACTTCACCTGTTTACGTAAACGCTGTTTCTGTTCTAAACCTTTTTCTTGGGAAGTTGTTTGTAGTACAATTCCCCTTTTTTTAACACCTCTTTGTTGTTCTGATGGCAGCTCAACAGGTGCCTTTGGCAACATTTTGCCTAAACTTTCATTGGTATCTCCTAAAGGCGAAGTTTCACGGGGAATGAAACTTTTATCACTATTTGATTTCTTTAGTTCCCTTTTTACTTTGTTACCTACCTTTTTCTCTATTTTGCTGTTTGTACTCTGATCAGTTTTAGATTTTTGTACAGATCTTGGTGGTTTCTGTCGATCTTGATCAATATCTGAGCTAACATAATTTGCAGATGAATTATGTATTTCTGATAAATTCTGTCGTGGCAATAAAACGCACAATTCTTCTCCAAAAAATTGTTTACTGGACTTCTTTGATTCCTTTACTTCCTACAAAAAATAGTAAAACTATTAAAAACTATTTTTTATTAAAGCAATGAATTTAAGAGTAACTTTAAAAAATTATGGTTAAATTCTTGCTTCACGTCTCCGAAATGCTTCTTAGAAAATAAAACGACTTGTTAAAATTAAAAACAAATTTTTCGAAACTTTATTAGTCAACAATGTTTCCCGTCCAAGCCAGCCGATTTACAAACTATTTAAGCAAGTACAGAATGCCCGCCAGAAGTGGCGTAATTAAGAGTATGTGCCCCCCCCCCCCCGCAGATTTTTGAATGCGCCCTACTATTTTGCATCCGTCTTGATCCTTCGTATTTATTCATTTTCATCAAGGGATTTGAGGTCGCCTCTGGACTGGCTGTGCCCCCCGCACTGCGGAGTCGTTACTTACGCCACTATCCGCCAGCAAGGATAATGCTAGTAATGCTTGCTTTTATACTTACTCTCAAAATCGATACCAAGAAATGTTTTTTTTTCTGGAAAATTTAAAAAAAAATGTGTAAGCTTATTGGTTGAATCTAGATAAATTTAGGACAAAGTAGTCTTCGAGAAACAAAAACATTTCAGAAACACACGTTTATGTTGGCCAAAATGGTTCCAGAAAATGTCTTTTTGGAATGTTAAAAATAACTAGCATTACAAAATGGGATATAGCCCGTTGGTTAAAACTACTGAAAACAAATTGTACTATATTGAGTACAGAAACATTGAGTGTAAATTGCAAAATTACATTCAAGTGAATCAATCCGATGCATATTGAACCATTACTACTACTCGATCCGAAATCCGATTGCATATCTTTCCTTGATATCATTCCATATAATTTTAGGAAATCACTCGATTAGACCAAATGTCCTTAGTAAAATTAATTTAATAATCTTTCCATTTTTATTTCTCCTTATTTACCACGTATTCCATCTCGATTTAAATCTAGATAACCGAAAAAAGGATTTATAAATCATATTTTCTTATATATATATATATATATATATATATATATATATATATATATATATATATATATATATATATAAAGTTAAAAGCAATGGTAACAAGTGGGCAATTCACTCTTTTTCGGAATGCCCGATTTAGTTCCCGTTATAAACTTCACCTGTTTACGTAAACGCTGTTTCTGTTCTAAACCTTTTTCTTGGGAAGTTGTTTGTAGTAGAATTCCCCTTTTTTAACACCTCTGATGGCAGCTCAACAGGTGACTTTGGCAACATTTTGCCCAAACTTTCATTGGTATCTTCTAAAGGCGAAGTTTCACGGGGAATGAAACTTTTATCACTATTTGATTTCTTTAGTTCCCTTTTTACTTTGTTACCTACCTTTTTCTCTATTTTGCTGTTTGTACTCTGATCAGTTTTAGATTTTTGTACAGATCTTGGTGGTTTCTGTCGATCTTGATCAATATCTGAGCTAACATAATTTGCAGATGAATTATGTATTTCTGATAAATTCTGTCGTGGCAATAAAACGCACAATTCTTCTCCAAAAAATTGTTTACTGGACTTCTTTGATTTTTTTACTTCCTACAAAAAATAGTTAAACTATTAAAAACTATTTTTTATTAAAGCAATTAATTTAAGAGTAATTTAAAAAAATTATGGTTAAATTCTTGCTTCACGTCTCCGAAATGCTTCTTAGAAAATAAAACGACTTGTTAAAATTAAAAACAAATTTTTCGAAACTTTATTAGTCAACAATGTTTCCCGTCCAAGCCAGCCGATTTACAAACTATTTAAGCAAGTACAGAATGCCCGCCAGAAGTGGCGTAATTAAGAGTATGTGCCCCCCCCCCCCGCAGATTTTTGAATGCGCCCTACTATTTTGCATCCGTCTTGATCCTTCGTATTTATTCATTTTCATCAAGGGATTTGAGGTCGCCTTTGGACTGGCTGTGCCCCCCGCACTGCGGAGTCGTTACTTACGCCACTATCCGCCAGCAAGGATAATGCTAGTAATGCTTGCTTTTATACTTACTCTCAAAATCGATACCAAGAAATGTTTTTTTTTCTGGAAAATTTAAAAAAAAATGTGTAAGCTTATTGGTTGAATCTAGATAAATTTAGGACAAAGTAGTCTTCGAGAAACAAAAACATTTCAGAAACACACGTTTATGTTGGCCAAAATGGTTCCAGAAAATGTCTTTTTGGAATGTTAAAAATAACTAGCATTACAAAATGGGATATAGCCCGTTGGTTAAAACTACTGAAAACAAATTGTACTATATTGAGTACAGAAACATTGAGTGTAAATTGCAAAATTACATTCAAGTGAATCAATCCGATGCATATTGAACCATTACTACTACTCGATCCGAAATCCGATTGCATATCTTTCCTTGATATCATTCCATATAATTTTAGGAAATCACTCGATTAGACCAAATGTCCTTAGTAAAATTAATTTAATAATCTTTCCATTTTTATTTCTCCTTATTTACCACGTATTCCATCTCGATTTAAATCTAGATAACCGAAAAAAGGATTTATAAATCATATTTTCTTATATATATATATATATATATATATATATATATATATATATATATATATATATATATATATATAAAGTTAAAAGCAATGGTAACAAGTGGGCAATTCACTCTTTTTCGGAATGCCCGATTTAGTTCCCGTTATAAACTTCACCTGTTTACGTAAACGCTGTTTCTGTTCTAAACCTTTTTCTTGGGAAGTTGTTTGTAGTAGAATTCCCCTTTTTTAACACCTCTGATGGCAGCTCAACAGGTGACTTTGGCAACATTTTGCCCAAACTTTTATTGGTATCTTCTAAAGGCGAAGTTTCACGGGGAATGAAACTTTTATCACTATTTGATTTCTTTAGTTCCCTTTTTACTTTGTTACTTACCTTTTTCTCTATTTTGCTGTTTGTACTCTGATCAGTTTTAGATTTTTGTACAGATCTTGGTGGTTTCTGTCGATCTTGATCAATATCTGAGCTAACATAATTTGCAGATGAATTATGTATTTCTGATAAATTCTGTCGTGGCAATAAAACGCACAATTCTTCTCCAAAAAATTGTTTACTGGACTTCTTTGATTTTTTTACTTCCTACAAAAAATAGTTAAACTATTAAAAACTATTTTTTATTAAAGCAATTAATTTAAGAGTAATTTAAAAAAATTATGGTTAAATTCTTGCTTCACGTCTCCGAAATGCTTCTTAGAAAATAAAACGACTTGTTAAAATTAAAAACAAATTTTTCGAAACTTTATTAGTCAACAATGTTTCCCGTCCAAGCCAGCCGATTTACAAACTATTTAAGCAAGTACAGAATGCCCGCCAGAAGTGGCGTAATTAAGAGTATGTGCCCCCCCCCCCCCCCGCAGATTTTTGAATGCGCCCCACTATTTTGCATCCGTCTTGATCCTTCGTATTTATTCATTTTCATCAAGGGATTTGAGGTCGCCTCTGGACTGGCTGTGCCCCCCGCACCGCGGAGTCGTTACTTACGCCACTATCCGCCAGCAAGGATAATGCTAGTAATGCTTGCTTTTATACTTACTCTCAAAATCGATACCAAGAAATGTTTTTTTTTCTGGAAAATTTAAAAAAAAAATGTGTAAGCTTATTGGTTGAATCTAGATAAGTTTAGGACAAAGTAGTCTTCGAGAAACAAAAACATTTCAGAAACACACGTTTATGTTGGCCAAAATGGTTCCAGAAAATGCCTTTTTAGAATGTTAAATATAACTAGCATTACAAAATGGGATATAGCCCGTTGGTTAAAACTATTGAAAACAAATTGTACTATATTGAGTAGAGAAACATTGAGTGTAAATTGCAAAATTACATTCAAGTGAATCAATCCGATGCATATTGAACCATTACTACTACTCGATCCGAAATCCGATTGCATATCTTTCCTTGATATCGTTCCATATAATTTTAGAAAATCACTCGATTAGACCAAACGTCCTTAGTAAAATTAATTTAATAATCTTTCCATTTTTATTTCTCCTTATTTACCACGTATTCCATTTCGATTTAAATCTAGATAACCGAAAAAAGGATTTATAAATCATATTTACTTATATTACAATAAAGATAAACAAAGTTAAAAGCAATGGTAACACGTGGGCAATTTAAAAGCTTTGAAAAAATATTTTAATATAAGTCAGATCCATACTTAAAATTCCTAACTCTACAGAAATCGCTGCATAACAGAAATTATTTTACAAATCTTAAAATATTATTTCTGTTTCATCCATAATTTAGGTATAAAATCATTTCATTTCGAAATAAAATGATCTTCAGCACAATTTCTAATAAGAAAATTGATTTCAGCTGCCTCATTAAAATTTTATCACTGTTTGTCTAATACTGAAATTGAAACATGGTAAATGTCAGTATTTCATTTCTCAAATGTTGATTAGTGTCAGCGGTTAGAAATAAAAATATTTTTAAACTACCAAATATGTAGGTCGTTACATGTTTAATTTGTTGTCGTAAACACTTTTCACTAAGAGGGAAAACGGAACTTATGGACCGGTAAATTTTATAACTTGTTTTATCATGTAAAAAACAAAATGCCACGCATTCCAAAATCCCACAGAAGTCCATTATTTTGATTTTCCGTCCCATTTTGTGCCAAAATATTAAAAATATCCCTAATAAGCATCAAATCTTAAATAATTTGTACGTAGGCCACCACATAAATTGTATCGCACGGTTACTGGACTGAATTTAAAAAATACAACTCATAAAATTAACACCAGTATATGTACATTTTATGTTCAATCTAAACTTACATTTTTTAAAAGATTTGTTTGAAAAATCGTATGGCCAAATTCACCTATCGTGAGATACAGGTAATAATGCTGTATAATTTGAAGCGTGGCTTAACCAAATAACGGTATCTAAAGAAATGTTACAAATGAGAGGGGAAACTCGTCATCCTTAAGATACGTATAAATATGACGAGTTGTCGTCGAATTACGTTTTTCGTTTGGGATTGCTGATTGTCCCTTTTAATCTATAATCCGTTTCCCAATTTGATTTTTTATGAGTTTCGAAGGGTTTATGACCACCATCAGGAATATTGTAGTGATGTCAGAGAATTTCTTGATAGGTCAATATCGGTGGTTTGTAGATTCCTTCGCGTTTGTCCGGTTTAAACATTAATTCAGCTCCGGTCGAGGTTTTAAATTTCGAATAAGTTTTCTCTCCCGATAAAGTCGTAATCGGCGACAACTTTTTTTATTTTTAGGGAAGCGGCCGACGACGCTTCAGCGCTCTCGTGTACATCTTCTGTTTCTAAATCTAAAGTTTTACTAATATTTTGATGTTGTATTTTCGAGCTTTGTTATTTTCTGAAATAGTAGTAGATTCATAAAAACTAATTAATTTTTTTATTGAACCGAATTTAATACATGTGTCTAAAGTATTTTGAGGGGATTTGTAAGTAGAAGGTGGCGTGCACCTTGGCGCGCCTGTCAGAACCGACACGGGCTTGAAAAATATGGAGGGATTGGAGATTTTTTTTTTTGAAAGATGTAATTTATTGTACAGAATTTTCAATTTTTGATTGGAATATTTTCTGCATGAAATTTTTAATCAAGGAGGGCTCTTTAATTTATTTATGAAGTAGGGCTATGTCAACCTGACCTGATTTAGGCTAGCGAAAGAAAAAACGTAGTTGAAAGTTCGAAGTTTAATCTCCAGAATTTTTGTCTGTCGTTTGTCTGCAATTTTGATTTAAAAGAAAAATTTGAAAAATATTTAGTTTTGTTTTTTAAAATAAAAATTGCCTTTTTACTTTAAATTAACTTTTATTATTTATTCCTTTGTTAAGAATAACTTAGCTAAAGGCTAAACAAAAAAATAAAATGTTTTTGGTATATTGTACTTTTCGATATATACCGGCATTCACAGTTTGAAATTTAAATGATTGTTGCTTGGAACTTGTGCTGTGCACTTTTCTTACCCAATTATCATAAAAGATTCTTAGAAACCAGTAAAGTTAATTCTTTTTTAAAAATTAATAATTATCGTTCTTTGAACTAGTTGGATTTTTAATTCAAAAACAAAATTCAAAGTCCAGTGACTAATTGGATTTCATTAATTAGTTTTTAATTAATAACTTAATAAAAGAAAAAATAAAAAGAAAATTCTCATTCATGATAACTTGTAATAAATAAATACAAATAAAAATTTATTCTAATTTCTTGTTTAAATAAAATAAAAGACTTTCCCATTAATTTCACGAATGATTTTAACTAATTAATAATTATTCCAAGAAGTTAAATTTCCAGTCAATAATATTTATAAAGGCAAAAATTCATTTTTAACATGAAAGTAAAATGCTTTTTAAAACTTGTTTTATACATCCAAGTAAGATTTCTTAGTCGAAGGTTACATCTATTTTTAGCAAAGAATGTCGGCGGCTCTACGAACAAAGGACAGACTAACAGGGTTGAAGCGTCGAGTTTGGGTTTGTTCCACGTATTCTGTCTCTGTTGCACTTAAGGATTTTATAGTCTATTTCTTTACGTAAATTTATTTGAGAATATTTATTCTGATTTTAATTTTGTTAATTTTAAATTTTACTCGTGCCAGTTCCGAAAAGTTAATGAGAAATGAGAGTTCAGAATAATATTTAGAAGAGGTTATAAAATTTCGTGTGCAAAAGTCACTGAACAAATTTGCCTGGATTTCAAAGTTTTCAAAAAATTAATGATTTTCATTTCTTTTACGAAAAATGTCTAAATGGTTTCGCGATAATGCTAGAGGCGGTTTTTCCCTTGACAACGAACACTTAGCGTATGCCAAGGTTAGCCGTGCCTCGAACAGAAAATGGTTTTAAACCAGGACTGTTATATACTTGAGTTTCCGCTGGGTTTTATGTTATGGGCTTTTCCCACGTTTTACCAATGTTATGAGTTTGCTGGTGCTGCTTTTTGTTTTATCACTGGTTTCAATAAAGCAAGATAAATTTTCAAATATCACTTTTAATATGTTTTTATTAAAATATATATGTTAAGAGGAAATAGTTTTGCGACGCACACTAATTACGATGTTGCTTATTCTAACGTTGACAAAAATAAAAGAGAGAGCCTCTAACCCTTATGGATTCAATTTATATTTTACTTGTTTCCATTCGGTAATAGGCGTACTTAAGAAATTAACTTGTATCTATTTTCTTATAAGACCATTGGTCAAACAACCTATTTGTAAAGTCTACCTGATATGCGACTAAAGGGCACTATGAATAAAGTTCTGTATTTTTTATAAAAGAAGATTTTATAGGTTTGGGACTTTTCCGTTTAGGTTGGTTAACAAATGTATTTACTGAGGATATGCTTATCTAAGAATCTACTAATTATTGGGTTACAATTATGCATTAAACCATAGGCGTAACCTAAAGATATTCTAATTATAGAATGAAATAATGTAAAAAATAGTTAGGTTACGACAGAACTTTTTACGCACTCTCTGGGAAATAAGATGATTTCCCTCTTACCACTACAGTTCTGGCACGGAGACACTGGGAACCCTTTTCGCCTGTTTAACCAAAACGCAATTTAGACTGCCCTAACCGCGAACGGACGATTATGTATGCTCTAGTTTTTCTGCCTGGGAATTGAATATACTAATTTCTGGACAGAAATTGATAAAGCAAAGCTCAGCGATTGTAAATCACCCCGACCTTTCGTTACCTTAGTGTATTATCGTGGTAAGTACTGAATCGTTTAATGGCGATCTCTCGGCGCGTGATGTATCCAGTTATTCAGCGTGTAAATACGTATACGACAGTGGATAACCCGAAACAGATCTACGGATAAAACTTCTTCTAATTCCCCCATTGTTAGATCTGCGAAATAAGAGAGTGATCCTAATTTTGCTACGCTATTTAAACGTTTCTTTACGACGTCGTCAAAACTCCACCCTATTTTTTATGCCAGCCCAATCAACATAGGGCAAGTTTTTTGAAGTATTTTGACATTTTATTTTGCTTAATTGCTTCGTTATTTTACATTTAATAATTTAGTAAACGCTTTAGGTCTATAAAAGGCCTTTCGTGCTAATTATTTCATTAGTTTTCTTTTCCAAATTTAATTCTGTACTGCCGTTTTTGCTATGTGAAAATTTCCTTAAGTACTAAGGTCATGAACTAATCAGAGCGCTCGTAGCGGTCATGCACGCTAAGGGAGGAGCTTAGTAACGAAGTTCGCTGGCACGTTAATATGAAACTCGAATCGATGTTCTGTTATTATTATTTTGAATTTCATGCCAGCTGATAATACAACAGAGTAGCGCTCGTGGCGAGCCTGCCGTGACCTTCCTTTAAATTTTGCCGACTTCGATTGATGTCGAGTGCCTTCGGCAACTGGCGTCAAGTCACCTTTTTTCTATTGTTCGCGAGCAGCGCGACCGAGCCTCGCAATGATCCATTTTCTGTCGGTTTTTTGCACAAACTCAAAGGAATTTTGTTGATCTAGTTGTATGTGTGCTCTTTCGAAAAAATTTACTTTGCAGCGAGACCGACGGACACGAGAAATATGATGGCTTGTTGTATCCCAGATGCTTTTATTACTACTATCCCATAGATAAAACTGAAGTACGCTCAAAAGTTAAAGGGTAACAGAGCTATTGGACCAGATGGGTTGCCTGGCTATGTTATAAAGGGCTGTAGCGAATCTCTGTTAGAACCTTTACTATATATATTTAACCTTTCACTTAAAACAGCAACATATCCTACAGAATGGCGTATTACAAAGGTTATACCTACTTTCAAAGGAGGGATAAAGCACGAAGTAACTAATTATAGGCCTATTAGCATAGTAAATGCAACGTCAAAGTTATTTGAAATAGTGATTTTTAACAGAATATATGATGAAGTAAAGCACAGTATATCTGAGTGTCAACATGGGTTCTTACCAAATAAGTCAACATTAACTAACTTAATTACTTTTACACAATACATTCATAACTCTTTTAATAAAAAAGCACAAGTTGATGTAATCTACACGGATATGGCAAAGGCATTTGACAGAGTGAAACATACCCTTATAATACAATCTCTGAAGCAACTGAATGTTACAGAGAATCTGATAAATATTATTGTCTCTTACCTGACTGATAGAAAGCAGTACGTTGAAATAAAAGGGGCCAAATCATATGTATATAGAAGTACTTCTGGTGTTCCTCAGGGGTCTAATTTGGGACCTCTTTTATTCTTAATTGCCTTTAATAATATATGTAACGTGATCAAACACTCAAAAGCATTACTGTTTGCAGACGACTTTAAACTTTTTAGGGAAGTATTGACTGCTGATGATTGTGACTGTTTACAGCAGGATCTGAATGATGTTGTTGAGTGGTGTCGAGTAAACGGTTTTTGTCTCAATGACAACAAGTGCTCGTCAATGTCCTTTACTCTGAATAAGAATGTTTTAAATCAAGCCTATTCTATTAATGAAATAGTGTTAAAACGGGCTTCTTGTCAGAAGGATTTGGGAGTATTGTTTGATAGTTCATTGAATTTCAATGAGCATATAATAAATAAAATTAATGAAGCTCTCAAGATAATGGGTTTCATCATCAGATCTACTAGACATTTTGATGTCGATGTTTGCATGACACTTTTTGACAATCTTGTACTGCCAAAACTGGAATACTGTAGTATAATATGGTCACCACAATATGAAGTGTGGAGTAGAGTCATAGAACGTGTCCAGCGAAAGTTTTTAAAGTATATGTTTTTTAAAAAATTTGGATACTATCCTATTCAGGGTTATAATAACCTGGACTTATTGAATATATTTAACAGACTTTCACTGGAAAACAGACGTATAAAAATATGTTTGGTGTATATATTCAAGATCTTAAAAAATAAAATAAATAGTCCAGACCTATTGCTGCAACTTCCATTTGTGGTAAATAAGGGTGGAACAAGACAAAGACCAACATTTTATCTAGAATTTCCTAGAACAAATACTTACAAAAATTCGCCCCTATACAAAATGTGTAATTATTTTAATATATACGTTAGTGATGTAGATTTAAGTAGTATTACTTTACGTAGATATAAGGATATTCTTGACCATAAATTGCTGGATTCTCAGGCTCAGATGTAATATTGACAATAATATTAACTAGTAATGTTAGTTTAATGTTTTTAACTTTAAGAAAGGTATCTGTAACTGGCTTAACTGCTGTGGATGCTGTATTCAATAAATAAATAAATAAATTACCTCCTTTGACTCCGGCCGTTGAAAGCAGAAGGGTTTCGTGAAAAATTCGCTTGATGCGCTAGACATCAAGCCAAATGCCAAATAAAGAAAACACTCAAGTTGAGTGTCAACTATTCACCGCAAATTATATCCGATGAAACTTAATTTTATTATTACAACGTCCTCACGAAATTACAAAGTCAAGTATGGGTGTTTGTAAACTTCTGAAACTCTAACGTTAGTCAAAAAATTACTTAGTTGCTGTCAAAAAGATTCATATTTCGGCTACTGCTGCCCTCGATAAGCCAAAAACCGTCAAACTTCCTAGTTTACAGAACAATTTCTCCCCAGTTAATCAAGCCTCCGCCCTACCTGGAAGCTCGATACCTGGTTTTATTATCAAGTAACGCGCCAACACATCGAATGGGGAAAACTCTGAAGTATCTAATGAAAATAGAAATTACTGGATTATCCTCCCTGCAGTCTAAACTTGGCGCTATGTGACTTGACACTTTTCCTGTCGAGAAGCGGGTCAAGATCGACGTTTTTCAACCGACATCAAATTAATCGGCGCATTTGAAAAGATATATTCTAGAGCTTCAGGGGAGCTGTGACAATATTTTTAGTACACAGTTTCGACGTATCTAAGACTGCGTAACCACGACAAAACTTGTAAACTCATTCAGCGGTTTTAGACGAATCATAGTATACAA
Source organism: Diaprepes abbreviatus (assembly GCA_034092305.1). Lineage (NCBI taxonomy): Eukaryota > Metazoa > Arthropoda > Insecta > Coleoptera > Curculionidae > Diaprepes > Diaprepes abbreviatus. The sequence continues at coordinate 3,655,060 of JASJET010000187.1, forward strand.
TTTTAATTACCCAACAGTTTGATAAAACCACTTGTATTTTAATTTAAAAATCAGCATTAAAATTATTTTGTAAAAAAAAAACGCAAAAATATATCTAAATAAATCAATAAATAATATATCCGGTTATCTAATATGAATCGCCTTCATTTTAAGCACATAACAAAAGCTTTAGAATTTAGTATTATTTAGAATATCCGAAAAATTCAGGTAATGGGAATCTTTTGAAAGTTATAATTGTTATATTAATATAAAAATTATAACTTTCAAAAATTTTCCATTACCTGAATTTTTGGGCTATTCCAAATAATATTAAATTTTAAAGTAATGTAATATATATATATATATATATATATATATATATATATATATATATATATATATATATATATATAACTTATCTATAGCTAGGCAGCTTTAATGCAAAAATGTGAATTGTTTGTACAACAACCATCGATATTCTGTAAGATAAAAAATAAATCTTTTCGTTATTAAGCGAATTATTTGAAAATAAACAGAAATAAGAGGAGAGAGAGAGAGAGAGAGGTTATTAATTATCGATATCATTTGGTCAGGTGATTATCTATATGATCTTTATCCTTTAGGGCGTTAATCCAGTTAGCGTAGAAAGGAGTCGTTGAATTGTCGGGGTAAAAGCACCCCCTGTTCTAGGCCCTAACAGTTAGGATACAGTCCGTTTTTCTCTATAAAACCTGAAGTAAACTCCAAGAAAAAAAAACACCTAATCTTGCAGACAAGGACTTTTATATTAGTTATCTTGTACATAAATAAATTTTGATGAAAGAAATAAAAGGATTTAAAAATTGAATTTAAACTTCTCCTTTCATGGATCCTTAAATTAGGACCTACTACACCCTAGTATTACGAGACTGCGAAATTCGTATCTTGGCCTTAAAAGAACGTAGCTGACAATAAGCTGGTGGGTGAATTTTTTTTGAACTTATGGCGACAGTTATTTTTAATTTCTTACCACAATGGGGACTTTAGAATTAGATATTTTCTTCAAAATAATACATTTACAAACAGGCTTTGTGCCTTGTAAAGCAAAAGTATATTTGCTAATAATCTTATAAATCTGTGTAAATTTTACCAGTGCAAATAAATCGCTATGCAATCAAAGAAATCACTAAAACCGGTTTAGATAATATAGTAATAGTACTACATAAAGGAAAAGAATAAACAAGTTCTTAAAATGTGAGTCCTCTTATCTAATACTCGTTATAAGAATCAAAAGAGCTGTATGCGTAAAATTTTAAATAGTTCCGACACTGTGCGATAAATTAAAAGTTCATGTACACATAATACAGCATAAAACAGATAAAACCAGAAGTTCTGGAAATACAGGAGACACAGGAGCTTCAATCCTAGCAGTGAAGTAGATGTAGTAGTAGTAGTAGTACTTGAACACCGAGTTGTGGCTTATGCGTGGTTAAAATTGAACTTGGTAGATAACTGATCAACTATGATGATAATGACTAAAACATCAAGCAAGGTGACTAGAAAGAGAAAAACAAACCAACGGCAAATAAGAAAGAAAAGAGGAAAGAGAGGAAAAAGCTCTGTAACAAAAGAAATACTTGGAAATTACATTGATAATTATAGAACCTAAGAAAGAAATGAAAGTAAGAACGTACCGAGGGTGTTGTGTGGCCTTTTAAGATGAGACCGGAAAACTGAAAATAGGGTATATTCCCAGAGGCAACCAAATTCAAAATATCTCCAAGCTAATTAATTAGGTATAAACCAATTGTCACCTAACTTGGTTTGGTACCCGAAATTTTCATAACTTAAAAATAGCAAAAACTGCCAAACGACTTCCTTCTATACAACTCTGCAAAAGAATGCTGTTTCTCATTAATTACTTTTTTTGTCTCAAAAACGACCTCTAATAAACTCGCGAAAATTTTAGGGATCTTTATTTGACATATCATTTCATAAGCCAAGAGATAAAAATACTAAGTTATTAAATTATTTGAACAATTATCCAAGTCATTAGTTAAACTGAGAAATATATAAAAATCCACATGGTTTAAAAAGCACTTTTATTAAGGTAAAACTCTCTTAAACGAGAAGTTGTAAAATTTGTTATTATTCGATTGTGACCTATTGACACATGATTTTGTGTTTTTAGCATGATGACAGTCACAAAATAACTCACATAGAGATGAAATAAAAGTGCCCCGAAGCTTCATGGGACATCCAAAAAGGTTCCGAAGAGCCTTCACTCAAAATATGTCGAGATTAAAGCCATTTGTTTTTCTGCCTACTCGAGGAGTCTATAAGAAGGTAATAATATAATATTTTATAGCGATAAGGTCAGAGAAAGTGATAAAGAAACATTGTCTTAAAATAGGACTGAAAATATTATTTAAATTAAACTTTGCTGCCTCAATATTATGAATAGCACTGTTATAAATGAACTTGTATAATAATAAATAGGAACCATAAAAAAAAGACCCATTATACACAAAATCAAAAATGTACATTTAATCATTTCAATAGAGAACAAAAACTTTGCATATCTTTGCTTTGATTTACTATCCCAATAAAGAAATAATATACAACGGAGGAAGAGGTAAGCTATTATTTAAATTTTGCATGGATTTTAACCAAGGGAAATAAATCTGTAACAGTTCTGAAGTTTAAACACTTGAAACTGCAATGCAAATCACTGCAAAAGAATTTATCGGCCTATACATTGTTTATGTTGTTACAATGTATCATACCTGTTTACTGTAGAAATTATTAAGAACTTTGACTAGTTCAGATTAGTTATAGGTTGTAAAGATGATTACACAAATCGAATTCCTTCAGACATGACCACTCAGCAGCGCTGTTAATAAACTTTAACAGCGCCAATACAAGTGTCGACGGTGCTGCTGATGCATATTAACAGCTTTACAAGAACCACTAAAATACTATATTAGATAGATAGCTGGATAGATATTTATTTTATGTCAATACACAATGTGTTTATATACTTCAATATAATATAAAATAGAAACTACAAAATTAAAACACAATTTAAAATTTACATACATAACTCTTTAGGCGACAAATCTGTCAGAAATCTTATTATTGTTCCAGTAATAAAGCTGATTAACAAATATATAAAACAAGACAAATTTTCCAACTTCTTGAAAAGGACACTTGTAACACCTATATTTAAAAAAGATAATCCTGAACTATGCGAGAATTACAGACCTGTGTTCTCAAAAATCTCGGAAATGTTGAGATCCTTGATTAAGGTCACCCTGCCTCAAGTCATTCAATAAATTAAGATATTCTCGCATGGATTAAAGTCGCTCATTAAACCAGCTAATATGGGAACCTTAATCTGACCTAGCACAGTAAGATTTAGAAGAAAAAGATAAGTAGTAAGCGTTTTTAAAAACGTTAAAAAACCTAACCCATTCTTGTTCGTTACCAGTTTCATCCACATTAATGAGTCCTAGTTGTGTCCTTCGCAATAATATTGTAAAAATTGTGCTTGCCCGCTAGAGTCAGGAGACAACAAACTTTCCATTCACGCCCGGCCACTGGCCTTTCACATTTGACCCAAACATTAACAATGTCTCAGATGGTCTGACAGGCTCAAGTATGGGTTTCGCGCATGTGACAGGGACACAAAACAGGAGACAAAAACGTTATCAAGGCATCCTTCCCCTCCTGTTGGAGTAATAATTGTTTTCTTTGATCTGAAAGACTCGAGCAAGTCAACGAGAGAACATGCCTCCCATTCGTCTGTTCCAAAGTGGACATTAAAATTGCCTGATATGACAATTCCCTCGCCCACCCCAATACTGTACTCTAACCTGAACTTGAACCGTTAAACTTGAAAAACAAATTTACTTAACTTTTTTCTACCTTTTACAGGTTGCATGAAATGTCTTTTCCATGGCAAGTCAACCCTGACAGACAGAATAAGAAGAGTTTACAATGGATTACACCTGATATTATTGACGAGGATAGGTTACTTGGGCAGATGCATAGAGAAATTAAGCTCACCAAAGATCCAAATCTATTAACATCTTATAAAGCAAAAAAGAGAAATCACAAAACAAATATATCTCTAATTAAAACACAGTATAATTCTAAAAAGTTACTGAATTCAACAAATATTTCTAAGACTGCTTGATATATTATCAACTCCCATACTAATAATTCTAAAGTCGAAGGCTAAAATTCCTAAAACTATAGTAAGCAACAATGTTTAAATTGATGGAGATAGTGAGGAGATAGTCACTAATCCCGGTGAAGTGCTTAATCAACCTTTCTTTTAGGTATAGGTATTTTCCTAAAAATTTAAAAATGCTGTTGTGGTGCCAATTCATAGAAAGGGAAATATGTCTCTGGTAGAAAATTATAGACCTGTTGCGCTATTATCAATGTTCTTAAAGGTGATCGAGAAGTGGTTCAAAGAAAATCCATTGGGCTTGTAAGAACTAAAACAAATGATGAATTTATAAAAAATCTAGTAACCCTCAACATACTATATGAAAACTTATTAATAATAAAATCAAAGATATTGACGGGAATAACACAAAAATTATTAAAAAATTAAAAATATAATAGTGCAGCACTAACAAATTAATAAATCAATTTATAACTTGCAATACATTTTCTAAAGTATTCAAAACTGCAAAGATGGTACCCCTCTTCAAGAATAAGGGCTTCATTGGTGTCTGCAACAATCGTCGCTCCATATTCCTGTTGACAATTTTGTTAAAAGTTTATGAACGAATTTTGAAAAATCAAGTTAATGAACACTTTGAGTCTAACAAACTATTTGCCTTGAACCAGTTTGGATTCCGAAAAAAAAGACCACAACTTTAGCTATTGACCACTTTACTAGTAATAGTTTAGAAGGCTTTGAAAAATATCTCGACACTCTTGTATCGGCTTTCGATTGTGTCACACATAGCATCCTTTTAAAAAAAAACTACCCTTCTGCAATTTTCAGGCTGATGCCATTCAGTAATTTGATTCGTATCTCTCGGATCGTGATCAGTATGCTCACTTTGGCCACTGTGATTCTAAAAAACAATTCCTGAGGTACGGTGTACCTCAAGGGTCGATACTAGGTCCTACCTTATTCCTCATTTATATAAATGACCTGGCATATTGTCAGGGTAAGGGAGTCAACACTGTTTTATTTGCTGAAGACACAACCTTTTACATAAGCTATCACTCTTCAGAAATTGAGAATCTGGATTACCAAACTTCAGAAAAAAAAAACTATTTCAATAGTTTCTAGCTAATCGCTTATCTTTAAATAACTTAAAATCACAAAGTATTAATTTTACTGTAAGGAATAATAGTGAAATTGTACAGCCTTATTTACCTCGACGCGCAATGGGGGGCAAATTTCTGGGAGTACACTTGAATGAATGATTAATCTAGGAGCAGCACCTTCCTAATCTCTCATAAAAATTATCCTGACAACTGTTCCTGTTCAGGAGTCTTGTACGAGTAACTTCCAGAGAAACTCTTCTAACAGCATATCACAGTAAATTTCATTCTCTTTCGGCTTACGCTATACTTTCCTGGGGTCATTCTTGTCATACTGACGGGGCATTTGGGCAACAAAGAAAATGCATTTTTAGTATCTCTGTAACTATACATATCATAATGAGTACTGTTGGTTAAATTAAAAGCAGAACACAGTTTTACTAATTATCGTTTATTCAGACTAAAACATTAATGAACAAACAAAGAAAAAAAAACAACTTGTATATTCTCTGTTCGTTTATTAATGTTTTTGTCTGAATAATTAAACGATAATTAGTAAAACTATGTTCTGCCTTTAATTTAACCAACAGGCATACAATAACTGTATAGGGTTAAGAAAAACAGTTTTATTACGAGATTTGTGTAGACACAAGTTCTTACTGTGAAAAGAAATCTCAAGATGGTCGAAGCTAGTAATGTTCAACTACTGTTTGAAAAGCTAAGTGGTCGGAATAACTACAGTAATTGGAAGTTTTGTATGAAAATGTTTCTTATACATGAAAATTTATGGAAATGTATTATTGGATATTCAGAAAATGACCATTCCAAAGAATCAGAAAGAGAGCGTTGACCAAAAGACATTAGCCAAATTATGCTTAATGGTAAAACCGAATTTATATGCTCATGTTAGAGGTGCAAAAACTGCGAAAGAAGCATGGGAGAACCTAGAAAAAGCTTACGAGGATAAAGTTTTATACAAAAGACTAGGCTTAATACATGGTTTAGTAAGAGTACGACTAAGTAATTTTTCAACAATGGAAGATTATCTTAATGACAGCCGATAGAAAATGAATTTTTGGGAATTATTTTATTTAGCGGATCAACTTCGGAATATGACCCCATGGTAATGGCTATTGAAAACTCTGGTGCAAAAATTACTAGTGATTTCATAAAAACAAAGTTACTGCAAGATAACAAATATAACAAAAAGAGCCATGAATCGGCGTTATTTTCACAAAAGAAAAAAAGAAATGTGAAATGTTTTACATGTGGTTTACAAGGGCATTACAAATCACAGTGCAAGAAAAATGAAGAGAGTCAACCAAAGCACAACAAAAGAAATACAGAAAAAGTGTTGCAAACTTCAGTTGAGACAAATGTACCATGCATAAAACCAAAAGTTGGTTTATAGATTCCGGTGCAACTTCACATATGACTTGTCAAGAAAAAATTTTGCAAGTTTCACAGAGTAAACTTAAAACTGATATAATTGTAGCTAATAATCAATTAATAACCAGTAAAAGTTTGGGAAATATTATAGTCAATACCAAAAATGGCTTGAAGAACATTTCAGATGTTTTTTATGTTCCAGATCTAAGAGCACATCTACGTTTGCGAGTCAGATGGTAGAATTGGGACATGCTGTAGGGTTTCACTCAGAAGGATGCAAAATTTATGATGCTGACGATTTTCAAGTAAAAGGTCATGTTCTCGTCACAGGATCAAACAAGAACCGTCTATATGAATCAGGCTTATCTCAGGAACAAGCATGTGTAGCTGCAACAAGTAATTCAGAAGAATTATGGCACAGAAGACTTGGTCATTGAAACAGAGTAAGCATAAGATTGTTAAATGAAAAAATGGCTACAGGCATGAATTTGAAAAATATAAAAGGTGAGCAATGTAGTACTTGTCTACTAGGCAAACAGAGTAGGCAGCCATTTCAAAAGACAGGAGCAAGACGTGCAAGCAATGTATTAGAATTAGTACACACAAATCTTTGTGGGCCAATGCCACAATAATCATGGAGTGAATCTAGATACATGTTTACACTTATTGATTATACACGTAAGATTTTATTTATTTTATAAAGTCAAAATCAGAAGTATATTCAGCCTTTAAAGAATTTCAAGTCATGGTAGAAAGCCAGACAGCAAAAACGAATCAAAAAGCTTAGAAGTGACAATGGAATTGAGTATATAAATGCAGATTTTGAAAAGTATCTAAAGTCAAAGGGCATACAGCATCAATTAATTGTAAGGTATACACCTGAACAGAATGGAGTAGCTGAAAGAACTAACAGAACCATTGTAGAAACAACAAGGTGTTTAGTGGAAAAAGCTCAAGTTGATGAAAGAATGTGGGCAGAACCAGCCAATACAGCTGTGTATTTGAAAAATCGTTCTCCACATAAAGCTGTTAAAAATACTACGCCTGAAGAAAAATGGTCACGACAAAAAGTAAAATTAGACCATCTTAGTGTATTTCGATGCATAACTTATGCACATATACCAAAACAATTGAGAAAGAAGTTCGACTCAAAAACCAAACAGTACATTTTTGTAGGTTACTGTGAGTACACAAAAGGCTATCGATTATTGGACCCAAAGAATCCAGGAAAAATAATTAAGTCACGTGATGTTACACACACACACAAACTTATCTGTAGACAATTCAAATGAGCATGGAGGTAATGAATACATTCATAATGTTGAATATGACAATGAACAAATTATAGTTTGACGATCTCAGGGACAGAGAAAAGAAAAATAATTTCCACATCACATCGCTTACCACACTTCACAAATACCAGATGACCCATCTTCATGGAAAGTTCAGAACATCATGAATGGAGGCACGCCATGGAAGAAGAATTTAAGTCGATAATGGACAACAGGCGTGGACTCTTGTAGAAAAGCAACCAAATAAGAAAGTAGTGCAGTGTAAATGGGTTTTTCATGTGAAAAGTGATGTTAATGGTGAAACAAGGTATAAAGCAAGGTTAGTGGCAAAAGGCTTTACCCAAAAATACGGTGAGGACTACATGGAAACTTTTGCACTCGTAGTGCGAAACTCTACCGTAAGATTACTATTTGCTTTGTCTGTAAATTTAAATTTAAGTATAGATCATGTGGATGTTTTCACAGCTATTCTTAGTAGTGATCTAGAGGAAGAGGTTGAGGGATTTGTTTCTGATGAAAATAAAGATAAGGGTTATTTACTTAATAAAGCTATTTATAGTTTAAAACAATCATCCAAAATGTGGAATAAAACCAAAGAAAAAATCCTGATTGGTTTGGAATATGAAAAATCTAAATATGAGTCTTGTATTATTTTAAGAAATTTAATAATACTTTGATAATAGTCGCTTTGTATGTTGATGATTTTCTTATTTTTTCAAATAATGATAAAGAAATAAATAAACTTAAAAATACATTGTCTGAGAATTTTAAAATAAAAGATTTGAGGGTACCAAAGAAATGTTTGGGATTAAATATACAAAGCGATAAAGATTAAATTAAAATAAATCAAAAGCATTATATTTTAAAATTGTTGGAAAAATTTAAGATGTTAGATTCAAAAGGTGCTTTAACTCCTATTGAAGCGAATTTAAAGTTAGAGAAAGGACTAAACTGCAATGAAAATATACCTTATCGTTGTCTTATTGGATCTCTAATGTTTTTAGCTGTAAATTCAAGACCTGATATTGCATTTGCTGTAAGCTATTTAAGTCAATTCAATAAATGTTATACAAATACTCATTTCCAACATGCTAAGAGAGTTTTAAGTTATTTAAAGGAAACTACTGATAAAAATTTAGTTTTTAAGGAGGATTCTAATAATATATGTTGGTACACAAACGCTGATTGGGCTAATGACAAAATTGACGGAAAGTCGTATATAGGGTATGTTTTCAAGTATGCAAGAGGTGCAATTTCGTGGGAAGTAACGAAACAAAATTCTGTAAGTTTGTCAAGTATAGAGGCTGAGTATGTTGCTATATCTCAACCATCGGGAGAGGCTATTTTTGTAAAAGGTTTTTTAAATGGAATTTTAAATTAAAGTGAACCTATTTTGATTTATAATGATAATCAAAGTGCTCAGAATTAGTTTCTAACAGTGTTTGATAACCATACAAAACATATTAATGTAAAGTATCATTGTATTAGAGAAAATGTTGAAAAAGACAAGAAAAACTTACTTATATTCCTCATAATGAAATGATAGCTGATGTTTTTACGAAGGGACTCCATACTTCAAAGTATAAGTATTTTGTTAATAAGTTGGGACTAGTTTAGTACTGTAAAGTTAATCAGTACAACTGATTTTAATGGTGTCGGAATATAAAAGTTGTTTTTATTCTCTGTTCGTTTATTAATATCTTAGTCTGAATAATTAAATGATAATTAGTAAAACTGTGTTCTGCCTTTAATTTAACCAAGTACGCTATACACTCCACGAAATGCATGATCTTCTAAAAACAATAAACTAGATATGATATTCGAACAACTTGAATTTGTTTTGCCATTCGACTGTAATTCGTGACGTAGTTACAGAGAGGGAATTCTTTTCAATTCATTCAGAAAAATATCCTACACACTGAAATCAAGTTTAAATAAAATTCATAGCAGTCACAAAATTCGACTACTCGAGCTAACATCAGAACCAGGATGGAGGAGGCTAGATTCGAGTGAGGCCAAATACAGCCTTTTATGGGATCTGACTATTATGTCTTCTTTTTCGTTCCAGTGACTGGGGCCTGCTACTATTACTACTTTAGATCAAGGCAATCTTAAGTGACCGTAAACTAAAAATCTTCCACTACTCCTAAAACTAATGTTTCTAGATAAACATTTACCCCTTAATAACAATAAATTATCCGAATTTTGAACTTTAAAAATACGAAAATAAAAATCAACTTCTTTTATTACCAAATTGGCAAAAAATGGAAAATTATACTTATTTTTGGAAGACAATTATTTCAATATTGATCTCCATAAATGAAAACTGACCAACTAGAATATCTAACTTCTATAGCAACTTAATCGGGTTTAAAAATTCAACCATTTTAGTGAATCTAGTTGATATTACAACGAAGCCAAGTACCTACTAAATACTTAAATTAAATAGATGTATAATTTAGCATTTACTAAATACATAAGTGTATGTATTTCATTATTAATTATTAGTAAACAATGTGTTCTTGATTTACGATTTATTTTAAAGTTTACTATTTGGTTCCTTTTAAATAAATGTTTATTTAGCATCGTGGACCTGTCACTTTTTCCTATGAATTTGATTATTTATTGATTCAATTATCGGAACGATCTTCAACCACAATTAGTCCAGATTATCAAATTTCTACTGTACCTAAAATATTTTGTTTTTAGCTATGTGGTACATCAATAAAGTTCATTGTTTTAATACAAGGATAAGTGGATAAATGGTAACCCTTTTAAGCTATGACTCCTGAAGTGGACACTTGTTAATATGACAATGGATAAATGGTAACCCTTTTAAGCTATGACTCCTGAAGTGGGCACTTGTTAATATGACAATGGTCCCCTAAATTAAACTGAACAAGATAATGCCCATAAAACTACTCATTATGTAATTATCAAATGGTCCTAAACAGCAAAATGAATTTTGGCAGTGTAGAAGAGGTAAATATGCAACCAAATTCAAAACTATAATTAAATATATATTAGCTAATTTAGAGCACTATACGCAAAATACTTGACAACTTGCATATTTTTGAATTGGTAAAACTCACCCTAAGATGGGGTATTTTTTTTCGTACATTCTGTCTGGCAGTAATATTGCTCTTCGGTGGTCTTTGAGCATCTTTCTCATATCTAAAAAAATAAAGAATTAGAATAATTTAATGTCCATCCATTCTTGTATTTTAATCGTTGATTGAGGAGTTAAAAGTGGACTTTAGTCGCCCATAAATATATAAAAAATGCCATAACTTCAAAACGAGTTGACATTCGATAAAGGAAGTATATATAACGTATCATCATCAAATAGAAAATATATGACATATGATGTCTGAAACGAAAGTAATGAACGTTGATTCTATGATTGAATTTAATCCCTGATATTTCCGCAAGATTTCATAAATGTGTTGTAATTTTTTATTTTATTGTTCTTTATAAATTTGCTTCTGGAATTGTTGGTTTTATATATCACAGGCTTTTTAAAATCTTATAGTGCCATGTAACGTGTTAATATATTTACTAAAACTAAAATTAATAAGATGCTTTCACGACAAAAACAAATATTTTTCACATTACACAAGTCAAAGAGTATTCGAAGGTTATTTATATTTTGGGGAATGGCAACACCGGAGTTGCTAGATGTCATCCAACACATCCATTGTAAAGTCTGACTTTTTATACGGTATACATACTCGAAACGTTTTGAAATGAGGACGCTATTTGTGTTATTTACAGAAACTTTCAAATTTCATCTCGGCCAAAACATAGAATTAACTCGTTAATTTTTCAGTTCGACTATTTTTCACAACTCAAAAATGCATAGATTAATCGAATTCTTTATATGGCGATGAAGCATATATAAAAACCATTGTATACCGCTGGAGTGAATTCAATAATGGCCACCGTTTGCTCACGAACTGATCGTCCAAAATCGGTTAGGTATATTAATATTAAAACCCTTTATAATAAAATATTTCTAAAAATGTATGCGATCGGGACATATATGACCACCCTTAAATTTATAGAAGTGCTAAACGCTTGGTTGGAAATTGTCGTAACATTTTTTATAATAATATTAAATATATTACATTTTTATTATCGTAGTTTTTGTACTATATAATATTTGAAATATGCAGGATGTTAAGAAGACTGATGTAGGCATTTTCAGAAATTTTAAGGCGCGACACAAGGTTATTTAAAAAATTTTCAGTCATGCATTTATTAGGGCATATCCCTTTAGTTTTAGAAATAGTTCTTGTCAATATTAGCGTAATAGACCATTTTTGTAGTATCACTGAAATACTACAATAACAACGCATTAAAAAATATTGATTTTCTACTATTTAACAAGAACCTTTTGACTGAGCAATAAAATGCAAAAGATATGCTTGACAACTAATTTTTTACATCTTTAAATATCTACATAATTCCCCTTAACACCATGTATTGCAATCATTTTTCAGTTAACACTATACCAAAAAGCTAAATGTGTTGTCTTGGGGTTTAGCATTTTAATGTTAGCAACTGCATTACATTTATTTTATTGTGATTTGTATATGTTCACTGGTAATTAAACTTTTATAATATTTGTAATGCTGATAATTTTTTTTTTCATAAGGTATCTCAATTGTCTCGTAGAAATAGTTAAATTTTTGTAGTACTCTAAATAAGATCAAAGAATTAGGGGCCAAAATAATCTAGAAAAAGGCCAACTTGGTGGAGATGTTTTTTAATAATTTTTCTTATAAATTGTGAAATAAACTATGAATACATATAAATTTTGCTATGTTTTTTTTAGTGCATCACAACACTGTATCAAAGAAAAATTTTCAAGATTAATAATAAAATAGTAAAATCTCTATTCAACGATTATGAGGCACAAGTTTCTGATTGAAGATGATGATGTTATTTGACTTTTTTATGTTTTTCACTAAAATTAGAAATAAAAGTTAGTTTACTCCAATGTAGTTTTCATACTTTCGTATTTTCCGGTCACCTTATACATCTGAGGCAAATTTACTCGATGTCAATTTTAATTATATTAAGTAAACATTTTTATTATACATATATTTTTCTATAAAAATAAACAAAAACAGTTTATGTTCGCCGAGGATACAATGTATAAAAAAATTCAGTACATATTTTCTTAAATTTATATTCCACTTCTAGGGGCCAATCTCCCTATACTTTAAAATATGCTACTACTTCCCGCTATCTTACATTTGATGTGAAATAATACAACATTAAAAAGGTAACCGCCTTTTAAAATCAAATAAGTAATGCTGGATCCCAAATATAATAAAAAAGTCAACACACCAGAAGTACCCCCCAACGACAAAACTAATTATTATTACGTACTATTTTTGTCTAACTTGAGAAAGAAGGGGTTTACTATATAGGAATACTGTATATAAGAATGGTTTTTATTTTTACTGATTTTAAATAAAAAGTTATGTAAAAATAAAAAAAAATAACGGTTAATCAATATATTCGAAGAGAACAATTAAATTGCGGCCTTTTTGTTATTGAATTAGGTAGTTTTATACATTTTCCCAGTGTATGACGGTATACTTGTCGCTTATTGGCCGATATAATTTTATCGATATAAATCATTATCAACCGATTAATACATAAATGGAACTTATATATATATTATGAACCTGAACTTTTAATCGATTAATATAGTCGAAAAAAGATATTCGCCAGTGGTCAATTTTATTAGCGAGGTTAGCAAATTAATAATTTAAAAAATAATTGCCCATAATTTTTTTTTGTTAAATTGTTTATTTCGGTGACAGTTGATAGTGGAAAAAGTATGGCAGAGATTTACTCCCCGAAACCTACCCTTAGCGACAAAAATAGGGTTGAAAATAGAATAAATTTTTTTTCCGACCCTGCAACTTTCAATGAGAATTTTATTTTCTTAAATTATTTAGTTCGAGGACACTTCACTGTAAAAAAAGTATGGCCGCGATTTACTATCTGGAACCTACCCTTAGCGACAAAAATAGGGCTGAGAATAGAATTTTTTTTTTCCGACCCTGTAAGTTTCAATGAGAATTTTATTTTCTTAAATTATTTAGTTCGACTATAGTTCTTTATAAAAAAAAGTATGGCCGCGATTTACTCTCCGGAACCCACCCTTAGCGAAATAAATAGGGTTGAGAATAGAATTATTTTTATTTCCGACCCTGTAAGTTTCAATGAGAATTTTATTTTCTTAAATTATTTAGTTCGAGGACAGTTCATTGTAAAAAAAGTATGTTCGCGATTTACTATCCGGAACCTAACCTTAGCGACAAAAATAGGGTTGAAAATAGTTTTTTTTCCGACCCTGCAAGTTTCAATGAGAATTTTATTTTCTTAAATTATTTAGTTCGAGGATAGTTCATTGTAAAAAAAGTTTGGCCGCGATTTACTATCCGGAAACTATCCTTAGCGACAAAAACTGGGTTGAGAAAAGAATTATTTTTTTCCCCGACCCTGTAAGTTTCAATGAGAATTTTATTTTCTTAAAGTATTTAGTTCGAGGACAGTTCATTGTAAAAAAAGTGTGGCTGTGATTTACTCTCCGAAACCTACCCTTAGCGACAAAAATAGGGTTGAGAATAGAATTATATTTTTTATTTCCGACCCTGTAGGTTTCAATGAAAATTTTATTTTTTTAAATTATTTAGTTCGATGACAGTTCATTGTAAAAAAAGTTTGGCTGCGATTTACTATCCGGAACTTACCCTTAGCGACAAAAATAGGGTTGAGAATAGAATTATATTTTTTATTTCCGACCCTGTAGGTTTCAATGAGAATTTTATTTTCTTAAATTATTTACTTCGAGGATAGTTCATTGTAAAAAAAGTATGGCCGCGACTTACTCTCCGGAACCCACCCTTAGCGAAATAAATAGGGTTGAGAACAGAATTATTTTTGTTATTTCCGACCCTGTAAGTTTCAATGAGAATTTTATTTTCTTAAATTATTTAGTTCAAGAACAGTGCATTGTAAAAAAGTATGTCCGCGATTTACTATCCGGAACCTACCCTTAGCGACAAAAATAGGGTTGAAAATATAATACATTTTTTTTCCGACCCTGCAACTTTCAATGAGAATTTTATTTTCTTAAATTATTTAGTTCGAGGACACTTCACTGGAAAAAAAGTATGGCCACGATTTACTATCCGGAACCTACCCTTAGCGACAAAAATAGGGTTGAGAATAGAATTTTTTTTCCCGACCCTGTAAGTTTCAATGAGAATTTTATTTTCTTAAATTATTTAGTTCTCACCCCTATTTATTTCGCTAAGGGTAAGTTCCGGAGAGTAAATCGCGGCCATACTTTTTTTACAATGAACTGTCCTCGAACTAAATAATTTAAGAAAATAAAATTCTCATTGAAACTTACAGGGTCGGAAAAAAAAATTCTATTCTCAACCCTATTTTTGTCGCTAAGGGTAGGTTCCGGATAATAAATCGCGGCCATACTTTTTTTACAGTGAAATGTCCTCGAACTAAATAATTTAAGAAAATAAAATTCTCATTGAAAGTTGCAAGGTCGGAAAAAAATTTATTCTATTTTCAACCCTATTTTTGTCGCTAAGGGTAGGTTCCGGATAGTAAATCGCGGACGTACTTTTTTTACAATGAACTGTCCTTGAACTAAATAATTTAAGAAAATAAAATTCTCATTGAAACTTACAGGGTCGGAAATAACAAAAATAATTCTACTCTCAACCCTTTTTATTGCGCTAAGGGTGAGTTCTGGAGACTAAATCGCGGCCATACGTTTTTTACAATGAACTGTCCTCAAACTAAATAATTTAAAAGAATAAAATTCTCATTGAAACTTACAGGGTCGGAAATAAAAAATATAATTCTATTCTCAACCCTATTTTTGTCGCTAAGGGTAGGTTCCGGAGAGTAAATCGCAGTCACACTTTTTTTACAATGAACTGTCCTCGAACTAAATACTTTAAGAAAATAAAATTCTCATTGAAACTTACAGGATCGGGAAAAAAAATAATTCTTTTCTCAACCCTATTTTTGTCGCTAAGGGTAGGTTCCGGATAGTAAATCGCGGCCATACTTTTTTTACAGTGAAGTGTCCTCGAACTAAATAATTTAAGAAAATAAAATTCTCATTGAAACTTGCAGCGTCGGAAAAAAAATCTATTTTCAACCCTATTTTTGTCGCTAAGGGTAGGATCCGGATAGTAAATCGCGGACATACTTTTTTTTACAATGAACTGTCCTCGAACTAAATAATTTAAGAAAATAAAATTCTCATTGAAACTTACAGGGTCGGAAATAACAAAAATAATTCTATTCTCAGCCCTATTTATTTCGCTAAGGGTGGGTTCCGGAGAGTAAATCGCGGCCATACTTTTTTTACAAAGAATTATCCTCGAACTAAATAATTTAGGAAAATAAAATTCTCATTGAAACTTACAGTGTCGGAAAAAAAAATTCGATTTTCAACCATATTTTTGTCGCTAAGGGTAGGTTCCGGATAGTAAATCGCGGCCATACTTTTTTTACAGTGAAGTGTCCTCGAACTAAATAATTTAAGAAAATAAAATTCTCATTATAACCTACAGGGTCGGAAATAAAAAATATAATTCTATTCTCAACCCTATTTTTGTCGCTAAGGGTAGGTTCCGGATAAAAAATCGCAGCAATACTTTTTTTACAATGAACTGCCCTCGAACTAAATAATTTAAGAAAATAAAATTCTCATTGTAACCTACAGGTTCGGAAATAAAAAATATAATTCTATTCTCAACCCTATTTTTGTCGCTAAGGGTAGGTTTCGGATAGTAAATCGCAGCAATACTTTTTTTACAATGAACTGTCTTCGAAGTAAATAATTTAAGAAAATAAAATTCTCATTGTAACCTACAGAGTCGGAAATTAAAAATATAATTCTATTCTCAACCCTATTTTTGTCGCTAAGGGTAGGTTCCGGAGAGTAAATCGCGGCCAAACTTTTTTTACAATGAACTGTCCTCGAACTAAATAATTTAAGAAAATAAAATTCTCATTGTAACCTACAGGGTCGGAAATAAAAAATATAATTCTATTCTCAACCCTATTTTTGTCGCTAAGGGTAGGTTTCGGGGAGTAAATCTCTGCCATACTTTTTTAACTATCAACTGTCACCGAAATAAACAATTTAAGAAAAAAAATTATGAGCAATTATTTTTTAAATTATTAATTTGCTAACCTCGCTAATAAAATTGACCACTGGCGAATATCCTTTTTCAACTATATTAATCGATTAAAAGTTCAGGTTCATTATAGAATGATTAACTTATTTTTATAAATGTCTCTGACCAGTTAATTTGAGACAACTGAGTACAATTTGAAATTACGGAAACTAAGCCACTTTGCAAGAGTTTGTGGATTATGTTTCCCCATATTTAAGAATACAACTTAACTAGAAAACACTAATAACTAATCATACAGTATAAAACACTAATAATTAAACACAAAAACCACTGCAAGTAAGAATAGTTTTAATTAATATAAAGTTTTCGGTAAGTTGAAAATTTCGAATCGTAAATGAAAAAAAAAATATTCACACGAATTATGGGAGTACATCGTTCACAAAAGGCCGTAATAAACTAAAATAAAGCTAAAATGTCAATAACTTTTTCAACGAAATATAAATTCACAGCCTACTACGCTGGCTGTATTCTTTTGAATAATTATCAATTGATCAAAGTGAAAAAAGTATAACTGATAACTTCATGTTGTTTTGAATATGCATTTACTTGTCATTAGGTCGAAGTGATCATGATTACTTTAAGTGATACAACTGAAAGTGACAATGGCTTAAAAGAATAGCCCTCCTTTATGTAAATATTCATGGGCGGCATGCTATCAAATGGACTTCTGTTCTCATTATGCAAGCAAGAAATCGAATTAAAATAATAAGTGATTTTATTCATCTCGCATAATTTATTGCAATAAGGAACCCCATGCTACATTTCAATTATCCAATGATCATAAAATGTAGGAATTTTGAATTTACAATCTATTCAATATTTCAATCTAAAGAAATACCCTATTTGTGGACAAATATTTTGTATTAGAAAAATTCAATTGATTTATGGCCTATAATTAGATATCGCAATACCGCCCCTTTTCGCAAATAGCGACATTTTCACGTACAAAAGTTTTACAAATCCCGACATTCTTTTGATGTTTAGAAAAATATATGTTCTATTCCGAGAATTAGGTCATTTTCCATTAAAAACTTATCTTTTCATCAGTCAAATTTAAAAAAGTACTTCAGAATCTAAATTACATTTTCATGGGCATCCAATAAAAAGCCTTCTTAGTTGTGAAGTTCATAAACTACAAACAACTATTTTACAAACTTCCACGGCATGTATCAAATAAAAGGTACAATTTTCGGGCTTCAGATTTAATAACAAAAAATCATTTTTCAAGTTGAAACTAGCTTTTCTTTTCTTAAACTTTGGCTACCAGCTAATTAAAACCTAAATTAATAATTAACTATACTTTAGAACTAATTACGTATGAATTCGAAAATACCTAGTCGGATGAATACATTACTGTTTAAACAATCAAATATATCAAATATCACAATTTCTTATATATCCATTCCTGGAATTTCTATGCATTTTTGAAGTAAGGTACGAGTATATTCTGTATTTTCGGTTTTCTGCATTTCGGTATTTAACCTTAACCAGAATTTGTTAAATGATTTTTTTGATGATATTTGGATATTGGGGCAGTTAAAGTTGTCCTATCGATTTTGCAAAAAACTGTGATAAGAGGCTTAACTGATCAGTATAAAATTTTATATAATTTATTTCTGACTATTTTTTTAAAAACTATCAATATAAAAATGGATCATTTGTTTTAAAAGCCCTCAACAATATAAAATATTTTTTCTAATACGCTTAAAAAATTGCAATTTTTAACTATCGTAGATAATTTCTTATACATATACCAATATAGACGTTTTTTTTTAAAGAAATTACTATAAATTTCAGATTAATTAATATTCATATAAATAAAACTAAGCCTGCCAACATAAAATTTTAAATTATTTTTATCTATGAATCCTCAAAGAAGAATTTTTTATAGTTGTATATAAATATGGGCTATGAAGTGTCGATTTTAATTTTTTTTTGCGTAAAAAGATTTAATATCAATACACCTCATCTCGTTTATATCCTCCATAGACCATGTTTTAAAAATATATGAATACGAGTCCCGAGCGCGATCATTTTTTTTTTTTTTTTACAAAATGCATTAATATCAACACATCCAGCCGTCAATATCAAATTTACATCTATTTTAGTTGTGAATACCCAAAGATGATTTTTTTTTACTATATTAATATGGGGGTGGCTTTTTGGATCTCGTCCGCAATCGTTTTTTAAAATCTTATTTTTATGAAGGGCTTTAATATCAATATACTTGTCCCGTCAATATGATATTTGAGTGCATTTTTACTTGCAAATCCTCTTAGACTTTTTTTTAACTATATTAATATAACAGTGGTTTTTGTAGTACCGCCCGCAATCATTTTTAAAATCTATTTTATAAAGGGCTTTACTATGAATATACTTAACCTTTGCATGTACTTTTACTTGTGAATTCCCTTAAATTTTCAACTATATTAATATGAGGTGGCATTTTTAGAAATATGTTGCCAGAAACAGTTTTATTATGTCAAAAGTGCCCCGTCCGCAATTATTTATAGAAATATTTTGTTATAAAGGGTTTTAATGTGAATATACCTAGCCCATCAATATAAAACTTGTGTAGAATTTTACTTGTGAAACCCAATTGACGATTTTTTTAAAATTTAGGGGTAGCCATAAGTGTTCCGTCCGCAAACATTTTTAAAAATATGTGGCCATAAAAGGTTTTATTTTGAATATACCTAGCCCGTCAACTCAAAATATGTGTGAAATTTTATGTGTGAAGCCCCACTGACAATTTTTTTAAATGAATTTAAAGGTGGTCATAAGTGTCCTGTCTGCAAGCATTTTTAGAATTTTTTTTATACAGGGTTTTAATATGAATATACCTAGCCCCACAATATAAAATATGTGTGGAATTTTACTTGTAAAATCCCAAAGACGATTTTTTAAAATAAATTTAAGGGTGGTCATGAGTGTCCCGTCCGCAAGCATTTTTAGAAATATTTTTTACATAGGGTTTCAATATGAATATACCTGTGTGGAATTTTACTTGTGAAACCCCACGGGCGATTTTTTTTAAATGACTTTAAGGGGGGCCATTAGTGATTAGTGTCCCGTCCGCAATCATTTTTTGAAATATTGTGTTATAAGGGGTTTTAATATGAATATACCTAGCCCGTCAAATTCAAATTATAAATGGTCTTAATATGAAAATATTTAGGCCGTCCATATAAAATTTGTATGGAGTTTTACTTGTGAAACCCCACAGACGATTTTTTTTTATTTAAATGAATATAAGAGTGGATATATGTGTCCCGTCCGCAATCGTTTTTATTTTTTTTATAAAGGGCTTTAATATGGATATACTTAGCCTGTCAATATAAAATTGCAATGCATTTTTTACTTGGGAACTCCAGACATGATTTTTGAGGGTGGCTTTTTTGTCCTAAGCAAAATCGTTTTTTAGAATATTTTTATATTAAAGTCTTTACTTAATCTGTCAGTAAAAAATTTGTGTGCAACGTTTAAATCGGCAAAACCATATTTAAAATCTTTTTTTTTGTTATATAGTGTCCTGCCAGGTGTCCTAAATTACTATAAAATTTTCCAAGCCAGTCTTAACCAGTAAAATTTTTTTTATAACAGTATAGGATGGAATACTTTTGTAAATAAAATTTTGTTTCTCATTTTTCAGTAATATTTTTTGAGTGTACATACAATTCGTTTCTTGAACGTTCGATACTTCAGCCGCATTTTTAACTAGTATCATTGAAAATAAAAACATAAATTAGGTGTTTTCTTCAGAGATAAAAGCGCTTTGTGAAGAGACGCTTAGCGTTTTTGAGTTTTCCGGAAAAGTGAGGAAAATGGTGAAAAATCAAGGCCAAAATCGTATTCTACGACCACGAAATAGGGGTGAAGTATCGAAATTTTTTCAAAAAAGCGCCGTTTTCCCAGATTTACCTTAATGTAATTAATTAGTTACTACTTCAAAACATTTCTTCCTGATGTAATAACTAATTAGTATAACTAAATAACAGTACAAAAGAGGCTAGAGTTCTAGTTCGAACAAAATTTGCCAGCGATAAAAAGTTACAAAATTTAGAACATTTTAAAAGAAACCACATTTTTAATATACTTACATGTCACGTTTTGCCAATTTGGGTTTAGTCATGTTAATTTAATATATACTGAATTTATTTAAAAATTTTAAAAAAAATTTTTCACTTTAACACTTTTAAAAAATTCGCGATCGATGGCTACCTTCTTGCTTCTGTCTCGGCTATCATACGAATGCCTGCGCGGGGAATTTTAGCATTCCTTCCAATGACTGAAGACAGCAACGAAATGAAATCCGATTTGTTAATGAGTTTCAATTTTATATAGAGTCGCTTATATGAAATGACGATAAAAAATTATTTAAGACAAGTAGGAAAAAATAATTAAAACAACAATTTAATACGGAATTTTTGAACTAATAAAATCACAGAACTGCATAATCTCCGTTTGGGAGATGTAAAAGTAGAGGTGTAAAAGTAACGAAAAAAAGCGTACCCGTATGAATTCGTTACTATAACAATTAGTACTCGTTACTATCGTATCGTTACGTTACTCGTTACTTCTGATACCTCATAACATGCTATTGTAGAAAAAATACTTAGGTATACATTACATACTAAGCTGCATAAGGTGCATTTTTTCACTTTTCCGTATTTTGAACCAGACTTGTGTTTAAGTTATTCTAAATTTAGTTTGATTTAATAGGTAAAGTGTAGAACTACAAGAACTGTTGACGGAATCTACTAAATTTGCAATGGATTTACTATTTTGAAAATTTTAACCACAATAACATCGCAATCCATTATGCATCGATTATAGTGAAAAAGCAACAAATAGGTGTCGAAAATTATTTATTGACAAAAAAATTTAAACAACATGCTAACGATAAATTAACATAAAAATAGTTTTGCTTAGAATGATATAAAAAATAAAATAAAACAAGTTTTAAACAAAAAAAAACATTAAATAAAAACATTTTATGGCAGGAATCTCTGGTTCATATTTAAAAATAAAATCTTTTCCATTCGCTTTGGTTCAGTAGAGCTGCGCCTCTCACTTAATATTTGGCCCGATTTGGAAAAAGTCCTTTCAGATGGTACCGAGGTAGCGGGGTATAGAATTGCCCGCGCCTGCCACTATTTCAAAGGAGACTCATTTCGAGGAATAATGCGTTCTTCTAGATATTGCCTCATGGTAATTATGTTACTGCTAACTATAGAGTTCGAAGCAGACGCTGACGTTACCAAAGCGTCAAAATCTTTCCATATTGAGTCGTTATCAGCGTCGGTGTCGCCAGTAGATATAGCTAACATCGATTCGTTCTCGTTAGGTTCTATTGACTACTTATGAAAGTTAGACTCGTTTTGCAGCTCAGTTTTCAATGCATCTTTGGCAGACTCATAACTTGATGCATCAAACCTAAATGCCAGCTTCTTAAAACGCGGATCTAACAGTGTTGCTTTAGATAACACTGGGTGCCTGTAACAATTCTTGAATCTTCTTTTAAATTCCGTTATTACTTTATTTGCCAGTTTCTTTCCTGTATCTGTAATAATATTTGTATCTAAATTGTGAAAAATTCTAATCATATTTTCTGTCAAAGCGAGGACTATTGAAACAGTCACTTTTTTTTCTGAAGACATTTCCTCAGTGAATTGCTTGAATGGCTTCAGAATTTTTATTATTTCTGGCAGTCTGCCATTCGCCTTCCGAGAGAGACGCTTCTAAAAGTTCTTGAAGTGAACAAATCCTCTCAATCATGTCCAGGGTACTGTTCCATCTGGTCAATACGTCCATTTTAAGCTTCAATGGTTTTTGATTAGGCCTCAGCTGCTCCTGCATTGCAATTAATTTTTTGGTAGCTATTGGACTCTTGCGGAAATGTTCCACAATGGCTTTTATCTTTTTTATCAGCTCCCCGAGTCTACAGTCCTGGAGTCCTGCACGCACCATTAAATTAAGAGTGTGAACGATACACGCCAAATGTTCATAATTTGTTAATCGTATAGCCGTCTTCATGTTCGCTGCGTTATCTGTAACGCTGACAAATATTTTATTTTGTATGCTCCAATGGAAGAGCGACCTATACCTATATTTTTAATATATTCGGCCGTGTGTCGCTCATGACATTCAAACCATCCTAATAAAGCATACTTCAACTCCCAATTTAATAAATAATGGGCTGTTACAGCTTGGTAAGAAGTTGTTGCTCTTGAAGTCCAGCCATCCCTGGTGATCGATACATATTTTGCACTCTCCAATTCTTCTTTTAATTTTTTTTGGACTACTGAGTATTGAGCATCCAATAAAGTATTGCTTAATATGTACCTTGATGGCATTTGGTAACTTGGTTCTAAATAATTAATAAGATCTTTAAAACCCGCGTCTTCAACTACAGAAAAAGGCTTATCATTAATTTTTTTTTCTCTTACTACACCTACTGGACGTTTAATAAAGGCACTTAACTTAGTCTGCTGCGAATTGGTTTCATTTGTTTTAACTACAGGATTCCTAGATTCTGTACTTGCTGAAGGTGATGGTATAGGAGCTTCCATAACAGTTGCATCTGACACGGAGCATGGAATGATGGTTTCATAAGTTGATCTGTGTTTTTTCATGACATGCTTTTTCAAATTTGTAGTAGAGCCGCCTTTCACTGAATACAACGAATTACAAAGATCACATTTTGCCTTATCGTCTTTAGTCTGTTTACTTCTTTTCTTATCCATTGTAGTAGGTAAATTGAACTGTAAAATAAAAAAATAATAAGTGTAAATAATAATAAATCGAATATAAACAATTAACAATATTTGATAATTAACAGCTTTTGTTAACCAAGAAACAATTAAATCTCATTAGAGCGGCTTTATTATAATATCTCTTTTAAGAAAAGAGCAAAAAAAACGTGAAAATACGCGATAATAAAAAACAAAAACATACATAGGTATTTCTAATTTGAAAAAAATAGTTTCTTACCTTGTTTCTGTTCCAATCTCAAACTTTGTCTATACACACAATACCTTTAATAAACAGTAAATAACTTAGACGACGAATTTCCAAATTATACTTTTAATAAACAAACATCGTTCTTTGTAACGTACGTTTTTAACTTCACCGAATAAGTGCACGCATGAGTAAAACATACGATCGGCAAATGTTTCAATACACGCATCAACGGTACTTGCGTGAACTGAAACAGTGTAGGTACCCATAATACGAAAAATGCGAGTAACGAAATACATTCGTGTGTAACGTTTCGTTACTCGGTACTAGATGGCGCACCCGTTACTCAGTACCGAATACATACGGTTTGCTACAGCTCTATGTAAAAGACACCTGAATGGTATTATCCATATCGAAAATAATATTTTATTAAAGAAAACACCCTAAGATATTCTGCCACCATAAAATTAGCTTTAATCTAAAGGGTTAAAAATCTCTCAACTAAATATAATATAGATTCGCGCAATTCCCACTTAGAAGGGGTGTGACGTCCCTATGTTTAAAATAATATTTTACTAAATAAAACACCTTTTAGGATTTTTTGCCACATTAAAACGCTTAAATGGGGAAGGTAAATGTCTTTCAACCAAAAATAATATAGATTCGCGCAGTTCCCGCTTAGAAGGGGTGGTACACCCCTATATTGAATATCACATTTTACTAAATAAAACACCCTTTAAGATTAAGATGTCACATTCAAATTGGACTAAAAGAAAAGGGTTAAATGTCTTTCAACCAAAAATAATATAAACTCGCGCAATTTCCGCCTAGAAGGAGTGGTACACCCCTATATTGAAAATAATATTTTACTAAATAAAACACCCTTAGGATTTTCTGCCACATTAAAATTGACTTAAAAGAAAAGGGTTGAAAGTCCCTCAACTAAAAATAATATAGATTCGCGCAGTTCCCGCCTAGAAGGGGTGGTACACCTCTATATTGAAAATAATACTTTACTACATAAAACACCCTCTAGAATTTTTTGCCACAATAAAATTGGCTAAAATGGAAAGGGTTAAATGTCTTTCAACCAAAAATAATACAGATTCGCGCAATTCCCGCTTAGAAGGGATGGTACACCCCTATATTAAAAATCACATTTTACTAAATAAAACACCCTTTAGGATATGCTGCCACATTAAAATTGACTTAAAAGAAAAGGGTTGAAAGTCTCTCAACTAAAAATAATATAGATTCGCGCAATTCCCGCTTAGAAGGGGTGGTACACCTCTATATTGAAAATAACACTTTACTAAATAAAAGACCCTTTAGGATTTTCGGCCACAATAAAATTGGCTAAAATGGAA
The DNA here is from genome assembly GCA_034092305.1 of Diaprepes abbreviatus. Classification (NCBI taxonomy): domain Eukaryota; kingdom Metazoa; phylum Arthropoda; class Insecta; order Coleoptera; family Curculionidae; genus Diaprepes; species Diaprepes abbreviatus. The sequence continues at coordinate 3,680,578 of JASJET010000187.1, forward strand.
AGAGTTAAAGGTCTTTCAACCAAAAATAATATAGATTCGAGTAGTTCCCTCATAGAAGGGGTGGTACACCCCTATATTGAAAATAAAATTTTACTAAATAAAACACTTTTTAGGATTTTCTGCCACATTAAAATTGGCTTAAATGGAAAGGGTTAAAAGTTCCTCAAATAAAAATAATATAGATTCGCGCAATTCCCGCTTAGAAAGCTTGGTACACCCCTATATTGAAAATAATACTTTACTAAATAAAACACCCATTAGAATTTTTTGCCACAATAAACTTGGCTAAAATGGAAATAATAATAATAATAATAATAAACAATCTTTATTTTAAAGTATACTCACATACAATAAAATAGCGTCATACAAAAAGATACATTAGTAGCTACATTACATTCTGCTTAATGTCATACTTTGATTTAAATTTAAATAATATTCATTTAATGAATATGGTTCTATGCCGACAAGTAGGTCAAATATTGTCTTTTTCAACTTTTTAAAATTTTTCTGTTGCTTAATATAGTTAGGTAAAGAATTATATATTTTAATACACTGATAATAAGGACTTTTTTCACTCATAACCAGTCTATGTTTAGGATATATGTAATCCATTGTTCGTGTTGGATATATCTTTTGCCCCTCACTATTTACAAATAAGTGCTTATTTTTAATAAAAAACAATATACATTCCTGTATGTAAACTGCATGAACAGTAAGTAGTTTATGTTCCTTAAATTTACCCCGACACGATTCCCGATAACTTAGATTTAATAATATTCTCAGTGCCCTTTTTTGACATATAAAAACACTCGATATGTCTTTACAGTTTCCATACAGGATTATTCCATATCTTAACCGGGCCTCAAAATTTGCGTAATAAAGCATTTTCTTAATATTTATTCCTACATATCTACTTATAATTCTAAGTGTATAACACACAGCATTTAGCCTACCTGTTAAATATTGAACATGACATTCCCAATTCATACAACTATCTAGAAACATACCTAAAGACTTTACATTGTTCATAACCTGTACTTCACAACCATTTATAGTCAGTATCTCTGGTTCTATTAATTTGGAACGATTGGTTTTAAAAATTGTGACATTTGTTTTTGAATTATTTAATATAAGTTTGTTTTTTGTAAACCAATCACCAACCAACATCATAAATTGTTGCATGTCAGGTTCAAGAGAGGCAATGCCCCTGTATGATAACAAAATGTTGGTATCGTCTGCGTAGTTTATTATTTTACAGTTTTCATTCTTCTCACATAATTCATTTAGATTGTTTACATATAATACGAACAATATAGGTCCAATTACACTTCCTTGCGGTATTCCGACTCTTATATATTTGTTCCCTGAATATACTCTATCAATACCTTTTCCTATCACTACTCTTTGTTGCCTTGACGTCAAATATGATTTGACCCACTTCAGAGCTGTTCCTCGTATACCATATAAATATAGTTTCTGGTATAATATTTCATAGTCTAAAGTGTCATATGCTTTTGATAGGTCGAGAAACAACCCTACAGGGATCTCCTCATTCTCTATTGTTTCAATAATTTTTTTTATGAACTCGAATAATGCAGTTTGCGTTGTTTTGCCTTGAATGTATCCATGTTGAGTTTTATTTAAAAGATTGTTATTGTTCATAAAGCTAATTATTCGGTTACAAACAACACGCTCGAATATCTTGGCAAATGATGGTAATAAGCTTATAGGGCGGTAATTTTCGATGTTTGATTCATCGCCTTTTTTAAAAACTGGAACAATCAATGCCTGTTTTAGTTGATCTGGAAATATTCCGTATTGAATAGAATTATTTATTATGTATACCAGCGGTTTTAGAATGGCACTTATTACAAATTTTATTGTGTTATTAGATATTTCATCGTGTCCACTACTAAATTTGTTCTTAAGTTTTTTAACTATTTGTTGCACTTCTTCACTATCTACTAACTCTAACTCTAATTCAGCTGGATTGTATTTTATATCACAATTAAAGGGTCTATTATGTAATTTTGCTAACAAGTTTGGGGCAACATTTACTAAGTAGTTGTTAAAATTATTAGCTATAGCTTCTTTGTTATCATTTATATTTATTTCTTTAACTTTTGATTTTCCCGTTATCTCATTCACTATTGCCCAGGCTGATTTACTTTTGTTGTCTGAAATTCTCAATTTTTCTTCAAAACTTCTTTTTTTATATTCTTTTAATAGGGTATCATACTCTCTTTTTTTTGAGGCATACAAAGTTTTATATCGAACATTTACATTTTTCATTAAAAAAAGAATATCCAAATCCTTTTTACATCTTGCTACCTCTGGGTCATTCCGCGCAATATATTTTGGTTTGTGAACATTTTTATTTGGTACCTTTTGAACTGGAAAATTTTCATAAAATCTATTTAAAAATATTCTTATAAATAAGTTCCACTGATTATTAACTGATTGTTTGTCTAGTGTATAAATTTTATTCCAACTCTCCACTTCAAGTGCTTTTTTGAACTGTATTTTATTTTCATTTTTAAATATTCTTCCTTGAATGAAAGCTGGTGTGTCGTAAGTTAATTCTATCGATAATTTTTGCGCAGTATGATCAGAAATAGCAGTATGCATTACTTCAGTATTCATGTTACCATTAAAGTTAGTTAGTATATTATCAATACATGTTTTGCTTTTTTCTGTTATTCTTGTATATTCTAATATAACATTAAAAAAGTTATATGAGTTAATAACTGATATAAAATCGTTGGTAGCTTTCGATTTTGACAAAAAATCTATATTAAAATCACCGGCAACAACAGTAATAGTTCTAGGATTACAAAGAAGTAGCAATTGCTCAATTTTTTCAAGAAAAGTCTCAAAATCACCAGTCGGTGGACGGTACAGGGATACTAGAACGACAGTTTTTTTGTTTATTTTTACTTCACAAGCACAACACTCAAAACAGTATTCCTCACTTATATTAGTTATGTCTAATCTTGTTTTGTACTGCACATCCTTCCTCACATATATTGCACTTCCACCATGCTTGTTTTCCAAATTTCTGCAAAAACTATTTGCTAGGGTAAATCTTGTTATTCCATAGTTTTTGAGTTGATCTTGTGTTTTCCAATGTTCCGTAATACACAAACAAAAGCATTCCGGATTATTATCCAAAAGTTCTTCTACAAGTTCTACACTATTTCCAATTGACTGAGCATTTTGGTGAATTATGCAGAAATTACCTTTTAGGGCTTCTTTTTTATTTATCCTAAAAAAACATCTTCTTGAGTAGCTTGTCCATAATTTATATTCTCTTTATATTTTTCAATTTTATCTCGAAATGCTGGACACTTTGGGTCTCTTGCTGAGTGTATCCGATCTTTTAACTTCAACCGTTTGCAGTTTGGACAGTCCATTGGTGTGTTTTCTGGACACCCTTTTCCCTCATGTTTGTCACCGCATTTATGGCAGCAGACTTCTCCTCTACAGTATTTTGAGACATGTCCAAATAAACAACATTTATAACAGATAGGAATATTAAAGTATTCTTGTACATACACTCTTGTTAGGTCAAATGTAAGTGTTTCACTTTTTATCAACCATTTAAATATCATGGGATTTGTCTGTAGGATCCAGTTTTCCTTCTGTTTATTTCTACAATCTTTTCTAGTAATAATTTTAATTTTTTCACCTATATTTTCACCAAATTTCTGCTGCATTTCAGGATTTTCCTCAATTAGAGTTGACACGAATTCTTCGGTTTTATATCCCTTTTCGATTCCTGTAAACATTATCATTGGGTCGGTGTTTTGGATTTCTTTGATCTCAAAATTATGGCTAGATTTCAGGGTTTCCTTCAATTGAGTTTGTTGTTCTGTATTCTGACATTCCACCAGGATACGACCTCCCTGTAACCTTTTTACATTTTTGAATGTCTGAGGATTTTTATCTTTGTTTAGGTTCTGTTTAATTTCTTTAAGGACTTTATTGCAATCATTTTCACCTCTTAGTTTAACAATAGTACTATGTTTCTCTGTTTTAGGGGGTGTAGTCCATTTTTCATTTTCTGTATTAACTATTTTATTTCTTTTCAGGATATTACTGTAAGATCTTTCATTGGTTACGGTCACTGGTGCTTGATTTGTGTGGTTGTTAATATCATTAATTGATGACTTTTGGTTTGTTAATTGTATATATTGTTCTAAATTATGTTTTTCCACTTGTCCTATTTTATATGCTAACCTTGTTACCACTTTGTGCAAGGTAAACACCGCATCACTCATTTTGTTTTTGCTCTCTCCTCTGATTGTTTCTGACATTTCATGTAGTATCTCTAAACATCCTAGAGCCTTTTCCAGCAAATCGGTTGATTCATTCGTTTGTATATTACTATTTAACCTATCATTATTTCCATATTTTATATCTGTACAATTTTCCACCTGAATTGTTTCTTGTATTTGGATATCAGGACTAAGTTCAGACCTAGGTCTTTTTGCGTTCTTTTGTTCATCAAACACGTCATCTTGATTACTAATTTTCCCCTCTGTCGGCGGTGGTGTTCGAGCAATTGCATATTTTGGCCTAAATAATTCATCAAGTCCTTTTCCATTTTGTTCATTCATATTCGCTTTATTTAAATGTACCTTAACACTATTTCCCTCACCCTGTATATCACTTTGTTTTGGTTCGAGCTTGTTTACAATGTTTGAATTCTTTTTTGTGTGTCTATATTTATCTAGATACGTTTTTATTTCCTGGCTTTTTTTGCCAGCCTCAGGTCCAACAATTTTAATTATTTCTTGATTTGAAACTGATCCGATTGAATAATGTCGATTTAAAATTCGTTTTCTACACTCTCCCTCGGCATCATCACTTTCACTATCCATTAATGGCAACTTTTTACCGAATCCAACTGTAAATATATTTTTAAAATTAACTATTAAACACTTTTTACAGGAGCGATTAAAAAACACGTCCGTATCGGTTAAAGAACGAAGGGTCTTTTAACCAAAAATAATATAGATTCGCGCAATTCCCGCTTAGAAGGGATGGTACACCGCTATATTGAAAATCATATTTTACTAATTAAACAACCTTTAGGATATTCTGTCACATTCAAATTTGATTAAAAGGAAAGGGTTAAATGTCTTTCAACCAAAAATAATATAGATTTGCGCAATTCCTGCTTAGAAAGGGTGGTACACCTCAATATTGAAAATAATATTTTACTAAATAAAACATCCTTAGGATTTTCTGCCACATTAAAATTGACTTAAAAGAAAAGGGTTGAAAGTCTCTCAACTAAAAATAATATAGATTCGCGCAATTCCCGCTTAGAAGGGGTGGACACACCTATATTGAAAATAACACTTTACTAAATAAAAGACCCTTTAGGATTTTCGGTCACAATAAAATTAGCTAAAATGGAAAGAGTTAAATGTCTTTCAACCAAAAATAATATAGATTCGAGTAGTTCCCTCTTAGAAGGGGTGGTACACCCCTATATTGAAAATAAAGTCTTACTAAATAAAACACTTTTTAGGATTTTCTGCCGCATTAAAATTGGCTTAAATGGAAAAGGTTAAAAGTTTCTCAAATAAAAATAATATGGATCGCGCAATTCCCGCTTAGAAAGGGTGGTACACCCCTATATTGAAAATAATATTTTATTAAATAAAACACTCTTTAGGATTTTCTGCCACATTAAAATTGAATTAAATGGAAAGGGTTAAATGTCTTTCAACCAAAAATAATATAGATTCGCGCAGATCCCGCTTAGAAGGGGTGGTACACCCCTATATTGAAAATAAAAGTTTACTAAATAAAACACCCTTTAGGATTTTGTGCTATATTAAAATTGGCTTAAATGGAAAGGATTAAATATCTTTCAACCAAAAATAATATAGATTCGTGCAATTCCCGCTTAGAAAGGGTGGTACGCCCCTATATTGAAAATAATACTTTACTAAATAAAACACCCTTTAGGATTTTCTGCCAGAATAAAATCGGCTAGGGTTAAATGTATTTCAACTAAAAATAATATAGATTCGCGCAATTCCCGCTTAGAAGTGGTGGTATATGGATAATAGTATTTTATTAAAAATCCTCAGATCAAAAAATAATATATTATTAAATATAATATCCTTTAACATTTTCTGCAACCTTAATATCTGCTTAGACGGAAAATGTCTTTAAAACAAAAATCCTCTGTGAGGGTTGACACACCATCTTACTGCAACTGCAAAGTTGTTTTTTTTTAAATTATTTTAACAATAGGTAGAGTTTACTGAGTCCGCTTAGCTATGGTTTCCTACACTTAATAATAAACCAGAATGGGGTTTCAGTTTCGTGGAGAGTCTACCTCATTGACCTTAGTTTGCAATCGGCATGGGTTAATTGGTCCTTATGTATTGCTCAGTGGTAATATTTAAAGGGAGCGAATTTAACTGCATTTTTTTTTACTTTCTGATATTAATCTTTGTTGCATGAGAATAATAATTAATAAATTATATTATAAACCCCTGCTTCGAAAATGGCTTCAAGACTTGGACGGCTTAAAAAATTAAAAATTGATGAGGACAAAATTTTTAAATATATTAAAGACATATTTTTGCTTTAGAAAATTGAAGAAGGGTTCTGGAGAAACGAAAAGTCAGCTTTCGGTGATTTAACTTTTTCCATTTAAGCCGATTTTATTGTGGCAGAAAATCCTAAAGGGTGTTCTATTTAGTAAAATATTATCTTCATAATGGGGGTGTAGCACCTCTTCTAACCGGGAATTGCGCGAATCTATACTATTTTTAGTCGAAAAACATCTAACCCATTCCACTTAAGCCAATTTCAATGTGGCAGAAAATCCTAAAGGATATTTTATTTAGTAAAATATTATTTTCAATGTAGGGGGTGTACCACCCCCTTCTAAGCGGGAATTGCGCGAATCTAATTATTTTTAGTTGAGGAACTGTCAACCCTTTTCTTTTAATTCAATTGTAATGTGGCAGAAAATCCTAAAGGGTGTTTTATTTAATAAAATATTATTTTCCATATTGGGGTGTACCACCCTTTTTAAGCAGGAATTGCGCAAATCTATATTATTTTTAATTGAGGAACTTTTAACCCTTTTCTTATAAGCCAATTTTAATGTGGCAGAAAATCGTAAATGGTATTTTATTTAGTAAAATATTATTTTCAATATAAGGGTTGTACCACCTCTTCTAAGCGGGAATTGCGCGAGTTTATATTATTTTTGGTTGAAAGACCTTTAACTCTTTCCACTTAAGCCAATTTTATTGTGGCAGAAAATCCTAAATGGTGTTTTATTTAGTAAAGTATTATTTTCAATATAGAGTGTACCACCACTTCTAAGCGGGAACTGCGGAAATCTATAATAATGTAACGAACTTTATAGCGTTCTAGAGTTCATAGTATTAGTTTGTGTTTGTAGTTTGTACGGTTTTAGATTTATTTTCTAGGAGTTTGTAATTTATTTATTTAATTTTACCTTTTCTTAATTTCCTCATGAGACGTCGATGAAAGAAGGTCTGGAACTTTTTAGAGAATTCTATTTCCTTATTAACAGGGAACGCCTATGATAGAAGGTCTAGAAATCGCCGGATTATTCTTTTTCTTATTTTTATTACACCACGTAGTATGGAAATCCTTCTAGAAAATTAGGGAATCTTCCGGTATCAACCAAAAGGGTATATAATGGGTCCAGATCCATTTTCGAGGACAGTATAGTTTGAGAGTTAGTCGACGCAACTTGAATTAGTTTGACAAGTGTCACATTTAAGTTTGACAATAAAAAGCTTTCAAAATAATAGAATGTGTTCAATAATATAGTGTGTGTTCAAAAATCGGCCGTCTGGAACAAATTGGTGTCAGAACTGAGATTAAATCCAGAAGAGGTTAGTTCAGGTTAGAAAAAAGTTAATTGAAATGTTATGCCAGTAAAAACTAGAAGACAAAAAGCAAAAATGGAATAATAACTTCAAGCTGTTTAAATTAGATGTTGATGATGATACAGGATATGAAGACAAACCAAGAAGATATGAAAACACGCCAAGAAGATATGAAGAAAAGCCAAGAAGGTATGACGAAAAATTTAGACGATATGAAACAAGCAATAAAAACAAGCCAAGATGATATAAAACAAGAATTAAAAACAAGCCTGGTGGACATGAGACAGGAACTCAAAAAAAATCAAGAAGACATGAAGAATATAGAACAAGAAATGCAACCGAAGATTAGCAAAATTAGAGAAGACGAACATGGCGAAGTGACGGGAATCCAGAAACAGATGCAACAATTACATCTGCAAATTAAAGAAGACGTACTTGGCGAAATACAACATGAAATAATAGGAATCCAGAAACAGGTGTAACAATTACATTTGCAAATGGAGAAGGTAGCCAGTACAGGTATAATAAAGGTAGATGGTGTTCCTTCAACAAGTGTGATGAAGCCACCTATATTTGACGGCAAAGTACCTTGGCTTATCTATGTCCGTCAATTCGAAGCCGCCGCCACCGGCAATAACTGGAGTTCACCGGAAAAGGCATTTGCTCTTGTTCTAGCACTACGAGGTGAAGCTATAGAGGTTTTACGTAACATTCCTGAAGATAAACAGAATGATTACGAGTTTATTATTACTTTTCTAGAATGGGAAAGCTCACCTCCAAGAAGTTTATAAGGCCCAACTCCAAGGAAGAAGACAAAAATACAAGGAAAGTCTTCAAGAATATGAGGAGGATATAAGGAGGCTAATAAATTTGACTTACCCGAGCTATCTGGAAGTAATAAAGCAAGACTTAGCAGTAAATAGTTTTATCGAAGGTTTACGTGACACAGAAACAAGTCAAACTCTAAGAATGGCCTAACTGAAGAAAATTTCTGAGGCTCTTACTTATGCCCTTCAGTTTGAAACAGCCAAACAGACCTCGAGGAAACAAGGAAGGTTCATAATAAAAGTCAAAGTTTTCAGAGATTATCGCAAGACCAACGAGGAAATTTTGATGAGGTTAATGGGGGAGTTGCAACAATTTTTGAACGAAGGGAAAACCCAAGACAACAAAAATACAACCTTTCGTAACAGAAATAGAATTTGTTGTTGGAAGTGTGGCCAAGAGGGGCATGTACAAAGCCACTGTACTTGCAGTACTGTTCCTGACAGAGAGCTTGATGGCTATCGGCTTCATATTGTTAATGTAGGTGATGAACTTCGAAGAAGCGACTTGGAGAAAGTCTTTGCTCCTTATGGTGAACTTAAAGAAGTCTGGTTAAGTAATAGTCTCCCCTGTTTTGGAATTGTTGTTTACAAAGATAAAAAAATGCTGCAGTTGCCGTCAAGGCTTGTGATGAAGTTAAAATATGCGGTTGTCGTATCAGAGTGACTTATGCCAGACGGAGAAGAAGTCAGGGTCGCCAGTACCATTCGAATAACATGCGTTGTTACCAGTGCGGATACAATGGTCACTTGTACAGAGATTGCCGGGAAATTTCTGCTGGTGGAGGCGATAGAAGAAAGGACCATTACGGAAGAGATATAAGGAGTACTCACGGCGACCGTGGAGAACGAGACGAGAGGGATCATGATCGCGAAAGAGGCTACGGAAGAAGAACGTTCTACAGGTCAGCCTCGAGAGGGTACGTCGCGAGGGACCGCGACCGCGAAAGGCACTACGTAAGAAGAACACCCTACAGGTCAGCCTCGGAAAGGTACAGAAACGACTGTAAATAAAAAGCGACGGAATGAAGACCTTCTATGACCTCAAAGCAAATAGTGGAGGATTCATGGTTGGTAAAAAAATGTAGTTGTAAAATTCGAAAAGAACCAAAGGGCGTTCAGCAACGCTTCAGAAGTCATGGGAAGGTCCGTACAACGTAGTGACCTGATTAAACGATCTGGTGTACCGAATTCAGAGAAGCCCTCATGCAAAGATGAAAGTCGTGCAATCTTGACAGATTGGCCCATTATCGATATGAAGAATGTTAATCGGGACGATCAAGGCTGGGAAGGGGGCAATATAACGAACTTTATAGTATTAGTTTGTGTTTGTAGTTTATATGGTTTTAGCTTTATTTTCTAGGAGTGTATAATTTATTTATTTAATTTTACCTATTGTTAATTTCCTCATGAGACGTCGATGAAAGAAGGTCTGGAACTTTTTAGAGAATTCTATTTCCTTGTTTTTAACATGAAACGCCTATGATAGAAGGTCTAGAAATCGCCGGATTATTCATTTCTCTTATTTTTATTACATCATGTAGTATGGAAATCCTTCTAGAAAATTAGAGAATCTTCCGACATCAACCAAAAGGATATATAAGCGGTCCAGATCGGCTTTCGGGGACAGTATAGTTTGAGAGTTTGTCGACGCAACTTGAATTAGTTTGACAAGTGTCACAATTAAGTTTGACAATAAAAAGCTTCCAAAATAATAGAGTGTGTTCAATAATATAGTGTGTGTTCAAAAATCGGCCGTCCGGAACGTTATTTTTGGTTGAAATTTTAACCCGTTCCACTTAGGCCAATTTTAATATGGTAGAAAATCCTCAAGGGTGTTTTATTTCGTAAAATATTATTTTCAATATAGGGGTGTACCACTCCTTCTAGGCGGAAATTGCACGAGTTTATATTATTTTTGGTTGAAAGACATTTAACTCTTCTCATTTGAGCTAATTTTCTTGTGACAGAAAATCATAAAGGGTGTTTTATTTAGTAAAGTATTATTTTCAATATAGGGGCGTACCACCCTTTCTAAGCGGGAATTGCGCGAATCTATATTATTTTTATTTGAGGAACTTTTAACCCTTTCCATTTAAGCCAATTTTAATGTGGCAGAAAATCCTAAAAAGTGTTTTATTTAGTAAAATTTTATTTTCAATATAGGGGTGTACCACCCTTTCTAAGCAGGAATTGCGCGAATCTATATTATTTTTGGTTGAAAGACATTTAACCTTTCCATTTAATACTTCGAACATACCCGGTTGTTTGAACGCTGAATAACGTAATAATATTTTTATTTATGTCTTAAAAAGTGTTGATAAACAGTAGATATTTAATTTCCTGGTACGCACATACCAATTTTATGCTATCCTTTTCTAATTGGATTATTTAAACAAGTATCATATGATAATCGGTACGTCAATTCTGAAATGAATATATGGTTGCTTAAATTAGTATTATTGTTATTTTCAATATGTAGACATCATTTACCAATAAAAATAAGTTTTTAAATCCTCTTTTTGTTAATATTAATCGTAAACTTCGCATTTATAGTAATTTCTAACACTTAAAAATACCGAAAAAAATCTCGACAAGCAATTAAACTGAAAGAAAGGATAAGTAAACATGTTTATGTCTGTCAAACATCAAAAAAGCGTCTCCCCCACCGACCATAAACAGCCTTCAAACAAATCTATTGTTGTTTAAATCTAGAGTATGATCGAAGATTTAATCCAATTTTATTATGGCAGAAAATCCTAGAGGGTATTTTATTTAGTAGAAATTATTTTCAATATAGGGGTGTACCACCCTTTCTAAGCGTGAATTTCACGAATCTACATTATTTTTATCTGAAAGACATTTAATCCTTTCCATTTCAGTCAATTTTATTGTGGCAGAAAATCCCAAAGTGCGTTTTATTTAGTAATCATTTTCAATATAGGGGTGTACCACCCTTTCAAGGCGGGAACTGAGGGAATCTATATTATTTTTGGTTGAAAAATATTTAACCAATTCCATTTAAACCAATTTTAATGAGGTAGAAAATCCTAAAGGGTGTTTTATTTAGTAAAATATTATTTTCAATATAGAACTGTACCGCCCCTTCTAAGCGGGACCTGCGCGAATGTATATTATTTTTAGTTGAAAGATTTTTAACCCTTTCCATTAAAGCCAATTTGAAAGAGGCAGAATATCTTAAGGTGTTTTCTTTATTGAAATATTATTTTCGATATGGATAATACCGTTCAGGTGTCTTTTACGTCTCCCAAAGGGACATTATGCAGTTCTGCTATGTTATTAGTTAAAAAATTCCGTATTAAATTGTTGTTTTAATTATTTTTCCCTACTTGTCTTGAATTAATTTTATCGTCATTTCACATAAGTGACTCTATAAAATTGAAATTCATTGGCAAATCCGAGTTTGTGTTCGTTGCTGTCTTCAGGCACATCATTCCTTCCCGTATTTAAACTATCCTATAGAAAAAATTGGCGCATGCTAAATAAAAAAAAATAGAGCATCTCCGAGGAGCAGTACCTCTCTTTTTAATTTCGGTCAAAAGACAGAGATATCCAATGATGTTTCGGACTAATTTAAAAATCTGGTTAAAAGAAACGGTTCTATTGTCCGTTCCCGTCAAGAATTTCAAAGTTCGAACGACTTTCCCATTTTAAAAGTAAGCATCTTTTGGTGACTACTTGGGCCAAAGATTATTCACAATAATAAGTTGGGACACCTTTGCCTCTTCGTTTAATTCATCATCTCCCCGACCTCCTTTTATCTTTGTCAGCAAGAACGTTAACAAAGAAGATAGCACTTGAGCTGCATATCAGTTAAAAAAGCAAAATTCAAACTTTTTTTTGACCTTGAATCTTTAAAACTCGATAGCTGGACTACTCTACACAGTAAAAAATGGCATGTTCTTTTAGCATACACAGTAAAACCTGACTAGGTATTTATCGACATGCTATAATGCAATATATTTTACTTTTGTTTGAAATTTGTTTTTTGTAAGCAAAAAACTAATTATCTGCCAAAATAAATTATTAAAATAGTTTGAGTGGTAGCAGTTATGATAATCAAAATGCAAACATTTGAAAAAAATAGAAGTAGGCATAAATTGAAAGGCTTTTTGCAAGCCAGTAACGCTTTCTTTTTTTTACGGTACAATATAAAGCGTATGTATATTTAATCTAGTTGGATTTAAAGTTCAAATACTAAAAAAAATTGATAGAAATTTAAAATTTGGGCCAAAACTCTAGCTTGTACGGCCATCATAAAAAAAAGTAATGCGACTTTGTACGGTTCTGCAAAAGTTTGTTGCATGTATGTCCGTTCTTTTATTGAAGTACTATTTAAAGTACAGTAAGTAAATTACTCACAAAGGTAATAAAACAACAGTCTGAACCCAAAGCAAACAGTATATTAGAGAAAATATATAATGAAAATTAAATACAATACACTATCATTTTTTAAGTCTATAAGTATGTTAGCAGTCATAACTATTTAAAATTGTAATTTAACGTTTTTTTTTTCAAACTAGTATTCTTCAGAAATATGAAGCTAACAAAATTCTTTGAATTTATGTATAAAGGGTGTTCGGATAGTGCAACAGGATATTTGCGAGAGGTGATTCTACATGGTAAAATGAAGATAGTTGGCCATATAATAAAAATTCGAAAACCCAATGCTTCTCGAGTTACAGCTTGTCAAAGTTCAATTATTGTCTCTTATTTTTAACAACTTGCGTTCAGTTTTTAACTTATCAAGTTGATATTTGGTACAGGGATTAGCCTTAATGACTTCTATCACTCTAATATAAAAATGTTTCTGTATTGTGCCGCCAGAGGTCACTTTACCAGAAATTCAATTTTATTTTTTACATCTCTATCTTGTTTTGACAGATATTGGAAAAAAGACATGTCATGTTAAAAACAAAAGAATACCTAATAAAAAAGGTACTCCTTATTCAATTTGATAAATCACACTGTTCAAATTAAAGTTCTCACTGCTCGTTAAATTAGTTTTTCAAGGAAGCAAAAAATCCTGTTACCATGGTTCAAGTACCCTGACGCATTATCTGAACACCCTGTTTAAGAGTTTTTTTTTTATTTATTATTATATTATTTAATATAATAGTTAAATAATACAACGTATTATAATTACCACTATATTACATTAACCATAACAATTCTCTCAATACACAGTGTCTTCTTCAGATGGTAGATAACAACTAAACAAAGTAAAAACTACTCTAAATCTAAATTCAAAAAGGTATTTACCTGTGGCACCCAAATTTACAATTGTATTAAATGTTGGAAAAACCAAAATTATTTTTATTAGTACAGGTTATTGAAAACGCATATTTAATAATAGAAAACCATTTAAATCCAATTGCTCATTTAATAAAATGTTTAGTTTTTTATGTTTGTTGATTTCCAGGCATTCTAATAGATTTAATTTTAACGATTTATTTTCCAAATATAAAATATCAAAATTATCATTAAAAGTGTGTTGTTCATTGTTTAAATGTAAAGCGTAGTGAGAATTGGTGTGCTTTTTTAAATGACTTGTTTTATGTTCTTTTATTCTTTTAATAAAGCTTCTGCCCGTTTGCCCTATATATGTTTTAGGGCAAATTCCACATTTTAATTTATAAACACCACATTTGTTGTCTTTTTTCGTTTTGGTTTTATTATTTTTTATTAATTTGCCTCGAGTATTATTAGTTCTATATGAAATCTTGAATCCTTCTTTGGTCAAATGTTGTTTCGAAAGTATACTGGTATACGTAAGAGTTTTATACACTATGTTGGTTTTGATATGATATCAGGCCAATATGGTTGACTAAATTATTAATAAAAAACAATACAATAAAGCAATTAAATTAGCATATCCACTAACAAAATTCAAAACCAACATGGTGTATGAAACTCTTACGTATATCAGTAAACTTACGAAACAAGTAACCAAACATCTGATCAAAAAAGGATTCAAGATTTCATATAGAATTAATAATACTCTAGGTAAATTAATAAAAAATAATAATACTTCAAAACGAAAATAAATGTGGTGTTTATAAATTAAAATGTGGAAGTTGCTCTAAAATATATATAGGGCAAACGGGCACAAGCTTTATTAAAAGAATAATAGAACATAAAACAAGTCATTTAAAAAAGCACACAAATTCTCACTATGCTTTACATTTAAACAATGAACAACACACTTTTAATAATTTTGATATTTTATATTTGGAAAATAAATCGGTAAAATTAAATCCTCTTTATTTATTTATTTATTTATTCAACACAAACTCTACAGATACATTAGATACCTAATTATGGAGTTACACGTTCACACATACATACACACACACGCACAAAAGATAGTGTAATAAAGAAAAATGAATTACATTATTTCCATTAGCTTACGTTTTAGTTGTTTATAACTTATTCTAAAGATATCTACTTCACTTTGAACATCGTTAGCTAATTTACAAATCATATTGACTGGAGCGTTAGTACAATAATTGGTACGATGGTTTTTTAAATAAAAAGTCAATGTATTTCTTGTCCTATATGTAGGGATATTAAAATTCACCTGAGCGAGAAGATTCATATCGTCAATTCTATTGTGAATTATTTTATACAAAAAAATAACAGAGGCTATATTCCTACGTTTTCCAAACTTAACAAATTATATTTACATCTAAGTTCATCTTTGCTTACAGTTAAGTCATATACACCTGTTTCCCTGTAATAAAGATACCATAAACATTTATTTTGGATTCTTTCAATGGCGTATTTATGAGTATTATAGTACGGACTCCATATTAAATTAGCATATTCTAAAATGCTTCTAACATAAGATATATACAGTTGTCTTATACAGTTTACATCACTGAAATCTCTACAGTTTCTGACTATAAATCCATACATACTATATGCTTTTTTTGTTATATTACAAAAATATGACTTAAAAGAAAGTTGAGAATTAAATATGACTCCAAGATCCCACATTTCTCCAATCCGTTCTAAAATTGAATTCTCCATTACATAATTAAAGTGTAAGATATTCTTTTTTCTACTAAAGCTAAGTACAAAACATTTAGAAACATTAAATGTGAGTTTGTTTACATAAGACCATTCAACAATTCTCTTTAAATATTCTTGAAGTTGTATACAATCGTTTACGTTCCTTACCACGGAATATAGTTTCAGGTCATCAGCAAAGAGAAGAACATTATTGTTATTAATTATTTTTGATAAACTATCAATAAAAATAATAAATAGGAGCGGACCGAGGTTGGAGCCCTGAGGTATCCCAGAGGTAGCCATAAAGGATTCTGAAGTATAACCTCTTATTACTAATGTCTGCTTTCTACAATGCAAGTATGATTGAAAGAATTTAATTAATTCAAGGTGAAGACCAAATTCATTATATAATTTTTCCAACAGTAATGCGTGCGAGACCTTATCAAAAGCCTTTGCAAAATCTGTATATATTACATCGACTTGTGCTTTATTTTCCAAATGTTCTGCTATATATTGAGTTATGTTACACAAATTACTGACAGTTGACCTATTTTTCATAAAACCATGCTGAAATACTGAAATCTTTTGTGAAACAGAATTATAAATGTATTTATAAATGATTGATTCGAAAATTTTTGCAAAAGTCGATAATATAGCTATAGGTCTGTAATTTTGTATGTCTGTTTTGACACCTTTTTAAAAATGGGACATATTTTAACTTCCTTCCATATTCGTGGAAACGAACTTGTACGTAAAGAAAGATTATATAACAGTGTGAGAGGATATACTAAAAAATCAATCATACCTTTTACAATGTATGAAGGAATATTATCTGGCCCTACAGACCTGTTAATTTTAAGGCTCCTGACAGCCTCACACACATCACTACTACCTACAGAAGTAAGGGATATTACCTCGGACATACGATGATTTTCAGAAAAACAAGTATTTAATATATTTACATTATCATATACAAAACTAAAATATTTTGCAAATGCATTTGAGATAGACTGGCCACTGGTATATTCTACTTGATCTAAATATATTTTATTTGGTATGGCAACATTACCTTTTTTGTTTTTCATGTACTGCCAGAATGCTTTTGAGTCCCTACTAATATCTTGTTGAACTTTTCTAAGGTATGAAATGTAAGATATTTTAATATCGCGTTTTAATTTTGCTCTAAGTTTGATAAACTCTCTTTTCACTTCAATTATTCCAGTTTTTTTGCTTCTAATTCTTAATTTATCTTTTTTCTTAATGTTATTTATGATATTTTTGTGAACCAAATAGGATATTCCTTTTTTCTTTTACTTTTTAGAACACAAATATTGAATATTTGAGATATTCTGTTGTAAAAATATTCTAGTGCAATATTAATGTCATTAAAGTTTGCCTTTCTAAAATTGTAATTATTAATTTTGTTAATTGATAAAGTTTTCTGTTTGTATGCTCTCAATTGTGCTTCAACGACAAAAGATGGATGATGTGGATCCTCGTCAACAAAGCATATTGTATTTTTAGTAACTTTACACTGCAGACGTGAAAACACGAGATCTAAAATATGTCGATTGATATTAAGAATTTGATTATATTGCTCTCAAAAAAACTCAAAAAAAGGTCTACCTGGGCATCCCTATAATTGTTGTCGAGGTAATATTCACTTAGTTTTCTATAGTCAGTATCGTGCAACTAGGACTAATATAAACTACTAATATGTACATAAAACTAGTTTTGTTAGTATATATCTTAACTATTATAAAGTCTATATCTAGATCGTTAAAGTTGACATCAATTACAGTACTTTTATATACATTTTTTACTGCTAATAAGACACCGCCACCACGAGCATGATCCGGTCTGCGTCGTTTTCGATACACTAAAAAATTGCTTGGAAATATCTCAGCATCAAATACTCCAGCTGATAGCCATGTTTCCGTTAATGCAACTGCATCATCTGCAAATCTATTAGAATGCCTGGAAATCAACAGACATAAAAAACTATACATTTTATTAAATGACCAATTGGATTTAAATGATTCCTCATTATTAAATATGCAATTTCAATAACCTGAACTAATAAAAATAATTTTGGTTTTTCCAACATTTTAGACTTGTAAATTTGGGTGACACAGGTAACTACCTTTTTGAATTTAGATTTAGAGTAGTTTTTACTTTGTTTAGTTGTTATCTACCATTTGAAGATGACACTGTGTGTTGAAACAATTGTTATGGTTAATGCAATATATTGGAAATTATAATACGTTGTATTATTTAACTATTATATAATGGATTTCCATCAAGTAACTAGCCTAACACAATACAATATTATATTATTAATACACATAAAGAATAATGACAATATACATGGAAAAAGCGTCTAGATGACTTAATATCTGTATGTGCTAAATGAATAAGATCAAAAATTACGTGTACACATGGGCTCGCGCGTTTGGATATGTGTGTGTATATGCAAGTAAGTGTGTTTTGGAGTATGTGTATATTGGATATGGAGCGTTTTTTATGCGTGTTTTTGATCGTAATTTAACCAAATCTAAATCCAATAATTACATTTAGTAAAAAATTCTATT
This sequence comes from Diaprepes abbreviatus, assembly GCA_034092305.1. NCBI lineage: Eukaryota > Metazoa > Arthropoda > Insecta > Coleoptera > Curculionidae > Diaprepes > Diaprepes abbreviatus. Next base: position 3,698,926 of record JASJET010000187.1, read on the forward strand.
AAATCTATCCATATTATCAATAATATATATTCTACAACTTTCTTTAAATGACTTAAACCTGATAGTATTTTGTGTCTACATGGGTATAAGATGAAGTTATTAAAGATAACTAGGTTAGCCATGTTTTTTATTTCTATGAAAAAAAAATATCATGGTCATTTGTAGAATATTTTTATAAAGAAGGCAAAAAACAGGAATTTTGTTTAGCCCCAAACTTAAGAAATGCTTATATTTTTCCATCCAATTTTGATAAAATGCTGGTCAAGTTTTAAGCTATACAGTTGCAAGGGGAATGAAAACATAGATCTCTAGGTTTATTACCTCCAGAATCATCTGCTACAACTGAAGTAATAGAGAGAATGAGCAATCTTTTTGACATTTTTAATTCATTAGAAAAACTTAAATATTAGTACAAGACGGTTTTTGATGGAAGTGAACTACAGATAACTTATTTGGATGAGATGATACTTTTTTTTCTAATTTAAAAATTTTAAACAAAAGTGATGAAGACTTAACATCTAAATGTAAATTCCGAACTTGTTGGATTATAACTATCAATAGTCTAAAAAAAACTATGGGTAAAATTAGCAATATTAGGTTTTAAGTATTTAAGAACTCATTTCATGAATCAAGATTGTCTGGAGAATTATTTTGGCAGTATGCGACAACAGGGGGGAAATTGTGATAACCCAACCCCAATTCAATTTGAAAGGGCATATTAAAAACTTTTTTGTCAAAACTTTTTGCAATCATCATCTATGAATTGTGAAGATGATTTAAGCTCTCTATTATGTAATATATTATATGAAAGTAATCAGCAGGTGCAAAAAGATATTTTTGAACCTAGTAACAAAGTAATTCCTGCAATTTTTTTACACAATTATGAGTACAGAAAGGAATATCTGCCTACTTAAAATGGATTTGTTTATGTTTGTGTGGACTTTTCTCAACAATTAAATACATTGGATCAGAGCCAACTTGTTATTAGTTTGAAACCTTCAAGACAAACACACCCAGATAAAAATTTTCTTTATTTTATCCATGTATTAGAAAAAAATATTTACTTCAAAATTTAATGTTTTATGTAGAAAAATAGCAATATCTAAAAATTTTTTTTTGATGAATTGAAAAATGTACCATTCCTATATCCTTGTCCACAATTTCCCCGTATTTATGTTATGAAATTAATTATAAGATAAAAATTATTTAATAGCGTCAAATTTGCAAATAAAGACATAAAAAGTTGCAAAAAAGGAGATAAAAAAACAGAAAAATTAGCATATTGTCTCATCTTTGAAATGGACGTAAGTCCTGGGATTTTAAGTTCTTATATTTTTTTAGTTCACGGGTTATGTTATTTATTGTTTTACAATGTTGAAAAATACTTTAAAATAGTTTAGGTTTTAGTGTATCTAAAAAAAAATACAAAAACAAATTATATGACATTTTCTATATCTGAAGTAAATTAGAAAAAAAAATGTATCATCTCATCCAAATAAGTTATCTGTAGTTCACTTACATCAAAAACCTTCTCATACAGATAATTACATCCTTTTTCTAATGAATTAAAAATTTCAAAAAGGTTGATGGAAAATAAAGAAATTGTTTCAAAAAATTATATGCTCTTGAGCCTAAAAAATATAAAGTTAATGTAAATTGTTTATATTCAAAACTGTAACGCCTAGCAGTAAGATTTTTATTTTCTTCTAGAGCCTGAAATTTTATAATTTTTTCCAAAGGTTTGGATAAAAATTGATCACATACATAAGTTAAAATCACCACAGATAATCAGACTCATAAAAATTATCAGCAGTGGAAATCTGCTCTTTTTCCATTGTAAAATATATCTAGAATCACGTTTTTTAAGCTATTGATGATTTGGCACATTTTCTTTTTCCCAAGTGAAGAATGTGACAACAAATTGAAGTCTGTGTTAATGACGTTGGTGAAATCAATCCTGGATCTTCTTTTAACATTGTGGTTGAGGTACTGGGAGAGAATAAGTCTTCATTATCAAGAGGTATCTGTACCATTTAATCTGATGTCTGCTTTTTCACTTACATCAGCATGAGCATCACCTAAAATTTGTAATTTGTCACATTTTAAAATAGACTTAGATACTTAAAAGAAAAAGAAATCAATAAAAATATTGTTACATAGAGAAAAATATAATACTTCATTAACCCGCGTTTTCGAAATTCAATAATTCATTTATAATAAACCGAAGTTGAAGAGGTTGCTTAGAGTTTAATCACTGCAGATCAAAATTTCCAATTCCTATAGGTCCTTAGTCATAGCCTAAACCTGGTCGTAACAATATTATTTATGCTATGTAAACTATAACATCCATTTTCTGTAAGTATTAATCCAATATAAATTATGTTTTCTTCTGAAAAAATAATTATTTCTTAAGATATTTTAACAGAGTTGGGTTGGTTTTGATTTTTTTTGAGATTTCCACTTTAAACTCATAGGGAGCAAGTCGAGAAAATTCAATCATATTTATAAAATGTATTTTATTATTGAGTATAAATACCCATGAAAATAATTCCTGAATATTATTTTAATATTTTTATTATTTATATATTTATGTAACTAAACTTATAGTTTACAAATAGATATATGCATATATTTTTTTGAATATTTTTATTTTTATTAAGAAAAATTAAGAAATTAAATTTTTATTTTTTACAAATATCTTTCAACAAAAAAGCAATTTATTATTATTAATAATAAGTAATGCCCAATAGGGAGGTATAAAATATTTTTGTAATTTAAAACCTAAACCACTTTTTACTTATTTATTATTTAGCATAAAAAACTGTATTACAAGGTGCTATTTAGTGTAGATGAACAGTACAAAAAAAGTAACAAATCAATATTTAATTTGGAACAGTTCTGTCATTGAAGGACAATGCGTCTCCTTGGTAATAGTAATTTGTTTTTATTATGTATTAAAAAAATAACCCATATCACAAAAAAAATTGGTAATATAGTGGCAACAAAAATTAAATTAAAAGATGAGTTAAATACACACCAGTAACTTCCAATAATCTGGTAGGTATTCCCTCAAGTGATTCATCATTTGAAACAAAAGAGGTAATACACGAGCTGGGAAAATGGTAGGTACAGCATTAGCAAACAATGTTGTAGAAACATCACCCTTGACCTTGTACTTATTCCCAAAATGATGCTCGCATATTAAATAGGCAAAATGCCACGTCTATTGTATTTTTCAAGTAAATCTTGTCTGGAGCACGCTTCAAGACAGATTTTGCACCTAAAGGAAAAAAAAAATAAATTTTAGCCACAAATTTTGTTAAAAATACATGCTAATTATACAAAATTTTCATGAAAAATGTTTTAAAATACAATTAGGTAGTCCTAATTTTATCTGTATAAAAAAAGACTCTATTTTTTAAAGTAAAAAAGTAATAGTTTTCAAACTGTACTGCTTTTATCCACTGAAAAATATAAGTACTGCTTTTCTTTTCTTTAAGATCTGTTATGATTATATTTTCATCTGTATTTACTAAGGAAAAAAGTGGTTGTGGTAATTTTACCTGTTTCTTTTTTTGGATTGCTTATTATAAAGATGTTGTGATTAGACAAACAATATTATATCACTTATTATTGCAATTTGATATCAATAAAATATATTAAAATAAAACAAAATTTTTATTCTGCATTACTGTGTTGTACCTTTGACAAAATAAAACATATGAATAATAATAAAACCAGTGAAAAAGCTGAATTCTTTTTTAAAGAGTATAAAGGCAGTATGCTTTTAGATTTACAAAAATGCAAGATGGTAAGCAATGTAACTTTTAATTCATCGGTAAATAATTACTATGAAAAAATAATATTATTTATTCAGTTTAGAAATATCAAACACTTAAAACTCCAGTATTCTCTGTTCTTATTTTTACAGTTTACTGCCTTTTACCTAAGCACGGCAGTATAGGCCTGTTTTAGATCAAAATAAAAACAAATTACTGATAGGTTAGTTCAGGTCTTTTAGCAATAAGTATTTACTCACCAGTTCTCTCTTTTTCAGCTGACAATGAAAGAAAAGGTTGGCTTATACTTGATGTAGGATCAGAATCAACAGAAGGTGAAGCAGGAATCTGAAATAGACTTTCCTTAACTGCAATAAAGATATGGTGAATACATTTTATATTATATTTGGATAAAAAATATACCAATATTGTTTTATAATAGCTGAAGTATTTTAAGTCCAAAATTCAACATTATTTTATATACTTTTAGGGAGCACATGGAATGCATTTGTTTTACTATGAAATAATAGTTAAATATATCAGTTAACATGTGGATTAAACAAATAACTAGAAGTAGTTTATTTTTTAAAATATTATCTGTTTAGTGTAGATTTATTAACAGTACAGAGAAAGTAACAAATCAATATTTAAACTTGGAACAGTTCTGTCATTGAGGAACAAAGTGTCTCATTAGTAAGAGTAATTTGTTTTTATTACATATTAAAAGAATAACCCATATCACAAAAAAAAAATTGGTAATATAATGACAACAAAAATTAAACTAAAAGATGAGGTATATACACACCAGTAACTTCCAATAATCTGGTAGGTATGCCCTCAAATGCTCCATCATTTGAAACAAAAGAGACAATTATAATAGCTGAGAAAATGGCAAGTACAGCATTAGCAAACAATGTTGTACGAACATCACCCTTGGTCTTGTACTTATTCCCAAAATGATGTTCACATATTAAATAGGAAAAATGACACGTTTTAGGGCCTTTTTCAAGTAAATCTTGTCTGGAGCAAGCTTCAAGCCAGATTTTGCACCTAAAGGAAAAAAGTCGAATTTTAGCCACAAATTTTGTTAAAAATAAATACTAATTATACAAAATTTTCATGAAAAATGTTTTAAAATACAATTACGTAGTTTTAAATTTATCTATACAAAAAAAGAAGACTTTAAAAATATACTGCTGTGTTTAGGTAAAAAGCAGTAAACTTCATTTACTGCCTTTTATTAATTTTGATTTGTCTATTAAGATTTTGTGATTCGATACTGAATAAACAAAAATTATTATATCACTTATTATTGCAATTTAATATCAATAAAATCTATTAAAATAGAACAAAATTTTAATTCTGTATTACTGTGTTGTACATCTGACAAAATAAAACGTATGAATAATAAAACCAGTGAAAAAGATGAAATTATTTTTTTAAGGGTATAAAGGTAGTAAGCTTTTAGATTTACAAAAATGAAAGAGAGTAAGCTATGTAACCTTTTATTCATCGCTAAATAATTACTATGAAAAAATACAATTATTCATTCAGTTTAGAAATATCAAAAACTTAAAAGCCCAGTACTCTCTGTTCTTGTTTTTATAGTTTACTGCCTATTACCTAAGCACGGTAGTATAGGCCTGTTTTAGATCAAAACAAAAACAAATTATTGGTAGGTTAGTTTTAAAATAAGTTATATATGTATATGTGTCTCATGATAATACTAGGAAAAACTGTTATTACTAATAAAAAATAATGTCTGTACTTACTTAGAAGTATCCGACAGAAACTTAAAAAAAGGAAATTCCTTGATTTGCATTGGGGTACAAAGCACGGTCTGCCTTTTTGCTGTGACAATTTTGGAATCAGTGACCCCGGAACAAGAAAATTAGTCAGTGACACAACACAAGTTTTATTATAGAAAATTACTACGAAGGAACTAAAATTCAAAAGGACACAAAAAAATTTAAGCACAAGAGAGTCAAAACAACATTAACACTCTTCTCGTTGAAAGATCATTTACAACTGTCAAATGTCGATAACTTTCTCTCGGTACCTAAACGTTGTCTGTGGAACAAGGACAGACAATCGCTTTTGCGAGGGAACGATTTTGTACCATCTTGTTACCCTCCTTGATTTTATTCCGATTTTAAGTAAGTATCGTTACTTTTTTTGTAGTATCAGTATCGAAATCAAACATAAAGTAGGCTCAACGAATTCACCTTAGGATTTGGAAAGATCCTGAGATAGTATGAGTTCTTTTGTTTCTTCGTACCCACACAGATTCTATGCTATCCTTTTCTAATTACACAATTTAAATTAGTAGAACATGTTAGTTAATCGGGTGGAAGCGTAGAGGTATCCGCTGCACAGTAATGAATAGGTTAATTAATGAATAGGTAATGAATCCCATATTTAATCTATGATGAATCTGCTATTCACTCTTTTTCTTTCTGTCTTGTATTGCGAGCGAAGCACTCAACTGCCTGAACTTCAAGCTTTGTACAGCGGAAAAAGGAAGAGGAAGAATAGTAGTAAATGCTACGTCTCTCGTTGGAAACCGTTCAACACGTGAAGCACGCACTTTCAAAGTATGGAAATAAGAAGGGTAGAACAAAACAGAGCATATTTCCATCCGTCCTCTTTCTCTCTTTCGGTCGTGTTACATGTTCCAAGCATTCAACTTTGCGTTCAGTAGTACATGCTCGATGGTTGCAACAAGGTTGTAACTACAGAATGTATATATTGCGGATCCTATGGAAGCAATCCAATGAGCTTTGAAAAACTGTGCTTCCCTTCGCCATTAAATAAAACGCTCTGTCTCTTTTTAAGAGTGAGCCAACTCATAGGATCCGCAGTCTTTATATTTAATTTATATGTCTATGGTTCGTCAAATTTTTTTTGTCAAATATAGTGAACAGGGCTGTCAATTTGCCAGTAATTCCTGGCATTTGCCAGGAATAATTAGCTGTGCCAGTAATTTTGCCAGGAATACTATCGTGTCTGGGATTTGCCAGGAATAGATGTCTGTACTCAGAAATTGATAAAATATTAGGGCGAAATGTACATACAATTGATGGCAAGTGTATGAAAATCGATAAGATGCCCCATCTTTAAAATTAAATCTCTCTACTATCTCTTTTTGCTTCTCAGAGTGAGTCCACACGATACCAAAAATTTCGGCGGCAGCGTAGCGTAATAAGACATATGTCAAATTTCAAGCATTGTGATTTGTTAGATTTAAAAAAGACAAAGACCGAAGATTTCCCGCCTAAATCCGCCTTTTCCAAGGTCATTACGCCAAATCATGTTTAACTTTTCAGCGGACTGCTTTAAAAATGGCGGAAACTGTTTATTTCCAATATTTTGTATGAAAACATAACCTATGTTTTTTTTTAAACTTTGTTGTTTTATTTATATATTTTATTTAGCGAGTTTTGAAATAATAGATATTTATGAATTATGTTAAATTGTTTTAATTTATTAAAAATGCTTGTTACCGAAGATCATTACTGCTTGGTCCTCAAAAAAAAAAAAAACGATTTTAGTTCATTTTTTTATTAATTTTATAACAATTGCAATAATACAGGTGTTCATTATATAAATTAAAGCTTATGAAATAAAGGCCATTATATAATACAATTTCTATTCAACGACAACCTGTGATATCGAGACACTAATCCACAGACATGCCCTTAGCTATGGTTACCAGATCAAATAATGAGTTTTCCTGACAATATCCCTAATGTTTCTGTAAATATCCGGACATTTTATCTGAATGTTGTATGTTAAGGCAGTGAGATTTTCAAAATTTTTGCAATCAAAGCATCAAATGCCAATATAGAGTGAGTCTTCTCATTAATGAGAGCGTAGTGGACTAAGGAGAGACAGACTGTCTATATTGTTATAAGCTTTGCCTTTCGCTGCCATCAATGTTATAACTTTGCTAGTTCGATGAATTCAAATAAATCTTCTAATATTACTTTTTTAATATTTTATTATAATGTTCACTAAATCATGAGGTAACAACAGTTTTTGTTCTTACTTACTAATTTAATGTTACTATTGTAGTTTTTTGATTTTAGTTCCTCTCGTTTCAATGTTCATGTCCTAGTTACATTCTATTCTGAATCTAAATTATAGATTTGACAGTCATAGGCGTACTAACAAATATAACTTATAACTATTTACATGATTACTTAAATGAAAAAGTGTATATTTATGGGACGATGACAATATGAACAAAACTAATGGTCTCTGTAAAAAGTAAAGTTTTAGAGTTTCAGAGATTAAGGCATGCTTTTGTTTGAACCTATTAGAACATAAATTTACTTAAGATATAACTATTTCTTAAGGGAGTATTAAATATTAGACTATAATTATCTATTAATCCATAAGAGTAACTTAAAAATATATATACTAATTTAATAATTAATAATTTGTAGTAATAGTTGGTTTACAACAATGTCTTCTGTTAAGGTTCTACTCTAGACACAATTTAACTTAAAGAACATATCATGTGAAGAATGTCATGAAATAGTTAAAAAAGTCCAGCAATTGCCAAAAGAAACATCAAACAATAAAAAGTATGAAACTAAATTTATTAATATACTAAATTAACAATTCACTCATTTTGGTAACGTTTAATCAATTTATTTTTTCTCACTAGAATGATTAATAAATATTTTTTCATTACTTATATTTTCCTCTTTTAATTTCAAAAAAATACTGACAATTGCAGTTTTTTCCTCTTTCTCCCTAACGAGGGGCTAAAATTTCAGACATATCAGGAAAATTCCTGTCGTCTGGTAACCCTACCCTTAGCAAATTTTATATAAACCTATTATAAACAATTAAAAAGTAAAAATTAACATTAATGGAAATTTAATAACAGAAATCCAGTTAGTGTTATACGTAACATATTCTTCTAAAAACTACAAACAATTGTAATTATTAAAACGATTGTTAAAATGACACTTTATATTAAAACTCTCGTCTTTGAACTCTTTAGCAATTCTTTACCAGGTAGAAGTGGCAAACTTCGGAAATAAAACTTGCTTTAAAGAGTCTCATATTATCGCACAAGTAACATGACTAATTTCAAAAACACTGTTTACCGACTCGGAATTCGCACTGTTGCTTTCACATGCTGATTTCATCAGCTAAATATCACAATGTTTTTTCAAACCTTGTAATAAGGGTATAGCTGTACACATTTCCATACCGTGTTTCCTATTTATTGGCCCAACAACAGGTTTTCAAACTCACCAAGAGTAACAGGAAAATATTTTTAAAAAATCAGGATCACTTTCTCGCATTTCTTGAATTAAATCATTAGTATGTCCAAGCCTTTCTCCAATGTTTTTCTCAAAAACAGATCGGACCTAGTAGCGACGACTTTTCCGTTTCTTTAATAAAGAATATATTAATAATATCCTTATCTTTTGTAATTTTTTCTTTAGTTTTCTTTTTCTACATAACAACATTGCTGCAATTATTTTTTTTATTTTATTTCATTTTAATTTATACATAAATAAATATTATCAAAAAATCAGAAAAAAGTTAGGTTACCACAAAAAAAAACATTACGACTGCACGACTGCACGATAAAAATTCCCCGTGTGGACGAGACATTTTTAACATAAATGGGCGTAATACGCCTACGCCGAAATTTTTGGTATCGTGTGGACTCACTCTCACATGTAGTTATTTTTTCTTTATTTTATGGTTTTGCAGTCTAAAATTTAAAGGATGGACAATCTTATTATTATCTGTCTTTCTCTAATATTCAGTTTAATTGAGCAATATCAGCTTTTTCTTTCACACACATTTTGCCAGGAATTGCCAGGAATAAATATAAAACTTGCAAGTATTTTTCTGTGGAACATTTGACAGCGCTGATAGTGAAGTAGAAAAAGCAACCTAACCTTAGTTTCTTTTGCTTATACCGCTTATAAAGTTGGTCAAAGGAAGTAAATTCAAATTTTTTGAGTTTTTAATTTTTTAGGGTAGGTGCTCAGATTTAGGTATTAGAACCAAACAATTAGAACTATGGCAAATAATGAAAATAGCCCAAAAATACCTCATAGTCGAACAAATGACGAAAAACAAGATGAGGTAAGCCTTAACAATTTTCAAATTTTTTTAAACTGTTTTTTTACTTCAACGTGGTTTTCAGAAACTATTGGAGCCATTTAGCTATATTTTGCAAGTGCCTGGAAAAAATGTAAGGGCGAAACTAGCCAGAGCTTTTAATTAAGATTAAAATTCAATGATAAAACTGATGGCAATATGGATGCTCCACATAATAGTGTGTTGGGTCCATTAGGTAATCCTTGAAATTGGGGGAAATCTAGCAAAATTACTTTTTTTTATAAAAATTTCGATACTTAATCTCCTATTTTAAGGTGGGAGAACACGATTCTGACCTTGATTTGTCACTATTTTTACTGACTTTTCCTTTTTCTTGTTTCCTTTATTGTCGTTATTGGGGCATTTAGGAAAGTTCTCACAGTTGTATGGGATAAGTGTAAGCATTGGTTTCTAATTTGAATTTTAAAAATTCATAAAGTTGATTACCCAGATCTTCCCTTGCTACTTGTTTTAATTAGTAAATTAGCCTGTAAGGAAAATTTTTTAAATGTACATATTTCATACTATAAACAAATATTTTTAAAGTGATTTTTGGATAAATGATGAGGGGACACATAAACTAGATTTAAACTTAAGAGTTCTAAAAGTTATTTTTCTCTTTTTGACAATTATACCAGCTATATAAAATTTTGAAAAATGTTGGGGCTAAAATATGAATTAAGAGCTTCAAAATATATATTCCGGAAACGAAAAGTAAACAAAAACTAATTAGATGAAACAATCCTGTAACAAGACAAAGTGAAAAGAATGGAAGTTAATATATTTCATGGGATTTATCCGTATTTTCAACATATTTTAATGGTACTTGCTTACCTGAATTATAGCATTTAATATTTTACGAACAAGAGGTTGTTGGTAGATGGAGAAGTTTAATTTTGAATTTACACTGTCATACGTTTTCAGGATTCTTGGGTACCAGAATTTAAAAATCATATCAACTGAATGATATGTATAATTATATCAGAATAAGAAGTCGGCACATGGGTGGAATATTTAGTTACAATCAAAAATAGTGACTTGGCTTAAAAAAAATTGTTATACGAGTTCAACTGAGCAATTAAAGCACATCACATTAATGATGAAGGAAGTTCTGGGTGAACAAATTTACTAATATTTTTATATGTGTACTTTGATATAATTTTATTGACAACCATGCAGTCACTAAGGTTTCACACTTTATTTTCAGGGTATTGTTCCTTTGTAGTCAGAAGTATGTTTTACTAAAACTGACAAACATTTTAAACATTTCCTGAATCACTTAAAAAACAAAAGTTAGAAACAAATATGACAAAAAAATGTTATGTAGTAGAAAATAAATAACAGTAGAGCTGGAGTCAACTATGTTGTTTTTAAAATCAACAATTCAATTTCTAAAAAGTGCCACTAATAACAATTAGTTATAAAAATAAGCATAACTCAAAATTTACCTCTATAGGATTACAATTAGGCAGCTTCCTTTTAACATAATCGTAAGTAAATTTAATCCAATCTTGGGCTATAGGACAGCTTCTTATGTGGCGGAATTTAGGACTCTGCATACCTGAAGAAGAAGGGTGATTCTCCATATCCTAAAACACAAATGTAAGTTGCTAAAAGTGGCCTCTTTCATATAGATTATAGGTTGGAAAAATGATAGGGTCCTGTATACTAGAGAGTACATTATACTAAGAATGGAGCTACGATTTCATTTTCTTTTCCAAAAACTACCTTAAAGTACTCTAATAATCTTCTAAATCTTCACTAAATCCAATAAATACCTAGAAATCTAAAACGTTCCCTGTAAAAATAACTAAAAAATTTGTGAATGTGTACTATTTTGTTCATCTTATTTTTTTCTTCCAAAATTAAGCATTTCAGGCATATGTTTCAAGGAACAGTTTCCCTTGTTTTCAGCTATTGTATTATTCTTTGTTATAATATTTTAAATATTTTTAATTACATTCTGTACAAGCTGTATTAACTAATCATAGTGTACACATGAGTTTGAAATACTGTGTATTTTCATAAAGCTCGACAGAATGTTGCTTAACGTTTTCGAAAGAGATTCTACAAGAAAAAACCTCTTTATTGGTTACTTACCGGTATATCAAGCTGATTAAAATTTTCCATATGTACATCCATACCCAGTTAGAAAACCTAAATAAATCCAATAAAAACAAGCACTAATAAAGTGTTTTTATTATAATAACGATATTCTAAAATTTATAGGCTATCAAGTGTTTAAAGTCACAAACACTAAACACTACAATATTAAATAGCGGCACAAAGTTTCTAAACTATTTTATATCGTAATATAATAAAAATATCGCAACGTTGTGGACAAAAATGCCTTTAATAATATTGTTTGCCGTTATTATAGGACAAAATAAAGACACAGTTAGTCTGAGGCAAGGTTATGTAAATAACAGCGGCTTTCTTTTGTGTTCCTTGCTCCTGACCTGTGATATCTTTTATCTCTTTCATTATTTATTAAGAGAAACAAGGAGGGAAAATCATCAGTATTTTCCGATTTATGTTATGTCTGGAGTAGATACGGAGTAGATAAGCATGTTAACGTTCATATTTTTATACAAATATTAATGGCATATTTTGAAAAATTATAAAATTTTAGATAATAAAACATGTTAAAAATTATGAAATAAGTATAAATGTTGTTTCAATTGTAAAAATAACTTATTTTTCTCTACTCCGAGAGGAAGACAGAAAATCGAAATGAACGACCCTAGTTATATTTATGAGGAACATTTTTTTTTGATGTATGGCAACTAAAAACCGTTACAATTACTAAATTTTTAAAGATATACAGCGTTTTGAGTATAGTTGGATCTTTAACAGTGAAGATCGTGTACAAGAACTCTTTTTTGCTTTTGAAATCATGATGATCTTGACTAACAGGGTGAGTTATTTTAATCGCTAACCTTGAATATCTTCTAAAATAAAAAAGTCCAAGAAAATTATTTTGGATAAAAATTGTAGGTTTCTGAGAGATAAGTCCAAAGGTGACCTTGGCTTTGACTTTGAGAGTAACCCTTAGGGCATTTCAAGGTTATGTAGGCTTTTAAATATGAATCCTAATTTTTTATTATAAAAATGGATACTACGGAAAATTTAACGTTGAACTGCCCTCAGGGGGTTGTGAAGGTGGTTTTCGCTTCCACAACTACGGGACTTGACGCCCCCGGGGCCCCAGTCATGTTTGTGTATGTCCTGTGATGTTTTAAATGTCAACTGTTCTCGGAGTGTCAGTGGTTGTTGAGGATGTGCCCTCCGGCCGGCCAAGTGGCAGGGGACCGCACTAAAAACCCCCCCAAGTTAGGGTGTCTCCGAGTAAGGTTCAAAAAAACCTAGAGTGAATCTCTGGTAGTTTCACCCAATATCACTAATTATAACAGATTTTTTTACAGTTAAAATGGCGGCTCATTTGAAGAGATATCTCTCTTCTTAATTCATAAGACACATCAGGGATGTTTCGGTATTCTTAAGAATATCTCCAAAGTTAGAAGTGACAATCTATTAATTAAAGTCAGTAATGAAAATCAGTCTAATATCGCCCTTAAATTAGATAAACTTCACTTTTACGACGTAGAAATATCACCTCATAGTGCCCTAAACACATTAAAAGGTGTCATCACGTGCCAAGATCTCTCATATTGCTCAGATGAGGAAATATTATCTAATCTTGAGGAACAGTAAGTAACTAGCGTATTTAGAATACCCTCTCTTTACCCGATAAAATTAAAGCAGGGTACCTATCAGTCAGAGTGAAAATCATATATCCGTTCTTTTTCGTTGCTACAACATTTAGGACATGTTGCAAGCAAGTGTAAATCCCCACCTACATGCCCATTCTGCGGGCTCACAGCACACTCTGACACTCCATGTAACCTAAAACCCATCTGCGGCAATTGTCAAGAGGGGCACTTCCCTGATACAAAGGCTGCAAGGTATAAAAAAAGAGTTTGAGGTACAGAAAATACATCCATGAATAAAATCCCCTATTACGAAGCAAAGAAAATCTATAACGACTTAAATCCCAACTTCATATCGTCATACATCTCTATAGCAGCAAAGAATACAGTCCCTATTATTCAAAAAGTATCTACGTATACTCAGTACGAAACCTCACCACTAGATTAACCTTTACCCCCACTTCCTCTCACTAACACTACTCACCAACTCGCCTCCTCCTAAATTCTTCTCAAGAACTCCCCCCCAAACCCCCTTCTACCCTTCTCCCCCTCTCCTAAATACACCTTGAAACTACTCCCTCAAGCAACTAAACTAATACCTACAAGTAAACCTTCTACACCAAAAACACCATATCCCTCAAAATCCACCCCACCAAAAAAGAACAAAAAAGTCAAAAACAAAACCTCCCTCCGAATAAATTAAATCTAAATCCAAGTCCTCCACACAAAAATCTTCAACAGAATCCTTTGAAATGATGGTCGAAGATAAATTAGAACATAAATTTTCAATTAACTACAGCAATACAAATAAACAAACAAAAATAATGTTTCACACAATCAACACTGAAATTGCAATGGGTTGAATACTCATAAAGATGACCTCATGTTAGTAATTAAACAATTTCATATGCAAATAATCTCTGTTCAAGAGATCAACATTAAACCCTCGGAGAATCCCTACCTAAGAAACTTCAACATAACGCTTAAAGATCGGCTAGACTGCGATAGAGCCTCTGGTGGCGTAGCAATCCTTACCAAATCAGGTCTACCCTTTTCGGAACTGGAAATAACAACTGAACTTGAAGCGGTAGTTATTACCGCTTATTTCCCCAATAAGATTACCTTTTGCAGTATCTACATCCCATACTCAACCCAAATGGAAAAAACTACATTAACCAATCTGACAGAACAACTTCTCTCCCCATTAGTTGGGAACTTTAATGTACACAACTTCGTTTGGGGCGCTATTCAGACCTGGAGAAGATGCCAAAGCATAGAAGAATAGACGAACAAATCGTACATATATTTAATGATAGTTCCATACCTTCATTTCTGGATCCTCCGCTAGCATATTTTGTCTAGACCTTGCACTAAGTAGTACCTCTTTAGCAAATACATTTACGTGGAAAACTGCAGAATATATTTATGATAGTGAATACATCCCTTTCATTATGCATTTACCCACTTGGGAACATTCCCAAGCCCAAACCCCTACCTTCAAGGCTGACTGGACAAACTACGCCAACGCCTTAAACTTGCTTAATCTCTCTAATCTTACTTTTCAAACGCTATCTACAAAGCATGTGAGCCCAGTATTCCTAGATTCAAAACTCCTAAGGGGTGGTGGACCAGCGAATGCAAACAAGCTATAGAAAATCGTAAAAAAGCTCTTAACAGATTCAGAAGACACCCAAACACCGTCAACCTAGTAGAATTTAGATAGTTAAGAGCTCTCTCAAAAATGAATGAAGCCAAAAAACATCTTGGAACAAATTTATGGTTTCTATTGACACGACCAGCAGGGAAATATAGAATAAAATAAACAGCCTAAAAGGGAAACTTTCTAACAGCATAATAGGCGTCATCCAAAATGAACAACTAATCTCTGACCCTTCCACCATATCACAAATTTTTGCCTCCCACTACTCATCCTTACGCGATTCCAATCAAAATATCTCTCTGTTGCATAATTCATCCACTCTCCTTCTCTCTTATGATTTTCCATTTACACTTACTAAACTCTACTTTTCCCTCAAAAGCAGCAACATTAGAATTCCTATGATTGAAAATCTTCCTCACTCAGAGCTAAATGCACTTTTTCATACATACAATCGAATTTGATCAACTGAACGAATTCCGCAACAGTAGAAACAATGTCATTGTTCTCATTCATAAATCAGGTAAACTTCCTGAATCCTACAGACCCATTTCCTTAACCTCTCATCTTGATAAGTTATTAGAGCGAATGATACATTCGCGATTGCTGTGGTACCTAGAGAAAAATGAAATGCTTATCCCAAAATAATTAGCATACAGACTCAACGATCTTTCATCGACCACTTCGCAGGTCTTGAAATTGAAATACAGAACTCTTTTCGCCTTCGCAGACATCTAACAGCCGTTTTTCTGGACATCAACAAAGCTTTCGACAAACTTGACAGGAGTGTCATCAGTTTACTTACCAATATTATCATAATGGGCACTATGCTATCATATATCTAAAACTTCCTGCACAATGGACCCTTTGCTTCTCTTGCTCTCTCATAACCTCTCTCCCTCGCCCCTCTCCCCTCTCCATATCCCCCTCCCCTCTCATGTCTCCTCTCCCTCCCCTCCCCTCCCCTCCCCTCTCCCTCTCCCTCTCCCTCTCCCTCTCCCTCTCCCTCTCCCTCTCCCTCTCCCTCTCCCTCTCCCTCTCCCTCTCCCTCTCCCTCTCCCTCTCCCTCTCCCTCTCCCTCTCCCTCTCCCTCTCCCTCTCCCTCTCCCTCTCCCTCTCCCTCTCCCTCTCCCTCTCCCTCTCCCTCTCCCTCTCCCTCTCCCTCTCCCTCTCCCTCTCCCTCTCCCTCTCCCTCTCCCTCTCCCTCTCCCTCTCCCTCTCCCTCTCCCTCTCCCTCTCCCTCTCCCTCTCCCTCTCCCTCTCCCTCTCCCTCTCCCTCTCCCTCTCCCTCTCCCTCTCCCTCTCCCTCTCCCTCTCCCTCTCCCTCTCCCTCTCCCTCTCCCTCTCCCTCTCCCTCTCCCTCTCCCTCTCCCTCTCCCTCTCCCTCTCCTTCTCCTTCTCCTTCTCCCTCTCCCCTCTCCCATTTTTTGCGGAAAAAATTGACTGTGTAGCATTATACGACGAATCATATTTTCTCGAGCTGTAAGTGGAGTTGAATAAACTATGTATTTTATCTTTTTCAACCGGTAAACATTTAAAACTATTAAATCTGGTACCTGACTGGCCACTAAAACATTGTAAGTTCTATCCATCTATTCTTATGTTGGTTGTTTTGGGTATAACTTGGTGAACAGCAGGCGTGTTGAAAATATATGTTTCTTCTTATCGCCAGTGCTACTTCTTCAAAAGCAACCGGCAATTGGTTCATAAAAAAATTTCATATAAATTGCTCCAACTCAACGTTCGTCAAATACAACGCCATCTGATGATTATTAAAAATTAAGTAGAGCTTTTTTACCTTTTAAATAACACCCTTCATTAAAATCGGAGCAAGGTCAGGAAAACTGGACTTTTCAACTTCAAAGGCAGCACCGCCAAAGCTGTCGCATCTGCAAGATGATAATGGCTGTAGTTGTGTTTTGTATAAATAAATAAATTTCTGCACACTGATAGAAATGCTTAGAAATATATATATATATATATATATATATATATATATATATATATATATATATATATATATATATATATATATATATATATATATATATATATATTTGCAATAATACGCAGTAAATTATATTTTTTGTAAGAAAAAAATATTTTGTTTCTTTCAGCGGCTTATGAAAGCAAAAAAAATTAAAACGACCCATTTAAGAGGAAAAAATATAAGCTTTAAAGTCCTCTATGTAAATTTTTTTTGGAAAGTTGTCATTCATGCACATAGTTATTAAAAAAAATGCTTTACCATTTTAAATTTTTTTACGCCATATCAATTTTTGATATATGTGCATGATATGATGAGTTAAGCTCGTGCATGTGCGAAGTTATTAAACTTTTTTTTTATGTATCATAACTAAGCAATTATTACTTTTAGCCGACAACCGATGAATGATAAAACACTAATCGAAAATACTCCTTACTTTATATATGAGTATAGTTGGAGGTGCTGAAACCCATCAAAAAAATTACAATTAAATTGAGAAAATTCCCCGACTTTTTAATCAGATTAGGTAATCAATTATGATCAATTCGTGACTTGTTAGATGGTATATTAATTTTTTTTATTCTTTCTAGATGAAGTACTATGTTCCCAGAGCTAAAATTGCAGTCATCTGAAGAATAGTTGTAGAAATTGTTACCATCGGCATTGTGTCAAGCGATTTCAAGTAAGTTTATCAACTTATATGACTAGTGTAAATTCAGCTTTATTTAGGAAAATTGAAGGTAAAAAACATGGTATGAAGGTTTAGAATCATCAAAAGCAGAAGTTGCTTCCCGAAATAAGCAAAGATAACGGTTTTTTTATACCATGTATCTGTAGGGTTTAAAACCTTGTTGATTTTTGTTGCACTTGTCAAGTTAAGCCCTTTCAGCCCGATTGGCTAAAGAAGGTTTAAGACTTAAATCCGATCTACTAAGTCAGGTTTGTATTGCTCATTTCAATGTTATAAATTGTATTATATATGGTGTCTCTAAAAGGTCTTTACAAGACTAGCGCAAATTCTTTAAGTTAACATAAAAGGATCTAGCCTAGTTAACCTTGTTCCAGAATTTGGTAGTTTCCGAAATATAGGATGTTAAAGTTATAATTTTAAAGTTTTTTTCTTAATATTTATATTAATTACAGTTTGATTCTAGTTAAAAAAAATTTATTCCTTGACAACTTTTATCCAAAAAAGTTATACCTAGTAGGTGTAGTTTCGAACAGCCAGTTCTTAAATAATCGCATTTGATGTTTTATTACGTACTTGTTCATTATGTAAATTTGACATACGCCTTCTTGTAAACCAATACTTCTTAAGCTTACTTTATAATTTATGTTTTAAGCAAGAACTTGTGGTTATTAATTCAAACTTTATCCCTAACACAATAAAATTTAGAATCGTATGAAGATCATTATTTTTAAATTCGCGTTCCCTTATTAAAAGTGAAGTTCAAGGGGGATTCACTCTAAATTTTGAAAATGTGGAGTTAGAAAGAAACAGTGTGTGTGTAAAATAAAAGTCCGAAAGAACAACAAACAATTTATTAACAATAAGTGTTGAAAATGATTTTATACAAAAATTAAAATGACACTACTAAAAGGTGTATCCTTATCTTGAAAACTATAACACAGTACGTCCTGTTAGAATTAGAAATTAAAATTTCTTCATGGGTATTAAAAAAATTAAAGAATTCTTTTGTACCAACCCTGTGGTATGTCAAAACGGAAATCAGTTGACCTTCTAAATTAAAAAAAAAAACTATATGACATTTAGAAATTAAAGTTCACAATAGTAATAAACAAGAGAAGAAAGTTAAAATAGTACTACAACAAGAAAAGAAAGTTGGTCAAACATTAGCTGAATACAAATGGTACTTTTTAGTAGATAGGCACACAAAGATATAATAAGGTAAGGCATCCTGTTACCTTAAGACGATATGTGCTAATTGTGTTTTAAGATAATTTGTCTACTGCAAAGACGTAACAAGGTAAGATAGGAAGAATAATCGAGTTCCTTAAACTTAGAACAGACTAGCGGGTGGTCAAAATTCTACAGATAAGCTTCAAATAAGCCAAAGATAAAAGATAAAAATTAAGACTTATTTCCAGTGCCCCTGCCAAAGTAGGTTGGAATTCGAGTATACTTTTTTATATGGTTTGGGCACCTATATACTACATAGAGTCTTTGTCAGCCAAATTCCCTCAGATAAGCAAACTATTAGCTCAGAAATTTATAAATTGTACAATGACAGGTCCTTTTAAAATAATTTTACCCTGGTAACAGTTTTAACAGTTAAAACTAAGTAGCATAACTTTTAACACAATATTAGGTTGCCAAAATGCTTGAGAAACAGGTAGTATTAATAAATAAAATAGGTAATTCAGACCAGCAACAGGTTTTTAAGATAATTTTTTAGCACTTGTGTGAAGATGGTCGATCATGAATTAAGGAAAAATTGCTGTAAAATGAACATTATCGTTAAAAACCAAATAATTTCTTGCTCTGCAGAAATATTTAAATATGCTTAAATCAAAAAAAGGTAATTTGTACCTCAGAGTCTGCTAAATTTTGAAAAAAAAAACTCAAGGGAACAAAGAAACTTACCTTGGTCTTTTGTAGTCGGCAAAGGAAGAAGACCTAGGGCTCATGATTCTGGTCTTTCACCACTGAAAAGAATGTCTGACAGATTTTAACAAAAATGGTGAGAGAAGCAAACCGGAAAGAGTCTAGTGACTAAACTAACAAAAATTATCCAAAACTCTTTTAAACTAAATAAGTTCAGTTTTAGAAAAATACCTTTTTTCTTTTTACTGAAACACCCTTTTGAAGACAAAATCTTGACAAATGGTTCAATGAATTTTTACTTGCAATCGATAATCACCAGTTAAAAGCCGATGTAACGGTGTTAGAAAAAATAGAGTGAGGATATTACAAAAAATCTTGTAACACATTCATTAGAAAATATTTTTTTTATGAAAATTTACATCATCTCTGTTGATTAATGAAATCACAGAAGCTTAGTCTCAAATCGAAGTTGAAAGGTAAACGCTTTTGTACTATCTGGAGGTAGAATCGATGTAAGAGCTATTCTCTTAAAATCATATTTATTGCATCTTTGGAAACTCTAAAATTCCAAATCCAAATGTCAGGTGCCTAAACAAGGATTTTCTTGAACTCGTTGACCATGTTAGTGAGTTCCTCAACCTCCGGTGTCGTTGTAGTAATATTCCATCCAAAATCAGTCATTGCGGTTGCAAAAATCGGATTCTTAAAGGCACCTCTCAACAGCGGCAAATGTATGGTCGTTAGATACGCGTCTATTTGGAAATTTGTCTCTACACTCACCCACTTCTGATCATTTCCTTAACAATAACCGGAAATTAATATCATTTCAGCGATAGTCTAATGTTCAACACTAACAAAAAATTAATAATTAAACTATAAATCTTAATATTAAATGATAAAAGTTTGATTGAACCGTGTGATGATAGTTTTTTGGAACTAGTGACGATACTTGTTATTGGCAACTCGGTGTTATGTAAATTTTTATTGTTTTTGGCATGTTAACCCTTAGACAAGTCTCAATAAAGTATGTAGGGGGCTACGACAACTCTAAGTACGCAATAAAACTTTTAAATTCGATTTTCTCCGAAACGGATGCTCGAAGCGACACCTACTAGTAACTTTTTTAAATAAAATATATCTAGAAATAATAATTTTTATTTAATTAATTTAATATACCAAGGCAAAAAAAGTTATGAAGCTTTAGATGTTGGCGAAATCCTGTTGCGTCCTTTGCAATACACATCAAAACTGTAATCAGATCTTGTTTTCTCATTCTGAGAGACCTCAAAGTAGCAAATTTAGTGCAAATCAAGCTGCAATAAAACTTTAAAAAAGTATAACTTTGATATCCTGTATTTCGAAAACTATCAACTTTTCTAATAAGGTAAGTTGAACTAGATCCTTATAATTTTACCTCAGGAATTTGCACTTGCGTTTTTAATAGACATTTTAGTGACCCTCCCTTTATATCAACAAATAAACCTTTGTATATAGAAACCACAGACAAAAGCCTAGAGATATAAGTCCATGAAATCGGTAAGAGGAATAGTTGTCCACCAAACATAATTTTTGTCTTTGCATTTTCAAGGTTCATAATTTGTTTGACTTATTGTCGCACTTGCCACTTTAAACTTTCCAATGTCAACTAAGACCAATTTTAAAGTTAAATCATGCTAATGAATTCGGGGTTTATTTTCAACATACATGAGTTTTGAAGTTAGTGAATTGGGGGATTAAATTGTTGTTAACGATCAAAGCAGATTTCTCTTCTTTCCGTCTTCATTGACTGTTATCTTTTGTTTTAGCTTAACTTTTGAGTGGATAATCTACAATGACGTCAATAAATGTTCCATCAGATGGAAATTGTTTATTGCACTCCATCGCACTGGCATTCCTGGATCCCACCAGCCACGAAAATGAATTTCAAAGCCGTTTCCAAAAGTTATTTGGGCCTGGATTCGAAAACGAGTGTGAGACATTGTACCAACAATTTCTAGTCAATGCAATTGACTCAAATTTATATAAATACATTACGACAAATAATCAGTGGGAAGCTTTAATAGATAAGTTTAGATTTAATCTGGTAAAATTCATGGAATTACAATCATCAAAATTTCTTTCAAATCCTGTAAATCCCACAGGTTATATACCAAACGATAATAGCTTTTACTGTACGAAATCATTTAATGAGTATTTAGAAATTATATCAAAATCAGGAGTTTGGTTGGGTAGTCTTGAAATACTTGCATCCACTTTTTTGTTAGAATGCTGCATTATTGTCCAGCAACAAGATAAAATTGTTGCAACTTTTAATACACAGTCTAATCTTATTTTAACATTAGTGTTCCTTGAAGAGAAAAAACATTACAATTTTATACTTAAATGTTCTCCTATACCAAAACAAAAAAGAAAACTTCCTATGACTGAATCAGAATTTCACGAAGCTAGTTCTGATTTAGTTCACCAAACCTCAAAAATGAAGAGGCTTAAGTTGAATGAGGCTATTAAAACATACGATGCGTCAGGTGTCAAAAGAGCTTTGCACGGTACTATCTATCAACTAGAGTTGTTAATGTTATTTTTACTTAGAATAGAAAAATTATCAGAAGTATTCTTTTTGGCAACTGAAATGGACATTGCAGAAAAATTTGATGATGTAGTTTTAAAATATAAAATGGAAGGCAACAGTCAGTATAAATGGCGCTTTCTTCAAGCTAAACACAAACAGGATTCAACAAAGCACAAAATTACAATTAAGGAACTTATTTCGTCAAAGGATGATGATTTCAGCCTTCAAAAATACTTTGTGTCTTTCTTTAAAATAAAAACTAATGAGTATTTCCGTGACGCTGAGCTAGAAGACTTTTGTATACTTACCAATACAACTTTCGATTTAGAAATAAATGAAAAAGATAATAAAAATATTAAGGAATTAAAGAAAAATTGGAAAAATCTTTTTGCAGAAAAGTGTGTTCTTCCAGATGGTCATATTCTCTTCTTTGAGGGCGAAGAAACGCAAGAAGTAAGATTTAAACAAGATCCATTAACGTTAAGAGATTTAGGTAACTTTATAAAAGTAGCTCTTAAATATGCAATAGCTAATGTTAAGAAGAAAGGGTCTCAAACGGAACAGTTGTTACTTAACTCTAACATGATTCCGGATATAATAAAACAACAGATGAACTCATTAAGTATAGACGATATTAGTGATACAATACTGGAAAAAATTTTACATATCGAGGAAAAAGTAACAAAGTATGATAAGAAGACACCGAAAGATCAATTTTTTCGACTAGCTGATGATATTTTGGAGTTAACTACTTCTCCTCCACTTTTACTTATTAAAGAGGATTTAATGAAACAAAAAATCGTAAAAAGAGAAGAAAAGGATCAATTCTTCGAACAGCTGAGCCTTCATTTAAAGAACTATATAAAGGAAATGACTAACATAGATGATTGGTTACAAAGTTCAACCAGTGGATATAGTACAGTTAAACTGCAGGATTTAAAAGCAGCTATAGAGAATTTCGATACATATTTTCCTGAATTTGTTTCAAAATTTTGTTTTGTTGTCAACTATCCAAATGTAGATGATTTAAATATACATATTTCGACAGAAATCGGTAATGACGAAAAGCTCCTTACTCCCGACCTGTTTACGAATTCATTTGAAAAAATAATGCTTGACTGGCTCAAACAAAAAGAAGGTGTTTTTTTGTCAAATGAAGAAGGTTATGATATATTTCATAATATTCAAGATAAAATACAAACCTTAAAGGTATCAGGTTTAAGTAAAGCTTATCCAGAAAAACTAAGTAGTTATGATATTAACTTTAAACAAATCTTACCGTGTATTCCAATTTTCTTACAAGATAATGACAATTCATTGTTACATTTAGAATCTACGGAAACTCAGCTGACATCAATCAAGTTGCTAGACACATTAAAAGAGCTATGCAAATATGACGAATTTCACTGGTTAAATAATGAAGATAGTTTTATATTTATCACACTAGACTTATTAATTTTACCAGAAATACAGAAAATTGCAATAAATTCATTTTCTTCAAAGGCCAATAGACAAAATTTGTTTATTGTGGAATGTAGTTCGGATGGAGACAATAATGAATACACAAGGTTATTTCGCAGACTGGGGATAGAAATTAAAAAGTCTCCAAACAGAAAGCTTATTTTCATAGGAAAAGAAGATAACGGCTTTATAAAAAAATTTAAAAATACACGGAAACATGAACATAGAGATTTCACGAATTTTAATGATTTAGATGAGAGTTCTCAAGAAAATATATTATCACAACTGGTAGTACTTCAAGGAAAAGATATACAGTTAGGCCATATTATTGACAATACTTTAGCGGCCAGTTTAATAAATGAAACTTTTCTAACTGCACTTATTAAAAATGATCCAATAGTTGTAATGGGTGATACTATAAAGCCATATATTAACTATAATGCTGATTATTACATTTCACGAAAACTTCAATACCAAATACTAAAAAAATCAATTATCAATTCGGGCTTACCCCTTTTCATTTCAAATATTACAGAGGAAAAGCTTTTAAACTTCAAAGTTAAAAGAGAGAATTTTTGTAAACTGGAAAACTATAGTTTTTTAACAAATATTGTTTTTACCGAGTCAAATGATAAGGTCAAAAATTTGCAAAATTTCAACGAGATATATTGTAAAACAAATCAAAACTCTCTCCATTGGGTTGTTTTTAATAAAGGATCCTTAATATGGAATTCATCAAAGGGCGACATAACCAAAATTTTGAATTATGTTGATTACGAATCTACTAATATGATTTTGGAAGATTCTTTTGAGGAACATGATTCTTCCGGATTTTTGAATATAAATCAGAAACTGATAATTGTAGCCGATAATCCAGGAATGGGAAAATCCACCCTATTGACAAGCGTCGCGTTAAAAATTAAAGAAAATAATCCACATTGGTGGGTGTATGTCATTAACTTAAACGATTTTGGAACTCCAAATCACCCGTATAGTTTAAAAAACATAACATTTGATGATGACGATGTGGATGCAGCAGTAGAATACTGTTCATTTTTAGTAATGCCGGAAATTGACAGTGTAGAAAACAAATTTTTTAGAAAACTTTTTAAAATCAGCCTGCTTACAAAAAATTTGCAACAATATTTGAATGTGGTACTATTATTCGATGGATTCGATGAGATTACACCTACATACAAAGATAAAACAATGAAACTATTAAAAGAGCTGCAAAAAACAAACGTAACACAATTATGGGTTTCAACTAGGTTTCATGTAAAAGATTATCTAGAGACAGAATTAAATTGTCCAGCTTTATTGCTGAATCACTTTACCAACTGGGATAAAGTTCTGTTTTTAAATAAATTTTTAAAATGGCATTTAAGATATAGAGAAACAGATCTTGAAACGGCTCTTAATAATTTAGTTAGTATTAAAAAAACTAACAGTTACGTTAATGAAAGTAACAATGCATTAAATGTATTTATTCAAGATATTTTAAAATTATTAGAAGCTTTGAAAAGTAACTGTAGTATTGAATATAAAAATTATTTAATCGAAAATTTAGACCCTTCGGTGTATTCTTGGATTTTGTTGCTAAAATGGCAGAAGGCTGTAACGAAAAGGAAAGAAGACATAACCTCCAATCCTCTTCACTTAAAGATGTTGGCAGATGTCACTTTTAGGAGGATTGATGAGTTAAAAGAGTTTGATATTCTTTCTTTATACGAAGCATTTGTAAATAGTACATTTGATATATTCTTCAAAGACAAGAAAACCATGGGCGAAGTCTTAAGCGGTAGAATGATTGAAATATCGTCTTCAATGAATTACAAAAAAATACATCAGGAATTAGCACAAAAATTCTTAATTTCACACAGAAATATAAAACTTGCTTTTAGCTTTTTACAAAATGAAATTGATAATTTTGACCAGTTCAGTTATGAATCGAATGAATATAAAATAAATATTGAGCAAATTTTAGTACGCATTGGTCTTGTTTTGTTTGATTCTAGCATGGAGCTTATCTTCATCCATGCTACTTTTGCTGAATACTTTTTATTTGAGTGGCTTGTGAATTATATTCAAGAAGAGCAAGTTCAGGAAATATTGGTTCGTATAATTCTGATTGAGAGTGATTATAGCCTCGCTTGTGAATTTTTTGAAATCTTTCTTGGTAGAAAATCCAAAATGAAAAATTGTATTTTTAGCCAAAAACTCATTAATATTGTCGCGCAACATGAAATAGAAACTTATACTAATAACACAATTTTACATTTGGCTACAATTCGAGATCATTCAAATATAATAAATTTTTTAATCGAACAATTTAAAAATTATGATTTTGAGTATTTAAGTAGGATACTTCTTGCTACTAACAGACGGAGTGAAACTGTTCTAGAAGTGGCAAATTTATATAAAAATGTAAATTGTTTTAAAATACTGTTGAATTTATATGGTTTATATTGTAAAGAATCATTAGATGCCACTTTAATATCTTTAATTCGAAGTTCCTCTATAGAAATAGAAAATGAAAAAAAGGAAAATGATACAACAATTTTCCAACATATTATTTTATTTGCGAAACGGGAACTTCCAATGGAAAATTTTAAAAGACTTTTATTAACTCCAATAAGAACAATTTATTGTGACAAGTATAAAAGAGTAGGAACCTGTAACGTATTACATTTAATGGTCTATTTAAGACAAAAATCAAACCTGGAGTTCCTATTAAATGAGATGAAAGATTGTCCCAATCTTCTTAGAAGACTGTTATTACAGAAAGAATTGAGCGATGACGGTATGACACCATTTTACTTGGCCTTATATAAAAATTATTTAGAAATAGTTAATGTATTTCTCGTATCATTACAAATTAATTTTAAGCTTCTGAATTTTATGTTATGTCAATCAGATATATATGGAAATACACTACAGAGTAAAAATTTGTTAAATAATCCTAAGACTGTTGAATATTTTATACAAGTTTTAAGTCAGAATATAAACCCAATCGATTTTTTAAGGGTAACAAATTTTTTGCTTTTGACATGTAATAACAAAAAAGAAACATTTCTTTCTGTTTTATTTAAACAAAATCTTGATAAATGCTCTTTAATAACATTACTAAATAAAATTGAAATTAGTACAACTTTCGAAGACATGTTGCTTATATCAGTTTACTCTAATAGTGCGATATTTGAATCTATAAATACATTTTTGGATTGGTTCGAAGAATGTATCAAGCAGTCTGTGCATAATGGTAATGATTTTATATTAAACGTAATTAAAAATGTAAAAGAGAAGGTACCACTCGTTTTAGAAGAAACTAAAAACATTACCGAAACAATATCCTTATCTTTGGAAGCAATAAATACCATTTTTGATGGCAATCAGCAATGTCAAAAAATTTTGAATGACAAACAGTTACTCCTGACTGTTACGATTAATTCTTTCATAAATATTTTGGACTTTTTATTACAAAAATCAGAAACAAAAACACAAAATTATGTCCTAAATTATTTAAGTAATTATCCTTGGGTCCTACAAAAACTTGTTTTGGATGTTGATCTATTTGGAACAGTTTTGCATAAGTTAACAATTAAAAATCTATTTGAGCAAATTAAAATATTGTTTAGTCATCTTAGTAATTTTCCTGATATTCTGGAACATTTAATATTAAAAACTAATAGCGTTGAAGACATGGCGTCCCATATAGCTGCTTCAAAGAAAAATGTTGATGTTCTTAATATTATACTCAACCATACCGTTCACATTGACACCCTAGCTTATATTATTTTTGCAACAAATCGAAATCAAAGAAATATTCTTGAAATAGCAATTCAACAAAAAGCTGAAAATCTCGTTAAGCTAATTTTATCAATGTTAGATCGACTAAATCGAAACGATATAATTGATCTAATATTGGGGACATATAAACATACAGAAAGTGTCATTTCGTTTGCATTTAAAGTAAGTACTCCAGATATTTGCATTATTTTATTGCAGTATGTCAGGGAACGTTTTGAAACTTCAAGACTTAAACATATTTTTTTGGATACAAACAATTTACCAACAATAAATTTGGACGATTACGGCAACTTACTTTTTGCGGCAGCCAAACAATCACAATTTGTTGTTTTGGATGTTTTACTAGTATATGTTCAAATGCTTTTTGGTAGCTCTGTTGAGTTTAGGGATTTTTTTTTATCGATCAATCCGAATCAGAACAATTTTTTACATGTAGCTTGCATTTTTGGAAGCCATTTAAATATTAAGTATTTTTTTGAGGAAATATCTAAACTTCTAGATTTGAAAATGATCGCTTCTTTATTACTGACACAAAATAATTCGTCGAAAATGACACCATTGCATAATGCAGTGTTTCACGATCAACTCGCGTCACTTAAAGTGTTATTGTCGTTTTGTGAAAATCAATTATTGGATGTGTATCCGGATTTAACTTGTAAAATATTGCTTGCTGGAGAAATTTCTGGCTGCACACCTCTTACGTTAGCAGTTGAGAAAAATTTTCCAGAAAGTTTTTATATACTCTTGGAAACAGCAAAATCCTTGGATACAAGGCATGCGGGTATATTAAAGGAAATTTTAATTAAAACAAATCATGAAGGAAGAACTGTTCTTCACGACATAATTTTACAAGGCGATAGTGATATGTTGCGTAAATTAATAGATATTTTGGAAGAACAGTTAAATATTTTGGATGAGTTAGTTTTAATTAATGACAATAATGATGAAATAATTTTGCATGCGAATGTTTTTGATGATGATTGTGATATAGAAATGAGAAAACTAATATTTACAAAAATACAAAATGAAACGATAATAAAGTTGTTAACGAAGGAAAATAACTTTGGCTTAACTCCTTTACATAAAGCATACTGGAATTGTGATCCAAATAGTGTGCTAACAGATGTTTACATACAGTTTTTACTAGATCAGATGAATCGGCGAAATCTGCTTGATCAAACATTTTCAAAGCTTCAGCAAGCTTCGTCTGTAGCGCAACAATTTCTAGATGCTATTAAAAATGAAAATGAAGTGGAAATTAAAACAATCTTAGATATGTGTTGCGACTGTTTAAAAGAACTATTTTTAATGCCAGTTCTTGGTCACTTGTCGTTTTTAAAAACTGCCTATGAAACTAATAACGTAGACATAGTAAAAAACTTATTCGAAGTTCTAAAAAACGACTGTAATGTATTCAAACATGTTTTATTGTACAATACGATTAAATTTCCCGCATATTTTGGTGAATTCGAGTTATTTTCTTTGGTAGTGCACTATGCCAAAGCTATCCAAGATGAAAAATTTTACTTCAAGTTGTTGTTAGAATCTGATATGATCTTAACTCTCAAGCAACGAAAAGGAAACAAAAATACAATTAAGTTATTAAAGGAAGAAATAAATACAATTTCAAACATAATTTTAAATGCCGAAGACAAATCACAACTGAAGAGTTTGGAATTTATATATTTACGGACTCTTAGGAATTATATTGAAAGTAACGAATATAACGGTCTTTTTCAGGAAGAATATTCAAATATAGTTAAAAGTGAAATGTCCCGTAGGGACAACTAATTGGGAATGATTTAAATAATGATATTAGGTAAATTATACCTTATGTGACTTTATGCGACTTACTTCCATTTCAAGATGTTATCCCCACATTTTTAAATTAATCCTAAAATACTGATATTTTTTTCTTGTATTTAACTTTTTAAATCTTGTAATCCAAATTTGAATCACTTTCACTTAGCCAATTGTCTTAAAATTTGACATATGTACATAATTTGCCTGCTAATACACTTTTACACTTTTATTTAAAAGAATAATCTAAGATGACGGGCGCATTTTATCACTTATGACCTGATTCAGCTTAAAATTGACATCTGTGGATTTTTAGTGCCCTTAAGTATAAATAGTTGGTCTAAATTTAGAAATTCAATAAGGTTGATTCAATATGGCGAATGAGTTCTTAATTATAGTTCGATTCGATCAAAAATCGATATTTGAAATTATTCGAAAATGCTGAGTATGAATTTGATGCTGACGATGTTTGTCTGATCCATCCAAGCTAATACAAGATGAGCAATATGCTATGCTAAATAATGAAGAGGTGGTTAAATAAAGATTTTAAACTAGCAACTTATTTAAAATGCACTCAAAGGGAAAAATATCATTTTAGTAAGATGTGTAATATAAATTATTCAGTCAATAAATCAGCCTCTCCTGCTATTCTAAAGAATGTATTGACAAAAGTATAATTGGTGGTAACAAAATAAATTATTTCTGCATTACTTATGTCTGTAACAGATTGAAAAACTTATCGTGTGATGTCTGTAGATCAATAAATTGTTAGTTTTTAGTGTGCATGATACTTAGCTCATAACTGCGGACTGTATCACGCTGGATAATATATGTGTCATTATTATCAAAATCCGGTCAATCTGGTGGCATATCTGTATCACTACTTGTAGTCCTAGAATATTCTGTGTTTAACCGAAATACACCTCGTAACAAATTTTTAAATATATTGCTCACACAGCTAAAGCAGATAAAATTTAATTTGAATTTAGTCACGAAAATTTTTATACTTCTTTACTTCTTGACAATATATCTGTTGAAACAAACAGGCTGATTTATGAATTGTAAAATTTATGTTGCCCATATAAGAAAAATGTTGTCTTTTCCTTTTAGTGAATTTTAATTAAACCTTTTTTGAAAAAAGTTTCTTTACTTTTATTTATTTCATAGATTCTTTCTCACTCAATTAAATCCATGGAAAACTTTTTTGTTTAAAGATATTATTTTACTCCTTACCTACCGCCCCAAGAACCCTGCAATATTAATTTTAGATGAAACCGAAAAATGTAAAATTTTTAGTCCCTCATATTGTATCTTATCAACCTAATAGTTGAAAAAAATTAACTTCATATTCGTAATACACTACCCCTCAATCTACTAAAACCAAATCTGAAAAAATACGAATAAGGTAAAATTTTCAACCCACCATATTAGATCCGTCATATTGAATTTCAAAAAAATGATTTTAACGTCTTACTCTAATCTAAATCTAAACACTTCAAAGCCCCCTAGTACCAGTTTTAGATGAAGTCCAGAAATTTAAAATTTCTAAACGGTCATATTACATTTGACATATTAGATTTTTTTAAAATAATTTTATTTTAGCTATTTACATTCTCAAAAATGATTCAATTCCACATTCGAACAAAATCGAAAAATGTAAAATTTTTAGTCAGCTATATTGCGTTCGCCATATTGAATCCAGAAAAAATAGTATTAAATTCATAATTTACACCCTCAAGAACCCTCTATATCAGTTTTGGAGAAAGTCGAAAAATGTAAAATTTTTAGGACTCCATATTGAATCCGCCAGATTGAGTTTTTCAAAAATATTTTAATTTTGTAATTAACACTAACAAAAATCCCCCAATACTGACTGTAGACAAAATCGAGAAATGTAGAATCTTTAATTCTCCATCTTAGATCCGCCATATTTAATTTTTTTTAATAATATCAAATTCGTAATGTGGAATCATATCAATTTTGAAAAAAAATCGGACAAAATTAATTTTTTATCCACCATATTAGATACGCCATATTGAATTTTTTAAAAATAATTTTAAATTCGTCATGTGTAACCCGGAAAACTCTCCCGTACCAATTTTGGTGAAAATCGGACAAAATTGATTTTTTCGTCCGCCATATTGAATTTTATAAAAATTATTTTAGATTCGGTATGTGTAACTTCGAAAACTCCTTCATACCAATTTTGGAGAAAATTGGACAAAATTAATTTTTTTGTCCGCCATATTAGATCCGCCATTTTGAATTTTTTTAAAATAATTTTAGATTCGTTGGGTACAACCCCGAAAAATTCCTCCATAACAATTTTGGAGATAATCGGACAAAATTAATTTTTTTGTCCGCCATATGGGATCCACCATATTGAATTTTTTAAAAATTATTTTAGATTCGTCATGGGCGACCCCGAAAACTCCTCCGTACCATTTTTGGAGAAAATCGGACAAACTCGATATTTTGTCCGCTATATTGGATCCGCCATATTGAATTTTTTAAAAATAATTTCAGATTCGTTATGTGAGGTCCTGAAAACTTCCCCATATCAATTTTGGATAAAATTGGACAAAATGGATTTTTTCGTCCGCCATATTGAATTTTTTTAAAACTATTTTAGATTCGTTATGTGCAACCTCGAAAACTCCCCCATACCAATTTTGGAGAGAATCTGACAAAATTAAATTTTTGTCCGCCATATTGTATCCGCTATTTTGAATTTTTTAAAAATAATTTCAGATTCGTTGGGTACAACTCCGAAAATTCTTCTATACCAATTTTGGAGAAAATCGGACAAAATTTTTTTGGCCGCCATTCGTTGGCATTTAAAGTAAGCACCCCAGACATTGCATTATTTTATTGCAGTATGTCAGGGAACGTTTTGAAACTTCAAGACTTAAACAGATTGTTTTTGATACTAACAATTTACCAAAATAAATTTGGATGATTACGGCAACTTGCTTGTTGCGGCAGCTAAACAATCACAATTTTTTGTTTTGGATATTTTACTAGTACATGTTCAGAAAGTGTTATTTCGTTCGTATTTAAAGTAAGCACCCCAAACATCCGCGTTATTTTATTGTAATATGTTAGGGAACGTTTTGAAACTTCAAAACTTAAACAAATTTTTCTGGATACAAATAAATTACCAACATTAAAGTTGGACGATTACGACAACTTGCTTTTTGCGGCAGCTAAATAATCACAATTTCTACTTTTGGATGTTTTACAAGTATATACTCAAATACTTTTTGGTAGCTCTGTTGAGTTTATGGAATTTTTTTTATCGACCATTCCGAATCAGAACAATTTTTTATATGTAGCTTCCAGTTTTGGGAGTCATTTAAATATTAAATATTTTTTTGAGGAAATATCTAAACTTTTAGATTTGGAAATGATCGCTTCTTGATTAGTGACACAAAATAATTCGTCAAAAATGACACCATTACATAATGCAGTGTTTCACGATCAACTCGCATCACTCAAAGTATTTCTGTCATTTTGTGAAAATCAATTATTTGATATGTATCTGGATTTAATTTTTAAAATATTGTTTGCTGGAGAAATTTTTTGCTGTACACCTCTTACGTCAGCAGTTGAGAAAAATTTTCCAGAAAGTTTCTCTATACTCTTGGAAACGATAAAATCCCTGTATACAATGCACGCGGGTATATTAAAGAAAATTTTAATTAAAATAAATCATGAAGGAAGAACTGTTCTTCATGACATAATTTTACGGGGCGATAACGATATGTTCCGTAAGTTAATAGATATTATAGAAGTACAGTTAAATATTTTGGATGAATTAGTTTTAATTAACGAGATTAATGATGAAATAATTTTGCATGCAAATATTTTTGATGATGAGGAAACTAATATTTACAAAAAATACAAACTGACATGTTATAAAGTTGTTAACGAAGAAAAATGACTTCGGCTTAACACCTTTACATAAAGTATATTGGAATTGTGATCCAGATAGTGTGCTAACAGATGTTTACATACAGCTTTTAATAGATCAGATGAATCAGCGAAATCTGCTTGATCAAACGTTTTCAAAGCTTCAGCATGTTTCGATTGTAGCGCAACAATTTCTGGATGCTATTAGAAGTGAAAATGAGGCGAAAATTAAAACAATTTTAAAAATTATTTAAAGTCTTGAAAAACGACTGTAATGTATTCAAATATGTTTTATTGTACAATACGAATAAATTTCCGGCCTATTTTGGCGAGCTCGAGTTATTTTCTTTGGCATTGTAATATGCCAAAGCTATCCAAGATGAAAAATTTTACTTTAAGTGTGACAGAATCACAGACTCCTGCAAATAATATATTGTGGTAGCGTCGGCCATTCCATCTATAATTATCCTGCTGTCACATATTAGCAGCTATTTTAAAAACCCTAAAATTAAATTTTACAGTAACAAAGACACTCTGGAAGTCTGGATGTTCATCTTCTCTCCTGCAGCTTTAGTTCCAAACAACTACGGTTATTTGGGATTACCAAAACCATAACTCAGAACTTCAGGACTCAAGCAAGGCTGCTAATTAGCTGGTCAGATGATATTCTTTGTTTACAGCTCTCACAGCACTACGTCCACGGGTTTAGTCGCGTAAAGGTTTTTAATTAAATTAAATAAAAACAAGTTTCCCAAAACACTTGGTCTATTATCAAAAATAAATAGAAAAACGAATTATTTACAGTAAGAAACTTAAAGTAATAACAAATAACAATTCCTAAGAAACTAACATAATTGCTCTTATTCCCAAATTAAATGGACAACAAAACAAACAAAGAAAACCTTCATTCCCTACGAATATACACGTCACGTAATTGACTAAGACACTGGTCTTAGGTGGTACCGAACGCCGTAAACGACTTCCAGATTGTAACTGAAGTTTAGTATTCCTTAAAAGAGCGTCCTCAAACCTTACACCCCGTACCCTTCTCTCGACACCCCGTGACTCCTGTTAGTACCCATATTACCCCATGGATCCCTGTAAACGTCAATTTGAGTCTCGAAATGTAGAGGATGTTAGCCCTTCTATACCGAAAACTTAATTCCCGAATTGGCCTCTGAGCGTCTTAATCACAATTTTATATAATATTAGAATTGTGATCCAGGTAGTGTGCTAACAGATGTTTACATACAATTTTTACTTGATCAGTTAAATCAGCGATATCTACTTGATCAAACATTTTCAAAGCTTCAACATGCTTCGGTTGTAGCGCAACAATTTCTAGATGTTATGAAAATGAGGCCGAAATTAAAACAGTTTTAGATATTTGTTGCAACTGTTTGAAAGAACTGTTGTTAATGTCAGTTCCTGGTCACCAGTCGTTTTTAAAAACTGCTTAAGAAACTAATAATGTAGACATTGTAAAAAACCTATTCAGACTCTTGAAGAACGACTGCAATTTATTCAAATATGTTTTATTGTACAACAGGATTAAATTTCCAGCATATTTGGGCGAGTTTGATTTATTTTCTTTCGTAATGTGATATGCTAAAATTATCCAGTATGAAACATATCACTTCAAGTTATTGTTATGCTCTTAACTCTCAAGCAATGGAAAGGAAACAAAAATACAAATAAATTATGAAAGGAAGAAACCAATACAATTTCAAGAATGATTTTAAATGCCGAAGAGAAATCATAAGTGATTTGAGTAATTAAATTAGTTAGTTTTTCAGGAATAATATTCAAATATAGTTAAAAGAATCAGTTATCTCGACGGGACTGATTCTTATTACAACTTTTATCCCTTTCAGAATGTTATCCCCAGATTTTTAAATGAATCCTAAAATACGGATATGTTTTTTTTTCTTTTATTATATATCTAACTTCACATATTTAAATCTTTTAATCAAAATTTGATTCACTTCCACTTTGCCAATTGTGTTAAAATTTGGCATATGTACATAATTTGCCTGTGAATACACTTTCATATTTTTATTGACATGACAAATCCAAGGTATCGATCGCATTTTTTTATATATATGCATATATAAGAAGAATCATTAATATACTCTTGTAACCTTTTGTGTGGATTAATTATGAGTAGATCGACAACTTTTTCCTCTGCGAAAAGTCTCGTAATCTCTTCATTCGCTTTCCAATTTTTTCCGTAACACGTCGGTTGCCAGTCGTAAGAAAATTTATAAATATAATTTTTTTCCAATTGTAGGCGTTAGATTATTGAACAAAAAGCGTGAAAAAAAATGTGTGTTATATAGGGTGTCCACCACTCTCAACATGACGATATGATGAATTTTGGAGATTTACTAATAACAAGCTAATTTTTTCAAAATATTTTGATAAAAATATATAAAAACCACTAATGGAATGGTCCGACAAAATACATTTTCCGATTTTCCAGTCCGACGCATTGCAGTCGTCGCTTTTGTGACAGCACGGTATCCATTAATAACATTTTTTTTCTGGTTTTTTTGGTTTTGAATAAGAAAAAAGAATATGATTAACGACTTAGCCGCCAAAAAAAGGTTGAATTTTTCCAGTAAAAAGACAAAAACCGATGTTATAAATTTAAAATACATGTCACATCGCGCTCGTGCACATATGTATTGCACTAGTTACCAACTATGCTCTCAGAAGGGTACACCTTAAAAGCGCGAAATCGAATGCATTCAGAACAAGTTATTGACACAGAAAAATAATTGTGATGATATGATAATTATAGATGGTTTAATAGAATAAGATTCCATTATTCAATCCATTTTTTTGTAAATAAATGACCTACAGTTGAAACTTTTTGAACCCATCGAAATTCATATGTATTCTAAAAATTTCAATTGTAAGTTATTTTTTTACACAAAAATCGTTTAACTAATGGAATAATATTTTATTCAACTATATATAATTGTCATATCTTGAAAATTATATATATTTATATATGTACACTGCAAATAAAATAATCACTTTGGCATGTACACTATCGTGCACACCAAAAAATAAATATTTTTTGTCCGATAGAGGTATTTAAACCAATATTTTTGTTGGTCACTTCGATCACAGATAGATAATAAGATCACAAACTTGATTTCTTTGTCCGTAAAATTTTAATAAACACAGCGCTGTCATGGGGATGACGATTTCAATGCGCCGGACTGGAAAATCGGAAAATGTATTTTGTTAAACAATGTCATTGGTGGCTTTCATATATCTTTATCAAACAATTCTGAAAAACTTTTTATCCGTAAATCTCCATAATTCATCATATCGTCATGCTGAGAGTAGTAGACACCCTTTAGCAACCACAATTTTTGTAGGCCAATTTTTTTCGTGCTTTTGTTACATAATCTAATGCCTACAATTAAAAGAAAATATGTTGATAAATTTTCTTACGACGGGAAAGCGAATAAAGCGATTACGTGAATTTTCCCAGAGGAAAAAGTTGTCGGACTACTCATAATTAAGCCACACAAAAAATTATAAAAGTCTATTAGTGATTCTTCTCATATGTGGGCGAGCTCCAAGACTATGAGGTTCATTTAATGTAGTGGATGAGCTTCGTAATAAAATATGGCGGACTATACTCCGATTTATTTTCGAGATTACTGGATCTAAAGGATATTGCATGATTTTTTTCCAATCCACTCTAGTTAATATAAAGTGAGAAATGTACAGAGTTGAATAACGAACGGGTGATTGAATGAACATTTTAAATAAACTATTTATTTACAATGCACTAAAAGAAAAAAATATAGAATTTTGGTAACATGTATAATGTAAGTCATTCGGTCCTTAATCAGCATATCTGAGTGTTCTATGTATAATCTAAGTTTTTAATATGTTGCTTACACAACTAAGGCAGATGTAATTTCATTCAAATTTACTTACGAGTATTTTTGTCCTAACAACCATATTTTTGATGATATATCATTTAAAACAATCGGGCTGAACTGAAAAATCTATGTTTTACTTCTTACAAAAATGTTATTTTTCCTTGTAGTGAATTTTAGTAAAACTTTTTTTTTAAAAGTTTCCTTACCTACATCTATTTCATATATTCTTTCTCATTCATTTTAATCATTTATTTTTTTAAAAGATATGTTCCAACTCATTACTTAAAAATACAATAAAAATAGCAGATTTCTAGTTGTTTAACATTTTTTTAAGAATTTAGAAAGCATATATTTTTTATTAATTTTAAGTTCTTTAAGAATATCTCTGGAAGTATATATAGAGTGTGACCAGTAAAATTCGCATTCCTATGAGATTTTATTAACAGCTTTATTCGAAATTTGACTTTGGCAATAATTTCTGCTTCGATCAGGATGAAAATTAACTAAAAAATAGTAGTCACGTGACTAGCACTATCTGTCAAATTTTAATGTTTTTCCAAAAAAAATTCCAAAGTGGGGTTATATCTCAAAATATTGAAAAGATTTTTCTAAATGCAATTTTAAGCTCATTTCGGCTGTAAAAAATAATTTAGATTTTTTTCCATTGTTTGTAAATTGCACCACTGTTGCAAAATAAGACTCAACGCAACCTACATAAAACTTCTTAGTTTTGACAATGGCTCATCTCGGATTTATTTTGTTTAAAATAGTGCCATATTAAATGTGTGTTTTTCTACAAAATCTAAATAGGACTATTAAAATTTGATCACATGTGATGAAAAGTTTATTTGTTTTTGACCCTGTATAAGGCAACTTCATAAAATAACTATTTTTGAAAACGTAGTTTGTGTCTAAAAGTAATACACATTAATATTAGGAAAATAGTTTTACGGCCAACTTGTTTTTGATGCATCATTGTAAAGTACAATGCTAATTATTTTTTTGGAAACTGCACTTAAATAACAAAAGACTATTTTAACTTTTTAAATAACAAATTTTAATAATGGAGTTTTAAATTAAATCGGTGAAACTAGATAAACGTAAAGTTAAATAAAAATTTATTTTCCATCTAATGCAAACTTTACTGATGACACTGTGTATCTGTTTGTCTTGATTATAAAGTGTATTACTTTTAGACACAAACTACGTTTTCAAAAATAGTTATTTTATGAAGTTACCTTATACGGGGTCAAAAACAAATAAAATTTGCATCACATGTGACCAAATTTTAATATTTGGATTTTGTAGAAAAACACACATTTAATATGGCCCCACTTTAAACAAAATATATCTGGGATGAAGCATTGTCAGAACTAAGAAGTTTTATGTAGGTGGCGTCGAGTCTAATTTTACAGTGGTGCAATTTACAAAAAAATGGGCAAAAAAATCTAAATTATCTTATACAGCATATGAGCTAAAAATTGCATTTAAAAAAAACTTTTTCTAATAACTTTTTTTCGATATTTTGAGATATAATCCTACTTTTGAAGTTTTTTGGAAAAAAAATTAAAATTTGACAGAAAATGCTAATCATGTGATTACTATATTATATATATATATATATATATATATATATATATATATATATATATATATATATATATATATATATATATATATATATATATATTCATATATACATACATACATACATACATATACATTCTTGATATTTGTATGGGTGTAAATTAGTACATTTTTACTTCGGCCGTGTCATAGAGCTGAAACTTTCACGAAGTATCACTCATGATTGCAAGAAACATTTCTAGAAACCTTCACGCTACGAAATTAAAACATAGATTCAGTGTTTGATGTATAATGCAATCGTAGGGAAATGTAGGAAAGACACAGGCATACGTGAAATTCGAAGTAAAGATTCAGTTCGTTGATTCATGTAACTTTGTCTCGGTTTGTTTTGTTATATTATCTGATTTAATG
This sequence comes from Diaprepes abbreviatus, assembly GCA_034092305.1. NCBI lineage: Eukaryota > Metazoa > Arthropoda > Insecta > Coleoptera > Curculionidae > Diaprepes > Diaprepes abbreviatus. Next base: position 3,738,215 of record JASJET010000187.1, read on the forward strand.
ATGGTTGACTACACAGGGTATTATTTTGTGGATAAATTTTTCAACTAATATAGTATAAATTATGCTTTCATGTAATATTATCTTAAATTGTCTACCCTGTAGAAGTTTATAAAATATTATGTATGCTTTTAGAAAGAAAAAGAGAGGTATTAATATTTATTGGTGATACCGCATTATATTTGCATTTTAGATTTAGTTACGTCTTCATAATAGAAACTATTGTTTATTATTATAAATTATAGTATTTTAAATTATTTGCCTTGTTAGCTCAATCCTCTTTATACATTCTCGCTTCAACCTTTTTGTACAATTTTAGAATTGCTATAAAATTTCTGTAATTTCCTAGTTTTTTAAATTAAAGCATGCTAATTTTTATAAGCAGTAGTTTTTATTGTCTTTGTATGGCACTCTATGTTAGTTACAAAATGACGTTTGTTTTCAGCAAAATAACAGTGTTAAGTTTCATTTTATGACCTATGGATGCACAGAGTCTAAAGAATGTGCTGGAAAAACAAGCTAACTCCCTCAAACCCTTTGTGATTAAGTGTGAGTTTCAGTGTCAAGAAAAATCTTAGCGTATGGGTATTTTAACATTTTAGGATAAAAATTTATCTCCCACAGGGTCCATTTTGTTCCGTAATTGTAAGGTGTGTGTGCATTTTTTTGTGTTAACCTAATTTTTATCAAAATGTTTGGTAATATTTCTTTTATCTGAAAATTAAAAAGAAACAAAATGGAAAGTTAATTGCAGCAGTGTTGTTATCTAGAACAAGAAAAATAAAGAAAAAGTTATAAAACGTAAGGAGATTATTGATACATTCTTTATTAAAAAACACAAAAGTCTTCGATACAGGATCTAGTCTATATTTGAGGAAATTACCAGGTACACACTAATAATTTAAAGAAATACAAGAAAATAATACTGATTTTTTTAAATATTTTCGTATTACCATTGACGAATTTGAAGAGCTCTTAGTTTTTGTTACTCCAATAATTAGGAAACACAATACGGAAATCTGTTTATACTTACTAGGTTGGGAATTACCTTGCGATATTTAGCTGATGAAGCCATCATGTCCAGTCTACAGTGCGAATTCAAAATCAGTAAACAAAGCGTTTCTGAAATTATTTAGGAAACTTGTGCCGCAATATGGGACTCAAGTTGTATTTCTAAAGTTTACCCCTTCAACCTGGAAAAAAAATTCCAGGGAGATCGAAGACGAGAACTGTCATAATTTTATTGATTACAATTGTAGTTTTTAGAAGAATATATTAAATTTGATACTAACTGGATATGTTATAAATTTGGGTATTTTTTTATTAAATGAAATCTAAGAAAATAAAAAAATTTCGTCCTTTTCTTAAGAAAATACCGAACGTTCGTATTAATTTTGAATGTTAATATATTTGAACGTCATCTATTTAGACCATTTTTACACAAATTTTAGTAAACAAATTTAGTAAAATTTTTATTTTCAACGAAAAAGCGAAAATAAATTTCTAAGTCATTTATCATTGTACTCCTGAAAAGGCGAAATATTCGTTGTGACCATAGATAAAATATTTATAGATCCACAAAATTTAATCGCAAAAACGGCAAATTTACGACAATAAAATGTAAACATGATCAGGTGACCATCGACAGGACAGGACAGGTTGCAATCTTTAGTAAAAAAGTCGGTGTCATGTAATTTTCTTGTTCTGGGAGTCACATCATATGGGCACAAATAATATCTGATCTGTATCTACCGATGGGAGTTAGTTTAATCATTTCTTATACTGAGAAAGTAAAATTGTGAAGAAAATGTATCTTACTATTTCTCTAATCTATTGTTTCCGTCTGTGTGCGTTAACTTTCTTATTGTAGGGAGGGTGGGAGTGAATAATTAACATTTTTAAGGTCCGGCAATTTATTCTCTAATTATTAAAAAATAATGACCTTCTTTTCCGTATCTTTTTTTTTTTAATTTTTTAAGAAAATATTGATACGAAATGGGTTTGTCAACGGATATGCAGGATTTAAAAATAGTTTTATATAATAATATTTTTCTGCCGTAATGGTGAACGGAGCATATATTTTCTTATCGCATTAATTTTTTCGACAAAATGATGAAAATGTTATTTCAAATAAAATAAGTGAACAAGGTCATACCAACAAAAGAAATTCACATTTGTCTAACTTATTTCTTAATATTTTGCTTTTATTAACATATTAATGAATTTTTAATTTGACGATTTCAAAGTGGGGATTGCCGTGACAACATGAATCATAACAATTTCATAAAATGAGTACGGACATAACTAATCTGAATTTACTTCCAAAACCAGTATTAATAATTAACAACGCTTTTTAACGTCATGTCCTCAATCTTCAGACATACAAAATAATAAATCGTAGAATAGCTGCAAAACAAAAAAAAAACATTTGAGCTGAGTGGAAACATCGGTTAAATATAAGGTGGATGAAATTATGCAAGAATATGGACATTGTGTAAATTAGCAACTGGAAAAAAGTCGTTGACAATTTGAAAAAATAATTCAAACAGAGCTTAGAAATTATAGAACCAATAGCCGATTCTGGCTAAAATATAAACCTTGTACTGAAATATTTTATGTATATAACAAAATAATGATGCATTATAGTTATTGTAAGTTATATATGCATGTTTTAAAATATTCCGACTTCATTTTGAGGATGTATGTAAGTAATATAATAGATGGAGAAATTGTACCATTTCTTGACATATTGATGAATGTACTTTTTTTCATATGATAGAATAAACTATTCTACGGTTTGGTGGGAATTTTCAGATTTTTTTTTTTTTAAGAATTGATTGCTTAAAAGTTCAGTTTATCTTTTGGTAATCATTTGGAAAGTGCTAAAAATATATCACACTACATGTTCTGGAAATTTAATGTTATACGAAAACACTATAAATCCAAAAACGTTATAAAGCAACACTATTTTTTACCCTATAGAGAAAAAGGAAAATAAAACAAATAAAATATGTACACATTTCATTATATTAAATAAAAACACAAAAACAAATAAAATAAATCACTAAAAACGCTATAAATGACAAAGCAAAAATAAACACAAAAATGGCGTTGAGCCGATACTGTGCTGTTTACGGATGGCGCTACGAAACAACCGATCGATAATAGGAAGTCGCTTATACGCATACCCTTATCTGATCAACGTCCAAAAATATGACTGGCGCCCGATGTGCAGAAACGCATTTTTTCGCCCATGGTTTGCCATTTTTTGGCTTTAGCAGCCGACAAGATTAGGGGTCCATAGTAGAGGTCAGTGGTTGTGACATTGCCAAATACTCATGATATAAACTATAAAATTTGTAGGTCTCAGTCAACAACATAGTCTAATTTTTGTAATATAAAAAGAAGCGTAAAATTAATCTTAACCAACCAATATTGCTGGTTAGCTCAAGTTGGTTCAGGTTAAAGACTATGTGGAGGCTGCAGAATCTCTGCCAGCAAACGATATTGAGAACGGTCCAAGTGAGTAGGGAGGCGGGTGGTTTAGTATCTGCTACAAAAAATATGATTAGTAAAACTATAAGACCAAGATATATAAAAATTAATTTGGATTATGAATTTGATGATTTTTTTTTCGAATAGTATTAAACCGTGGGAGCCACTTAAAGCATCTCCAGTAAGTAAACTTACATTAAAAAGATTTAACCTACTAGATGGTCTTTTAGGAATGACTCATCGGATGCACTGGGATTTAATTTTAAAAATATTTTCTAACAGAAATTTCGTTAGAGAGGAAAAATAACAAAGAAAAATCTGAAGTAATTAGACTTAAAAAAGCTAGAAAATTTTGAATTTCTATTTTTTATTGTAATGTTTTCCAAAATTATTCATTCTGTAAACAAAGTTTCTAAACTTCTTCAAAGTAAAAGTCTAATATTGTGCAGGCTTCAAATTTATTTAAAAATGCTTACGAAGAATTTTGTAAACTGCGTCACAAATACGATCAAATTCGATGTGAAGCTTCGGATTTAGTAGCAAATTGGAGGTATAAAAGCTTTTTTACTGAAAAGCGACAAAATAATTCCAAAAAAATTTTTGACGAACTTGTCTCCGATACAAAATTCACAGTAAAAGAAAGAATAAAAAAAATTTCATTTAGTAATATTTTGAATATTGCGTCATGTCAGTTGAAAAATCGACTGTCTGGTTTTCAAAATGTTGTTGATAGATTTAAGTTCCTTGATCCCTCATTTAAAACTACCTCTATTGATACTGAGTTACATAAGCTGGCTGAAATCTTCCGAAGTAAATACCACGATGACACTGGCGATCGCCCCCCCCCCCCCCCCCCCCAAGAGCTTTGAGTCCAGGAAAATAGACCCGATTTTGCCTCTTACACTATAGTTTATTCAAGAACTAAAGAGAGTAATAAATCATTTTTTACCCTTTTTTTCTTCGCAAGCTTCCTATGTTCTTTAGTCCGGTGTCTTTGGCAAAATCTGTTAGACACATATATTTTTCATAGTAATGGGTTAGAAATTTTATAAACAAAAATACCAGTCTATAATAATGGACTATTTGGGTTGGATAACAATAGATATTTGGAAGTGTGAAGTGTTAAAAAGGATTTTAATCCTTGTCATAGGCGTCAGAAGGAGGTTTATTTTATCACCAACTATTTATGGCATACAATATTATTTCGGTAATAAACCTATTATAAAGTTTTTATAATATTACTTTATTTCTTATGATTTCTTAATAATTCAAATACATTACAAAATATAGATAATTTTGACATATTTAACACAAATCACAACTATATTTTTATTTTTAGCATTGGCACATTCAGACTAAAACGTAGCCTTATTCTATCAAAAAAATCTAAGTTATAACTTAAATACTTACAAAATACTCATCATCAAAAATAAAAGAAGTTAAACATATATAAAAAAATAAATTCGTTCATATAATATTAAAAATTTTTTGGGGCTATCGGTCATTTTGTTATTAATTAAAAACATCTTTAGGACATTTGACGTTTCTGTTTATTTATTTCTTAAACCATCTGTAGAGTTACAATTAAACACTAAAAAGTGATTCAAAGGTAATTAATTTTTATATGTTATAGTTAAAATTAGACCTACTTATTTTTATTTCTATTGCACTGACATCTTAATTTAATTTACTTTATTATATGGAAATCCGATAGCCAAAAAAAAAATAAAATAAATAGGTTAATTCTACACGCTTAAGAAAAAGACAAATATAATAATTAAATAACGAAAAAAATTACGGCTAATTGGAATTAAATATATATAAAATTAAAGAGTGGGACACACTAAAATAAAAATATATAAAAACATATATAAACAACATTAAACAATAAAATACAACAAAAAGAAAAATTTAAATAATAAATTGTGTTTACACTGGTAAACATTACGTATCTAATTCGTAATCAAAGTCATTGAAGCTATCTTCGCTCAAATTAATTATAATTGGTTTCTCTATCTCACCGATCATGAGATCGAGTTTCCACATTTTCTTTTATTCTTTTATTATATGGACTTTTCCCAATTTTATGCAGTAACTTCTTTTGTTGCAGTTTACACCTCTTCTTCCAACAAGGTTTTTCGTCTGTCTGTGATCGAATGTGGCTTGGAAGTACTAACAATTCCAGTCGTTTTTTTCTCCTTCAGTATTCGGCACATAGTAGATTTTCCAATGCCTCATGTTGAAACACATCTCAACAGAGCTTTTAACAAGCATAAACAAGAAAAATTACTAAAGACACACTGTAAGGTGTACTATGCTCACTGACAGAAATTAAATTGAATTATCAGAAATTTTATTGTTGCAGTAAATTTATACAAGCTTATAATATTTAAATATAATTTAATTTACGGCAGTCCTCAGTTATCTGCGGTACTGGAGCAGGTATATTGGAGGTTTCGGTAACAGTTTTAATACTCTCTCTAGTTTTAAATAGAATATAGGAATGTGTATGCATGCGATCGCCCCTTCTCTTCCTAAGAACTTTAATTTCAGGAAAATAACACCGATTCTGCCTTTTATATTAGGAATGTGTATACTGCTGGCACTCCCCCTCCCTCGTTGACAACCTGTTTTTCTTTCGATAGTCCCCCCAAGAGCTTTGATTTCAAGAAAATAGACCCAATTCTGCCTCTTATACTAGGAATGTGTATACTGCTGGCATCCTCCCTCCCTTTCGGTAACTAGTTTTTTCTTATGATCGTCCCCCCCCCCTCTAAGAGCTTCAGATTCAGAAAAATAGACCTGACCCTGCTTTTACACTAGAAATGGCAATGTTGCTCGTGTCCCCCGCATCTTCGTCGACAACTTACTTTCGCTTGCCATACTGGACTTGATATCACCGCTCCCCCCCCCCCCCCAAAAAAAAAAAAGAGAGAGACTGGATCCGCCCCTGCAATGACATCTGATAATTTTGGCACCGAAATTTCCAGCTTTCGCTCAGCTTTTCTCGAAAATTTAAAAGAATTATCAACAATAGATGAGCTGGTTGATTTTACATTTTGTAAAAATAACAGCACCTTATCAAATTTTCCCAATGTGTGTACCGCACTATTAATATTTTGAACTCTTCTTGCAACTTTCCCTTCTGCTCAGCGATCATTTTCCAAACTGAACCTGGTTAAAAATTTTTTAAGAAATAGTATTAGTCAGGAACGTTTAAGTAGTCGAGCTATTCTAAGCATAGAAAATAAATGCGCAAAGGAAATCAACTTTAATAAAGTAATTGACATTTTTGCAAACATTAAGAACTACAAAAGGCATTTCTAATATGTATTACGTTATAGCAAAGATTATTATAGCTAAAGCTAGCTATAATAATCTTTGGTTATAGGAAATGTCAGTTTTTAGTACATATTAGTTCGCGCTAGGCCATGTGCAAAATGGGTGATTTATTGGGTGTTGGGTTGTCCTGATTTTTGTTTAGTTTTATGATTCAAAAATATGAAATACCTAACTTGACTTTAATTTTTATTATGATACGACCCTAAATATCACAGAAATAAAAGAGAAAATAAAATATAATAATTATAAATTTTTATGATTAAAGTATTGACAAAATAAATTTAAAACAAGTTGGTATAATTTTTTTATACCTAAGTAGAAACATTAAGTACTTGTACCGTATTGCGATTATTCTCAAGACTTAAGCGTCAAAGTAACTCTTGCCAACCGGCGGCTTCAGATATAGCTACGCCACTAGATGGTGGATTCAATATGTCTGTTAAAACTTCAAAAAACTTCACGTAAGTGGGTTGAAAATCTTTCCGAATTATACTTCTAGGACAAAAAACTAAATTATCATACATGTACGCTTATGGGCTACAGTTTACTAATCAAAATTCAAAATGACATACACAGTATGGCTGCTAAGTCGAGTGGAGGCGGCATAAGCAGCGAAATCTACAATTTGAACCATTCAGTAATTAAAAGACTTAAGAAGTTCAAGAAGCCAAACACAACGCTTGCACATTGAATGCCACTCTAGACATTCCTAATCAACGAATTTGCTAAAGTTAAAGTTAGAAAGGTAGAAACATAGATTGTTTTAGTGGACATTATTATTTTAAAGTAGTTTATATTTTGAAAATAAAAATAGTATTCGTATATTTTATGTATTTTTGTAAATCACCATCGAATATTATTTTTGAGTGCCGGCATTTCAAAGACATGCATTACACTAAAAATATCTACCGCACTGCACTGGTAAGGCTCAGAAACAATTGAATATTCTTATAAATGATACTTCTAGTACACGTATGTGCATTTACATTTGTACGTTTATGAGCTGCACTCTGAATATAATAATTCAAAGTGACGGATCTATTATGACCACAAAAATATCATACAGCTATAGTTTGTCGCTCAAATACCGAATTCGTATTCAAGTCATAATCAGTGCTGGTCTTAGCTAGTATAACGCTCTGAGCAAGCTTCTTAACGAGCACTGCTGGGGGTCTCTTATAAATTTATTTCAATCTGGTTAACCGAAGGCAACCTTGAATTATCAAGGGCGTGATCGACCTATTGCCTAGAGCACTGGGCTAGCTTAAGCCATCAATGGCTTTCTCAAAAATAAATCAACTGCGACAAATTTATGTTGTATAACGCAATTTATATCAGAAAGTCTAGACAAAAAACACCAAGTTGATGTCTATACAGATTTTACTAAGGCGTTTGACCAAGTCTCACACAAAATGCTTTTGGAAAAACTTAAATATCAATTTGTGTTTAGTAATAGATTAGTACAATTTTTTCAATCATATTTAAAAGACAGATAGCAAAAAGTTTTTATTCGAGAATATAGTTCAAAATACTTCCTTGCCACATCGGGTGTACCGCAAGGATCTAACCTTGTTCCAGTGTTGTTCCTTTTGTTTATTAATGATTTGGTTAATGAGAATACTACGGAAACACTATTCTTTGCAGACGATTTAAAATTATATTCAAAATTCAAAAGCTCGAAGATTGTCTGAAACTTCAAGATGACTTAAGCAAAATATCGTCCTGGTCTGCAAGGACTAGTTTATCGTTCAATATTGATAAATGTTATGTAGTGACTTTTACCCGTACAAAAAACAGCATAGTATATCCATATGAAATGAATGGAGCGATGGTGTCTAGGGTTGGTGAAATGCGGGATCTCGGTGTTACTTTTGATGTGCAACTTAATTTTAAGTCTCACATTTATGCAATTATGAATAAGGCTTCAAAATTTTATGGCTTTATTGTAAGGAGTTGTAGGGGCTTTAATAATATAAAATGTATTATAACACTTTATGTCACGTATATTAGGAGCATTTTGGATTACTGTTCGGTTATATGGAGTTCTTATTATGATGTTTACAAAAATAATTTGGAAAAGATTCAAAATAAAATATTAAGATACATACATTATAAGCAAACAGGTACATATGAATTGCACATACCTAAATTAGAGATCATGAATAAATATAACTTAAAGCCATTAGAAACTAGACGCAATTTAGCTTATTTAACATTTTTGTATAAACTTGTTAATAATAAGATTGACGATCCTAATTTATTGTCTATGCTTAGTTTTAATGTACCAAATTACAGAATCAGGAACCCGTCAGTGTTTTATGTAAATACTGTTCGTACTAATTATTATTTAGGCTCTCCAGTTATAACAATGTGTAGGTTATACAATCAAATAAGAAACCAGTGAGACATTTTTAATATAAGTTTAATTAGCTTTAGGAAATTAATAGTAGAATATTATTAGAACAAAATTTTTTCTCTAAAAGATGAGTATTCTTCCTACTCTATAAATGGATCTGTGTATCTGTAGAATTTGTACTTAAATAAAAAGTTACCGTACTTAATAATCGAGAAACAGTTCGTTTCATCAAAGTAGATCAAATATGAACTGCAACAGATGGAAGTGGCCGTTTTAAACAAATTTCAGTTATGTAAACAATCTGAAAATGCCTAATAAGTCGCCAAAATTGAAGAGTTTTGAAATTAAGCTCATGATATGGCGTTCTGCTGCATATCTAGAAAAAATATTTGTTTAAATGGATGAACAATTTATGCATATTTTTCAATTAGGTTGCTCACTTTGAATACTATTTTAATACTCGAGATAAGTGGTTTCTAGCTTATCAGGGTTGTCAGTATAAAGATCCGAATATCTAGTTCATTTTGATAGTAAACAAAATGAAGTTTTTGGGGTCTGTGGTACTTATTGGTTGCGCTTGTAAGTATTTTAATAATATATCTTTTTCAGCAATTCTAACACTGTTTTTTTTTTTATTTGGCCAAAAAGAGTGGATGATATAACATGTATGTTGGGCATAATATAGATAAAATAATTAGTAACCTATAACTATAAAAAAATTTTCGTAAAAACGCTAAGATTTCAGTTAGTTTGACTAGTACTAAAGTAGAGTTTACACCATGGGCATACTTTCCATGTCGGGCATTGTTGGATAATACTAATATAATTGTCTCATAATTTCTATTAATTTTTAAGATAAAATTATCGAATGTTCCTTATTATCACTATCGTTTGAATATTATTTGAAATTTACTATTTACTTATATACAGGGTGTCCCACCAGGAACGAATTCGATCTCATTATGAAAAATTATATATAGAAAAATTTTGAAAATTTTACAATATACTAATATCGATGGAGACAATCTGGCTAAAATATTTTCAAGATTGTGGCATTTTCGGTTATACTTTAAGTAGTAAGATTTGGAAAAAAAAAATAATTCGTTACAGCTAACTGAATATTGTAGGTAAAATATCATAACTAATGAAGGAAAAATAATTCAAACCACGATATTATAAAATTACAATAATTTTAATAATTAATAAAAAAATTATTCACAATGTTCGTAAAACGCATATCGAAAAAAGTTATTTTTTCGGTTTTTTAGATTTTTCGGTAATTTGTTCCATTGTACTACATATTTTTTTTTCTATTTATTGAAATCGAAGAAAAAACAAAAAAAAAAGTGAGGCTAGTCTGAACTCTGTTGGATAATTAATTTTAAAATGAACTCCGATTGAAAATTTCATTCATTTCTTATTTACCAAAACTCAATACAACCTCAACGGTTCAATATTTTTGCACAACGCAAATATAGCTTTTTTGGGGCATTAAAAGGTACACTCTCTCCAAGTTTGAGCTTAATCGAATCATTTTTTTGGAAGAAAAAAACAAAAAAGCCGAATAAAGAATGATTTTTTGCATTTTTCTCGGAAAATTTTGAGGTTAGGGTAAAAAGATGTAGATGTTTTAATTATCTACAACTTTTGTACTTTACTTTTTTCGATAAGATTCGCAGTTTAACCGAAAATCGCAAAAAAATTGTTTTTTACCCCTAAAAATCACCCCCATTTCACCCCAGTGGGTTGTCGGTGGTTCGGAATATTTTTCCTTCATTAGCTATGATATTAATTACAATATTCCGCTGTCAGTTTGATGCAACGCATTATTTTTTTTCTTATCTGTTTTGATAAAAATAACTATATAAGCATTCTAGAAGTCGGTAATTACAACTCCACATCGAATTTTAAAAATTCAAAATGGCGGATCTAATATGGCAGTTGAAAATTTTGATAAAAATTGATATAATAAGATAAATAGGTATTCTCGAGATTGTTGGTTGCAAATCTACGTTCAGATTTTGGAAATATAAACAGCTGAAAAATTTATTAGTTATATTGGATCTGTTGTTTCAGTTTTTTCAAATCTGATAATGTATTTAAAATTAATAATCTTATAAACCTATTTAGTGGGTCTCCAAAATTTTCCGAATAGCTGAATATTTCTTAATATTTTTCAAAAATGCCAAGGTATTTTTTGAAGGAACTTTGGCGTTGACTTTGACGATGACTGAATGAATGAATGAATGAAAAAGGGGTGGTGATACCAGATCATCGATGCTTAGGCCTCCATTGGGCCCTTTACATCCCACCATATCTGCAGGTTATTAGAGGCCGATCGCCTTTGCGAATCCAAGCAGCCTCGTTAGTTGAACTTGACTAACTGCTTCCGATAACAAAATTGTATCTCCGAAATATCTCTGCCTCGGTCCGTTGAGTGCTGGGCACTCTCTGAGAACATGTCCAACAGTTTCATCCTCCTCCAAACACCATCTGCATGTCGGGTCGTCTTCGACACCGGTTCTATGAAGATTGCCCCTGAGGTGACAATGTCTGTCAACAATCCCACCATAATTCGCAGCTCTTTTCTTCCCAAGGAGAGAAGCTCCTTAGTACGCCATGCAGTAGGCCCAGTTATATGTTTCTTAGCACATCTTATTCCAGGATCTCCCTGCCACGATTCAATAGATTTGCTTTCCAGCAACGATTTTAATTCCCTTTTGCCAATAGCAATTAGGACAGATAATATTGGTTGGGATCCATACGGTTCAGTCGCTAAACCCAACTTTGCCAGACTGTTTGTTTCCTCATTCCCGCGTATGCCCGAGTGTCCCGGGACCCATACGAGTCCGACTGTGCAGCCTTTCTTTGTCATACTATTTAGTACATCCTTGTAATCAGACACCAGTCGCGAAGCCATGACACTGGACTTCAGTACCAGTATCGTAGCCTTACTGTCTGAGCATATATTTATTACTCTAATCCTGTCTATGTCTCTCTCACAAAGATGGGCACACTGTAGAAGAGCATAAATTTCCGCTGTAAAAATTGTCGCACATTATCCGAAAGGGTAGTACTCCCGTGCTCCTACCGAACACTCCGGCTCCAGCTCTTCCATCTTGTTGAGATCCATCAGTATACCACCAGGATCCATTTTTCGGAAGATTTTGTTCTCCCTCCCAATCCTCTTTACTTGGCAGAAATATCTCCAGGGAGAGGTTGGGTTTTAAAAGCGGCGTCATGTAATATGTCCGCATGGGGAGTGATGGACACCTCTCCACCGCGCTTTCCCCGATACCTGAGTAGCCGCCCGTTCCAATTCCAAGATGTCGCAGGCAACTGAGACGATAAACAGTCTTCAGGGCCTCGTTCTCTATGTATAAGTGAAGAGAAAGCAGGTTCGCCAGTACTTTCAGAGCGCTGGTGGGAGCTGTTCTCATCGCACTCAATATTCCCACACAAGCCATTCTCTGAACTTTGTCAAGTTGAAGAATGTGTTTGCGCTTTGTTGTACTACGCCACCATACAATAGCGGCGTACGTTATCACCATAGTGTATATCCAAAATAGCACTTTAGGTTCAGTCCCCATGTACACCAAAAGGCTCGTTTATAAGCCCAAAAAGCACATATGGCTTTCTTGCATCAAGCCTCAATATGATCATTCCAGCTCAGTCGTGAGTCCATGATTACTCCCAGGTACTTAACTGTCCCCTTAAATTGAAGAGTCCTTTCCACCAATGTAATTGTAGAAAGTCTCCCCATTTTTTTCTTTTTTGTAAAGAGTACTATCTCGGCCTTATCTGGATTTATTCTCTAGCCCCTCCTTGCGGTACCATCGTTCCGTGATCCGGTGGGCCCGCATCATTGGCCCCTCCAGCTCCCAGACATGGCAAGCAGGGCACAGAATGAATAGGTCATCAGCATAGGCCTGTGTATACAGACCGGCATCATTCAGTTCACTCCACAGGCTGTCCACCCCAAGGCTCCACAGCAAAGGCGACAGAACTCCTCCCTGTGGACAGCCCCTACTTGACAGTGCTTTAACAGTTACATTGTTAAGCTCAGTATATATTATTCTCTTTGTTAACACTGCTCTGATCCATGCGACTATTGTTGGTTCAGAGCCTCGTCGTTGTAGAGCATTACATATCGAATCGTGAGACGTTCTCGAATACCCCTTCGATATCGATAAAGGCGTCTAAGGCAAATCGTCCATAGATATCGCACGATGTCTGAGGGGAAGTTAATTTACAGTATAGAATATTTTAAAAAAGTAACAACAGACTAAAATTTTACACGATGACCCTATTAAGGGCACAAAACGTGTACAATAGGTATTGGTAACCTTACCTTGCTATTTAATTCTACGCAAAATCGCACGTTAAATTAATGGTAGTTCGAAGAGTCAGATAAATTAAAGGAAGCGGAACTATATGGATTTAAACTATCAGAAGCGATTAAATTTTTATTTGTTTATTTCCGTTATGTAATAGTACACACGTCAAACTGCATTTTGATGAGTTGATAAATAAACGCCATTCGTTTGTATAATATCTCTGTAAGCCTATGGCAGTTATTAAAGCACTTACTTGTTTTTCTAGTTAGGAGATGTATCTCGTTTTGGACAGTCCAAAGTCTCTAATTAAATCATTAAACTCATTTTGATTGAATGGACTCGCTTTTGAAAAATTTTCTGGCTCGAACGCGGCTTAGCTCATTTAATTCGTCAGAACTTTCTTTAGATGTAGATGGTACCGATAAAAATGGATATTTTTAACTCTTAAGAGGCCCAACAGCAGATGTGGATGTGGGGTAAATCCATTTGGTGCGGTTTGTCTTATTCATACCTTTTATATTCACAACACAAAAATATCAGTCATCGTGATGATTAACAGGTTCAAGCCAGATCATTGGAGATTGGAATTTGAAAGAGGTTATTTTCTTAATGGCCGATAAGCGTAATTCCTCAATACAGATTTTGCATACAATAGTGGGTACCCAACACTTGTTATGTGTTTCCAATGGAAAACCAAAACACTCCAAATATGCTTGTTTCACCAAGTCTGACACACTGAAACAAAATTTTTCAAAAACAATTTGGATCGTTAAGCAAATCCTTCTCGACGAAGATATGGTAGACATTACAAAGATTTATGTGAAACGCGAGAGTAATAGATAAAGATAACGTAAACAAACTCAATATGAAGGTAAGAACGAAGAAAAAAGCTGTATTTAAAAAACTCGAGCTAATACAATAAAACGGCGCATATATTCGAAATCAGTGATCTCGAATTAGTAAACAATCATCAAAATATTTCATGCAACAAAAAAAATTTGATTTTGTTGGACTGTGTAATTGGAATTACCAAGAATGTTTTAATATTTATGCATGTTCGACAGATCTTCTCCAGGTTTCCTAATATATCTTTTTATTTTTTTCTAGTTTTATTAAAGGGATATTTAATTCCTTTTAATTTAGATAACAAAATTTAAATATTAATATTTAATTAAGGTATTTTGTTTTGCCAATGAGAATTTTCGTTACGTTTTGGAAAATAAACGATTTCTAGTAAAATAAACAAATAACAGAAGAACCAACTGTTACGAAATCCTAACGTAATAGATGTAAAACACGCACTTATCTATTTTTTTTTGTTAGAAGTTTCCTAAAATAATCGAGCAAGCCGCGAAATATAAAATAATTTTGGTATTGTCCCACTATATCTATTTTATTTTAGTTTGTGTCTCCATTTTTTATTTTTTTTTCAGATTTTTATGTGAGTGCTCAATCTTCCCCTGAAATTATCCCTATTCCTGGTGGAATGACAGGCGATGGAGTAACTACACGCTATTGGGATTGTAGTAAACCATCTTGTTGTTGGTAAGATAAATAGGTTAATTGGAATATATTTAGGGCCTTCAAGGAGGCCTCCTTCGAAATTTAGATGAATTTTTTGAGATATAAAGTTGAGCTTTACTTGGTTTTGATCTATCTTAAATGATTTAGTTCGCGTAAGCTGATTGTGATCATTTTCCCTATATTACCTGATTTGCCTTTTTGATCTTGTAGATTTCTTTTTTGTTGCCCTTTCTTATCATTACAGGCTGCCTGGTGTTGGGTGCTGCTGGATGCCACTCAGCGCTTTCTGGTTTACCAGGGGGCAAATCAGTCGGAAAAGTTGAGCATCGGGGACGAACGTCAAACCCCTGGGGCATGTTTTCTTCGATAGGTCAAATCATTGTTGGCTAGCCAGCAGTGGGGAATGTTACTGTGTTCGGTCTCAGCTCAGGCTGGTTCGTTTGTTGTGATAGGTCAGTGGCAGTGACACCAAGCGGAACACCCTTTTCTAATAATTTTTTTGTTTATTGGTGGGGTCTATAGTGCGCTAGGGTACACCTAACGCATCTTTTAGTTTGATGAGTGTTTACAACTTACTTTTTTATATCTGACGGATCATCTGGACTATCCCTCTTTCTCTTCTTAGTTTATTTTATTGTTTGCGGGTTGGTTTTCTTTTCCTTTTTCGTTATCCGCCCTTTGGGTTCTCTGCTACGGGGAGCTTGGAGGCTTCCTTGGGAGCAGCTGGAGTGAGGCTCGTAAAAGAGCTTCCCTGCACTTTTCTCGGATATTATGCAATATTAGCTGACCTGCTCACCCTAGGTCGAAAGAATGCTGAGCACCTCCATCGGCAACGTCGACAGACTTCACTACACCAGATGCCTCCATGGGGGTCTAATGAGCCTTAATTAATTGTGTTGTAGTGGTTATTATTATATTTCGTTTAGTTATACTATATAAAGATTCTAATTAATTTCATATAATGTGTACTTACTGCTATAACTAAGATATATATTCAAAAATGGTAGATTTTTTTCAAATTAATGTAGTGTATCTTGTTTTTTAGATAATTGCCTAAATTTTAGGCCTAGTGTTTAGGAGCAAGTGCGTTCCCGACTGCCTTGGTAGTCTGCTAAAAAGCAATAGCCTAAAATCTTTAAGTATCCTTTTTTAGATCCACATATCCGTTATGAGATACCTTGGTAAAAATTTTATGAAATATTATGGTTATTTTGACCCCTTCTTTTCATTCCCTAGAGTTTGATATATACTTACCGGTGATCTAAAGGTACAGTAATTTATATGAAATCAAATATGAAAATGAAAGAATTTATAGGCACTGCTTACATTAAAGGTAACAATGGAATATTTAATAGACTTAGTGTTTAGATACCTAATCTTTGGCAACTATTACTTTGTACTATAAAATTACTGAGGCAGCCGTTAGGATAAAACTTTAAGTTTATAGTTGATCTTACTATTAACAATTTCAGTGCAATTATCGTTATACTTCTGAGAGAATGTAATAAGATACTCTTAAGGCGTTTTTTACATTCTACAAAAGTATTCAAACTAACTTACTTAACTACAAATTAATATATTAATAATATTATGAAGTGCCATTACACGTTCAAACTTTTTAAAGTGTCACTATTGTAGAAAATTATTTTATTTAGGTATGAAAATTTACCATCAAACGTTAAAAATCCAGCACGATCATGTGACATTGATGGCGATACGACAGTAAGTCCTCACTGGCAATCCAGTTGTGAACCAGGTGCAGAACCTCCAGTATCCTACATGTGCTCTGATCAACAACCTTGGATAATTAATTCTACCTTATCTTATGGATTTGCAGCTGCATCTTTTACAGGTAAATTATTCATAGTTCAAGTTCAGAATTGTTGGCAGTGATTTATGGTGAAACAATCGTTGTCAAAACTAAGGCGGCACTCTATACTGCAACGATTTTTTAAATGGAATCTGTACACACATTACTTTCTAACATAGTGAATAAACAAAATGCATTGCCAAATTCTCTCATTTCGTGAACTTAAGCATTTCGTTTAACACAGCCGCTGTTACGACGTGTACACAAGCGTCGTATCGGGTATTGACTTTCTTAGTTTAATGGATCAGCTTCTTAATACAAATATTTATCGTTAAAAATAATTAAAATAGATTGACCAATTTTAAATCTTCCATGTATAGGGTAGCTATCAGTTAAGTGATTTAATGATTAACTATCAGGTGACATTCTTTGAATTGTTATGATAAAGAGTCCACTTGCATCGCTCACCTTGTTACATTGAAGAAAATCTAAATCGAGGGTTATGATGCATGTCAGCTAGTTCCTAAAATATTAATAAGGGTATGAAATAAAGCAAACAGTTACAAACGAAGAAACATTCTGTATTCCATGCTATATTTTCAAAAGAATCAAACTTCTTCGATATTAACTGATCTAAACGTAAATAAAGGAAACTGGTATGAAGGACGAGTACATATATTTAAAAAAAAAAGATAAACATGATTTCATGAGAATTTAGTTCTTGTTCTCTCTCCATACGCGTAGTGACCTCGTCCCTGGAGCTTGTTAACTTTCGCATTACTCCGGTGTATGCATAGATGTCGTTTGACTTTCGATATTTAATAGTCTGACATCGAATATGTATATAGGATTAACATCCTGCCGTTATGTCTCAAAATTTAGATTTTATGTTTTTTGCAAGGTTTGCTCTTGGTTCATTACATCATCAGGTCATTAGGTGATCGAAAAGCATATGGAGAGAGAACCGGATCTAAATTCGCAGGAAATAAACTATCTGTGTAACTTTTTTCCTTAAAATGACCTGCATGAGAAGAAAACCAGTGGAATATTAAACTGGTACTACGTTTGTAATGTATAGGGATGTTGAAGAGTTTATGTCCCACTTTTTGGCAAGAGTCGTGTAGGCTTTATAGTATTTTTTGTGCATCGCCAAGACGGTCAATAATAAGTAAAATCTCGTCTGCAAATTATAAGTGATTAAGACGTTCTTCATCAATATTGCCCTCAGGTTATCTAAGTTTTTTGAATGCCACCTCTAACAGCGCTGTAAACAAGTGATATATTATCACCTTGCAGGACTTCTCTTTCCACTGGGAATTTATCGAAGTTTTATGGAGTTTAATAAATACTGTTACACTTTAATAGATATGCTTTATCAACAAAATACAACGGTCTGCATTCTACTAGAGCTCGTTGAATGGAATTTTGGTTGATAATATCAAATGCCCTTTGGAAATCAACAAAGATGAGCATTAGGGATTTATTATACTCTTAAGATTTTTCGATAGGTACTTTATGGTTTGAAAAAAATAATGGAAGATTTAAATAAAATAGTTTTCTTTACTTTTTTCCGATATTAACTAATCTAAACGTATATAAAGAAAACTGATATGAAGGAGGAGTATATGTGTGTCGAGTGACAATCACAAGAAAATCGGTACGAGAGACGTGGAGCAGTATCTACGGTAATGATAAATAATTACACATAACGGGTTGACAATTTCCTTTAACAATATTGATAGAGTAATACAGTGTCGGTAATATTAGATGCTATCGGTGATATTAAAAGTTGGCAGTAAAGTCAAAATGACAATGATGAAAGATAACGGTAATTCTAATACAAACGACGACACTAGCGGTAAACGTTAAGATGGACAGTAGATTTCTTTAGTAAAGAAAACTCTAGTTAGCACGTGGTGATTTATTTGCGTCTCTGGTTTACAGCATCGTGATTATTGTTGGACGTATGAGAAAAGGAATAAATACAGGATACCACCACTCGTAAGTTCCACAGAGGATCACCAGCACAGGAAAAGGAAGAAAGTCGGCTTGTAATACGGGTTCTTAATAGGCCAAGAATAAGAGGTGCCACTCGTATCCGTCCAAAATGGCGCCAGAAAGAGGAGGAAAGGCATATCAGGAATCAGATAAAAAAGAATCACACTACTTGTAATACGATGCAATGATGCAGTACCTATTGGAATGAAAGGGACAGCTGATCTGCTTCTAAGATAGTTCTACAGCAGATCATAAATGAGCGAAAAGGTCATTAGCGAAGGATAGTACTCATGATATGAATCTAGTAGAGTTTTAACCCAATAAAAAGAAGACAGATCTGCTCGAAGATTGAATAAAAATACAATTTATGAGTTGCAAGTAGCGTTTGCCAAAAAAATTAGATTTTTCTGATGAATAAAAATAAACTTACATTCCAATAAGTATGCTGATGACTTTATAAAATAGTAATTTTATTACAATGTTGTGATTTTGGGTTAATGCCGATATTTGCTACAACACGTACTTTAAAAAGGTAGATCAAATTTTAACGTGTGTTCGTAGTGTTGTAGACATTTTTTTCTGGAGTTTTTGTGCTATAAATCAAGTAATGTGTTTTTACCTTTTCAGCATATTTATTGGAGTGAAAAATTGGTAGTACACCTTATCGCGTTTCTGAGTCCCGTTTGCCTTTTTCATCTTATCTCAACGAAATGTTTTCTCTTCAAATGGAGCCGCCAATAATTTTTAATTTCGATTCCAAACTTTAAACTCTAACCGCATTTTTATATCAGAATGGAAATTCAGTCAAATAATCGTTTAAGTCTTAATGATGTAAGTAATAACATTTTTTATTTTGCGGCTATTTTTCGTTTAATATTATAATATAGTTTGTTACTATCGAGAAAATTACATAAATATAATGAATGTTTTAACATATATTTTGCAAAAAATTTAAGTATTTTGTTTTTATGTAATCGAATACCTTTTAATTATATTATCATTATTTGAACTAACTAGATTAGATATAAATATAATATAAAAATAAATTATTTAGCGATACATATTTCCCTAAATTCAACGGTAATGTAATAATTTTCTATTTTTATCTGCTATAATTCACATGGTATTCGAAGTCATGTACGATTTAAGGCAAATCTAGGAGTTCTGGTCGAAAACGATTTTAGGGTATATTAATATCAAAAAGATTTTATTAAAAATCTCCAAATAAGACTTGATATAGTTAAATATATATAGATCTGGAGATTTTATTTAAACCGTCCATTATTTTTTTTGACCATAAAGTACCTATCGTAAAATCTTAAGAGTATAATAACTCCCTATTGCTTACTCATCTTTGTTAATTTACAAAGGGCATTTGATATCATCAGCCAAAATGACTTTCAACGAGCCCTAATAGAATATAGAATGACTACAGTTATCTTTTGTTGATAAAGTATATCTACTAAAGTGTAACAGTATGTATTAAACTCCATAAACTTCGATAAATTCTCAGTAGACAGAGAGGTCCGGCAAAGTGATAATATATCACTAAAATTGTCCTCAGCGCTATTAGAGTTGGTATTCAAACAACTTAGATAACCTGAGGGCAATATTGATGAAGAGCACCTTAATCACTTATAATTTGCAGTCGAGATTGTACTCATTGCTGCCCGTCTCGACGATGCACAAAAAATATTTTAAGACCTACACGACTCTTGCCAACAAGTGGGACATAAACTCTTCAAAATTCTAATATACTACAAACCTTTTACCAGTTTAATACGCCACTGCTTTTCTTCTCCTTCACGTTATTTAAAGAGAAAAAGTTACACAGATAGTTTATTTCCTGCAAATTTAGATCTTGTTCTCTATCCATATGCTATTCGATCACCTAACGATCAGTGATGCTGATGTGATAAGAGCAAAACTCGCAAGAAACATAAAATCTAAATTCTGAGATATGACGGACTATTAAATATCGACAGTCAAACGACATCTATGCATACATCGGAGTAGTGCGAAACTTAACAAGCTCCACCGATGAGATCATTATGCGTATGAAGAGAGAACCAGAGCTAAATTCACAGGAAATAATATTTGTCTTTTTCCTTTGAAAAACTTGAAATTTTCTGCGATCGTAAAATTTTTCTTGACATCTAACTGACTTTAATTTTTAAGTTTACCGCTGCGGAGAAACATGCTGTGAAAAGTTGTAGAAATATTACTTTACCAAAATCGGCAATTCCCTCTAGTGCGGACCATTAGCTACCAATCCCAGATTACCTCAGTATTTATTCAGATCTTCGATTTTTCCACTTGGTCGTAACAATTTAACTGAAACATCGGTTTCTGGATCTAGATCTGAAACAGACCGATAGCCTTTGTCTGGACCTTCAAACTTCTCACCTCAACATAGTAGCTCCACTTTAACTAAAATATCAGTTTCCGGACTTAAACATGAAACATCACGTGATACTGAATCTTTAATAACTAGACTTAATCACAGCAGCTTAGATTTAGTATCCCCTTTTGGCATAAGTCCAGTGCCATTTAAAAAGAGAAAAATATCTAATCGGGGCATAAAAGCGGCATCAATAATAAATTCTTCACCTTATAAATAATAAATCTGATAAAGAAAATAGGAAAAAAAAAGGCTGATAATGATCAGCAGTAGACTATGGGGATGGAGATGAAGTCCAGTTTGATAGACAATAGTAAACCTAATACCGTAATGAGATAAGAAGTTCCTGACTTAACGAATGTAGAGCGTATGTCAATGCTTTTTTTTTGGAGCTACTCGAGGAGAAATGTGGGTCAAAGTCGAATGTATGGGCTTTAGGTGGATAATTACTGCATTGGTTTAGAGTTCACGACTTGGATTTGTGATTTTTGCAAGTAGATTAAATTCTTTTTTGTTTTTGACCAGTTTTTGTGATGTCCCATATTTGGATATCTATTCGATAAATAGATAAGATTTTTTTAATTTAATTTTTGCATAATTTTAATAGCGTTAATTGATGTTATGTTTGATGTTATATTAAAAATATAGGAATGTTAACTAGGTGAAGCAAAAATGTAATACTGGTTATGATTATCACTAAAATTTTTTAATTTGTCAAGTGATTTTCTTTTTTATCAAATGGAATTTCTTATTCACTCTTTCCTTTAATACATTGTTTCATCTTCCAGACTCTCATATAAGCCCCATCAGATTTTTGTCTTTCCAGTGTGCCATTTCAACAAATAGCATACTCCACCTGTTACCGATTATCGAAAATCCGCGTGTTTTAATCTGTTGCTTTGTAAAAAGATTGTCAAATTATTAATATCGCGAATGAAATAGTATTCGGAAAATTTTAAAGTAAAAAATAATGAAAAAGGAAGATCTTACAAAAAATTAAATAGTGCCTTGATCGTGTGGTACTACCATATGAGCCGCCGCTGGACGAATATAAATCTGTCAAGAGCGTATTTTATTTATTTATTTAGCAATATATTTTTAACAGGCCAAAGCCCAATTACAAGAAATTTAAATTTATACGTTCTACATTTCATTTTAAATTGTAAACCTTAACTAACCCTAACAAATTCAAAAAAATACAACACTATATTAGTAAGATACAAACAACTAAACAAACCTTACGGATAACCAAGCACCTCGCGTGGATGCCTTAAAATTGTTGGAAGATTGTCAAAATGAATGTCCAAAGGTACGGAAATTTTACTGAAATTTTTTCACATATAATAAATTGGGTTCTGATAAAGGACATTTGATCTTGGGAGATTAAGAAAAAGCTGACGCCTGATATCCATATGGGTCACCAGAAAGGATATTTGCTGCAGTAAAAGTCAATTTTTGCAAGTAGGACATTGTATAAAAATATTTCAGACTGGGAATTCCGGCGAAGAGTTAAAGAGAGCTCTTCAAGTCTGATCAGAATTAATTTTAGATCAATACCCCGCTCAGAATGCCGTCCTCTCTACACATTAAATATTTCAGAAATTTCCTTTGAACAGATTCCACAGAGTACTCGTGGCAGAACCATAATCTAACTTGGATCTAACGTAGAAGTAATATATTAACTTAAATATAGATAAAGGAGAAAAGTGTTTAAAGTTCCTTAATATGAATCCCAATCATTGAGAGCAGGGCTCACGATGTGATCAAGATGTGAAACAATGGAGAATTTATCATCAAAACAACTTCTAGATCTCTCACACAAGCCACCCTGTTCAAGATAGAAGCATTAATTGAATAATTGAATAGTACAGGATTCTTTTTGCTACTGAAAGGTACCACACTGCATTTAAACATATTAAGATCGAGTTTATTAGACACACACCATTAATAAACTGTGTCCATGTTAGCCTAAATGGACGCACAGTCCGCGACTGCATCGATGCGGTGAAAAATTTTGATAGCGCTGATATATTTTGCGAGAATATCATTTACATATATATTAAATACGAGTGGCCCCAAATTGGAACCTTAATGCACCCTAAGTTGACACAAATCGACCTGACCTGATACCCTTAATCTCTACTAGTTGACGACAGTCAAGGATGTAGCATTTCAATATTCTAAGAAGTGCATAAGAGAAACCAAACTGAGTAGGTTACATCGATTCAACTCCTGTAGTTAAGGGCGTCGTAGACATAAGAAGAGAAACTGTAGAGATTAGTTATGCATGATCTTTTAGAAAATTGTTGATAAATTGATAGCCTGTATTGAATTTTGGAAAATAGAAATTCTTGTAATATAATTTCGAAGACTTTTGAAAAAATACATAGTATGGAAATACCACCAGAGATGGATCAACTTTTTTAAGAAAAGGGAAAACTTTCTCTCTCTCTTCTCTAATGTTTTTGGATGAAAGAGACAAAGCATTCGGCACAAACCCCTTTTCAGATCCAGCATGTAAAATTGTCATTCTTTTATCACGGTTTGTCGGCGCACGTGTCACACACTTCCTGCTGGAATCGTCCCATCCACTGGTTGGGGTGTCATTGGTATTAATTCATGTTTCATCTAAATAAACTATCGGTCTTTTTTGTATTCTGTAGTCACTGATTTCTCTTAAATACTTCCCCTGCCATTCTTGAAGACGTCTAGATTCCATTAGAATTTGTCTTTTATCAATCTTTTTGAATTTAAATCCCATGTACTTCCACAAAGTCGTTCTTTAGCACCTAACTTCGGTTTCATCCATTTCAAGTTGGAACATATTGGTCTTCATACGTTTTATAAATTTTTCGTCGTATAATGTCTTCGTCACCAAGGTCTAACTTTCTCAAAACTCCAACATCACTTCTTTTTTTGCGTTCTAAAATGGACTTTTGCGTAATTTTCCACACCGTGGAAAAAGTTTTCCTTGTAAATAAAGCTATTTCCTCTACAGCTATCTTAAGGCATAAATTACCTCGCTCCATTAAGGTTAGAAACACGTTCTTAATAATTTCTTTGGCATCTGTTGATAGATGCACTTTTCGATTTGTTTCACTTTCACAAATCTGATTAGAGCTCCAACGCCGCCACATTTCTAAATAATTATTAGGTTTACGGTAGCAAATGAAATACGATATAACCACGTGTACTATGACTAAAGACACAATTTAAACTGGCTATTTCGGTTCAGATTTAATTATATTATACATAGTAAATGTAAATAATACCTAGAATTTTACCTACATTTGCAAATTATTTGGGGCCTTTGCGGCTGTAAAATTATACCTGCCCTATTTTTACTCGACTTTTTAGTCAGTTTATAATAATTCTGAATACACTATAACTTTTAGATTAGTAATAATTTAAAAAACCTTTCGGATTGTAGGTGGCAACGACACAAGTAAATGTTGTTCCTGTATGCTGCTGTCATTTAAAGGACAATTAGAAGGTAAATACCACTTAGTGCAAATTACGAATACTGGTGGTGATCTAACCCACAACCAATTCGACCTTTCTAACCCCGGTGGAGGAGTGGGATTTTGTATTGTTTCATGTCACCAACAATGGGGAACACCGCCAGAAGGATGGGGTGCGAGATATGGAGGAATTTCTACTGAAGAGGTACGTATAATCACAATGTTCAAGAAAATTTGTAGAAATGAGCGAAACAGAAATTGGTTCTTATTGTAATTTCTAGAAGTTTTTTTTTCGAATCTAGTCGCAACTTACCTAGAAAATGGTTTGTTGAAGCATATAATAAAAGAAGAACACGCAGACAAATACTTTGTCTGTGTAAATGTTTAAAATAAATTCATTAATCTTTTGACTGAATAGATTATTTTTTGCCAGTATATTTGACCCAAAAATAATGTAGATCTAGAGCAAGCCTAAGAAGTAAACTGCGATATTTAGCTTTCTAGCTGCCGCCTGCCATTCAGTACTGTTTTGAAGTTCTGTTTCTTGTTGTTGATATTGTTGCATTTTTCACAAATTGAAGTTGTTTTTAGCATCCGGGGAATGAGTTCAAACGAAGTGAAATATTTATAACCTTAGTTATTAAAATTTATATTTAACAGTATCATTTTAGAGTCGTGATAAAAACTAATAATAACAATAATCGCTAAGTAGGAAATCTTAAACCAGGCTAATGAAAAATTAATTACGATATGGACTCTCGTTGGACTCGTTACATCTCAGCTTGACCGAAAGTCATTTGATCTCGATCATTTTTGCCAATCCAAGCAGTTTCCATACCTGAACACTGTTTTGTGTTTGTTTTTCAAAATTTCTTCATCACGGTCCGTTGAGTACAAGGTACTTTCTAGAAACATGATCACCAATTTCGTCCTGTGTTAAGTACTATCCACACACTGAATCGTCTGTAATACCAATCTAAAGAAGGTAATCCCGCAAGTAACAATGTCTTGTCAAAAGTTCTACTACTTTTCATAGTCTTCTTTCTACTGCACCAGCTTCATAGATCTGAATGATGATGCTAAATATTTAAAATACACAAAATGCTTGCTCTATTTTGAATATATTAAAGTGTTACCTTTGTTATATTAATCAGAAAATGCACAAAAAATATTTAAAATTATATTATAAGAAGGGAAGTTATGCCAAAACCATAAAGAACATAAATAATTCAAAGCTATCTTGTATCAAAAATGGCTAAAAACATACTTGTGTTCCTTGGACTGTCCAGTTGCTATAAAATGTTGATTCCAAATTTTGTACCAATCAACTGGCGTTCCACATGCCTTACCAAAAAGCCTGGTCAGATGTTTATTGGGTTCGATTATATATTCCGTGGCATGTGTATTTTCTAGAGTTCAGTATTTAAAAAGGTTGCTTTTAAGCGACTCTGATTGTGCAGTTATTTTTGTTAAGCTGTCATCCTTTCACTCAGATACCAGTTATGTAATATTACACCTTAGCGCCAATATTGTAGTTCTGCTGTCTGAAATACAATTTGTATTTATATTTTCCATACATATATAGGATGTCCGGGAAAATGTGAAAAATCTCTTGGATATGAAAAAAAAAATACAAGTTCATATAAACTTTTTTCGTATAGGCCTTCTTTTCGGAGATATGGGCTCTAAAAGAGTTACATTGAAATCAAGTTTTGTACACATATTGAATCACCAAGTATATTCAATTTTTTTCTATTATGATATATACCAGGTAAGACTCAATTTTTTTTAAAATGATGTATGCCAGGTAAGGCTCTTCAAATTAATATCCAAGAAACTATTGTGAATTACTCACAGCTGCAGGGACGGACTAGCTATGACACTCATGACCCCATTTTTTTATGCCCTAGATGATAAGAACTTTGGATAACGTTTTTTACATACCTTTAACTATTGACTAAAAATTAAATACTCTTCATTCATGTCGCTAATCCTAACTATTTTCGAAAAAATGTCATCTTATTTACACTGTTAGTCCCTTAACTTCTGTTGGGTTAAATATGAAAAAGAGGAATTTTCCCCTGTCACCATAATTTCAATAAAAAGTTAAATTAACTGCTTAAGAGTTAAAACTTCGTAAGAGGGTTCCGTGAAGTCTCATACACTCGTGGGCATGACGACTTGAGGACTACTGTACCCGCCACATTAACTCAGCTGTCTTCCTTATTTGATAACAATGAAACGCGAATCTCCCTAGAAGTTTCTCCCTACTATCGACCGGAGTGGACTACACCAAGGTTTTAAGGTATGCCTTCAGGTAAAAATCCAACGGCTTTAGGTCGGCAGATCGAGGAGACCAGGCAAAAGGTCCTCATCTACCTATCTAATGGTTTGGATAGACGTTATTCAGGTGCTTCCGCACAGCAACGCTGAAATGAAGTGGTGCTCTTTCGTGCATGTAGTACATGTTTTGGCGGGTTTCAAGTGGTAATTGCTCTACTAAATCCTGAAAGGCTTTCTGGAGGAACTCCAAATAAAATTCTTCATTCAGTCGTGCCGGCAATACGAATGGTCCAATCAGAACATTACCAATGATTTTTGCCCAGACATTAATTGATTGGAACTGATGATGTAAAACAATAGTTGCATGAGGATTTTCATTAGCTCATACATGTGGGTTGTATACATTTATGATACCATTTTTGGTAAATCCTCCTTCATGCGTGAAGGGAACAGTTCTAATGAAGTTTACATTATTTGGTAGCTGATCTAATAGCCAATTTGCAAATTGCATTCTACGGGTAAAATCTTCAGAAATCAGTTCATGCACTTTTTTCAAATGATATGGATATAACAGCTGTTCTTGAAGAATTTCCTGTATTATTGTTTTCGACGTACTAAACAGCGCTCATAATTTTCGAGTGCTCGTTGAAAGAGTGTCATCTACAGCATCTAAAAAATTGTCTTCTATTTGCAGCATACGTACTGTTCTTCCTCGACCAGCATCAAAATTTCCTAAAATTAGGAAGAAATTTAATAATATTACCTTATTAAATGAAATCGCCTATCATTCTCACTTAGATGTTGGTCAACTCGTGGAAATGTTTTTTGATCTGGAAGAGTACGATTGGGATATCTGTCGTGATATAATCTCCTGGCTTCCCAAGCATTGCAAGATGCAACTCCATTCATCAGATGCATATCTACATACTCAATAAGCGTATATTCCATATTTCGAATTATGTCACAATTAATTTCACCACGAAATCCAAAAATTAGCAAATTAATATCCAAGTAAAGAATCAATGTGTCAGCGATGCGAATTGACAAGTTCTAAAATGCGGGATATTTATTTCTTTCGTACCTAGCAACGTTTGCAACAACAATATTTTGTTTTTGGTGCTAATAATATAAAATGCACATATTTTGCGAACCTAGGTCGAACTGCAATTCACAGAATTAGACATTTTTAACTAAAGAGGTAAACTTTAATTTTGGATCAATTATCATAATGTGAAGGTTGAACATTTGATAGGAACAAAGTTGGATGTTTTATCGAAATACGCCAAATGCATGATATAAATAAAATGAAATTTTTTCGAAAACGGTTAGGATTAGGGACACGAGTGAACAGTACTTAATTTTTAGTCAATAGTTAAAGGTATGTAAAAACCGTTGTCCAAATTTCCTACCATACAGAAATGGGGTCATGAGTGTCATAGCTAGTCGGTCCCTGCAGCTGTAAGTAATTCACAACATTTTCTTGGAAAGCAATTTGAAGGGCCTTACTTGGTATACATCATATTAAAAAAAAATTGAAATATACCTGGTGGTTCAAGTTTAAAAAATTTGATTCCATTGCAACTCTTTGGGAGCCCACATCCCCGAATAGCAAGCATCCATGAAAAAAGTTTATATGAACCTGTATTATTCTTTTTACGTGTTTTCTTCATATTCGTGGGATTTCCTCATTTCCTCGGATACCCTGTATACCCAATTCGATTTAAAAAGGATTGAAATTTGATAATGAAATTACTTCATTTTTAGGAATGCGCTGAGCTACCTGAAGTTCTTCAGCCAGGATGCAGATGGCGTTGGGAGTTTATGGAAGGTGTTGATAATCCAAACGTTACATTCACAGAAGTACAGTGTCCCCAGGAACTCATTGATAAAACTGGTTGCTATTAAATTTTGTGAAGAATGGGAAATAAATAATTATATACAGGCAATGTATTTTATATTATTATAGAAAAAGATCATTAAATTTGCTCCAGCCTTAGTTTTATTTTGTAGGATTTTCATCCATTTTTTACTATTTTGAATAAAGTTTCAAAATGCTTTAACCCATTCACGACCGTAAAAAGCAATTTTGGCATAAATGAAAACCAACGAATTTTTTGTTGTCAAAACATGAATTTAATCAACACACGATATTCCTTTAATTTCCCAAATTAATTGAAAACAAATCAAAACAAAGATACTCTTCTTTCCCGACGATTATATCCGTTACGTAATTTCAGCACGGCACTGGACAACGATACCGATTCTAACGAATTCCAGAATGGAACTGACTTTAATTAATTTCTAAAAATCAAATTCAACTTTCATCCTTTGGAACCCCCATTTTTTTAGTCGCGTTTGTTCCGACATGCGTGCTTTTCCACCAATAGAACGTACTTTCGCTATGCATCCTCGCCCGCGAAGGATAATTATCGTTTTCGAGCGTCTGTAAGTTTTCGGTCCCCTGATCCATAGTTGGCATAAATCATCCATGCGTCGAATTTAATTTAATTTAGTATGATAACTGACCAGAGCTCAAAACTAATGATTATTTTACACAAATGTAATCGGTAACTATTGTACACTTACAAAAAGATCGTGTTAGAACCCATGGAAAAAACCCCTAGGTTTTAACCATTTTTACATCTTCTTATTCTTATTTTCGTCAATTGGGGAAAAAATGGGTAATAGACGCGAACTTTGTATATAACAACAAATACTAATAATGCATTTTAGTGATTTTATTTAAATATTCTTTTGTTTTCTTATGATGGGAAAATTTGCTCAGTTTAAGTAAATGAAAGCTCTCTCACGGTCGGCCACATGTGGTTATCACTTTAGAACTTAACCTTAGACCTTTACCGATGTGGTTTTTAGGACTCTTAAGTTACTTTGACAGATTTATATTAAAAACTTCGAGAGGGTAGAACCGTTTAGATTTTGTGTCACATAAATTCACGAAGTTTATGTTGCTTACTTCAGAAAAATTAACTACCCCAAAAGTAATAAAACTGAGCTTAAGTTTAAATATATTAATGGATTTGTATTTTCCTGATATGTGACTATTTTTGGCCAGAGATAAGATATACATTTCAACCGTCCAAATCCTTATATAGAGGGACTCAAGTAAATTCTTCCGTTTAGTAGAATTTTATTTGGAGTTAATAAATGTTAAAATAATTAAAAATAACAATGAACTTTTGTTCTCTTACAATCACAATATATCGTATTTGTTGTTGTCTGAGAGTTGAACAATTACTTTACAAGACAAAACTTGGAAACTTTTACGAATTACTTTAATTAATTATGAAATTCTTTTTAATTGACAACAACAAAACACATAACCTCTTTTAAAAAAACAAAATATTTTACTTTTGCTTTCTTGTGACGTAGGAAAACTTCCGATTCCCTTTATTTAAACAATTGAAAATTTAAGGTTATATAAATTTTCAGGAGCTTGAGAAACGCAGTGCTTTCAGCAAACTGACAAATTCAACTCTCAAAATTTCTCCGCCTTAGCTTTTTATATTCGGTCAAAACATAAGAAATATCTGCAATATTATTGGTCGGATTTTTGACACCTGGCAACTTGATAAATCTTAATACCTTGAAAAATTGTTTTTTTGATGGCTTTTTAATGTTACCAATTTTGACTGGAATTTTTCATGTTTTTATTAATATATTGACTTAAATCGAACCATTGAACATTACTGAGCTTGCAATAAATAAACTTTAGATTTTTCTGGACATTTTGATATATATTAAAGCCACTTTGGCACATTATTTGTATATAAAAATTGATAAAAATTAAGACTTTGCACATTGAAATTTATGAAAATTTTACCCTAGTTTTGATCGAAAAAACTCTAAAATGTTTATTATTGCTTTTGATATTGTTACCTTATTATTTAAGAAAATTTTCTGAACATATTAGTACCAACATTGCTTAAATTAAACTTAAATCTACCTTAGAAACTAATTAAATCTATCTTAAATTCTACAGTTTTACATAAATTATGGTTTTAATTTCTACATAATTTGTTTAATAATTCTTAAAACTAAAACATTCTTTTTATATTTCGTACATTAATGTTTGTTTATCACTATACACGGTGTTTTGTCTTAATTTTGCACTAATTTTTCCACTACACGCACTCTGGTGTCTAATGAGTGATTGTTTTATTGGAACCAACGATGATGTGTAACACTTTATTATTAGTTTTTTAAAAGCGTCCACACTCTTTTTGTTCATTCAAATATATATATTTTTGTATTAACACTTTCTCTAACTAGTTCAATACTTTTAACATAGTTTTTTAATGAACTTTAGTTTTTATCGAGAAAAATATGTCATATTTTTGCAGAATATATCAATTCTGAATTAATTTACCTAGTCAAGAAATTTTGGAATTTATTGTCTGTTTCTTAAGACTGTATCTTTTATATTCACTAGAAATTAAACAAAACATCTTATCCTATCCTTGAATCTAATTTTGTCCTATTCTAAACCAAATTTACTGGCATATTAACCATTAAAATACTTTATTCAACCCTCCTGTGTCTGATTTCATCTTTATTTATCTCAAATAAAACTTAGTCTTGACACTTATTTATACAATATATATATATATATATATATATATATATATATATATATATATATATATATATATATATATATATATATATATATATATATATTGTTACAAACTTTATAGCATTGTACATTTCCTAGTATTAGTTTGTGTTCGTAGTTTGTAGGGTTTTAGGTATATTTTCTAATGTAATGAACCTTGTATCGTTTTATATTTCATAGTATTAGTTTGTATTCGTAGTTTGTAGGGTTTTAGGTATATTTTCTAATGTACGAACTTTGTAGCATTTTATCTTTCATAGTATTAGTTTGAGTTTGCAGTTCATAGAGTTTTAGGTATATTTTCTACAAGTTTATAATTAATTTAAGTAATTTTACCTTTGTTAATTTCCTTAGGAGACGACTATGAAAGAAGGTCTGGAACTTTTAGAGAATTCGATTTCCTTATTTTTAACATGGAACGCCTATGATAGAAGGTCTAGAAATCGCCGGATTATTCCTTTTTCTTATTTTGATGACCCCATGTAGTATGGAAATCCTTCTAGAAAATTAGGGAATCTTCCGGCATCGACCAAAAGGGTATATAAAGGGTCCAGATCTGCTTTCTCAGTCAGCGTAATGTGAGAGCTTGTCGACGCAACTTGAATTAATTTGACAAGTGTCAAAAGTAAGGTTGACAATAAAAATTATTTTGAAAGAATAGTGTGTTCTATAATACATTGTGTGTCCGAAGATCGGCCGTCCGGAACAAATTGGTGTCAGAAGTGGGATCAAATCCAGAAGAGGTTAATTTAGGTTAGAAAATTAGAAAAAGAAGGGAAAAAAAAGTAAACTGAAATTGTATGCCAGTAGAAACTAGAAGCCAGAAAGCAAAAATGGAAGAACAACTTCAAGCTAGTTTGAATCAAATACTGATAATGATTCAAGAGATGAAAACAAGCCAAGAAGATATGAAGAAAAGCCAAGAAGAGATGAAACAAGAATTGAAAGAAGATATGACGAAAAATCAAGACGATATGAAACAAGAATTAAAAACAAGCCAAGATGATATGAAACAAGAATTAATGACACTAAAGACAAGCCAAGAAGGTATGACGAAAAATCTAGACGATGTTCAACAAGAATTAAAAACAAGCCAAGAAGGTATGACGAAAAATCTAGATGACATGAAACAAGAATTAAAGACCAGCCAAGATGATATGAAACACGAGCTGATGACACTAAAGACAAGTCAAGATGACATGAAACAAGAATTAAAGACAAGCCAAGATGATATGAAACAAGAACTGAGAGAGGACATTAAGAAAAATCAAGAAAGCATAAAACAAGAACTAAAAACAAGCCTAGAGGACATGAGATATGAACTTCAAACAAGTCAAGAAGATTTGAAACAAGAAATGAAAGAAGACATGACGCGCATTGAACAAGAAATGCAACAGAAGATGAGCAAAATTAGAGAAGACGTACATTGCGAAGTACAACATGAGGTGGCGGGAATCCAGAAATAGATGCAACAGCTACATTTTCAAATCGAGAAGGTAGTCAGTACAGGTATAATAAAAGTAGATGGTGTTCCTGCAACCAGTGTGATGAAGCCACCTACCTTCGACGGCAAGGTACCTTGGCTTACCTATGTCCGTCAGTTCGAAGCCGCCGCCACCGGCAATAACTGGAGTTTACCGGAGAAGGCACGTGCTCTTGTTCTAGCACTACGAGGTGAAGCTATGGAGGTCCTACGTAACATTCCTGAAGAAAAACAGGATGATTACGAGTTCATTGTTACTTTTCTGGAGATGGGCTATGGGGAAGCCCACCTCCAAGAAGTTTATAAAGCCCAACTCCAAGGAAGAAGACAGAAATACAACGAAAGTCTTCAAGAATACGAGGCGGATATAATGAGATTAATAAATTTGACCTACCCAACATACCCAGAAGAAATAAAGCAAGAGTTAGCAGTGAATAGTTTTATTGAAGGTTTACGCGACCCAGAAACAAGTCAGACACTAAGAATGGCCAGACTGAAAAGAGTATCCGAGGCTCTTGCTTATGCCCTTCAGTTTGAGACAGCCAAACAGACCTCAAGGAACCAAGGAAGAGTCATAAGAAGAGTCAGTGTTTCCCGAGATGACCGCAATACCAATGAGGAGTTCTTCATGAAGTTAATGAGGGAGATGCAGGAATTTCTAAACAGACAAAATGCAAATGACAACAAAAACACAACCTTCCAAGGCAACTAAAGAATACGTTGTTGGAAATGTGGCCAAGAGGGGCATGTACAAAGCCGCTGTACTGGCAGTACTGCTCCTGACAGTGATCAGAATCAGGAAAACTCCCAGTAGCCAGCTTAAAGGGGCGAAAGCTGGCTAGGTGTTACCAAGCCCCACCAACAATAACAATTAAGGTATCTCGGCTGCAAAACAATGGTTCCAGCTTGGTAGTACCTGGAAAGGTGTGCGGTCTGGTATGTGAAATGGTATTAGATACTGGTTCTACTCACACGATTGTAAAGCCGAACATCGTGGCTCAATGTAAAATTGGTCTTCCGGAGAAGCATTATGTCCTGCAAACCGCCAATGGGGAAGTAATACCTGTGAAAGGGATACATGAAGCCAAAATAACCCTGGGAAGCACCACTTTCACATTGTTGCTGATATTTTGGATGAAGTAATGCTCGGTCTAGATGTGATGGAATACCAGAAGCTTGTACTTGATCTTCCTCAACGAGTACTGCGAACTAGAAATGAAGAAATTGTTATGAATATACCGAAAAATAGTAACGTGTCGATCCGGGAAGTTGTACTTCTTGAAGATGCGATGTTACCCCCAAGTTCAGAATGTATAGTAGAAGTAAAGTTTGATAATTCCGAAGAAGATGAAATAGTTTTAGTTGAACCAAGTCAAGATTGCTCGTTGAATGCAAAAGGGATTATTCCTGCTAGAACACTGATCCAGAATAAAAGAAGCCATATATTTGTCAAGATGCTAAATTTGAAGGATTATCCTCAACAGATGAGAAAAGGTGACAAGATTGCTACCTGTCAACCTGTCGACGTGATAGTTACCGGTATCCCATTACAACCTGAAAAATTACCTGCTAGTCTACCTAAACTACTTCAAGACCTGGTTAGTACGTCAACACCTTTACTAAATCAAGTTCAGGTGGCTAGACTAGAAGATCTTTTAAGAAGAAATCAGGATGTTTTCTCTTTATCAGATAGCCACTTAGGAAGGACCAATGTAGTCGAGCATAGAATAAATACTTGTAAAGCAACTCCAATTAAACAAGCTCCAAGGAGATTACCATTAGCAAAACGTGATGAGGTTGAGAAGATGCTCAAAGACATGCAGGATTAAGGCATTATAGAACCTTCCCAAAGTCCCTGGACATCCCCAGTTGTACTAGTTAAGAAGAAAGATGGCTCAACTAGATTTTGTGTTGACTTTAGACGGCTTAATGATGTCACAAAGAAAGACAGTTTTCCTTTGCCTCGTATTGATGATACTCTAGATACTTTAACTGCATCAAAATGGTTTTCCACATTGGACTTAAAAAGTGGCTATTGGCAGGTACAGTTTTGAACGTTTAATGGAACGAATCTTACATGGACTAACGTGGACAACATGTCTAGTCTACCTAGATGACATCATAATTCTGGAAAAAACATTTGACGATCATCTGAAAAATGTTGAAGATGTATTTCAAAATCTGAGAAGTGCACAATTAAAGCTCAGTCCGAAGAAATGTCAATTTTTCCAGAAAGAAGTGAAATACCTAGGACATATAATCACAGAAGCTGAGGTACGAACCGATCCAGAGAAGACAGAAGCCATTCAAGGTTGGCCAATACCGAAAAATAAGCATGAACTGAGAAGCTTTCTAGGTCTCTGTACTTACTATAGAAGATTCATAAAAGGATTCGCCGATATTGCAAGGCCTTTGCATCGACTGACTGAAGATAGCAACAACTATGAATTGTCCGCAGACTGCGAAAACTCGTTTAATGCATTAAAGAAGGCACTTTGTAATCCTCCAATACTGTCATATCCTGAGCCTGATCAGATGTTTGTTGTGGATACGGACGCTAGTAACTCCTCTATAGGTGGAATTTTGTCCCAGATACAAAATTGCCAAGAAAAAGTGATTGCTTATTTTAGCAAAGTACATTGCAAAGCTGAGCGAAATTATTGTGTAACAAGAAAAGAACTACTCGCCATTATAAAGACATTGGAACACTTTCACAAATATCTATATGGCCAAAAATTTCTCCTCCGAACAGACCATGCATCATTCAAGTGGCTTTTACAATTTAGAAATCCTGAAGGTCAAATAGCACGATGGTTACAACGCTTGCAAGAGTACGATTTTAAAATTGAACTTAGAAAAGGCTTGAACCACAAAAATGCAGACGCTTTGTCAAGAAGACCATGTCCAGAAGAATGCAAGCACTGTAACAGGCACGAAGAGCGAGAAAATCCTGACGATTTCTATTGCCGAAAGACACGACTACAATGCTCTTTGGATTGGGATCCCAAATCATCTCCAAAGAACAACAAGAAGATCCAGATCTTAACCTTATTACATTAAAGAATAGTAATTCAAATCGACCCACTTTTCAAGAAAAAATCTCAAAAAGTCAAAGGTTACTGGGCCTTATGGGATTCCTTGACTATGCACAATGCTCTTTTAAATAGAGTTTGGGAGAGCTTTGATGGCAAAGACTACAAATACCAGACTGTTTTACCCACCAAAAGGATTCCAGAAGTACTGCAAGCTTTACATAATGGTGTAGGTGGCGGACACTTAGGGGTTATGAAAACTCTTGAAAAAGTTCGAGAGAGGTTCTATTGGCTGGGGAGCCGCGCAGATGTAAAAGATTGGTGCAAAACATGTACCAACTGTGCTGCCAGTAAAGGACCGAGGACCCGTAGCCATGGTAAAATGAAGCAGTACAATGTAGGAGTACCTTTTGAAAGAATTACTATAGACATAGCAGGACCATTTCCTATTACTAAATCCGGGAATCGCTATATGTTGGTAGCTATGGACTACTTCAGTAAATGGCCAGAAGTCTATGCGATACTAAACCAAGAAGCCACCACCGTTGCTGAAATGTTGTTTGAACAGTGGATTTGTAGATATGGGGTGCCAGGAGAGATACACTCTGATCAAGGCAGAAATTTTGAATCTGACGTTTTTACGAACCTTTGCAAGCTTCTGAAAATCCACAAAACTAGAACAATACCCCTTCATCCACAGTCAGATGGAATGGTTGAAAGATTTAACAGGACGCTGGAGAATTATATAAGGGTACAAGTAAATGAACAACAAAATAACTGGGATAAATGCATTCAGCCATTTTTACTAGCCTATCGTTCAGCCATTCACGAAGCCACTGGAAAAACACCTGCCAGCATAATTTTTGGAAAAGAATTACGTCTTCCAGTCGATTTGCTTACTGGACGTCCACCCGATTCTGAAGCAACTTGCGAAGACTACTCCAACCAAGTTAGTAAGCGGCTGCAGGTCTTACACGAAGAAGTCCGTCAAAAGTTACAAATAGAAAGCGACAGAATGAAGACTCGCTATGACCACAAAGCCAATACGGGTGGATTCATGGTTGGTGAAAGAGTTTGGTTGTACAATCCGAAAAGAACCAAAGGGCGTTCACCAAAGCTTCAAAAGTCATGGGAAGGTCCGTACAAGGTAGTGACTCGACTAAACGATCTGGTGTACCGAATTCAGAAAAGCCCTCATGCAAAGATGAAAGTCGTGCATCTGAACAGGTTGGCCCATTACCAAGATCAAGAAGGTTGATCGGGACGATCAAGGCTTGGAAGGGGGGCAATGTTACAAACTTTATAGCATTGTACATTTCCTAGTATTAGTTTGTGTTCGTAGTTTGTAGGGTTTTAGGTATATTTTCTAATGTAATGAACCTTGTAGCGTTTTACATTTCATAGTATTAGTTTGTATTCGTAGTTTGTAGGGTTTTAGGTATATTTTCTAATGTATGAACTTTATAGCATTTTATCTTTCATAGTATTAGTTTGAGTTTGCAGTTCATAGGGTTTTAGGTATATTTTCCACAAGTTTATAATTAATTTAAGTAATTTTACCTTTGTTAATTTCCTCAGGAGACGACTATGAAAGAAGGTCTGGAACTTTTTAGAGAATATATATATATATATATATATATATATATATATATATATATATATATATATATATATATATATAGTTTAAGCAATAATTAGCTTAATGTTTTTAAATAGATTTAGGTGACAGAGTGAATTAGAGATGATATTATTGGACACTCGCGTGCGTGTATATTGAGTGTTCGTAAATACGAGGACAAATTTTAAATAAGTGAACTGGTATCTTTTTGCTGACTTGTATCGTTGGGGTACGTGCAACTCAAATTATCATATATGACGCAAAACAATACATGGCGCGAAAACAGTTAAAAAGAATTAATTTCGTTTTGCCTAAATACATAAAAATATACAAAAAATTAACTGAAACATTAATTTATCCATAAAAATTTAATATAAACGTTTATATTTCGGAAAAGCGAAACAAAAAGTTTATTGATTATTATAATTATTATTTGTGTTTTTTTATTTAAATTATTGCCATATCGTCATATCGTCTACAAAAATACCTACTTACTGTCATATTTCTTTTTATCTAAATATTTTGCAGAGTACAGAAAAGCTTTTCCAATATTCGTAATTATATTAATTCGCAAATTGTTTAGCAATAAAATATTTCATGTTTAGTGTTATAAAAAGCATGCGTAACAAAAGTTACTAACAAACTTTGTTCACTGAATAATTCGCTATTCCACTGTCTAGCTGGTGACATTCCAGATATTAAAATGGATTTACAAATTCAATTGTCAATACCGGTAGACCGTTCAGGCTCTATGAAGCAATGAAGAAACCGACGTATATACTTTTACATATTCATATATATAGAAATATTAGCCTAATTTTGTGCTTCATCGCAGTGAGATAATAAAGATGTAATTATTAAATAATAAAATTTAAACAATATTAAATTTCTTATTATAAACTTTATTAAAAAACAAAACAAAACAACATTAAGAATTATCACAACAATACTTTAAGTTATTTATCAGACTTTTTTCACTACAGAAGGCATTAAATAAAAGTGTTCAAAAAAACCTTATTTTAATTTAGAATTTTCTCTCATTATACACCACATGAGCTATAAATACATGTACCATCAACCATTTTTACCATCTAATACTGCCACCAACATGCCACGTCTCAGAGTGCTTGTCGGGTCCTCTAATAGTTTGTCCCCAACCAGCTTCAAAATCATGATTGTCTCCATGTTTATGGATTGTAACCTGCCCTTTGGTATTTCCCTTGTTGTCTCTACTGAGATCCGGCTTAAGTTCCCAATCGGGCCTTTTTTGTTCTTGTGTTGGGTTTTGTCCATCGAACCGTTGAACAAATCGCCTTACACGGATAAACTGAACCGGTCGATTTGGTCTATATGTTGGTTGTATTATTCTTGGTGGATTGTTGGGGTTATAAGTTGGTCTAATTACTCTTGGTGGATTACTTGGGTCGTAGACTGGGTCCGGTTGTGGAAATGCGGTGACGTATAGAAAACATCCAAGTAGGAGAATGATGGAGTAAAGCGACATCTGTAATATAAATATACGATTAATCGGATGAAGACATATTTTAATTAAATTGTATATTTTTATTGTCACTTTTCCTTCCTACATCTTTTGTTTTTAAATTTGAAGTTTAAGGTTCTATAGTTTCCATTTTTTATATATGGATCTGCAGTTTTTTATTTTTAAAATGTTTTTTGAATGGTATATTTAATAATGTACTAGTTCCTAAAACAAATATTTCTACAAGTTCCCATAGGAACTTTATGTGCTGGAAAGAGAAAGAAGCATATACGATTTCTTAACAGAAATATGCAATATATAGAATGCTATACGTTGCTGTTTAAAACTAAATGCTTTTCTATATTTTTATATATGATATTTCATCATTAGTTCAATAACAGAATTACCATTTTATAACACTTAGTATAAAAATGTTTCCTGATTTGATTATTATTTGATTGGCTTTTTCGAAATCATTTATTTTTTCCAAACTCTTGTATCAGTTCAATGGAAAATGTTTTTAATAAAAATTGCTATTCTTTCTCTCGCCAATACATAAAGTTCTTATGAAAGGATCGAGAATATTCAATTCGTGAAGACAAAAACCTTTTTACAAACATAATAAAAACGCTAAGTTCGTCTTTAACAAAATGAAGTTGGAGATGGTTTATCAAAATTCAATACGTCGGATTTAAAAATTGATATTCCCTTTTTGTGAGGAAGAAAAAGTGACATAAAAATGTACAAATTATTTCAAAATATTTCTTTTTAGGAAGAAATAAAAACCAAATACACGATTTATAAAATTTCGGATATGGTCGGAGTTTTTTTCTTTTCTTTCTCATCAGTATTTAAGTGAGCATCAAATTAAGAAAATTGGTACCAATTTAACCGACTTTTTACCGATATTTTCCTACCAAAACTCAAATTTTTAGCACCCTGTATACTGCCTCAAGGCGCAAACAATGAGTTTTTGTAAAATAACTCACAAATGAGTTAAAGATTTTTAATTCGTTCTGGCACTGTTTCTAAATATAGTAAATATTGTATATGAATAAAACAAATTCTTACAAACGTATAAGAGACAAATCGTAAAGGTTGGTAGATTTCATTTTAAAACATAATTTTTCGAACACTTCTTTATAATGTTTGGTTCTTCCTGTAGAAAGTATATATATATATATATATATATATATATATATATATATATATATATATATATATATATATATATATATATATATATATATATATATATATATATATGTTTATGCGGCTTTCACGGATTCCTCCGTGTGAGATGCACTAGCAGTGGATATATCCACATTATGCCGTTGTAGTGCTGAAAACACATTCAGCAAACGTACAACTATATGCAGCTCCGCGTATGAATGAAGTAAAATGCGAACAGTAAATGCAAACTTCTCTCCATCATATCCTTTCTGTGTTAGAGGTTGCACAGTTAGAATAAATTGTTATAAAACGCAATTTATCCTATTCCACCACCATTGAGATGATGGCCTACCTGTACCACCATCCCGAGAAGAAAGTCAAAACTTACCCTCCCCGCCACAGTGATACGGCAGAGGTACATGTTTCGTCTCTACTAGACTCATCAGGGTACCGACATGCACCTGGCTGTGCAGAGGATAGATCGGAAGGAAGCATGCAAATACTGAACGCGGCTTCGCCGACCTCCCGCCGGATGGCGTAAATATGTTTATGCGGCTTTCACGGATTCCTCCGTGTGAGATGCACTAGCAGTGGATATATCCACATTATGCCGTTGTAGTGCTGAAATCACATTCAGCAAACGTACAACTATATGCAGCTCCGCGTATGAATGAAGTAAAATGCGAACAGTAAATGCAAACTTCTCTCCATCATATCCTTTCTGTGTTAGAGGTTGCACAGGGGAGGGTAAGTTTTGACTTTCTTCTCGGGATGGTGGTACAGGTAGGCCATCATCTCAATGGTGGTGGAATAGGATAAATTGCGTTTTATAACAATTTATTCTAACTGTGCAACCTCTAACACAGAAAGGATATGATGGAGAGAAGTTTGCATTTACTGTTCGCATTTTACTTCATTCATACGCGGAGCTGCATATAGTTGTACGTTTGCTGAATGTGATTTCAGCACTACAACGGCATAATGTGGATATATCCACTGCTAGTGCATCTCACACGGAGGAATCCGTGAAAGCCGCATAAACATATTTACGCCATCCGGCGGGAGGTCAGCGAAGCCGCGTTCAGTATTTGCATGCTTCCTTCCGATCTATCCTCTGCACAGCCAGGTGCATGTCGGTACCCTGATGAGTCTAGTAGAGACGAAACATGTACCTCTGCCGTATCACTGTGGCGGGGAGGGTAAGTTTTGACTTTCTTCTCGGGATGGTGGTACAGGTAGGCCATCATCTCAATGGTGGTGGAATAGGATAAATTGCGTTTTATAACAATTTATTCTAACTGTGCAACCTCTAACACAGAAAGGATATGATGGAGAGAAGTTTGCATTTACTGTTCGCATTTTACTTCATATATATATATATATATATATATATATATATATATATATATATATATATATATATATATATATATATTTAATTTGAAAAAATGTATATAATAATACTAAACTTACTTTTAAAACTCAATATCTGAATCACAACTTCTCACTTTCTATTAACTTCTTTTAAGCTCAAGTAAATGAATTTAACACAACATTCTTTTGTAGAACTTTTTATAGTTGATACTGTCGGTCAACATGATGTAAAATACCAAGGGTATTTTCTGCTCGTGTTATTCCCATTTTACAACTCATTTACAACATTTTATTTTTATCTTTTGTTTGGATAACCAAAGGTTAAAATTACCAAGACATGTTACTTTTTTATGTTCAGATTAGTTCTGTGAAATAAGCATACTTTATTTTTAATGGTTTAATTTTATTCTAAAATATTCATAATATTTTTAAGTTTCCATATTTTTACTTTATGATATTATGGAAAGGCAAGAAAAACTGTAATGCACA
Organism: Diaprepes abbreviatus; assembly: GCA_034092305.1. Classification (NCBI taxonomy): domain Eukaryota; kingdom Metazoa; phylum Arthropoda; class Insecta; order Coleoptera; family Curculionidae; genus Diaprepes; species Diaprepes abbreviatus. Next base: position 3,780,501 of record JASJET010000187.1, read on the forward strand.
TAATTACAGGGCGCATTAAAAAATTATACGAATACGCTTAACTCTAACACACAAGCAATTATTTTTCCACTTTACAGGATGGTTACAAAAAGTAGTAATTTGGTATATAAAAATTCTAGACATAAACACAAGCTATTGTTGGGCCTCGAAGATAGAATTTTGGAATATGCTAAAACACATATTTTATTTGTAAGAGAGAGAGTCGATATGATAATTTTCAAATTTCGAATTTTAGCTGTTTAACCTCAGTTTTGTCCCATTTGGAGTAGAACTCTTAAAAATAATTTTTTATCTGGTTGTTAAGATAAAAAAAACATATTTTAAATTTCATTACTAGCTCTAACGGTTGGAGCTAAATGTTTATGAATTATGTAGGGTGGCCGGTAATCAAGGAGTCATAGAGGTACTGTCTATTCTAAATTTTGCTGATTCCGTAAAAATTTGCTCTTTAATTTAATAAAAAGTTTACTTTTGGCATAAGAGTCCCTTTTTTTGAGACTAATCACACAGGGTATTAGTTACATCTATATGTTGATTGTAGCTTACCATTTTTTGCTAGTGGTTTTACAGCAATTTTAGTTGATACATGATAAAGAAGCTACATAGAAAGTGGATACATGGATAATTGTGCATTTATCACCATTTTTTTAAATTAAAAGTATGTAATAGATATAGTGAACCAAAAAAATAATTTTTTATTGTTGCAGGTCAAAGACACTTATGGTTTTTGGGTAATTTAGGTCACCCCTTTCAGGGTTGGCTTCGTGCCCCATTTCCCAAAGTCCTTGAAGCCAATTACTCAGAAGAGAGATTTTTAAAAGAATTATATTAGTGATTAATTAGACTTCTACATATTTATTAATAAACCAACTATGTTAAAAATGTTTGTTGGATTTTTTTTGTGTAGGTTTGCAACATTATTTAGTAAAATAGTCTATATAATCCGATTACTTAATTTTAATTGTAGGTAGACATAATAGCGATACTGGGTAAGAAATTTATAATACATTTTTAGGTGTCATTATTTGTGTAAAATAAATTTATATAAATTAATATTATTTTAGTACCAATGTAAATAAAACAGAATATGTCATTAATAATGTTAATAATAGACAACTATTCGGCTGAGAAATATTTTTTATACTATTTAATCTGGATATTTAAGCTTTCAACAGTAAAAAAAGTACAGAATTGGAAATCAGAATTTTCTTTAAAAATACAAAAATCTATAATACAGAAATTTCTTGTTGCCATGATAAAAAATTGTTAATTAAATCTGGATATACAATTTTTTTTCTAACAGATATTTTATATAGGAAAAAATATAATATATACTATTTTATGTCGTCAACAAAAATATACAGTATGTCATACGTCTTACAACTACACCCAAGTTAGGTAACCTGAAAGAGACAAGTCAGATTTGGTTTTTTTTTTATAGCTACTAGGCTGTATGTAGTTACGAGGCATATCTAAAATGTTTATTTTGTAAATATTGGTATTTTATTTGCAATCCTTCTGGACTTGTTGTTATGGATAAAACTAAAGAAGGTAAATATTAAATTTAGTCATTAAAAATGTAGTATCAAGATTTTGCTAGACTTAAGAAAGCAACAATTGCCATTGGCAGGTATTTGATCATTAACGGTTTTTTGGTAATTCCTATTCAAACTTTAAAAGTTTTTCCTTTTATTCTAGGCTTTCAATTTCCAAATGCCTAAAAAATCAATAAGGATGAAAAATTATATTAATTCATTGTTGATATACTTAACGTAAATATCGTATCTACTTAGTAATTCCCATTTTCCGGAGTTTTGGATCCATATCCTACTGAATTTAATATTTTGCTATAGTCTTCATTATGGTGAGTAAATCGAAATATGCTCGGTTTTTATTCTTTTTGATGGTAAATTTTCTATTTCTTTATCATATATCGTAATTCAGGCTAATGAAACAAACCCTACATATCACCCTTCAAAAGGAGGTCTGTTTTTGAAAATTTGACTAATGCAGGGAAACGTATCTTTTATTGTTTATTTTAGAGGCATAATATCTTTCTTAAATACATGAAAAAAACTAAAAATTATAGTTCTTGTATTTGGATTCTTATATTTTTCGACTTGGAAACATCGACTTTTTTCCATTTTTCTTAGATTACTGTGACTACTTTAAATGCTTACTAAAAATATAGAGTTTGGCCTCCATTTGAATTTTGAGAATATTTTCTTCGCCGGGAAAAAAGCTTTGTACTTTAGTTAGAGTCAGCTTTTCTACAGTGCCATTTTTACAACACAGTTAGTGCTAATTTTCCTTATTTTAAGGTATGCTTTTAATTCTTATAGAATCTCAAATTTCAATTCTTTAGTCTTATTTAATCTTATTTTTTTCGTTCAAGATACACCCTTGATTTATATTTTTAAAAGCTCAGGTTGGTTAAAAGGAACCGGAAATGTCAATCTTTAAAGAGAGGTATGTTTTGAGAAACATGATGCTATGTGTATGTGTAAATTCAAATTTGAAAAAGTAACAATATAAAAGGTGTTTCTGAAACGAACAAAACATGATCTTATAAATGGAAAAATAATCAAAACTCTTACTTGAGGATATAAATAATGTGTGAAAACCTTGAAAAGTTGCAAAAATAGTGCTGCAAAAATTGTTCTGTATAAACGCCTATTTTAATAATAAATATGTCAAAAAATTAATAGATTCAAAATGTCTTGTAAAAACGAAAAAAAGCTTTTTTCAGAATTTAAATCAAGCCAAAACTCTATATTTGATTAGCATTTGAAATTGTAAAAGTAATATAAGCAAAGCGGAAATAAGTTAAAAAATTTGAAGAAATCCATATTTTCAAGTCGAAAAAAGAAATAAAAGGAAACAAATACGAGAGCTAATTTGTTTTATTAGTATTTTACATGCGTTTATGGAGGAAAGATTTAGGCCTCTAAAAAAATATTTTTTCGCATTAGCTTTCTCGAAATAAGTAATTATTTAAATTTTCGTAAACAGACGATCTTTTAAAGACTGATATTTCTGATTCTTTCAAGCAGTCTAAGTTTTTAACATTGAAAAAGAAGATGTTTTTAAAACGAAGGAAATAAGACATGCAAGTCAAGATAGAATTAAAATTCAACATTCTAGGAGGGTTTAAGGTATGTATAAAAATTACAAAAATTCGCAGAAATGTCTACCTGATTGAAGCTGAATACAGGGCTTTTCGAATAAAAAGAATATAATAAATTAACGGATTGAAAAGTATTTTCAAGACTAGATTTGGCGAACGTTTCACAATATTCTAAAAATGGATAAAATGGGTTCATTTTTGCTACTTTTGATGGGTATATTTCAGCTTCTAGGGGCACCTAAAGGGCACAAATTTGACATGAGTTCCCTGTTGTAATAATACAACATAAGCTGTTTCCATCTTTTTTGAAACTTGACGTGCGCAACTAAAGTTACAAATCCAGAAGAATAACTAATTAAAAAAATAGATTTGTAATCTGAGAGTTGGAAACCCCGACATCAATTTTGAAAAATCAGAAACTGTTAATTCTTTTGTTTGGTATATTGTGCACGCAATCTTAGCTTTTACCGAACATATTCCAACTAAAATAATATTGGACTTCCAGAATATAACGTAAAAAGTTGCATTAAAATCTTTGAAGCCTTTCTGACATAATCGGCGCACTTAAAAAAAGATCTATCTAACTATAATAAAAAAAGGAGCTGTGTGTCGCATTTGAATTCAGTTCATTTGTTAGGCCAGCGGAATTAGCATCTGGAAAAAATTTATTTTTAGTAAACTTCTTATGTCTCATTTTTTTTTGGGAAACTTTTTTTATTTAACAGTTAAGATGTGAAAAAATAGTGTTTTCGAGAACTAGGAAAAGATATTATTATTCAGTAAGTTTCAACCAAAGTTATGCGCTTTGAAAATACCTACAAAATGAGCGAAAGTTCATCCAAATCGGATAATTTGTTTGTTAGTTATTGCAAAAAAACTGCTAAAATGGCTGTTTCTTCAATTATTAATAAACAGTAGAAAAATATATTGCATTAACTTTATACTACACTGAAAGGAGCCTCTTGTTTCATACAATAAGTATGCAAAATCTCAAGTAAAAAATATTCAATAGTTTTTTGCACAGTGAATTTGTTTATAACATTTCATGTTTTTTGATTGTTTATTCTCCGTGATCTAGAGATCGTACAGTGATCTGTGGGTGCGCAAATCAAAGCTCGAGAGTTGTATAACAACAACAAAAAATAACCAAATTAATTGTCGATTTTAAATTGTTGAAACAGATAAACAAAGTTGTGGTTGTTTTTTTTTTCGTTATAAACAAATAGAATAACTCTTCGACAATTGTTGATATTGAAATACTGATAAGTGGACGTGATAGGTGAGATTTTGGTGCATATTTTGAAAAAAAAAAAACAAATTCTGTACGATTACTAGAAGCTGAAATAGAATTTTATTTTTAAAAACGCTGTTGTGTTGTTAATTATTAAAGGATTATTTAAGTAGGAACTCATAGGGAGATGGTTACACTATTGTATGCAGCAGTTTTCAAGTCAATTATTTCAGAATTGTTGATGTTGCAATAGTTTAAAGTTGCACCTACTTCAAGAGTCAGAAAGTGAGCAGTGGAGGGAGCGTTCTTTCAGCCAGCCGCGCGCGGAAAAAAAAGTTATTCGGACGCTTCACATTAGTTTTGTCGAAAAAATTTGGATTATCTTGGCGAATATTGGTCGTAGAATCTTTATTTTTTTTTTAATATGAGGTTTCTCGACGAGATATGAACAATGGATGATATGTTTTTGTAATCAAGTTATTGTTAAACATATCAATAAACAAATTGTTGCACGTGCTTCTCAAATTGCCAAAAAAATGTTATAGTGGTCAGCAGTATACTACTAATTAGGAATATTAAAAGTCAGATTGATTTTCAATGTACTATTAATATTAATGGAGTTATAGCACGAAACAAATTGTGACTGTCATTTGCTGCCAAATTATTGGTTGTACAAGAAAAACACATGTTTATTTTTTGTTTATTTTATTGGACGAACATTTTTCACATACAAAATTTTTGCTAACATACTGTAACGGACTTTACAGCAGTATTACTTTGTATTTTTAATTTGCACGGTTTTAGGTTCATTTTCCACGAGTTTATAATTTATTTTATTAATTTTACCTTTTGTTAATTTCCTCATGAGACGTCTATGAAAGGTCTGAAACTTTTTAGTAAATTCTATTTCCTTATTTTGAATATGGAACGCCTATGACAGAATGTCTAGAAATGGCCGGATTATTCCTTCTTCTTATTTTTATTACACCATGTAGTATGGAAATCCTTTTAGAAAATTAGGGAATCTTCCCGTATCGACCAAAAGGGTATATAAAGGGTCTAGATCGGCTTTCAGGGAGAGTACAGTTTGAGAATTTGTTGATGCAACTTGTATTAGTTTGACAAGTGTCAACATTATGACAATAAAAGGTTTTAAAGCAAAACAGCCGTGTATAAATACCGGCCGCCAGGAATAATACATATTTTTTGCTTAAATCTATACAAAATATTTATTCCTTTCTCCGTTTCTTAGACATCGATGGACACCAATTTTTGAAACCCTTATCGGTTTCATTAATATCATTACAATTATTATCATCATTATCATTCTCATCGTCATCATCATTATTACTCTCATCATAATTATCGCTATAATAATTGACGTAATTATTATCATCATCATTATCATAATCATAATTATTTTCTCCCCTATTACTTTCATCGTCTTTGAAAATAATATTATATTAATTCTCCATTGGATAATCGCTTGCAATATGATCGTCAAATGTTGCTATTCGTTTTATGCTTTATCTAGATAAATATTAATGGTACATTAAAAACCAATCTAGTTTTTAATATTCCCAATTAATAGTATACTGTTAACCACTGTAACAATTTTTTCGCAATTTGAAAAGCACGTAAGTACGGTAAAATTATAATTATGTATAAAATGTATAAATGTGCAACACTTTGTTAATTGTTATGTTTAATTATAATGTGATTACAAAATATATCATCCATTGTTCGAATTTAAAGCGTCCGAGTCACGTTTTTTTCCGCGCGTCACAGGCTGAAAAACGCCTTCGTCCACTACTCACTTTCTGACTCTCGGAGGTGCAATTTTAAACTATTGCTACATCAACAATTTTCAAATAATTGAATTGGAAACTGCTGCATACAATAGTTTAACCATCTCCCTATGAGTTCCTACTTAAATAATCTCTTAATGTTAATAAACAACTCAGCATTTTAAAAACTGTATCTCAGCTTCTAGTGATCGTACACAATTTTTTTTTCAAAATGTGTCTCAAAATCTCACTCAAAATCTCAGCTATCGCATCCAATTATCAGCATTTAGATATCAACAATTTTCGAAGACTTATTCTATTTGCTTATAACAAAAAAACGAACCCCAATTTTGTTTATCTGTTTCAAAAATTTAGGATTAACAATTCATTCCGTTCTTTTTTGTTATTGTTAGTATAAGTCTGGAACTTTCATTTGCGTACCCGCAGACCGCTGTACGAAATTTAGATCACTAAGAATAAACAATCAAAAAAAAAGCATAAAAATTTATAAACAAATTCACTGCGCAAAAAACTATTAAAAATTTTTACTTGAAATTTTGCACATGTATTGTATGCAACAAGAGGCTCCATTATTTGCAGTATATTGTTAATTCAATATATTTTTCTATTGTTTATAAACAATTGAAGAAACAGCCTTTTTAGTAACCTAACAAATTATCCGATCCAGATGGGCCTTAGCTCATTTTGTAGGTATTTTCAATGCGCACAACTTTTGTTTGAAACTTTTTTAGTGAAAAACGATAGCTTTTCCTAGGACTGGAAAAAACTGTTTTCTTTTCCTTAATTGTTAAATAAAAAATTTTCCCCAAAAAACGAAATGAGACATAAGATACTACATAATTATAATTATTATTCTGAAGGTTGCTACGTAATCAGAAGTCTACTAACAATACATTTCAAAATCACCTCATATGAGGCTAACACCATCGGCCTATTATGGTTTTGAATTTTATAAAATATTTTGTAACAAGTTGAAACAATTATTCTCGAAAAATATCGTTTGAAAATGGTTCAGGATACAATTAGGTGTTTTCCAAGACTGTGTACTCCCGAACAATAACTGCTTAGGTAGGGATCTTTGGCTGCTGATCCTGATTTTTTCTGTAAGATAGTAACATACGATGAGATTTGATTATACCAGTGGAATCCAGAAATAATTAGATTCCAAAAAAAATCTTGTTACATTGTTAAAGAGAAAAATTTTCTAGTCCCACTCGTACAAAAAAAAATTCGTAAGAATTGAGAACCACCTTCTTGTTAATCGACTTGTAAAAGAAGGAGGTTCTCAATTCGTCGGCTATGTATTTTTTTATGTACGTACACCGATTACTCGGGAACGGCAGTAGATTTAAATAATTTTTTCTACGTTATGTGCAAGAAGTGCTGTGATAGTCCCATATAATTTTGGACGAAATTGGTGCGGTAAAATCCAAGATGGCGCTGATAATATACGCCATATTTCATTCAAATCGGTGCCGCCGTTCCATAGTAATCGTACATATATAAAAAAAAATACATAGCCGACGAATTGAGAACCCTTCTCCATTAAGAAGACGGTTGAAAATCGAAAATTTTTATAAAAAAATTGAATCGACTTCTAAAAATGCACTAAAATGTGAAAAATAAATATAAATGTTTATATGGAATTAAAATTTTTGAAGTCGGCGCCAAGTTATCTCTAAATGAAAGAAATAACTACTAATACGAGATATATGCAAACTATGATAAGAGGGTAATTACAAATGAAGTATTTTTAATTTGTTTGTGTGAATTAAACGTTGTCAGCTATTAGTTTGGCACCGACTTCAAAAATTTCAATTTCATATCAAAATTAATAATTATTTTTCATTTTTTAGGGCATTTTTAGAAGTAAGTTAAATTTTTTTATAAAAATTTTATTTTTATTCCTGTCTATAACTAGTTTTTAAACAGTATTCAGCAGTATGACTCTGGGATATCTACGAAATCGCCGAGGTCTAATAATATATTCCACAATATTGAAGGCATTGAAAATTCAGAATTAATTTAAATTTGATTATTCTTGACATCTTGATAAATGCAAAAATTCTACTTAAATTATTATGCAAAATTTAACTAAAAATAATATGATAACACATGTTTAAACCAATGTTTCAATATGAAATGTATTTCAATGTAAATCCCAGTTTTTTGACTAGCCTACTGATATGGAAAAGTCCCGCAATATGAGTAAATCAGACTTCGTATATAAATCGACCTATTTTATAGAGCAGTTCATATTTTATTTAGATAAAGTATATTTTTTTTAATGCGTAAAATGAAGTGTTTTCTTGTGATCATTTTAGTGTTTGCTGCTGTTACAGCTCTTCCTGAAGAATCACTAACATATGAAGACTATTTCGATGTAGAACCTGTAGAAAGAACTAAAAGGTACAACAAAATTCACTAAAGAAATATATTGAAACATTTATTTTCAACTCAGGAAAGAATTTATATTGGTTTAAATTGTTCAAAATTGATTTCATACACTGTCTTTTATTCTTAATCAGAGTTATCGTAATATGTTTGGATATGAATATATCTAAGAACAATAAAAAATTTATACTTCTTTACTGTATTGTTAACCGAATTAATTTTTAGATCATTATATTTTTTTAGATGGGCTCTTCTGTTTCGTTTTCCTTTAGATAAAAGTGTTTTTGTATACCTTATAAAAGAGTTACTACTTTATTTTTACCTTTTAGGACAATTTGTCGGTTTAGTTTTAAAAAAATTACTTCGTCCTTTTCAGTTTTTAAATTGTATAGGCCTAAAATAAAGTGACACGAATGCACAAATGGCGTTGTTGAGATGAAGTTAAAAAGGCAAAAACAAGTTCGTACCCTAATAATTTGTTTTTTGTTTGTTCAGTGACAATAACCGTGGATATATTTTTACGGAATTTTCTCTTACAACACTTTGAAAACCGAATCAAAACACCTCATTCCCAAAAATTGTGATCAAAGTAAGGATTTAATTTTGAAGATAGTAACAAATACATCAAATAATGTAATCCTTAGTTAATCGTGTAGGAGAATGTTCTCGACGACAGATTTCCGATCTTGGTATTTACTTGATTAGTTTTTGCGTTCACTTTTCATTATTCATTTCCCAATTTCATTTCATTCCTGTCATATATTACCTTTGTTCAACTTTGTTCTTCGTTTCTAATTTTATCTATATTTTATGGATTATTGTGGTTGACAAATTTAATTACAATATTCTAAGCTTGAAGGGCCAATGTTAATATTTCTGCTCCATTAGTTGTAACAGGCAAAATGAAGTGATCAAACACTTTTCTTTTCAATTATTTTGGAATTTTGCTTTTAAAAGTTTTTTTTTTCAAGATTCACGGGCTGCGATTCCAGGTACAGCATTCTTTGAATTTGAAAGTTGTGTGATTTTTCCTGGAGATTCTGCTTTTATATTTCAGGTATATTTACGTTCCTACTGTTTCTATTACCGAATTTTGTGATTAGAGTTCTTCGTTTGACAACTCTTCTGCACTCAGTTTCGAATTCATCTAAGATGATTTTCATTTCCTCAAGAACATATGTTACCAAAATAGCATCATCTATAAACCTAAGGTGATTTAGTTATTCTCCATCTACTTTTATTACGTTTATATCCCAGTTCAGCTTTTTAAACGCATATTCTAAGGATATAGTTAATAATTTTGATTATATCGAGTTTTCTTGCCTAATTCCTCTTTGTACTTTTTAATATTTTCCTGAAGTGGCATTTGCGTGTATATTGTATACCTAACTAGAATACCTATAATTTATTAGACAGTCTCTTGAGGCGTCCATAATGCTAGCTAGTTCAACTGTCTCAAACGACTTACAGCAGTTTAAAAATCCTGGGACTAGTGGTCTATTGTACTCGATGGATTTTTGAATTAAAGTTTTGATACAATAAAAATGGTCAACACTAAGAGGATTACAACGACCTGAATGCAGATAGCATAGAACAGGAAGACATCGAAAGTTTTAAGGGGGGTCTATATACTGGAGCAGAAAAGAGCTGCGTGCACTTGTCAATTTGATTCTTTATTATCAACTTAGACTAGTTTTAAAGTTATAACATGTTGATGAATTAGGTGGATTATTTTTTAATGTTATTAGACGTATTTACTAAAATTTAACCCCCTAATTCACTAACGTGGTTTAACTTTAAAACCGGTCTAGATTGACAGTAGAGAATTTAAATTGACAAGGGTAACAATACGTCAAGCAAGTTTTGAACCTTTAAAATACAATTAAACCAATATCGTAAGAAAAACAAAACTGGTCATCTAGAAAATCTAATTTCCAAGGCAACTAGATTGTGTTTAAGCCTAAAACTTTTTAGTGAATCTGGCTATAAATTTTTAAATCTGACTTATAGTCGTATTTGAGAAAGGAACTAAAATGTTAAAGTATTTTCATTATTTCATACGTTCAGTTGTCCTCCAAATATGACAAAATTACAAAGTGTTACCAAACTAAGGGATGCATTTTCGAGATTAAGGTAGATTTGTCCACTGTTCAGGTTTTTGAGTTTTACTTGAAAACTATGCATTTTTCGTAATTACATGTTTATTGAAAAGTTGTAGGTAATGAAATGTATAATCAAAATAATAACTCACAAAGCACAAATCAAATTAAAATAGAGCAAAAAAATACAAAAAAAAATTTTTAAAAATCTTTTTCCATCACTTTTTTCCAAGTGAACTTAGGTATAGATGAAACAGAAAGCTGACTGATGTCACACATGTTAAAATCAGTATCTGCAGCAGGCGCAGATCAAAGGAGGGGGGCGGGGGGCGTCCCCCCCCCCAAGAGCTTTGAATTCAGGAAAATAGACCCGATTTTGCCTCTTGTACTATAGTTTATTCAAGAACTAGAGTCAGTAATAAATCATTTTTACCCTTTTTTTTCTTAGCAAACTACCTGTGTTCTTTAGTCCGGCGTCTTTGACAAAATCTGTTAGATACATATATTTTTCGAAGGAATGGGTTTGAAATTTTATAATCAGAAATACCGGTCTATAATAATGGACTATTTGGGTTGGATAACAATAGATATTTGGAAGTGTGAAGTGTTAAAAAGTATTTTAATCCTTGTCATAGGCGTCGGAAGGAAGTTTATTTTATCACTAAGTATTTATGGTATAGAAATTATTTCGGTAATAAACTTAAAATAAAAAGTTTTAATAATATTATTTTATTTCTTATGATTTCCTAATAATTTACATATATTAGAAAATATAGATAATTTTGAAATATTTAACACAAATCACAACTGTATTTTTATTATTTTTAATTTTGGCATAGAAACCGTTTTAGGCACATTCCGAATAAAACGTAGCCTTTTTCTCTCAAAAAATTCTAAGTTATAATTAAAATACTTACAAAATACCCATTGTCAAAAATACAAGAAGTTAACATATATAAAAAAATAAATTCGTCCATATAATGTGAAAATTTTTTTAGGGCTATCGGTCATTTTATTATTAATTAAAAACATTTTTAGGACATTTGACGTTTCAGTTTATTTATTTCTTAAACCATCTGCAGAATTACAATTAAACACTAAAAAGGGATTCAAATGTAATTAATTTTTATATGTTACAGAAAATTTAAATAATAAATTGTGTTTACGCTGGTAAATATTACGTATCTAATTCGTAATCCCAGTCAGTGAAGCTATCATCGCTCAAATTAATTATAATTGGTTCTTCTATCTCACCGATCATGAGATCGAGTTTCCACATTTTCTTTTATTCTTTAATTATATGGATTTTCCCCAATTTTCTGCTGTAGCTTTATTCAAAAAAATTTTTCAAAAGTTCAGCTAAATTACTAATTTTATAAGTTATGTTATTTCTAGCAACTCTACCTTTTACTGAGAGATACTTCCTTCTCCAATGGACATTTTCCGGACGATCTATAAGAACAGATTTCCTATCTGGTTTTTCCCAGCAAAAATTAAGTTCTCTGAGCAATTTCCAGAGCTCAGTTTTTTAATTTCAGGTAAATCCCGATCTTCATTGATTTTAGTTAGAATTTCGTCGACGGTTGGGATCTGCTTCTCATAATAAAATGTATGTACAACTCCTTTTATTGTAGTTTTCATCTCCTCTGCCAACGAGGTTTTTCGTCTGCCTGTGATCGAATGTGGCTTGGGAGTACTGACAATTCCAGTCATTTTTTTCTCCTTCAGTATTCGGTACATAGTAGATTTTCCAACTCCTGTTATATTGGAACACATCTCAACAGAGCTTTAAACATTATTATCTAGATATTGATATCTGAAGGCATCATAAACATTCATTGTAATAAGTTTTTCGTCGAGGAAAAATTACCTTGGTTTAACGATTTTGGAATAAATATAGATGTGGAAGCCATATCTTTTGGGTATCTCACTAATCTCAAATAATATATCAAAACAAGCACAAACAAGATAAATCACTAAGGACACACGGTAAGGTGTACTTTTCTCACTGACAGAAATTAAATTGTACTATCAGAAATTTTATTGTTGCAGTAAATTTATAAAAGCTTATAATATTTAAATATAATTAAATATAATTAGATTTACAGCAGTCTTCAGTTACCTGCGGCACTGCAGCAGGTACGTAGGAGGTTTCGGTAACAGTTTTATTACTCTCTCTAGTTCTTGAATAGAGTATATGAATGTATATGCTTGCGATCGCCCCTCCCCTTCCCAAGAGCTTTGAGTTCAGGAAAATAGAACCGATTTTGTCTTTTGTATTAGGACTGTGTATGCTGCTGGCACTCCTCTCCGTTGACAAATTATTTTTCTTGCGATAAACCCCCCCCCCCCCAAGAGCTTTGAGTTCAGGAAAATAGACCCGATTCTGACTCTTATACTAGGAATGTGTATGCTGCTCGCATCCTCCCCCCCCTATCGGCAACTTGTTTTTCTTGTGATCGCCCCCCCCCACCTCTCCAAGAGTTTCAAATTCAGAAAAATAGACCCGATCCCGCCTTTTACACCAGAAATGAGAATGTTGCTGGTGTCTTTCCCCTCCCCCCGTCGACAACTTGCTTTCGCTTGTCATACTATATTTTTGTTATATCACTGCCACCCCCCCCCCCCCAAAGAGAGAGGCTGGATCCGCCCCTGATCTGCAGAAGTCTGTTCAATTAAAAATAATCGAGATATGACATTTCAAACGTTGCTACTTTTCTCGATGTTAGCAAATTTTTGCTTTTGTTTTCAAATTTCTTCCTAAAACGTTTTTGCAAAGAATTTAGATATAGGTATTACCCCTTCAAAAGAAATCTGACATCACGCCAGTTAATATAATCTCCAGCCGAAGTTTGTACCATTAGCAGCACCTGAAATTGAACGCCCGTTAAAATGAGCTCATTACACTGTGTAAAAATAACTTAAAATTTAATGCAAATTTAATGTCCATTCGACATTAAATTTAATGATTCTGTACCTAAATAACTTACATTTACTTTAAATCTAAAGCATTTCATTCAAATATCAGTTCGTTGCACATTAAATTTGATTAAATGGCGTCTTAAATTTCAATAAAGTAACTGAAAAAGATATTTTAACTTTCCGTACATTAAAATTAATTCACATGTAGTTTAACATTAAAGGAATTTACCTTAATATTCATGGTACATTGCATGAGATTCCGAGACATGGCGCAACTTGTATTTAACTTTTTATTTAGTATGATATAAGTTGTTTGAAGGACTCAATTTTCTTATGATGAGGTGTACGTGTCTGCTGGTACTGACAGAAACCAATGAGTTCGAAACCGGTTTACAGGTGACGGCACACTACCTTTTAATGTATGATTACATTAGGTTTAATGGAATAAATTAATTTAGATTATTGTAAATTATTAAATTTTACGCATTATATTAAACGCATTTAATAAACGCTTATTAAATTTAATGCATTTCCTTTTTACAGTGTATATACACTTTTTAAAAATAACTTTAAATTTAATATCTAATTTTGTATTTTAAATCGTGAATAAGTTACATCTACTTTGAAATTAAAGCTTAGTACATTAAATTTAATTCAACGTTACCTTAAGTTTCAATAAAGTAACTGAAAACATACCAACTTTAAGGTATATTACAGTAGGTTTAATGTTAGTTATTAAATTTGATGTATTAACATTAAATGCATTGAATATACGGTTTATGAAATTTGGTTTCAGCACATTACCTTAAAATTAATGTCAAGTTTTTCTTACAGTGTATGATTAAAAATAACCGAGATATGGCGACTCAAACTTTACTACTTTTCTGGATATCATATTATTTATAAAAATCAATCCTTTTTTCAACCTATTCCAACCCCAGTCAAGAGGATTTAAAATATTCTCTTTCCATTGTTGCATTTGGAAGTATGTCCTTAAGCCATGCTATTTAGTAGCATCAGTTGTTGGAAGCAATTGCGATAAATTTCTCATTTGTTGAATGCTTCTCGAATTCCTGGTGGCGACAAGTGCTTCGGCTCTTCATTTTCAAGCCGTATAATAAATAGGACGTGTATTTTCGTTCAAAAATGCATAGAGATATATTGATTTTTATCATTAAACAGCCTAAAATAATTTTTACGCAAAAATATGAAATTACATAATGTGTGGGAAAAGTTATAATCTTCCTAAAAAGTTGAAAAGTGAGAGGCCATTTCTTAGCTACTATTAATGGTACAAACTTCGGCTGGGGATTATACTGACGGGTGTGATGTCAGCTTTCTTTTGAAGGAGGCAATGCCTATATCTAAGTTCACTTGCAAAAACGTTGTAGAGCGAAATGTGGAAAAAAGCAAAAATTTGCTAATATTGAGAAAAGTATTAAAGTTTGAGACGCCATATCTCGATTAGTTTTAATTGAACAGACTTCTGCAGAAGCTTATCTTAACGGGTGTAACGCCAGTCAGCTTTTTTTTTAATGAGGTAATGCCTATTCCTAACTCCACTTGGAAAAAAGTTATGGAGAAAATTTTTTTAAAAATTTGCAACTTTTTTTACTATTTTTTTAAAATTTTGTTTTTGGGTTTTTTTTGGACTGATCAGTTCTTAGCGAGTAACGAGACGAACCGCACTTGAAAATGCCAAATGAGATTTTGGCCAAACGTCGTGAAAACGATTTTTTGAACAAACGGATTGAAACTCGGAATAACCAAACCATTCATTCCTCCATCCGGGAAAATCTACGATATAACATATATATATATATATATATATATATATATATATATATATATATATATATATGTCTCTGCGGCTTTCACGGATTCCTCCGTGTGAGATGCAATAGCAGTGGATGTATCCACATTATGCCGTTGTAGTGCTGAAATCACATTCAGCAAACGTACAACTATATGCAACTCCGTATATATATATATATATATATATATATATATATATATATATATATATATATATATATATATATATATATATATATAAAAAGTTGTATTCGATTTTAAAACTCAAATTCGAATATTTAGATTCGATTAGACTTTTACTCAAAGTTCGACGAAGTTTATTGCTGATATTAAATACCAAAAGAAAAATGAAGACGGCATAAAAATATCCATTATACTTCTACTGCCAACCAAACACCATAGGAAAATTCCATTTAAATACAAATCATTACCATCTGTTGTTTGATAAATATGAATTATTTTTTCTACTTTCAGATGGCGTGAAACAGTTCCACTTTATCATTTTTTTGGCTGCAAAACTTTATTTTCTCTTTATCACTTTTCTTGAGTAAATAAACTGATTTTTTTTAGACAAACTACTACGTGGAATATAAAATCCCCAGGAATTGGAACCCTTGCTCATTCTGGAACCATACTTGATAATGATAAACATCGTTTGGATGGAAACGTGTATGCTGCCAAAGATTTTAGATCAGGCGGTCTGAAACCAGATGCTTTTGGTGGTAACTTAGATTACAATCACAAACCTAGTGGTCTCGATTTGGGTGTAAGTGCTGATCATCTACGTGGATTAGGTAAATATATGAGGAATCAAAAAATTATTTATTTATTTTCTAACTTTTCAAGGAAAAAACAATTCATTAATTTCTTAGCTCTTGTCTAGAATATATTATAGACTAATAGCTGGTGAATGATAAGATACCGATATCTAGCGGCGTAATCCGGGTAGCTAAGTCACATCAAAATTTTTGGAAAATCCAAACGAGTGCCAAATTAAGTTCAAGAATATCTTTTGAAATTTTCATAATCATTCCGGTCATATATTTAAAGAACTATAATTTAAGGTGTCTTTTAATTTACCACTGATATTTTTAAAAAATGAATTATAACTTTACATGATCCAAGTATTTAACTTGCGCTTCGTTTGTTACAGGAACTAACGTAAAGGCTTCAACTTCATGGAATTTTATCAATGAAAAAGATGCTAAAGTAGGAATTAGCGGTTACTATGGAAGGCAATTTGGAGGACCTGGCGGAACCGGCCGTCCTGATTATGGAGTATTTGTGGGAGGCCGAATTAATTTTTAGATACTGTTAATATAAATTTTAAATTATTTAACGGTTTTAATTATATACGTAAATAATCCTAAATTTCAAATGTACAGTATTAAAATTGTTAGATTCTCTCCTTTCCAGTAGAATATCCAATAATTTGTTAATAAATATTTGTTTAGGTATATGAATAATTGTACCAAAGAGAATTTTGCTGAAATCTTTTCAATTGTTATTGCCGAGTAATTGTGAATATTTTGACAATTTTAGTAATATTTTAGCGAATATTCCTTTGAGATCCTCCAGTTTTTTTATTGATAAAAGTTGGTTAGCCTGATTTTAATAACAGTAGTTTTAGCATAATTTTTTGCGTATATGTTTCGAATAAATAAAGTCATTGTTTTGCAAATTAAAAAAACACTTTTTTTGATTGCATTAATTGGATTTTGAGAATTAGAAGAAAATATGGTGAAACTACACAAATGTTTAATAGTTCATCTTGATTTATTCATGAAATATACCATATTTAAGTCTTGCAGTTTTGATCGTTTTCTCAATGCAGGTTTTAAGTATTATATAAACAAGTGCTTTTTAATTGTTTACCTAGATTGATTTACAAATTTTCAAGAAATTCGGTATATTAAATCTGAGGTTAACTTCAGAAATTAAAATAATTTGATAAAAAACTGTAAATGTAGTAAAATAAATATAGCAAATGATAAAAAAAATTACATGTGTGTTAAAATATTTGCTGATTGATTTTAATACATAGTCAAGTTAAATTTTAAAGTAAATTTATTACCAGTTTGGTAATAAAAAAATGCTTTTTTATTTCTCATATTTTTAAGGTTTATAAATTATTCTTGTCTTTCTAAATCTCAATTTTTTATTATCAACTTAACTACTATATGAGAGTATTAGTGGGAAAATTAAGGTCTTTGTTACCAACTAATTAAATTTCTATAACCAAATGAAATCTATTACTACACAAATTCTTGATTAATACTAGTTCATTAGAAACCAATGGATTTATATATATAAATCTTTTATTTAGTCATAGACTAATATATAATTACACACATATCTTAACAACTAAATTCATATTTTAAAATTAAAAAAAAACAATCAAACATCGTCAAGCTTTACAGAACAATGACATACTAAACTAAACTGACACAAATTTAAAAAATAAAAATAAATAACAGAAAGTTCATGTCCCTCAAGGACAGACCCTATTAACAAAATATTGCTTCAGACACTGGTTAAACTTATTTAGAGATTTTAAACATTTAATATTTGTGGGCAATTGATTAAAACTGTTCAAACCTTTAAAAAATACAGAGGTTTGTGTTTGTCTCTTTAATACTGGAGGAATATAAAAGTCATCCTTCGATCTAGTGTCATATGCATGTATATTTCTATTATAATTAATATGATTTTGTAAATATATAGGAGAACTACCCGATCTGATTTTAGAAATGAAGACTAATGTTTGATAGTGAGTATAACTCTCATAGCTCTATTTTGCAATTTTTGAAATCTTGCCTTTTCATTTTGATTAAGAAGGAACAAAATTGTGGAGCAATACACAAAGTGCGGCAATATCAGTTTCGGTTTTTTCCACATTTATTTTTAATTGGTTACAAGAACACCACCAATATAAATTTTATAATGTAGAGTTAAGTGTGTCAACCAATTGAATACCATCAGAACATGCAAAATATAAAAGAACATCATCTGCAAAAAGATGTATAAAACAATCTCCAGCTGTATTCACTATATCGTCAATATATATAAGAAATAATAATGGACCTAATACCCTGTAGAACACCCATGCTGCTTTCAATCTCGTCAGATACTACGTCATTCAATTTCAGTCTTTGTTTTCTATTAATTAAGTAATTATTCATAAATTCCAACACTTCATCCCTTATACCGACACTTTCTAATTTTTTAAGTAATCTTTCCCTATCTAAAGTCTCAAAGGCTCTCCTCAAATTCAAGAATACAGCACCCGTAATAAGATTTTGATCGAAACTATGTTTCCAGTCATTAAGGACATACTGCACTGCAGTTTCACAGTTATGCTTACTCCGAAAACCAGATTGCATACTATTTATAATTTTTTTGGCTTCTATAAATTCTAACAGTTGTTTCATCACTACTTTTTCCATGATTTTTTCAACACTACTAAGCATGTTAACAGGTCGCAAATCAACAGCCTGTGAGAATTATTTACTTTAGGAACTGGAACAATAGTCGATATTTTTAATTCATCGGGAATTTTACATGCCAAAAATGACGAATTTATCAAATTAAGAAGTGGTAGAGCTATGTTATCAAAACAACTCTTTAAAAACTCAACATTGATATCATCTGATCCATTTTTATTTGGTAGGTCAAAAACAATCTCCTTAAGTTCCTCAACAGTAACAAGCTTAAAGTTCTCCAAATACACGCTCCCATGTCTAGGTAAAATTGGAAAATCTGGTCCAAATTTATCTATGTCCCTGACTATTGCTCTAATACTGGTAACATAAAAGCAGTTCAATGAACTTGCCATATCATTTGGATCTGAAATTATTTCATCATCAATTTTCAGTTGCAAATAACTGTTAGTTTTACCTTCATTAGGAAGCAAAATTTTTAAAATATTCCACAATGCACGGGAATTACTTTTATTTTCGGTTATTCTATATTTATAATATTCTCTTTTTTCCTGGCGCATAACTTTCGCAGCAATATTTCTTTTTTGTTTGTAGATCTTCAAATCCTCAGATGTTCCAGAACTGACATACCGCCTATAACTTACATCTCTGGCATTTGTAGCAGCCTTAACTCTGTCATTCCACCATTCCTTGTATTTTGGATATATTTTAACAGTTCTTTTTGGTGCAACATCATTAAAAATGTTCTTCAAAGTTGAGTAAAAGTATTGGTATTTGAGGTTAATATCAAATATTTTATAGTTCCAGTTTATCAGGGATAATTTATTATTTATAGTACTATAATTAATATTTCTACCTCTACTTCTTATTTCAATAGGTTTTGGCAAGATTGCAGCTGTTAAGTAAAGGAAAACCATATAATGATCTGTGATTCTGGGTGTTTTTATGATTTGAGCCACGGTTTTCTTAAAATGATTAGTAATTATTGGATCTATTAAAGTCCCACCATTTGCGCAAGGCCGAGTACACTCTGTAACCACATTCTGCAACCCAGCATCAACCACAAATTGTTTTAACCTTATACTGTAGGTGTTATCAGCCTTCCAATCAATATTAAAATCTCCAGTTACAATTACTTGACAGTTTTTATCCTGAATATTCTCATCAAACCAACTCTCAAAGAAATCCAAAAAAGCCAGACAGCTACCATTTGGAGATCTATACAAACATACAATAATAAACACTCTATTGTTTAAACGAATCTTTGTCGACAAGAACCAGCATGTCTTTTGCTTGTATAATCTCTGGCACTCCATCACCGTAACATTACCCCCAAAATACACCATTACCCCCCCAGTATGTCTATTCTCACTGTCAGCTCTAAAAATGGAGTAGTTTGCAATGGAAATCTCACTATCATAAATTTCACCAGTTAAACGTGTTTCTGAAATACAAATTATCTCAGGCCTCTTTTGTACAACTAAATTGTAAATCTCATCAAAGTGAGCAGGTAAACTTTGTGCGTTTAGGTATAATAAAAAAGAGTTTTTATTTAGTTTATTCTCATTAGCGTAATTGCTATTATTATTACTCTTACCATTACTATAATATATAATATATAATATATAATATATAATATATAATATATAATATATAATATATAATATATAATATATAATATATAATATATAATATATAATATATAATATATAATATATAATATATAATATATAATATATAATATATAATATATAATATATAATATATAATATATAATATATAATATATAATATATAATATATAATATAATATATGTCAGTGATGTTAATATTTAACATGTATTTATTTATGTACTAGCATAATTCAATTCTCTACAAGCAAGGAGAATTTATGTAACTTAAGAGAAACCAAAAGAGATGAAGCTTTACCAAAAAATAAGAATTTATTTTTGATAAAATCTTGGAGATTGCAAAGCTGAGTAAAACATTAACTCCTTTTTTTGGATGCCTTGTACTTCAATATACTTTTTATCCTGCGGTTTTTTCTCGCCATACTCTAAATAACATTCCAGGATCATTTTGAAAAGATTGCAGTAATAAATTATTTCAGGCAATTCTTCTTTGATGTTAAGTGAGTTCAATAAAAATGCCCTTTAAGATTCCTATAAAAATATATCTAGCGAGTTTAGGGGTAGGAGATCTTAATAGCCATGAAACAGGTCGATCTTTATCCATCCAACGATTATTAAAAGTATCTGTTAAATGGCAACGCACTAGATTGCTAAAAGGGGTAGAAAACCATAGTGAGTAGAACACATCTGAGCTCTAACTTTCAGGGGCATATCTTCTAAAAGGTTAGTTAGTTGCTCCAGTTAATCTTTCTTCCAAAACGAATGGTCCCATTCCCAATCAACCGCGCTCAAATGTTCATCTTAAATCTTTTTTGGTATCTAACCTGAATTGCTGCATAGGAATTTTTTTATGGAAAACGTGTAAATTATAAGAATTTATAAAGGCGTCTCTTGCAAAGACAGCTCCGTCCGTATTTAAAACAGTTTTAGTAAAATGTAGATTTTTTTCTAAATTTTTATAAAAATTGGTTTGAGTAATTAGGTCTTGAAGAATAATCGTCTGGAGATGTTACGTGTGCTTTTTAATATGAAAAGGATGAAGCAATTATTCTTGGAAAGTTTCATGGGCAACCCGATTTATCGTGACCAGAGCTACAAGCTTTCTTAAGCTTTAAGGACTATCAGCATCCCATCCAAAAGTATTTTGCTAACTCAGGATTTTTTCCATTTTTTTGGAATCCAACAAATGGACTAATGAGTCTTCATCGTTTCAATTTCACTTCAATATGCAAATCTGCTCACAAGCTACAGCGGAATCTCTGAGTACCTCCTTTAAGCCCCATATCTTCGCTATTTGTATCGAACGCCCTTTATATACCACAGGATAATATTATAAGCCAAACAAAACTGGAAAACTGATAGATCTAGCCTCCATGGCAACTAGTTTGGGTTTAAACTTTTTAGTGAAACCGGCTATTAAGTACTTGAGCACTTTTCAAATTTTCAACTACATATTAGCCAAAATGACTAATAAACATAGTATTCTAAAGTTATCCAGATCAATCCTATCATTCATAGGAAATTTGCTAATTTGCGTAAGTTCAAATGTTTGTGTTGTTAAAAATCAACTATTTTTAGTAAATTTTTAAATTAAAATTTCGCTGTCAGCTGTCTTTCATCAGTTATATTCTATACTATAAGTAGTTTTTCAAAAAGACCTGTTTTTAATAAAGTAATATTTAATTTAAACAGGAAATAACTTAAAGCCAAAAACTGTAGAAATTGATTAAAACGTCACCACACAGCCTCTTCTTTAATTGTTCAGGACCAGATCTTGGATGACAAATAATGGCTTTACAGCTTGATTAAACCCTTATAGAGCCGATGTCAGCTCATGATGTTGCGGAGACTAAAAGGTTGTGTGTGGTTCTAGTGCTAATAATTTAAACATTTTTTATAGAGGGTGCCACTAGATTTGTAAAAGCAAAAAAACTATGAGAGACTTAACGAATAGTCTCTTGTTGAAAACTAAAAAAAAAGCTGAAGTATTTACCTAAAAAGCTACATTCAAATAATAAAATTTACTTAAAATGCTAAAGGTAAAAAATGTCCAAGCCAGTCCCTCTGGTCAGCAGACTTGATTATTGTTTAGATATTAACTTAAAAAAAGATATTTTACATTTGTCAATAATACCTCTTACCTAAATAGCCTCACATTAAAATCTGACTAGAGTTAATTAAAAAAGAGAATACACTTGAAGCATCTATTAGATAGTGCTAAGGCATAGGATTATTTGTCTATATATAAAAATTGATGGGTGTAATTAAGGGAATATAGGCCAGGTTTGTTGATTTATTCAAAATAGCGCTGCTGGACATTGCAGCGGTTTTATATCACCATCACAGAGAAATCATCATGATGGCCACGATATAGCTGCTGCATTGCCAACACCATATTGCTTCCACACAAGTTCCAATTTCAGATAAATGCTCAATTGCTTGATAAAATATTTTAAAAACGAAAGATAAATAATAATAATAACAGATATTTTTAGATATTTATTGCTTCAAATATCAGAAAAGGGCCAACAAGTCTCATTCCTAACACTTTGCAGTTGACCTTTTTGTTCATCAAAACTACCACTATACAAAATATTTTAAAGTAATGCATAAGTTTGGCAATTTATTCCTGATTTTTTTATGTGTGGAAGATGTCCTTTCTTCTCTAGCCTAGGTGTTGTAGGAGCTTCAAATTATAAGAAAATAGTACTAGCTGAACGTGATCTCCGACTCGGAGATATAATGAAATAATGAAAAAGAAAACGCCATTATCAAACTCAGAACAAATTGGAATGAAAAGTTTTACTAAGATTAAATTGTTAGGGAAAAATTTATTACAGATATCTGAATATATATATATATATATATATATATATATATATATATATATATATATATATATATATATATATATATAATGAAAAAGAAAACGCCATTATCAAACTCAGAACAAATTAGAATGAAAAGTCTTACTAAGATTAAATTTTTGGGGAAAAATACATACATATATATATATATATATATATATATATATATATATATATATATATATATATATATATATATATATATATATATATCTCCATGCGAAGAATGCAGCTCATCTTACGTAGGCCAAACAATCATAAAATAAGCGCCAGAAGAGACGAACATATAAACGCTCTCAAGCAAAAAACAACTTCATCTGCACTGGCCCAACACTGATTAAACACAGAACATAAAATAAATTTTTCAGGAAGAAAAATGGTATCGAGATGTGAAAACTTGTCCACAAGAGTTATAAGGGAAGCCATCGAAATTTCAAAGATGCCCAACAACTTAAAAAGTAGAGATGATAGCCATTACCTTATACTTGGAAAAATCTGCTTAGAAAATATCAACCAGTAGTAGGTACTAACGAAACAGATTACAACTCGGCAATGCGACTCTAAATATTATCAACAAGGCCGATGATGCGCAGCAGGTCTCGCAACCTGATTGGCCAGAACCATCCAGCCAACGAACGCTTCCCACGTACACAGGGGACCGACAGCACCCGAGTCGCGGGCGTCAGTTCGCTCGCAGACGCCGTACAGTGAGCTTTTAAAATGCTGAATGAGATTTCACCAAAACGCCAGCTGCCTTACATTCCTGAGAGAGACTCAACACATACATGGGATACGCAAAAACCTTCGATTACACATCACAATATCCGACATAACATAAATATATGACCGTTAGAAATGAGGACAGACAGTATATTCTCTGTGAATTCCACTCTTGTTCTCCCTACATACTAGTTTCGATCACCTAATGGTAGCTGTAATGAACCGAGAGCAAAATGCACAGAAAACAACTGTCTATTTAAAATCCCCATATCGCAAAATATCGGCAGGATATTAACCGCAGAACTTGATGTCGGACTGTTTTCTTAAACAGTAAAAACTAACATCTAAATATACCGCAAAGCGGTAGGAAATTTATTAAAAATAAACAATTTCACGGTCTATGTATTTAGAAAAGTTATTTTAGTTTCCTTACGACCGTTAAAAAAGAGGACAGACAGTATATTCCCTGTGAATTCCACTCTGGCTCTCTCTCCATACTAGTTTCGACCATCTAATGGTCTCATCCGTGGAGATGTAATGAACCGAGAGCAAAATGCACATAAAAAAACTGTCTACTTAAAATCCACATATCATAAAATATCAGAGGATATTACCCGCAGAAATTTGATGCCGTATTGTTAGTTTAAACAGTACAAACAAACATCTGAATATACCCAGGAGCGGTAGGAAATGATTGTGCATTTTGCTGTCGGCAGGGGCGGATCCAGCCTCTGTCTTTGGGAGGGGGGGGGCGGTGATATCACAAAAGTACAGTATGGCAAGCGAAAGCAAGTTGTCGATGAGAAGGGGGGGACACCAGCAACATTCCCGTTTCTAGTGTCAAGGTCTATTTTTCTAAATTTGAAGCTCTTGGAGAGGGGGAGGGCCGATTACAAGAAAAAAGTTTCCGACAGGGGGGAGGATGCGAGCAGTATACACATTCCTAGTATAAGCGGCAGAATCGGGTCTATTTTCCTGAAGCTCTTGGGGGGGGGGGGGCTATAGCAAGAAAAACAAGTTTTCAACGGGGGTGTAGTGCCAGCAGCATACACGTTCCAAATATAAAAGGCAGAATCGGTTCTATTTCCCTGAACTCAAACCTCTTGGGAAGGGGATGGGTGACTGAGGACTGCCATAAACCTAATTATATTTAAATATATTTAAATATTATAAGCTTTCATAAATTTACTGTAACAATAAAATTTCTGATAGTTCAATTTAATTTCTGTCAGTGAGCAAAGTACACCTTACAGTGTGTCCTTAGTGATTTATTTTGTTTGTGTTTGTTTTTATATATTATTTGAGATTAGTGAGATACCCAAAAGATATGGCTTCCACATCTATATTTATTCCAAAATCGTTAAACCAGGGTACTTTTTCCTCAACGAAAAACTTATTACGATGAATGTTAATGATGCCTTCAGATATTAATATCTAGATAATAATGTTTAAAGCTCTGTTGTTCCAGTATGACAGGAGTTGGAAATCTATTATGTACCGAATGCTGAAGGAGAAAAAAACGACTGGAATTGTTAGTTTCCCAAGCCACATTCGATCATAGGCAGACGAAAAACCTCGTTGGAAGAAAAAATGTAAACTGGAATAAAAGGAGTTGTACATACATTTTATTATGAGAAGCAGATCTCAACTGTTGATAAAATTCTAACTAAAATCAGTGAAGATCGGGATTTACCTAAAATTAAAAGAACTAAGCTCTGGAAATTGCTCAGAGAACTTAATTTTTACTGGGAAATATCAGATAGGAAATCTGTTTTTAAAGATCGTCCGGGAAATGTCCGTTGGAGAAAAAAATACCTCTCTCAACTAAAAGTTAGAGTTGCTAGAAATAACATAACTTATAAAATTAGTAATTTAGCTGAACTTTTGAAAAATTTTTTTGAATAAAGCTACAGCAGGAAATTGGGGAAAATCCATATAATTAAAGAATAAAAGAAAATGTGGAAACTCGATCTCATGATCGGTGAGATAGAGGAATCAATTATAATTAATTTGAGCGATGATATCTTCACTGACTGGAATTGAGAATTAGATACGTAATATTTACCAGCGTAAACACAATTTATTATTTAAATTTTCTGTAACATATAAAAATTAATTACATTTGAATCCCTTTTTAATATTTAATTGTAATTCTGCAGATGTTTTAAGAAATAAATAAACTGAAAAATATTTTTAATTAATAATTGAATGACCGATAACCCAAAAATATCTTAATATTATATGGACGAATTTATTTATATATATATATATATATATATATATATATATATATATATATAGACAAAATAAAAGAAAAATGATATATATATATATATATGAAGTAAAATACGGACAGTAAATGCAAATTTCTCCCAATCTTATCCTTTCTGTGTTAGAGGTTGCACAGCTAGAATAAATTGGTATAAAACGCAAATTTATCCTATTCCACCACCATCGAGATGATGGCCTACCTGTACCACCACACCGAGAAGAAATTCAAAACTTACCCTCCCCGCCACAGTGATACGGCAGAGATACATGTTTCGTCTCTACTAGACTCATCAGGGTACCGACATGCACCTGGCTGTGCAAAGGACAGATCGGAAGGAAGCATGCAACGGCATAATGTGGATATATCCACTGCTATTGCATCTCACACGGGTGAATCCGTGAAAGCCGCATAAACATATATATGCCATCCGGCAGGAGGTCGGCGAAGCCGCGTTCAGTACTTGCATGCTTCCTTCCGATCTGTCCTTTGCACAGCCAGGTGCATGTCGGTACCCTGATGAGTCTAGTAGAGACGAAACATGTATCTCTGCCGTATCACTGTGGCGGGGAGGGTAAGTTTTGACTTTCTTCTCGGTATGGTGGTACAGGTAGGCCATCATCTCGATGGTGGTGGAATAGGATAAATTTGCGTTTTATACCAATTTATTCTAACTGTGCAACCTCTAACACAGAAAGGATAAGATTGGGAGAAATTTGCATTTACTGTTCGTATTTTACTTCATTCTATACACGGAGCTGTATATAGTTGTACGTTTGCTGAATGTGATTTCAGCACTACAACGGCATAATGTGGATATATCCACTGCTATTGCATCTCACACGGGTGAATCCGTGAAAGCCGCATAAACATATATATATATATATATATATATATATATATATATATATATATATATATATATATATATATATATATATATATATATACTTAACTTCTTGTATTTTTGGCAATGGGTATTTTGTAAGTATTTAAATTATAATTTAGAATTTTTTGAGAGAAAAAGGCTACGTTTTAGTCTGAATGAGCATAAAACGGTTTCTATGCCAAAATTAAAAATAATAAAAATACAGTTGTGATTCGTGTTAAATATGTCAAAATTATCTATATTTTCTAATATATGTAAATTATTAGGAAATCATAAGAAATAAAATAATATTATTAAAACTTTTTATTTTAAGTTTATTACCGAAATAATTTCTATACCATAAATACTTAGTGATAAAATTAACCTCCTTCCGACGCCTATGACAAGGATTAAAATACTTTTTAACACTTCACACTTCCAAATATCTATTGTTATCCAACCCAAATAGTTCATTATGATAGACCGGTATTTCTGATTATAAAATATCAAACCCATTCCTACGAAAAATAAATGTGTCTAACAGATCTTGCCAAAAATACCGGACTAAAGAACACAGGTAGTTTGCGAAGAAAAATGGTAAAAAATGATTTATTACTCTCTCTAGTTCTTCAATAAACTATAGTATGAGAGGCAAACTCGGGTCTATTTTCCTAAACTCTAAGATCTTTGGGGGGGGGGGCGATCGCTCCTACCGCCCCCCTCCCCTTAGATCCGCGCCCGGATGTCGGTTCGTTACAGCTACATTGATGAGACCATTAGGTCGTCGAAACTAGTATGGAGAGAGATCCAGTGTAGAATTCGCAGAGAATATAACTGTCTGCCCTTTCTTAAAGGTCTTAAGGAGAATAAAATAACTTTTCCAAATACATAGATTGCAAAATTGTTTATTTTTAATAATTTTCTACCGCTCCGGGGTATATTCAAATGTTTATTTGTACTGTTTACGATAACAGTCCGGCATCGAGAGTGGAATTCGCAGAGAATATACTATCTGTTCCCTTTCTTAACGGTCAAAAGGTGAATAAAATAACTTTTCCAAATACGTGAAATTGTTTATTTTTAATATATACATATATATATATATATATATATATATATATATATATATATATATATATATATATATATATACATACGTAATTCATATGTTTTTTGATAGGTTATGTTTGCTAATTTTATTTTAAAAAAGAAAAGCGTATATATTTTTAAAACAGTTGAAGATGAAAATTTTAGAATTTATAAAAAAAAATAAAATTGATCAGTCCGAGCGATTTTTTATCAACTGAGCGGTGCTCCACAGAAAAGGTTGATTGTCTCTTTATCATAGCTCTGTATATAGGACATTTATCGGGTCGTTTTTCAGCGTTTTTTATTAGTCAGTTATGTATAAAAATATTTTATGTGATAAAATAGGTAATTCTAGATGATAAATAAAAGTTAATGAACAAAATTAAATTAAAATTTTTATATTATCTTTAATTGTATTTAATTTGTTTCTAAGTAGATTAAGTTGACATTTAACATGAAGACAAAGTCTAATGGGCAGTATCATCTACAGGTACAATTGTCTTTCTAATTTTACACCAGAGAACAATTTTTCTAAAGTCAAAATTAATTGCTTTCATAATTTTTCTTTTTGATAAATTCTAAATCGGACCAAAAATTTTACAATGTGTTCTATATTTTTTTTATTAAAGCAACTACGATAAAACCAATAAGGCATTGTTAAGTCACTTTTTTTGCAGGATCCAGGGGCGTAGTCATATTTTTAATTTTAGTTTTAATTTTCCAGATATAATATAAAGTTTTAATTTTTTAAATCGAACACCTTGTATTTGTTTACATATTTAGGCTAAAAACACATTTTTTATTTTTTATTCAACTCACAGACAACTACCGCCTCAGAGAAACCAAGTTGTGCATATGTTAACACATTTTAAATGGCTAATAAGTTATTAAAATACAAAAATGAAACACACACTTAAACAAAACTCAAAAAGGCAAAAATATCAATAAGAAACTATATTAACTACATTAAATATTCAAACTGTTTTCCATTGTTATCCAGACACAGTTTGCAACGTCTTTGCACTCGTCGGCTTACATTGTTATGAATATGGATATTAGTAATACTTTGCAGAGACGACAAAAAAATGTATTGTATTTCTTTTAAAGCTCTGTTTCTGTTTAGATAAATTTATATTGATAGCATAATATATTCTTAAAGAAAATGCATAAAAAATTATGTAAAAAATACAGGGTGTTTCATTTAAAAAATTAAATCTTGATATTATATCTCTGTAACCAAAAAACTAAAAATAAAAATCTGAATACGCTACTGGATTCTACAGAAAAAAATATTATATGAATGCCTTATTAGTTTTATAGTAGTTTCTTTGATAAATAAAGTATAGGACAATCTAGAAAATTGTAAAATTCAAATATCGCCCTGTAAAACCGAAACCGATAGCGGTAGCCCTAATTTGTTTTCGCCATTATAATTTCTTCAGAAAAAAGAGCTCGGGGCTTCTTCGTCAGATTTTTAAAATATTTTACGGTTTCCCAGATAGCCTATAAAAACATCCAAAATGATCCACCCTGAACTCGAACGTTGAAAAATGTTATTATTTGGCTGCAAATTGCCGTTAAAATATTCTAAGTATAAAAAACGGATTTGCCGATGTGATCCAAGAGAACAACATTATTTCATGCATTATTTTTAAAATTTCATCCTAACTTTACTAACAATTCATCGATATTTTAATTGATAATTAAATTCCCAGAAAATAGTGAACTTTTTTTGACCCATACAAATCTTAATATTACAACTCGTAAGTAGTAAAATACATACGGTGTAAAACCCCTTATTTATACACATCGCTCATAATAGAATAAAAAGCAGAATTTCTTCAATTCTAAAACAGAACTTGTTACAATATCTAACAATTGTATAATAAGTTATTTCAGTTAGTTTTTGATACAGTTTTCTGTTAAAGGTAAGTAATATAAATAAAAATATATAAACTAATTTCACATCCAGAATCCTTTTAGACTAATAACTTCTGAAAAATGATTTAATATTGATTGACTCAGAGTTTTATTATTTGATATTTTTCACGCTCTCTTAAAACTAATTTTTTGAAATCTAAGTTTATTGTAAATTGCTTTTTCACGATTTTTGTCAAGACCTATTTTAGATGTCCTATTGAGTTGAGTTTTTATTAGATTAGTAA
Source organism: Diaprepes abbreviatus (assembly GCA_034092305.1). Lineage (NCBI taxonomy): Eukaryota > Metazoa > Arthropoda > Insecta > Coleoptera > Curculionidae > Diaprepes > Diaprepes abbreviatus. The sequence goes on from JASJET010000187.1 coordinate 3,810,945, forward strand.
TATTGTATATTAACCACTATATATGATTTATTTTTTTGATTATTCTGTTGCATATAAATTCTTTTTTCCAAAATAATCATATATGTAATTTTGAACAACGATTTTGCCAACAATTGCCGTACTACTTATAGCAGAAACTACCATATCCCCTTACTTCATATCTTAAATTTTTTCACATTATTAAACTTCTCGTCAGTACAAATAATTTTATTATTACTCAGGTTCAACCACACTGTATCTTTTGTAAAACCTTTGTTCCGTTCACTAGGGTTTCTTGCTTGTATTAATATTTTTGAATCCATCCTTGGGAAATATATACCGCATTGATTCTTCATGTATAATCGTTCCAACATGTTGCCTTAATTACGAGAGTTTTCATTAATGTTATATTGTCGATTCGGTTCTCGTTTTCCAAACGATTTAATATTCATTTACCCATTTCTTTTTACGAGATCTTCTTTTCCTGAGCTGAGTTTACCACCTTAAAAATACACCAGATAAAGAAATTAAGTGCAAAGAAATTTTTACACTCTTTTTATCAAATCCCACAGTAAGTAAATGTTGGAAAACATATTTTTATAAAAAAAATGTGTTAATTGTTCTGGTGCTCTAGAATTTTTGTGAAATAAAATTTCTAATGCTGTCTGAAAATCATTTTTCTGTTTTAAAATTTTGATTAACAAAATTTTTAGAAATAAAAGTTTTTGGTAATTTTTTATGAAAATTTTATTATATTTATACAGTTATGAGAAAAATAAACTTTAATATCTTGTTACAGTATACTTAGCAATGTAGTATTTACATTTATTTATCAATAAATATATCAAATATGAATTGATAATAAAATAAAAAATTTTACTTTATTTGTTACTCATCACTTGCACTTAGAGTCCCCCGGGTTGTGCTTCATCAAGGAAATCAATTCCAGTGACATGTGCATTTCAGAAATTAATAAATGAAAAAATTTCGTTGTAATATCAAAATATATTTTTTTGAGGTAAATTTATTTTCTCGCATTTTAATCAACCTTTACATTTTGTTTCTTGGAGGGGAAACCTTGCATAGGTACCTTTACAAAGTGTGAAAGGTAGTGTTGGATTCTTACCGACTGAAACCTCCCCGGTTGTTGGCCGTGGCTACTGCTAGTTTAAGGTTATTCAGTAAAGCCTCGGGTTTCCAAGCAATTAAGCCTTAACAAACCTTTGGTCTCAGTGTAGCTGCTCAAGGTGCCGTTTGCACCCATTGCTTCGCACTCTTCCTACGTTTTGCTTACAATATAGGGTGGTCATTTTAAGATATTTTATACGCACTTAAGATATTTTAGGCATATTAACCGAATGTTTGTTGCTTATCTGCTCCTCTGAGTGGCGTCCAGTGCATTTCCCATCTGATTTGTTCATTTCGACCAACTAGGGTGCGTCTACTATCATCCTAAGGAGTGTAATATAGATAATGTAGGTCACTTAGCTCACACTGATCCATCGGTAGAATTGCTGTCGAGAGACATATCTGAATCTGAGAAACTATCAGTGTTAGGGGTAATTATTAATGGTTCAACCACTGCCTCAACGTGAATGTTCAAATCCATCATTGTTTATTCGTTTTTTTTTTAACATGATCAATAGACTTTTTCCATTAACTGGTCTCAGGTTAGTAATTCCCCGTCCAATAATATTTTGACATCTGCTAATTATAATGTTCTTTTTTTTCCATGCTACTTCACCCTTTATTTTTGCCCATACTAATTTGACTGGGTTAAATTCACAATGGTACGGTGACAGTGTCAACACTGTTATAGTTTTTTCGGAGCCATTTCATCAATAGCATATTTGATATATTTTGTTTATTGATCCTCACTAAATCTAGCAACTGCACTTTTAGCATTGTTTCGTCAAATTCAAGGTTTTTTGAGAGGAGCCATTGGCAGATCTTCGCTTTTTTATACGCAGAAGCTGGAATTTTTTTGGCTCGACTATGATACAGGGCATTGTCCATTACAAATACCGAATAGGTTTCCACAAGGTTTAAAATCGAAGAAAACCATCGCTCAAAAACATCTGCGTTCATATCTTCATGGTAGTCCCCTGTTTTCGGAGATTTCGAAACGTTAAGGCTGCCATCTACGAAACCAGACACAATATGAGTTATTATAAGGCGACGAGCTTTTTCACTAGAATTGCGTGATCTTTTAGAAAATCCTTTCATAAATGCCTGCTTCGAACTTTTAATGAACATATCTTGCCATACCTTCCAAATCCTATGCTCTTTATTGAGCCATGTTTCGTCAGTGTAATACAATTTTTTATCTTTTTCACGAAACTCCGGTGTTTTTTCCAAATATTTTGGCCGCCATGAAACAATTTCATTCTTCTCAATTAGTAAGCGTTTTCGATTCCATTTGAGGTATCTAAAATTAATTTCCTTTAAAGTCCATTTCATAACTTTATTTATATACGACGGAAGTATAGTAATTAGAATGTGAACTCACAGAATCTATCCATGAATCAATAATAAATCAATAAAATATTAAAACAACACGAAAACCTAGTCGGGAATCTTATTTTCAAGTCTATTCAAGATGGATATTCCGTGTATGTGTGTTGCCACATCCATTATGTTGGACGCCATTCCGTGCTTTTATATGCGTTCAGCTTATTGCTTAATGAAGGTAGCAAAATATGACAACAATGCGTTTTAAATTTTTAGTCCCTGCCTTGTTAATAGAGCGACAATGCCTTAAATCATTTATGAATGAGATGTTTATTCCGCCGCTTCGTCGCTTTGGTGACCGGTATTAAATGAGCCTATGACAGAACTTATGGACTCTAGGTTTAGGAAAGATTTTGACATTTCTTAAAAGTACTTATTATCTTTATTTTATCATGTATATATGGCGTGCCTTGAGAATTTCTTACCAAATAGGAATTTCTTCTAATACTAATTTTAGAGAAAAACTACTTCTCGATAAAAAGTTCGGCTTCGCAAGAACATACTTTGATGTTAATATATATATATATATATATATATATATATATATATATATATATATATATATATATATATATATATATATAAGGTGTTTTAAAAAGTAAAGAAAAAATAATTCTGTGTTTTAAAAAATTAACTGAGAACATACAGGGAAGCTCAAAAATGAAAGTATGAATCAATCCTACCCCAGGGTACTCTAGATTTCATTCAAACTATATTACCGTTATGTAAGAACATAATAAGTTATGAGTTCTAGAACCTAGAATGAGATTGAGAGGGTGCTTAAAAATAACATTATTTTAAACTTTTTAAAAATAAATAATAAGGGGCTCAAAAAAGTAAATGTTATAGTTTAGTAAAGTTAAAAACACAGAAGATTTTTATTCAAAAGTGAATTTTGGTAGTAGATGTAATATGATTTCTTTATTTATTCCTAGTAGTTTTAGTCTGTAGCCAGTACCAAATTTCAAAAATCGAGATTAAATTGAGTAGAAATGATGCTAATCTTTTAGAAGGATAAACTAAGTATGTCTCGGTTAAAGTTTTGTTTTTTTTTCCTTTGGGAGCAATTAAATGATTTAGTCTACTCCTTTCCATGATATTAACACCAAGAAGTAATTAAAAGACAATCTATCCAAAAAATTACTCTCCATATGATCTGGAAAGCTAAATGATTATGATTTATAAATTTAATTTGTTTCTATTGTTACAGATGTCTTTGTATTCCGTAATTTTTCTTCTCGGCTGTCTTATGTACGCCACTGCAACACCAGAGCCAGAACCAAAGTACCATTCAACAAAAATTGTTCAACAACCTTCGAGACCAAACCCTTTCAAAATAAATCCACCAGTATTTAACCCGCGCAAAGATTATGGAAGGCCTGCGCGAGTAAGAAGATTTGTAGATAATTTTCCAGGAAATTTTGATAAACACAACGGTCAGCGAACACGGGATCGGTTTGGTCAGGCTACCGGTCAATCTAGTTCAGGCAGGCATGGAAATTTAGGGGAAGGTGTCCGACATGGTGATAGTTCTTGGGTTGGCTTTACTGGATAAGTTAAAATTTTACCGAGCTTAGTATTTAGTTTTTTTAATGTTTTATTTCATTAATTATTTACAAAAATACAGGATTATAAACAATTAAGAAAAATTTTTTAAAATTCCCTTATCCGCGAAGAGATTGTTGGAAATTTTTGAGTCTTCAACCTACCATAGGGTAATGTTATGTAGATAACAGGAAGTTCATTATTTAAACATTAAAGAAAATAAATTGACTTAAAACTCTATGAATAGTTCTACCTATATGACCAGAGATATTCTTTTAAATCAGCAGTATGTCTGTATAACAAGGTTAATAAATCTGACAATCCCTTGAACTTCTGCATGAAGATTACAATTTCTTTATTGATGAAAAAATTACTTTAAATCCTAGCAAGCTCCAAATTTGAATAAATATTTGTTGAATCGTTAGCAGTAACTATCCATATATTTTACAGCAAATAAATATTAGTTGATGTTTGCTCTATCATGAATAATTTCATTTTCCAATTTTCAGTTTAGGAATTCATTAATATAATATAACGATAAATAAATGATAATTAATTGAGAATTGACATCAAAATTTGTTTTTGTCATTCAACTATGCCTTCTATATTCTTAGATTTAAAAGACAATTCTTATCTGTTTAACATAAAATACGAGAAGCCACAAATACTTGTATGGTTAGAAGAGAATAGCGTATTAATGTATAATTTTTACAAAATTTTGAGTGGAGCTTCGTTACAATTATTTAAATCGTTAAAAATTAAATGATATCAAGGAAAACCTTGTTACTGAAACAAGTAATTCGAAGACTTTAAAGGTTTTACTAGCTTTTGCGATAGTTTTCCCACTCTATAATAAGGTGAATTTTAAGAAGGGTTTATAAGTTGTTTATTATTCCTAGAATATACTTTCTATGATGTAAGTTGAATTTCTATCTTATTATATATTTTGGCAATGTTTATAAAAATATACCTTTCCTCAATTAAAGAAACCACATCTAAATATTTTGTTTTGAAATTTATTAATAAAAATTTTATATATCTTTGGACTTTTTATTTTAATAAAAAATAATCTACTTGGCTTAGTCTTCGTTTTCGTTTTGTTGTTAAAAATGTTCCAAAACAAGTTGGTAGAAGACCATCTAAAAATTTTAATGAGAGCAGTGATCGATCAAAACGCAGAAAAATTGAAAACTTACGTACAGAAAGATCCAGTAGTGAAATTTGCTTGCTCGTAAAATAAATTTAAGGAAGTCTAAAATTTGCTGAGCAATGTAAAGCTATAATCACAAAACAAGATATCATTTCTAGACAATTATTCACATCTTACACACCAGACAAAGCTTTATCACTTATTGTTGTTCAAAACTTACCAAATTCCAATACAATTTAATAAAGAAAAGTACAAGTGATCATAATTGCAAGATTTATCCTGGTTATGAAAATGTGACTTCTGCAAGGAATCATCTGGAAAAATATCTTAACAAGATTTATTAGATGATACATCGGCGAAACTTTGTTATTCATTACATGAGATAATTTGCTCAATTCTTAGAAATCAACTTGAAACCATCACTCTGTTTATAAAATGGTGATGTGATGGTACATTGGGACAAGCTGAATATAAACAGCTATTCCAGGATGAGACAGTTTCAGTTTCAAGTATTTAATTGATTACTATTAGTCCGATACACTTAAAAGTCGATAATCTAGGCGGCAGCGGTGAAATAATTGATTGGGGAAATCCGACTGCCTTTTTACCAAGAAGCTGTATTCCATTAATGCTTCTTTTCACCAAAAAGTCAATAGATTTGATTAAAGATCAAGTCAACTTTATTAATAGATATTAATATCAATGAAAATGGACTGCAGTGATACTGAATTAAATTTGAGATATAATTAAACTTTGTGTATGATTGACGGAAATACGGTTAATGCTCTGCGACACATGTGTCATTTGAAGTGAAAAGACAAATTATTTTGTCTCAGATTATTCAAAAGAATTGGCAACAAAGATTTTTTATATTTTGGAATATATCCACTACATGCATGGATCCGTCTATTCGAATGTTTGATTCATGTGAATTGATTACATGTAAGTGGCAAATGTGAAATACAGAAAATAAAAATAAAGGTAAAGTAGATATTAGAAAAAATAAGCCAAGATGAATTTTAAAAAATAGTACCAATGACGGAAATAGGGCAAGAAAAATATTTTTACTCTTCCGAAAATTTAGCAGAAATAACAGGCATAAACAAGAATATAATGAATCGTTTTTTTTTTTAATCCTTTTGGCTCTTGCAAGTAAATTTCCAATTAACCCAAATAACTTTAAAATCTTTTGTCAGAAAACAGCTGTCGTATGCATCATCCGTGGTATACATTCCCGACAACTATATATACAATTTTATTTCATTGTTAGAAAATAATAGAAAATTGTATAGTGCCTTGGGGCCATTCTCAAAAGAAGCTCAAGAGTCTATAAATAAAGACAAAAAATGCATGGGCGTCTACGAGCCAACTGACGCCTGCGACTCCGGTGTTGTCGGTGCCGTGTGCGCGTCGGACGTGTTCGTTTTCCGAATGGTTCCGAACCAGGTGGCGTGACCTGCTGCGCGTCATCGGCCCTGTTGCCAGTGTTTGTGGTTGCGTTGCCGAGTTGTAATCTCTTTCGTTACTAAGTGGTACTGGTTGATGTTTTGTAAGCAGATTTTTCCAAGTATTAGGCACACGTTGGCTATCATCTCTGCTATTTAAGTTGTTGGGCCTCTTTGCAATTTCGGTAGCCTCCCTTATAACCCTTGTGGACAGGTTTTCACATCTCGATAGCATTTTTGTTCCCGAGAAATTTATCTTATGTCCTGTGTTTAACCAGTGTTGGGCCAGAGCAGAAGAAGTTGTTTTTTGCTTGACAAAGTTTATATGTTCGTCTCTTCTGGCGCTTATTTTACGGTTGGTTTGGCCTACGTAAGATGAGCTGCACTCTCCGCATGGAATTTCGTACACTCCCTGTCAAGCAAAAAACAACTTCTTCTGCTCTTGCCCAACACTGGTTAAACACAGGACATAAGATAAATTTCTCGGGAACAAAAATGCTATCGAGATGTGAAAACCTGTCCACAAGGGTTATAAGGGACGCTATTGAAATTGCAAAGAGGCCCAACAACTTAAACAGCAGAGATGATAGCCAACGTGTGCCTAATACTTGGAAAAATCTGCTTACAAAACATCAACCAGTACCACTTAGTAACGAAAGAGATTACAACTCGGCAACGCAACCACAAACACTGGCAACAGGGCCGATGACGCGCAGCAGGTCACGCCACCTGGTTCGGAACCATTCGGAAAACGAACACGTCCGACGCGCACACGGTACCGACAACACCGGAGTCGCAGGCGTCAGTTCGCTCGTAGACGCCATACAGTGAGCTTTGAAAATGGTGAATGAGATTTCACCGAAACGTCAGCTGCCTTACAGTCCTGAGAGGGACTTAGCATATACACGGAATCCCGAACACCTTCGATTACATATATATATATATATATATATATATATATATATATATATATATATATATATATATATATATATATATATATATATAGAATAAAATTAGTTCTCCAATTAAATCAATCATCACAAAACTGGACATAATATTCAGGATTCTATGCCACTGTATAATGCCATTGCAATATTTGGTTTATTAATATCAGTTATTATCAAATCAATTGGGTTACACCTGGATAAAATAAAACACAGTTTTAATTATCTCTAAGACAAGAACAATAGAATATTTAGAAAATATGATCATATTAATTCCTACGATCCTATTTGAAATGCCAGGATGCGCGGTTAGACATTAACTTTTTATTTAATTAAAAATATATGAGCTTACAGAATTTCTATTATTCATTTAATTTAGTTGTTTCTAACACCTAAATATTACTATTGAACACACAAAAAAGCTGGAGTCAAACTAAAAGTTAACAGACATATCACGATGCCATATAATTTTAATTACACGAAATTCACACCCGGAACGGGGCCCACAGATTAAATAAAATACAAAAGACCTCAAAATTACTAATAATAAATTAATTAACCTATAAATTGGGATCCGTCCAAGAAGCAAATACATAACAAAATATGTTAAATTTCACAATAAACAGAAAAGTTACTCTTAAAATTAAGTCTCACTATTATAACAATAATAAATAAGGCCTTTACAAGAGAACAACTATCGAAAACTAACAAAAATTACAAAATAAATTTGTCGATAATTATGAATAAATAGTAGTAATCGACCCACAATCACAATAAACAGAAAAGTTACGCTTAAGATTAAGTTTCAGTACTATAACAATAATAAATAAGGCGTTTACCAGATAACAGCTATCGAAAACTAAAAAAATTACAAGAGAAATTTATCGATAATTATGAATAAATAGTAATAATCGGCCATAAAACCCAACATACAACTTAATAATAGTCTAATTTAGGTCTTGATGAAACTTAAAACAGCATGCTATAGCCAGATTCAAATTAGACATTAAATTTACTCAGTGGTAAGGATCAATTTTGGGCTTAAATCTTACTGAATCACAAAAATCTAAGAAATATTGTTTTAATAAACTGTAATTAATATATCTTATCTGATGTCTGAGGGGTTTAACAGAATTCCTTCTTTAATTGGTGCAAACAGCCCAAAATTCCTGTCTTCAAGTTTATCCCGGTAAAAAAAATACAAACAAGCCAACAAAAATTACCAGGATAATAAATGACTTGCAATCTCAGAATCCCAAAAAAAAAATTGCAAATAAAAATTGAAATGGAAGTCTGCAGCTGTTTCGGCCGAATCAAAAGCAGGAAAAGGTGAAATCAAGGCAAAATAGCCTCCATTTATAGGCATGGCCTAGCTTGCGCACTAGTCGTCTTCCGCGAGGCGCGTTCAGTTACCACGTATAAAAGAAGTGGCAGCTCAAAAAGAATGACATTAGGCAACAACAGTCGGCTGAAATATATTTGTTACTTAAACCAATTCTTTAATCATTAATATTTTCAACTCAAAACAAAAATAAATCAAATAAGAATCCCAATAGTTATTTTTAAATTAAAGAAATATGTTTTGAATAAAGGAATAAATTCTCTACAACCCAACATACATATAAATCCACTCAAAGGTAAATATAAATAGCAAGGAAAAAACACGAGATCTATCTGAATAAAACAAAAGGTAGCAGTAAGTTCAACATCGATAAGAAAATACCTAAGCGCAGTGTAGTGAAATATCGATTAAGGAAACTTGAAAAATAAAATTAATTTAAACTGTACTTTATGAACTGCTTTTCATCAAAAAATCCCTAGAAAATACTCAAGGAAAATGATACTGTGTTGCACATAATGAGATTATTTGCAAAAATAAGGTTAAATTAACCGAATTAACCATAGTGAATTTAAGCGGAACATTGAACCGTGATACTATAGAGAACATTATTCTAGAAAATTTAGCACAACTCAAAATACAGATGGTTTTAATAACCTTCTGGTGTAATCAAATCCATGTATTACAGATCTTTCGAGAAAATATTAGAAAATAATCCTAAAATAAATGAATATCCAAAAATAATTAAAATATTTATTCTTCTTCTCTTCTTCTACTTCTTGGAGATCTGTCGATCTGTTAATTCTGAAGCTGCCTCTGCATCTTTTCCTGAGAGGTAGATTGCCAACTATCTTTCCACCATTTAGGGGGCCTCCCGGGAGGTCTTGAGCCGGGCGGGTTATTTTCTAGGACTATTTTCGGAAGTCTGTTCTCGTCCATCCGTCTTACATGGTTGTACCACTGCCTCTTACGTTGTCTTCCCCATCTCACAATGTCTTGTATCCCGCATTGTTCTCTGATATCTGTGTTTCTTACTCTGTCTCTTCTTGTTTTCCCCACTATTGTTCTCAGTGTTTTCATTTCGGCCACCCTTAGCATGTGTTTCGTCTTGTTAGTGTCCTCACGGACTTCCGTGCCGTATGTCATGATGGGTCTGATACAAGTCTTGTAGATTCTAATTTTGCTATCTTTGCGCATGTACGAGTTTGACCAAACTATATCTCGTAGGCATCCTGATAGTGCGGATGCTTTGTTAATCTGGCTCCTTAGGTCTTTAACTGGGTCGTGGGTGCTTGATATGTCTATGCCTAGGTATCTGAATTGCATCACCTGCTCTATGGGATTGTCCTCCACCACCAGCTTACATCTGAGTGGATCCTTTGCGATTGTCATGCATTTGGTTTTGCTGATAGAAATGTTCATATTGAGTTGGCGGCTTACTTGGAAAAACTGGAAGAGTTGTCTCTGTAGATCGTTTTCTGATTCAGCAATAATTGCTACATCATCGGCGTAGCACACCAAACCCACTCTTTTGTTGCCCAGTCTGTATCCGAGATTGAGACATGTTACCTTGTTTATGATTTTATTCATGAGGAGATTAAACAAAAAAGGACTCAGACTGTCACCCTGTCTAATTCCTCCCAGTGTTGGGATATTTTCAGTGAATTGATCTCCTGCCTTGACCTTTGTTACGTTATTGTTATTTAGGTTATGGATTATCTTCGTTATGTTCGCTGGTGCCTTATTTTCCATTAATATATGTAGAATGTCTCCCAATCGGACTCTGTCAAACGCCATTGTTAGGTCAATGAAGCAGATATACGCTGGCATACTGTACTCTGTAGCCTTTTCTATTATTTGTTTTATTATAAACACTGCGTCTGTTATTGACCGTCCCTTTGTGAAGCCCTGTTGTTCCTCAGCATTCTTAATTTATGTTTCCAGTTTGTCCTTGAGAATACTCGTGAAAAGTTTCATTACTGTGTTTAAGAGAGTTATTCCTCTATAGTTTTGTGGGCAGGTTTTTAGTCCTTTCTTAAATATAGGTATGGTGATGCTATTATGTCATTCGTCTGGTGTTTCCGTTTCGTCTAAGATTTTGTTAAATAGTTGCGATAGTTTCCTTGCCAGTTCGGGGCCTCCATATTTTAAAAGCTCGTTGGGGATGCCGTCCGGCCCGGGTGATTTTCTGTTTTTCAATTTCTTGAGTTTTGCTTCTACCTCTTCGTCGGTGACAGTTCCAATTATATCTGTTTCGTATTAATTTATATTCGGCATTTCTTCAGCATCGTAAAGCTCTTTATAATACTGTTGCCATGTCCCTATTGGTACTCCTTTGGTCTGCACGAACTCGTTAACTTGTTTTTTTCTGTTCCGAAGCATTTTCCATATTTTCCTTTGAGCGCCATACAAGTCGTGGTCCATGTCGCTGGTAAAATTAACCCAATGTTCTCTTTTGATTGATCTTATTCGTGCGTTTACTCTGTTTCTTACTTGGACATATTCTGCGTGAGTTTCTTCCGACGGTGCGCGTTTGTATATTAGGTAACATTTCCGTTTTGATTCAGAGAGTTCTTTTACCTCTTGACAAAACCACGGTTTGGTGTGGTTTGTCGCGTTTACATTAATTTTACGCTTTCCAATCGCTTCCTCCGCTGCTTCGTTGATGCATTTCGCAATATTTTGCCAGCTCTCTTCTACTCCCCATTCTGGTTTTAAATCTTTCTCTTTTAATTTGTTAGTAATCCTGTTCTCGTAGAGGAGTTTTATGCTCTCCGTTGTTAGGGACTCCAAATTGTACTTTTCGATGAACTGTGGTGGTTTTCTCTTTTGTTGTGGACGTTTTAGTAGTATCTTGCATAGAACAAGGTTGTGATCAGTCCCCAGGTTAGCGGATGTTAGGGCTCTGACGTCGAGTACTTGTGTGGGTGTTATCACTCGATTTGTGAGTATGAAGTCTAGCATCGATCGCTGGCCTCGATTGTTATTGAAAGTGTATTTGTGCTGGTCTTTGTGTGGGAAGTATGTGTTGTTGATCCTCATTTCATTTCTAGCGCAGAAATCTATTAGTGTTTCGCCGTTTTCATTAATTATGGCTTCATTATACTTTTGCTTTATACCTGGTATGACATCGTTCCCGATCCGTGCATTAAGATCTCCGAGTATGATAATTTCGTGTTTAGTATTTATGTTGTCCATGACGTTTTGTAGTTGCTGGTAGAAGTTTTCAGTTTCTGCTGTGGGCTTAGATATGTCTGGTGCATATGTGCTTATCAAGTGTGTTGTGGTATTGTTCATTTTTAGGGAGATTTTTAATATTCTGTCGTTGATGTATTCGATGTCTTCGATGCTCTGTGTATATTTATCGTGCAGCAAAATTCCAACACCTGAATGCGCTCTTTCTGATTTTGCTTTTTCACTGTATATTAGTATGAATTCTCCGTATTTTGATGTTCCCTGCCCTTTTTTCTTTGTCTCAGAGAGCCCGCAAATGTCAATGTTATGCTTCTTCATTTCTATTATGATCTCTTGATCTCGTCCGTTCCACGACGTTATGTTCCAGCATGCGATCCGTGTAGTGTGGTGTTTAGGTTTTCTTTTGCCAATTCGTTTTCCAATTCGATTTTCCAATGTCCTAGCGTGTGTCGTCATCTGATAGTTCCGTCCGGTTTCCGAGGCTGTAACTTCAGTTCTGTGAGCCAATTGGTTCTTTTTACACTAGGTAGGTAGCTAACCTCGCCTAGTAACCCTCCTCCTTTATCCGGGCTTGGGACCGGCAGTGCCAACCGAAGAGCTACTCAATCCACCCATCGGATGACCCAGGCGGAGTTTTTATTAAATATGGAATATTTAAGAAAAAAAAATACAAATAGTAAAAACTTTTGTATATGTGTTTAATAAAGTTTCAGTAATTGCTAATCATGTTCTTTTTTCGATTCCTTAACTTTTTAAACCCATCGGTAAGTTTTGACCAAAAATTTAAGAAACTCGAATGCGAGTGTTGTTTGCGCTTGATTGTATTAGACCATCTAGAATAGCAGCGTGTGTCACAATAATGTATATCTCATAGAGCACTTTCGTTGTTAATTCCTATGTGAAACCAAAGGTTCGTTTACAAACCAAGAAATCACATATGATATGACCTTTTTGGCTCGAGTCTCAGTATAATGCATTCCAGTTCAGACGTAAGTCCAGAATAACCCACACAGGGGCGGATCCAGCCTCTCTCCTTGGGGGGGGCGGTGATATCATAAAAGTACATTATGGCAAGCGAAAGCAAGTTGTCCCCGGGGGGGGGGACACCAGCAACATTCCCATTTCTAGTGTAAAAAGCAGGACGGGGCTATTTTTCTTGAATTTGAAGCTCTTGGAGAGGGGGGGCGATCACAAGAAAAAACAAGTTTCCGACAGGGGGTGGGAAGATGCGATCAACATACGCATTCCTCGTATAAGAGGCAGAATCGGGTCTATTTTCCTGAGTTCAAAGCTTCTGGGAGGGTGCTATCGCAAAAAAAAACAAGTTGTCAACGGGGGGGGGGGGGGTGTGTCAGCAGCATACACATTCCTAATATAAAAGGCAGAATCGGTTCTATGTTCCTGAACTCAAAGTCCTTGGGAAGGGGAGGGGCGATCGCAAGCATACACATTCCTATACTCTATTCAAGAACTAGAGAGAGTAATAAAACTGTTACCGAAACCTCCTACGTACCTGCTTCAGTGCCCCCGGTAACTGAGAACTGCCGTAAATCTAATTCTATTTAATTATATTTAAATATTATAAGCTTTCATAAATTTACTGCAACAATAAAATTTCTGATAATTCAATTTAATTTCTGTCAGTGAGCAAAGTACACCTTACAGTGTGTCCTTAGTGATTTATTTTGTTTGTGCTTGTTTTTATATATTATTTGAGATTAGTGAGATACCCAAAAGATGGAGGGCATTTTTTCCTCAACGAAAAACTTATTACGATGAATGTTTATGATGCCTTAAGATATTAATATCTAGATAATAATGTTAAAAGCTCTGTTGAGATGTGTTTCAATATAACAGGAGTTCCAAAATCTATCATGTACCGAACACTGACGGAGAAAAAAACGACTGGAATTGTTAGCTATATTCGATCACAGGCAGACGAAAAACTTCGTTGGAAGAAGAGATGTAAACTGTAATAAAAGGAGTTGTACATACATTTTATTATGAGAAGCAGATCTCAACCGTCGACCAAATTCTAACTAAAATCAATGAAGATCGGGATTTGACTGAAATTAAAAGAACTAAGCTCTGGAAATTGCTCAGAGAACTTAATTTTTGTTGGGAATAACCAGATAGGAAATCTGTTCTTATGGATCGTCCGGAAAATGTCCGTTGGTGAAGGAAATATCTCTCTCAAATAAAAGGTAGAGTTGCTGGAAATAACACAACTGACAAAATTAATAATTTAACTGGACTTTTGAAAGATTTTTTTGAATAAAGTTACTGCAGATAATTGCGAAAAATCCATATAATAAAAGAATAAAAGAAGATGTGGAAACTCGATCTCATGATCGGTGAGAGAGGAATCAGTTATAATTAATTTGAGCGAAGATAGCTTCACTGACTTTAGTGACGAATAAGATACGTAATGTTTACCAGCGTTAACACAATTTATTATTTAAATTTTCTGTAACATAAAAATTAATGACATTTGAATCCCTTTTTAGTATTTAATTGTAATTCTGCAGATGGTTTAAGAAATAAATAAACTGGAACGTCAACTATCCCAAAAATGTTTTTAATTAATAATAAAATGACCGATAGCCCCAAAAAAATGTTAATATTATATTAACGAATTTACTTTTTTTATATACGTTTAACTTGTATTTTTGATAATGGGTATTTTGTAAGTATTTAAATTATAACTTAGAATTTTTTGAGAGAAAAAGGCTACGTTTTAGTCTGAATGTGCCTAAAACGGTTTCTATGCCAAAATTAAAAATAATAAAACTACAGTTGTGATTTGTGTTAAATATGTCAAAATTATCTATATTTTCTAATATATGTGAATTATTAAAAAATCATAAGAAATAAAATAATATTATAAAAACTTTTTATTTTAAGTTTATTACTGAAATAGTACTCCATGCCATAAATATTTAGTGATTTTGACGCCTTCCGATGCCTATGACAAGGATTAAAATCCTTTTTAAAACTTCACACATCCAAATATCTATTGCTATCCAACCCAAATAGTCCATTATTATAGACCAGTATTTTTGATTATAAAATTTCTAACCCATTCCTATGAAAAATATATGTGTTTAACAGATTTTGCCAAAGACACCGGACTAAAGAACATAGGTAGTTTGCGAAGTAAAAAAGGTAAAAAATTAAAAACTCTCCCTAGTTCTTGAGTAAACTATAGTATAAGAGGCAAAATCGGGTCTATTTTCCTGAACTCCAAGCTCTTGGGGGGGGGGGGGGGGGCGATCGCCCCCACCGCCCCCCCCCCTTGGATCCGCGCCTGAACCCACAGATATTTTCCCGTTCCCTTGTGTAATTATGGGCAGTCTCCTTTTTTGTAACAAGCGTAGCGTTGGCCTTGCCTAGGTTTATTTTGAGCGCTTCCTGTATATCTAAACCAGCCTCATTTGGTTTATTCACCAGGCTGTCCATTACAAGGCTCCACAGCAAGGGTTATAAGACTCTTTCCTGTGAACAGCCCCTGCTTGACTGATCCATACATGATTGCTCTTTTTGGGGCTTAATCGCATTCAGATAATAAATACAAGAGAGATTTCTAACACGTAACAAATTTAGGACACGAAATTTTTTTAAAATAATCTTTATTAATAAGAATACATAGGAAAATTACTATCACAAAAATGCCTTAAATTATTTAACAGACTTTTTCACTCTAGTGTTGTATTAAAAAGGTTAAATTGCATATATTTTACTTCAATTTGAGAATCAAGTCATTCATTATGCATCATATGTATTACAAATACATGTACCGTCGACCAGTTTTACCATTTAATACTGCCACCAGCATGCCATGTTTCGGAGTGCTTGTCGGGTCCTCTGATAGTTTGACCCCAACCAGCTTCAAAGTCATGATTGTCCCCATGTTTTTGGATAGTGACTTGCCCTTTGGTATTTCCCCTGTTATCTCTACTGATATCTGGTCTAAGTTCCCATTCTGGCTTTTTCTGCCCTTGTGTTGGATTTTGTCCATCGAAATGTTGGACAAATCGTCTTACACGGATAAACTGAACCGGTCGACTAGGCCTATATGTTGGTTGAATTACTCTTGGTGGATTATTGGGGTTATAAGTAGGCCTAATTACCCTGGGTGGATTGCTTGGGTCATATACTGGGTCAGGTTCTGGAAATGCGGTGACGTATAGGAAACAACCAAAGAGGAGAATGATGGGGTAAAGCGACATCTGAAAAATAAATATACTATACTACTCGTCCATGGGTAAAACATGTTGTTACGATCGAAGATTTCCATTCATTGCCAATCTATTTTACTTGAAGTTTCCTTTAGACATAATTTTTACTGTATCAAAAATAAATTGAAAATTTTTTTACAGGTTGCAAAGAACTTTCGTTTATATAAATTTTGGTCTGCAAATAAGGAGTGTTTGTACACGCGATTTAATTGAGTTTATATATGAGTATCTCAGTAATCTGAAGATATTTGAAAAGTCGATTGAAAAGTGGTGCAAATTGATGTTAAATTTAATGTATCGGGAAAATTTTGTAAAAAGACGAGAATCAACTGCTATGTTTTTATTTTTCCCGACTCTATTTGACTAGATATATTTAAATATATTATATATTATTAGTGCCAGTTTTCTTTCTCTGTAGCACGGCCTCGTCGGTTTTTAAATCCGATTTTTCAAATTTCGTTTTGCTAAATACGGAACAAGTGATTTTTTAATTATTAAAAGGCTTTTATCACTCAATTTACTTTAGAAGTTGGTGTAATATATCATTAGATTTAGAAGATAAAAAGTCTTTCAAAAATGTAATAAAATTGTCCTGTTTGTATTCAAGAAAACGAAACTGATTATAATTTATAAAATTTAAAACGTCTGATTATATATATATATATATATATATATATATATATATATATATATATATATATATATATATATATATATATATATATATATATATATATATACATTTAAATGAATAGTTCAATAATTTTAAATTATATGTGATAGTAAAAAACTTACTTTTAAACTTTTATCACTATTTCTCCTTACTTTCTCTTCACTTCTTCTTAAGTTCAATTAAATGAACGTAATACAATACTGTTGATAATCTCGTGCAGTGCTTTTTATAGTAAATATTGTTGGTCAACAGTGTAAAATACCAGCGGTATTCTCTGAACGTGTTATTCCCATTTTACAACTCTTTATCTTTTGTTTAGATAACCGAAGGTTAAAAATTACAAAGAAAAGTTACTTTTTTTAGAATCAAATTTGAAATAAGCAAATCTTACTTTTAATGACTTAATTTTATACTAAAATAACTATTAAATTTTAAAAACTGCATACTTTTACTTTAGGGTATTTTGGGAAATAAAAAAACAATTAAAATTTACATAATTTAAAGATGAATAAATTGTTTTATATTATCCTGCTCTATGATTAATGTTAACGGAAATATAATAGGGAAAAGGGTCAGCAGATCATCGATTTTGGCCATTTTTTAGCTAATAATTTTTTACTATTCGAACTAGACTTTTCATATTGGCGTTTAGGCTCCTTTAAAATCTATTGTAATAAAAAATCAAAAGCTAGTTTGGTTGGCAGATACTGTATATACTATGATAAAAATTAAAAAAGGCTTTTCAAAAATATAAATGAACAAAAAATGAAGCTGACTGGAACTATTATAAACAGTTACGTAATCAAAGAAATATAATAAGAATTCCTGTGTCCCTTCCTGATTTTTTAGATAAACCTTCTGATATAAATGAACATTTTCTTCTATTTTCAAAATAGTAGCAGATCCCAAAGAAAAATCAGAACTATTTAGTATAAAATCATTGGCGTTGGGTTCGGATTTTATCATTATTGAAATGCTGTGGTTGTGTCCCAGAATTCTGCCTTTTCTTTCAAACATAATTAATTCTTGTATTTTTGAGGCCATTGCCAAAAAATCATAATGTAACTTGTTTAAGTGAGCTACGACCTTGTCTCTCAAAGTTATTAGAAAAAGTAATGAATAAACAAATAAGAACTCTTTTGGAAAACAATTCTATTTTATTCATGAACCAATCAGGATTCAGGAGAGGGTAGAGTTGTGCCATAATTCTTTTAGGCATTATGGATGATATTATCAGAGCTTCAGCTATAGGAAGGTCTTGGTACTTTTGAACAATTCCAAAGCATTCGATATGATAAATCATGATCTGTTGTTATCTATATTAAATTTCGTTGGTTCTTCAAATAATGCTATTGGATTTGTGAAAAGTTATCTAAAAATAGACTTCAGTATATTGAAACTTCCATGGATCAGTCATCAAGAGTGTTACTAAAATGTGGTGTACTACAGGGTTCCGTCTTGGTGCCCTTGTTATTTACAATTTGTACTAACAACTTCATTTCCTGTTTAAATTATATTACAGCTAACTTTTATGTCGATAATATCCATACTCTTTTTTGCCTGATGACTGGCGTATGGCAGAGACACCCTTAAATGATGATTTCAATAGTTTAATTGTTTCTTTCAACATCATGGATTGCAAACTAACCCTGATAAATCATCTGATGGTTTATGGTAAACACAAAGATTGTTTACTGGGTGACCTTAATATAAATGTTGCTGGAACAGGATTAGAATTTAGTAAATGTACAAGGTATCTGAGTCCATACAGATTTGGGTTTTAAACAACAAATTGGATTCAGCTCACAAAAAGCATACATGTCTTTAAAAATGGTTTATCGTCATCGTCACCTTTTAAGTGAAACTTTTAAAATAAAATTAGCAGTTTCTTTTACTCTAAGCCATTTTAATTTTTGAGATGCAGATTGCATGCCCCTGTTCAGATAAACTAGATATAAACAGAATTGAGAAAGTACAGAATAATTGTTTGCGCTTTATATATGGTCAAGGAAATTTGATCCGATATCTAACAAATTAAAATTTACGAAATGGTTGAATATACAGGACACACGTTATTAACATTTTTTGGTATTTTTTCATAATGTTATTTTTAATATCTGCCCTCCATACTTGAGAAATAAAATTAATATAACAGATGTTCGCAATTTGAATCTTAGATTTAAGGGTTTTATATCTCCACCACCTCATAAAACAGCGTTTTTCAAAAGAAGCTTTTCTTATAATATTTATAAGATTTATAATAGCATTCCTACTTTCTTAAAAACTCTTGCGCCTCCAGTTTTTAGAAAAAGGATAAAAAATATCCTAGTGACTAAATAGAGTGTATTTTTCGTTGCTCTCTTCTTGCCATTTATATGTGCCTTTCTTCTCTCTTTTTTTTTTTTGAGTTATTTATTTTCTATACTCTGCGAACATTCTGGTTAGGCAAATATTTTTATCAAGAAGCTAAGGTCTGAACAGATATTAATTGTTTTCAGCTCCTTTTTTACAATTGTATAACGTGAATATTATTGTTAATGCAAAATATCAAAAGGAAAAAATTACCTTTCCTGACATCATGATGGAGTGATTTATTCAGAAAGTAAAACTTTCTCCTTCTATGCCAAATTGAGGCTAACCTTGAATATAATTCGAGCGCGTACTTCGAAGTATAGCGTTTTAGTTATGTATGATTATATCACACTAATGCGCTTTCGATATAGCTGGGCCCCTATCCTCGAAAGTGTGATGTGAATGGCGATGGGAATGGCGATGTGAACTTTTTGACAGTAAAAGCCGTATTCTTGAAAAGCCAATGTTGCCAGATATGAATGTGCTAAAACCCCAGAATTTCAAAAAATAAAATGGATGACAGATTGAATTGACCTGTCAGACCGAAAATATCCGTAGTACATTTTGTTGCCATTTTAGGCAAAAATTAGTTTTGGCACTTTAAATTAATCGCCAAAAGTAAAAAAAAAATAATGCTCTAGTTATTTTTGTGAAGTTATTGATTGCCATTACAATATTTGTACTTTGCCTGGATTAAATTTATCTTAAATTGACACTCTAGAACTGTTAAACAAACATACATACAAAGAGCCAAGTACTTGAAGATTCTAATATATAAAGAAAAAGGGATATCAAGAAAAGCTGCAGTCATATATACAAAGTAATATAATGACAGTAATTGCAGAAAGTCAGCACTGACAAACCTTGAAACGGTGGAAATTATAACTCTACGTAGTATGACTAAAAGCCATCCTCCCAATCCACTACGGAAACTATCCAATCAGTTATTTATTGTATGAATTCACAAAGTGTCCAGCCTCTTACTGCGAGATGCTTTGTCCTGACAAGTAAATTTGAAAGAAAACCTGAAACTTGAACAATGAAGTGAAACTGTTTATGATCAGGGACCGAAACCAAAGGCCAGACAGAAGACATCCATTAAAGATACTGGCGGATCTCACATTCAACTTTAAATGTATATATTTTTTATTTTATGTACCATATAAGATTTTTATGCTGAAGGACCTCATTCGTTGGTCTGTAGGGTTCATATTTATATGTCTCAATAAATTATAATCATAACATTTATTTAATTGTAGTGTCGTATAGTGTTTAACACAGTCTAATTAAGTTAAGTGCTGTAGTTAACATAATTTAAATATAAAAGTTGTTACTTATTTAAATAAAAGTTTCAGATAGCTTACAAATTGTTATTTCTCAAATTTATTATAAGTTGTGTCGTGAAAAGAATTATGTTAAACTTAACTGTTTAAAACTAAGATATTCGGCTATCATAGACACAAGTATTTATGTTAAATCTATAAGCAGAACTGGCCCCAGAAAAACATTTTTAAATAGTCAGTCAGTTATGAACAGAATCTCCTGTAATAATTTTATATGTCTGTAATTTCAAATTTACTTAATATTTGCGAGACATATTCAACTTTAAAAGGATATTTTATTAAAAAATTTGAAAATATTAAAAATATCGGGGTACCACCTAATTAACGTTTCAACTGTTTATTCAAAAAATAAAACGTGTTAAAGAAACGGTTCGTCAACATATTATTTTTTTTAATGACGAATTATTTTAAAGAACCAAAAATAAAATAAAAATTTTTTAAAACTATTTTATTTTTTGAAATTCGTGCGTTAAATATGTCATTTAGCGGCTGACATTTCATTTGCGCATGTTTAACCGTTCGCTTGCCTTTCACCGGGCGAACGAGGATATGAGCGATGAACATTTCAAGAATACGTATTCGCCACCTTTTCACCGTTCACTTCACGTTCCCCAGTACGAGGATAGGGCCCCTGATGTTAATTTTTGCCATTTTTATATTGATTATCGTGAATATGAGATAGGCAATGTGTTTGAAATTTTCGCAGTTTTACGGAAAATTATATCAATAATATATACCCGAAGTTTCAAGAAAATATATAGACTCGATTAGGCGATGAACTATCTTAAACGAAATATCATCTGAGCAACGTGATTGTAGTATCCATGAGAATTGGAAACTAAAGTTTGAAGCTCTTAAGATACCAAATTCCTAAACGATTTAACAGAATATACTTTGTGATTCTTATTATTATCTAAAAAAACTCGAGCCTGCAAACGGAACAATGGCTAAATATCCTTCCTTCATAACCGTTTGATCCTCCGGAAAGAAATCTTAGTGAAGCATGCGTTAATCGTAAAAATCGAACAACATGACTTTAATTTTTGACATACTTTGACGTACTATTTTTTGTCTTTGATCTTCTCTTAGTCTCCATTCCGACAATTTTTGCGAGAAGTATAATATTTAAAGTCAATTCTTTTTATGGTGTTGTCAGAATTAGCTTTCAAAATATATCCAGGAAATTCTGACTGGATATTAACATTCAGTACTTCAAGAGTTAAATTTTACCAATATTAAAATAGCGGATTGGTAAGTTTTTTCAAAAATAAATTTAAAATATTTTATATGTATTTTTATCAATTTTTTTTTGCTGTGCAAGCTATTTATTCTACAAGAACTACAATTTTTAGTTAGTTCCGGAAATAATATACACACCTTATTATTATAGTCGAGAAAGAGAATGTTTATAATAAAAATTCAGTCAATGAGCTGTTGAAACGAAATTTATTTTATGATATTAACACAATTTTTGTAGAGGCTGAAATAATAGATTAAGCTAGAAATGAATATGCTCAGTGTCGTAACTTCGCGACTGGTGTCTGAGTGCAAGGATATATTAAATGATATGATAAGGAACGGCTAGACAGTCAGACTCGTATGGGTCCCAGATCACTCGGGCATACGCGGGAATGAGGAAGCAGACCGTCTGGCAAAGTTGGGTTCGGCAACTGAACCGTATGGATCCCAACCAATATTACCTGTCCCAATTGCTATTGGCAAAAGGGAATTAAAATCGTTGCTGGAAAGCAAATTTATTGAATCGTGGAGGGGAGCTCCTGGAATGAAGTGTGCTAAGGAACATATGACTGGGCCTAGCGCAAGGCGTACTAAGGAACTTTTCTCCTTGGGAAGGAAAGAGCTGCGAATTGTCGCGGAATTGTTGACAGGACATTGTCATTTCAGGGGCCATCTTCATAGAATCGGTGTCGTGTAGATGGTATTTGGAGGAGGATGAAGCTGTTGACCATGTCCTCAGAGAGTGCCGAGAATTCAACGTACTGAGACAGAGATATATCGGAATACAATTTTGTTACCGGAAAGAGTTATGCAAGTTCTACTAATGAAGCTGCTTGAATTCGCAAAGGCGATCGGCCTCGAATAATCTGCAGCTATGGTGGGGTGTAAGGGGCCCAATGGAGACCTAGACATCGATGATCTAGTATCACCACCCCTTTTTTATTCATTCATTGAAGATAGAAATGAAATCTATTTATCGTGCATTATATGTGAGCAAAAATGTGAGTGTTTGTCTGTGTTTACTTGTCGAACGCGAATCTAGTATTACCTATTGCTTCGATTCCAATACGACCGCAAGGTAAATATTTCTTTTCTTTTTTTTTATACTATTTTGAATTGGTATCATGTAGGCATTAGAAGATATCATTCTGTGATAAGCTATTCAGACAGTTACATCAGTTTCGTACACATTTAGTTTGACATGCCACAAATTGGTAATGTAAGCTATTTATTTAATTTTTTTAGTGTTGTTCTGTATATTGCTGTTATATAATTAATGACTTGTTTCAATGAAGTGCACAGTTTTAGAACACACATACACCCATGCAGAAAATCATAAGAAATTATGTTTAGTATGTTTAAAAAAAAAACAATATGAAACCAGTCGGAGATTCGATAAAAAATTTAATTAAGAAAATTATAAATCAAACTTTGAAAGATAAGCGATTACCATTTATGATACGCAGTACATGCAGAACGAAAGTATATAAAGCTTCAAAAGATAATAGTAATATAAAAGTGATTAAAGGATAGTATTTGTGATTCTACATTGTGAGAATTGGGTAGAAAAAACGGACTTGAATTTAAAAAGGTACAAGAATAATCTAAACGAAAACAAAGTTTAATAACAAAAACTTGTTTTAAATGCCGATCAAAAATCGGTAAAGGGAAAAAACATGTTTATACAAGTGGGACAACATTATGTTTCCGAAAAAACACAAAAAATATCTCTACAAATCATAAGTCTGCCAAACTATCAATTTCAAAAGTCATTTGTTTGTTTCGTTTTTTTTTAATAACAGAAGATTCGTTCGTTCATCATAATAATAGTAGAAAAAAAGTCCAGATATTAAAGAGTTTATTTTGAGCAAAGACGTGTTGAAATAATTAGAGAAAGTTCAAAAAATGTGGACAATTTTTAAAAATTTGCATATCTTTTCAAGGTGATAAAGAAATAGAAAATGAAGCAGACGATACAGCCAAACCAAAATCACGATTAAAATATAATACTGGGATAGCTGCCAAAAAGTTCTGGAATATAAATCTTTTGATTTCACATTGGTGGAGGGCGTCAGAAAATTTTAAAAACGTTCTCAAACTGTGGTTGTTGTCAATATTATATGAAATATTAGATTTATATTATCAACCGGTTTATAATTGTCATAATAATGGGGATAATGTCATACGCAAGCTGCTTTCCTGGCACTTGGTGTCATGCAACTAAAAACGATTTAGAAAATTTTAGTAAATACAGAACTCTCTCTAACTTTAATAAAAAATGTTAAGCATTAAGCAGCCGGCAGTAATAAAACAAACACAAAATTGCATGAAAATTGTATTGAGAAGCCACTATTTCATCGAAACGGCAGTATAAAAATATTGATTTTATTCCACCCCTGGATTACATCTGATGCTTCGTATTGCAAACACTGTTTGCAAGCACATGTTTCAAAATTTGATAGTATCAACATGAAGTGGGCACAAGAATATAACGTCCAAAGGGAAATAGTTTACGATGAACCTGCTTTCGCTGCAAATACATGCAAAAAATTGTTGAATAATGTTGAGTCGTTAAGAAATTTTAGTACTATAGATTATTTATTGTTTGTTCTTTGTTTTGCTGATTTTGGAAAAGTAGTTAGTGCATGTTTTACAGAAATACAATTTTGAAAAATATATTGATATCATAGCTTACTTTTGTTTAAAAAATAAGGAAAGACTAGGTTATTACAGCTACTACGGAATCAGCATCCTCCGATTTCAAGAAGACGTGGGTAAAGTATAAAGTGAAGCCTTTTCACTCTGAGTATAAAAATGGATTATTGCAAGTGGTGTGTTAATTCAATAGTTTACATACTTAAGATTTTTGTTTTCGTTTTGATACGAAGTTATATATTAAATAATAAATCATTTACTTTAGTTAATAGAATGTATTTACATTGAATATATTAATATATTAAATAAAGTTAATTTTAAGTGAAAATTAACTAGATATATTAACTTATTATTTAAGCGCGAATAAAAATGTTGTTAATATTATCAAATAGACTTCAATTGAACAGGTGATTAATTGAATTTTTATTATAAATATTCATTTTGTTCAATATAATAATAATAAGATATGTATATTATTTCCGTAACTAATTAAGAAATAGTTTCTTTTTATAATAAGTAGCTTGCAGAGCAAAGGAAAATCATAAGAATAGATATAAAATATTTCAAATTGACTTTTTGGAGAAACTTACTGAATGGCGATTTTAATTTTGATAAAAATTTACTCTTGGAGCGCTGAAAATTTATATTTAATAGGAATTTCGTGGATGGTGTGTGTTTAAATAGGTTCAGGCGTACCGTGATGTACGAGTGATGAGTGTTTTGCGAAGGTAATCCACTTAATATAGAAAAAAAATTGAAGTCATGTGATATTAAACCAGATAAGAAATGGAGAGCGGTGTCCATGTTGTTATCTGTCAAAAATAGGTCCTTAGAGAATGTGAGATAAGCGAGCTTCCTTTAACACTTTTTTTATTTTCTGAGAAAACAGTGACGTAGCCTACATTAATAAAATTTACAATGGCTGATCTATCTCGTTCTTATGACGTGTGAAGCTGTTTACAGCTTTTTAAGGGTGTATTTTCAAAGTCATTTGCGCCATATTAACCTATTATTTTGATCAAAAATTCGATATTTTTAAAAAGCTGAGGCTCAAAGAGGAAAAACGATATCCTTTCCAAAAAATTTAAAAAATACTTACAAAAGGCATAGCGATATGCACAGAAAAAAAATAGCATTTTTTATTACTTTAGAGCCCACAAGTTTCGACAAGTCAGAAAATGCAATGTATTTAAAAATTGTTTAAAATCAAGTCAAAATTTCATAAACTGTATTGAAGTGGAGATTTGTGTTCTAACAATCACTTAAGGCGAAATGTATATGGCAAGTGTATGAATATCGATAAGATGCCCCATCTCGAAAATTAAATCTCTCTACTATCTCTTTGCGCTTCTCACATGTAATTATTTCTTTCTTTATTTTATGGTTTCGCAGTCTAAAATTTAAAGGATGGACAGTCTTGTTATGATCTGTCTTTTTCTAATATTCAGTTTAACTGAGCAATATCAGCTTTTTCTTATCACACGCATTTTTTCAGGAATTGTCAGGAATAAATATAAAACGCAAGTATTTTTCTGTTGAACCTTTTTGACGCAGATGTCACTGCTGAATAATGGATGGAACATTGCTTTATCAATGAAGTCCTTCATCATTGAAATCAGAATATTGCCCTTAGTTAAATATTGATAAAAACAACCAACTAATTACTTATTACCGCAAGGAAACACAAAGAGTTTTGTGCCCATACATGTATAGTTGTAACATTGTTTGACCAGAAAAAATTACTTCTACCTCCAGGATACCTAAAAATCTAAATCAACACTTTAGTTGGATCACATTTGTCATTTTATTTCTTCTAAAATTTTTAGAAAGTAAATCCTGATACATCAAATTCAGTAAGAAGAAGTGGTATTAATTAGCATTTTTCTAAATGCTTATTTATTGTTAATTTTGTTTTTCAAAAAAAAATAATATAATTAATTGTTTTTGTGTGTGTCTCAGAAAGATGTTTTTTGACTAAAATGAGACTGTTGGGCTTGCATTTCCAGTATTTGTTTGTTTGTTCGACGTTTCGAATAGGATATCTCCCTAATCGTTATTAAATATAAACTAACTTGATAACGATTACAGAAACAATGGAATCAAAACAACGTATAAACAAACAGAAAGTAAAGGCAATACAAGTCCAACATCAACATTTTAGGCAAGTTTCAACATTATCTACAACCTTTAAATATTGAACTGCTTTTAGTCGTATCTCTCTTACCAAAATGAGCAAATCTAAGTCCATTACGAGATTATAATTGTTTTTTCGGAATAAATAAAAAAATTGTTGGCAACAATAACATGTATTTGACCAAAAAATAGTATAATAAGAAAATATGTAAATTATATTAATATAAAATAAATAGTAATAAGGGTGATCTTTACTTCAGAATTATGCTAAACCAAAAAAGAATACATTTATTTCATCACACTAACGTTTCACAAATTTATATGTACATGCAAACAAATATAAATTATTCTAGTCGCTGGAAAATTAAAATTAATAATTTCGTAACAATATTTAAACAAAACAGTTACAAAAATAAAAGTAATAAAACGACACTGTTTATTTAATATTACAGTTACTTTATAAACATGTCTCTTCTATTACGTTAAATATTCTTAATAGATACAATATTTCTGTCAGTATTAAGCCGTAAAAACAAATAATATTTAAAAAATATCTCACTTATAAAATTTTCAATTTTCAATGTTTGTAGGAAGAAAATTTAAAATATTATTTAATATTATCGTAGTTTTTGGGTTAATGTTACTCTACATGTAAATAATCTTAACATGCAACATCACCACTTGTTATATGTACTTAAATACCTCAATAACAATTAAAAATTACCTTATCTATTGCACAAAATGGAGTTGAAAACTTTAGCAAAGCATTTCTCGAAAACCCCATTTTGAAATAAGATATTGAATAACTAAGGATGCAAATACATAATATTTTATCATTAATATGTCAGTCGTATTAAAAATACTACTGATGAAAAAGTGAATGCTGTTAATATTACACTAACCTCATCAAGACAAAGCAGTTTCTGCCTTTATCTACCCTAAGTGAAGCTCAAGATTATTTAAAAACTATTGAATATATATTACTTGGTCCCCTAGGTTGGGGATTAAGGCGTCAGGTTGGTTCCCTGTCACTTATAAAAAATTAAAAAAATACCAAAAAGCAATGGAAAACGACAAAGGCTACGTAAAAGGATAATGAATATTTTCATTTGGAATGTCTAGGATACTGGCGGAAACATGAAGGAAATCACCCATAAAATAACCAAATTAATAACGGGTATTATTGTCAAAACTGAAACAAAAAAGAAAGAATGGATACAGAGACAATCAAGAACTATATACATATACGAATGGAATGGAATAGCAAAGCATCAGAGAGCAAAACTAGGAGCATGTATAAAAACTGAAATGTAAATTCACTGACTTCGAAGCAATGAATCAAAATATTCTAAGAGTAAATATGAAAATGAACTGAATGGCGGTAACAATTGTTGGTATCTATGCAATTTCTGATGACGAACCATGCGCCGTCAAAGACGAATTTTTCGAGGAAGTTACCAAAATTGAAAACACAAGAGAAGTGAGGATTTTTGGAGATTTAAACGATAGAGTACGACGAAGACCAGAAAGTAACTTCATAGGCCCATATGGAGAGGTCACTCAGAATGATAACGATAAATGATCGATTGAAATGGGCAAAAGTCATGACTTGAAATAACAAATGGATTCTTCAAAAACATAAGGACATACACGCATTTACACGAATACAAGTAACTATAAACCCAAAAATTGGTGATAGATTACATCATAGTAAAGCACAATGACACATTATAAATAAATGACATAAGAACATGTACAGGAGTGAATTGTGGGTCGAATCACCACATGATAAAACAAAAACTATGTTTCCATATCGGTGTAGTACAACAAATAAACAAAACGACGATCAATCTGAACCAACAAAACCCTTACAAATAGAAAACTATAATTTAGACAGTTAGAAGCATGAGGGTACTAAAACAGTTTACCAACAAAAGCTTGATGATAAATCGACAGATGTAATTCAGAGATTATCCGGGAACGAAGTCTATGAAAACATAATTCAAAGTGCTGCAAGCGAAACAATTGGGTTGGAATCTCAAAAATAAAGTAAAAGCTGTGATGAAACGAACAGATACAAACTCTTATAAACGAAATAAATGGAAAATAAAAAAGATGGTTAAGCATTAAACAACAAAGAAAAGAAGAATACTTGGAACTCAAAAGAACAACAAGAAGAGCAGTAACAACAACAAAAACAGAAATGTGGGCTAAAAAGTGCCAGGAAATTAACATCTATCTAAGGGGAACAACATGCTGGAAGACCTGGAAATTTGTAAACAAAACAAAATATGCAAAATAGAAACACCAACATACAATTGATACCAATTGAAAAATGGAAAACACATTACCAAGACCTATTAACGGAAAACAGGAGTAAATATGCGACAAGATCATCATCAGAAGAAGTACATATCGAAGACAAAAATATCGTAATTGAAACCACAAAAGTATAGAGAGTCACACCAGAACTAAAAAACGGTCGATCACAAAGACCGGGGGATATTCCTGCCAAGTTAAGAAAGTAAAAACCAATATAAAAATGGTACCATGCATGCAATTAATGGAAAATGATATATATATTTCATCAATTCATAAAAAAGGAAATAAGCAAAATTCCTAAACTTATAGAGGTACCTAGTACATTAATTCGCTTATACGGACGGATTCTTAGAGATCTAATTGAGAAGAAGAACAATCCGGTATCTAAAACAACTAATAGAAAAAAAATCGAGCAGAAATCAAGACAATCCTCTCTCGTGATTTGGAAAAGAAAGTGTGGAGGTGTCGGTTTGGTTCTTGGAGAGACCTGTTTATATGTACATGTATATATATATATATATATATATATATATATATATATATATATATACATATATATATATATATATATATATATATATATATATGTATATATATATATATATATATATATATCTGAGTGAAACCAAAAACAAAAGAAAATTGTAGAAATATATTTTCTTACAATATATTTCTATTTTTCTAGAAATAAAAACAGATTATGATATTAAAATTTGTTGCCAACAAGATAATAGCAACGTTTCAGGTAAGATGGTTTAAAATCCCCAAATATAGGTAAAAAACCGAATATATGAATAAAATGATATATGTATATGCACATATAGACAGACTCGCATACAAACCACAAAATTTCAAAATTTTCATTTAGGAAATTTTAATAATAAAATTGAAAATCGTAATAAAATTAATTCTGTAAAAATCTTGTTACTTTTTTTATTACGAGTAGTCTTGCATAATTTTACTATTCTTGGTGAGGAAGTGATAAAGGTTATGCCATAGTGGTTTCAGGGTAGGGGTTTTAAAAATGTACTGCAAATTATTATTTATGGTCTCGGTCTAGATATTGACTGTTTTTGTCTATAATAACAGGAAATATACTGTTAATAAAAAATGAATTTAATTTGGGAATCATTATCTTCATTTTGGCCAGTCGCAGGAGGACATTAATTTAGATTAGTAAATATTATTATATAATTTTGCTGCAGTAGATCGGTGTATTGAAAGAGCAACTTGCACTACAACCAAGTCTGTAAACAAAATTTCATGTTAATATAATGGCTGAAGACCATTGTAAAAAAGGGAGCAAGTCAAATACTCTTAAAGCCTCTTTTAAACTGTACTCGAAAGCTACTTACGTTAAGATTTTTATATTTTGATAAAAAACATTCAATGAATTAGCTGTGCACTAAAAATTATATGATGTTAATTACTTAGGAATAGTTTTATCTCTTTTTTATTACTGAATTTGAAGATATTTATCATAACTTATATAAAAAATTACTTTTATTTTTTCTAAATAAGTTGTAAGTTCTTTTTCAATTGAAATTTGAGGTAAAAGACAACGCCTAGTCACTATACCCTATATTTTTTCTTCATGTCTGACAGTATACACACTAATTTACACTAACACTAAGAGTAAAAAACGAATAAACTCGAAAGATTTATGTCTCACAGCTCGCACATTAATTCATATTAATTTTTTAAAGTGATATTACTAAGTCTAAGCTCAAGATTTACAAAATATCCCTTGTTTTGTGACGTGATTGTTTTCTTGGAAATCTCAAAACGAAAAAAGTCAGGTTAGCTTAAAATTTTTGTAACTTTTTAGTCACCTTTTGAATTTGCTGCAGAAATTGTAGAATTGCCAGATATATCTCTTCAATATATAATCCAATAGAAGTTATTAAAATTATAGCAAATCTTCACGAACTATATCCTCATTTTCTTTTGTACCATAGTTTAGATTTTGTTAAAAAAAAGGCCGAGTACAAAAAAGTGATGTTCAATCGAAGATGTAAAGAAATATTAGGCAACACTGCAACGTCCGTATTCTGCACAGAGACAACATATATATCTCTGAACTAATTTTTGAATGACAGATAAATTCCCAAAGATGGCGGAGTCAATGTTCCCTTAAGCTGATACATGTACCACAGAGGATTTGTTTGCAATATTCAGAACGCTTACATCTCAGTGATCAACAGAAAAATGTATGCGCAACAAATATTTTAATTTATTTTAATAGTCGAAACTTCCTAGGGTACATGCCTGACTAACCGAGTGTCCCTCGGATTAATTCCTAAACCTGAAGAATGTGAAGGTCTCCCTAAAGTTTGCCTGATAAGGAGAGCATGAGATCAGAGAACAACTGACTCTAACGAAGAAATATAATAAATATGAAGGAAATATTGTAAGTATTGCTCATAATCCTAATTTGATTTAAAGTGCCAAAGTAGTTTCGGAGAACGGACCTATATTAATGAGACGGTTTACCACATTTTGAGTGAATAATCCCTTCACGGGCAATGACTTTTGAAACGACTAATAAATGTCATATTCGTCAGTTATGATAATTTTGTTGCTTCACCAAGGGAAAAACAATTGATTTTAGTGGCCCTTTTAAATAAAAACGCTA
Source organism: Diaprepes abbreviatus (assembly GCA_034092305.1). NCBI lineage: Eukaryota > Metazoa > Arthropoda > Insecta > Coleoptera > Curculionidae > Diaprepes > Diaprepes abbreviatus. The sequence goes on from JASJET010000187.1 coordinate 3,842,646, forward strand.
GAAAGATGATACCAGAATTTCTGGAATATATATGATTTTGATATATACAAGGTGCCCGAAAACAACATTATGAAACTTTGGGAAATGATTCCATTCGATAAAATAAAATATCACAAAAAAAAATCAATCTCAGTGATTTTCTATCTACAGGCCAAATAAAGTAAAATTTTTAATTTTTTATATTACACATTCGTAAATTATTCCTTTTAGGACATGAAAGTTAAGTCTGTTAAATCTTTTCTCCTAACTTGCCACAAAAATCACAGAGCATATTGACTCTAAGTTTATCATTTTTGTGCCTTTATATCCAAGCATAAATTCGAATTTATTTCACCAAATATATGAACAAAATTAAACTTTCTGCAGTTTTCATAACCCAGTTTCATTGTCGTAACCAGAAATGAATATAATACATGAAATTTAAAAAAAATTAAATGAATCATATTAGTTAGAAATACACAAGTGAATATTTACTAACAAAACAACGGACTTTTTATTGGCAATTAAACTCCTACCACAAAGGTAACCTTCCTTGACACAATCAAATATTAAGATTACCATTCGTAACTGGTAAAATACAGACGGTGTAAAACCCCTTGTTTATGGCGACAGTTACCAATATAACAAAGAGCAGAACTTTTTTAAATTTAATTCATAACTTGTTTTAATATCGAAGAGTTGTATAATAACTTATTACAGTTACTATTTTCTGTTAGTGGTATTAAAAGTAACTAATAAATAATTAGGTAAAACGATTTGACATTGATTGAAGTAGTTTTGTGAACTTTGTTTTTCCAAAGACTTTTTCTAATGTTCTATAGGGTTTAAATCGGGACAATAAGAAGAAATCTTAATAGATCAGGAATATTGTATATAATTACTGGGTTACCGTATAAGATCTATGTTTCCGGTCATTATTCTACTGCTCATATACTCTCTTTTAAAATATTTAAAAGTAGTTTTGATCCATGATTTCGTCAATTATTACCATATATATATATATATATATATATATATATATATATATATATATATATATATATATATATATATACGTACATTTCTATTTGCTTCACATTTAATATTGACAGTAATTTTTAAACGCCAATATGAAGAATACAGATTAAACTTACTGTGGTTGGACCAAATAATTTTATTCCAAAACTCAGGTTCGACAACTTTATATCTTATGTAAAAGTCTCCTTCTTTTCATTGGTATTTCATGCATATATTTCATTCTTTAAATCCCTTCTTAGGAAGTGACTGTCATGTTTCTTCATGTACGATTGATACAAAATGTTGCTTTAATTCTGAAATAAGTTTTTACTGCACTTATTTTTATGTGCTTTGTTAGTTTCGTTGCAGATGTACATTGATTTTTATTTCGTTAACTGCCATGGATTCTTAGATACTACATTTTATTTTTTGTTTTCGTTTTGAAAACGATTTAATACTCTTCGAATATTAAGAATTATTTCTTTTTATGTTTCCTTTTTCTGTACCAGGCTTTCTATTTTAAAGATAATTACAACCAAGATTCATATAAATGTTTATCTCATTTTAACAATTCTCTTCTACATAAAATATCTGAAAATTTATTTTGGTGTACCAATACTTTTGTGAAATATAATTTTAAATCATTTAATTTACGTTGTTTTATTATTTCGGTCTTAAGAAGTTTTGAGAAATAAAACCATAATATTACTTCTTTTATGTAATTTATATTTCCGTAATTATATTTTTTCTTTTTAGAAAATGTATGGCTTTATTTACAGATTTGTTTTTTTTTGCATTTTTAGATGTCCCTGTATTTTCCGATTTGTCTTCTCGGCTTTCTTATGTACGCCACTGCAACACCAGAATATTCAAGTTTGAAAATTGTTCAACGACCACGACCTTCGGTTTCAAACCCTTACCCATCAAACGAACCCTTTAATCGAGGAGAAGACCGTGCAAGGCCTGCACGACCAAGAAGATTTGTAGATAATTTTCCATCAAATTTTGACAAACACAATGGTCAGCAACCAGGGCGGGATACATTTGGTCAAACTACTGGTCAGTTTAGCTCAGACAGACATGGAAATTTAGGGGAAGGTGTCCGACCTGGTGATAGTTCTTGGGTTGGCTTTACTGGATAAGAATTAAAACGAGCTTAGTGCTTAGTTTCTCTAATTTTATTTCTATAATGTCAGATTTCATTTATTATTTAAAAAGGTGGATTACCAACAATAAATAAAAATTCTTATAATTTCTAGTTTCGTGTGGTTTTAAACCTAATCAGAAGAACCAAAAAGTTAACAAATTGTAGTAGGGTAACGGTGTATCATTAACAAAATGGTCATTATTTAAACAAAATAATGTACAATAAAAAAATGTAAATTGTTTTGCAAACCAATGAACAGCCTGTATATAAATCCCCTTAAATCAAGAGTATCTCTTTACGGCGAGGTTACGAAATAAGGTTCATTCGAGATTACAATTCTCTTATTGAAAAAAAATGTTATTTTAAATTAAAGCAATATATATATATATATATATATATATATATATATATATATATATACAACCAATTTGTTTCCTGCAAGTTCCAGGTGGTACATATAAAAGTTGTTCGAAATGTGTATGCAGAGAGGGCCAGAGACTGCGCTCTGATTCTGTATTAATTCATTCGGTGATATTATAGAGCTTAGAAACAGATCCTAAAAACTACCACGTTGAACTGATTAAAAGCATTGAAGGTCCAAAAGGCGTGAACTCGGAAGAGAAAAGCGACAGATTGTCAAAAACAGGAAGGCGGCTTATCTTGGACATATCTTTCGTAACACCAAGTACCAGTTTTTCCAACTGATAATGCAAGAAGAGATCGAGGCAAAATGTGTAATAGGTTGAAGAAATACCCAGGACTGGATTAGATATCCATGCCTTATTTAGAGCAGCCGTGATTTGTAGTCTCTGGAATTAAAAATTTTTGAACTATTTTCCACAACTCAGATTAGAATCTTGGTATTGATTTGTTCTAAATTTGATGATAATGCTGTATCTGTATTTGAGGAAGAATCTAAAACCCTACTCAGTATGTTAATGTTTAGAATATACTGGAACCTCCATGAAATCATCAAACAGTGCTGATAATATGGAAAATAAGCTATATTTACTACACCGTGATCCAGCTTGGACAAATAAAATTTTCCAACTGAAGCAGCTATGACTTTTTGGCTTTAATTAAATTCAACTCATCACCTCTCGATTATAAATTTACTTCATTAAATATCTGATACAGGTACCTAAGTCTTTAGAGATCCAACGAACTTCTGTGTGAAGCAGCAAGCGATCCTTCATTATTTTCACTACATAGTTGGCTAAATAATCTGTTATTCAATAATTTGGTTCCGATAATATTAACTGATTTAATAAAGTAATTGAGAGACATATACAGGTATTCATCCAGACTCCTCGCAACCAAATGCTGATGATATGTAACACAATCCACAGCGAGTACATTTGGTACTGCTTGTTTCAATGAGCTATTAAATCCTTGTGATCTCCCTCATTGCTGAATATTTATCAATTTCTTTGTATTGAAAAAATATTCATGGTATTAAATATCGATTTTCCTTTTGCATTTAGTCCCAAATTTTGGGCAAATGATAATTCCTGACACACTTTTTATTCTTTTATGAACTGAACATATGAAATAATAGTGCTTCGTTAGTTTGTAGAGTTAATTCGTGAAGGTGAATTGAAAATTTACGTGTCTTCAAGTAATCGCATAATGATATTTCAACGTCTTTAGCCGTTTCATCAGTGCTCCTTTGCACGAAATTATTACTTAAAGCAATTTTTCTGATGATGTTTAATTCATTTTTATAATGAAGAACAGTTCTTAGTACATCTTTCACTACCTAAAAGATTAATTATTAACCAATTCGTGTAGTTTACTCGCTGTTGAGATTAATAATGAAATATTATATGAAGATTGTACTCCATCATCTTGTTCTCTAGGGGACGACGCAAAAGCTGTTGATAGTTTATAGTCTGGCCTTTAGTCTGCAGGTATAACATCCTGCCGACACATTACGAAATGGATATTTTAAATAAGCAGTTGTTTACTGTGAATTTTGCTCTTGGTTCATTACAGCAGCACTGACGAGACCATTAGGTGGTCAAAATGCATATGGAGTGAGAACAAAAGTGGAATTTGCAGAAAATAAACTTTCTATATTTCCTTCACTCAATGGCATTAAAAAGAAAAATCTCTACGTTCTCATAATATATAGATACTTACGGGGCAGTTTTCGGGATCGCACATAACGAATCTAAAATTATTTTTAAAAAATTTAATATGGCGAACGAAAAAATCAGTTTTGTCCGATTTTCTCCAAAATTGCTACGGAGCTGTTCTCGGGGTCACACATTACGAATCTGACATTATTTTTAAAAAATTCAATATGGCGTATCCAATATGGGGGATAAAAAATTAATTTTATCCGATTTTTTTCAAAATTCATATGGGTTTTTGGAATCGCACATTACGAATCGGAAATTATTTAAAAAAAATTAAATATGGCGGATCCAAGATCATGGATTAAAGATTCGACATCTCTCGATTCTGTCTAAGATCAGTATTGGGGGATTTTTGTTAGTGTTATTTTCGAATTTAAAATATTTTTTTGAAAAACTCACTCTGGCGAATCCAATATGACGTCCGTCCGGGATTTTTGAGGGTGTACATTATGAATTTATAAGTATTTTTCCAGGATTCAATATGGCAAATCCAATATAGCGAACTAAAAATTGTACATTTTTCGATTTTGTTCAAAAGTGGGACTGAATCGTCTTTGAGGATGTAAATAGCGAATATGACGATCTAGAAATTTTAAACTTCCGGATTTCATCCCAAATTGGTACTAAGGGGCTTTGAAGGGTTTAGATTTAGATTAGATTGAGACGTTAAAATTATTTTTTTGAAATTTAATATGGCGGATCCAATATGGTGGGTTGAGAATTTTACCTTATTCGCATTTTTTTTGATTTGGTAGTCGTGGAGTCGTGTATTACGAACATGAAGTTAGTTTTTTACAACTATTAGGTTGATAAAATACAATATGAGGGACTGAAAATTTTACATCTTCTGATTTTGTCTAAAATTGATATTGCGGGATTCTTGGGGCGTATACAAACTCAATATGCAGTATAAAATATATCGAGCTAAAAAATTTACGTTTCAAGTTCTTTATATATCGATATTGGAAGGTTTTGGGGCCTATATTACTAATCTAAAATTAATTTGAAATTTTAGATAGTGAATTTACTATGACAGACTAAATATTTGTTTGACATAATTTCACTGGTATTTGGAGAACTCTAAGAATTAAAGAATTTTTAGTGGCTCACTTTAGGGTAATTTACAACTTTGGATAAAATGGGTACTTTTTGTCACCTTGGAGTCATTGCGAGATACACTAATCTCGATTAGTACTTAGTTCAAATAATTATGGAAAAATTGAACCGACTTCTAAAAGTACGCTAAAAAGTCAACAATCACTATAAATTTTTATATGAAATTAATATTTTTGAAGTCGATCCTAAATTATTTGTAAATGAAATAAATAAATACTGATATATACAAATTATGATAAGAAAGGAATTACAAATAAAGTATTTTTAATCTGTTTATGCGAATCACATTTTGTCAAGTATTAGTTTGGCGCAGACTTCAGTTATTTTTCACTTTTTAGCGCACTTTTAGAAGTCGGTTCAATTTTTTTTTATAAAAGTTTTATGTTAGTCTAGCTTTCGAGAAATTTTATTCTCTTCATCACTTCTACAAAAGAAATAACCTTCCTTAATTATTTTTTATCATAAAACAGAAATAAATAAAGAACCTATCAAATTGAGTATGTATAAAAAATCAGGTTTTGTTCAACAGAAACAGTCATATGCACTTTACACTAGCATTATATATTATAAAAATAAATATTCTAAAAGGCAAAAATTCTTTAATTTATTTGAGAAGCTAATTTCTAGCACGTAGACGCGGTCGAAATGCCGCTTTAAAATTAATGAATCAAATTGACAACTGACAGTTGGTGCCAAAAGCCCGTTTTAATAGATAAAGTATAAACTGCCCAAAAATTGCTAATCGTTCTGGGGGCGGAGGTAATGGGTCTTGAAACTATTATGTTATTACATGAAAAGTAAATAAAGGATAGAGATTATGACTTAAGTTTATCGTAACTGTCACAGGCTTAAAAACGAAAATATTAGTTCTATATAAAAAATGGTTAGAAGATCAAAAATGAAAAATAATACCTAAAAGACGAAATATGATAAAAGACAAATGTTACGTCTGATAAACAATACAAAGAATTTTTTTTCTTTCTCTATCGCTCTTAATATTTAAAAAAATCAAATCAAGAGAAAAAAATAAGAAAATATAACTCTAATCTTTTTTTTTTCAAATAATAAGATATACCGTTTCAGTATTTCTTAATATTTCTAAGATTCCAGATATAAACTCGAATTTATAGGAATATGAATTGATTTGAATTTTCTGCATTTTTCATATATTATTTCTAATGATGTGCTTTAACCAAAAATAAAATACAATACGTAAAATTCTAAAGTGATTAAAAGATTTAAATTGGTAAAAAACGTGCTGGCAAATATTTACTAGCAAACAACCGACGGTAATTATATTTCTACAACAAAGTTAACCTTTCTTGACACAATCAAACATTAAGATTACGAGTTGTAAGTAGTAAAATACAGACGGTGTAAAACCCCTTATTGATGCAAGCAGTCGTTAATAAAATAAAAAGCAGAATTTCTTTAATTTAAATTTAGAACTTATTACAACATCAAACGATTCAATTTTATATTACATTGCATTTAGTATTATATACTAGTTGTTGTTAGTGCTGTTAAAAGTAAGTAATATATATATATATATATATATATATATATATATATATATATATATATATATATATATATATATATATATATATATCGTTATTATTAATACAATATAATATGTTCAAAACTATAATTAAACTAATTTTATGTACAGTTTCCTTTTACTCATTAGTTCTGTGGCTGGGTACCTTCCCGTTATTTTTTCAGAATATATGAATATAAACAATTTATTCCCAAGTATTTTTGTCCGCTGAAACCGAATTTGTTTCAGAATCTCGAAAAGGGGTACCAATATGTTTAAATAGTAATGGTTAAAACAAATAAAAAAAGATAATGTTCGATGTAAAACCTATATCATCGTATAGTATGGATGAAAACAAGACTAAAGTCTATATACGTTATATACAAAAAATCAATAGTTTCGGAATTATTAACAATTGAAAGTGAAAATTTTGTAATTTTTTGAAATTTCAAACATCGGTAACTTTTGACCTAATCAATATTTTTTCATACTCAAACAACCATTCAAAATTTGAAACCTAGATCTACAACTTACAATTAATAGAAATATCAAAAAGTGTACATAAGTCAGTTACTTTCAGCGATAAATTGCGTTTAGGGCGCGAAATTACAATTTGTTTATAAGCGCGTGAAATAATGTAAAGTTGTAAAAAGAGGCTATTCATGATAACATCCGATAGGTGAGGGCACAGTAAGGAAAAGTATCAAACGAGAAAGTTTTCGACCTTCAAAAGTTTATAAACTATCAACTATTTGTATGTCACTTACATAATTATTCTCTTGTTTCTTATATTTCATGAAAAAAATTGGTTGCAAATCAAAAACTTATTTTTTTCTAACTTGTTTAAACAAATGAGATAATGACAGTTTTTCGATATAAAGAATATACCTTCGTATAGTATAGTCAAAACAAGAAAAAAAATCCTATATATGTTTTACATGAAAAATCAATACTTTATTAATAACTGAGAGTAAACCTTTCGTTGACCTAATCAATATTCTTTCAAAATCAAAAAACAATTCAAAAGTGGAAACCTAGATATGAATCTAGAATTAATAGAAATATCAGAAAGTTTGCATAAGGCAATTACTTTGAGCGATAAACAATTTGCCTTTCGTATGCGCGCCGGTATAACTACCTCCACTTCCTACATTGTATATATAGATATAGCGGCGCGCACAACTGGGCGCCCGAAACGCAATTTATTTATCGCTCAAAATAACTGTCTTATGCAAATTTTTTGATATTTCTATTAATTGTAGGTTGTAGATCTCGGTTCCAGCTTTCGAATGGGTTGAGTTTGAGAAAATATTGATTAGGTCAAAAGTTATCGATGCTTGAAATTTCAAAAAATTACGAAATTTTCACTTTCAATTGTTAATAATTCCGAAACTATTGTTTTTTTTTATATAACATTATAGTTTTTTTCTTGCTTTGATCCATAATCTTCTATGGTATAAGTTGTACTTCGAAAAATTATCATTTTTTTATTTGTTTAAACAATTGCAATTAAACATATTGGTACCCCTTTTCGAGATTTATGAACAACAAATTCGGTTTCAGCGGATAAAAATACGTGGGAATAAGTTTTTTCCTTGTACTTTCAAAAAACAATGGGAAGGTGCCCAGCCCCCGAACTACATAACTTCTCAAAATGATTTGAAACTTGTCGAACCCTTTATGGTAATATCACTTGATATTTTTAATCTTGCTTTTAAAATAACGGATTATTTTAAATCAACCTCATTGTGAATTGCGTGCTGACAATTTTTTTCCCAACACGTCTTTTAAATGTTCTATTGGGTTTATATCGAAATTTTGAGAAGAAATTTTAACAGATATAGTATATTAACCATCAATATCTCTGTTTCCCGTTGTTCATAAATGTTCTTCTAAAATCTTCAAACGTACTTTTTGATCTAAGATTACTATATTGCTTATAGATGAAGCTACTACATAATTCCATATAATTTGGACTGGTTAAGTTTACTCTAATCTGACTAAATAAAATAACTTTATTACAAAATACAGGTTCAGTTACTTTGTGCCTTCTGTAAATGCTTTATTCTGTTTACTTGCATCATATTCTTTAGATCCCTTCTCGGAAAGGGTCTTCCATATTATTTCATTGTAGATATACATCGACTCTAGTTTCGCAAACTTCTGTGTGTGCCTTGTTCATGTTATTGTATTTTTAAATATGTTTTGTTTTTAAAACGATTTAATAATTTTTGAATACGTATTACTATTTCTTACTATTACAACGTTTCCTTTTTCTGTTGAGAGCTTTCCGATCTTATGAATGAGAATAATTAAGTAAAGATTCGAAGTGCAAAGAAATATTTACTATAATTTCATCAGATCTTCCCAGTACATAATTGTCGGAAAATTAATTCTTATATTATATAAAAAAGGTGTATCACTATATTTGCAAAACTTGCAAGACTAGTTATAAACCTTTTTTAGTGTTGTTATACAATTCATACAATAGAGTATTATGACATGAAGTAAACTGAATAATTACAAAAAAATATAAAATGAAAATAGTCGCTATAATAAAATAAGACATATGGTTATGGACGCGCTATTGCAGTATCCTCAAATTTGCGACATAAATATTGATTCATTAAAGGTCAATATCGATGTTGGTTACATAATGAGATTGTTAAGAAAAATTACTATAAAACTTTAAAATATAAATAAAGTAATATCATCTAAATTAAATGTTCAAACTGCGCCCCGTTAAAAATCTTACAATAGCCAAGTCAATGAATAAATTCTTTGGAACTTTGTCTATGACATCTACGATTATATTTCGTACTTCTTGCCATATTCAAGCTTTTAGGACTTCTAAATTGTCCAGCTGGGTCACGTATATTTTAGTTCTTAAATATCCCCACAAGAAAAAAATCAAATGGGATCAAATCTGGTGATCTGGCTGGCTACCTAATTTTTCCTCTTTTACTTATCCAACGATTCGCAAAAACTTCATCCAAATAAGGACAGGGGCAGCGTAATGGGATGGCTCTTCATTTTGATGGAAAAAAATGTCACCCTGGAACATATTGGTCCTTTGTGGGTCTGGAAAAAAGTTATTTGAGTCAAAATAAATTTATTGTGAAGAAGCTCCAAATATCTCGCACCAGTGAGGATACTTTCAAAGAAATAAGAACTTAGGACGTCAACTATACCGCAACACACGTTCATTTGTTGCGGGTTTTGATTGTTAACTTCTGTGAACCAATGATGATTTGCAGTTGCCCAATAAAGACATTTTTTTTTATTCACGTAGCAATTTAAAGTGAAAATTGTGATCGAGGATTATCATGTGCTGCCAGTATAATTAATATTATCTTAATAGCTGACCTTCTTCTTTTATTAAGAGCTGACAAGATTTCTTGATATCCTGAATATGCCCATATTCCCTGAACTTTGCTTCAACTCAGCTTACCATGCTTTGGCTTACAGCTTGCCGATCAGGGTCGATGGCATTGAATAACTCAACCGCTGTTTGTGTGCGCGTTCTATCTGCAGAACCAATCATTGATAATATTTTAATTATTTCACGTCCAGGTATTTTTATCATTTTCCCACAAAATAGCAATAAAGTAAAATAAACATTCGAACAAACATTTATTTAAGACATACAATGCTAATACCTAATGCCAAAACTGACTTTTTGTAGCATAGGAAATTTAAATGGTTCAAGTTATTACAGGTTGGCAGGTTGAAGATCTTGAGAATTAAAGAAATTTTTCTTGGTAATTTTGTTGTATAACCAACATCGATATTTACGTTGTCCTATGTAAAAAAGTGTACAATTTTGACTCTTAAATAAAAAATGGGCTTTACAATTAAAAAAAAAGTATCAATGACCTCTTTTGTCCTTGAATTTTCCTGTATATTTGGTAACACACACCTTGCGTATTTTATTTTCACCTGTTTGTGTTTAGTAACTTATGAGTTTTTCGCATAACAACCGATTTACCTCGAAAACCTCACGTTTCATCGAAATAATTTAATTGCTCCTTTTTTGAAAAGGAATGAATAATATCAAAAAATCAGTTTTCAGCTCTGTAAAATGGCATCTGTCAAAAATATGATCCAACGAGTGTGGTTGCAAGTCTGTTTCTGACTTCTGTGTGATCTAAAGCATCTACATGAGCCGATAAGATAAATTGCTGGGTACTCCTTTAGAGCTCTGTATCTCCGTTAAGGGGCAATTTAGAATTTTTTTTATGACAAAATAAGATTATTTTGATCTCTCCTGTAAGTTCCCGAGAAATTAGAAGGTACTTACCAGACATCCTGTATATAGGGCTTTTTTGAGAATTAGAGAGCCATGTTCTGCAAAATACCGATGGGCACTTTTGACAATTCAATATAGCGAACCCAAGACAATATTTTGATTATCTTGAAAATTAGCAATTGAAGATTTTTTGAGGGTACTAGTCTTAAAGCAGCACAACTCAAAATGGTGGATAATGGTTGTCAAACAAAATGTTTTTACATTACTTATCACTCTGTGGGGTTTTTGGCGATTTTCTGATCAAGAAGTTAGTCTCAGCTAGAATAGTTCTAAAGGGCAAATAATTGAAAATTCTTCAGATTGGTCCAAAAGTATTTCTAAGAGATTTTCTAAGTTACTTATTATACAATGATTCATTGAAAATCATTCAGGGTATGGAAGTTATAAAGTTTAAATATCAGTACTTTCGATAATGTAACTATTTACAAAATGTATTGCTCTACTCATAAAATTAATGTTTTTCTTTTATAGATGTCACTATATTCCGTGATTTTTTTTCTCGGCTGTCTTATGTACGCCACTGCAATACCAGAACCAGAACCAAAGTACCATTCAACAAAAATTGATCAACAACCTTTGAAACCAAACCCTTTTAAATCAAGTCAACCAACGTTTAATCCGCGAAAAGACTATGGAAGACCTGCACGAGCAAGAAGATTTGTAGATAACTTTCAAACAAATTTTAACAATCATAATAATGGTCAGCAACCGAGATCAGATTGGGAACTTAGAGCAGATACAGCAAGAGATAAGTTTGGTCAGACTACGGGTCAATTGAGCTTAGACAGGCATGGAAAAAACTTTGATGTCGGTGTAGAATGGAAACAAAACTTAGGAGATACTCTCCGACATGGTGATCGCACCTGGGTTGGCATTAATGGAAAAATTAGATTTTAAGCATACTTGGTGCGTAATTTCTTTAATTTTATTTCTAGACTGTTGGATTTCATTCATTATTTATAAAGTTACTGTTGAAATATAAACCTTTAGGATTTTTTTAAATCTCGAATATCGTATGGTTCCTAAGCCACCAAGTTACAATAGGATCCTCTTCAAGCCCCGTGCTCTCACAAATATTTGTGCTGCGTGGGAGAGGGCACCTATATTACCTACTTTCCAAAGCACATAAGCATATATCAAAGGTGTTAACTAGGCAGTTTACCGTATGGTGGGTTACAATGTGATGCAAATAAGTGATTGTTGAATTAGAAATTTCCTTTTATGAAATATTCTTGGGTCTTAAGGATAATCAATTGTTAATTGGACCTAAAAATAGGTTTCCTTTATCCAAATAGAAGTGTGTTTATCAGTTTAAGAGAGTATTCTCATCGATTTTAAGTAAAATATGAAAAACAATAAAATTTCTAGTATTATAAGAATCTACGAGGCAGTGGGAAGTACTATATAAATATGTATAAATTTTGGGTGGCTAGTTATTCACCATTAGTATTATTAGGACGGCGGAATTAGCATCTGGAAAAAAAAATTAGTTTTAGTAGACTTCTGACTACGTAGAATCCTTCAGAATGATAATAGTAATTATGTAGCACCTTATGTCATATTTTCTTTTTTGGGAAAATTTTTTTATTCAACAATTAAGAGGTGAAAAATAGTTCTTTCGAGTTCTGGAAAAAGCTATGGTAAAAAAGTTTCAAACAAAAATTATGCGCTACAAAACAAGCTAAGGCCCATCTAAATCAGATAATTTGTTGGTTAGTTATTGCAAAAAAACTTGCTAAAACGGCGGTCTTTTTTTCTAGTTGTTAATAAACAATAGAAAAATATATTACATTAACTTTATACTGCATCGAAAGGAGCATCATGTTGCATACAAGTGTGCAAAATTTCAAGTAAAAATATTTAAAACTTTCTGCATAATTAATTTGTTAATAACGTTTTATGTTTCCTCTGATTGTTTATTCTTAGCGATCTAGAGGTCGTACACCGGTCTGCTGGTGCGCAAATAGTAGTTCTAGACTTATACTAACAATAACAAAAAAAAACAAATGAATTGTTGACTTTAAATTATAAAAACAGATAAACAAAGTGGAGGTTAGTTTTTTCGTTATTAACAAATAGAATAACTCGTGGTAGTTGAGATTGTGGCGCATATTTTGAAAACAAAAAATTGGGCACTAGAAGCTGAGACAGAGTTTTTTTTTAAATCGGCGTTGTTTATTAACATTAAGGGATTATTTAAGTATGAACTCATAGGGAGATAGTTGAACTCTTGTATGCAGCAGTTTTAATTTAATTTAATTTAATTTTTCAAATGTGTTTTATTCTGTATCTCAAAAAATAATAATGCTATCAACAAATGTTGCTATTTGTTTCATGCTATATCTCGATAAATATTAATGGTACATTAAAAATCAATCTGATTTTTAATATTTCTAATTAGTGTTATACTGTTGACCACTGTAACAATTTTTTCGCAATTTGGAAAACACGTAAGTACGAAAAAATTATAATTATGCATAAAATGTATAAAAGTGCAACAACTTGTTTATTGCTATGTTTACCAATAATTTGATTACAAAAACATATCATCTATTGTTCATATCTCGTCGAAAAACCAAACATTTAAAGAAAGTGAAGGTTCTACAACCAATATTCGCCGAGATAATCAATATTTTTTAAGCGAAATGAATTTGAAGCGTCTGAGTTACGTTTTTTTTTCGCTCGTCGCAGGCTGAAAAACGCCCTCCCCCCTCTCCTGGTCTCTTTCTAACTCTCGAAGCAGGTGCAAATTTAAACTATTGTAATATCAACAATTTTTAAATAATTGGGTCGAAGACTGTTGCATTCAATAGTTTAACCATTTTCCTATGATTTCCTACTTAAATAATCCCTTAATGTTAATGAACAAAGTTGCAGCGATTTAAAAAAAACTCTATCTCAGCTTTTAGTGGTCGTACAGAATTTTTTTTTTCAAAATGTGCGCCAAAATTTCATCTATCACGTCCACTTATCGGCATTTCGATATTAACAATTATCGAATAAACGAACCCCAATTTTGTTTATCTGTTTCAACAATTTGAAATCAACATTTCACTTGTTTTTTTTTTGGTATTATTAGTATAGGTCTCGAACTTTCATTTGCGCCCCTGTAGACCGCTGTATGATTCCTAGATAGCTGAGAATAAACAAACAAAGACAGCATGAAAGGTTATTAACAAATTAATTGTAGAAAAAGTTTTAAATATTTTTACTTGAAATTTTGAACACTTATTGTATGCTACAAGAGGCTCTTTTCGGTGCAGTTTAAAGTTATTTCAATATGTTTTTCTATTGTTGATTAACAATTGAAAAAGAGCCATTTTAGCAAGTTTTTTTACAACAACTAACGGAGAAATTGTCCGATTCGGATGACCCTTAGGTCATTTTGTAGGTATTTTCAATGCACACAACTATTGTTTGAAAATTTTACTAAAAAATAATAGCTTTCCGAGAACTCGAAAAAACTGCTTTTTCACATCTTAATTGTTAAATAAAAACTGCCTATATTAAACTTGTCACAAATTAAAACGCCTTAAAGACAAAGTTGTTATTAAGACAAATAACGCCCACATTTTATTAATGACTGTGATAGTGATATGTTTCCTTTTTTAATGTATAATACATCAAATTTTATAAAGTATTTATTTATTGTTTGTTAATGTATTTGCCATGGTTTATTATCATAATGATGTTTATAAAAATAGAGTTTTCAGCAACTAAAGAAACCATACTTAATATTATGTTTTTCAGGTCTTGTAATATTTAACTTATATTTTTTTTACTAATCTAATAATAAACATTTTATGTTCATTTGGTATTTTTATTATATTTCGAATAGCTACTTTCATAAAAAAATATTATATTTAGTTAATGTTAACAAAATAATGCCATCTTATTTAACGAACTATTACTCATGAACATTTGAGATACCAGCCCAAGAAATGTGAATGGATAAGTCATTTCATATGAATAGAATACTGCACAATTTTCTTGATTTTCTTCTTGTCATTTAGCAGTAATTTAATAACAAGATATTTTATATTCAAAAAGTTAGATTGATAAATATGACGAATTAGTTTTATTATTTTTCTTTTTAACCGACTTCTAAAAGCAGGAGGTTCTCAATTCGTCGACTATGTAGTTTTTTATGTATGTACACCGATTACTCCGGAACGGTGACACCGATTTGAATGAAATTTTTTACGTTATGTTCAGAAAGATGTTGCGGTGGTCCCATATTTTTTTGGATGAAATTGGTGCAATAATATCCAAGATGGCACTGACAATATGGTGGCCAAAAAAATTAATTCCTCTTCTCCGTATCCTGATGTTGGTGAGTATACCTGAATTATTTGACGATGATATCCTTGTGATAGATGTTGTGTGAAGTATGCTATTCTTGTTGAAATGCTTCGTATATCTGGTTTTAATTTTTTGCGAAATAAAAATCCTACTTCCGCTGTGTTTGTATTGTTTTGTGTTATGCTTATGGTGTGATAAAATGTGTTTCCGGGGGGCAGTTTAGTACGTGATTCTACTTTTCTTCTTACTTTGTATATGTCCAGTATGTGACATTTTTTGTCTTTAATTTAATTTTCCAGTTCTGTTAGGTGTTCTTCTGTCCTTAGAATTTGAGCATGGTATGTTTCTATGATCATTTTCACTTTACAGCCTTCCGTGATTGGAGATTCTTTTTTTTTTTTAATTCTAATGAGTTTTTAATTCATTAAAACTAACCAGCATTTTCCTTTTTTTTTATTTATTTTATATATTTATTTAACAAACTACAACTTATGGCTATTATATCAACCTGAAATAATCTGAATTAAAAAAACTAAACAAAATATGAATATTAAAGAAGTTGATCTAAGGAATAACACTATAACTAAAGAAATAACTAATGGTAAATCAAAACCAAAAATATTTAGTAACGCCACTTTGTAGAAAATCAGAAAACTCAGTTTTTCATACAGTATGTTTTCCTTTGAAACTAAGAAATGCGTGATATTTGAAAAATTTTTTACTGATAAACTTTACATTTTCATAACTATACGAACTTATTTTAATCCACGAGATGCTTTACTTTTACCATCTTATAGTTTTTGATGTTTTAGTAATGGCAATGGTGTTATCACTTAAATCTAAAACCTTGTGTAGATTTTAAAGTTACTTATGTATATAACTAATCAAGAAAAAGGATCGATTTGGTATATCTTTGAAAAAAGAGGAAACTAAAAGTGAAACTAACATTTTTCATTTAAATATTGGTATGAATTGTATAGCTGAAATTTTGAAGCGCATAGTCTGGATGAACTAAACCTTTAATTATGGCAAGTGACATCAGTCACTTTTTAATTAGGTAAATAGGTAGTTCTTTTTTTGGTTGTGAACATCGTAGTCAATGCATCGATCTAAAATCCCCTTTGGGCGCTTAATAAAGCTAGAGAAACCATTATAGATAAGTCACACGAACTCCAATTTGGCGCGTGAGTAATAATATCTCCAGATGTCGGGCCTGTACCGAAAAATTTGATTTGTGACTCACTTTCAATACCCAGAAACTCGATTTCTGGATCAAAAATCACCTCGTTCTTTATAGAGCACGCATCCTCACACAGACTTTTTTTGTGTACAATAGGACTTATCCTTTACAATCGTTCCCGGATCCCCATTTTTATTCCCAAACCACGTTTTTTCTTACTTCCAGTAATAGCATGTCTGCGCGCGTGTTGTCGTTTCGACGATCAAAATGGAAGTCCTTTTCTTCCCTAATTTCTTTATGAAGCTTAAACTAGCCTAAGATTAAAATACAGATTTGTTTCTTAAAATACAAGAGCGAAGGCACAACTCCTAAGATACCTAAATAAATACGGAATAGTATCAAGGGGTTAGAGAAAGATGAAAACATAATTTCATTTGTTTAAGTTAAATAGGAAACGCTTTACCTATTCACTAAATTTCGGTCTATGAGATGCTGCCAGTAGCTTGACAACATCAGATTGACATCATTAAAAATTTAGCTGGTCCAGACTATATACACACTATATGCAATATGACTATTGACTAACAAATTAGTTAATTATTGGAGAAATAATACGCAAAATCTTCGATTTTTTCGCTGCATATTGCAAAAATTCTCTTCTATAAATAATGACACATTCGATAAGCATCAAAAGACGTGTTTCCGATGTCGCATTTTCATCGAATGGTTCTCCAGTGAGAGATGTGTATAGGCAGGGCAAACTGTGACTGAAAAATATTATTCATAAGTTAGATGAATAAAATATGTATTCAAGGACACCGTAAAATAAAAATGAAGTATATTAAGTGAGAGTGTGACTCATATGTAGCATCTGACTTTATGGACTACACAACTATATTAAAGCCATATTAATTTTCAGCAAAGAGATTTTTTTGCGCGGATACATTATTTTCTGTAAGCCATGGTACATCAGGCACATCGTTTAATTTTCTTGTAAGCTTTACATGATTATCCGTCAGCGTGAATTATTTAAAAATTTTGAGCCTACAAATTTTTCATATATTGGGAGGGGGCATGAAATTTTTTCGTATGTTTTTGTTTATTAATCGAAAACTGGGCAATGTTGAATCAAAATAATAACAACTTTAGATGCGTAAGTAGTCAGTTTCTATATGATATGCCACTTGACCTAGTAGAAGTAACAAATATTTTTCAACCACCACTTTTGATGTCCTTCATAAAGGGAATGAGAGAAGTAACTGTGATATGAACACACACAGTCACGCCGTAAATGTTTCTATTGTATCATTTTGGTTCGAAACTCTAACTATGGAAAATTGAAGTTATTTTAGGATATCATGGTAATTAATCGTTAATTACCGCTTTGGATATCCGGTTTTAATCTCGACTTCAAAAAAGAAGGAGATTCTCAATTCGACGCTATATATTTTTTTGCCATATACGCCTATTATTTTGGGAAGAATTCACCAATTTGATTAAAAATATTTGTGTTGTATTAAGGAAGCTGCTGCGGTAATCCCATATCATTCTGACTAAAATTTGTTCAATAAAATTCAAAGTGGCGTTAGTAATACGACGGAAAAAACATCATAATTCTCCGATTTCCTTAAAAACTACTGGTATGAGGTATGAGGGACGGATCCAGCATCTCTCTTTGGGGGTCGATATCACTCGAGTACAGTATGACAAACAAAAGCAAGTTAATAGATTGGGGAGGGGGGAGGTGGGGGAGGGGGAGGTATCAGCGACATTTACATTCCTAAGGTAGCAGGCAAGAGCGAGAAAATCTTTTTGATTTTGAAGCTTATGGGGAGGAGACTATCGTTCCAACCGTTCCCCTTGGATCCACGCCTGGATATCACTTTACAAATCACAAGCGAAGAGATCTGCAGACAATTTAAAAATACGGGTGTTATAGCAAAGATCTGCAAATTATTGGGATGGCCATATTTTCCTTAAAAAGAAAAACTGCTGGTTATGGCAACCAAGAAATAACAAGAGGAGTTTACGCCATTCACAAACAAAATGGACCGATGCGAAGAGTCCAAAATCGCATTGAATAGGTTGGACTAGATAAGACATCAGCAGCGGATCCAGCCTCTCTCTTTGGGAAGGGCGGTGATGATACAGTATGGCAAATGAAAGCAAGTTGTAGACGGGGGAGGGGGAGATGCCAACGGTTCTGAATTTGAAGCCCTTCGGGGGGGGGGGGGGGCGATCGCAAGCGAAAGAGAGTTGTCGATGGGAGGGAGAGATGTCAAAAACATTCACTTTTCTAGGTAAGCGGCAGAGTCGGATCTATTTTTCTGAATTCAAAGCTCTTTAGGGGGCGAACTCTGAATTCAAAGCTATTGGGGAGGGGCGGGCGACAGTTGTCGCCGACAGCATTCATATTCCTAGTATAATAGGCAGAGTAGGGTCTATTTTCTTGAATTCGAAGCATTTAGAAGTGGCTATCGTCCGCACCGCCCCTCTCCCTTGGATCCGCCACTAGAAGACATAGTGTCAGGGATGGAAAATGAATTAGGAAAGGAAAAAAGGTAACGTTGGATACCTTTGCTGTGATAAATGAATGTATGGAGGAAAACTGGTAACATAGTTTCATAAAAATGTGTGGATGGTTTAAGATAAGGAAAAAATACTTTATGTGAGTTTCTTTATTTAAACAACAAATAATTAACACGCGAAAGCTAGTAGCATACACTCACGAATAATATAAACGAATATCTCTTAATTAAAAATAATTTTACTTGTAATAAGTGCTACGGAACCCTAACATAGTACGTGTCCGGAAAGTACTTGTTCAGGTTTTGATACATAATTTTACAAAATTATTGGTTGAAATATACGCATCTTATAAATGAATTACTAAATGAAAGACAAATTATTATTAGTTGGCAAAGAAAAAGTCAGACAAATAAGAGAAATACGTTTTAAACAAAGACAATCAACCCATCAAAGTTTTACATCTTTCTTAAAATTAAAAAACTTTTCAATTAGAATTTATAGGAACATTTACTCAGTATAGTGTTGATGATTGTAGAAATATTTTGTTCAAGGATGAGACTAGAATTCAATTATGGAATCTATTATGGAAACTAGATGAACGAAAATAGGCGAGCATAGTGCTATTTATTGACGACTTCAATCGAATTATTATCAGACCCTGAACATTACCCCTTATTAAAGGAATCTTTGAGATAACATAAACCAGACAAAATACGATAGGTGAACAATTATCTACTGAGAAGTGGCCTCTTTTCGACTCAATAATTAGATCAGTTCGATGGTATATTGTATTATTCTCGTATGCAAAA
The DNA here is from genome assembly GCA_034092305.1 of Diaprepes abbreviatus. Lineage (NCBI taxonomy): Eukaryota > Metazoa > Arthropoda > Insecta > Coleoptera > Curculionidae > Diaprepes > Diaprepes abbreviatus. The sequence continues at coordinate 3,862,715 of JASJET010000187.1, forward strand.
TTTGAGCTTAATCGTACGTGTGGAAATTTGTGTAACATCTGTTACAAAATTTTATTACAGACGAAGATTGGCTTTAAAACTGATCGATGGTACTATTATTATGTTGTTATTGATACTAGAAACACATGTAAAATTTCAGCTGAATCACTGATGGTGAAAATGTGTAAAATATGTGAAATTATGTAAATCTTGTGAAATTTCAGTACAGAAAGACAAACGCACATATGAGCTTATAAAAAGCTGTAAAATTGTGGTCATAAATTTAATACAACACAACCAAAATATTTTTAAAATATTGAAAACCTTTACCTTATAGATTTGGTGTTTAGTTTAAAACAAACAGAATATGAGTATTTATTTTAATGCAGCTGTTTTAGAAAAACGTGTGTCAAATAATTTATATACTGGATGACCACAAGATTACTAGCAAAGCCCTCACTAAGGTATAAAAAAGAACATCGATGTCAAATTTCAGCGAATCTAATATTGTACCTGGTAAAGCGTTTGAGCATAAAAGTAACTTATAATCACTCTCGACATTTTTTTTCTAATAGAATACTCGGTATATTAAATTATCTTTGAGCTCTACAAAAACACCAAAACATGTACCATGTGTTATACCTATAGTGCCATTTTTCGATAATATTAAATGAGAGATCAGTTACTTATTTTTGACGGAAAATGAATGAGGGAAGGTACAAATTAATATATCCTCAGATTATTTTAGAATTACTAAATGCTGATATCACAAACATATCGCTTTAACTTTTAAAAGTGTTGAATGATCATTATCTTTTAGGTACATATTGATATATCACAAAAATAAATTTAAGAAAAGTGATGAAAAGTTGCTAAATTATCTTGATGTATACTAAATTCCAGGTTTAATATAGCCCCAAACTCCCTAAATAAACTGAATGATGTCGGAATACTTGCTGAAATTCGAAAACTTCATGTTTCAAAGCGGCAAAATTAGACATCGAACGGCTGAGCTCTGGTTCGGGGCATCACTGGATTTCAGGGCCTGATGTTCGACTGATATAAGAAAGAAATGTTAGCGAGCGAATTAAGGACATTATGGGTTGCTGTCTTGGAGTCAACTGGTCCTTTTTGCGGTCGAGTTTAGTTCCCATGAGATTGTTCTATTTTTTAGGCAGTTCGTGGTTCTCACATTGGTTGTTTTGACAATATAAATGCTCCAGATATTAACGATGATGCACGAGTCTAAATTTCTTTACCAAATTTTAAACCATGGATAAAACGACGAGAGTTAGTGGCGCGTATGAATTACCTTATATTCACGGGAAAAGTAAATTATTCGGGAATCGGAGATTAAATCTAGTTTAGATTATGGGGTTTCATATAAACCTGAGCGATCGTACATTCGGAAGAAAGGCTGTGAGTCGAGTCTTAGTATTCGGCAGCGGGTTAAACAACAAAGATTTCTTGCCGGTCCTGAAGGGTTTAAAAACCCCGAAAAAACGTGTCCTAATTTCATAATTTAAGGATTGATTAATTATTATCGGTATTGTGAGTCTATCGGTATAAATAATGTAGGGAAGTCCGTGTACGCTAGCTAAGAAAGAGTTCTGTTCTTGCACACTGCTGAAGTGATTTCAATTCACCTTATTTTCCGGGATTTCTTGAAGTCCATGAAGTACAAATCCGAAATAACAGAATGTAATCAAGTAGGGAAAGTCCGAATGTGACATAATGCGACTAATAGATAGTTTTACTGATTATAAAGTTATGAAATCACGAACTTTACCTTTAAATCTAAACGTAACAGTAGAGACATCAAAATCCTAGATTTGACAATGCGGAAAAGTAACTGAATTCAGAACTAAAGAGCGGTTAAAAAATATAGAAAATTTAAAAGCAGAAAGGAACGAAATATAATTTTAAATAAAAATAAATTGAAATCAAGGATGAGTATTCTTTTGAGAACCTCTTCCAAACTAGTTCCTTCTAGATGCGTTTTCAAAGAAAATAAAGTTAATTAATTTTCATAGAAATCATTAAGCTTCACTCATTTTCTTCCTATCCCGGTCAGCGAGAAGAAAGGTGAGACGGTTTCTAACGTAGTTGGGAGGTTTGGCGGGATCTTACTAATAACCCCTGATTTATGTTGAAACTTCGATTTCACATAAAAAATTGCAATATGAAAATTAAAAAAATCAATAATTCTGACGGAAACGACTTCCACGTTTTCTAAAGGATACATCCAATAAACTCGGTAATTGGGGAAACAACTCCATATTCTCGGAAATGAGTACAATTAATATACCGAATAATGGTGAGACGCGTTGAAATCGGGAAGGGAGAAAAAAGACCCTTGGAAATAATTAAATAATATTCGGTAATAAAATCTGTAATACAACATGGAATCCGAATAGGAACATGATCGCCGTTGATATTGAAACTCATAAAACTAAAAATGAAAAATTAAGGTACCCATACTCCGTTAATAGAACATGACGCCCGAGCAGGGACATGATTGTTATTAATGCGGTGAAATAATAATATTGCCCAAATTTAGAAAAATAAGGAACCCATTATCCGTTAATACAACAATACCAACCATTTTAACAGCATTACATATTTTTTTGTTTATATGCGAAACACATATTTTTGCTCAATCGCAGAGTGAGTAATTGAAAACTAACTACTGGTTTAACTAATAATATCGATTTAAAAAAAACATAAACTAATATTTTTGTTGTCATTTCTTTAGGTTTTCAACATAGGTAAGGGACCTTCTATGGGGGCTAAACCGGGAAAACAAGAGTAAGATTTTTTCTTAATCGGAATTTACCTGAATAAGGTTGGCGATATTTCCTTAAAAGCATCCACTGAATCAAGAGTTAAGACATTCTGGATATTAGTGGTAGCACGATGCCTATCTATTTCTTCATTTAAAAGAGGGAAATGAAATCCGTCACCGTTGTGAGCAACGAAACACAAGGGTTTCTGCAAATTCTCCAAAAATAATTGAATGGTTTTTACGGTGTTGACACTAAATGGGTTCATGTCTTCAACCAGTTCATTGTCAATATCTAAAATAAATTTAAAAAATATCAAATTGATGAAGATACAAACATTAATAAAGTTCGATCGATTGTTACCTAAATGATACAAATTACTTACTATCTTTGAAATTGTAATACTTACGGCGTCGGTTAAATTAAAGAAAAGTTGTCTTTTTTGGAGGTTGTTCGATATATAATGGTAAAATTACTAAATTTTTTATACTTTCGGCGATACTAGAGAAAATTCAACAATCAACATTTTATTTTATTTATCAAGAGTGAAGTGACTACAATATACGTGCAGTTGAGAGTATAAATATAATTTTATTTTAGTTCTCAGCCAACTAAAACATCTTTATACTATAAGGACAGACATACTCTGTTCTAACGCGTTTAGAGACACAGTACTATTTCAGAGTGCTAGAATACCAGGAAAGGGTGGACGTCTTTCCCATGATAGTGCACTGCCATCTGTAGACCGGTCTCGAATTTATTAGTTATCGTCAGTACAGAGTAGGCAAGAGCACTTTAACATCGGAGAAGTAAATCCTTTAAGTAACTTATATTAGACAATATATGAAATATAATACAAGCAACGCCATCTCGCAGCATTCCACGGAATCTGAATATTTAATTTCGTAGAATAAGTTGCTTAAAGGATTTACTTCTCCGATGGTGAGGTACTCCGTGATAGAATAGAATACGTCTGTCCCAATAGTTTAACGTTCAACTGGTTGAGATGTCACGGTTTAATTTTGGGATTAAGCTCACTATAGTTAATTTATTTAATTTAACCTTATTTTGCAAATACTGTGGTTACGGGTAACATAGTATCATTTTCCTTAAGTATTTCCCAGGGATTCTTTGAAGACAAGCATTTCATTAAGTGCAATTTCGATCAATTTTATTTGCCATTATTGTGTCCTACTTTGGTATTTCACTACGCTGTGCTTAGGTATTTTCTTATCAATATCAAATTTACTGCTACCGTTTTTTGTATTCAGATAGATCTTGTTTTTTCTCTACTATTTATATTTACATTCGATGGGATTGTATGTATGTTGGGTTGCAGAAATCAGGAAATTTCTATTGATGTATTAATATATATTTCTTGAACTTAAAAATAACTGCTGGAATACTTATTGAATTTATTATTTTCGTTTTGACTGGAAAATGCCCACTACCTACCTACTTTACAAATTTACTATTTTAAATATTTTACAGATGTTGTATGGATGTTATGTATTGCATTTTCCAAAAGTAGATAACACCGGTTAAAATTGCAAAAAGTGATTCGTTGTGAAAATGCTATTCCCAGTGATAGTAGGGGAGTGTGTCAGTGTTATTTTATAAAAGGAGATTTTATCTGGCAGGTATTCCAACAGGACACCGAAACGGGTGTCTCCATCACTTTAAAATTAAATATACCAAGATTAAATGAGCACGGCGTACCAAGTCAATTTCTCAGTTGTCCAAAATACTTATCAAAAATGCGTTGGAAAAGCCGTAACAAAAGACTTTAAGAAATAGACGAAGTTCAATCTCAAAAAGGCATTGAAAAAGAAAAAGTGAAATTTAACACAAAAAGGGATTAGAAATTAAAATTTTGAATGACTTAATAATTTGTTTAAAACGTTTAGTTTAGGATAAGGGTGAATTACCATTAATGAACAAAATTTCAACTCTCTTTCTGGTTGAACTTTCTATCAAACAGACTTTTTCAATAAAAAATAGATTACAAATAATTTTATATTTATATGGACAATCAGTAAGTATGCAAATTAATAAACAATTAACGCCCTTTTTGTCAAGTAGTTTTGATTTGTAACGAAGTTCCTAAATTTTTGGGCATGAGTATGTTCGCTGGGATTTAATTAATTTATTAGACATCCGAAAAATCTGATTCTTGCGGGAAAATAATGCTTAAAGTTTCAATATTACCGGTATATAATTAGATTTACCGCGCCATGCCGGGAAATACGATTTTCCGATGATAGTAATCGCGCGCCGCATACAGCAGTATTGTATGCGCGATCACCGCACACTGTCACTCGTTAGCGTAGTGGGAGCTCGGGCCGACTACTTAAACTCGAGCATGTCGCAGATGGCGGCACACTCAGAATCTGGTTTATAGTTTCCGATGCAGAAAGATTTAAATATGAATATGCAGATGTAGAAAGTGTACCAAAGGTGTCTGGGGAAAGCTTCGACGGACCCACTGATGAATCCACCGTCGGTAGCTAGGACGAAACACCTCTTTTAGGGTCTAAAATTAGATTGTGACGAACCGATTGCTTCGACACGGGGGCGGTTTCGTTTACAACATGGCGACCGTGACAGGACCTAAGACAGAAAGGGTTGCCTGGATTGCTGGTTTATAGCAATGGGCCTGTAAAAGACCCTAAAAGCGTCCGCATCTGCAGTTTCATCAGGAAACACTTTCTATACATGCGGGATCTAACGATCTCGTCTGCATACAAAGTATGTGCCTTGGCGGGGTGATGTCGCAGATGGCGGCACACTCAGAATCTAGTTTATAGGTTCCGATGCGGAAAGTTTTAAATATGAGTATGCAGATGTAGAAAGTGTACCAAAGGTGTCTGGGGAAAGCTCCGACGGACCCACTGATAAATCCACCGTCGGTAGCTAGGACGAAACACCTCTTTTAGGGTCTAAATTTAGATTGTGATGAACCGATTACTTCGACACAGGGGCGGTCTCGTTTACAACAAGCAGACCATTATTTCACTGAAAATTGCACGTTCTCTACCCGGGTCAACAGTCCCAACGGACTGCCTGGGTCGCCGGCCGGACCTGGTCTAGCAAATGACCAGGAATGTGTTTTACCGCCGGGTGTAGAGATACCGCTTACCGACGATCGATGCCAGGTTATTGTTAGACATACCGTGTATACCGCCGTTGGCCGAATTTTAGTACGAAGCGCCGTGAACAGCTTCCGCGGATTTTAGACACGAAGCGCAATCATTTGAGTACAAGCCGTCGTACCGTGTAGTACGGGATGTCCCGATTATAAGTAGATACCGTCAAACCGATACCCCTGCGCTGAACATTTGACTGATGACTCTCTGCACGAGAAATATCCACTGACCGATTCGCAGAGCACGACCTGCTCCTCCTTAAAAAAACGCATTACCGATTAATAAAGCAATTTTCGTGAGAGTATTGATTGTCCAATGAATATGTAATAACTGATAAAACTGGATATAATCCGATTTTTTTTCTGGCGAAGAAAGGTTTGTATGGTTTAGTATGGTTTTCACATGTTACTAAAATTTGACTTCTCTAAAATTTAATAAAATCTTTGCATCCATTTAGCTTAGAAAGACAAAATGTAAAACTTGCCCCAAAATTTTTTAATTCTTTTGTGAGTGAAGCAAAATTTTCTCAAGAATTTTCCCTATGATGTGAAAATGACTATTGTAATGAAATTGATTATACACTCAAAAATCCTTGTAGTGAAGAACATGATATGGATAACCCAGATCCAAAAATGTTTTTGTTCATTTACTTGGGAGTATATTGCAGCTATATTTTAACTTTTCAACCATCGGAATTTTTACTCCTCTCATTACGTTAATACACTTCTTGGAGCTTATTTCCATCAATAAAAAAATGCACCTTTTTATACCATGGTGTCATCACAAGAGTGGTTCTGTGCTAAAGTTTGGCTTTTTGAACCTAGAAGGAGTAAGCTGTTTTTACGAAATTTAATGGAGACAACCGAATTATCTTAATCGATAAAAATTTAATAAAATCTCTTCTACGTTTTTTACTGACTAAAAGTTTGCGTCAATGATTAGGAAAAAACCAACTATGTCTAATTTACTTTTGAGGCACTTTAATAGTTTGCTCTTTGTTCAAATGATACATGTCAAAATTTGACGACCTTTAGTCATCGAGATAATGGAGTTTTAGTGACGCGCTATGTGATAGTGAAAGTGCGTTAAATAGGTGACATCGTAAAGACATGAATAGACCGTGTACGCGAAAGCTTTATTCGAAGTGGGCACCGTGTTTGTTCACAGTTGACCGAAAGCAATGATGACTGAACGCGTTATTTTTAGCTGTTTAAGCGAAATTAAGAGGAGTTTTTCATGCGGTATTTGACAATGGATGAAACATGGATCCACCACTCCTCTTCAGAGTCAAATTGGCAGTCAACTGAGTGGACATCGATACATGAAAGTCATTCAAAGTGATCAAAAAAGCACAATTATGATATCCTTATTTTGAGATGCTCATGGTATAATATTCATTGGTTATATTGAAAAGAAAAATTCATCAATAGCGAATATTATAGTATCTGATTATTCGTGCATTTAAAGGAGAAAATCGCGAAAAAACGGCCCTATATGAAGAAGAAAATGTTCGCTTTCACTAAGACCGTATAGATCGTAATGATGGCAAAACTGTATTAATTGCACTTGAAATTGCTTCCACATCTAACATAGTCGTCAATAAAAAACGTAGAAGAAATGGTTTTATTATAAACATGGGCAGCTCTAGCTATGGCAAACTTTGAATATTTATTTGAGTATTACACCTTATTAGTATTAATTAACTGTATATTTTGTAGGTATAGGTTTCCTAGCAAAAGAAAGTTTGATAACTGATTTGTTTTATTCTCTATGTCAAACAACCTTTGGATGGAAACATACTATAAGAACATTTTCCCACAATCAGCTAGGAATCCGTATAGTTTCGCCATGTCCATCTATCAATCTGTTTGTCATAGCCTTATCACTTCGTCAATTTTTCATCTTAGTAGTGAACATAACCCGATCCTCTCCATCCCCCCACTCCTCGACCTTGACCTTGACCTTGCCTCACCCTCTTTGGCCCCGCCCACATGTCCTTGCCATTGACCTTGAAAGTGCACGTGCGCTTTGGCCTTGACCTTGTGTTCAAGGTTGTGTGTGACCTTGACCTTGACCTTGGTCGAGACGACCTTGACTTTGTTGGAGGTCATCTTGGGTGTGTCACCTTGAAGATATGTTGCATGGTCTGAGGTGACCTTGAATGGTTTTATATAAGGTATGGGGCAGTTTCATTCATCAGTTGGCTCTGACTTGTATAGGTAGTACATGTGTTAATATTTGACAATCATGGCATATGTTTGTGAAAATTGCGGTTCTAAGTTTACTAATAGTTATAATATGAGACGTCATAAAAGAGAATCGTGTGCGGCGAGATTTAATGAAGTGCCTGGAGGAAAACGGCTCCGAATTGAAGAGTATACATCGACGATTCCGGTAATTAATTGCGCTACATGTAATGTAGATGTTCCAATAAATCATATGTCAGCGCATAAGCGAACACAACAACATAAAAATAATTCATGTTTGCCGGTATGTCATGGTGTGCAAGTCGTTGAATGTGCCTTCAAAAGGAGAATTGCAACCTATCGGGTTAGCAGTGATATGGAGCATTCCGATTACGTAATGTTCTTTGCAGACATTAAATCTAAGGTGGTGGAACTTGTTAATAATTTATTACGTGTGCATCATGCTTTAAAAGTTAACATGACAGCTGTTGGCGAGTACATGCTTCCATCACAAGAAATATTCAGTGAAAAATCCTTCAACACTGCTAATCAAATAATTAGTGTAGAAAGTGATTTGGATGCCGTTTACCATTCTTTCACCGAATTAATAAAAACGCAGGCGACAGAGTTCCAGGAGAAAGATTCAGGTATGGAAAAATCAAAACCCGATATATTAAACTGATTTTTATATATTATTTTTCTTGTTATATGATGGGCTCTTGTGCGAATTTTATACTTGGAAGTTAGTATCAACAAGTATATGCCTATGGGTGGCTCATCATACATCAAGTTGCCGTGTTCTATTGAAAAGAAAGGAGCTGTCGTCAATGTGATTAACCAGGACGAATTTTGCTTTGCGTGGGCTGTAACATCAGCATTGTTTCCTCCAACAGCAGAGCCTTCACAGAAGACATCCTACCCCCATTTTTCTAGAGTGCTAAATTTAACAGGTATGGATTTTCCAGTAAAATTACGTGACATTAAAAAATTTGATGAAATGAACAACATATCAATTAATGTATACGGTCTGGAATCTAAATATGAAAATAATGAAGTAATACATGAAGTTATTGGTCCACTGAGGTATGCGTCAAAAAAGTTGGATAGGCATGTAAATTTATTGTTAATTACAAAAGACTGTAGTAGTAAAGATGGCGGTGAACATTTTTGTGATACGACTTGTTCAAAGAGTCATTATTGTTGGATTCGGGATTTATCACGTTTAGTTTCAAGTCAAATTAGTTGTCAACAACATAAAATATATTTCTGTGATGGTTGCCTCATTTATTTTAGTACACCGTCAGCTTTAACTTTACATCAAAGCTACGATTGTAACCATATTTTCACGCAAACACCCTCAGTGGATTTAAAAATCGATAAATTTGGAAAGAGTGTGCCGGAAAATATTTTAAAATTCGAGGGTATAGAAAAGCAAATGCGCGTTCCATTCGTGGTTTATGCAGATTTCGAATCTGTTTTAAAACCCGTTGAAACGGTACAACCAAACCCACAAAATTCTTACACTGTAAAAAGTTTTAAACATTCTTTTGCTTATTTAATTAAATGCTCTTTTGACGACTCACTTTCAAAATTTGAGCTATTTCGTGGGAATAATGCAGCTCAAGTCTTTGTGGATCGTATCGAGTGTGATTTAAGGGCTCTATACAACACATATTTAAAAGACATTAAGCCTATGAAACCGTTAACGCCTGAAGAAAAAAGGGAGTTTAGTGATGCTAAAATATGTGGTATATGTGAAGGCCCTTTTGAAGAAGGTGAGATTAAAGTACGAGACCACTGTCACATAACTGGTGCAAAAAGATTTGGTGCTGCACATTCCGTTTGTAATTTAAATTATAAATTACCCTCTTTTATCCCTATCATATTTCATAATTTAAGCGGTTACGACAGCCATTTATTTATAAAAGAGTTATGTAAATATGGGGATAAAATTGGTGTTTTGGCTCAAAGTAAGGAAAAGTACATATCATTTACCAAAAGCATTTATGTGCACGATTATTTTGATAGTAAATGTGGAAAAGTCAAGAGGAAATATTTAAAGTTGCGATTTATTGATAGTTTTAAATTTCTGTCAACGTCTTTGGAAAATTTAGGCAGCGGTTTAAACGACGACGATTTTATTGAAACGCGGAAACATTTTTCAAATATCAACCAATTTAATTTGATGCGTCAAAAGGGTGTTTTTCCCTATAGCTTTATTGACTCTATAGAAAAAATGGAAAATACATGTCTTCCAAGTAAAGATGAATTTTATGATAATTTACGGGAAGAACATATTAGCGATGAAAGCTATAGAAGAGTAAAAGAAGTATGGCGCTTGTTTGGGTGTAAAACTTTGGGGGACTATTCGGACGTGTATTTAAAATCAGATGTGTTGCTATTGTGTGATGTTTTTGAGCAATTTCGGAATAATTGTTTAAAATTCGATAAACTTGATCAAGCACATTACTATACCCTTCCAAGTTTATCATTTGATTGTATGCTACGTATGACTAAGGTAGAGTTAGAGCTCTTAACTGATATAGACATGATACATTTTTTTAAGAAAGGTATACGCGGCGGCATAAGCCAGTGTACAGAAAGGAAGCACATCGCTAATAATATTTTTTACCAGACTATGACCCAACAAAACCTTCTTCATTTATAACATACCTTGATGCTACAAATCTATATGGTCATAGTATGTCACAAGCATTACCATATGGTGGTGTTCGATGGTTAAGCGAGCGCGAAATTCTGGATTTAAATATTATGGCTGTTGGTGATGATAGTTTACATGGCTACGTTTTGGAAGTGGATGTGCATTATCCGACTGAGTTGCATGATGCACATTCTGATCTTCCATTTCTAGTAGAAAATATCATACCGCCAACAGAAAACGCTAAATTACCGAAATTAATTCCTAATTTACAAGACAAAAAAAATACATTGTACACTATAGAACTTTAAAACAAGCCATCGCCAACGGCTTAGTGGTAATGCAAACCCATCGAGTATTACAGTTTAAGCAATCAAAATGGCTAAAATCGTATATTGATTTTAATACCAATTTACGTAACAAGGCCACCACAAAATTTGCGAAGGACACTTTTAAATTAAAAAATAACGCGATATTTGGTAAAACTATGGAAAATGTGGAAAATCGAAAGGATATAAAATTAGTAACACATTGGGATAACAGTGTAGGCAGAAATGGAGCTAGAGCACTAATATCCCGCCCCAATTTCAATAGTAGCTCGATATTTACCGAGAACTTTGTTGCTATACATATGAATAAAGTTAAAATATTGTACAATAAACCAATTTATATCGGATTTTCCATATTAGATATATCAAAGACTGTAATATACGATTTTTATTATAATTATATTAAATCCAAGTTTGGCGATGATGCTTGGTTACTTTACACCGATACTGACTCGCTTATATTAAAAGTGTATACGGAAAACTTTTATCAAACTATATCAGAAAACCCCGAAAAATTTGATACATCAAATTACCCCGAAATTAATAATTTCAACATAATTAAAAGTAATTCTGTAGTTGGTAGAATGAAAGATGAGTTTCCTGGTGATCCGATAATAAGTTTTTATCGTACCGGCGCGAAGGCTTATTATGTAAAGTCCATTAATAATGAATTAAAAAAAGCCAAAGGTATCAAAAAATGTGTTATCGAGAAAGACCTTCATCAGGAAGACTACCAAAGAATTGTTGAACGGGGTGGTTTGATATTAAGAAAGATGAAGACATTTAGAAGTGAATTACATAACATTTATACCAACATAATAAATAAAGTAGCATTGTCACATAGCGACGATAAACGTTATGTAATTCCCAGTTCAACCAAAACTCTACCTTGGGGGCATGCAGACATAGATTTTTACAAAACAGACCCGGAAGAAAACTTAGCAAATTTAGTCACCGTGTTGGAATCATTTCTAAGTCAGGACAGCACGTAATCTGGAAAATCCATATTTCATTATTTGTATTGTTTTTATTATTTCTATTAAACATACAACATTAATATGTAACGATAGTATTGTATTTTTTTTTTTTTTAAATAAAAAATATGTATTCATTACTTGATTGCTTTTTTATTGAACCTTTATTTTAAAATTATAAATATAATGAAGTGTCGACAAATAACAAACTGTAAAAGTTATTGTTGAAAAATTTGTCTAATAGTAAATTAAACGCACAGGTCTACGAGTAAATGTTTAATGTGAAACAGGTTTGCTGACAAGATCCTCCATAGTCTTTTCAATTTTCAACATTCTAGAGTTAAGTTCATCACGCAGTTCGTCTTGCCTAAGTTCATATATTGCAATAACAGTATCATCAATGTATCCTCTAAGTTCTTGACCGGTTTCAATTCATTTCTTGCGTACGTAACCTTCAAGTTGGTTTCTGAATATATCTTTAATAACAATTGTTGAGTCATGTAAAGCTTTCTGCGTATCTTGCACACACTGAGCAAGGTTATTATCAACACAATTTCGTGTGGTCGCATCGTCTCCTTCAAGAGGTTCTGCTAAATAGCACAATCTTTTGCTTTCCATGTCGTAATCTCCATTAGGTGTAAGTTTAAAACCTATTCCTGAAGGACCTCGCATAGAGTTAAAATCCTTAAATTTTCTTTTGCGACCGAACTTATCAATAATGTTTACTTCTGGCATTGTTATGTGAGACTGATTTGAAACCATTAGATTTCACCCTAATATATGGTTCTATTTCATTAATAAACGGACTCTGCAGAAAAATATGGATTGCAAAACGTATTTTAGGTGATGTTTAATAAATACACGTACAGATTCATTTTACTATTGTTTTATTGAAAAAAAAATTAAAATATAACAAAAGATTGAGTTTACTTTTTATTATTAAAAAATAAAAAATATAACAAACAAAAAAATTAAAAATTAAGAAATAAAATACATGTTAATTTCTTCTGTACAGGTAAGCTTCTTCTATGACCCAATTTCTTCTCTGGATGGCACGTTCATTAATGTCCTTGAACTGGTAGTAAACTAGTCCACAAAAGCCGCATTGTACAAATTTAACCCTGAAAAGGTCAATGTAGTTGAAATCGTACGTAAGATAATTTCGCCAGCAGATACCTAGTCTTTTACAATGATGACAAGTTAAATAAAAAGCTTTTGGTATATGACTGTATGTTTTGGCTGCTTCACTAGGTTGTTCATCAGTGGGCAACATGATGTTTGAATATGTTGTACTTTTCAATCGCGGTACTCTAATTATGTATTACTTTTTAAAATAACCTTGACAGGACCAAAAAAAAAATCCTTGAAAATTACAACCTCGAAAACGACCCTGACATTGACGGGTACTTTGACCTTGGCCTTGGCCTTGCATCTGACAAGTTTAGTACTATATTTATATGCTTCTTTAAAATGACCTTGACAGGGACAAAAAAAAATCCATGAAAATTACAACCTTGAAAACGACCCTGGTATTGCCGGTTACGTCGGCCTTGGTCTTGGCCTTGCATCTGATAAGTTTAAATATTATACTTAATGCATCGAACAAAAGGAATAAAGGTGGTGTAGTGGGGGAAATGGGCATAAAAGCAGACTTGCTGGCTCGAGCTCTTCACAGTTCGTCAGAACACCAAACAGTACGGTACTAAGATAAAGTTAATAGTGTGAGTTTTAATATCGAAGATGTCGAGTGTACGGTCTCTTTTAGATGCTCTTGACGTGAGCTGCGGTTCGCACCAAGGCATGTTGGATAACATTAGTGGTTTGGAAGTGTTAAGTCCGGGGGTATTCGAGAATTGGAATGCCATGGAGCAAGAAGATGCCGAAGACAGAGCCCTGAATGATGGTCGCGACGAAGAGTTGGTTCAATCGGCAGTGCAATTCCTCGAATCTTGGACGGAGGAGAAGGAGCCAAAGATCAACGTGATAAGTGATGTGGTTGTGCGAAAAGCATCGCGGCCTAACAGGGAATCTTCTCCGAAAGCTTCTAACTATGCTCTTGACTATGCGGAAGTCGGAAATCGCCGATAAAAAAACATTTTATTCGGCGATTAAAGGTGTGAGACAAGGAAAGAAGAAGAAGTTTAACTTTAAGCGTCCCTCCACCCCTGTTCCATTACCCGACTTCCTGAAAACAGCACCACAAGAGCCATTGTCGGTAGAAGTGCAAGTGATAGAAGGCCCCGATGGACCAACACCACCAACGCCACCAACACCGGCCAGCGTAGAGCAGGAAATAGTGTCGGAGGTGAAGTCTTCCCCAGCGCCACTGTCGCCGATATTGGGGTGCCGGAAACCTATGAAGAAGCGGTTTAAGCGGTGTTTTGAAGGCGATGAAGTTTCCGCTGCTTCGTCGTCATCGTCGTCTTCACCAAACGAAACCGCTTCTTCTTCTTTAATATATTCCGAGCCATCGCAACCGGAGTGGGTTGAAGACTTCACCAACTCTCAGAAGAGCAAATTAACAGACATTTATCGAATAAAAAAACACTTAGTGAAAAAAGTGAGTGCATGTGACAGTGACATTTTAGAACTTGAAAGACAATTAGAGTTAAAAAAGGTGGAATCTGCGCGGTTAAAAAGACAATTAGAGGACTTTAATAAATTATGTAGTAGGTGTTAGGTAGTTGTAGGTATTAGCTTTTAATTTATAGTATTAAGTTTGTAAATATATATATATATATATATATATATATATATATATATATATATATATATATATATATATATATATATATATTGTAGTTAATAAAAAAAAGCCTTTGATCAGATTTTTATATTTTATAAAGAGAATAAAAATGAGTTGAAAATTTATTTTTGTGTGTTATTTCATATAGGCCCTGTCCCACATAATATTAGGTAATAAAAAAAAAGAGAGAATAATCCACTAAAACTACGCAATAGCAATAGTTGTAAATATTTTTTTTGGTAATATTTACAAGTATGCTAAAACATGGTTCGGTTTAAGAAGTTAAGGTTCTGTCGCCAGAACTTCTAATACTTTGTATCTCAATATTGTATGTTTTTATGAAAAAAACATAAAATATTGGTTACAAAGTATTATAACCAACTAAAACTACGATCAAATTATTTTGTGGTCCTGAAAAGGACCGTTTGGTTGTAAAACATGCGACTCTTTATTGTGTTGTGGAGTCGCACGGCCCGTCATCATCAACGGGGGTGGTGGCGGTGCTGTCCTCTGCATATTCGATGATGAACCGCCAAAGTTCATCCCATCTGGGATCGTCCAACTCCCACTCGAGACAATTCTCTGTGGTAGAATCTACCACAGGGCATTGGATGGGTTGTTGTTGTTCACTCGCAGACATGTTGAATTAAATGATTGTAATAAGTATTGGTGGTCGTATATATAGAGACAAATTAATGGTGGGGGGTGAAAACAAATGTCGTATTACGTATTGAGACCAAAAGTTGTTTGTGCTCTCAAATACGAACGAACGATTTAGCTGGGTTCCACCAGCACCTAAACTTTTAAAACTTTGTATCTAATATTGTATATTCTATACATACAATATTAGTAACAAAGTACTAATATGTACTAAAACTACGATCAAAGTATTTTGTGGTCCTGAAAAGGACCGTTGTTGTGTGCCCTTAAAAAGGGCCAGGGAGAGTGTGGGGCTTATGGTGCCCCATCCTCGCTGGTCGACCACCAGCTTGACGAATCGCAGGGGCCTTGCGGGTCGTAGGGTGTTGGTGATGCTGGAATTTCCAGCACCGCATCTTCCGTCGAGTCCGGCTCTGGCTGCGGCGACGGAGTTTCGAGTCTTTGTAAGACCCAATCGCTCGCATCGTCTAATTCCGCTAGACCCGGATCGTGGTCATACACTAGCAGAATCGGCTCATCCAAGTCGTCCCAACGTAGGACGTCAATTTCAAAATCCACCTCTTCGTCGTCGTCGAAGACTTGCAGGTCTCCAACGTTGTCGGCGACGGTGTCATCACTAAAGATGGATGAGCCTCGGCTGGCGGGTCTTTCTTCCTCCATGTTCATCGTATGAGGGTTGATGAATATATGACTGTGTAACTGGCCCAGTCTCATATATATAGAGCTACCCCCACCCCACCAACGGATTCTAAATGTTGTGTATTGGTGAGAGCTTATAGAATTATTGATTTTTTCAAAAACTTTAAATAAGGAATTAGATTTGTTTTTTTTTTGTTTAGATAATAAGACTTATTCTTAATATTTTGTGAAGAATACATTACAAAAAAAATAATAGAAACCTTGTTTGGACTGTTAACATTTTCATAGGTTCTCAAGCATATAACTTGGCACTTAAGCTACGAGACAAATCGTCGTTAAACGAATATCTCGCCCCATAAGTGACGATTACTAAACTACGATCAAAATATAATGTGGTCCTGAAAAGGACCGTTTTTGTGGCCCTAGGCCGTAGGCACACTTTAAAAAAAAAAAAAAAACCTCCCCTACAACTTCCACATACTCCCGTTCGGCGCTCTAGTCTCCTAACTCGAGAATTTCACTTTTTTCGTCTAAATTTTTTTCATTTCTAAGATTTTTCAAATTTTTTTTTCACCATTGTATTCTCCTCAAAATTCTAGGTAATTAAAGTACTTTTATTTTTTTTTTTCTATCTTGAACGGTTCCCGAGCTACAGCGCTTTAAAAAATCCAAATTACTAACTTACTATAACCTTTTTTTCAAATTTCATTTTTTCGAATTTTCAAAAATACTGCAATATGTAAAAAAAAATTCTCTCTTTAATTTCCCAATACCGGTTTTCTCTAAATCTTCAACTTTAGCGCGTATTCAGCATTTTCGAAAAAAAAAAAATTATAATTTTTTTTACACCATCGCATTCTCCTCAAAATTTTGGGCTATCGAAGTGCTTTCATCTTTTTTCTATCTTGAATGGTTCCCGAGCTACAGCGCTTTAAAAAATCCAAATTACTAACTTACTATAATCCTTTTCTTGAAATTTCATCTTTCCGAATTTTGAAAAATACTACCATATGTAGAAAATAATTCTCTTTCTAATTTCCTAATATTATTTTGCTTCAAAACTTCAACTTTGGCGCGCATTCACCATTTTTCAATTTTTTTTGAAAAAAATTATTTTTTTACGTTTTTACTATCGGGAAAAATGCCTACTTATAGTACTCGATTTCCTCTATAATTTTTTCTCATAACTTTTTTCCCTATTCCTAACCGTTACTTTCCTACAAATTTTCTAAATCGTTGTTTTCATATTTTGCCTTAAAAATTTTTTCTTGTGTTATTTAAGCTCTTTTTTCCACTTAATAAACCACCATTATCTAAACTCCCGTACTCCTTTCTTAAAGAGCGGGCTTTTCCGTCCGCTTTTTTTTCTTTTTTGTTGGGTTTCAAATAAATATAAAACTACTATTTCACTCATTACAAATTTATTGATTCAAGTACCTTATTTTAACATTATTTTGTGTTACATATAATAGATACATTAAAATATAGATTTATTGGTCACCGAACCGTTTAATACATTATAACTAAAAAAGAGTCGTGAATAACTAATGCGTACACTTTAGTGTCTTTGGGGAATTTATTCTTTCTCGTTTGGAACTCCAATTTCACATCCACTGTCGATGAGTTAATCGCCTCTGGTTGATGACTGCAATTGATAATAAAAACGGGGTTTTTCATATATTCCGCGAACGTTATCATCGGATCGTTTATTTCGCGCCCGTAGTAGCTGCTTTGGAAGTTTTCGTAATTTTAATAGGCTGCTGCGTACAGTTTTTTGGCGAAATCTAAATTCCATCTTTCGTATGGATAAACGGTTGAATTCAGATACAGTCTAATGTCGCATACGTCGGCGTGGGTAAACTGGGTTGCGTTTTTTTCTTTCTTGTCGCAATTATTGCTGTCTTGAAACCCGACGATTATATAGCGCGGTCTTTCCAGACTTGTACTCGTTCTCAAGGCCCACACGTCGGAAGATGTTTGCCTTAAAGCTGGTAATTCGTACAGATCCCATTTACGATATGCCATTTGAATACTGGCATTGTTTCCTCCTTTATTAATGCGAGACAGTATTTTCAATTTTTGCTTGTCGTCTGGAATGATGTGACGAATTTTCCATTCGATTTTGTCGATACTAATTTCTGCCTCTACTTCGCCGACGTAACAATTGGTAAAAGTGCGAGCTATAATCATAATAAGCTCTTGTTTTACGTTGAAAACACCTTTTGCGTAATCTTCGGCGAATCCCATAAGATATTTCAAGGGTAATTTCCCGGAGAATACGTTACTTGTCGTGTCTACGATATCTTGGTTTTCTTCGTCGAGACCCCATCCGCACGTCATGAGAGATCTTTGTTGCAAACTTCCGAATGAAACCATGGTTTTTAATGTCGTCGTAACTCCAGGTTTACGAACCACGGCGACCTGCTCACCTCCCATCTCGTAGCGAATTTCATCGAACAAAAATGCGAGGGCATTATTTGATAAAAAACATCTTTTCGTTGCGTCTATGGGTTTAAATTTTCCTTCGATATATATGTAACTTTCGGCGATATCCAGTATAATATCTTGAAAATTAATGGGGAAACGGACTTCATCCGAATTGTTGAATGATGGAGATCCGTATGGTTTATACGTATGCTCTTCTAGACTAATAATGGAATTGTCCAAGATGGGCTCGGAGAAAACCTTTATTTTATCGCTGGTGGTGGAAATCATTTTCGCATTTTAAGACCGATTGATTTTAAGAATTTATAGTCTTCGGCAGATAACTGTTGAGATGTTTGTGATCTAACGTCTGGACGACGACTAACCTTGACGTTAACTCTTCTTTTACTTTTATTATGTTTCGGCGGTTCCCCCATCTTAGTCGACAGCACACACAATTGACGATTGAAGCAAAAACCCATTTCTATGAAAGTTTTTTCAGTTCCAATTTCACGATTATTTTCTCGCCTTGAAAATTGATTAGATCACCGCTATCGTTCAAGATGCGAAGAGTAATGTTGTCGATAAACTGACGTCCTGCCGGCATTAACGGCATATAAATATTATTTTGTGGTTCTTTACTGATTTTGTAACCGGGCTCCACGTCGATATCGAATTCGAACAAGGTATGTCCTTCCACAGAATTCATATATGCTCCGGAAATTATATTACAATCTACGCGTATGATGCGTACTTTCATTATTTCCACCATCTCGGTTGATTCGTGTTTTTTGTCTCTTTTTAACACTGTATGATTTAATCCTAACATTTTACCGATACTCGCCTCTCCCCGGAAATCTATATTATATTGGGATTTCAGTTCACATTTCAGCGTATTATTATTAGCTACCAAGTAAAAGATTTCATCGTTTTTTTCTTCAGTTGAAATCCTCAAAGCCTCCGACATAGCTTTACCTATCTCATCTATTTCATAGGCCCCAGGTGGAATCTGCAATTGTATCGGCTCGGTGGTGTAACCCTCCTTCATGTAGGCAAACTTATTGTTGCTTTCGTCCACATTAAAAATTGAATTGTTTGTGTAAAATCCCAGCAATGCCAGACCATATTTGTTTTCTCTATTTAATTCGACTGGTGGATAAAAATCGGCGCTTAAGACACTCGAGTGTCCTGTTAGTGTGAACGTATAGGACATGACTAACCATCAAAACATCACACATCTCGGTTTTATTCTTAGCGGCAACATTTAAAAAGATTCATCTTCACACCTTTTCTCACTGCATTAGATAGTGATGTTTTTATGCTATTTTCTGCTTTTATGCGCACATCGCTGATTTTGCAATAACAACAAAATATTTTTCTAGCCGTAAGATCCTCATCAGCCGTAACCTCGTTTAAATTGCTGCTGCTGAAATAATGTTTGCAACCGCACTAATATTTTAATATATCGATATCGCTTTTGAGGTGCTCGGGCAACTTTTCCCAAACGAATGAAATTTCATTTGGGGCTAATGCAATCATTACTTCCTTGGGCATGTTTTCTAACTGTTTCACGGTCATTTTCCTTAATCCACCGGCTAGATGAAATGCTTTGAGTGATTGCAACATTTTAGTATAGTTATTGCGATCCATTTGCGGTGTTAATGGTGACGATGATAATGACATCTTTTACGCTGATGATTCGACAAGAAACTTTAAGCACAAATGTCCACACCAGACTGTTCCAAAATCCTGCTGACGATCGTATGTATAGTAAATAATTTTTGATGGTTCCGATCCCGTTTGTAGATATCGTACCAATTCGATCGGTGGGGGTAAATCGCCGAAGCTGTCATAATATGTTACTTTAGAATTATTTTTTCTATAAGCTACCCAATGAGTCCCTGCACCACGCGTACTATCCAAATTCACTATTGCTGCTTCGTAACGTCGAGGACCTTGTCTAGGTAATAAATCCCTCATATAAACGCCTCGAAAGTGTCCTATTCTTTTCTTTTTGGCATATTTTTCTATATCGATGTTAGATAGTGGTCTTCGAGGTAGGGATTCAATTAGTTTTTTGATCTACGATTTAAAAATAATTCCATACCTTTACGATATGGCTTTAGAAACAAACCATTTCCTTTCGATTTTAAATACAGGCCGGCACCGGTTTTATCTTCGCTGCTTTTTTTTACTGCTTTTATGGCGCGCACAATTCCCGCTGCCCCACCGGCTAATGAACCCAAAGCTGATAACCCGGCAAAAATTGGTATTAATGGTAATATTCCACCAGTTTTAGGAATCGGTATTATTCTCGGTGTACGAACCTTCCTTTTGCCACCTGCCGCTTTTACCGATCTACGTGCTGCCGACAGAGCTATTTTAGATGCATTCATGACATTTTTTTCCAACACATTTTTACTTCCGGCTTTTAATAATTCCTTTCGAACTGCTTGTCGAATAGCTGTTCCGAAACTGACTTTCCGAACATGTCGATTTTTATTAACACCTTTCCTTTTTGTATGACGTGTACCTTTACTAGATGTTTTTTTTGTTGATAATGATGATGGTACACCCATACCAAAACGTTGTTTTCCTTTCATAATGTTTGTAACTAACCAAGCTGCTGTTTTTTCATCTAAACTGGAATCTTTCGATTTTACTCTATTCCAAGCATTTTGTTCGAGCTCGTAATCCGCTCGATGTCTCGCACTTATGTTGTCTTTATTATGTAAATAGGCTAAATCGTGTTTTTTGCATGCGGCATCCAAAGGATTAATGCCTGGATCACCTCTTGTTACACGTTTTATTACTTTTGTTCCGGGTCCGCAATATTGATAACCAGGAATGTGTACCTCGAATGGTAATTTATTTATTAACGAATTCACAATACCGTATCCAGTTTTGTTGGAAACGTAAGACCGTCCACTTCATTTGACGCTCGGCACCTGAATGACAGTTTTTGTGAAAAATTGCCTATAAAATATCAAATTTTCCTAAGATGCGCGTTATCGATCTTAAACAAAAACGTCCTATTGACAATCTCGATGAAAAAGTCGGACTTGGATTTGAAAAGAAGATAATGAAGAGACATGGTCCTCTACTTCCTTCCTCTATTCGCAGCCTGTTAATTGGTCCATCCAATTGTGGAAAAACTAATGTCATGATTTCGCTGCTTACACACCCCCTTGGGCTACGTTTCGAAAATGTCTATATTTACTCGAACTCTCTGTATCAACCGAAATATGAGTATTTAAGGAAAATTTTAGCGCCCATCAAAGGTTTAGGCTACTATGCCTTTAGTGATTCCAGTAATATTGTGGAACCGTCCGATGCAAAACCAAACTCTATATTTATCTTTGATGATGTTATATGTGAAAAACAAGATGTTATAAGATCGTACTTTAGCATGGGACGTCATAAAAATATCGACTCCTTTTACCTAGCGCAAACATATTCGCGAGTGCCTAAACAGCTTGTACGAGACAACGCCAATTTTATTATTATGTTTAAACAAGATGAGTTGAATATGAAACACATATTTTCCGACCACGTTTCACCGGATCTAACTTTTACTCAATTTCAAGAAATGTGCTCAAAATGTTGGGATAATAAGTATGGATTTTTAGTAATTGATAAAGACAGTGATGTGAAATCGAGAAGATACCGCAAAGGATTTGATAGCTATATATTACTGTAATAATAAGAGAAAACGCTCATTTGATTGTTGAAACGTCCTTTGTTAACATCATGAATAACGCGATCGACTTAAAACGTAAACTAGTGGAAGCTACCAATGCCGTCAGAAAAAAATTTAAACAAATTAAAGCGGCTAAAGAATTTAATGTTGTGGAATTGGAAAAGTTTTACGAACCCATTTCTAAGCCGTTGACAACTATATCTGATGTGGTTAAGCAACGTCAGCAGTAGCAGCAACAACAACAACAACAACAACAACAACAGCAACAACATTATCCAGCTACAAAGTCACATAGTCTCAGTACATCAGTGCAGTCGACTCAAATATCAGGTTTTCCCCAACCTACACATTCCTTTCAAACCTCCACACCTATTCAGCAGCAGCAGCATCGCATTTCAAAAGAAGATATTAGCCAATCGGTGTTTGATACACCCTCGGCATCAACTAATACATCTCTCGCATCCGCTGACACCACAACTTCCGATACTTTAAACGCACACCTGAAAGGATTACGTTCGAAACCATCTCTATACGATACTGTATATGGTGTACGTTTTGGTTCAAAAACAGATTATAACAAAAATTTTATTGGTAATTTAGAGGTGCGTTTTCGAAATGGAAATATTGTCTTATACAAAAAAGGGAAAAATATTGCAGAATATGATGGATCACCGGCACTTTATGATTTGTTATTTCTTAAAACACCCCCAAGTGTAGGCAAGGAACAACAATTAGGTGATAATGTACTTTCAACGTACAAGGAAATTTTGGAATCAACGAATGCTGTCTACAACAATTTTAAAAAAAGTGATGGTTTACGGGAGACCAGATGGAACAAATATTTACGAATTATTAAACCTCTGATAATGGGCACAAAATTAGATGGTACTATTACAAGAAAAAATCTCTCGGAAAAACTACAGTTACCCACAAAAAAGAAATTATCTTCGAAAAAATTTCAATATGTCTACTGGAACAAAGCTAAAGAGTTGGTGGATCGTTTACGTTTGTTGTGGAGTTCCAAAATGGCCGGTCACACTGGACACGAAAATGAAATTATGTCAATCATAGAGGAATTACGAGAAGAAGATATAATATATTAAGCTCAATATGTAATGATATTATTCAGTTCTTCCTTCGATCTGAAACCTTTAATATTACTAATAATATGGGGCCCAGTCTAGAAAAAATCAAGATTGTTAATGAACTACATAGAACGGCTAGAAAAAATTTTGTAGGACGGCGCACGATAATAAAAGGATACAGAGATTTGTGGCAAATTGATTTGGCTGAAATGCAACAGTATGCTGATGAAAACGATGGTTATCGTTATATTTTGGTCTGTATAAATTGTTACTCGAAATTTGTCTATACCAAAGCCATAAAAAACAAGACTGGTATAGAAGTTACTAATGCGATGAAAAGGATCATTGAAGAGGCATCATATACACCAACAAATCTGCAAAGTGTTCAGGGAAAGGAGTTCTATAATACAAACTTTCAAGCCCTGATGAAAAAATATAATATAAATCATTATTCCACTTACAGCACAAAGAAAGCTGCAATTGTTGAGCGAGTCATAAGGACTTTAAAAAATAATTTATATAAACAATTCTCGACAAGAGGATCTTACAAATGGATACATATATTATCGGCAGTAACAAAAACCTATAACCATTCGAAACATCGCACCATTGGAATGAAGCCTGCAGACGTGCAAGAAAAAACACAAATTAAAGCATATGATTATTTAAAAATTGTAGCTAAAAAATTTAAGTTTTCCATGGGTGACATTGTGCGTATTAGCAAGTACAAAAGCTTATTCGAGAAAGGATATACGCCCTCTTGGTCAACCGAATTGTTTAAAGTTGTAAAAGTTAACGTTACAAATCCACCTACTTACTTGTTGGAATCGTTAGAAGGTCAGCCTATAAGAGGGTGTTTTTACGAATCATAACTACAAAAAACAAGCAGTTCTGGCGTTTATCTAGTAGAAAAGGTCCTTAGGCAACGCAAGAAAAATCACATCGATCAATTATTTGTCAAATGGCTAGGATTTCCCAACCACTTCAACTCTTGGATAGATAAAGCTAATATTGTTTAAATAACATATTGTATGACTATATTTTTTATTTAAAATGTAAAATAAATAAACAATATATTGTAAAATAAAGTTTTTTATTTCAATCTTCATCATTAAAAACAATGACAATAAAACATCATACATATAAATAACATTTCAATATTCTTGGAGGGAAGGTCCAATTCACCGACGACTACGACGTTATCTTCAAAGCTATGCCACTCGGAGTGCGTTCTCCTATTCTTTAACCTGCTTTCCCTTTTTTAGATTTTTTTTGAAGTCGAGCCGTACGAGTGCGCTTAATGAGTCATTTAAAGGCTGATGATAGAGTATTTTCTGCATAACTTCAATTTTTGTTTTAAGCTCACTATTATTTTTGTATATCATGGGGAGGACATCCTTGTTAAATATGTCACATATTACAACTGCAAAATTGTAAAACTTTCTATTAACAAAGTGTTTTGTCACAGCATCGTCATCATCTTTAGGTTCGCCTAAGTTGGTTATGATTTTTCCACCCATATCATACTGCCCATCCGCTGTAAGTTTAAAACCAATCCCTTGTGGCCCAGATAATATATATTTTTCATTACATTTCTGATGACCAAATTTATCAATTGTGTTGTTTCCTCGACTCATTTTCAATCTTTACTAAACTATTTTATTTTTATTTGCCCTACTTATATTAAATATTTCAGCTGAGAAAAAGAAACACTGACTATGATCTACTGGGTTGGTATGTTTATAAAAGAAATAAAACAAATCTGTGATTGTAACAGATATTTATTTACAGTTATTTAATTGCACAAATACAAAAATTATAAAAAATTAATTTTCCATGTCTTCGTTTTCGTTGCTCAAAATTCTATCCCATCCGACACTATTTCGATCGTCAACGTCTTGGGCTGTTGCTGTTGCAGAAACCAATTCATATTTTGCAGCAAGCTCACCTGGTAAATGTGGAATATTGACGAGGTATTCTTTTAATTCTTCTTCAACCATTTCAGCACAAAATGTATCCATGTCTATGGAACCATAT
This sequence comes from Diaprepes abbreviatus, assembly GCA_034092305.1. Lineage (NCBI taxonomy): Eukaryota > Metazoa > Arthropoda > Insecta > Coleoptera > Curculionidae > Diaprepes > Diaprepes abbreviatus. The sequence continues at coordinate 3,888,062 of JASJET010000187.1, forward strand.
AAAAATTTGTCGCACAAGTGTGCCCCAGCCATAAAATTGATTGTATCCCTGATCTCGTTCTTATATTGATCTTTGGTTACATCAATATGCGACCAATCATTTACGCTATCTAACATATCGTGAGCCCTATTTCTTAATTCTCTCCCCAACCAAAATATGTATCTATCTACACATTCGTTGGCGGTCGTCGTCGTCGCATCAGCAGACATCTTTAACAGAAATAATGAACACGCGTAAGTATTCTGACATGTGCAACTATATTTTAAATTTAATTACATCCTTTTTTTCAAACAATTTACATACAATTTACTCCAATGAGCCAAAACGTAATAATGTTCGAGTATTGTTTCCAAAAACTCTAGTGCCCTGCCCCAAATAAGTTAGAGTGTATTTACCTTTAGTTTTACTCATAATATCTACAATATCGTCATATAGTGTTTCGGCCACACGTTTTGGCAAAAAAGTCTCAAATGTGCTATTATCACCGTCATCGTGTAAAGCCACTAAAAGAGTTTTACCAAATCGTGTAGTCATTGAAACCATCTTTACAATTTTATACACTTTGCCTACAATCATTTCGGTAACCTTTTTTCTCTCTAAAACCTCGAAATCTTTGCAGAACATTTCATTAATTTCATCTAGAGTTTCTTTTGCAATACTCATTATTGAAAAAATGGTATATAAATCCAAAAATTACCGTGAATATAAAAGCACTTTCAGAACACTACACGAACACAATATTTGATGTTTATGCCACTGATATCTGCGACTGTTTGAAGTCACTTCTTTTCCCACGAACCTTTATAGCGAGGTTTCAAGGTCGAATTGTAACAATGGTGGGAGTAGCTTAACGATAAAAATAGTGGGAGGAGTATTTAAGGTCAAATGACGTCACACATTTAAATTGGTATAAGGATAACTTCAAGGACAAAATATAATGAAACAAATAACTACATTTTATGTACTTTATTGATTGATTTTTTTCTGCCATTCTTCTATACGTGTAACATTATCACCTAAACCTAATTTTCTTAATTTGTTCAATAATAATTGTTTGTTTTTATTTCTTAGAAAATTCTTACAAACTATACTAGCTAAAAGACACACTTCGGCATGGTCCATATACTTAAAAAATACACTAAAATCCTGAGCCTCCGAATCTTGCATTTCATATGCGTAAAATTCCGAACAGGCTGCAGAAATTAGAAATTCTTCGTACATTTCTCACACTAAACTTTCCATATTAACTACTACTACGTTAAACTTAAGTCCTACACTCTAATTTCATCTAACACAACCGGATCTGCAATGAACCTAATCAGTTTTTCCAAACAGTCACTAAACCCCAACTTTTTTATTTCACGAACAAAGTCTTGTAAATTTATTGTTTTGCTGCAATATTTACGACATGCATTCGCAGCCTTTTCATATTCATAAGCCAAATCACAATAGCGCGACGCCCATTCTGCTCGACTTTTCATTGCATCATTGAAATAATTACTAGCCGTTTCAGTGAACTCATCGCCCAATTTTTTTACTGTCTCTTGCAAAGCACTATTCATATTATTCACTCATTTTTACATTCACGACACTTTTTTATTGCTGGTGGTGGCCCATCTATATAATGGCGATATATTTGTTCATAGTGAATGTAACAGGGTAAGCTTAACTGTAGTTCCTTGTCACACCGATATGGCGCTGGCAGCTTATCCCAAATTTGCCGTAAACTCAGCGTATCAACGCAAGTTTTTAAATATTCGAGAGGAAAAAATGCTAGATCCTTCTCTTCAAAATCACACAAACTTTTTAAATTACTCTGATATAAACAAATTACTCTGCCGACTTGCTCTATAATTTTTTCTTTAGATAGTTCCGTATCTGACATTTCACACTGAATGAATGCAAATAGACTCACACAATTTATAGAACAATTTGCAAGGTCAAAATCATTTCAAGATCATCCCAAACTATTACAATGCACAAATAACTACTTCAAGGTCACACACCCAAGATGACCTCCAACAAAGTCAAGGTCGTCTCGACCAAGGTCAAGATCAAGGTCACACACACAACCATGAACACAAGGTCAAGGCCAAAGCACACGTGCGCTTTCAAGGTCAATGACAAGGACATGTGGGCGGGGCCAAAGAGGGGTGGGGCAAGGTCAAGGTCAAGGTCGAGGAGTGGGGGGATGGAGAGGATCGGGTTATGTTCACTACTCATCTTTTACCATGAAACTCTGCTATTCATGTTTAATATATTTTGTCATCTTCTGTTGTTATGTTGTTTTCGCTATCCCATTCATCGTCAACAGGGATTGGACATTGCCAGTTTCATGTATTATATTCTAACCCTTACATTCCAGAACTTTCTCTAGATATTATTGCACACCAAAAAGTAATCTACAATGAACTTTTCATTTTTGCCTTTAAAATCTCTGATGATTTGATGTATTGGCAATTTACCCGCTCATTCTCTAGCCAAAAGTTAGTTATTGTTCCACCATTCGTGTTTTTTCTCGCTTTCTGTTTCCAAATTCCATTTCATTTCTTGGTCATCATCCCCTTCCCTACTACTTTCCCCATTACTATTACGTCAGAATTGCTTTCATCTATTACTAGCTGTAATTCTTGGAAAGATTTATGTTTTTACACAATCAAGCTTTCTTATTTTCCTCGCCCCTCTTTTATGCATATCGTTAATATAATTTAATTTACAAACTTTATATTCCTTATGTATTTATTTTTTCATCTTTTAATAATCCCACACCTACTCCTGCGTTATCTTAATTGTTCACTGTTGATCAGCTTATTCAGAATCGTATAGGTATCCTCGTTTCCTATTTTATTTCTGTAATCTCCGACTAATCTACGTTTGTTCTCTGGGCTTAGCTAAATTTGTATTCCCGTGACGCCCTTTCTGTTTCATATTCCCATTATACTAGGTTTCTTTATTTTGTTTTCAAACTCTCAACCGTTCGTATCTCACTTTTCTCGTTTATACCCGCAATGGTCTTATTTCATGTCAAGATCGTCGACTTTTTCCTTGCTACGTCCGTCATTCCTATTTCCAAGTGAAAATTCATTGTTATTTTCATAATACTATTCTTTGTATCCGAATTCCTCGTTTTTCCAATTTTTTAATATTGTTTGAATTATTAGCGTATGCTTTATCAGTTCCTATTCCTCGCTTGATCTCCACATTCTTCCATCTTTGATAATTTTCAGAGGAACAGTTTTAAATATTCTGCCTGGATTTTACTATCAGTCTTTGTTATTCTTTAGTTTGTTCTTGTTTTTCAATGCTATCATTTCTTTATCGATATTTTTCGCCTTTATAATGTCCCTTCTCTCTAAATATTCATACACTATTCAGCTTATACTTGAGAAGGTTTCCCATCATTCCTAGTATGTTCCCATCACTACCTGGTTTTATTTTTGAGGTAACCAAATTGTTCGTGATCTCATGTTTGTCTAGGTAATCCACTCTTGTACTTGTACTGAGTGTCAATTTTGATTTTCAGCACCGATTTATCTTTTCTTAGCATTTTAGTTTCCGCTTTATATCTTGTTTTATCTTCAGCTCCCATATTCCTTACATTTTAGGTTTCAGCATTTTCTTTACTTCTTTGATGTCTTTTTTATGTCCAATGCCTTTTTCTAACAACCTATTTGTTCTATTTCAGCGATTTTCTCCGCGTTCTCTCATCTGTTGAAAAATCAGTACTTTAGTTTACCCTTTAGGCATTTTGTATTTGAGTCTTTGCCTTCTTACTTCACCATATGTTTAGAAACAGTTGGCAACATCGCCCATTAGCAGTTCGAGAATTTACAAATCTTGCTGGTAATGTTTATTTTTTGCCGATAAGGATTGTTTTATCTAGTATTAGTTGTTGATATTATGCGGAATTGACCCGATTTTCGCTCTGCGTTATAACTTTATATTTGCGATTTTCGATCCAAAACATTTTTTTATCTATCCCGCCCAAATTTTCCTATCTAATGCAGAAGAAAAATCAAATACAAAGAGATTTTAGATTAATAGAGGCCATCAAGCCTATTCCAGAACACAATTTCTTACTTCCAAATTGCTATGATTAACGTTTTATGCGTGGACTCCATACATTTATTTATTCTTGCAAATTATACAGTATTTCATCTTTGTTTATAATTTAATTCTCTTTTTGTCAAAAAATAAAGTTTAAACTTCATATTCTCTTGTAGATATAGCGCAAACTTCACAAGACAAATCATCACCTGGCGATTATTATGGCTACATGAGTATTCGTGATACATTATATATTTTCCTAGGTTGAGAATTTTAGACAGCCTTTCTTTGTGGGCCTGTCTCTCTTTCAACCTAAAACGTCTTGGATAAAACGATATTTTCAAAGTCTGCGAGACATTACCACTACAATTGTAAGTATAAACCGATATCGAATTATTACGGGACAAAAATGTATCATTGTGATATTAGATATTATTTCTTATTTTAAAAATATTACAAACACCTCTTTTTTCATTGGAATTTAAAAGAGAATAAAATTCATAAAAAATTGTGGTTCATTTTGCTTATCGCTATGTTGACCCGCTAACGTGTAAAAGCAAACACGGGTACTGGTTAATTTTCGAAATTTATCATCAAATGTTTCGCATATACAAAAAAACTCTCTTTTTTATGTCGGAATATAAAAGATAAAATATTTCTAATATTAATTTATTAATTATTTTAATTTTATATTAAGCGGATAAATATGAAAATTCTTACATTATATGATAAAGTTAGTTTAAAGATATTAGAAGTTAAATCTAATACTGGTTTATAGTATTAACTGGTTCATCTAATAAACCTACTCGTTATGAGGAAAGATTTTAGCAGTAGGTAACACTTATGACAAGCAGATCTTTGGAACCTCTATGGGAACCGAATTATCACCAATACTAGTTAATTATGTTTTAGATGATCTTACTGAATACGGCATGCATATCTTCCTTTTTATAAATCTTGTAAAGAAGTATGTGGATGATTTCCTTCTTGCCCTTCTGGCCCACAGAATAGATGGAATTTTAGAGATGTTTAACTCATACAACTTCCATCTCCAATTTACAGTGGAAAAAGAAGATTCAGCACACAGAAAATCATTCCTGAATCATAACACGCGCAGAAACCAACCTTTTGAAAACCAGGTGGTACAGAAAGCCCGTTTGCTCAAACAGATTTATAAATTCCTGGTCTTATCACCCATCAAAAATGAAAACTAACCTCATATTGTGAATAAAAAGAAGAGTAGTTAAATTTACTCATCCTGACTTTAAAAATAATACCTTACAATTACTTAAAATAATTTTTTTGCAAAACTCGTATCCGTTTTTAATTATCAATAAACTCTTATATAACACACAACATGACCAGAGAATATTTTTGAAAGGGCAAGTCAACCTTCATTAATTCATAAGCAAACAACTCGACTATCACTGCCAATTGAAGACAACTACCCTACATGTCGCTAATCTTTATTGAAAATTTAATTCCTAGAGTCAAACAAGTGTTCCAAAATGGAACTTCCATTAAAATTGCTACTAAACAAATTAAAATAATCGCACTACTTTACTCGAGAACTAAAACACCTGTTTCGCTGAAAGGAAAACTGAAACATTATTTATAAGATCCCATGTCTTAATTGTGACCAAGTATATATAGGTCAAATCTCCACAAATCTTTCAGGTAGAATTAGTTCCCATAAGAGCGACTGTTACAGAGGAGTGCTTTCTTGTGCTCTCGCTGAGCATGTTTTAAATAAGGGTCATATGATGAACTTTGAGAGACCGAAAATTTTAGCAAAAGAAAGCAACTTTCATACAAGAGTCTTCCTGGAAATGGTTCACATAAACAAATAACCACTTTCCATGGACAAAAGAGGGGGCATAGCAAATCTCAGCATAATATATAATTACTTGCTACAACTAGAAACTAATGGCGGTCGGTAACCCACAGTCCAATCGATTAGTCACTGTTCTGATCGTTATTATCACATTTGTTCAACCGGGTGCGGAGTGTGCCTTTTTGATTTCTCAATTACATTATACCTTAACAGTTACGATACATTTTAAATTAGCACTTCGATAGCGTTCATGTACTAGAAATTAATTTCTTAAATAAATAAAAAAATTTTTGTCTTTAGAATATTTATTTTTATTATAATATTTAATCCTTGCGTAAAGTGCACAATGTTGAACAAAACCTGGCTTTTCATATATTTTACGATAAATATATTTAAGGAAAGTTATTTTCTCTTTAGTAGCAGTCCTGATGAAGAGAATAAAATTTCTCGAAAGCTGGACCAACACAAAAAAGAGTTTTGTTGTCTGGCTAACTATTCTTTTAACTTACACATTCCTATACTCTATTCAAGAACAAGAGAGAGTAATAAAACTGTTACCGAAACCTCCAACGTATCTGCTCGAGTGCCGCAGGTAACTGAGGACTGCCGTAAATCTAATTATATTTAAATATTATAAGCTTTTATAAATTTACTGCAACAATAAAATTTCTGATAGTTCAATTTAATTTCTGTCAGTGAGCAAAGTATACCTTACAGTGTGTTGTTAGTGATTTATATTGTTTGCGCTTGTTTTTATATATTATTTGAGATTAGTGAGATACCCAAAAGATATGGCTTTGACCTCTATATTTATTCCAAAATCGTTAAACCATGGCATTTTTTCCTCAACGAAAAACTTATTACGATGAATGTTTATGATGCCTGGAGATATCAGTATCTAGATAATAATATTAAAAGCTTTTTTGAGATGTGTTCCAACATGACAGGAGTTAGAAAATCTAATATGTATCGAATACTGACAGAGAAAAAAACTACTGGAACTGTTTGTAATCCCAATTCGATTACAGGCAGACAAAAAACCTTGTTAGAAGAAAAGATGAAAACTGCAATAAAAGGAGTTGTACATACATTTTATCATGAGAAGCAGATCCCAACCGTCGACAAAATTCTAATTAAAATCAATGAATATCGGGATTTACCTGAAATTAAAAGAACTGAGCTCTGGAAATTGCTCAGAGAACTTAATTTTTGCTGGGAAAACCAGAAATCTGTTCTTATAGAGCGTCTGGAAACTGTCCGTTGGAGAAGGAAAAATCTCTCTCAAGTAAAAGGTAGAGTTGCTAGAAATAACACAACTTACAAAATTACTAATTTAACTGACTTTTGAAAGATTTTTTTGAATAAAATTATTGCGGAAAATTGGAAAAAATCCATGTAATAGAATAAAACAAAATGTGGAAACTCGATCTCATGATCGGTGAGATAGAGGAACCAATTATAATTAATTTGAGCGAAGATAGCTTCACTGACTTTGATTAGGAATTAGATACGTAACGGTTACCAGTGTAAACACAATTTAGTATTTAAATTTTTGTTTTTATTGTATTTTATTGTTTAATGTTGTTTATATATTTTTATATACATTTTTATTTTAGTGTGTCCCATTCTTTAATTTTATATATATTTAATTCCAATTAACCCTAATATTTGTATTATTTTATTATTGTATTTGTGTCTTTTTCCTAAGCGTGTAGAATTAAAATGTTTATTTTTTTGGGGCTATCGGATTTCCATATAATAAAGTAAATTAAATTAAGATGTCAGTGCAATAGAAATAAAAATAAATTGGTCTAATTTTAACTGTAACATATAAAAATTAATTACATTTGAATCCCTTGTTAATGTTTAATTGTAGTTCTGCAGATGGTTTAAAAAATAATTAACTGAAACGTCAAATGCCCTAAACATGTTTTAAATTAATAATAAAATGACCGATAGCCCCAAAAAAATTTTAATATTATATGGACCAATTTATTTTTTTATATATGTTTAACTTCTTGTATTTTTGACAATGAGTATTTTGTAAATATTTAAATTATAACTTAGAATTTTTTGAGAGAATAAGGCTACGTTTTAGTCTGAATGTCCCTAAAACGGTTTCTACGCCAAAATTAAAAATAATAAAAATACAGTTGTAGTTTGTGTTAAATATGGCAAAATTATCTATATTTTGTAATGTATGTTAATTATTACGAAATCAAAAAAATAATATTATAAAGACTTTTTATTTTAATTTTATTACCGAAATAATGTTCTATGCTACAAATACTTAGTGATAAAATAAACCTCCTTTCGACGCCTATGACATGGATTAAAATCCTTTTTAACACTTCCAAATATCTATTGTTATCCAACCCAAATAGTCCATTATTACTAGACCGGTACTTTTGATTATAAAATTTCTAACCCATTCCTATGAAATATATATGTGTCTAACAGATTTTGCCAAAGACACCGGACTAAAGAACACATGTAGTTTTCGAAGAAAAAAAGGGTAAAAAATTATTTATTAATCTCTCTAGTTCTTGAATAAACTATAGTATAAGGGAAAAATCGAGTATATTTTTCTGAACTCAAGGCTCTTGGAGGGGGCGATCGCCCCCACCGCCCCCCCCCTTTGATCCGCGCTTGTATATATATATATATATATATATATATATATATATATATATATATATATATATATATATATATGTATGTATGAATGTATATGTATACATAGGGCCCTATCCTCGAACGGGGAAATGTGAAGTGAGAATGGTCATATGCCATGATCAGTTTTTGTTAAATTTCAAATTAAAAAAAAAAGGTAATCCGAATTACCCTACAAAGAACCTTTTCATGCAAAAAAATTATAAAAATATGATTAAAGGCACGTTCAATATCTGGCAACATTGGTTATTCAAGAATACTGTTTTTTTCTATCAAAGTATGAAGTAAAATTTTAGGTCACTCATTGATATCCCTATTTACATCACGTTTTCGCGGAGAATGATCCTGATACTCAGCTTCTTCACTTGACTGTTTTTCTAGTTTGCAGTTTAAAATGGTCAATATTCCCAAACTTTTTATGGATTTTATTATACAATAGTCTTTTATATTCCCCTATAAAGAAAGAAGTGTTTTGTAATATTTGTTAAATTAGAAGTTTTACCACAATACATTCTAGTACTATTATGACAGATCAATGCTATGCCATATTTATAATTTAGTCAGCTTTACTCTGCTTAAATAATCTATAAATTTTTAAAAATTGGCAAATAGAAAGTTCCAAAAATATTTTGTATATAATTGTGTTTACTGGTTTGCATGTTGATGACCGTCTCATTGGTCGGTGTCTGAGTGGTACACAAAATCTACATGGTCTGGTTTCTACCTTAACTACAATTTCCAATATCATAAGGTCCAAAAAAATCAGAAATTACCTGCAGATACCCTGCACAGATTGTCCATCGAATTATATTTGCCAAACTAGTCAGTATCCGCAAAATAATCTAAATGGATATTCACTTGACTGTATTAAAGTTTCCAAAAATATTTTGTATATAATTGTTTGTATGTTGATGAGCTACTCATCGATCGATGTCTGAGTTACATAGTCGCAGGAATTTTAAATAAAGAAAACTAGTTTTGTAGAAAATTTTTTCTCATTAATTTTAATGAAAATTAAATGAAAAGTTTTTTTACTAACAATAAATAATTTACAAAAATAGGTTGAAAAGAAAAACGAAAGTTACTTACGGGATACGCTTCGTGCATCTGCAGATATCTCTGTTTCAGGATTAAAACAAAGGATGAGCTTGTTTTGAATTCTTATTGGAAAACTATGAAGCTGTCTTCGATTAACAGCTATCAATGAAAGCTCGGTGATTTTCGTAATTTTTTCTTTCTTGGTAAGATCAGTTGTTTCCATACCAAGAAATACAAATGTTTGAATTTCAGACATGTTGACGAAAATTGTTTAAATTATTAAATAAATCAGTAGTACGGTTTACTAATAAAAGCAGTAACATTTAGCACCAATTTGGTATGATCCGTAACATATATATCAGATTAGCTTTATCAAGATTTTTTAAAATTAATCTTGTATTTGCAAAGTTCTATTTGCAAATACAATTTTCCTAATGCAAATAGTTATTCAAAATGTATTTATTTATTAGTTTAATAATCACCGATATGGCAAAAAGTTATTTTAAATTTATTATATATTAAAAATTACACAGGATGAGTTATGGCTTATAAGTAAAATTTATCAAAAATCTATATTTACTAGAATATATAGTTATTATTATAGGGAAATACAACTATGGAAGGAGAAAAAATGCCATTTTTCTCGATTTTTTTTAGTAAATAGATTATTTATGATTTGTGAAACAGATATGATATTGAGCAAACATTAAACCTATAAAAATTGTTATTTAAAGAAATCAAAAGTTAATAGTGATCAAATAGTAGGATCGCTTATTCGAAAAGTGTTAGTCTTAGAAGAAAATGTATATATTTTTTAAATCTATATAAACGTGGTTTTCGTTGTAAGAACCTTTTTTCGAAAACAGTTTTTTATTTTAACTATGGAAGTTCAAAATAAAAAAAAATATTTTTACAAGATTTGTACCTATATATATATATATATATATATATATATATATATATATATATATATATATATATATATATATATATATATATATATATATATATATATATATATATTCAGAGGCTAAAAAATACTAATTTTGCTATTGTAATTATGCAGTTATGAAGATTTTCATTTTTAACCAACTTTTAAAAGAAGGAGGTTCCCAATTCGTCGACTATGTATTTTTTTATGTATATATACCGATTACTCCGGAACGATGGCACCGATTTGAATGAAATTTTTTACGTTATGTTCAGGAAGTTGCTGCGGTGGTCCCATATTTTTATATTTTTTTGGACGAAATTGGTACAGTAAAATCCAAAATGGCGCTGACAATATGGCGGCCAAAAAAATTAATTTTATCTGATTTTCTCCAAAATTGGCATAAAGGAATTTTCGGGGTCCTACACTATTTTTAAAAAATTCAATATGGCGGATCCAATATAGCGGACAAAAAAAATTAATTTTGTCCGATTTTCTCCAAAATTGGTGTGAAGGAGTTTTCGAGGTAGCATATAACGAATCCAAAATATTTTTAAAAAATTCAGTATGGCGGGATTTTCTTCAAAATTGGTACGGGGCAGTTTTGGGGGTAGCACATGACGAAAATAAAATTATTTAAAAAAAAATCAATATAACGGACGAAAAAAATCAATTTTGTCCGATTTTATCCAAAATTGGCACATAACGAATCTAAAATTATTTAAAAAAAATTCAATATGGCGGATAAAAATTTAATTTTATCGGATTTTTTTCAAAATTGATATGGGAGAGTTTTTGGGATCTCACATTACAAATCTGAAATTATTTAAAAAAAAAATTAAATATGGCGGATCCAAGATGACGGATAAGAGATTCTACATCTTTGATTTGTCTAAAATCAGTGTTGGGGATTTTTGTTGGTGTTAATTTTGAATTTAAAATATTTTTTGAAGAACTCACTCTGGCGGATTCAATATGGCGTTCTAAAAATTTTACATTTTTCGACTTTCTCCAAAACTGATATAGGGGGTTCTTGAGGGAGTAAAATCCAATATAGCGAACTCAAAATGTTACATTTATCGATTTTGTTCAAAGGTGGGACTGAATCGTTTTGAGGATGTAAATAACGAATCTGAAATTATTTTAAGAAAATCTCATATATCAGATGCAATATGACGGTCTAGAAATTTTAAATTTCCGGATTTCATCCAAAATTGGTACTAGGAGGCTTTAAAGTGTTTAGATTTAGATTAGATTAAGACATTAATTTTTTTTTTGAAATTTAATATGGCAGATCGAATATGGTGGGTTGAAAATTTTCTTAGATTAGGTATTAGGGGGTTTTCGGTGTCGTGTATTACGAATATGAAGTTAATTTTTTACAACTATTAGGTCGACAAGATACAATATGAGGGATTGAAAATTTTATTGCAGAGTGCTTGGGGCGTATACAAAATCAATATGCAGTATAAAATATATCGGGCTAAGAAATTTACGTCTGAAGTACTTTAAATATCGATATTGGAAGGTTTTGGAGACTATATTATCAATCTAAAATTAATTTTAAATTTAAGATAGTGGATTTACTATGACAGACTAAATATTTGTTTTACACAATTTGACTGGTATTTGGAAAACTTTAAGAATCAAAGAATTTTTAGTGGTTCATTTTAGGGTAATTTACAACTTTAGATAAAATGGGTACGTTTTTGCTACCTTGAAGTCAGTCTCGATTAGTACTTAGTTCAAATAATTTATGGATATCATAATGAATTCAAAACTAAAAATCGAAAAATAATATTTTTATACAAAAATTGAACCGACTTCTAAAGGTGTGTTAAAAAGTGAAAATTAACTATAAATTTTTATATGAAATTGAAATTTTTAAAGTCGGCGCCAAATTATTTCTAAAAGAAGTAAATAACTACTGATTATGGTAAGAAAGCAATTACAAATAAAGTATTTTTAATCTGTTTATGCGAATCACATTTTCTCAGGTATTAGTTTGGCGCAGACTTCAAAAATTTTAATTTTATATAAAAATTTATAGTTATTTTTCACTTTTTAAAGCGCTTTTAGAAGTCGGTTCAATTGTTTTATAAAAATATTATTTTATTCTTATAATCGAACATGTAGATAGAATTTTGTTTTTTGTTAGGTCGAGGAAAGTTGTTTCGAGGAAAAGGCGATTGAGAGTTCCACTAAGCGAAAAGAAGTTTATGAAATTAACTACACTTCGTCGATTTCAGGCCTATAAGACAGATCTTCTTTACCATCGTTGTCGCAACTGAATATTAAATATAGGATTCTATAAAATTCTTACGTTTAGCAGTTATAAACACCATTTGTCGCCTGAGGATTAAATGATTGCGCTATGTGCATGGTGTGCACACTTTGTTAATTATTTCGATTTTTGACAATATATATAAATATATATATATATATATATATATATATATATATATATATATATATATATGTATGTATGTATACATATATATATATATATATATATATATATATATATATATATATATATATATATATATATATATAATAAAATAGAATAAAATATTGGCGAAGCGGACGTGAAAATTTGTCAATCTACATGATTCTCGTATTAAAAAGTGCGGAGCACTCCAAAGTATGGAATAACTCCGGGTCCGACAGATGGCGACAGCGCTGTTTCGTCCTAATATGGGACTCGTCAGGCCACCGCAGTCGGTACAAACCATCATCTCGCCTTTGCATCGTATAAGCCATACTTATAATCAAAATACGGCAAATAAGACGACAAAGGCGACATCTCGATGGTCCACTTGATAATACAAGAACCATACAGATTAACAAAGTTTGTAAGAGAACCGTCATATGGTGGCGCGACGGTGAATTAAAACAGAAATATGTAAAATCGAGTACACGAAACGCGCTGCCCAAAAGATAGGGTCGCATTTTTCGGTACTGGCAATGAAGCATACCGCTATTTAAGCAGCCAAAGCCACGTGCCGCATCAAACGATCCCACCATGAGAGCATCGTTTAGCGTGTTTCAAAGCCAAACAAGTAAATAAATATGTAGATAAGTTTTTGTCCGTGTAATTTAAAATAAAAAAGAATAAAATATTGGCGAAGCGGACGTGAAAATTTGTCAATCTACATGATGTCGAGATGTCGCCTTTGTCGTCTTATTTGCCGTATTTTGATTATAAGTATGGCTTATACGATGCAAAGGCGAGATGATGGTTTGTACCGACTGCGGTGGCCTGACGAGTCCCATATTAGGACGAAACAGCGCTGTCGCCATCTGTCGGACCCGGAGTTATTCCATACTTTGGAGTGCTCCGCACTTTTTAATACGATAATCATGTAGATTGACAAATTTTCACGTCCGCTTCGCCAATATTTTATTCTATTTTATTTTAAATTACACGGACAAAAACTTATCTACATATTTATTTACTTGTTTGGCTTTGAAACACGCTAAACGATGCTCTCATGGTGGGATCGTTTGGTGCGGCACGTGGCTTTGGCTGCTTAAATAGCGGTATGCTTGCTTGCCAGTACCGAAAAATGCGACCCCTATCTTTTGGGCAGCGCGTTTCGTGTACTCGATTTTACATATTTCTGTTTTAATTCACCGTCGCGCCACCATATGACGGTTCTCTTACAAACTTTGTTAATCTGTATGGTTCTTGTATTATCAAGTGGACCATCGAGATGTCGCCTTTGTCGTCTTATTTGCCGTATTTTGATTATAAGTATGGCTTATACGATGCAAAGGCGAGATGATGGTTTGTACCGACTGCGGTGGCCTGACGAGTCCCATATTAGGACGAAACAGCGCTGTCGCCATCTGTCGGACCCGGAGTTATTCCATACTTTGGAGTGCTCCGCACTTTTTAATACGAGAATCATGTAGAATGACAAATTTTCACGTCCGCTTCGCCAATATTTTATTCTATTTTAAATTACACGGACAAAAACTTATCTACATATATATATATATATATATATATATATATATATATATATATATATATATATATATATATATATATATATATATATATATATATATATATATATATATATATATATATATATATATATATATATAAAATTTATGGGGCATGCAAAAACGATTTTTTTTAAATTTAAAATGTTAAAATATATTTTACTAAGGTTTTTTTTATGTCCGTTGGGTCATTCAATGCATTAGAGTTGCCCTTAATAAAAATCATTTCCAGAAATTCTCTTTTTTTGCTGATTTAATTCGATTTTAAGAATCTTCGTGTCCTGAAAATTGAAAGTGTGTGTCTTTTCTTTTTGGTGTTTGGTTAGCGATGTGTCTTGATGGATAACTATTTTTTAAAAGTATTTGTTTTGGTTATACATATATATATATATATATATATATATATATATATATATATATATATATATATATATATATATATATATATATATATATATATATACAATATACAAAGCCCAATATGACACTAAAACGATCCAATAAATATTTTTCAAAAAAGAAATAATGAACTTGTACACCGCTGGGAATCTAAAAATTATATTTCGCAAACATTGCAAAAAAAATTATAATTAACAACACTCAATCACTTAGAATTTATGGATTGCCAAAACTCCACAAACGGGGAATACCAATGTGAAACTTTTAATAGTTAGGTATTTATATTGTGGAAATTATTATTGTTATAGGTAAGTTTCACAGTATTTTAATTTTCATGTAAACTAATTGCTGACTATTTCGAAAATTGTTTGTAGAAAACACACTGATGAAGACCAATAATAAGGTTGAAACGTTTGTTAAAAAAAAAACAATAAAACATCTATGAGGAAATAAATCCATTTTTATTCCACTGACTGAATCGAAAAACCCAAAAAAAATTATATATATATATATATATATATATATATATATATATATATATATATGTATATATATATATATATATATATGTATATATATATATATGTATATATATATATATATATATATATATATATATATATATATATATATATATATATATATATATTGCTTTCATAAAGTAGCGGATATATTCAATATAAAGGAAATGGCTACTGTTTGGAAAAACGCTCTGACCCGTCGAATTTTATTTTTAGTTGTCAAGAAAAATTACACCAAAACTTTAAAATATACATAAAAAAAATTTTGGTACTATCTAAATTAAATGTTCAGGTGGGCCCTAACTAGTGCGAGATATTTTGAGTTTCTTCAAAATGACCTTATTCCCTCACTAATAATTTTGTATCTACACACACAAGGACCCGATATATTCTAGCGTAACGTTTTTTTTCCAATAAGATGGAGCGCTGTTATCTCTGCCCGTGCTTATTTGGATGAGTTTTTCCGAATCATTTGATAGGCAGAAAAGAGACATTTACGTGACCAGTCAGATCACCAGATTTGGCCTCCCTTGGTATTTTATTGTGGGGATACTTAAAAGCTAAAGTATTCTTGACCAAGTTCGACAATTTAGAAGTGCTAAAAGTTCCAATAGACACGAAAGTATGAAACGTAACGACAGATGTCATCTACAAGATTCTAAAAGAATTTATTCATCGACTTGGGTATTGTCAGATTATAATCAGGGACCAGTTAAAACATTTAATTTATATGGTATCAAAATTTTTTTTATATTTAAATTTTTTTGACAATTTCTTATCTAACCAATATCGATATTTAACTTGTCGTATGTAAAAAATGTGCCCATTTTGATTCTGAAATAAAAAATGGGATTTACAATTTAAAAAAATATATCGAATACGTCATAGCTCCTTTTTGAGTTACCCTGTATATTTCGGTATCAAGCAAAAAAAAAAACTGTAAACAGAATATTGAATTCGACGGGTTTAAGCGTTTTCCCAAACAAGTACCCATTTAGTTTATATTAAATTTATCCTACATGTACCTCTGCCGAATCACTGTAGCGGGGAGGGTAAGTTTTGACTTTCTTCTCGATATGGTGGTATAGGTAGGCCATTATCTCGATGGCGATGGAATAGGATAAATTGTCTTCTGTAGCAATTTATCCAAACTGTGCAACCGCCAACACGGAAAGGATATGATGGAATGAAGTTTGCATTTACTGTTCGCATTTTACTTCATATATATATATATATATATATATATATATATATATATATATATATATATATATATATATATATATATATATATATGTATATATATATATATATATATATATATATATATATATATATATACCAAGAATGGTATCATAAATTTGCACAACTCACATGTATGGGCTGAGAAAAATCCTCATGCAGCTATTGTTTCGTATCATCAACATCAGTTCCAATCAATTAATGTCTGGGGAGGAATCATTGGAAATTTCTTGATTGGACCATGCGTATTGCCGGGACGACTGAATGAAAAACTTTATTTGGAGTTCCTCCAGGATGATTTTCACCATTTTTGAAGAGCATTTACCACTTGAAACTTGCTCAAACATGTACTACATATACGATGAGGCACTAATTCATTTCAGCGTTGCTATGCAAACCGTTGGATATGTAGAAGAGGACCTATTGCCTGGCCTTCTCAATCTCTCGACCTAACGCCATTGGATTTTTACCTGTGAGGACACCTCAAAACCTTGGTGTATTCCACTTCGGTCATTGACTACTCTACTACAATTAGTAGGGAGGAACTTCTACGGAGAATCACGTTTCAATGTGATCCAATAAGGGACCAAGCTGTGTTAATGTAGCGGGTACAGCAGTCATCAATTCGTCGTACCCGCAGGTGTATCAAAATTCACGAAGCCCATGTTCTACCCTCTTACGTAGTTTTTAACTAAGAAGTTAGTTTAACTTTTTATTGAAACTATGGTGACAGGGAAAATTTCTCTTCTTCATATTCAACCCGACAGAAGTTAGGGGGCTAACAGTGTAAATAAAATGACGTTTTTTCTAAAAAAGTTAGGATTAGCGATATGAATGAAGAGTACTTAATTTTTAGTTAATCGTCAAAGGTATGTAAAAAACGTTGTCCAAAGTTCTTATCATATAGGTCGTAAAAAAAATGGGATGATGAGTGCCATAGCTAGTCCGTCCCTGCAGCTGTGAGGAATTCACACTTGCTTGGATGGTAATTTGAAGGGTCTTACATCTTATTAAAAAAAATTGAAATATACCTAGTGGTTCAATAATTATGTGTAAAAAACTTGATTTCATTGCATCTCTTTGTTATCCCTTATCTCCGAATAGGAGGCCTATACGAAAAAAGTTTATATGAACTTGTAGTATGAATGAATGAATGAATGAATGAAAAGGGGGTGGTGATACTAGGCCATCGATGTTTAGGCCTCAATTGGGTCCTTTACATCCCACCATAGCTGCCGGTTAATCGAGGCTGATCGCCTTTGCGAATCCACACAGCCTCGTTAGTTGAACTTTCCTAACTGCTTCTAGTAACAAAATTGTATGTTCAAAATATCTCGTTCTCGGTCCGTTAAGTGCTGGGCATTCTCTGAGGACATGGTCAACAGTTTCATCCTCTTCCAAACACCATCTGCACGTCGGGTCGTCTTCGACACCGATTCTATGAAGATGGCCCCTGAGGTGACAATGTCCTGTCAACAATCCCACCACAATTCACAGCTCTTTCCTTCCCTAGGAGAGAAGCTCTTTAGTACGCCGTGCGCTAGGCCCAGTTATATGTTCCTGAGCACACCTCCTTCCAGGGGCTCTCCTCCACGATTCAATAAATTTGCTTTCCCGCAACGATTTTAATTCCCTTTTGCTAATAGCAATTGGGGCAGGTAGTATTGGTTGGGGTTCATATGGTTCAGTTGCCGAACCCAACTTTGCCAGACGGTCTACTTCCTCATTCTCGCATATGCCCGAGTGACTCGGAATCCATACGAGTCTTACTGTGCAGCCGTTCCTTGTCATACCATTTAGTCTGTCTTTGCACTCAGACACCAATCGCGAAGTTACGACACTGGACTTCAGTGCCAATATCGCAGCCTTACTGTCTGAGCATAAATTTGTTACCCTATTTCTGTCTATATCCCTCTCACCGAGATAGGCACACTGCAGAATAGCATAAATTTCTGCTGTAAGAACTTGTAGTATTCCTTTCACGTATTTTTTTTTCATATAAGGGAAATTTCCCATATTTTCTCGGACACCCTGTTTATTAATGAAATCAATTATCAACTATTTCACATTTTTAAAAAGCATGAAAAAATTGAAATCCATTTGTCAAATAATCCACAGAGTGTTCCATTTAAAAATGCATAAGTTAGATATATAACTGCTTGATGCCTTTTGAAGAAAACTAAGTAATGCAGTGGATTTTAAGTAAAATACGCTACGCTACATTAGCCCGATTAATTTTGCATTATCTTTTATATTAACTAAGATATGAGGGGGGCTTGTAAATTGAAAATTTTCAGTTCGCCTTGTATCTTAAAAATAGAGAGGGCTATGAAAATTTTGTTTAGATTCACCCTTGATGATGAAACTTAATAACTCATCAAAAAATATCTTATGATTTGGTAGCCATGATTATTTTTGTTTTATGTTATATTAAATATGTGTCAGTTTTGATGTTTAATAATCATTCAAGATATTTCATTAAAAAATACGTTAAAAGGAATAAAAATATCAAGCCATGGGTAAATATAGTTATGTAAATTTCGAGATGGATGAGACCTACCCAGAGGTGTTAAAGGCAATGTAAGAACAAACTCTACATAAAATGTAACAGCAAAAAATAGGTTGTAGTCAAAAGGGGGGGGGTCAAAGTTGTCTTAAATAAGTTTTTTGAATCTACAAGCCAAGGAACACATTTTGGAAAAAAAAGTTTCAAATAAAAGTTGTAGAGATTTTAAAAACCTATAACTTAAGCTGTGTGATCATTTTTGTTAATGTGTTATTGCAAAAAGACCAAAAAACCCTCAAAATTTGTCATTTTTTTCATATCAATTATTTATTTCAAAATTAACTTTTTTTCTGCTTTTTTGCTTTTAAAGGGAAACCCTCATCTTTCTGAATAAAATGATATTTTATAATAGTAAATCGGATAATTAGTTGCTGAGATATTGCTAATCGTTTATCCCAAGAAGCAAAATGTCGATTTCTATAACTTTTTTTTGAACCAACATTTTAACCTCCATAAAGGTTCAATCTCTTCGTGAAGGCATAAACTTTCATATCCTATTAGGGGCAAATGAAAAAAAATATTTTAAGCCCCTTAAATATCGCTTTAAAAAAGGGAGTGTTTTTTATAAAGAAATAGAGCTCTCGCACGCGCGAGAAAACTGAAATCGCAGCTGCAAATTAGCAGCGCTCGGAAAAATTCGCCCTATTTCAGCAACAAATGGCCGAATTTCTGTGTTTTTTTTTTATCTGGGATAGCATGAAAAATTATGAACATGGCCCACCTCCTTTGTTAGAGCGATATTTAAGGGGTTGAAAATATTTTTTTTCATTTGTCCCTAAGAAGATATGAAATTTAGGCCTGCAAGAAGATATTGAGCCTTTGTGGAGGTCAAAATGTCCTTCCAAAAAAAGTTTTAGCAATCAAATTTTCCGTCTTGGGATAAATAAATATCAATATCTCAGCAACAAATTATCTGATTTACTATTATAAAATATCATTTTATTCAAAATGACGAGGGCTTTCCTTTAAAACCAAAAAAGGGCAAAAAAGCTAATTTTGCAATGGGTAATTGATATGCAAAATAACGAAAAGCTCAAATTGTAGGTTTTTAAAACCTCTACAACTTTTATTTGAAACCTTTTTTCCAAAATGCATTCCTTGGCTTGGATATTCAAAAAACCTGTTTTACCTAATTCCCCTCCCCCTTGGCCCCAACCTATTTTTTGCTGTTACATTTTATATAGGGTTTGTTCTTACATTGCCTCCAACACCCCTGGGTAGGTCTTATCCATCTCGGAAAACATCAAAAACAGCACAAATTTTAACCTATGACTTGGACTAATAAGAATTCTCACAAATTTTTGCAGAAAAGTAGACAACTGCGTTGTGAGTAACGCAATTTAAGTGAAATACTAATTTTGGTAAAAAAATAACTAAAACTATAATAATTTGGCAAGGTCGCAGTTTACGAAAAGCAAATTGATTTGAAGAAAGGATATAATAAGACTCCAACGTCAATAATGTTAAATCATTTTTAAAATATATCTTTTTAATCACTGAATATTCCGAATATTAGATTTTTCATCCATATAACGATATAGCCGCAAATACTGGCGTTCTAAACGGACATTATTAATATTGATGTTTTAATACTGTAAAATCTACGAAGTGCCTATTGAGTTTATACTTCATATAAAAAAAAACATAATTGGATTTTATTGTCGTAATATGTAAATATAAATCGGTGTTTCTTGATTATATAACAATTTTTTAAAATTTGTTAGAGTAAAAGGCAAATATATTAATATTAATTTGAAGATAAATAAATACTCCATTAACTTTTGACACTACATAAAAGGTATTACATTGAAAAAAATGGCTTTAAATGGTATTGAAATTATCAATGTTTAGACAGGGTTATTCATTCTATACGGTACGGAATATTGCGGCCAAAATAAGTGACTTCCAAAAAGTTTTTAGGATATATGGGGGTCTAATATAGTAACTTTTTAAAATTATTTTCATATAATAGAGGGTTCCAAAAGCTCAGAAAGTATCAAAGTTTTTTATTCGGAATCCCCTGTGTATTGTTGCATTTTTGGATTTTCTGATCCAAATAAATGCCTATTTTAATAAGATTTCTAGTGCCTAAACCTTAAGGATTTTTAAATAATTTGAATTTTGACAAAATCTAACCTAATATTCATGTTTCAAATACTTAAGAAGTATTTCAGTTATGTACTCGAAATTTACAGTGAAGCGTAACAATAAATCATATTTTATATCCCAATTATAATAAACTTGCTATATTATACAAGGTTTCCAAAAATTAAAACTAATCAAATTAAGAACTTTAAGTGGCTATAACTTGATTAATTTAAATAGAACGCTATTCTTTTTGATTTACCAGAGAATGTACCTTTTAGATAACTATGAAATGGTAAAAGGGTGTTCTATAGCTAAGTCTTCGCATTTTCACAGAATACGCCAAATAATCGTTTTCTGTACCATTTTGTGTTTTTTGAATAGATGTTTTGATCTATCTAGTTTCCTATGACATTTGAAAATGACAGGTAATTTACAACTATAAGAATAATAATCAGGAATATCTTTACAAATGTTCAGAGACTAGGATCGCGATTTATAGTTGTCCAACAGGCTATAACAGCAATAATGGTAATAACATATTGACGATGGCACAAAGCAGAAGCAAAATATTTATAGTAGATGTTGGAAATGTCGACCATCCATTTCCAAACACTTATATATTCTTTCTTCGAAACCACTGCTAACTGTGGACAACATTTGCGGGGTTACAGATTGAAATGCGTCTCCTATACGTATTTTCATATCTTGTGGTATTGTAGGGGGCGCATTGTAGTCAATTCCTTTTATGTATCCCTATAAAAAGAAATCTGGTGGAGTTAAGTCCTGAGATCTCGGGGGTCATTTTTGAAATCCGTCTCTCCCAATCCACCTGTTTCGAAAGTTGACATTTAAAAATTGCCGAACCTCGTGATGATAATGACGCGGAGCTCCATCCAGTTGAAGCCACATAGTTGTTCTAATAATTAAAAGGGCATCTTCCAATAACACCGGAAGTTGGTGTAAATGAAAATCGCGAAACATCAAACCATTTAAAGGTCCTTTAAAAAAGTAGAGTCCAATTAAGTATGAACCCAGTATTCCTTCCCATACATTAACCGATTACCTCTTCTGGTTTCTCATAACTCTGTATCCATGCGAATTTGAATTTGAATAATAATGGAAGTTGTGTCTATTCATAAAACCATTGTTATGAAAAGTACATTCATAACTAAACAACACATTATCAAAAAAATGTTCATTTTCCGCCACTTTATCTAACACCCACAAGCAGAATCCAATTCGGTTGTCAAAATTATTCCCGTGAAGCTCTTGACAAAGCTGGATTTTATAAGGATGAAATCTGTATTTGTTGAGTCCTTGAACCACTTGCTTGGCTAATGTTAGTATTTTCGGATATATGATTCTGACTAATATTGGGATTTTTGATCACTGAACCAAGTACAGTAAAACATTTTCTTCATCCCCAGTGACAGGTTTTCTTATAACAGGTTTTTATAACTGACACTTCTACTTTCCCGAAACTGGTTTAATAGTTTCACAAAAAGAGCTGGTTTAGAATGGTTTCTTTCAGGAAACCTTTGAACATAGACTTGAGAAGTCAACAAGTAATTTTGATGACATTCACTACGGATAGAAATCATATCAATACTCTCTTCCTTTGGATAACTCTTCATTTTAACAAAGCAATAACACAACAATATTCAAATAATTCAATTCAATAAATGAAGTTTCACAGTTACAAAAAATAATACCGCTATTATAGCAACAGGCTTTGCAGAGTAAACTGACAGATTAAATTAATTTTCTGACGCCTATAAATGCCATAGATAACTAGATACATTGGAACATCTATTCAAAAAACAGAAAATGGTGCGGAAAACAATTATTTGGCGTATTCTGTGAAAACGAGAAGACTTAGCTATAGAACACCCTTATATCATTCGATAGGTATTTAAAAGGTACATTTTCTGGTAAATTAAAAAGTGTAGTGTTCTATTTAAATTAATCAAGTTATAGCCACTTAATATTCTTATTTGATTAGTTTTAATTTTTGAACACGCTGTATAATATAGCAAATTTATTATAATTGGGATATAAAATATGATTTATTGTTACACTTCACTGTAAATTTCGAGTACATAACTGAAATACTTTTTAAGTATTTGAAATATGAAAATTAGGTTAGATTTTGTCGAAATTCAAATTGTTTAAAAACGCTTAAGGTTTAAGTAGTATAAACCTTATTAAAATAGGCACTTATTTTGATCGGAGAATCCAAAAATGCAATAATGTCAAGGGGGTTTCGTTAAAAAAAAACACTTATACTTTCAGAGCTTTTGGGACACCCTGTATGATATGAAAATAAGTTTAAAAAGTAACTATATTAGAACCCCATATATCGCAATAAGGGATAAAAAAGATAGATCTTAAAAATATTTTGACATTATCGACGTTGAAGTTTTATTCAAATAGGCACTTATTTTGATCGGAGAATCTAAAAATTAAATAATATACAGGGAGGTTTAAAAAAACATAACTTTACTA
The DNA here is from genome assembly GCA_034092305.1 of Diaprepes abbreviatus. Classification (NCBI taxonomy): domain Eukaryota; kingdom Metazoa; phylum Arthropoda; class Insecta; order Coleoptera; family Curculionidae; genus Diaprepes; species Diaprepes abbreviatus. The sequence continues at coordinate 3,911,920 of JASJET010000187.1, forward strand.
CTTTCGGAGCTTTGGTACACCCTGTATAATATGAAAATAGTTTTAAAATATTAGACCCCCGTATATCCCAAAAATAAAACTTTTTGAAAGTCACGTATTTTGGCGGCAGTATTCCGTGCCGTATAGGGTCAATAACCCAGTTTAACAACTTTACCCACCTGTATAAGAAAAACTAAATTTTGAACCATTGTGAAGTAAAATGATTCTTGAAGACATTTGAGTGATCTACTGGCAACGTCGCAAAAAATTTCAAGATTCAATGAGACTGCAAATGCTATAAAATAAATATAAGTTATTACATTTAAAAAAATGAAGAATTATGCGTTACGTTTTTCCATACTCTCTGTATAAGCTAAACTATTTTTAAAATGTACCCCTTTAACTCCATTAACATTCTGTCTGAAACATTTTTTATCGCTTTAACAATATATCCGCAATCGAATACCTGTGAACTAAATGCACACTTTTTATTATACTTAAATTAAATTTTACTCCAATCAAACCACTTGAAATATATTGTTATTGAATTAATAACATTTGTGTGAGACACTGTATATTGAATGTTGTAATAGAAATGTTTTCGTTGTGGTAAAATAATTTCGAAGAACTTGGCAACATTGGTGATTTACGTAAATCGACTAATAATTTGAGCTTGCCAGTTGTACACGTTACGGGAGGTGTAATTGACTTGACTCGCTATCGCTGTCTCTTTTTGTCTTTAGAGGAGGATTACATTTCGTTGTCTTGGATAAGAGCAAAGTTAATATCGATTCATAGTGCGTACTGATTATTAACAAAGTTGGGTTAGTTATCCACGTCTACAACATATTTTATTGTTTTCACATTTTGCCAATCTCTGAATACATATTTTTAATTTAATTAGTGTTGGGAATTTGTATTTATTACTGAAAATTTCTTAAAAACCACTAAGGTAAGGGCTATTTTTTATTATTGATTAAAATTTGGTGCAGACTGCAGGATTCTTCAGACAGTACAATATTAGTTTTTTCATTAATTGTTCAATCAATAAATCTATGGATTCGTGTTCACGTGAGTTTTCTCAATTAAAGTGAAAAAGCTTTAAATCGATTTTTCAACTCATTTATTAGTAAATTAAGAAACTAGAAACATTTGTTGATATGTGTCAGAGGTTTGCAACGAAACGAAAACAAAAATTTACGGTTATTCAGAGAGTTCGGACCACTCTTTTGAAACGATCTTTATTCCTTCGTTACTTTAAATTACGTATTATACTGTATGTCCTAAATGGATAATGGATAAGCAGTATAAACGGTTAAATAGGGAAAGTTTCAGACGATTTTGTTAGTAACTTTATAGTTATTGCGGAGGGGCATTAGCTGTATGAGTTTTTGAGATATTTTGGAAAATTAGAATGTTGTATTTTTAAAAATCTGCTTTAATTTTATTATGTCTGTTAATTTTTTAAATAGGTAAAAACACTATGATAACAGTTTTTTACGAAGAGTGTGCATATCTAATCAAATTTTTTATTCTAACTTACAGAATTTCAACCGTTTTCGAATCATTTTCTGCTTCCTAACTTTGTTAGAAAATTTAATTCAAGACAGGATGAGAAACAAAAAAATTTGATATATAAATTTCGCAATATTGCACATTAAAACAGGCAAGGAGATCAAAATAGAAATTAATAAAGTCTTTTCTATAACCTATTTTTATCAATAAATATCGAAAGCAAGAAAATATATTTTAAAGGTTAACACAATAGTTCTAAGAGTAAATGAACAAATTTCGGTAAACTATTTACGATAATTGTTAAAGTGTTTAACAAAAATAAATAATTAATAAACTGTTAAACAAAAAGTTTGTTAAGATTTTTTTTAAACACACCTTATTTATATTTTAATGAGGTAAATTTACATATATTGAAAATCTTTTTGGTAATAGTTTATAAGTAAGACTCCCCCTATTTGTGCTTATTAAATTAAAAATTTAAGACTTTACAATTTTTTTTTCAAATTTAATTGGTTGAATCAATAAAGCGATAAAACAAATTTGAAAACAAAAAATGGAAAACCAGCTACACATATCATCACGATATGACGCTGATTATTAGTTATAAAAGCAATGCAAATATTTACAAATCGGGTTATTTTTTCTACTTTATTTTTACTAAAGCGATTACTTTTATAATAAAAAAGATGCAGTAACTCCAAAATTTCTAAAAGTACAAGATATCCCAAAAATGTTACTTTTATAGGTTTTTTTTGTTAACTATTAAAGTGAGTAAAAAATTAACGTATCATTTACAAGTTGTTTTTTAGGGAAACTAAAAATGCCTCAAACAGAACTCAAAAATTTTCTCTTGTTTTGAAGATACAAGGTAAAATTCAAAAGTTAACATCTTTCATAATACCCTATAACGTTCTTATTTGAAAAGATATTAGAACATTTTAAACGCTTGATTTTTATAGTATTTTAAGCTTAATCTAACGTTGTAATCACAATTTTAGTACGAAGTGAAGTTAAAAAGTTATTCATCCCAATTTGATTATTTTAAATGGAATACCTTATATATTTTTAGATGATAAGGTAGAGTTTTTAATTACATTTATAGCAATATACCACACTCTATGTCAAAATGAAAGGGCAAGCTAGATTTTGCGATTTTTTCATTTAAAATGGTCGTAAGCCACGAATAAAAAACAAAAGGTGTTATGATACTTATATTTAAACTTAACAGATGCACTTACTATTTATTTAGTGACAACACAGGACAATGACAAAATAGTATTTAAAAAACAAGAACATCATTTGTTCTAAATAACAAGCTATTCCCTTTTTTTAAAAAAATTTATCCAGGAAAAAACTCAAAAGGACCCCCGTTATTATCAATACACTTTTGACAACGCTTTCTTACAGATTTTACTGTGTTTAGAATATGAACAATTCTTATTTTTCTAAACGCTTTGTGAATTAGATAAAGAAGTTGTTTCTGAGTATTAATGGTTTATTTAATTGTCTAGAAATAACCATAGAAAAAAATCTAGTGGTATTAGGTACGGAGAGTGTGACGGCCATACGTACCCAACTACTTACCAGGGAAGTTTCTGTGTAAATACTCGCTTACTCTTAAGACATTTCTAATATATTAATGTAAACCTCTGTATTGAGATTTTCTTCGCAAATATGATAAACAATCTTATCAGCTTTAAAAAATAACTTCCCGGTTGACGAACTTCACGCACTATATAAGGATTAGAATTGTTCCAATATCTAACGGTATGTCAGTTTAAAATACCATTACTTCATCAGACCATACAACGTTATTATAAAAAATCTTTCGTTACAATAATTTAAAAGCCAGTGGCAAAACTGCAGTATTCTGTCGCGATCTCTAGGGTTAGATGTTGCATCATATTTACTTTGTAAGAAAGATAGTTGTGGTTCTCCTTCAGTATTTTTTCTGATTTGATTTTTGAAACTCCTACTTCTTTTTCTATTATAGCTATGACGTGGGCTTTTTTTGCTAAAAAGTTTCCAATTCGTCTAATTTTAAACTATTTAATTTTTATCACTTCTTGCCTGTGTAGATAATAATTGACGACAGTCTTACCTGAATTTGGACTTTTGCATATTCAAGAACATTTATTTCATCATTTTCCTTATTTTCTTTAAAATATTCTTGTTGCCTCGATTTATTAAAACCTCCAAAATTTTTCAATTTTTTTTTAAGTCTTAAATATATCTTTAAAAGGTCTATTTGGAAAACGTAAAATATAAATTAAGGGCATTTTCTTGGTTTTTCTCGCTTGCTATATACGCACGTATCATATCATACTTCTAATTTTCATAACTCAGTTTTAATAACTATAATGGAAGCAGAACTTCACGAAAATAAATATCGTCATTATCTTAAATCTTCAAATAATTGTTTTTTTTTGTTTTTCATGACAATATCAAGTTATTTGAAAATATATCTTTAAGTTTAAATATAAGCATCCTAACACCTTCTTTTGTTCTTTATGCATGACGTACTATGATTTTTATTGAAAAAATGGCAAAATTCAACTTGTTTTTATCTTGACATGGAGTGTGGTATACCTGATCATTTAAAAATATATAGGGTGTTCCATTTGAAATAACCAAATTGGGATAAATAACTTTATAACCACACCTCGTAATAAAGTTGCGATTGCACCTTTAAATTACGCTTAAAATATTTTAAAAAAAATCCTTTAAAATGTTCTAATATCTTTTCAAATAAGAGCGTTACAGGGCGTTATAAAAATTTTCCTGTTTGCAGCATTTTTAGTGTCCCTAAAAACAGCTCCCAAATGCTATATTAGATTTTTGCTAACTTGAATAGTTAACGAGAAACTTCATAAAAGTATCGAATTTAGAATACCCTGTACATCGAAAATTATTTTAATTTTAAAGTAAGAATATTTGAGAAGACGTGACCTGATGGCTCGGAACCATTCGGAAAACGAACACGTCCGACGCGCACACGGTACCGACAACACCGAAGTCGCAGGCGTCAGTTCGCTCATAGACGCCATACAGTGAGCTTAGAAAATGGTGAATGAGATTTCACCGAAACGTCAGCTGCCTTACAGTCCTGAGAGGGACTCAGCACATACACGGGATGCCCGAAAACCTTCGATTACATATATATATATATATATATATATATATATATATATATATATATATATATATATATATATATATATATATATATATATATATATATGTCCACACTTTACATTCCTTCTTGCATAAACCTACCAAATAAGTATTATTCGGAATTTCCTTGGTAAAACTTTCTACAATATGCTGAAAAACCACATCAAATAACTCATTTTTGTCAAAAGTTATATGCAAATAAAGTAGATTAAAAAGTTCATTAACCAACAAATCTTTTCAGTTTTCTATCCCGTTGTAATAAATCTATTTTGGAACTATTTTTATGGGACCTTTTCTGAAATAAAGAAGTATCGTTCCAATATATCCAAATTAGAATATGAAATAAGCGGGGATTGTTCTCAATTAAATAGTTTAAAATATTCTAATTGGTTTCCTCCTCTCGATGTGGCTGGTACAAGTACGGTAGTTGATAGTGGTCCTCAGTTGGTTTCTCCCTAACTAAATGAACGGGCTATTCGATCGAAAATATTATAATCCATAATCTACCAGAGGATACAACCAATTTAGTGGAGGCTGGAATTAATTATGATAATGATCGAGTTAGAGAGGTTTCTGACAGTTTAGGCGTCGACACGGAGATTATTAAATCAGTTAGGCTGGGTCGTCCCGGAAGCGATCGAAGACCTCTAAGGGTAATATGACCTAGCATCGGATATATTACACTGTGTTTTAAAAATCGAAAAAAAAAAATACTAGAGCTCAACTTGTCTACTAGGATATGTGTTAACATGACAGTGATCCAAAGAAATTTAATGAAAGAACTTCATGCAGAACTGTCACGTCGCAAAAAACAGGAGAAGGCTGACCTGTATATTCGTTATTTTAATGGCTCACCCCGTATTGTTAAATAGAAATCTGCTCCAAAAAACGGCACTGAACTGTTACTTTCAGAATGTAGGGGTAATGAGGACTAAGCATCGGGAACTTGGATGTCTTGTTGCGGTATGTGATTATGGTGTTGTGGTGATTGGAGAATAATGGCTTTCAAACGGCAATTTTTCTAGTGAAATGAACGTTGACGATTTTATCATATACCGCAGTGATCGTGATAGTGGTACCAGCGGCAAACAGAGTGGCAGGGGTATACTAATTACTATCCGAAATAATCTTAAGTCTAGACGGGTCCCCGATTTAAAGTCTAATGTTGAACAACTGTTTGCTATAATTAGGTTTGGGTTTAGTAAATAGTATTTTTGGTGCTGTATTTTCCTCTTCCAGTTAGAAAGTTTACGAGTTTGAAGTTTACTGCTGCGCTATAAGTAGCCTAAGATCTGACGTTCCCCAAAATTGTTTGGTAATTTTTAGTGATTACAATTAATGATAATCTTGGTACCCATCCGGTGGTTCTGTATGCCGCCTTGGCGCATAGTATTGGCGATGATGTCATCTATTGACTTAATTCTACCCAACAGTAACATTATATACTCTTGTGTAATTTCTAGCAGTGATAATCTACTAGTAAACTTCGACCTTCAATACTATTACTTAAGAAGTCCGAATATTATATCCTTGAACGATTATTTATCAGGCATTGACTGGGATTCCTATTTGTATAAATCGATGTAAACTTAGCTTTAGATAAATTGAACAGCATTTTGTATTATTTAATATCTCGTTTCGTGTCCGAAGCGGTATAAAATCTTGAATTTTTGTTTGGTTTAGTAGTGAACTCAGGCAATTAATTGTTCAAAAAAAATTGCTCATAAGTGTTTCAAGAAAACCATAAAAATTTAATTTAACCAAAATATATTATGATAATTATATTCGTTCGGTTGAGAGCAGTTTCCAGACTGACCCTAGAAGCTTTTTTGCGCTTTTTTAGCGGCCCAGGGACTTGCTCGATGTACTTTAGTAATCGTCATAGACCCGACCCTCTTACTGAGAAATCAACTGCTGGCATGTCTCCCCACCTCCGTCAACAACTTGCCATACTGTATTTTTTAATGTTTCCCCGCCCTTCCCAAAGAGAGGGGCTGGATCCGCCGCTGGTCATAAGGGATTCAGTGAATATGTCTGCAGACTGTTTTTCCTCTGTTCATTCAACGATTAATGTAATAATACCTGATTATTAAAGAAATTTGAAGGAGTATGTTGATGTAAATCAGTTAGAGTTATGTAGCGGATGTATTTGATTCTATTGTTGAATGTAGATCAAATTTTTCTTTTGGAATCGATAATGTACCTATCTTATTGCTAAGAGTTTGTGTATACACTTTAAGCATGCATCTGAATCATATCTTCAGTTTATCTCTTAAGACTGGAATATTTCCAGATTTTGGGAATTGTCTTTGTTAAATAAAATAAAGTAACTTACTTCTCTCAAATGTAACAGGCAAATGAAGTCGATTAAAAAGTTCATTTACCAACAAATGTTTTCAATTGTCCACCTCCTTGTAATAAACTAATCTCGAAAATATTTTGATGGAACCACTGTGGACAATCATCCTGAACATCTCATTCCGATGTCATTTTCATTAAGTTCTAAATTCAATCAAATATCTTATTTACTTAAAGTAATCGCCTTATCTCTTTTCTATACATTACGTGCTGAACATAAAACAGTTTTAATTAATGAAGTGAAAAACAATTTTTGACTAATTAATTCTTTGAAAGTGCAGGGGATTTTGACCAAAATAGAGTTACTATCTTCTAAATTTAACCTTTCCTATATTTCCACTTATTAAAGGAAACCCTTTTTTTAGCTAGAAATCTAAACATGGATGAATGCAAATTACGGATTAAAATGGAATCAAACATAGTGGAAATAAAGATGGAAGATATAGCGTCAGACGATGATTATGAGAAAATATCGGATGTTGCCTCTAATAATGAGTAAGTACTAAAATTATTTATGAACTTAAGAATCATTTGAAAAAAGAGGGATTGAAGATTAACACCTGTTGCATACTATACTTCTTCTATTACTTATCTTTTCTGCGTTTTTTTCGAGGTTTCTATTTAAACTAGAATTTTAAATAATTCTTTGAAATAGCCTTTCCTTTCAGAGATAAGATTCAATCTATTTCAGGCCCACTTCTCTAACCACAATGTTTTCTAAATAAACTAGCAAGATTTCATACCTGAGAATATCCAACACCCAATTGAAATCGACTATAGCTTTTATAGTTGATTTCTCCTCTGGAAACATTGTAAAAATAGTCGGGACTTTCAACAAAAGGCAAAAGTCGGCTGTAATAAAACATTTCAAGCACCTTGGAAATCTGAGTCCCCATATATATTAGTCGATAACTTCCCATATGTATAAATGAATGAACAAAAGTTGGTGATATCTGATCATCGATGCCTAGGGTTCGTTGGGCCCTTTATGTCCTACTATAGCTGCAGGTCATTCGAGGCCGATCGCCTTTGTGAATCTAAGCAGCCTTGTTAATTGAACTTGCCTAACTGCTTCCGATAATAAAATTGGACCTCCGAAATGTCTCTGTCTCAGTTCGTTGAGTGCTGAGCATTCTATGAGGACATAGTCAACAGTTTCAACCTCCTACAAACACCATCTTTAGGTCCGGTAGTCTATGACACCAATCTTATGAAGATGGTCCCTCAGGTGACAATGTCCTGTCAACAAATCCACCCTAGTAAGCTGTGCGCTAGGTCCAGTTATATATTCCTTGGCACACCTCATTCCAGAAGGCGCTCTCCACGGTTCAATAAAATTGCTCTTCAGCAGCAATTTTCATTCTCTTTTATCAACGGAAATTTGGACAGGTAGAATTTCCTCATTTCCGTATATGCCCGAGTGACCCGGGACTTACATCAGTCTGATGGTGCAGCCATTCCTTGTCGGATTGTTTAATATATCCTTGTACTCAGACACCAGTCGCGAAGTTACCACACTAGACTTCAGTGCCATTATCGCAGCCCTACTATCTGGGCATATGTTTATTACCGTATTTCTGTTTACATTCGTATCATGGAGATTGCCACATGAAAAAAAAGCATAAATTTCAGCTGTAAAGATCGTTGCAAGTTGTCGAAAAGAGTAGAACTCTCTAACTTCCGTGCTTCTGCCGAACACTGCGGCTCCAGCTCTTTCATTTTGTCCAGATCTATCTCTAAACAATCAAGATCCATTTCTCGGAAGATTTTGTTTCCTTTCCCAATCTTCTATACTTGACAAAAATATCTCAAAAGAGTTTCACACGCGATGCCATGTAATCTATTTGCATAGGGAGGGATGGACATGTCTCCACCATGTTTTCCTAGACACCTGAGTAGCTACCCGTTCTAGTTTCGAGATCCTTAGGCAACTAAGAATATAGACAGCTTTCAGAGCCTATGTATAAGAGGATCCAGAGAAGCAGAAGAGCACTGTGCATCAAGGCTATTCAAGAGTTTTTTCATGAGCAATTACGAAGATTGAGAAAGGGAGATCACAAACTCGTGAGTTATGTAGTGGTCAGCCAATTCCAAAAAAAATTCTACAATGTTCTTTATATTTTATGTGCTTGTTAGGGAATCAGAATACAAAAACTTTTGTCATATAATAGTATTAATAAATATTGTTTAGAAAAAAGAATTAATTTTAATAATTTAGAAATGTTTTCTTTTAAGGGTTAAAGCTAGTAGCAATAATTACAATCACAACACTAAACAACTGAAAACAGAACTACCAATTTTAAAATTTATGGATGAAACTAAGAGTGATATTAAGACTGAGGAATGCAGCTCAGATGAGTTAAGTGATCACTTTTCTGAGCCTTGGTGAGTAAAATTATATTGCATAGTTTTAACGGTCCTTGTATTTTAGTAATTCGCATGTTTACATTGAAATTGTCAAATTTTCCAATTTATTCAGAAAGTTATATTTTAGGTTCTGACTTTAAAACCTTCGGCATAGAATATTACAGATAAGACTCTAGAATCTGATGTTAAAACCTTCTCTTACAAGGAAACCAAAAACAGGTTATCCTCAACAGACAATTTGTTTGAAACTTTGAAAGAGGTCATTCTATCGAATTGAAAATATTTTATATTTTTATATACTACGAACAGTTTCTTGCAAAAACATTTCTATAAATAAAGTGTTTTCAAGATAAATCTTTTTTTTACAGTCATAAAAACAATTAATTTAGGCAGTGACCATTATAGGCTATTTTTTACGAATTATTTCAAGAATTCACTTTATGAGAACCATTGGGCAATTCTGTGTAGGCAAGAAAACTTTGTTAAATTTAAAAACCTTTGAAAGATTTGGTAATAGTTTTAAAAAAATTGACGCTTGCAAATAAACATTTCTTAATTATATTCCAGCCACATAAAACAAAAAAATAAATAATAAAAAGTGGTAAATACTATAATATTTTTATTTTGTAATCTAATAATAGAATAATCAATGGAGATTTTTTTCATTTAAAAAAATTTAACAGTAAATTGTCTACACCGTGACTTGAAAGATAGTTCATAGATGACCAAAACACAACATACAACTCCAACTGAGCATTGGATTTAAAAAAAATGGGGCTTTTTTGGTTTTTTGCTTGTATTATGGAAAATATACTTTCAATAGGCTATTTGAAGAAATTTATAAACCTCTACCGAAAAAAGTCGGAAAAAATGCTTAAAAATGTTGTTTACATTAATATCTTTGTTAATTTACAATATTAAGCAATGATTTTTCGAAAAATGATAAATTATTATGTGTACTTTAAACAGAAGGAAAATGAAAATTGTCGCTTTGGTAGTTTTCGCACAATTGTAATATATAAAATTTAGAACATTTTTCGTTAAAGCCACCGTATTAACCTGATAGGTTCGATTTGAATTTACTTAACGGATTTTGACAGTAGACATTATGAACTACAATTCGTCTATCTCAGATTTTCCTATAAATTTGTCGACATATGCTAAAAATGCTTACCAGCATGGCGTAATACGCTTGAATTCGCGTCCCAAGCTAATCGTAGCAGCGGTAGTGGGGGTTGTAAACAGCGGAGGATAAGAGAATCGGAGGCGGGTTGCTCACGCCAGACGCTACGACCATATTTCATATGAGAAAATGTATCGCATGTATATATTTAAAATCATTTTATTTAAACGTGCTTCAAATTATATATGAAATCTGTCATCAAAAAGAAAGAAGGAATCATCAAACCTGTCCTTCTAGTTTTTTACACGTTTTATGGTTATGCCTATTCTCCCCTCTTGAGAATGAGAACGATTGTAAGAATAATTTGTAAGTTTTAAAGATGAAATACCACGAAAAACAAACGTTCTTCAAGAACAGCTGTTAAATCCATATCATTTGAAAAAATTGCATGATTCCTGAAGATGTTCCCCGTAGAATGCAGTTTGCAAACTGGATCAGCAACGAGATAATGTAAACTTCATTAGCACTGTTCTCTGCGCGGATGAAGCAGGGTTTACCAAAAATGGTATCATAAATTTATACAACTCACATGTATGGGCTGATGAAAATTCTCATACAGCTATTGTTTCGCATCGTCAACATCAGTTCCAATCAAGTAATGCCTGGGCAGGAATCATTGGCAATTTTTTGATTGGACTATCAGAAATTTCCGGCATGACTGAATGGAGAACTTTATTTTGAGTCCCTCCAGAACGCTTTTCACGATTTAGTAGGGCACTTACCACCTTAATCCCGCCGAAACATGTATTACATGAACGATGGAGCATCACCTCATTTCAGCGTTGATGTGCGAGAGCACCTGAATAACGTCTATCCAAACCATTGGATACGTAGAGGAGGACCTGTTGCCTGACTTTCTCGATCTCTCGATCTAACGCCGTTGGATTTTTACTTATGGGGACACGTCAACACCTTGGTGTATTTCACTTCGGTCGATAATAGGGAGGAATTTCTACGGAGGATCACGTTTCATTGTGATCAAATAAGGAAAAATGCTGAATTAATGTGGCTGGTACAGCAGTCCTCAATTCGTCGTACCCGCGAATGTATCAGACTTCACGGAGCCCAGTTTGAACCCTCTTACGAAGTTTTTAACTACGCAGTTAGTTTAACTTTTTAGTGAAACTGTGTTGACAGGGGAAAACTTCTCTTTTTCATATTCAACCCGACAGAAGTTAGGGGATTATCAGTGTAAATAAAATGACGTTTTTTCGAAAACGGTTAGGATTAGCGACATGAATGAAGAGTACTTAATTTTTAATCAATAGTCAAAGCTATGTAAAAATTGTTGTCCAAAATTCTTATCATACAAGGCATGAGTATCACAGCTAGTCCGTCCCTGCAGCTATGAGTAGTTCACAACACTTTTTTGGATAGTAATTTGAAAGGTCTTACCTGGTATACATCATATTAAAAAAATTAAATTTTACCTGGTAGTTCAATAATTATGTATAAAAAACTTGATTCCATTGCAGCTCTTTGGGAGCCCACATCTCCAAAGAGGAGGCCTATAAAAAAAGTTTACATGAACTTGTAGTATTTCTTTTACTTGTTTTTTCATATCCGGGAGATTTCCCACATTTTCACGGACAACCTGTATAATGAAAAATAAAAAATATATGCAATATACATGCATACGACAAATGTTATATATACTTTGAACCACGATTAAATAAAATCTTATTAAATATATATACAAATTTATCTGAAATAAAAATAAATAAATGTATCCGTTTTACTTATATATCTACTTCAAGGTCCATTATACGATACATGTCCACCTATGAAATATAGTCGTAGCTCCCGACGTGTGCAGCCTGCGGCATTCTTCTCGTTTGCGGCTTGTAAACTCCCACTCCTCTGCTTCGCTCGGCTTCGTGAAAACTCGGAGTAACAGGTCAATCCTGACTAGGGATGCGCGGTACTCTTAAAAGTATCGACATTTGGTATCGATCCGTATCGCAAGAAGTGGTATCGATTCAGGAAAATATCGTTGTCAAAAAAATCGATACCTAGAATATCGATATCTTTACGATACGGATATTTGCAGAAAAATCTTAGAAATCGCGTTTGAATTTAGAGAACTACTATTACAGTGAATAAAATACCGAGTTCCTAGATCAAATACATATAAAATACAAACAGAATGCGAGAAATACAATAATTGTTTAAGGTGAAGTAGCACAGTAACATTACTATCTATCGGCATGGATCTTAGGATAGAATTTTTTTCTAAAATACGCCATCTGCTATCTAAGCTGAAACTGTGGTATAATTCAATGGTATTTCGGTAGATCCGGTAATTGAAGTGAAAATCGGTAGATCTACAGAAAAGTCAGTAGAGGTGGTAACACAGGTTCAAATTTTCTGACAATTTCAGGATTCCTAGTGAATCGGGATTCTCCGCCGCCCCCTTAGTACACGAACACATTAAAATGCAGGGACCTAACCTGCCAGCTAAGTTACAACAACCTGTAAACTTATGTAGGCAGTTTGTCCTAGTAATAATTAGATGCCGTCACTTTTTTAAACCCGGATCGCATGTTTCGATGCCAAACCCAATGTATCGATACCAACAATGTATCGCAAAAGATATATCGATACAAAATATCGGGTATCGGAACCAAAAGTATCGATACTCTAAAATATCGTATCGTATCGCCCATCCCTAATCCTGACTTTAGATTCGTATTCGGCGTGTCGAAAACCTTCGTAAAAGTATATTCTGGTTTTTGGTTTTGAAATGGATCAGCGTGCGTAGTTCAAGTAAATCAGATTGTTTCTTTTCTGCAGTTCCTACTTTATGGTATATGCAAAACTAATAAGGGGAGGTCGCGACCTTGTAATCACCGATTTTGATGAAACTTAAGAATTATACTGATTAAGGTCATCTAAAGAAATCCACAAAATGGTTCGTGCCATCGCTCATTTGATTTGTATGAAAAAATGTTTAAAGTCGAAGGCGATATGATATATGCTGACAAGTGTGACACTCTTTTAAAAGCTCTCTTACATCAGTCACCGTGGTACAACGGAGTAAGCGCTCTACCAGTTCACCGAGAGCTGAAGGTTCAATCCCCACTAGATGCACATTTTTTTATCATTTCAAAAAATAATTATCATTGGCTTTTCCAATTATTAATTATTTCATGTAGTTTTTACACACGAACATTTAAATACATACTTAACGTGCTTCTTTTAAATAGTTCCTTCATTGCCTCCATTTTCAGTTTCGTAGTTGTAGTAACATTTTTTTGAAACAAATTCTGTTAATTTTTGAGAAACAAACAATGAAAGATGAAACTTATACAAAAAGCAGTAATCGAAAAATCTCGACTTGTAAGTGAAATTTCATTTACTTGTTCCTTTCTTCATTTAATAATAACTGCTTCTGTCAGATCCGAGTCAGAACAATTAGGAAACTTAATCTTCCTTTATTATTTTGGTTCCTACAATCTTAACCGAAACCAAATTAATGGGACTAGTATCAACTTGTAATTGTTGTCTTGAAAACATATCTTATGTCTATGGAATGGATTCCAGTTTTCTTGGCATTTTTAGTGATAAAAAAATTAGATTCAGGTCTTTATATTGGCCCAGTTTTTAGGGTGCTTAACGTGTGAACAGAGTCTTCTTCATGTTAAGTATGGCCCTTTTTCAAGTATTTGTGTAATATTTCTCACATGTTCTTTGCAATTCAGGGCAATTATCAAAATATAAACAAAAGTTCTTTCCATACTTTTAAGTAATTGTTTTCAGAAAGTGGGTAGATAAAACAAGTGCAAAGTCTATTAGTCCCTCTATGACCACAACAGTAAAATTTCTGGCATTAAAGTCTTACTTATAAAAAAAATCCAGATATACTCATCTTTACGATTTACATTACAGCCGGCATATTGTAGACAATAACAAGGGTAACATCCGTCTAATTTTCTTTCGGTTCGTGAAAATTCATAATCAGCCAAAATAAAGTGCAATTCCCATATTTTAATTCTGTTTCTCGGAATTGTGATATAGATTTAATGACATCAATATACAGTTACTCTGCAATAAATCTTGTGCAGTTATGGAATTAGTAAACTGCCTAATTTACTACCAATTTTAGGCTGGTTGCCTTTCTTATTCCTTTGATCTTCTATCTCTACAATAAAGAAATAATGTAAAATACAATGCTTTCTATGCAAGCTATGTGATGAGTATCTGACAACAGTTGAAAAACAACCAAGATATTTCTTGTAAGTAACTGTTATACAAAATACGATTACAGGTTAGCTGTTACAGTTAAGTAAGCACGGTTTTGAAGTTGAAACCAGTATCTTTATATCACCTTTATTACAAGGTTAACTCAATTTTGAGAAATTTTTAGTTATGACGTTATTATTGCAAATGAGCTATAGATTTCGATAAAAGCTTTCATAATTGAACGTTGTTAGGGCAAGGGAATGATATTCACCGCACTTGAACAATATTCTATCGTAAAAGTCATCTTAAGCTATGCTATATAAGCATAGTAATAGGAAAATGACTCGGGAAATTCAAAATCCAAAATTATAAGGTATAAATTCTGGGATTTAATAATCTTAGCACAGCCTGCATCACATAATATATAAATTATTTACATAATTTATTCATTTAATATTATCTTTTGTAGCATCGCGACTGAAAAACTAGAGAAAAACCTTCAACAAAATAATGATAATGAAATTGATACTGCTTTTTTTGACCGAGATTATAAGGAAGCATATATTAAAAACGAGATGTCTGATATTGAAGTTGAAGATCATAAAATCAAGTAAGCATATAAATATACTGTTTGATTTAATAATTCAATTTACTATTTCTTGTGAATTTCTCTGAAGATCATGTTATCATCGGTGGAGTTGTTTGAATTGAGACCGAAATCTACAGCAAATGTCTTAAGCGTAACCACGGAATAAAGAAGGGTTATGGAGGGTATCCTAGAAAATGTGGGAAATCTTCCGGATATGATGAAAGCACATGAAAAGAATACTACAAATTCATATAAATTTTTTTCGTATAAACCTCCTCTTCGGTTTATGGGCTCCCAGAAAGCTGCAATTGAATCAAGTTTTTTACATATAATTTTACGAGCCATTAGGTATATTTCATTTTTTTAAAAAAGATGTATAACAGGTAAGACCCTTGAACTTACTATCCAAGAAAGGGTTCTGAATTACTCACAGCTACAGGGACGGACTAGCTGTGACACTCATGACCCCATTTTTTATGCCCTGTATGATAAGAACTTCGGACAATGTTTTTTACATATCTTTAACTATTGAGAAAAAATTAAGTACTCTTCATTCATGTCGCTAATCCTAACCGTTTTCGGGAAAACGTCATTTAATTTACATTATGTATTTGGCGTATTTCGATACAACATACATCTTTGTTCCTATCAAATGTTCAACTTTCAACTTTATGATAAAAAAAATTCGATCCAAAATTAAAGTTTACCTCTTTAGTTAAAAACGTCTAAGTATGTGAATTGCAGTTCGACCTAGGTTCGCAAAAAATGTGCGTTTTATTTTATCGGCACTAAAAACAAAGTATTGATGTATATCCTGCATTTTAGAACTTGTCAACTTTCACATCGCTGACACATTGATTCTTTACTTGGATATTAATTTACTCACTTTTGGATTTCGTGGTGAAATTAATTGTGAAATAATTTCAAATTGGAATACATGTTTATTAAGTAGGCATATATGCATCTGATATATGCTTTGGAAGCCAGGAGGTTATATCACGACAGATATCCTAATCGTACTCTTCCAGATCAGAAAACATTTCTATGAGTTGATCAACGTCTAAGGGAGAATAGTAGGCGATTCCATTCCATTTAAGGTAATATTATTAAATTTCTTCATAATTTTTTGAAATTTTGGGAAAAGAAGTACTGATGCTGGTCGGGGAAGAACAGTACGTACGCCGTAATTAAAGGAAACTATTTTAAATGCTGTAGATGACACTCCTTTAACAAACACTGGAAAATTATCAGGGCAGTTTAATACGTCGAAAATAATAGTACATAAAGTTCTTCAAGAACAGCTGTTATATCCATATCATTTGAAAAAAGTACTGATTCCTGAAGATTTTCCCCATAAAATGTAGTTTGCAAACTGGTTATTGGATCAGCAACGAAATAATGTAAACTTCATTGGGACTATTCTCTTCACGGATGAAGCAGGGTTTACTATAAATTTATGCAACTCACATATATGGGCTAATGAAAATCCTCATGCAATTATTGTTTCGCATCATTTACATCAGTTCCAATCAATTAATGTCTGGGCAGGAATCATTGGCAATTTTTTGATTCGACCATTCGTATTGCCGGCACGACTGAATGGAGAACTTTATTTGGAGTTCCTCCAGAACGCTTTTCACGATTTAGTGGAGCACTTATCACTTGAAACCCGCCGAAACATGTACTACATGAACGATGGGGTAGCACCTCATTCCAGTGTTGCTGTGCGGAAGCACCTAAATAACGTCTATACAAACTCTTGGATATATAGACGAGGAACTATTGCCTGACCTCCTCGATCTCCCGACCTAACGCTGTTAGATTTTTACCTGTGGGGACACCTCAAAACCTTAGTGACTCTGGTTGATAGTAGAGAGAAACTTCTACGGAGAATCTTGTTTCATTGTAATCAAATAAGGAACAATATAAGTGTAATAGGCTTCTTAGCCTATCTGAAGAGTTCTACAAGAAACACGAGATACTGCCCTGGTATTTTCCAAAACGCTTTTTGGATACAAGAGTACCTCACGGTCTCCGGCCAATTCGCAGGACCAAAGGTGCTGACGACATGATTGCGTCGCGCACGGCCTGGATAACTTTTGCCCAAGCTGGCTTTCATTGCATGAAAGTTGTTGGAAATACCTAAAAGTATTTGAGTTTGGGTTTATCCCTTTGATGGCACACCATACCTTGACCGCCTTATGGCACGACTTCTGTCGTACGTCTGGCGTCGAGCGGTGCGGAGCTCACCCTTCGGGTTGGTTTCGTCCTACTGAGGTGTTCACACCTCTCGATGCCAGGCGTACGACAGAAGTCGTGCCATAAGGCAGTCAACGTATGATGTGCTGTCGAAGGGATAAACTCAAACCCAAATACTTCTAGGTATTTCCAACAACTTGCACGCAATGAAAGCATGAAAGCAAGTTTGGGCAAAAGTTATCCAGGCTGTGCGCGACGCAACCACGTCGTCAGCACCTTTGGTCCTGTGAATTGACTGGAGGCCGTGAGGTACTCTTGTACCCAAAAAGCGTTTTGGAAAATACCAGGGCAGCATTTGGTTTTTCGTTTTTGTACAACTCTTCAGATAGGCTAAAAAGCCTTCTATTACATAAGGGAGATGTCAAGTAGAGTTGAGTCAGCAGCACGTTAGCACTGTGTGCAACAGCTGAAAGCTTGAGTTGTACTCAGCAAGACTCGAAACTCAAATATCATTTACGATTTTCAAAATAAGGAACAATGCTGAGTTAATGTAGCGAATATAGCAGTACTCAATTCGTCGTGCCCGCGAGTGTATCAGACTTCACGGAGCCCATGTTGAACCCTCTTACGAAGTTTTTACCTAAGCAGTTAGTTTAACTTTTTATTGAAACGATAGTAACAGAGGAAAATTCCTGTTTTTCATATTCAACTCGACAGAAGTTAGGGGACTAACAGTGTAAATAAAATGACGTTGTTTCGAAAGCAGCTAGGATTAAGGATATGAATGAAGAGTACTTAATTTTTAGTCAATAGTTAAAAGTATGTAAAAAACGTTGTCCAAAGTTCTTATCATACAGGGCGGAAATGGTGTCATGGGCGAGTCCGTCTCTGCAGCAGTGAGTAATTCATAACACTTTCTTGGATAGTAATTTGAAGGGTCTTACCTGGAATACATCAAATAAAAAAAAAATTGAAATATATCAGGTGGTTCAATAATTATGTGTAAATGACTTGATTCCATTGCAGCTATTTGGGAGCCCATATCTCCGAAAAGCAGGCCTATATGAAAATAGTTTATATGAACTTGGAGTATTCCTTTCACGTGTTTTTTTCATATCCGGGAGATTTCCCACATTTTCCCGGATATCCTGTAGAAATGTTGCAACAAATTAATTAAACTTTAAAAACACAGTCCTCTCTGAGGCACCTGTTGTAGCATTTTCATACCAGGTGTAAATATTCAATAGAAATGCACGGAAACAAAATGTATAAGTAGTTGTAGTATGATGACGATATTTGGATAATTTGCATTAGAATATAAACATGTGAACACCACGATAGACTTAAACGACCTGAGGTCTACCCATTTGAATTGGTTATAAAAAACAAACGTCGTACAATTTTTAAATTCAAAATGATATTAATAATCCATTACGTAAGAAATATTCATAATTAAAGACTCTTTGCTAAAGGCACTATTGCGAGATCCTTGTAAAGGAAGAAACTATGAGATCATTCAGGTAATTTTTGCTGTAAACGTAAACCGTTATTGTCATACATGAGGCTAGAATAGAGCCTGTAACTACCCTTACACGTGCTGGATATATATATTTTGTTGATTTTCAAAATTTTGTACGTAATTTTTTAAAAATGTATATAAAATTACAGGTCCGTACTTTAAAAAGTTCTTTATAATGATCAAGAAATATTCAGGATGTCATTAAACAACATGATACATTTTTACATTCAGAATAAAAAGGGTTTTTCAAATTTTGCGTTAAAAAATCAGAATTGTATTTAAAGAAATGAAGGAAAAAAAATTGATAACATCTTTAAGATGATTTGCTGTAAAAAATTTTATCGATTTTCTTGGAATTTTAGCATCAACTCTAGAAAAAATAGAACTGAAAATCCAAAAATGTTTTTTTTTTCAATAATTTAAACGCTAAAATTAATATAAAAAATTTCTTACCATTGTATCTTTAGTTCTTAAATTACGTATTTTTTCCTTTTTCAACAAAATTCGAATCTCATACTGTTTACAAGATTCCCATACTGACCCTCCTTACCTTAGGCACACTTTATAGTATGAATATTATACAGAGCGTCCCACAACGAAGTGTTGCAATCAAATTCTTGGGAAATAGACTTTGGAAAATTTTTAAAATTTAACAGTTTATGAAAGTCGATGGGAACAATTGTGGTAAAATATGTTCAAGATGGTGACCCTTCCGGTTATAGCAGAATATGATGCCTTCTTGCTTATTTTACATGGAATACCCTATATGTTATTTTATTTTTAGATTTTGCGCAAAATTATGGGTATATTTAATGTATCCTATATCTGTCTTGTTTTTGTCATATTTAAATTTTATGTCAAAAGTGGCGTGTGCAGGCCTAAACATAACTATCAATTTCTTCTATATGAAAGCCCTTATTATTTAATTGGTTTGGTTTCCTTCTAGAAGGGAATTTACTTTAGTGTACTATGTTGATATTTTGATAATAAATAAATTCAGGGTGATCAAAAACGAACATTAAATATTAACTTGAAAAAATCGTTAAAAGTATTTTTTTTTAAACGTAAACCCCCATTTTGATAACGTTATCTTATTTAGCATTAAAAATAAGAGTATCTTTGAATAAGTGTATATATTTGAAAAATTTGTAGTTTTTGAAATAATGACAATTTAAAATTTTTGTATTGTAAAAACGTTATACGGCCTTTAAGTTTGTTATTTGTTGGTCATGATGGCGAAACGCAAAGAAAGGAAACAATAGAGTACCACAGAAATGTCACTGTTTTTTGCCATTTGACAATTATTAATAAAAATTATGTCGGGGCGATTAAATTATACTCGGCAAATGTCTAGCATGTTCTATAATACTGCTATATATAAAACTGTTACATTCTCCATAAATCATGAACAAATTTAAATAATTTTCGTGCGTATAATTTAATTGAACTGGCATGATTTTTATTAATAATTGTCAAATAGCAAGAAACACTCACACTTCTGTAGTGCTCTATTGTTTTCTTTTATCGCGTTTCGCCGTCTTGGCCAACTAATAACAAAACTAAAAAGCCGTATAGCGTTTTTACAATACAAAAATGTTGAATTGTTAATATTTCAAAAACTACAAATTTTTCGAATAGACATCCTTATTCAAAGTCACTCTTATTTTTAATTCTAAATACGATAACATTATAAAAATAGGAGGGTTATATTTAAAAAAATTGACTTTCAACGATTTTTTCAAGTTAATATCTATTTATTATCAAAATATCAATTCAGTTCACTACAATAAATCCTTTTCTAGAGGAAAACAAACCCAATTAAGTAATAAAGTCTTTCATACAGAAAAAATTGAGAGCCATTTTTAACATAAAATTTAAGATATGTCAAAAACAGTTAGACTTAGGTATAGAACATTATATATGAAATATTTCTACAATTTTACATATAATCTAAAAATGGAAGAATATAGAGGGTATTTCATTTATAATAAGCAAGAAGCCATCAACTAACTGTACTAACTGTACAACCGGAATTGCCATCATCCTAAAAATATTTTATTCGAATTACCCCATCGACTTTAGTAAACTTCCAAATTTTAAAAATTTTCCCAGTGTATTTTCCGAAAAACTGATAGCGGCATTTCGTCGTGAGACACCCTATATTACCTTAAATAGCAATTCGATTTTTTTTTTGTATTTTAGACTGGAGCCTGAAAGTAAACTTAAAAAAGAAGCCAATGTTCTCAACAACGTGAGATCTGAATATAAATGTAACAATTGTGGTTATATAACTTCATCTCGGAGCAGCATTAGGAAACATTTAATCTTACACAAGGATCTAAGTAAAGTTCTACTTTACTTTTGTACAAAATGCAATTACAGAACAAGACAGAAATGTCACCTTAAACGGCATGATCTCGTACATCGAAACACTGCTGAAATAACCATGTTTCGATGTAATATTTGCGATTTTAAGACTAAGCAAAAATGCACACTCAAGAGACATATAAATTCGGTTCACTTAAATTATCCTCGCGATAAAAAATATACTGCAAATGAAAATGAATTACTTTCCTGCACTAAATGTTCCTATACAACTTTTAAAAAAGGGTTACTGATATCACATATGGACAAACACAAAGATACTCTTGACGTCAATAATTTATATATTTGTGATATTTGCTCGTTTTCGACTAAGTACAGAAGAAATTTGAGGATGCACTTGGAGACGCATAAGGAAGCAGAGGACTTACAAGTTCATGAATGCAAATTATGTAATTTTAAAACAAGAATAGGATATTGTTTAAAAAGACATTTACTTTCCAGGAAACACTTACTAGCCGCTGGTAAAATAAAAGACTATTGTCCACGTATTCCAAAATCATAACAACTAAAAATATATGCGATTTATATATTTATTTGTTTGTTTTACTTGTCTTACATTTATCTACAAGAAAGCATTACTAAATTAATAGCAAATTGGTATGTAATGATTAACTAACAAGGAAGGTACCTGAAGTGCTGGCTCCGATTTTAATGAAACTTCAATATATTATAGAGGGTACAAAAATAAGAGACACGAAAATTTTTTTATTTACGGAGATTCATATTAACGTGGTGAAAACCGCCCCTAAAGTTAACCCTTAAAAACAGCATTTTTTAAATATTGCAGGTTCTAAGTGAGATATCTTTACAAAATACGATGAAAATTACTTGTTGTTCGAAATGATGATAAACTATGGTTTCTCATCTTAAAGTATTATCATCCTTCATTTTTTAAAAGGGTAAACCATCGATTCGCGCACGTAATTTAATTCTAAAAATTACCAAATTTAATATGATTGCTGGTAAATATTTTTTTCAGGAATACCATAAGTAAATTAAGTTTCACGGTTTCTAAAAATAACTAGTAAAAGAGGGTGAGCCATCCCCAAATCATTTTTCTCTTAAATTTCATGTTCTAATTGAGATATCTTTAAAAATCAAAATGGAAATTACTTGTTTTTTGAAATGATGTTGAACTAAGGTGTTTTCTTCCCCAAGAATATCATCCCTCATTTTTTTATAAGGGTAAACCATCTATTTGCCCACATAATTTAATTCTAAAAATTACGAAATCCAATAAAATTCTTTGAAATATTTTTTTTTACAAATACCATAATTAACTCAAATTGGCATGTTTCGGGGTTTTCAAAAGGCTAGTAAAAGAGGGTGAGTCGCCCACAAATATATTTTTTTTTAAATATGTCTAGTTCTAATTACGATAACTCTTCAAAACCAAATGAAAATTATTTATTATTCAAAATAATATTAAACTATGGTATTTTCACCCCCAAGAATATCAGCCCTTATTTATTAGGGTAAAATATATATTTGCGCATGTTATTGTAAAAATTACGAAATTTAACGGACTTCTTTGAAAGTATTTTTTTTTTCACGAATTCCATAAGTCACTTAAGTTGTCGTGTTTCAGGGTTTCTAAAAATAAACTAGTAAAAGAGAGTGATCCACCCCTAAATACTTTTTTACATCTCAAGTTCTAATTGAGATAACTTTGCGAAACAAATTGGAAATTACTTGTTATCTGAGATGAAGTTAAACTATAGTAATTTTTATCCTCAAGGATATCATTCGAAGGATATCAATTCATATATGTATAATTATTCTTAAAATTGTCAAATTTAAGTTTATATGAACGTTATAGAGCTTACAGAAATTTTTCCTTTTAATTAATAAGAAAATATAAACTTATTTCATTGGTTAAGCATTCATGTTTGCAAATTATTATAATTCATGACAAATAGTGATTTCTAATTCTGTAACGTTCATTTCAATAAAATTTGACAATTTTAAGAATAATAATATATGTATGAAATGACGGTTTATCTTTATAAAAAATAAGGAATAATATCCTTACTTACTTACTTACTCCGTGGCGTTACAACCCTGGGTGGGTTTTAGCCGACTTTACGACATGCCTCCATTCATTTCGATCTCTCGCAACCTCCATCCAGTGTTCGATGCCCATAGTTTTGAGATATTTTGTTATATTATCTCTCCACCGGAGTCGGGCTCGTCCCAGTGGCCTTCTCCCAGTCGGTGCTTCCTCCCAAGCGAGTCTTATTATTCTGTCGTCAGGAAGCCTTCTGATATGTCCTGCCCACTGGAGTCTTTGGTCTTTATTTATTTTATTACATCTGTATCTGGGAATAGTTCTTCTAGTTCCTTGTTAGTTTTGTTCTGTATTGTCCTGTCATTTCATCTATCGTTGGTCCCGAGATTTTCCTCAAGATTTTTTTTTCAAAGACGCTACCGTTAGCGTCCATGTTTCGCAACCATATATAACTATCGATCTTATAACTATTTTGTGTAGGTCCATCTTTGTTCGTCTTGTGAGGTGTTTCGATTTCATCAGATCTTGCAGTACGTACAGGCATCTGTTTCCTGCTTGTATTCTATTGTTTAAATCCTGTGATCTGTTGTAATCTTCGCATATTGTAGGTATTTAAATTCTTTGACTCGTTCAAAGTTATATTCATCGATGGTGATGTTTTGACCTATTCTGTCTCTGTTTTGGCCATTCCGACTCATGAACATGTATTTAGTTTTGTCTTTGTTGATTTGAATCTTCTTTGCTTTCCTTTCGAACCGTATTAGAGTGTCTTTCATTTTTATTCTACTACTACCAATCATGTCGACATCATCTGCAAATGCCAAAAGTAGATTTGGTCCATCTTGATGGAATATAGATGTCGGTGCTTCAATTTTCAAATTTCTGATTATATATTATATAGCGCTATGTTAAAAAGTTGTGGTGAGAGCGCATCTCCCTGCTTAAGACCGTTGTTTATTTCAAACATTTCAGAGTAGTACTGTCCCACTTTCACTTTGCACTTCAACCCCTCCATACACATCCTTATTAGGCTGACCAGTTTTTTTGGGAAAACCAAGCTCCTGCATTGCTATCCATAGTCTCATTCTGCAGACTCTATCAAATGCCTGTTTAAAATCGATAAATATCTAATGTAGTTCACGATCGAATTCCCAGCTTTTCTCCATTATCTGTTTTATGGCAAATATCTGGTCAACAGTTGATCGATTAAGTCTAAATCCGCATTGGTAATGCCCTACGATTTCTTCTGTATATGTTTTGGTTCTTTCCAGCAGAATGTTCGAAATGACTTTATAAGTTGTGTTCAGTAGGGTTCTTCCCCGGTAATTACTGCATTGTTTCTTGTCGCCTTTCTTGTGGATTGGCACAATGACTCCCTCCTTCCTTTCATCTGGAAGAATTTCTTCCTGCCAGACTCTTTGTATTAGTTTATGGATGGATCTGTGGAGTGCATCCCCTCCGTGCTTTAGACATTCCGCTGGTATATTATCACTGCCTGCTTCCTTATTGTTTCTCATTTTCTTAATAGCGCGCATCACCTCTTCGTGTGAAGGGCATCTGTCTTCTATTTCGGCTGTATGGATCTCTGTGTTTGGCAGAGTGCTGTCAGATTTTTCGTTCAACAGTTGGCTAAAGTATTTTTTCCAGGTTTCTAGTATTTCCTTCTCATTGGCGATAAAGTCTCCGTTCTCTCATTCTAAGAAGTTTCCTGTCCTGAGCTGGTATCCTGCCTTAATACGTGATACTCCCCTGAAGTGTTGTTTTACTCTGTAGTTGATTCGATTCTCGTCAATTTCCTTAATTATTTGCGTGTGGCATTCTCTCTTTTTTCTTTTTATCAATCCTCTTGTCGCTGTTCTCGCATATTTGTAATAATATCCTTGGGAGTAAAATTATCATAGTTTAACATCATTTTCCATAAAAAGTAATTTTAATTCTGTTTTGTAGAAATATTTTAATTAGAACTGGAGATATTAAAAAAAGTATTTGAGGATGGCTCACCCACTTTTATTAGCTTATTTTCGGAAACCCCGAAATACGTTAACTTAAGTTACTTATTGTATTCGTAAAAAATATTATCAACAAATTTGGATTAATTTCGTAATGTCCAGAATTACATCATGTAAATATATTACAAGATTAACCCTCATAAAAAGTAAGGGATGTTATCTATGGGGTAAAAAAACATGGTTTAATCTCACTTCAATTAACAAGTAATTTCCATTTTGTTTTTTAAAGATATCTCAATTAAAATTTGAGATTTGAAAAAAATGTATTTGGGAGTGACTCATCCTCTTTTACTACTTCATTTTTTGAAACTCCAAAACATGTCAACTTGAGTTAATTATGGCATACTTTGAAACAATTTAATTAAATTTCGTAATTTTTGGAATTAAATTACCCTTATAAGAAATAAGGGATGTTATCTTTGGGGGTAAAAATACCCTAATTCAACATAATTTCAGATAACAAGTAATTTTCATTTTGTTTTTTATCAATTAGAACTTGAAATTTAAAAAGAAACATTTTGGGGGTGGATTACCCTCTTTTACTAATCTATTTTTAGAAACCCCGAAACCCGTTAACTTAAGTTACTTATGGTAATCGTAAAAAAAAAATATTTTCAAATAATTCCACTAAATTTCGTAATTTTTAGATTTAAATTACGTGCGTAAATATATGGTGTACCCTAATAAAAAATAAGGGATAACATCCTTGGGGATGAAAATACCATAGTATAACAACATTTCGAATAACAAGTAACTTTCATTTTGTTTTGTAAAAATATCTCACTTAGAACCTGAGATATTTCAAAAATGGTATTTTTAGGGGTGAATTTATGGGCGGTTTTTACCCCGTTATAATGAATCTCCGCAGATAAAAAATACGTGTCTCTTATTTTTGTACCCTCTACAACATAGTGAAGTTTCATTAAAATCGGAGCTGGACATTTCAGGTACCTTCCTTGTAGGTGTGGTAGAATACATTTGATGTTGCCATGGGTGCTATTACGGAAACTGAATTTGAATTACTTTAATTTATACTGTATACGCCATACGTGGTGTTGGGTGACCTGCCTGTTTCCAAATCTAAAAGACTCATCTTAAAAGTTTTCATGTAATGAAGAAGTCATTATCATCGTAAATCAGTGTTTTTAGGAGATTGAATAACCTTTCTTCCAAGAAGTCATAAAAATGTTGGAAGAAGTGTATAGATGTTGGAGAAAATTATATGGAAAAATAAATTGTACAGATCTTATTCTAGAGATGGAGCATAGAGATCAAGCCTCGTATATAGTAAAATTTTTGTATAATCTCGTTCAGTACAAACTTAAAAGAGCGACATTGGCGTAGAATAGATGTTAATGACCGTATTTTCTGGGCACATTGTATTGTACTAGGCAAATTCGGAAAGAAACGGAGAGGCGCACGCCGTATATCTATCCAGATCAATCATTTTATGTACAATTTTTCACCCTCAGAAGTAGTTTCCCGGAGACATTAAATATATTTATCTTATTAAGATTTATGACTCTACGATTTTGGAGACATCAATGAGAATCAGGTACTGGTTGTGCTTTTCTTTAAGAACGACGTCTACAGATGTAACGGAGGCCTAGTAAATAATTGTGTAAGGGCGATTTATGAAGCTTTAGGGTTTCTTAATGTGCTATCTATCTCTATCTAGTAGCTGCAGAAACGATTTGCCTCCACTGGTCTCTGTCCATCATGGCTTCTCTCCAGTTGTCGACACTCATAGTTTGTAGGTCTTTGGCTATATTATCTCTCCACCTTAATTTTGGTCGTCCAAGGGGTCTAGTTCCTGTTGGGTTTTGATTCCATACCATGTTAATTAGTCGGTTGTCAGGGGATCTCTGGACGTGTCCTGCCCATCTCAGTCGCTGGGATTTTATTGTTTTTATTATATTTGGGCTATGGTACAACATCTCTAGTTCAGCATTACTTCTTATGCGGTATTGTCCCGTAATTGGGTCTTGTACAGGACCAAATATTCTCCTTAGCATTTTTCGCTCAAAACATTTAAGCAGAAGTTCGTTATGCCTTGTGAGGGTCCATGTCTCACACCCGTAGCATACCACTGGTTTTATTATTGTTTGGTAGATTTTTATCTTTGAGGACCTTGACAGGATTTTTGATTTTATCAGCGTTTGCAGAGAAAAGAAGCATCTATTACCACTCTGTATTCTGGCTTTTATTTCTTCTGTCATGTCGTTATCCGATGTTATGACAGTTCCCAAATATTTGAATTTTTGGACATTCTCGAAGTTATAGGCCTCCATTGTTACGTTTTGTCTGATTCTATCTCTACGGGGATTGCGTGCTACATGCATATATTTGGTCTTATCTTCATTAATTTTAAGGCCCACTTTCTGACTCTCCTTTTCGATTTGTAGGAAACTTTCCTTGACTCTCACAGTATTTTGTCCTATTGTGTCAATATCATCTGCAAAGGCTAGCAACATTTGTGGTCCCTGATTTGTGAATATTTCGGTATTAATGTTCGCTTTCTTGATTACCATGTCGAGTACGATATTGAACAGAAGTGGAGATAATCCGTCCCCCTGCTTCAGACCACTTCGAACTGTGAAATTGCTAGAGACTTGGTTTCCTATTTTTACACATAATTCGGTATTGTTGACACATAGTTTCGTTAGACTAATAAGTTTTTTTGGTATCCCCATGCTTTCCATGGCAATCCAAATACTCTCTCGTATTATGGTGTCATAGGCCTGTTTGAAGTCGATGAATAATTGGTGTACATCTCTGTTGAATTCCCAGCTTTTTTCCAGGAGTTGGCGTATTGTGAATATTTGGTCCACCGTGGATCTGTTAGGCCTAAAGCCGCATTGGTAGTCACCGATGTTCTCTTCAGCATAGGGTGATATTCGCTTCAATAATATATTAGATAATATTTTGTACGCTGAGTTTAATAGTGTTATCCCTCTATAGTTTGAACAATTTAATCGATCCCCTTTCTTGTGGATGGGGACAATTATACCTTTCTTCCACTCTTCAGGTATTATTCCAGTGTTCCATATATCTACTATTAATTTGTGTATTTCTTTATGGAGATGTGTTCCCCCATTTTTCAATAGTTCTGCCGGCAAATTATCGCAACCAGGTGCTTTATTATTTTTGAGCCGGTTAATGGCGTCTATAGTTTCCTGTATAGAGGGTTCATTATCTTGGATTTCTGCTGTTTGGTAGGTTATGCGCGTTATTTCCCCCTGATTGTTTGTATTCAGCAGCTTGTTGAAGTATTCTTGCCATATTTTTAGTATTTCAGTTGCATCTGTTACTAGTTCGTTGTTATTTTCTTTTCTTATGATGCTACCGGGTGTAGGTCTGTACCCATTTATCATACTGGCTAGTTCACTGAAAAACCTTCTGCTATTTCCAAACGCGTTTTCTTCCACCCGTTCCAGCGTTTCTCTTTGGGCTGCTCTTTTCTTTTGTCTAATTAATTTCCTTGCTTCATTTCTGCTTCTTTTGAATGATTCGATGTTTTCATTATTGGGAAGCTCTAGCATTTTTATTCTTCTTTCATTCCTTCTGTTTACTGCATCCTCACAGTCTTTGTCATACCAATTCTTTTTCTCTGCTTTTCTTCTTTTTCCCAGTTGTTTTTCTGTGGCTGACTCAATAATCGATTTTAAAGTGTCCCATCTTGTTTCTACACTGTCGTTATCCGTTCTATTTTGTAGCAGTCTGTTTTGTATTTCCGCCTGGTACTTTTTCCGTGTTTCTTCGTTTTTTAATTTATTAGTTTCCCATCGTATGCTATCAGTTATTTGTTGTGTTTTCCTTGTATTTTTAATTCTTAGCCTGATTTTTGCAAGTACCAGAAAATGATCTGAGTCTGCATCGGCTCCTCTTCGGCTTTTTACGTCCATTACATTTCCCGCATACCGTGAATTGACTAAAACGTGGTCTATCTGGTTTCTTGTTCTGTTATCATTCGAAATCCATGTTTCCTTGTGGATGTTCTTGTGTTCGAACATTGTTGATACTACTTTTAGATTGTGAGCTGCTGCGAATCCTGCCAGGCGTTGGCCATTATCGTTAGATTCAGCATGCAGACTGTGGGGTCCAACATGCGGTAGGTATGCTGGTTCTTTTCCTAGTTTGGCGTTGAAATCCCCTAGAATTATTAACATATCTTGTTTAGGTATTCCACTAACTGTGTTTTCCAGTTCTTCGTAAAATTCATCCTTTATGTCGTCCTCCTTTTCCTCTGTTGGTGCGTGTACCGCTAGTAGGGAGTAGTTCCACCATTTTCCTTTTACTCGCAAGTAGCAAAGCCGTTCATTTATGGGTTTGAAAGATATTATCAGGTTCGTTAGATGTTCTTTCACGGCGAAGCCTGTACCAAACTCGTGCCGACCATCTTTATTGCCACTGTAAAAGATTGTGTATCTGTCAATAGTAATGTTTCCAGTATCGGGCCATCGAATTTCTTGTAGTGCTATGATGTCCATTCGGTTTTTATCCAACTGTTGGATCGTCCTTTTTGCTGCTCCTGGTCTGTACCAACTGAGTACATTCCAGGTTCCAAAATTCATATTCCGTGATCTTTGCCGGAGTCGTTTCCTGTAATCA
The DNA here is from genome assembly GCA_034092305.1 of Diaprepes abbreviatus. Classification (NCBI taxonomy): domain Eukaryota; kingdom Metazoa; phylum Arthropoda; class Insecta; order Coleoptera; family Curculionidae; genus Diaprepes; species Diaprepes abbreviatus. Next base: position 3,941,998 of record JASJET010000187.1, read on the forward strand.
GTCCTAGTCCGAGGCTTTTCGTTTTGTTTCATAACAGGTTTTCTTTTACGAGATAGGGTTGTTAGCCCCATGCTCAACCCTCCTCCTTTATCCGGGCTTGGGACCGGCAGCGATGGTTCCTGAGCTACTCGGTTCACCCATTCACCATCGCCGGCGGAGTTTTCTTAATGTGCGAACGTGTAAAAAGTAACGATTTACAGAATCTTACAAAAAAAAAATAAAACATCTGTTTACGTAGACGATTTTCCTACTAACACAATTAGCTAGTTGCGAGTACCTGTATTGTAACTTAAACTGTGACCATTGTTTCTCTGAATAACAATAGCCATTATTAGATTCTTTTTTCAAACACTCAAGTTTTTCTTGCTGCACAGCACAGATAGTTTTTATGACATTATTAATGCGAATATCCCTATATAATATGCTGTTTACTGTTATTCCAAAAATTTTATAGTATTTATTTTTAAAAATCAAATATTTTTTTTCCGTTACGCAATAAACTCTATTTTGTAGGTAAATATACATATATATATATATATATATATATATATATATATATATATATATATATATATATATATATTCATGTTTGTTGAGAATTGTATCTTATGCAAAAATTTCCCAAAATGAGAATTACATTGGATATAATTCTCTCTCTCTCTCTCTCTCTCTCTCTATATATATATATATATATATATATATATATATATATATATATATATATATATATATATATATATATATATCCACCGTTTTGTTTGAGACACATATTAATTTTGTCGGTAAATTATTTAGAAGCATACTCTTAGTCAAACAGGTCGTTTAATTATCGAGCAATAATATAGGTATGACGTTACTTTGCAATGAAATGTTTTTTGCGAAACCAGGACCTTAATTCATACTTTACACATAATAGTTTAGAGACAAGATCTCAGATAAATATTTGTCCTGAAATTATTCGTTCTATGTATAAGTAATTTGAGGACACAAGGATTGAACCGGGACAGATTTTAGAGCTAACGAATAATTCGAGAACATCTGTATGATTTAGAAATGGGACTTGAAGTAACAATTTGTCAAGCGCAACTTAGGACCTGAGTTCAAAATATCATCATAGTTTGAAGATATTTGTAAATTTAGGTCTTGGGTTCAAAATATTATTATAGTTTGAGGACATGTCTATAATATGGTCTCAAATTATCTATTTATAAAATGTATAAATATACTATTTTATTTTTCTTGATCGTTTGTTGTAAATTTTAGATTCTTTTTTCTAGATTTTCACTCAACATTTGGTATAATTTTTTACCAAGCTCTGCCGATTTATCATTAGTAACAGAAAAAATTGCTCTAAACTAAAATGTATGAATATTGTATAAAGTTATATTTTATTAATTTTGAAAATAGCTTTCTTTATTATAAACCGAAACATAAAAATTAAGGACATTTAATTAAAAAGTATAGTAATAAAATTTTTATAAAAAAATTGAACCGACTTCTAAAAGTGCGCTAAAAAGTGAAAAATAACTATAAATTTTTACATGAAATTGCACTTTTTGAAGTCGGCGCCACCAGTAAAATTGTATCAAACAAATATTTAGTCTGTCATAGTAAATCCACTATCTTAAATTATAAATTAATAATATAGATCCCAAAACCTTCCAATATCGATATTTAAAGAACCTGAGATGTAAATTTCTTAGCTCGATATATTTTATACTACATATTGGATTTGTATACGCCTCAAGAACCCCACAATATCAATTTTAGACCAAATCGGAATATGTAAAACTTTCTGTCCCTCATATTGTTTCATATCAATCTCATAGTTCTATCTCTAAACCCTTCAAAGCCTACTAGTACCAATTTTGGATGAAATCCGGAAATTTAAAATTTCTAGACTTATATTCTCGATTTATATCATCAAAAACTATTTAGTTCCACTTTTGAACAAATTCGAAAAATGTAAAATTAATCCGTTACATTGGATTCGCCATATTGAATCCTGAAAAAATTTATACTATACTATTGAGACTGACTGTAAGGCATGACTTGATCGATTACTGGGTCCGCCAGGAAATCTCGATTGGTTTACAAACGGGTCCAAAACTGACCATGATACAAGAGCTGGAATACACGGAGCCATACCCAGATTCAACATAAGTGAGGCACTGGGGCAGAAATACATACCGTTTATACCTGTCTTTGAGAGAATCTAATGAGGCAGGACTGTTCTCATTTTCTCCGACAGAGATGCAGCGTTGAATGCGCATGCATGTCATTAGATAACATGAAAACAGATCTGGGATTACCTTCAAAATCTTATTGATCTAGCAAAACACAACAAAGTTGCTCTTATGTGGGTATCAGGATACCAGCGTATGCAGAGTAATGAAAGAGTGTATCAACTTGCAAGACAAGGATCTGCTACCATAACTTATTGGACAGGAATCAGTATTTGGCATCACTAAGGCTCCTATGCGTGGAGAGTAGTTCTTCTGGATAAAACACCAACATTAGACCCATTAGAACTATATTGCAGGCCACCAGTTCAGAAAACTATTACTGAGCAAACTATCTGGTAAATTAAGCCACGATTAGGCTGGTGACGTGACTAATAACTGGCCACTGCAGCTAAAGGAAACATCTACACATAATGTGCCTCTATAATGAAGAAGAACTAACATGTATATTATGTAATGCGTCACAGTTCAAATTTCAGCTTAAGTTCTATTATGGCTAATTCAGCTAATTTTACCTTGTTTTTGCAAATACCACGTTATCGGCAAACACAATATCATTTTCCTTAAGCATTTCTCATACATTCTTTGTATCAAAGCATTTCATTCGATGCATTTTTGGTTTTACTAGAGTTACGAACCCTTGTAGTTCTATTTTCTTACTAATTTCCTTCCCAGTTCGGTTATTTTTGTCCGACATTCTTACAATACAAAATATGGTTTTAAGTTGCATTTGATTATCAGTTTGACCATTATTATTGATTCATGTTTTTTTGTAGCTTCTGAATTTACTGTTACCATTTTTTTTTTCAGATAGATCTCGGCATATAATATTTGATATGTTTGTAATTGCTTTAATTATTCCTTTTATGTTAGTAAGAGTTATTTTTGAAACTACTTTTGCTGTTTAGTGTAAAATTTGCTACATTTTGTTATGTATTTGCTCTCTGGGCGTATAACGATAGCCTCCATTTATTAAAGAATTAATTTATTTTATATATTTTGAAGTGTTTATAATTGTTGAGAATAGAATTATATAGCATTGTGATATGTCTGTTGGCTCGATGATTTTCAATTTGACTCCAATTTTATTTTTTGGTGTACGATTACAATATTTAGGTACTTGAGACTGGCCAAGTTAAGTTAAAATTCGAAAGATTATCAGAAAAAAGTTCATTTATTTGTATTAATTTGGAAGTTAATGCCAAAACGCGAATCCTGTATTTTTACATAGTATTATGGTAGATATTATGATTATTTTTGATTATATTTTGATTTGTTATTTTTGCCTTGGAGCTTAATCAAAATTGCGTTTATTTTTGCTAGGTTTATGCTGATTTGTTTAATAGTAATCATTGTTAAAGAAACGAGGCATGCAATATTATCCAGTCGTTTCAAATCCTAAATATTATTTATTTTATTTTATTATTAAATCAAATTTTGTGATGGTTGATTTAATTGAGTAATTAATCATTTTGTATAGTAAATCTTTTGTTTTGTCTTATACAAACTAATTACTGGTGATCAACTGGAGTCAGACTGGTCTTTTATTGTTCGTTTACGTATTTTTACTCTTACTTAATTTGAGTTCATCAGTTAATTCATTATTATAATTAATTATTTGCTTAATTATTACTAATTAGTTATTGACTAATTTTTCCATTTTTATGTTCCCTTAACTTAAAGATCCCTTTTGATATCTTTTTTTCGAATATATAAAGTTTAAAGATTTTAAATTTAAATTATTCTTGACATTGGCGAAGGTTTATTAATAAATTCTTTTGACTTTAGTGTACTCCCTACTACTTACTACTGGGATCCTTCCTACTGGTATTCTTCATACCAATCTTTCCCACTCTTTATGATTTGGTTTATACTTAGCGTTTACTTTTTCGTGTTAGACTAGTACTTACGCAGTTAAGCATTGTTGCAGCCTGATTTGTTCGGGAACACACTTCTGGAAGCCTCATCATCTTATTAAAAAGCCAAGTTATATTATTATTTTCTTTTTTATGTGTTAACAATAACGTGTAAATTAAGTATATTTTATTCTTTTATTTTTGTAAGGCATTCAGCAATATTCCAGCATATTATCTTTGTTTATTCTTATATCTTACTTTCTTTAAATAAAATTTAACTTTTTTCGGGCTTTTGATCATTTCTCAGTATAATCATTACAATACAAAAAATTAAGTTTCAATTCAGAACACATTTCTAATTTTTCTTTAAGTTGAAAATTTTGTAATCACTTAAGAATGGAACATGTGAGATTTTTTTAATTGAAGATTTTTTTTATAACATATTTAACTTTATGCTATCGATATAGCAACACCGTTTGATATTTAATTAAATATTTGAATTAATATTATTTAATACGTTGTTTTAAAGACGTCCATAAGACGTCTATATACAACGTCTTTAAGATATCTTTTAAAAGTCTACATACTACATTTTATATGAAAATAAATACAGTTGTGTATAATTTAATTGATAAAAACTAAAAAGCATTTCCTTCCCTATGGATTTCGTCGCAGTTGGGTAATAAATTTGCAACGCCGCACAGAGCTCAGCTGAATACAAGTTGAGGTTAAAATTTTTGATTGAACGACAAATTTTTAGTAGCCTCACTACGACCTTGGTTAATAGAACTTTTACGTGATCTTTTTTATCTATACTTTGGTGCTTTTTGTCACAGACTGTTTGATGTACCGATAACAATGACACACATAAATATATATATGATGCCAGCGAAACCATAACTTTAAAAAACCCGCCTTTTGTTTCCGTCAACTGTCATTTTTCAGTTTTGTATTTGTGTTTCGTCATGTCATTATTAATTTTTAATGTTGTTGGGGTTCCGACTGTGAAAATTTAGCTTTTGAAAGAATTATTTTAAAATAATTGATTTATCTATGTGCCTCTGAAAATCTTTTTTATTCGTGTTTATGTAATACTTAAGGTAAGATCGAGAATCATATGTACTTAGGAAAAACAGTAACGTTATTTATAGGTTGTGCTACAGGAAAGTCCCGAATGCTTTAACGCTTATGTTTTTGTAGTAACTCTATGTTAGAAGTATGAAATGAAATCTTCAAAAATATTATCTGTGTGAGAAAGGCTTGCACAGCTCATCCAGACCCGGTCCTAAATATTACAAGAAATATTACTAATGAAGAAGGCGAAATGTTTGTTTATGGAGTGATTCACTAATGAAACCTGTAAGATTTATTTTGTTCCTGATAATTGGTTTATATTTAAAGAACATAGAAAATAGAGTTTTGTTAATTACAAGGAGTAATTTTGTTTAAGGTTTTAGAAATTTCAAAACTGGGAGTATGGAGCATTTATGACTTTGTAAAGCGAGCTTGTAAAATTACCATGTACAGTTGATTAGTACGAAAAGGAAAGAGAAAGTTCTACGATTCCAACTTGGCGAGACTTATTATGAGTAAGTTCTGTCTTTCATTATACATGTTAACCTTGAAATAGCATAAGTCACGATTCTATAGTAGAGGACAATTATAAAAATTCGCAAAAATATCAAAAAATTTACTCCCACAAATGATAAACTTTATCCTATAAAATTAAAATCAGTTTGTTATTAGGATCTACAGAGACAACAGGACTGGCAAAAAGGCGGAAGCATGAGAAAATTTCAATCCAAAGATGGCTGAAAAGGGCATCAGACCAGATTTGTTATTCGTCTAAATAAAAATTCTTGTTTTTAAAACTATTTAAAGATTTGTGTACTTTTTATTTCAATAAACTTTTATTTTGTTGATAGTCTACCTTTTAGAGTTATTATATCGAAGGGATAAACTAAGGCTTAAATTTGATAGGTTCACTTATAGTTCGAACAGTAGTAGTTCTGAAAATATTTGCTCTTCTACCTCACTTCCTCAATTTCAAATTAGAAAAAGTTTACATTATGCTTAAGTTATGTATTTTTTTGTATAAAGAGATTATGTTGAACATATTTTTTAAAGCAAATTATTCATGCGGAACTTGTAGTTATTTAAAATGGTAGTGTATAGTTTGCTCTTGATTTTTTCTTAATTAAAGTTATTTCTTGGACTTTTGAATAATTACGGTTTGACTTTGTAAACAAGACACAGAAAAAAATTAAAGGGACCCTTTTTAATGTACATAATTTTATTGGTGGAATATGTTGTTTTAATGTTGGGAAGGGACGTCCATAAGACGTAAGCAAATGTCTTAAAGACGTTACCTTTTGTAACATAAGACGTCTATACAACGTCTTATGGACGTCATTCGTCTTTTATGGACATCCATAAGACGTCCTGAATGTTGAGATCAAACGTTTTATGGACGTCTTTAAGACGTATTTGTGCTGTTTGGGAGGGGACTAGGCTGCAATGTTAAGACTTTTCAATCCTAGTCTGCTATATTATTCAATTCACTCAATGTTAAAAATACGTTTTCATAAATATAAAAATTAAAAAAATTCATTGTTGGAAAACCAATATTTTCACGTAATGGTGCCAAGCATGGTGGAGACGTTTTTGGTATGATGGAAATATTATACATGAGCAGTCTAGTTTTATATGTCAAGTTTGTGCACGGAATTGTAAAGGATCAAAAATAATGAAACATTTTATATTTTGGTAAACACAAAGTTTGTAGTAAAATTAGAAGCTAAGGTAATTTTGTGGAATTTATTTTATGTGCAATAGATATGTCATTGTTAAATCAATCCTCTCAAAAGGTATCACAATTTCGAAAGAATCCAAACAAAGAATATTGAATGCATTTTTGGTAGGTAAAGAATACGACTCAACTTCAAGACATTCATCCATATCTAAAAGAATTTCATTACAGGGGGCATTAGGGACAAGTTCGTACATAAAATTATTGCTGTAATTCTAGAAATTATGATTAGTCAATTCAGTGGAGGTAGGTAGATGCAAAGCTGTTTTGTAAACGCTTAATCAAAAAGCACTTTATGTCGAAAATCTTGCATAGTAAGGCGATATATAAAATGGACCATAGACGAGTCTAAAAAAGTTGGAAAGTGACATTTAGGTATATAATGTGTTCATTTAATTCCTTTATATACTCTCTAATTTGAGGTGGATTCGGTATTTAGTTTTCTACAGTTTTGATTCAGTTTCTCAGAAAACACCAAAAAAAAACTTTTAACTTCTGATTTAATTTCTTTCACTAAATCGTTAAAATTTTGTTATATTCACAAATTTCATGCTTATAAAAGTATCTATATTAAATTTCATAAATTTGTACTTTTTTAATCACAAAAACGACTAAAAAGCTTTCAAACCAACAAAGCAGGTTTACCTGTCAGCAACGTCACTTGTCTCAAAAGGAAGATAATTAGCACTGTTGCTATATCAGAAATAAGATTTCTGTGAAGTGCGTATAAATTTTTTTCTACTTCAGCTTGAAGGAGAAGGACCCAAAAAACTTATTTACCCTTTTTTTAATTTTTATATTACGCATGATTTTCGCCTCAAATATTAACGGTTTGAAAGAGCATATTTGGTCTTGTCTTTTCTTCTTCTTTAGGCAGACTTTCTCCTATAAATATTTACGGTTATGAGGAGTTACTAATATATGGCTCGGAGATTTTTTTATTAACCAAATTTGTGCAACTAAGTTTGCCTTGTAAAAATTATAGAAAATTCTGAAAAACTGAGAGGGAAAGAAATAATTGTTGAAACAGTTGATGGCAAGTTGGGTACAAAAAAATGTAATAGGGGTAGTATTATTGACGGTTAGTTGATTTTTGGTGGAATAGAGGAGGAAACGAACAGGTTCTTTCTAGTTCTTGTTACGGAACGGTAAAAAAAGTCGCTTTTGGAGGGTCGTAAAAAATGGGTACTGCTCATCTAGCCGGATTGTTGAAAGACTGCTTAGCAGGCGAAGGCTCTTGACGTTTCATTGCAAATCACTAAAAGAATTTACGTTCGCGAAGAATACTTTCACGGCTACTTGGAGGGACACTTTTTTCGGAAAAAATATTCCGATCATGAAAACATGTACTATGACATTTTTAAAAACACGGGGCGTGTTTATTCCCTTCTAAGAATGATGAAGAATATTAATAATCTGCTTTTATTGGATATTTTCTGGTGCCGTATATTTCTTCTTCCGTTCTGCTTTCAAACAATACCCTCTTCCACGGAATTTATAATCCTAATTCATTTTTAGCTTTATAATTTTGTGAATCATATTATTTTTTTTAGTAGATATTAAACCGTTCACTTCTTCCTCACTAATTCAAACCTTTTCCAGTATCTTTCTCTGGTAGAGGTTGTACCGCGTCTACATGGTTTCTGTTAGACAATAACATTTTTTAACAAATATATCTAGGTTAGAGTAAGTTAGTTTCTGTTAGTTTAAATTGGTTTTGGTTAGTTCAGGTGTAAGTTGACTTTCGTTAATGAAACTACACTTGAATTAACTAAAACCAATCTAAGTTTGCGTAAATTAACCTGAACTAAGTTAGGAATGATTTCACACTTGTTTTCACACAAAAAAATTAAAATATGTAGAAATGAAAGTTTACTACATGAAAATATTTGACATATGACAATCTCTTAACAAATATTTAACTTTTTAAGTAGCAGGCGTGTGATGTTTATGGAACTTATTATTGTGTTTTCATTGAAAATACTTTTGTTTTTTATTTTGTTGCTAAATTTAGGCAAAAATTGTTTAAATACATTAGATACAATGTATTTTCCTAATACTATCTATAATTAATGCTAAATTTCGGTTTTTTCCCAAGAAATAAAAATGCCCTTAAACTGTTGAGTTTTTTTTTGCGTTTTCTGGAAAAATAGGGAAAATTGTAAAAAACCAAGATCAGAAATCGTAGCCTACGACTTCAAAATAAGGGATGTGGGGAAGAATTTTGAAAATTATTGCTTTTGTAGATTTCACTTGATCTAAATAATTTGCAAAAATTTCCATTTTGCGATGAAAAGCGATTTTTTATTTTGATGGAATGTAATGTGTAAGGCGACCAATCAATACAAAATTTTATTCCAAATATGTTATATCCACATGTTAAACATGTTTCATTGTGGGGTTGTTGCTTACGGAATAGAATACTTTCTTTATACGTTTGTTTATAGGGATATAACCATATACAGAATACGAAATACCATTCCATTTAATTTTTCAATATGATTACTATCCGGGCACACTTCACTAGTTGTTCAAGACTGGTTTCAGAAAAATAATGTTCGGGTTTTGCGGTGACTGACATAATTCCTAGATCTTGAATAAATAAATGAATAAAGGGTGGTGATACCGGATGTATTTGCCTCAGTTCGTTCAGGACTGGGCACTCTCTCAGGTCGTGTTCAACAGATTCATCTTTCCCCAGATACCATCTGCTTATCGGGTTTTCTACGATACCAGTCTTATGAAGGTGGTCCCTCAGTTAGCAATATCTTGTCAACAGATCCAACACGATTCCCAGTTCTTTTTTTTTCCAAAGGAGAGAACCTAGAGCCAGTTATACCTTGTCATACCTCATTTGATTAGCCTCTCTCCAACAGTATTTGGGACAGGAAGAATTGGTTGGAATCTATATGGTTCAATCGCGGTCCCCATCTTAACCAGATGATCCACCTTCTCATTCTCGTGAAGAGTCGAGTGACCAAGTACCTAAACGAGTCTGACTGAGCAGCCGTACTTTGTCAGGCAATTCAGTACGTCCTTTCACTCAGACACCAGTCGCGAAGTTAGCCCTAGGCCTTAACAGCATTAAAAATCTGTGGGAAGAATTCAAACGTTTTCGTACACAAATGTCTGTAAATAATTACCAATTTTTCGTAAATAAAATTAACGAAATTAAGGCAAATTTTTCTAAAAATACTATTAAATATTTAAGGATCTCAATACTGCGTCAGTGTTGTCGAGAAATAAATATAATATATAATTAGTAAGAGATATTCTTCCGTCGCATGATCACGTACATCACTATCGTATGGTGGCTTAGCACCACAAACCGCAAACATCTTGTTCAACTTGATGAAGTTCAAAGAATGATTTGTGTGGAAACAATTAGTGCAATGAGGACTGTTCGCATTAGGGTTCTTGAGATCCTGGTGAACCTACCTTTTTTTATACATATAAAACGAGGCCTTGAAGGCTACATATTGTCTCAGTTGTCTAGGACATCTCGGCACGGGAAAGGTATCTGGGAAAGCTTAATGGAAAGCTATGCAAACAGATTACGTGACGCCCCTCTTGAAAGCCAACCTTTCTTTTGAGATACTTTTTCCAAGTAGAGAGGATTGGAAGGTGGAGCAAAACCTTCTGAGAAATAGATCCTGGTAATTTACAGATAGATCCCGACAATATAAAAAAAACTGGAGTAGTGGTGTTCAGCAAGAACTTGGGAGTCAGAGAGTTCTTCTCTCTCTCTGACAACGTGCGACGACGTTTACAGCGGAAATTTATCCTACTCTGGTCATCTCTGTGAGAGGAACATAAGTAGCAATAGGTACCAAACACATATTCAGACAGTAGAGCTAAGATTATGGCACTGAAGTCGTAACTTCGCGACTGGTGTCTGAATGCAAGGCTATACTGAACAGTCGGACAAGGAAGGGCTGCACAATCAGAATCGTGTCTGGGTTACTCGGGTGTACATGGAAATGGCAAAGATGGTATCGGAAATTAAACCATATGAACCCCAACCAATTTTACTTGTCCCAACTGCCACTGGCAGAAAAGAAATTAAAATTGTTACTGGAAAGTAACTTTATTGAATCGAGGAGAGGAGCTCTTGGAATAAAGTGTGCTAAGAACGTATATGTAGATTTAGTGCACGGCTTACTAAGGAGCGTCTCTCCTTAGGAAGGAAAGAGCTGCGAATTGTTGTGGGACTGTTAACAGGACACAATCACCTGATCCTCACAAGATTGGTGTCGCAAATGATCCGACGTTCCCATGGTGTCTCGAGGAGGATGAAACTGTTGACCATGTCCTCAGAGAGAGCCCGGTACTTAACGGACTGAGATAGAGATATTTTGGAGATACAATTTTGTTACCCGAAGTGGCGAGGCAGGTTAAATTAACGAGGCTGCTTGGATTCGCAGAAACGATCGCCCTCGAATAACCTACAGCTATGCTGGAATGAAAAGGACCCAACGAGGCCTAAAAATCAATGATGAAGTACCACCACCTTTGTTTTATTCATTTAAGAGAAATTCTACCAGCTATTAACATAATGCTTTCTGCTAATGTTATTATTAAATTTATTTAATTATTTTTGTTGGTAATAAGCAAAAATAAAGTACTGTTGTTCAATTTTTGTTCTATTTATTTTTTTTTCGATTTTTATAAATATTTGTCCCCTAAATTTTGTTTACCAAAATTTTACAAGGATAATGTTTCATTAAAACTAGCAGTGGATCACAAGTCTATTTTTTTTAATTCAAGGAATAAAAGGACTTTGTTTATTCTATTTTTGTCCATTAATGAATAAAAATGTATTCAAAAAATAAATTTATATTACGTTTTTAAATGTATTTCCAATTAATCGTTTATTAAGAAGACGTAATGGAACAAATAATAATTATTTTACACTGTTCAATGTGACCTATATTCTGTTAAAATGAATATTTGAATAATCACTCTGTGAATAGATTTCTCGTGGGAATAGGGTAATATATATTTTTTATCACTATCCAAGAAAGTCTAAAGAAAAATAAATCAGTTATCGAACTTACCTTTTATCTTTGTCGTTTAAATGTTTTCTTAAAAATACATAAACTTAGTCAATTTATGAAGACGTAATAAGACCCTCTCTAAGATTTGCCTATAAATCTGTCGAGATAATCCTACCCTGGTTATGTAAATAAAACCGACGTGATAAGTGTAGCTTTTTTAACATATGGTATATGAAATACCGTTAAAATGTAGACACAAAATATTGAACGATTTTCCCATTATTAGGAAACAAAAGAATAATCAAATAAACTCATTATACTGTAATATAACGTTTGATCTGTGAAAGGAATTAATATAGTGACTGTTTTTCCTGATTGCAAGAAAGAATGATTTAAATATCAGCAATAGGAATAAAAGGCACTTAGGTTTTTCACAGAGGTTATATTATTTTATTCCTTTAGTTATAGAAAGAAACAGAATAGTTTTATTAATTGGGTTTATATAAAAATTAAGATTAAGATGCTCAGAGGCCAATTCGAGAATCAAGCATCCGGTATAGTATAGCTAACGCCCTCAGTAAGAAAAGACTTAAACCTTCGAACTATTAGGGAATGAAATTTACAGTTACAGGGACACATGGGGGTGAAATGCGTACTCGCGGGGTGAAGGGCGTACAAGCCTGGCCCTTCAAGAAGTACTAAAGTGCAGTTATAATTTGAAAGTCGTTACATCGGTACAGTGAGTACCAGTGCCGTAGAATAATTACCTCACGGGTATAATCGTCGGATATGAAGGTTTTCTTTGCTTGATTTGTTTTTGATTTAATTCGGGAAGTTAAGGGAATATCATGTGCTATTTTAGTCGGCCATTTCGCGATTTTCATACGGTTTGATTAAGTAATATAAATAGCTGTTTTTCACATTTTATTTCTTTTTCTGTTTAATATTTTATTAAGCTATTTATACGTGTTTTTTTTTCAAAATTGGGTTTTATATTTTTGGTTATTAAATCGGCCAATAAGAGCAAAAACTTGTTTTATTTAACTTAATAAAAAAAACCTTCACGCGAATTATCGTGCAGACGTACTGCTGTGGAAGCTGTAAATAAATGATGTCAACTGTCCAGCTAATTAGCAACACTGCTTGAGTGCTGAGAGGTATGGTTAGTAAGCTTAAATAACCGTAGTTGTTTGGAACTAAAGCTTCACGAGAGATGAACGTCCAGACTTCCAGAGTATTTTAATTATTGTGAAATGTAATTATAGGTTATTAAAATAGCTACAGATTAATGTGTGACAGCAAATTGACTATAGATATAATGGCTAACGCTACCACAATATATCATTTGCAAGATTCTGTGATCAAATTCTGCCACAAAGAGTTCAGTAACTAATGGGAAAACAAAAAAAAAACTTCAGTTACATTTTCATAACTTTTATTTCAGAATATATAACATACAAATTAATGATATACAATATTATAAGGTATACATGATAATGGCATATTAAAGCATTAAAGCAGTAAAAAGTGTAATAAAATATATATGGAAAATGTATCGTGAATGGCAAAATGGGAAAAAGCAGGAAATTTTTCTGGTGGTGTAAATTTTTTGTCGGTCATTGTATCTATCTACATCAAACCTAGAAATATTAAATCCCGGTGAAAGAGATATTGTATTTTGTTGTCCATTTGTGGGATATTTCTCAAAAAAATTATAGAAGAAAATTCTGAATTTTCTACGAACAAGGGTTAAACTACCTAAACGCCAAAAGCATTAATTATTGGATTAGCACAAGCGACTAATTTCCTCTAGCACACTGTCTTATATGATCTTAAAAAAGGTTTAAGGACTTGCCCATTTTAGTAACAGAATCGATAGAGCTAGCGAGGTCTTGGAATTTTTTGAAAAATCCTTCTGGTCCTCCTCCGACTACTTTTTCTCTCTTTCTAAAAGCATTTTTCGTTCCTGCTTGATGTGAATTGTACAATCTTTGAATTTTTGGTCCGAAATATTTGAGACGAAACAATTTTTGTTTATTATCTTCAATTTCTTCAGGGGTAAAGACTCTATTTTCCGACGATTTTCCACTATTAACAATTGTCTTTTCTTTTTCGTATTCTACCAGCAAATTTCGTAGATTGTTCACCGTTTTATCATTTGGGTCGCTGGAAAAGGCACTTTCCCTAAAATCAAAACTCATTATAGTAAGTTAAAAATTGTTTATTATACAAGGATGAGATAAAATGTTCCACCATTCCGTAGAAAGATGGAGCTAGCAGCGCTATATCGACTGTGCCACTTTGAAATGCCATCTTTTTTCAGTATTACAGGTTGTGTGTTGTTTTTTTTCTGTTTCAAGTTTTATTATTTTCCATGTCGAACCGAAACCGAAGAGCGAATCGTAATAAAATATTTTTGTAGCAAAAGTTTATCTCCTATAGAGGTTAAGGCGGAGGTCGCTGCATTTTTGGAGTAGTTAAATCCTTCATTTACAACTGTAAAAGCGAGGGCTATGAACTACAAATGTGTCGAACGAGCATTCAAGATGATGAGCGACCAAGACCGACGAAGTCGAAAAAAAAATCGCAGAAGTGTTATGAATGACCGCGGACTGAAACTGACATCAGATTTGAACTGATCTCTTGGGGATAAGAAAATTGTCAGCGATGTGAGTGCTGCATGTGCTTACTCCGGATCAACAACTGCAACGCATGGTTGCACCGGAACAGAGTTTCATTCTTTACGAGTCTAATCAAACAGATTTTTTCGGAATTTTACTGCTGTGGACGAGTCCTGAATCCACCACTAAGCGTCCAAGATCAAACAACAATTAAAACAAGAAAAATGCAGTTCTCTGTCAGCAGGAGAAAGCTGAAGTAGTGATGGCCAAAATTCGTGAATTGAAGTTTGAAGTCGTGCCTCATGCAGTGTACTCCCCCGACGTTTTCCCTTCGGAATTTAACCTCTTCCCAAAACCCTGTATAGGTCCGATTCCGAAGTCATTGCAGTTCCTAACGCTCATTTTGTAGATTTGAAAGAGACTACCGATAGAGAAAGGATCCAAGCATTAAGTGGCGCAAGTGTATTAAAAAAAAAAGAAGATTGTATAGGAAAATCAAGTAAACACATAGTGTCCATTTAGTGGTCCTTTCAAATAATGAAGTATATGATGGGTTGCACATTTTTAAAATAGTTAATCTTATACAGGATGTTCCAGAAAATCGTGGAACATATTTTTGTTTTTTTTTTTTAATTGAGCAATTCTCTCTAATTTCCTCTAAAACATTTTTTGCCTTAATAAGAGACTTTGTTAAATTATTTAAATTTGAAATATTTTTTTCTGAGATAAATACCTCACTTAAATTTTAATATCTACACCACCGTTCCATATTTAAAAAAAAAAAACTGTTGCGAAGTCTAAGCTGGAATTATTTTATCTCACAATAGTACAATATTTTGATTTTTTCATACGGGGTGTCCAAAGTGATTTAAGTTGTTTAAATATGGATATTTTGGTTTTTGTTTTAAGCCATTTTTTTAAATAAAGCACACTTCTAATTGATATCAACATATTTGCCTTGATCTTTAACAGTTTTCTCGAAAATTTCTATTAAACAAAGAGTGGCCCACTTTTACATATGCATTACGACTTTTGATGAAGATCCACACCAAATGTGGTTTTCAAATGAATTCTAAGTCCACTAGGTGCTTTGTCGCTCTATACAATTCACTATTGTAGATATAATATTCATAATAAAAGCAATATTAACAAAATAAGAAACAAAATTAATATTAATATATAATACTTAGTTCTTTTAAAAATCAGAAAAAGGCTTATTAATAGTAAACCATGATTTTAATTTGACTTATATTATGTTAATATTTGTTAGATGTTTAATAATTATTTAAAGGTCTTACATGAAAAAAAAACATGATTTTTTGCAATATGTGACACTGTCATTATACTCTCATTGTAAATCAAGCGAAATAGTGAATAGTTTTTATTAAATTAATAACACTTTTTATGTAGTAATTAACAATGTGCTAAGTTATATAGATAAAAAAATTTCAGTTATAATTAAATGAAGGATAAAATACGTTATATGTGTTAAGAACAGTGTTTACTTTTTTTCGCAAAGAGAAAACCAGTACATAAACGATTTTAAATAAGTTTGGTGGGCGTGGAAATTCAAAACTGAAATTTTAAGAATGTTTAGTAAGGAGGAGAACGCATCAAATCAAAAATGGCATATATTCAGTTTTTATCAGGAGCTTGCATAAGAGAATTGTGAGAGAATAATTACTTTTCGTGTGACTTAACAGTGAAAGGTAAATTCTCTAATGTGGCGACCCCACAAATGTCTACCATTTTGCTGCAAATACAGATCAACTCTACTTGCGAAAGATCTTCTAACTTCCTGAAGTAGAGCAGAGTGATACCTTTGAATGAAACATTATGTTTATTTACTGGTCGTCGATCGTACAAATTCACTAAATTAGCAAGGTCACTTTCTGGGTCATGATGAACTAAGCTTGAAAATAAGGTGATTTGTTTGACCTGATGAAAAATAACAAGAGATGATAAAAAACGAACACGCTTGGGCTAAAGGGCAGTCAAATAATCAGTCAGTTGTCAGTCAGTTGATTACTCAAAAAAGTGTGAGGCCAAGCGAGTCTCCAATCAATAAGAGATCCACCATTAGCGAACGAGTGTAGAATGCTGGAAATGAATGTTATAATAATGTATGTAGACACCTATTTTTTTTCTTGTACACCCCAATATGTTTGGAATGAATGTAGAATTTGAAGTAAACCATTTTTTAAAAACAAACCTTAGTCGAAGATATAGTCTAGAATTTAATCCCTGAAGACCAAAGTTCCCGATTCCTATACGTCCTTAGCCACACCCCAAACTGAGCGTAACACTACCAAGAATATGATGGCCATAAACTCTTCATTTCGCATGCAAGTAGTAAAGTTAGCCAAATAACCAGGAAGAATCACATAAACGAACAAGGATGTCTTGCCGTAATGTGGTCGATTAAGTTATTTAACGGATACTTGGAAGGTAAATAATTGTAACAGATAATAAAATACTTACGTGGTTAAATAAATTCAAGGATACCAATGCAAAGTTGACTAGTTGTGCGATGCTCTTGCAGAAGTATTTCTTAGAGGTTCAACACGTTGTGGACAAAAACAACGAAATTTGCGATTTCGAGCAGAGATCGGAAAATTGAAATCTCATACGATCACCATCCAAATATGAATCAATTGACAGCATCAGAATCATCAAACATTTCGAGCACGGCAAATCATGATCAACGAAATCAAAATCTTATCAAAATTTCGCAAATCACAGACATCGGTATTACAAAACCTCAGGCTATTAAAATTTACTGATGTGATGCAAAGTTTATTTGTTTTTGACCCTGTATAAGGTAACTTCATAAAATAACTATTTTTGAAAACGTAGTGTGTCTACAAGTAATACACATTATAATTAAGATAAACAAGTACACAGTGTGATCAATAAAGTCTGCATTGGGTGGAAAATTTTTTTTTATTTAACTTTACGTAAAGTTTATCTAGTTTCAACGATTTAGTTTAAAACACCATTACTAAAATTTGTTATAAAGCTATGTTGTTTTGGACAATATGCCTATTAAAATGAGACATAATCTGTGGTACCAGTATGACGGTGCTCCCATCTATAATAAAACATAGGTTCAAGAACGCCTCTTGGAAATATTTAAGGACAAAGTATTTGGGCATAATATAGGGCCATACTGGCCGTCTAGGTCTCCGGATTTAACCCCACTTGATATTTTCTTGTGGAATTACCTACAACAAAAAGTTTACAAACAAAGATTTGGTCCATTAAATATGTGTCAAGAAGAACAATTGTTTGTATTGGACGCAATGGAAGGCACACAGATAATGCTAATCACGTGACTTCTATTTTTTTGGTTAATTTTCATTTTGATCGAAACAGAAATTGTTGCCAAAATCAGATTTTGAATAAAGCTATTAATAAAAAAATTCCATATGATGCGGACTTTACTGGTCACACTGTATATATATATATATATATATATATATATATATATATATATATATATATATATATATATATATATATGTAGGAACCCAAAAACTTTTCATCACATCTTTGGACATACAAGTGAGAGAGAACTATTGATAAAACACACTTCCTTACCTGGCTGTTTGATACCTCAAATAATCTTCTATTGAATTTCCAATAGGAGTGATTGAATTCTTCTTTATATACTCATCAAATACTGCACAACTCTGCAATATTAATTTCCGTTCTTGCTCAAAGTCGGTTGTTCGGTCTCTGAGATTTTTTATCAGTTCTTTCTTAAGTTTCACCAATTCTTCCTGGGAATTTACTGCTGGCAGAATGGATTCGTTCAATTTTCTCTCAATGATCTTTGTTTCATAATAAATGTGTTTGTGGGTGCTAAGATAGTGGCTACAAATTTTACAGTAGCCATCCCATCCGAATGCTGTACAGGAGTAGAGGGCGATGTTTCCTACTATTTCCGGTAACACGAAGATGGAATAGCAACTTGAACAACATTCTTTTTTGTAGAGAGTTTTTCTTACACCGTTGACCTAAAATAATTATGTAATATTATTAAAGGCTTCAGAAAACGGAATATTTCGATGTGTATTTTTGTTTTGCTTGTGTATTCATAATGAGATATTTTAATGCCATTTTTGGTCTATTTCAAGAGGTTCTTTGAGCGGAACCCATCAAAATATTCCCAGAGTCGCATGTAATTTATGATGACGGTAAGATCTTTTAATGGCGTTTTCAGTATATTGCGCTTTTCTTTTCTCCTAAAACATATGTATATTAGGATTAGTCGCGTACCACCAAACCGTCAAACGTGATGAGGATTGATAGATATAGACATCATATTAATTTAATTATTTAACTGTTGTATACACGGTGTTAGAGAAATAACTTTCGTAAATTTAACAAACGATTCTGCTTCATTTTAAAGAAAAAAAAACTCAAGAGTCTAAAACCTAACAGTTCTCAAAAAAAAGAAAATTCAAAAATATTAAAAAACAATAAAAAATCTATGAAAAGAATTACAATTTTAGATAAATAAGTCTAATAGTAAATAACATTAATAAAAAAAAGTTTGTTTAATTATAAGAAAAAGGTCTCTGTATTAACTAAAGAAAATATGACGTCACAAAAATTTTTAATACTCCTATAACAGCTCCGGAGATTAGTTTTTAATCGTAAAAAGTCATCAATTAAATGCAATATAAATCCACTTGTTTATGACTGCCGGTACTAAATAAGCATTGGTCGCGGGACAATTTTAATGGAAATTATGATTTTTTTAAGCAAATCAGATTAGTGATTTATCATTTGATAGCCAATAAATTCACAGTGATTTGGTAGGGTTAAAGTGTACTATTTAACTAATTTAGTTTCTTATTTCTTTGTTATCAGAGAAGTACAACGGATGTATTGAATTATTATTTTGTAAGTAAATATATCGCCGGTCAGTACGTGTATTTAGTTTTTATTTAATACTATTTTTTTTTAAATGCAAGGCTATTACACTATTCTTATTTTTTAAAGTAATGTAATAACCTTGTCTACCCCCTTTTGGACTCGC
Organism: Diaprepes abbreviatus; assembly: GCA_034092305.1. Classification (NCBI taxonomy): domain Eukaryota; kingdom Metazoa; phylum Arthropoda; class Insecta; order Coleoptera; family Curculionidae; genus Diaprepes; species Diaprepes abbreviatus. The sequence goes on from JASJET010000187.1 coordinate 3,961,571, forward strand.
AAACTTACACATTTAGTCATGACGCAAGTATGATATTATAAATTTAAAATCCTTAACAGAATACTACACAATTTTTATTGCGACACCAAACACACAGCGCACGGCTTTCTCAAGCGGTCACCCATCCAAGTACTCACCGCACTCATCGCATATTAACTTCTATGTTCGCCCATAATCTGATTAAACCATAGAAGTGAATCTGTTGTTAAAATTAAAAATGTATTCTATAATCCGCTGTATTTTTTTAGGGTTAAAAAAAATTGGTTTATACTTCTAAAATATGGGACGACAATCATTTGAGGCAATGTATTTTTACTGCTGTCAATTACATTAGAAATATGCCAGGAGTTTTTCAAAGTATTCAGAAAAACTGATAAAGATGTTGCCAGGCTTGCAAAAACTTAAATGATGAACATGTTGAGTATTTAACTTATTAAATTAGTAAACAGAAAAATGTGCTAATCGTTTACAAAGTATTGTGGAGTATTCCATTGCTGTTCTGCTTAGATCTGCCTATAGAGAAGCTCTCGCAGTACAAGATAATTCTGGTAACTTAAAACATTTATTTTTGAGCCTTCTCATCACAACCACATACGACTGTTGCCACAATATTCCTTGTATGGCATCTGATTATCTTGCTACGTTTACTATCCATTACGCTATATGGTATGCCACTGATTCAAAGACAAATACTAGAGAAATCAGTAAATCTTAACAGTTTTTGGTATATTTGGAATAATTCCATGATACACTCTCACTGTTTAATTGTCGATCATCCTAAGCAACGATGTACGACTGAGGAAGTATTCTGCAATTTAGGGAACTGAAACAGTTACACAGTTATATATTTTCGAAAAATTTCAGAAAATTTAGGAAGGTAGATAGTATGGCAAATATATAAAAATAAGACAGTTGGCGTGAAATATAAAAAAATGTACCATAAAGGCCTTCAAGCAGATATCTGACAATAGTGTATATATGCATAATTTTAGAGGGCCAGCTTTGCTGTATTTTACTATAGGTAACAACTAATTTCATGAAGGTTACTATTGTGCCATTTATTTTTTTTTATTATTTAGTAAGTTTTATGCAGCATATCTGTAGAAAGAATAGCACGATATAACATTGGGCTTCTTACTATTGACATTTTTAATGAACTAAAATTTAATTATAGTATTTGCTTCTCAGGAAAAAATTATATTCTTAAATGTTTTTGCTTTTGATTTTAAAGTTTCATGTGGTTACTTTGCAAGATATAGGGACTGCAGCCCCCACAGAAATATTTGTACTTTCCGTGTCATAAAAATTAAAATTTCAGTAAAATATATAGAAGAAATCTTAACAGAATTCAGGTTAGTTTATTTTTCCTTCAGGACATTAAAGGAGAAATATAGACACTAGAAGTGGATATATTTTTTTACTTATCAGAATTTTTGTATATAGTACTTTGTCACTACTTTGTTCTGGATTCACCTATTAGGTACTAAACAATATAAAGGTTTGCATATAATTTTATTTCCATTACTTGTTGATGGATCTTGAGTTTATTTATTTTCAGTGCTTCGTTTCTTTCTTTTTTAGTAAAATTCAAACATTTTTTCTTTAAATTTTTCGTATCTTTGGCGTTTATCATTTAAATTTTTTTTTTCATTTCTATTTGGTACTTTGAATTTTCTTTCCTTGGCATACTCAAGTTGTGTTTTATTGGCGAATTTTCTTTTCATGGTTTCTCCTTTTTTTGTGTGATAGGACTCCCATTCTTCTGAATAAATCGCACTCGGTAACATTGTCTTTCAGGGTAGTGGTGTTGACGTTCAAATAAATTTATCGTTAAAAGTTTAAATAGACTCAATCTTCTACTTCGTTGTCCCACCTTCAACGGCATGCCGCTAACCACAAGAAGAAATTTATTTTATTAATTTAAAATACGAATATTTCTTAATTTTATTTTATTGAATAATCATTGCATATGTAGTTTATGAGTTTAATAAACGATTTCATTCATTATATTTGAATCAACAATTTTTGAATTATGTTTTTTGAATCTTAATACGGGTATAAAAATACGCCACTGGGTAGACACGTTGTTTGCAAAGACCATATTTCTGTTTAACTGACTTTATTTGTAATTACTGTGATTAGTTTGTATTCAATGTAAGTAGCCATTTTTATCATTTGCTGTTACTTTGACACTGACTTAGCAAATTGTAATTGTAGATAAAAATTTATAAAAGAATTTTCTGCTTTTTAGTGTTTTTTTTTAAGGAAATTCAATTTTTGTTTAAATTTATTCTGCAATTTTTAGGCAAAGACAATAGAACTTATGTCGATATTCCTAAATTATTTTAAAAGCTAGATTCTAATCGAAATGTGTAGTATATATCATATATTTTCAAAACAAGGGAAATAGTACCCCCATTTCCAAAATCGCAAAAAAAGATTCGTTTTAGCCAAAATTATTGCAAACGACACTAAATTGATAAATGAAAACTATTTATATTCCGAAAAGATCCAAGTTACTTTTTTAAAAAGAAATTGGATAAAGCGACATATTGAATTTTAAGAAATAACTTTAGATCTGTAATTTACTACTCCGAAAATACCAATTTTCGAAAAAATATATTTTGTAACACGTCATATAGCTCCCACTAAATTAATCATCATGTGACCGAGAGAGTTTCGGGTCCGCCATATTGTTCCCACTTTTTTAGAATTTATGTGGTATTCGTTTTATGAATCACAAGTCACGATTTTTTTGTTTTATCTATACTATTTAGTAAGAATTGTGTTTATTTTTGAAAAAAAAAAAATGATTAGTTGTGCTGTATGCAGCTGATGCATTAGAAACTAAGTGATTAAAAATAAATCATCTGGAATATTTCTTAGATTAGTATAAACAACAAACAGACCTGCACTAAAAATTTAAGTATTTTTTAATGCTTTTTTGTTTTAAGATAAACTGTTACAATCAATGACAGTTTGCTTTTTATTTTTTTGTAGATATTTCAGATCCCGCACACCCTGAAACATGGGTGAGATTCGTAAAGTGTAAAGGTGGAGAACTTACAAAATATAATACAGCATTTTGCTGAATATTGTTTAGATAGAACATTTAAATATTTTGTCTGCCTGAAAAACTATGTGGTTCCTGATCTAAACCAGGTACAAAATATTTTTTACTCTTAAACATTTCATATCACAAGTTATTTATTTCTATTCACAAAGACAATAAGTAAGCTTTTATTTGTTTGTTACAGGAAAAATTACCAATACCTCCCCAAATGCAAGTTTTATCCAACAGTGAATCAAATATAACTGAGCTAGTAGTCGGTAAATCTTCTTTAGGGTTTTCCGAGGAAGTTCGACCAATAACTCTAATTTGTACGTCAAGCCCTCTGATAAGCTCTGCTTCTATTTGTAGTGTTGAAGTAACTCCCTCAGAAAAGCTGCAACTGTCACCAGAAAGAAGAAGTTGCCAGTATTGAGAAGAAAAATTTCAAGCAGATCGTATTGAAACCGAAAATAATGTGTGAAGTGTTAATTTCTAGTTATTAATACATAATATTTCTTTTATATTCTTTTATAAACTTAAAAAACAAAAATAGAATGCAATATGTATCACAAGGTATTAAATCAATTTGTCTAGAGTATGAAAAACTTTTAAATGATTTCCAGATTTTAATTTAATTACAATTCAACAACTATTTTTGAAAGAATTCATTTATTTAGAGGTGTAAATATTCGAATTATTTTTTTCTGTAAGAATAAAATGAATAGAAATAAGACGAATAGTACTAGAAATCATAGTGATAAAATGGTATCATTTAAAGGGCAATAGTTTGTTTATATATAAATAAAAAATACTTCCATTATTATATTTTTGAATATATGCCTTTCATTTATTAAATTTTCCATTAATGTTTTGATAATTTACTACAGGGAAACCTCTCCTAGCGGACACCTCTCTTAAGCGGACACCTCTCATAACAGGACACATTGTCGAGAACCGACAATGTTAAATGAGAGTTTTTAATATTTTTTTCTCTATTAACCGAACACCCTTAGGATCGGATATGGCCAGGCACGGATCCAGGGGGGGGGGGGCGATGCCCCCCCCCCCCCCCCCCCCGAGAGCTTTGAGTTCAGGAAAATAGACCCGATTTTGTCTCTTATACTATAGTTTATTCAAGAACTAGAGAGAGTAATAAATCATTTTTTACGCTTTTTTTTTTCTTCTCGAAATACATATGTTTTTTAGTCCGGTGTCTTTGGCAAAATCTGTTAGACATATATTTTTTCCATAGGAATGGGTTAGAAATTTTATAATCAAAAATACCGGTCTATAATAATGGACGATTTGGGTTGGATAACAATAGATATTTGGATGTATGAAGTGTTAAAAAGGATTTTAATCCTTGTCATAGGCGTCGGAAAGAGGTTTATTTTATCACTAAGTATTTATGGCATAGAATAGTATTTCGGTAATAAACTTAAAATAAAAGGTTTTTATAATATTATTTTGTTTCTTATGATTTTTTAATAATTCACATACATTAGAAAATATAGATAATTTGGACTTATTTAATACAAATCAGAACTGTATTTTTATTATTTTTAATTTTGGCATAGAAACCATTTTAGGCACATTCAGAATAAAACGTAGCATTTTTTTCTCAAAAAATTCTAAGTTATAATTTAAATACTTACAAAATACCCATTGTCAAAAATACAAGAAGTTAAACATATATAAAAAAATAAATTCGTCCATATAATGTGAAAATTTTTTTGGGCTATCGGTCATTCTATTATTAATTAAAAACCTTTTTAGGACATTTGACGTTTCAGTTTATTTATTTCTTAAACTATCTGCAGAATTACAATTAAACACTAAAAAGGGATTCAAATGTAATTAATTTTAATATGCTAAAAATATTTAAATAACAAATTGTGTTTACGATGGTAAACATTACGTATCTAATTCGTAATCCAAGTCAGTGAAGCTATCTCCGCTCAAATTAATTATAATTGGTTCCTCTATCTCACGGATCATGAGATGAAGTTTCCAGATTTGCTTTTATTCTTTTATTATATGGATTTTTCCAAATTTTCTGCAGTAACTTTATTCCAAAAAATCTTTCAAAAGTTCTGTTAAATTACTAATTTTGTAAGTTGTGTTATTTCTAGTAACTCTACCTTTTACTTGAGAGATATGTCTTTCGCCAAGAGACATTTTCCGGACGATCCATAAGAACAGATTTCCTATTTGGTTTTCCCCGCAAAAATTAAGTTCTCTGAGCAATTTCCAAAGTTCAGTTCTTTTTATTTCAGGTAAATCCCGATCTTCATTGATTTTAGTTACAACTTGGTCGACGGTTGGGGTCTGCTTCTCGTAATAAGATGTATGTACAACTCCTTTTATTGCAGTTTACATCTCTTCTTCCAAAGAGGTTTTTCTTCCGCCTGTGATCGAATGTGACTTGGGAGAACTAATAATTCTTGTCGTTTTTTTTCTCCTTCAGTATTCGGTACATAGTAGATTTTCCAACTCCTGTTATGTTGGAACACATCTCAACATAACTTTTAACAATATTATCTAGATATTGATATCTTAAGGCATCATAAACATTCATAGTAATAAGTTTTTCGTTGAGGAAAAAATGCCCGGGTTTAACTATTTTAGAATAATTATAGATGCAAAAGCCATATCTTTTGGGTATCTCACTAGTCTCATATAATATATAAAAACAACCGCAACCAAGATAAATCACTAAGGACACACTGTAAGGTGTACTTTGCTCACTGACAGAAATCAGAAACTCTATGGTTACAGTAAATTTATAAAACCTTTTAATGTTTAAATATAATTAAATATAATTAGATTTACGGTAGTTCTCAGTTACCTGCGGCACTGGAGCAGGTAAGTTGAAGGTTTCGGTAAGAGTTTTATTACTCTCTCTAGTTCTTCAATAGAATATAGGAATGTGTATGCTTGCGATCGCCCCTTCCCTTCCCAAGAGCTTTGAGTTCAGGAAAATAGAACCGATTCTGCCTTTTATATTAGGAATGTGTATGCTGCTAGCAGTCCCCTCTCGTTGACAATTGTTTTTCTTGCGATAGCAACTCTCCCCAAGAGCTTTTAGTTAAGAAAAATAGACACGATTCTGTCTCTTATACTAGGAATGTGTATGTTGCCCGCATTCTCCCCCCCCCTATCGACAATTTGTTTTTTCTTGTAATCGCCCCCCCTCTCCAAGAACTTCAAATTCAGAAAAATAGACCCGCCCCTGCCTTTTACACTAGAAATGAGAATGTTGCTGATGTCTCCCCCCCCCCCCCCCCCGGCAAACCTACGAGCAAGCCAAAAAAAATGTGATTCAGGGGTGACATTTCTTATCTTAATAAGAAATGTTATAAATATGTGTAAAGTAGCATTGATGGACACTTCTATTATTATAATCGTTCTGTTAACTTGTTAAGCTTTCCCAAATAAATTAGTTGTATTCACGAAGTAGAAAATAAACGATTTTTCTGAAAAGAATTTTTTTTAAAAAAAAAATCACTCCTTCGGCCTGAAATTTAAATAGCGTAGTCGTGCAGATTTAGAGACGTGACAAGGACATATTGTGAGCGGTTTCTCTCAAGAATTTACTCGGCAAAACTACGAGCAAGTTAAAAAAAATGTGTTTCAGAAGTAAAAAATACCAATCTAAGGTGACAACTGGGCATCCGGAGGACGACAAGTTGAAGTGATATAACCGTAGCAAATCACCGATCAACTTCTCGAGGGAATGTCGCTGAGGTTTTTCAAGTCTGCAGAATAAGACAAGCATCGCTTATTGTGTGGAGAACTGGGAAGAACAAACATCGCCTAGGTTAAGAAATCATCAGAAAAGCAAGAAACCATCAGAAGAAGTCATCCAATGAAACTTATCACGACCTTAGCTTTGTAAGTCAAAATCATTTTAATTTTACTATTTTTACACAGGTAATTACAACTATTTTAAATTAAACTAATTGTTTTTATAAATATATAATTTTAAGTATATTTTTAGTATTAGCGTATTTTCTTATATTTGAAATATAATCTAACCACAATATTAAATACAATCTAGATGATTTAATCGACTCAATAAGTACTTTTAGATGGTAATCCAAAATTATTAAACAGATTTATCAGCTCAGTACTATTTTTACACAGGTAATTACAACTATATTTAAATTAAACTAATTGTTTTTATAAAGATATAATTTTAAGTATATTTTTGGTATTAGCGTATTTTCTTATATTTGAAATATAATCTAACCACAATAGTAAATACAATCTAGATGATTTAATCGACTCAATAAGTACTTTTAGATGGTAATCCAAAATTATTAAACAGATTTATCAGTTCGGTGGAAAGTTTATTAATAGCTCTTTAAGATAAAACAAACAATCAAAATCCAATAAGTATTTGTCTTTTTGACACTATTTTAAGTAAACTAATTGGAAGAACAGCCGAATTAAATCTCTAGATCAAAATTAAATTTTTAGGCACTAATTAAAGATCTCTTAATATGTTGTTCCTCTGATCAAAGAACGATAGATTGTCTTATTTAAGATTTAATAAATCAAAAACCATAGACAAATGAAAGTACAAAATCATTCGGAATGAGAATACACGATTGCCGAAGTCCATTATTTCCAAAATTAATATTAACGATCCGATGGAAACAAAAACAATAAAAATTCATCATTATGATGAATTCGCTTTAAAAACATTTTTAAACCGACTTCCTTACAATTTACAAATAATTACAAGATTAAAACCGCAACTCTAAAAAACAAGGATATTGGTTAAAGAAGAAGAAAATTTTAATTACTTTAAAAATGTTCAAAATTCTAATTTTAAACATATTTCCCTACCGAACAAAAATCAAATTCTAATATATTAGTATATAAATCAAACTATTTCCAACCTATACAAAACTATATACCATACAGACCATTTTAAATCCATTAGGACCTCCAATATCATAAAATAATAATTTTTCTAGACTTTTAACAAATTTTTAACAACTCGGTAATTATTTTTCTCAACAAAGACCTAATTTTATAAATGATTAACCAAACTTTGCACCACCAAGATTACCAAATTTTAATAATTCAAGACCTAATTTTAACAATTCGAATTTTCGTGAAATGTCGCGAAGAACAAAAATGGAACAGATGAATACTAGTTCGGAAAATACTTTTATAAATAAATCTTCAAAGGAGATTGTATTTTGATGAATTATATAATCAAGAGGTTTTACAAAAAGAACCTGAGCAAAAAAGAACTAGAGAGAGTAATAAAACTGTCATCGAGACCTCCAACGTACCTACTTCAGTGCCGCAGGTAACTGAGGACTACCATAAATCTAATTATATTTAAATATTATAAGTTTTTATAAATTTATTGCAACAATAAAATTGCTCATAATTCAGTTTAATCAGTGAGCAAAATACACCTTACAGGGTGTCCTTAGGGATTTATCTTCTAGTCGCTTGTTTTCATATATTATTTGAGATTAGTGAGATACCCAAAAGATATGTCTTCCACCTTTATATTTATTCCAAAATTGTTAAAACCAGGACATTTTTCCCTCAACGAAAAATTTATTACGATGAATGTTTACGATGTCTTAAGACATCAATAATAATGTTGAAAGCTCTGTTGAGATGTGTTCCAAATTGACAGGAGTTAGAAAATTTACTGTTTACCAAATGCTGAAGGAGAGGAAGACGACTGGTATTGTTAGTGCTCTCAGGCCACATTAGGTCACAGAAAGACGAAAAACCTCTTTGAAAGAAGAGATGAAAACTGCAATAAGAAGAACTGTACATATATCTAATTATGAGAAGCAGATCCCAACCATCGACAAAATTCTAACCAAAATCAATGAAGATCGGAATTTACCTGAAATTAAAAGAACTAGGCTCTGGAAATTGCTCGAAGAACTTAATTTTTGCTGGGAAAAACCAGATAGGAAATCTATTCGTATAGATCGTCAGGAATTGTCCGTTGGAGAAGGAAATATCTCCGAACAATTCAGCAACATCGCGAAAATAGAAAAGATATTTATTATTTAGATGAAACTTGATTGAATGAAGGATATACTGTACTGAAAGTATGACAAGATAAAAATGTTCAGAGCTACCGACAAGCCTCGCTGGAAGGTTGGTCTACTGGACCAAAACAACTTACACGAAATGGCCGCAGGCTTATAATTACACACGTCAGTAGTTTCAAAGGTTTTGTTAAGGGGGGGCTTATTAACTTTTTTGTCCAACAGGACCGAGGATTATCACGAGCATATGAAAGGGAACGTGTTCGAGGAGTATTTTCAACAAATGTTGGATCTTATACCAAGGGGCCCATTAATAGTTATGGATAATGCCCCGTATCACTTGCATAAAAGTGAAGAACTGCCAACAAATGGAAAAAAGATGAGATAAAACAATGCCTACTTTCCAAGAATTTAGGTCATTTGGTTACAAATGACACGGTCAAATAGAGCTTTTAGATATAGCAAATGTACATAACGATAAGTACAACAAAATAAAAATATAATTGATGAAATGGCTGCATAAAAAGAAATATCTCTTCTACGTCTTCCACTGTACTATTGTGAGCTGAGTTGAACTGAGCTGATATGGGCTCAAGTAAAAGGTATGGTTGCTAGAAATAACACACGTTACAAAATTAGTGAGTTTACTGAACTTTTGAGAGATTCTATGATTGAAGTTTTTGCAGAAAAATGGAAAAAATGTGTGGGTCATGTGATAAAAAAAATAAAACAAAATAGCTCCACTGGTTGATTACGAATTAAATACGCAATGTTAACCAGTGTAATAACAATTTATTATTTAAATTTTTGTTTTTGTTGCGTTTTATTGTTTAATGTTGTTAACGATTTATATATTTCGAATGACCTTTGTTACAGCTTCGGTCCTGTAGGGTTATTTCCGCCATTTTTATGATTTTTGGTCAAGTTCAGACCCTCACAGAATCTAGATTTCTGGTTCTTTCTCGAATAAAATTTTAATCTTTTTCGTTTTAGAAAGACCTAAATTTCTATTTTGAAAAATTTGGATTGGTTAAAAAGAACTTGAAATATCGGTTTATTATTCTAGAAAAAATAATTTATTTTTTTTTTTTTTGTATTTTCATATTTGGGCGTACTTAATTATGTAGCAATAATATTAATAAGTCAACAATATTAACCATTTATGCATTTATTGAAATTGAAAAGTCGAGTTTAAAAAACGTATCCATATCAAAACAATTAGAATTATATGAAAGATTTTAGATGTGCGGTATTTAAATTTTTGATTAGAAAATCTACACTATAATATTTAACACGAAGTTTACTATTTAAGTTTTCTTGTAGCATCACTAGACTTACGATAATGTTAGTACATGGATTAAAAATATACAACTCATAAGAATATTAATAAATCAACCAAAGGAACCTTTTCATCCTCCAATGTCAGCTACCTAAAGGCCTTGATTAAATGCCACAGACAATGTGGACAATCAAAAATCTCTCAATATAGGCACTCAAATTTACATTCTTAAAATTTAATTACTATGTGAACCATTTTATTGTAACAATAATACCACTTTCTTAAATAAGATATATAATCTGAAATATTTAAGCTTTTTAAAAGAACACCAATTATTTAACAATTTTTTTCTTTAATCATTACCATTAAGCATCACTATTGTGTTTCTTTCTTCTACTAGTACAATATATACACTTCTCTAAATAACACAGGTCAATAAGGGTCAAGGAACACAAAAATTCTAATATACTTTCCCGAAGTATTTTGGTGCGCTGAATCTGAATTTGGCTTTAGAATTACTCCGTCGCATCAGGTTTTTGAGATAGCCTAACCTAAAAGTACAAAAACACTATTTTTCGACATATTTGAGGATTTGTAAAATCATAAGGTAATTTTTTTTTCACAAAATTAGTAAAAACACCTGAAAGAATGATCGTTTCTTTTTAAAATTAATTTTGAAATATCTAAATGTCTTTTTTTCATCGAGGTATGCTAATTTGAAGTTTGCGTCTCACCGATCTATTCGAATGCAAGCCAAAAACAGAGTATAAGCTACCTCTTTGAGTGTACTTTTCAAAATTTTGTGACGTTTATTACAAATCCACCATCAGATTTTGAAAATTCAAAATTGCGGATCTAATATGACGGCCAAATTTTCAAAAAATTTAAAACTTTAAAGAAAATTTATGCCATTTGGAATTTTAAAAATTTGACAGTGGATTTGTAATCAGCAACACCTAGAATGCTTATACAGTTATGTTCATCAAAATAACAGAATTTAGAATAATACACTCAAAGAGGTAGTTTGTATTCTGTTTTTGGCTTGACACAAAATTAAATTAGCATATCTCGGTGAGAAAAAAAAGAGATATTTAGACATTTCAAAATTAATTTCGAAGAGAAACGATCATTCTTTCAGGTGCTTTTACTAGTTTTGCAAAAAAAAATACCTTCTGATTTTACAAAACATCATATATGTCGAAAAAGAGTATTTTTTGCATTTATAGGTTAGAATATCTCAAAAATCTGTTGCGATAGAGCAAATCTGAAGCCAGATTCGGATTAAACGTACCGAAATCCTTTGGAAAAGTATATTAAAGTTTCTGTTACCAAAAATCAGTCAAATTTTATTGGCCTGTGTAATGTAAAATAGATTCTCATCTTTTGCCGACAACCTAACGCGCAGTGTTTCATATTTGTCTTCATTTGATGTGGTGAGTTGAACTACGTTCTTTAAATTTTATAAATTGACTAATCTTTGTAACTATAACTAATAGGTATAAAATAAAGCCAAAAATATTGATAAAGTTGTAGTTCAACGAAACACGTTTGTAAATTAAAATAAAATAAGTGAAAATCAGAACAAAGTGTTTTTCTCCCGTTTTATGACAACATAAGGCATCTGACAACATCGCTTTACATCAATAGAGTTCATCGTCCGATAATTTGACACTATTCATTCAGCTGCTTTTCTACAGAAAGATTATAACTCGGCCTGCTATAAGCGTGAGGTATTCAGAGCCGCTAACTATTGTAATCTTTGGTATGAGCAAAGGATAAATTGGCACAGTTATAAACTATTAGCATATTAATAGTACAGTATTTAGTAATTTAGTAATTTATAAGTGAATAACTTAATTAATATAATTTTCAATAACTAGCAAAATCTAAGAATTTTCATAAGAAGCAAGTAAAACTCTCATCTGATTCTGCTAAAGCCCTCTTGTTTTACTACATTATGCTCCACCCAGTGATACCGTTCTTCTTAACATCACTATGTAGCCAGGGCGTCTTCTTTTCTTTCTATCTCCAAGGTAATTTGAGACTCCGAAAAACTCCCAGGAAATTTTTAAGAAAATCGGTTTGACATTCACTTGGCCCAAAATGATCTAATATGCATAAAAACTTTCTTCAAATCGATGGAACCGTTCCAAAATAATCGACGTTCCTACATGAAAAGAATATACAGCGATCGAATTGAGGATCTCCTTCGTTTTTCCAGTCGACAAAAAAATAATACTTTACCTAGAATGAAATTTAAAATAACCTCCACAAATGCGCCGACTTCAAAAAAGTACCCAGTAAATAAGTAAAAAAATAATTTACTAAATTAATTGCAATCTATTATTTTTTACTTTTTGAGGCAACTTTTAAAATCCATTTAATAAAAAAAAAACATATTGTTAAATATAGTTTGGGCAGGATTAAGGTATTTATAGATAGTTTAAAATTTCCTTACCTCATAAACAGATGTACAGTCTCGATCTGTACATACAGTATGTGGAAACATTAAATCTTGTACATCAATGTCGATTTCGGGAGTATGCATTTTTGTTATCAATTGTTCTCTCGTTTCCTTCGCCTCGGATAGTTCTTTAGAATGTTGTTGTAGCTTTAATATATTGTCTTGAATCAGCTGAACAATGTCAGTTATAGGTTGCGACAGCTGAACCGCCATAACACGGGCTTCATTAACACTTATGGTTTTCTTTAGGTCGTGAGGTTTCAGATGACTGACGTAGTGAAGTAACCTATAGAGAAAGTTTGACAAACAATTTTTTTATTACACTTAAAGAACCTGCTTGAAATAACTACATATTATCGATTTCCAAAGTTTTGATTCCTTACTGAGAAATATTACAAAACAAAAATTACATTTAAACTTTAAGTTAAATAGTAAAAATATAATTTTCAGTTGGTAACACCGTTTTATGGCTAGATATCAGTATTTTTTATAACTTAAAATTTAGTAATTTTGTATATGGGAAAATTCGTCTGAAATGTGCCAGCTCGGCCTACGGCAGCAAAATCAGAGTATTTGGAACTAATGTTTTCATTACAAAAATTAATCTAAATGATTAGATGGTTTTATTTTGTTACTATTGAGAAATGGATTGTATGCGCAAAGCCGTGGCATAGAGTGTCCGCTGTTGTGTATTCGTCTACATAACAATATTATAGTTTAGTATTAAAGTCATTGATTTTTAAAACGACCTTGTTTTTTCACTTTTTAATCTTTCTTGAGTTATACAACTGCTTTCCTGAGAACTTTTTTTTGAACCGATTTTATCTCATGAAGAAGTTTTGTTCGGTTTTTAAATTTTTATTATATTTTTAATTTTAGGAACATTATATAGCCTAAGGATAACGACGGTCTCTTTAACTCGACGGAATTTTCATTAATTGACATAATATAAGCTGTTATTATGATCACTATAGTTCAATATAGGAAATAGCGTCATACTAACTGGTGGGGATTTTAAAGAGTTTGTATCATCTAAGATTTGGCCGCAAAATTTTGCACTGATCTGTTTCTTTGATCAAATGCAATTTAAATGGAATATTATTAATATCCTTTAACTTAATATATGTATTACCGCTAGGTTGTCTTGCAAAATCTTGCCATAGTTACCCTTAATTACCAGAATTATAATTCATCTTGGTTGAATAACTTCGCACGTATGTTTTTTAAGTAAATAAAATGCCAATTTAACGAGAATGATTTGAGGAATATAATAGATTTTTTTATTGATTCTTTACGCTCTAATTAGGGTTTAAATTTTTTCCACATGATAACTCATGGTTGCGTGCCAAAAAGTTGCCAGTATTTAAATACAATTAGTGTATTTTAAAAAAAAGCCTTCCATAAAAGTTGTTGCGTTAAAAAATGTAAGAGTGTAAATAATGCCAGAATAAAAAAAAATGCAGAACGACAAACACGAAGAACAGTTTTTTTTAAATGTAAAAGGTTTCGAATCGAAATTTATTCCATTATACTAGAACTTACTGAAGCAGAAAATGAAATAAACAAATCTGTCAGTTCGATTTGGGTAAATCCTTGCATCAAATTGAATCCAGAACATTCTAATTGGATGTTAATTAATTTCACTTTAAAACAGACGGAGTTCATTGGTGACCCTACGCCAATAAAAAACGAGAGCATTATATGTTTCTCAAAGAAGGAAAGGGAGAACAATAAATATGGATAAAGATTCTGAAAATTCCAATAAAATTAATACAAGTTCGGAAAGAGAGCTACAATTTAAAAAATATAATTTCTGCTAAAGAGTTTTTTAATTTTTAAATATTACAATATACAAAATATACAAAATTGATTTTGTACCCGTCGTTCATATTCAAACATCATCATTTATTACCTTTGAAAATAAAGAAAATTGAGTCCTATAAGCAACTTATATCATACTAAATAAAAAGTTCAATACAAGTTGCGTCATCTCCCGGAATTTCAATGTACCATGAATGTTAATGTAAATTCCTTTAAAATAAAGGTACATGTAAATTAATTTTAACGTACAGAAATTTAAAATATATTTTCAGTCCACTATCTTAAATTTCAAATTAATTTTAAATTGATAATATAGGCCCCCAAAACCTTTCAATATCGATATTTAAGAACTTAAGACATAAGTTCATTAGTTCGATATATTTTATACGCCTCAAGAACCCCGCAATATCAATTTTAGACAAAATCAGAAAATGTAAAATTTTCAGTCCTTCATATTGTATCTTATCAATCTAATAGTTATAAAAAATTAACTTCATATCCGTAATACACCACCTCTAAAACCCCCTAACACCAAATCTGAAAAAATGCGAATAAGATAGAATTTTCAACCCACCATATTGGATCCGCCATATTGAATTTCAAAAAAATAATTTTAACGTCTTAATCTAATCTAAATCTAAACCCTTCAAAGCCCCCTAGTACCAATTTTGGATGAAATTTGAAAACTTAAAATTTCTAGATCGTCATATTGCATCTGGCATTAGATTTTCTTAAAATAATTTTATATTCGCTATTTACATCCTCAAAAACGATTCAGTCCTACCTTTGAACAAAATCGAAGAATGTAAAAAATTAAGTCCGCTATATTGTATTCGCCATATTGAATCCTGAAAAAATACTTTTAAATACATAATTTACACCCTCGAGAACCCCCTATATCAGTTTGGGAGAAAATCGAAAAAAGTAAAATTTTTGGGACATCATATAGAACTCGCCAGAATGAGTTTTTCAAAAAAATATTTTAAATTCGTAATTAACACTTACAAAAATCCTTCAATACTGATTTTAGACAAAATCGAGATATGTAGAATCTTTAATCAGCCATCTTGGGTCCGCTATATTTAATTTTTTAAAAATAATTTTAGATTCGTAATTTGCGAATCCAAAAAATTTCCTCATATCAATTTTGAAAAAAAATCGGACAAAATTATTTTTTATAGGTCATATTGGATACGCCATATTGAATTTTTTTTTAAATAATTTCAGATTCGTTATGTGCGACCCCGAAAACTCCCCCCATACTAATTTTTGAGAAATCGGACAAAATTAATTTCCGCCATATTGGATCCGCCATATTGAATTTTTAAAAAATAAATTCAGATTCGTTATGTGCAATCCCGAAAACTCTCCCATACTAATTTTGAATAAAATCGGACAAAATTTGTTTTTTTCGTCCGCCATATTGAATCCGCCATTTTGAATTTTTTTTTAAATAATTTTAGATTCGTTATGTGCGATCCCGAAAACTCCTCTGTATCAATTTTGGAAAAAACCGGACAAAATTGAATTTTTTGGCCGCCATATTGAATTTTTAAAAAATATTTTGGATTTGTTATGTGCGATCCCAGAAACTCCCCCACACCAATTTTGAAGAAAATCGGACAAAATTAAATTATTTTGTCCGCCATATTGAATTTTTTAAAAATAATTTCAGATTCGTTGTGTACGACCCCGAAAATTCCCCCATACCAATTTTGGAGAAAATAGGAAAAAATTTATTTTTTTGGTCACCATATTCTCAGCGCCATCTTGGATTTTACTGCACCAATTTAGTCCAAAAAATATGGGACCGCCGCAGCAACTTCCTGAACATAAGGTAAAAAATTTCATTCAAATCGGTGCAGCCGTTCCGAGTAACAAAATGATAATAGCCATAAAGTTCGACAATCTTCAAACAAACAATGTTTTTGACATACCCCCTGTAACCATGACGACGATGATTTTATTTGGACTCCTGACAGTAGCACGGAAGATGATGTCATATCGGAACCAGAGAAAACCAAAAGAAGCTGGTATCGAACTCCAGACGCCCTGCGAAGCGGAAAATCATCAACCTCTATTTCCCAAACTCAAGAAAGGAAGCATTATGTAGTTACGAAATGCTTATCTTTGTATACATTTTCTAATATTTGTTTATCTTTTACTATATATATATATATATATATATATATATATATATATATATATATATATATATACCTAACTTAGCATGTCCTTAGCACACACCTGTAACGAAGTTACTAATTTTTTGGGCATGAGTATGTTCTGTTCGCCGGAATTTTATTTATTTATTTAACGTCCGAAAAATCTGATTCTTGCGGAAAAAGATTGCTTAGAGTTTCAATATTACCGACATATAATTATATTTATCGCGCTATGCCGGGAAATATCATTTTCCGAGATTTTCAGAGCGTCCGACAATAGTAATCGCGCGCCGCATACAGCAGTATTGTATGCGCGATCACCGCACGCCGTCACACGTCAGCGTAGTGGGAGCTTGGGCCGTCTATTTAAGCCTGAGCAGACCATTATTTCGCTGAGAACTACACGTTCTCCACCCGGGTCAACAGTCCAAACGGACTGGACTGGGTCGCCTGCTGGACCACGCCTTCCTGGTCTAGCAATGTAGGTGAGGCTAGGCTTGTGTGTATATGGTGTTGACCATACACTTCCTTCCTTACGTCCTACCCCTCTAATGGCCAGCATTGCCGAGGACCCTTATAAGAACGGGCAATGTTGTGTTATCCTACCGTCACTGCCGAGGACTCTTATAAGAACGGGCAGTATCGGTTCCTTTCCTAATTTCCTACCGCTATTGGTCGGCATTGTCGAGGACCCTTATAAGAACGGGCAATGTCGTTCCATCCTGTTGACGCTGTCCAGGACCTTTATAAGAACGGGCAGCGTCAGTTCCTTTCGTTCGTCGAATTTTAATACGAAGCGCCGATCAGTACGAGCTACCGTGAATTTGACCGATGACTGTCTGCACGAGAAATATCCACTGACCGATGTTCCGCTGCCGTGAATGAAGTAGATCCGTAGAGCACGACCTGCTCCCCTGCTCTCCACCTTTGAAAAACGCGTCACACACCTAATATTCGAACTTCACATAGTTAAGTCGTTATTCTGTCAGTTTGCTCTTAATTGAATTAAATTTAATATTGTTGAGTTAATTAATTAAATAAATTATTTTTAAAAACTTAGTGTTAAATAAAAGTTGTTTAACTCACGTCTAGGCCACAAAGCAAGTTGTTTTGAGGTCTAAACTACAAAAATCTCGATTAATTTTATGAAGCGAAACTCTCTTAACCAAAACACTGAAATTGTAAAAAAAGAAGTAGATATTTTTAATACGATAAAAAATTTTACGGATTTTATTGGCATATATTTTTAAAATGCAATTTATTGTTTACTTAAAACAAATTTAAATAAGCGAGGTTAAATGGTCGATTTTTTTGTGTACTATCGTTCAAAATATTTTTGGAAAACTTAAGTGTTCTTTTTAACTTCCTAGGATAATACAGTTTTCGGAAATACTTATAGTAGAAAAAAAAAAGAGTTTTTTAAAACGATAATAGTACAGGTAGTTCGAAAAATGCAAGAAAAAATAACAAAATAATTTTCTGTAAAGATAAAAAAAATAAAATCAGAAAAACAGTATTTGTTTTTAGGGTTAATGTCAATAATTTTAGTGCAAATTTTTGGAACTAATAGTTATCTTTAGAGATAACCTCTGGATAATATCGTAAAATATATTTTTTATTGAATTTTGCTTTTAAACTGAATGGAAGAAACTTTAGAAATCGATATAAGAACCACTTGTATTTTAATATCGATTTAACGTAAAATGATAAGGTCTGAATTTTTTTCACAGAAATGACATTCAATAACAAAAATATATTTTTTCAAATTCAAAAAATAAATTTTTGTTGTGTAACTTCGATATCTCACTTACCTCCCCAACTCCTTAGAAGAAATATTCCAGCTGTGCTCAGTAGCCCCATAAATAAATGGCTCAAGTTCAACGCCTTGTTTGATTGCAGCCACATACTGAAAAGCTTCGTTGTCAAAAAAAAACATATTTTCTTCTCTGAATGGTATTGTAATATTATTTTTCTCTTTAATATTTTTTAGAAGAACTTTTAAAGATGTGTTCGTTTGTCCAGCGGAAAAGTTTTGCCCTCTAGTATTCGTAAAGACAAACACGACATTGTGTACAGCCGAACTTTCTAAGCGTGACAAAATTTGGACTATACAATATTCCATAAAGATATGCAATCTGTTGTTAAAAGGTTTGAGAAGTATACAGAAACCATGGATCTCCTTGACCTGCGACAAATATCCCAAAATTAAATCACAATTCTTCTTGTCTTGGTCAACTCCTCTTTCGTCTCCCATGCCCGGGGTATCCAAAAATCGGATTTGGTATTTTTTGTTGTCTATAAAAATTGAAAAGACATAGGTTCGTACATCTTGAGTTGCAGCTTTTCCATCTTCCACAACTTCGTTGGCCACATCGTCGACTTCTGATAGGTCGTCGTTCACTTTGACATCAATAACTTTTTCCTCACGTTTCCTAAAATTTTTCATACATTAATACAGATTTCACTAAGAATATAAATAAAAAATATATATTCCATAGTTTTTGAGACGAGACAACATTGTGCATCCATTTGTGAAATTATACGAATAAACCTGTGCTTACATGTCTTGCAATTTAATTTTTGCAGGTATTAAAACTTCTAAGCCATTATTTAGAACATCCTTTAAAGTACTGTACTTGAAATAATTAAAACAAGCGTTTATAAAAGTGGATTTTCCTACTCCTGATTCACCGAGAAGCAAGATGTTAATTTCTTCTCCCAAATCATGTGATGATTTTTGGTGACTTGAAGCCATGTTTTAAACAAAAGAAAATCAGTGCCTTTTGAAGACCTAGAAAAAAATTTTAGTTCATTTTATTGTAATCGCCACCTTGAATTATATAAAAATAATTCAATTAGTCAATTACTCAATAATGAAATGTTTTTAATAAGTTAGACATTTATTGGTGCACTATCTAAAGATTTCACATACACTATCGGATAAAAAGAGAGCAACAAAGTATATTTTTCCTTAGCTACTTTTAATGAAATATTCTCACAATCTCAGGAATATTTTACACCATATTGGTAAACTTGAAACAAAATTTAGGGTAATAAATATTTATAAAAAGTGTTTTCAATCGTATTTTATTTTAAGTATTACAACGAAAAATATTAAACACATATAAGAATTAACATAGCTAGTAGAATTATATTATTAGTTAATAAAATATTCATTATTAATTTTTCTTTACGACAACGTCGCGGCATAGAGGCATTTCTGGGAAGATTTGTTCAAACCTTATTGATTTTATTAATAAACTATTGTAAATTTGGAAACATTTGTGCAAGATTACGACATTTTACTTCCTAATGTGGTGAAAATCTGAGGCTTGTGCTGGCCACCGCAAAATCCGAATGTAATGCTCCTGAAATGACTCTTATCGGAAAATAACCGCAAAGACACTTCCATTCCTAAGTGATCTATAAGGACATTCAGGGGTTAACTGCGACTTGCAAAATGGTACTTGTCAACGGGAATAAAAATTGGGGGTACATAAGATATAAATGTGGGTCCACGAAAGTGGACTATTTCGGTAGCTCATCTCTAAAATTTAGGCGTTTCATAAATGTCATAATGCACTTGACTAAGCCTGTACTTATGTACTTATATAATACTTATAATAGATTAGACAAATAAATTATCTAATTATGTATTTCCTTAAATCATTCTTTAAGTACGCACCTATTCGCTTTAGGGTGACACTACCTGTAACTAACAAAAACTTGCACATTTGAAAGGTAAGCATTGCGCTCATATGCACGGAAGAAAAAATATTTTGACTTGAACCTGAGCTACGTAGAAGGTGACGAGAACATATTTAATTCATCTGTTATCAATACTAATGTCAGAGGTAAACACCGTTCATTCGTTTTCAAAATAAAAGGTAACCTAGTACACAAGTTAAAATGAATCAAGAGTCTGGAGGTAAGTCAGTTCATCCTATTTTTAACCGATTTCTAAAAGAAGGAGGTACACCATTCGTCGACTATGTATTTTTTTATGTATGTACACCGATTACTCCGGAACAGCTGCACCGATTTGAATGAAATTTTTACGTTATATTCAGGAAGTTGCTGCGGTGGTCCCATATTTTTTTTGATGAAATTGGTGCAGTAAAATCCAAGATGGCGCCTACAATATGGCGGCCAAAAAAAATAATTTTGTCCAATTTTCTACAAAACTGGTATGGAGAAATTTTCGGAGTTTGTCCCAACGAATCTGAAATTATTTTTAAAAAATTCAAAAAGGCGGATCCAATATGGCGGACAAAAAAAATTAATTTCGTCCGATTTTCTCCAAAATAAGTATGTGGAAGTATTCGAGGTTGCACATAATGAATTCAAAACATTTTTTAAAAATTCAATATGGCGGATCCAATATGGCGGACAAAAAAATCGATTTTGTTCGATTTTCTCCAAAATTGGTACGGGGGAGTTTTCGAGGTCGCACATGACGAACCTAAAATAATTTTTAAAAAATTCAATATGGCGGATCCAATATGGCGGACGAAAAAAATCAATTTTGTCCGATTTTCTCCAAAATTGGTAAGGGGGAGTTTTCGGGACCTCAAATAACGGAACTGAAATTATTTTAAAAAAATTCAATACGGCGGATCCAATATGGATTACAAAAAAATCAATTTTGTCTGATTTTTACCAAAATTGGTACGGGAGAGAATCACACATGACGAATCTAAAATTATTTTCAAAAAATTCAATACGGCGTATGGAATATGGTGGATAAAAAATTAATTTTATCCGATTTTTTTCAAAATTTATATGACACATTACGAATTAAATATTATTTAAAAAAAATATGGCGGATCTAAGATGGAGGATTAAAGATTCTACATCTCTCGATTTTGTCTAAATTCGGTATTTGGGGATTTTTGTAAATGTTAATTACGAAGTTAAAATGTTTTTTGAAAAACTCAATCTGGTGGATTCAATAAGGTGTCCTAAAAATTTTACATTTTTCGACTTTCTCCAAAACTGATATAGAAGGTTCTTGAGGGTGTAAATATGAATTTAATAGTATTTTTTCTGGATTCAATATGGCGAACGCAATATTGCTGACTAAAAATTTTACATTTTTCGATTTTGTTCAAATGTGGAACTGAATCGTTTTTGAGGATGTAAATAGCGAATATAAAATTATTTTAAGAAAATCTAATATGTCAGATGCAACATGGCCGTTTAAAAATTTTAAATTTCTGGATTTCATCTAAAATTGGTACTAGGGGGCTTTGAAGGGTTTAGATTTAGATTAGATTAAGACGTTAAAATTATTTTTTTGTAGTTCAATATAGCGAATCCAATATGGTGGGTTGAAAATTTTACCTTATTCGCATTTTTTCAGATTTGGTATGACGAATATAAAGTTAATTTTTTATAACTATTAGGTTGATAAGATACAATATGAGGGACTAAAAATTTTACATTTTCCGGTTTCATCTAAAATTGATATTGTGGGGTTCTTGGGGCGTATACAAACTTAATATGCAATAAAAATATATCGGGCTAAGAAATTTACGTCCCAGATTCATTAAATATCGATACTGGAAGGTTTTAGGGCCTATATTACCAATCTAAAATTAATTTGAAATTTAAGATAGTGGATTTAATATGCCATACTAAATATTTGTTTGACACAATTTCTTTGGTATTTGGAGAACTCTAAGAATCAGAGAATTTTTAGTGGTTCATTTTAGGGTGATTTAAAATTATGGATAAAATGGTTACTTTTTTGCCACGTTGGAGTCATTGTGAGGTACATGAATCTCGATTAGCACTTAGTTCAAATAATTTATGAATATCATAATGAATTCAAAACTAAAAATCGAAAAATAAAATTTTTGAAAAAAAATTGAACCGACTTCTAAAAGTGCGCTAAAAAGTGAAAAATAAATAGAAATTTTTATATGAAATTGAAATTTTTGAAGTCGACGCCAAATTATTTCTAAATGAAATAAATAACTATTAATAGATACAAATTATGGTTAGAAAGCAATTACAAATAAAGTATTTTTAATCTGTTTATGCGAATCACAGTTTGTTAGGTATTAGTTTGGTGCCGACTTCAAAAATTTCAATTTCATATAAAGCTTTTTTCACTTTTTAGCGCACTTTTAGAAGTCGGTTAAATTTTTTTATAAAAATTTTATTATTAATAACATTCTGTATATATATATATATATATGTATATATATATTGTGCAAATAAGTGCTTCGACTCAGTTTTGGTTGAGACCAAAAGAGAAGAAATTAGACACAGAAAGTATAAAAGATGCATTTTAATGGTTAATATACCAGTAGATTTAGTATAGAATAGGGTAAAAGTAGGTTTAGGTATAGCATAAGATGTATTGTTAAAAATATTAGAGTAAATAAACATTTAAAGTCTTGAAAAAAGACAATAAAACCCAAAATTCTTGGATAAGAAAAAGAATTGAGAATTGTTATATTTTTAAAAAATAATATATTTTTTCTCAAAAAAACTAAAGTTCATAGAAAAACTATATAAAAGGTATTGTATTAGTTAGAGTAAGGTTCAGGATAAACAAATATATAGATTAAAATGAATAAAAAGAATGTGGATGCTTGTAAAAAAGCTAATAATGAAGTGTAATATATCTTCGATTGTCCCATTAAAACAATCACTCGCAAGACACAAAAGTGCGTTGAAGGGGCAAATCTAGTGCAAAATTCAGAGAAAATAACCATGAATAGTGATAAATAAACACTAATGTATAAAATATTAGAAAAATGCTTTTGTTTTAGGGGTTATTGAATAAATTATGTACAAATTTAAATCAGTTTTTATAAAAAAGCATAGAATGTAAAATAATTTTAATTAGTTTGTAAGGTAAATTTAAGCTCAGTTTAAGAAATATTGGCACAAACATATTAAGAACATTTTGCTGAATAAAATTGTAATAACATTAAAGCAGCAATAAACGTTTTAGAGTCTTTATGAACAAAATTTGATAAAAATTTTCATAAATTATAAAGTGCAAAGTGTTTATTTTTATCAATTTTAATATATAAATAATGTGCCAAGGTAGCTTATATATATATATATATATATATATATATATATATATATATATATGTTATATCGTAGATTTTCACGGATGGTAGAATGAATGGTTGAGAACTGATCTCAGCGAGTAACGAGACGAACCGCACTTGAAAATGCCAAATGAGATTTTGGCGAAACGTCGTGAAAACGATTTTTTGAACGAACGGATTGAAACCCGGAATAACCAAACCATTAATATATATATATATATATATATATATATATATATATATATATATATATATATATATATATGTAGATTTAGTTTAATAAGTTACCATTGTTCCCCTTTAAGCCATTAAGGAAATAATTTATTTCTTGTTTACTCTGGTTCTATCTATATATGAGTTTTGTCAGTAAAATACACAGAAAACATCTTTTTATGGAGCGTATAAGCTAAATCGGCTGTAAATAACCGTCACGTCTCTGATTTATCTTAAATTTAGAGGATCAAAAAAATACCAAAAGACAAGAAAAATTTGATCTCTTGTAGTGCATTTTTGAAAATAAACAGTACAATCAATGAGTGTTTGTTTTCAAATATATCTTTAGCAAAACGGGGAAAAATTCCAAAAAACATCTCATATATTTTTTAAGAAGCTGCCGTTCAAATAAAGTTTATTTTAAATTTGAGTCTTGAAAATAAACAAAAAAAAATTTTATAAACAATTTGATAAAAAATTTTATCAATTCAACTTTTCGGAACATTCAAAAATTGCAAAAGTTATGAATTTTTTGTAAACATAAACCGCACGATCTGATTGATGCCTTTTTGTAACTGATCCTTCGAGACATGGAAATAACATGCCACAAACAATTTTGGCCTTATAACTATCGGCTAACTATACAACCAAAAAGTATTTTATTTTAGGCTTTACATATTTTAGATCTCTATGTTTTATTCATGATTAAACAGTTCAAAACCGATTAAGTATATGTGTTGAAACTCATGTAATGCTCAACCTTCAATGACTTTCATAAACTTACCTATTGTTACAAAAAAAGTGTTTATGTAAATAAATAAATTGTAAGTCATTTTGTACGCGATGTCAGTCATACGAAATACCTATTTACTTTATGAGTTGAAAAACATCTCATCTAAAAACTATTTATTTTATCATTATGGAATATCAACTGAGTAGTTTTTTTGGTATAAATAATGAATATTGACATTACTTTAGTTAGTAGTATCGAACTGATAGACTTGATCAGTTCTTCAAGTGATACGATTACATAGAACTGGTATTTATAAATGCAAATAACATTTGAGAATTACGTGGAACCCAACGCATATCGACTCTATAAATTCGAATCAAATCTGAAACATAACGATTAAATGCATCTGTTTTGGTCCCTACATAAAATCTCAATTCCGAGACTTGTAGACAGGATCACAACCTGAGGACATGTTCGATGCTATACTGTAAAATACCGACAGTCAAGTAACATCTATGCATATTCCGAAGTAGTGAGAAGCTTAAAAATTAACTAATATATAAAAAAAAAACCTTTATGGGCGTAGAATTAGTTCCATAAGTTGCCGTTTGTTCCTTCAGAGCGTTAAAGGAAACGACAAAGAGTTTATTTAATGCAAATTCCTCTCCTGGTTACAGCTTCACTGACCCTTGTACGATAAATCATATTATTGTGGACATTATAAATAAGTTATAACAATAATGTTAGTAGTGAACATTACCCGATTCGCTCTATCCCCCCACTCCTTGACCCAGACATTGCTCCCTCCTACGTCAAGAGTAGTTATTCCGGCGGTATAGACCTGGCCCCTTTTTTTGAGCCCCATTTTCTAGTGCTCCACCCGAGTACCCCATAGGGCTCCGCTAAAGTTCCGTCCGGGATCCTTATTTTTCAGAGCCCCGTCCGGGTTCCCATTTTCTAGTACTTCACCCGGGTACCCCATAGGGCTTCGTCGTTAAAGTTCCGTCCGGGGACCCCATTTTTTAGAGCTCCTTCCGAAGTCTCCCTTTTCTAAGCTTCATCTGGGTACCCTATAGGACTCCTATAAAGTTCCATCCAAGGGCCCCATTTTCTAGAGCTCTACCCACGTGCCCCATAGGACTCAGTTCAATTTCCGACCGAGGGCTGCATTTTCTAAGTCTCCACTAGCGGATCCCATTCAAGCTCCGGCTAAAGGCCAAATTTTTCCCTGAACCCCCACCCAAGGGCCCCATTTGGGCGTTGGCTTTCGCATTTACATCAGCTGTCAATTGTTATATACATCAGCTATCATTTACATTAGGCTTTAACCCCACTTTTTATTAGGCCCTATTTAATAGAGCGAAAATACGCTTTTCAGTAAAAAATAATCTATTAGAATTTGAACAAATATTTCATTCGATTTAAAGACTTGTAGACAATCTGACAAGGAAATTCTGTAAATAGAGAACTTACTGTGGACCGTGGTGATGCAAACACGCCATTTTACAATTTCATTTTAACAAGTTTGTAGCTAATTGAATAGGTGATGATAGGAATACTATATTTCCCTTATTTTATATGTCCTATTTTTAGGATTAAGCCCCCGGAGTCCCATTTTCTAGTTGTTATCTGTCATACGTCAGCTGTCATGTCAAATAATGATCGCGCGTTAAAGTTTAGAGAGGACACCATTTGATATATATTTTTTTACTTTAAAAAGGTAAAATTTGGAAAAAAGAGTTGATACGAAGCTACGAGACATATGAATTTTATGTAATAAAAAGTGGAGTCATACGATATGCCCCTTAGAACGCGCGGGGAAAATAAAACAAATATATACTTCATTTTTATTTCATCAAACATTATTTTTTACTGTAATATAAAGAGTGAATAATAAACAAATATTTAGCTGGTAAATCAACAATGTGAATTTATATTTAGGGCCCCCTATGGCAAGCAATTTCGAGTTATAACCTTTTTTTTTGACATATATAATAGGTAAATCTAAATTACTTTAATAATAATTGAAAACATAATATTTTAATTTATTTTTTCAATTTATACAAACATATCCTTAATCATTGATATATATTGTCACATATTTAGATTTTCTTCCAGGGTATAGAATGTTTAGGATTGGAGGAGGAGGACCATCCACAAACCAAATAGTTTCTTGAATCGATTTTCACATCATCTGGAAGGTCTTTGTCAGCATAAGGTATGGTATATCTAAAAAAAATAAACAATTTTTAGCAAAAATAATTAAGTTGGATTTCCTTTAACCATAGGTGCCTCGTTTTATTTAATGTGATAAAAAGTTAATAAAATATCGAAAAAAGTAAAAAGTGCTTAAGAGGAAACTGATTATTTAAAATGCTAACATAATCGTGAGAGTTATTAAAGAGATAAAAACTAATCTAGGCATGAGTTTTTGTTTATGTCTCTTTTAATTCAATATAATAAAAAAATTCAAGTTATGTATAAGCAAGGTTTTGAGCATAGGTATATATAAAATATGAAACAAACTATTTAACAGTGTACAGCAAAACCACAAGTTTCATTTATCATGATGAGCTAATGGTTCAACGAATCGATAATAGCCTAACTAACTCACTGATATGCTTTTCTCTAATTTTCCGAGAAATATGAAAGTGTTTTTTATTTTGCTATTTTAAATACATAATTTCCTATTTTTTACAAATTTTAAACGCTTTTGAATTGTCATAATTATGTTTTAGATGTGACATCTTATATCAATATTAAAAACACTTTAGTGTAAGAAATTAAATATTTGACTTTGTTACTACTCAAAATTCACCAAAAGTTGTATAAATAAAATGAAAATATTAGAAAGGTTTCTTACTGCATCGGAAAAGACATAAAATTATTAAAAAAAAACTATAATAATGGGTTAAGTATTAAAAATGTGTAATTTGAAAAATTAAAAGCTCAAGTGATGCCTTGTGTAGATTTTTATCCAAAAATAGGGTGTTTTCAGGAGGGAAATTAATCACAGACTAAGTAATATGGACAATAAATTAAAGGTTCAAGTATATAATGTATAGATTTTTTGTATAAAAATAGGGCATTTTCTGTAGAATACTTTAAATCGTGGATCATAATTTCGTTTAGATATGAGTTTAAATATTAAAATTAAAACCACTGTGATGTAAGAAATTAAATATTTTGCCTTTTGTTGACTTCTCAAAAATTCATCAAAAGCTGTACAAAATAATATGAAAAATAATGTCAAAGAGGTTTCCTACTGCATTGGAAAAGACACAAAATTACAAAAAAATGCTATAACAAGTGGTTAAATCAACTGTTAGAAATGTCTAATTTGAAAAATTACAGGTCCAAGTTGCGTCTAGTGGAGATTTTTGTATAAAATAGAGCGTTTTTAGAAGAGAAATTACACATTGACTAATTGATATGGGCAATAAATTAAAAGGTACAAGTGTATTTCCTGATTTTTAATATAAAAATAGGGTATGTTCTGTTAGATATTTACAAGAAGGGTTATTTTGACATGTTAAAATTATAATTTGAAAATTAAAGACTCCTGAAGTGTCGAATTTTTTATACAAAATATGGTATTTTCTGTAGAGAAATTGTGCCCTAAGTGATGTTGACAATAAACTAAAAGGCCAAATGTATTCTATATAAATTTTTTATATAAAAATAGGGTATGTTCTGTAGAATACTTAAAAAAAAGAGTTATTTCGTTCTGTTAAAAATGTATAATTTGAAAATTAAAGACCCATGAGATATCTTTTATGGATTTTTTATACAAAATATGGCGTTTTCTGGAGAGAAATTGTACCCTAAGCGATATGGACAATAAATTAAAAGTCCAAATGTATCTTGCATAAATTTTTTATATAAAGATAGGATATGTTCTGTAGGATACCTACAAAAAGGGTTATCCAAATGTATCTTGTATAGATTTTTTATATAAAGATAGGATATGTTCTGTAGGATACCTACATAAACGAAACAATTGATATGTTAAAATGTATAATTTGAAATTAAACACCGCTGAAATGTCTCTTATGGATTTTTTATACAAAATATGGTGTTTTCTGGAAAGAAATTGTACTCTAAGTGATATAGACAATAAATTAAAAGTCCATATGTATCTTGTCTAATTTTTTATATAAAAATGGGGTATGTTCTGTAGGATACTTACAAAAAGGGTTATTTTGATATGTTAAAATATATAATTTGAAAATTAAAAACCCCTGAAGTGCCCCTTACGAGTTTTTTTTATTCAAAATATGTTGTTTTCTGTAGAGAAATTGTACCCTAAGTGATGTTGACAATAAACTAAGAGTCCAAATGTATCCTATATAGATTTTTTATATAAAAATAGGGTATGTTCTGTAGAATACTTAAAAAAAGAGTTATTTCGTTCTGTTAAAAATATATAATTTGAAAATTAAAGACCCATGAGATGTCTTTTATGGATTTTTTATACAAAATATGATATATCTCGAAATAAATTATACATTAAGGTCCAAGTGTATCTTGTGTAGATTTTTTATATAAAAATAGGGTATATACTGTAGAATACTTACATAAAAGGATATATGTTCTACAACAAATTCTCATAAAGTTCCAGAAGGCCAACACAGTCCCAAGTAGCATATATTTCAGTATTCTTTTCAGTTCTATTATGTATCTCTTCTGGACGTATTACGTTTACCTACAAAAAAACTTTTAACACAAAATATCAGTTAACTATTAAATATATAGTTATCACAATGAGTTGATGGTTTAATAAATCGATAATAGTCATAACTTACTCACGGATATCTTTTTCTCTTTTTTCCCTAATAGAGAGGTGTAAGCCATGTTTCAACGTTAATACTTTAGTTGCTGTTGTTGTCGAAACTGCTGCCACAATAGAAATATTCACGTATTTAGATTTTACCTAAAATTGGAAAAGTTACAATATTTTTCTTCAAATTAACAAAAAAACCATACCACTAAAATTGTTACTTACAAAAAGGGTTATTTCGTTCTATTAAAAATGTATAATTTGAAAATTAAAGACACGTGAGATGTCTTTTATGGATTTTTTATAAAAAATATGGTATGTCTCGAAAGAAATTATACACCAAGTAATATGGGCAATAAATTAAAGGTCCAAGTGTATCTTGTGTAGATTTTTTATATAAAAATAGGGTATATTCTGTAGAATACTTACATAAAAAGGATATTTGTTCTACAATAAATCCTCATACAATTCCAGAAGGACCACACAGTCCCAAGTAGCATATATTTCATTATACTTTTCAGTTCTATATGTATCTCTTCTGGACGTATTACGATTACCTACAAAAAAATTTTAACACAAAATTTCAGTTAATTATTAAATATAGAGTTATCGAAATGAGTTGATGGTTTAATAAATCGATAATAGTCATAACTCACTCACAGATATGTTCTTCTCTTTTTTCCATAACAGAGAGGTGTAAGCCATGTTTCAACGTTAATACATTAGTTACTGTTGTAGCCGAAACTGCTGTCACAATAGAAGTATTCAGGTATTTAGATTTTACCTAAAATTGGAAAAGTTACAATGTTTTTCTTTAAATTAACAAAAAAAAATACCACTAAAATTGTTACTTTTCATTAAATTAAAAATGAAACTTCTTGTTTTAAAATTGATATTTGCATCAAAGAAAAATTTATATCATATTAATAAGTTTTCCACTATACAGTACTGATAAGCAATTTAAAAACTGACCTTCATTGGTTTGCTGCGGGCATTGTTGTGATGAAAGCAAATATCTTTGACTAAATTCAAGCTTATTCTAAAAGGTTCGAGTTAGTAAAAAATTAAATAGCAATAAGGTGTATAATTTTTAAATAACAAATAAAAAGCTAATTTATATACATTAGGGTAAAATTTACGCAGTTGATAATTAGTTGTCCTATTACTTTTTATGGTTTATTGGTAAATAGGCTGTCATTCTTGACATCCTCGTCGTCCCACCACCACAAATAAACGTAACAAATGTCTGCATATTTGATTTTTCTCTCTCAAAATTGACTTCAGATATTTTTATTCTTGCCCATCTGCTTCTATATGCTGTTTATTTCACATCGGGAGTATTCGTTACATGCCAAATTCTTTCTTGAATGTATTTCTGGCCCATATGTAAACCATTTCCGTTATAAAGTACGGCATATCTAAAAAATTAACTTTTTCAAAATTTTTTATTAAGAGGAGAAAGTAAAGCTAGAAGAAGAACACCCTTTTGCAAAAATTAAGAAAATCATTATTTCTGTTTTAAATATTTCCCAGCCCTCATTTTTACAAAGTAGTTCTGCTTTTTTATACCTCTACATAGACCAAAAATTTGCTTATATGTCTCAAATACTATTAAAAAGTAATTTTTGAAATTCACTCATCGAAAAATTTTCTAAGCTGACATTTTAAGATAAAAAAGTAACCAAAGCTACCTATTAAATTTTTCTTAAGTATTTTATCAGAAAAACACTAAAATGTACCTGACATAAAAAAAAAATCAATGACGTAATTGGAAAAAATATTTCATTTTCGACAAAAAAAATAATCCAAAAACTTATCTGTCTAAATTTTAAGCATTATTTCGAATAGGAACTAATTAAAATGCTCTCTAAACATGAATAAATCATCCACCATTCGTTGAAATTACAAAATAGAAAAAAATAAATCCGCCATTTTTAGACGCCGTTGTCTGCAAGCTATACTTTGCACCAATCAGATATTTACTACAAAAATTACTATTTAACTACGTAAATTGAAAATATACTGCTTTTTTCTTACAGAAAATAATTAAAAATGCACGCTAAACATATAGAAATCAATTAATATTCGATCAAATTGTAAAATAAAAGAAAATAAATCCCAGAGCTCTGTTATCGGCATCCATTGAGCGTGCCAGCCATGTAAGCCATTGCAGACATAAAGTACAATCTAAAAATTTTCTGGGTTCCTCATTGTCAGATTTGATTAATTTACAGAAACTATATCTTAATACCTTACTAACGCAGCAATCACGCTATAAAAAAATGCAGTAACGCTAACGGTTTAATTTCCTATTACCGATCTTTAAGATATCATCTTGTTAGATTTTATGAATAAAAATAAAACGGTTTTTTATAAGACCATTCGCCGTGGAATTATATCAAAATTTATCTTAAAACTTACCTCTTTCAATTTTCTTAAGGGTTTAATCGAACAAAAACTGATTAAAAATGCACTCAACATATAAAATTCAATTAAAAATTCACTTTACACGCTTAAAATTTGTAATAAAAAGAATATTATCGGCCATTATGGTTGCGGTACGAATATTGACATAATACTGACACACTTTTTAAAAGCAGTTCTACCTGCGGATCGATAAAAAGATCGGGTCTGTTACCTGCCTTCACATGGAAAGTTCCATGAATTACATACAGTTCCGATCGCCCTTTCCAGTACTGGAAACCATACTTTCAAACCTTTTTTAAATTCGAATTGTGTCTGCTTCTATTTTTTCAACAAAATAACATTGTAGAAATCCTAAGTAGACTACAATTTATTTTAGATTGCTAATTTAAAGGTGAAACACAATAAACAAGCATGTAAAATGTGTGTCTTTGGGTAAAATAGGTGTAAATTACAGTTTTTAGAGAGTACGACTAGTAATAATATTTATTTAAATTATAAAATCAGATGTTGTTGTAATGAAATGTAACGAAAATTTTCGTTGTTCGAGCTGTATTACTTTTTAATAAAAATAAAGTAATTAATACTGATTTGTTTTTATATAACAGTTCCAAAAATCGGATTGTCCATTGGGTAGTAATTCACCCCTTCCACGCCTTAAACTTTGTCACGATCTTAAAAAATATACGAGTATATGCTAATGTCTTTGAAAGCTGGCGTGATAATTCACCCCCACTCTTTAAACTTAATCCACGCCTTGAAAATATGCACGCTTCCTCGATGCCTTGAAAACTGGCGCTCGATCTAACATATGTGAAGAATATATATGACGTCATCTTACCCTGAAGTATACCATTATAAACGCCCATGCGCCGAAGAATGATTTTTATATTCACGTTGATATCATAATTTTAAAATATTTTTTTGTAGTGCATATTTTAGAAGTGATTGTTGTTACAGGTAATTTTTATTTAATACATTTTTCCACAGCCAGTATTTCAAAAATTTTTTAATAATTTGACTTTTTGTTTCTTACCAGTTGAGTTATTTTAATAAACTTCTGTGTACTTTTCAAAAATAATCTTTTATGAAGGAATTATTCCCAAAAAATACGCCCAGAATTTCCGTCACTGTATTTGAAGGAGAAAAATACCTTTTTAATATTTCCGTTTTCAAATATCATGGATTTCTTTTACAACAGCACTTTGTTCTTATAGATCCTTTTTAAAGTCTGATTCTTTAACTTTCTGTATATAAGCTAAGTTCAGAATCTTGTACTTCTCCTACAGAAACCAAGACATAAGTTAACTAATGTCAAAATAAATGCGAAGTATCTAAATTCAATGATTATTTCGCCTTTAATGCTCTAATTTCCTTGTTTTCCTGGAGAAGTTATAACAAAGGTATCGAAAATGCAAGATATTAGTTAAAATAAATCCAATAATCTTTGAGATATTTTCTTATTTCCCTAAAAAATGGATTTCGGGGAGTAAATTAATACAAACTTATGTGACATTCTGTCTATAAGCCAAGTTCAGAATCTTATACTTCTCCTAAAAAAAAACAAAGAATATAAGTTCAATACAATCCAAATAAGAACAAAAGATCTAAATTCAATGACTATTTCGCATTTGGTGCTGTAATTTATTTGCTGTTCCTAGTTAACCTATAAAAGAAGTATCCAAAATGCCGGATTTTTAAAATATTATAAAAACTAATATTCTTAGATATTTACGTATTTCCCTAAAAAGTGAACATCGGGAAGTGAATTAAGAAAAACGGCCCAGTTTCGATTTTCTGTCTATAAGCTAAGTTCAAAATCTTGTACTTCTCTTGTAAAAAAAAAAAACAAAAATTATATGTTAAATAATGTTGAAATATGAACGAAATGTCTAAATTCTGTTATTTTTCGCCTCTTGGTGCTATAATTTTTAATATATTTCGGCAGCACAACTACAAAAATCTCTGAAGGATTTAATTTTCAATTATATTTAGAATATAGAATTTTACTTTAGAGTGAATAAAATCTAAATATGAACGGAATATCTAAATTTAGTTACTATTTCGTCTTTGGGGTTATGATTTCCTTGCTTTCCTAGAGAAGTTACAACAAAAGTATTGAAAAATGCAGGATTTTTAAATATTATACAAAATAAAACTAATGATCAAAGAAATATTTTTGTATTTCCCTAAAAAACGGCATTCGAAAAGTAAATTAAAATAAACGCCACATTTTTGACTTTCTGTCGATAACCTAAATTCAGAATCTTATACTTCTATAAAAAACAAAAAATATAGATTAAATAAAGTTGAAATATGACGAAACATCTAAATTCTATGAGTTTTCGCACTTGATACTATAATTTCTAATATATTTCGGCAGCAGAACAACGAAAATCTCTGAAGGTTTTAATTTTCAATTATATTGCGAATATAGAATAGCATTTTAGAGTGCAGAAATAAAAATATTAACGAAATATCTAAATTTAGTAATTATTTCGTCTTTGATGTTCGTCTTTCGTATCAAATATGCAGAATTTTTAAAATATTATGCAAAATAAAACTAAAAATGAAAGAGATATTTTCGTATTTCCAAAAAAAAAATAAATAAATGAAATTCGGGAAATAAATTGATACAAACGACTCATTTTTGACTTTCTGTCTATAAGTTAAGCTCAGAATCTTATACTTCTCCTGCAAAAAGATAAAAATATAGGTTAAATAAGGTCGAAATAAGACCGAAATATCTAAATTCCATAATTACTATGCCTTTAGTGCTATTATTTCCTTGTTTTCCTAGAGAAGTTATAACAGAGGTATCGAAAATGCAGGATATTATTTAAAATAAATTCAATAATCTTTGAGATATTTTCGTATTTCCCTAAAAATGAAATTCCGGGAGTAAATTAATACAGACAGCCCAATTTTGAGTTTATGCCCATAACCTAAGTTCAGAATCTTGTGCTTCTACAAAATCCAAGAAATATAGGTTAAATAAGGTCGTCAATCATTGATTGAAGACATTTCGTTCCTATTTCGACCATATTTAACCTTATATTTCTTAGTTTTTTTAGAAGTTCAAGATTCTGAACTTAGGTTATGGGCATACACTCAGAATTGGGCTGTTTAATTACTTCCGGAATTTCATTTTTAGGGAAATACGAAAGTATCTCAAAGATTATTGAATTTATTTTAAATATCTTGCATTTTCGATACCTCTGTTATAACTTCTCTAGGAAAACAAGGAAATAATAGCACTAAAGGCATAGTAATTATGGAATTTAGATATTTCGGTCTTATTTCGACATTATTTAACCTATATTTTTATCTTTTCGCTGGAGAAGTATAAGATTCTAAGCTTAACTATAGACAGAAAGTCAAAAATGAGTTGTTTGTATCAATTTACTTCCCGAATTTCATTTATTTTTTTTTTGGAAATACGAAAATATCTCTTTCATTTTTAGTTTTATTTTGCATAATATTTTAAAAATTCTGCATATTTGATACAAAAGACGAACATCAAAGACGAAATAATTACTAAATTTAGATATTTCGTTAATATTTTTATTTCTGCACTTTAAAATGCTATTCTATATTCGCAATATAATTGAAAATTAAAACCTTCAGAGATTTTCCTTGTTCTGCTGCCGAAATATATTAGAAATTATAGTACCAAGGGCGAAAACTCATAGAATTTAGATGTTTCGTCATATTTCAACTTTATTTAATCTATATTTTTTGTTTTTTATAGAAGTATAGGATTCTGAACTTAGGTTATCGACAGAAAGTCAAAAATGTGGCGTTTATTTTAATTTACTTTTCGAATGCCGTTTTTTAGGGAAACACAAAAATATTTCTTTGGTCATTAGTTTTATTTTGTATAATATTTAAAAATCCTGCATTTTTCAATACTTTTGTTGTAACTCCTCTAGGAAAGCAAGGAAATCATAACCACAAAGACGAAATAGTAACTAAATTTAGATATTCCGTTCATATTTAGATTTTATTCACTCTAAAGTAAAATTCTATATTCTAAATATAATTGAAAATTAAATCCTTCAGAGATTTTTGTAGTTGTGCTGCCGAAATATATTAAAAATTATAGCACCAAGAGGCGAAAAATAACAGAATTTAGACATTTCGTTCATATTTCAACATTATTTAACATATAATTTTTGTTTTTTTTTTACAAGAGAAGTACAAGATTTTGAACTTAGCTTATAGACAGAAAATCGAAACTGGGCCGTTTTTCTTAATTCACTTCCCGATGTCCACTTTTTAGGGAAATACGTAAATATCTCTAAGAATATTAGTTTTTATAATATTTTAAAAATCCGGCATTTTGGATACTTCTTTTATAGGTTAACTAGGAACAGCAAATAAATTACAGCACCAAATGCGAAATAGTCATTGAATTTAGATCTTTCGTTCTTATTTGGATTGTATTGAACTTATATTCTTTGTTTTTTTTTAGGAGAAGTATAAGATTCTGAACTTGGCTTATAGACAGAATGTCACATAAGTTTGTATTAATTTACTCCCCGAAATCCATTTTTTAGGGAAATAAGAAAATATCTCAAAGATTATTGGATTTATTTTAACTAATATCTTGCATTTTCGATACCTTTGTTATAACTTCTCCAGGAAAACAAGGAAATTAGAGCATTAAAGGCGAAATAATCATTGAATTTAGATACTTCGCATTTATTTTGACATTAGTTAACTTATGTCTTGGTTTCTGTAGGAGAAGTACAAGATTCTGAACTTAGCTTATATACAGAAAGTTAAAGAATCAGACTTTAAAAAGGATCTATAAGAACAAAGTGCTGTTGTAAAAGAAATCCATGATATTTGAAAACGGAAATATTAAAAAGGTATTTTTCTCCTTCAAATACAGTGACGGAAATTCTGGGCGTATTTTTTGGGAATAATTCCTTCATAAAAGATTATTTTTGAAAAGTACACAGAAGTTTATTAAAATAACTCAACTGGTAAGAAACAAAAAGTCAAATTATTAAAAAATTTTTGAAATACTGGCTGTGGAAAAATGTATTAAATAAAAATTACCTGTAACAACAATCACTTCTAAAATATGCACTACAAAAAAATATTTTAAAATTATGATATCAACGTGAATATAAAAATCATTCTTCGGCGCATGGGCGTTTATAATGGTATACTTCAGGGT
The DNA here is from genome assembly GCA_034092305.1 of Diaprepes abbreviatus. Lineage (NCBI taxonomy): Eukaryota > Metazoa > Arthropoda > Insecta > Coleoptera > Curculionidae > Diaprepes > Diaprepes abbreviatus. The sequence continues at coordinate 3,998,801 of JASJET010000187.1, forward strand.
AAAATGACGTCATATATATTCTTCACATATGTTAGGTCGAGCGCCAGTTTTCAAGGTATCGAGGAAGCGTTCATATTTTCAAGGCGTGGATTAAGTTTAAAGAGTGGGGGTGAATTATCACGCCAGCTTTCAAAGACATTAGCATATACTCGTATATTTTTTAAGATCGTGACAAAGTTTAAGGCGTGGAAGGGGTGAATTACTACCCAATGGACAATCCGATTTTTGGAACTGTTATATAAAAACAAATCAGTATTAATTACATTATTTTTATTAAAAAGTAATACAGCTCGAACAACGAAAATTTTCGTTACATTTCATTACAGCAACATCTGATTTTATAATTTAAATAAATATTATTACTAGTCGTACTCTCTAAAAACTGTAATTTACACCTATTTTACGCAAAGACACACATTTTACATGCTTGTTTATTGTGTTTCACCTTTAACTTAGCAATCTAAAATAAATTGTAGTCTACTTAGGATTTCCACAATGTTATTTTGTTGAAAAAATAGAAGCAGGCACAATTCGAATTTAAAAAAGGTTTGAAAGTATGGTTTCCAGTACTGAAAAGAGCGATCGGAACTGTATGTAATTCATGGAACTTTCGATGTGAAGGCAGGTAGCAGACCCGATCTCTTTATCGATCCGCAGGTAGAACTGCTTTTGAAAAGTGTGTCAGTATTATGTCAATATTCGTACCGCAACCATAATGGCCGATAATATTCTTTTTATTACAAATTTTAAGCGTGTAAAGTGAATTTTTAATTGAATTTTATATGTTGAGTGCATTTTTAATCAGTTTTTGTTCGATTAAACCCTTAGGAAAATTGAAAGAGGTAAGTTTTAAGATACATTTTGATATAATTCCACGGCGAATGGTCTTTTAAAAAACCGTTTTATTTTTATTCATAAAATCTAACAAGATGATATCTTAAAGATCGGTAATAGGAAATTAAACCGTTAGCGTTATTGCATTTTTTTATAGCGTGATTGCTGCGTTAGTGTATTAAGATATAGTTTCTGTAAATTATTCAAATCTGACAATGAGGAATCCAGAAAATTTTTAGATTGTACTTTATGTCTGCAATGGCTTACATGGCTGGCACGCTCAATGGATGCCGGTAACAGAGCTCTGGGATTTATTTTCTTTTATTTTACAATTTGATCGAATATTAATTGATTTCTATATGTTTAGCGTGCATTTTTAATTATTTTCTGTTAGAAAAAAGCAGTATATTTTCAATTTACGTAGTTAAATAGTAATTTTTGTAGTAAATATCTGATTGGTGCAAAGTATAGCTTGCACGACAACGGCGTCTAAAAATGGCGGATTTATTTTTTTCTATTTTGTAGTTTCAACGAATGGTGGATGATTTATTCATGTTTAGAGAGCATTTTAATTAGTTCCTATTCGAAATAATGCTTAAAATTTAGACAGATAAGTTTTTGGATTATTTTTTTTTGTCGAAAATGAAATATTTTTTCCAATTACGTCATTGATTTTTTTTTATGTCAGGTACATTTTAGTGTTTTTCTGATAAAATATTTAAGAAAAATTTAATAGGTAGCTTTGGTTACATTTTTATCTTAAAATGTCAGCTTAGAAAATTTTTCGATGAGTGAATTTCAAAAATTACTTTTTAATAGTATTTGAGACATATAAGCAAATTTTTGGTCTATGTAGAGGTATAAAAAAGCAGAAATACTTTGTAAAAATGAGGGCTGGGAAATATTTAAAACAGAAATAATGATTTTCTTAATTTTTGCAAAAGGGTGTTCTTCTTCTAGCTTTACTTTTTCCTCTTAATAAAAAATTTTGAAAAAGTTAATTTTTTAGATATGCCGTACTTTATATCGGAAATGGTTTACATATGGGCCAGAAATACATTCAAGAAAGAATTTGGCATGTAATGAATACTCCCGATGTGAAATAAACAGCATATAGAAGCAGATAGACAAGAATAAAAATATCTGAAGTCAATTTTGAGAGAGAAAAATCAAATATGCAGACATTTGTTTCGTTTATTTGTGGTGGTGGGACGACGAGGATGTCAAGAATGACAGCCTATTTACTAATAAACCATAAAAAGTAATAGGACAACTAATTATCAACTGCGTAAATTTTACCCTAATGTATATAAATTAGCTTTTTATTTGTTATTTAAAAATTATACACCTTATTGCTATTTAATTTTTTACTAACTCGAACTTTTTAGAATAAGCTTGAATTTAGTCAAACATATTTGCATTTATCACAACAATGCCCGCAGCATACCAATGAAGGTCAGTTTTTAAATTGCTTATCAGTACTGTATAGTGGAAAACTTATTAATATGATATAAATTTTTCTTTGATGCAAATATCAATTTTAAAACAAGAAGTTTCATTTTTAATTTAATGAAAAGTAACAATTTTAGTGGTATTTTTTTTTTGTTAATTTAAAGAAAAACATTGTAACTTTTCCAATTTTAGGTAAAATCTAAATACCTGAATACTTCTATTGTGGCAGCAGTTTCGGCTACAACAGTAACTAATGTATTAACGTTGAAACATGGCTTACACCTCTCTGTTATGGAAAAAAGAGAAGAACATATCTGTGAGTGAGTTATGACTATTATCGATTTATTAAACCATCAACTCATTTTGATAACCCTATATTTAATAATTAACTGAAATTTTGTGTTAAAAATTTTTTGTAGGTAATCGTAATACGTCCAGAAGAGATACATAGAGAACTAAAAAGTATAATGAAATATATGCTACTTGGGACTGTGTGGCCCTTCTGGAATTGTATGAGGATTTATTGTAGAACAAATATCCTTTTTATGTAAGTATTCTACAGAATATACCCTATTTTTATATAAAAAATCTACACAAGAGACACTTGGACCTTTAATTTATTGCCCGTATTACTTGGTGTATAATTTCTTTCGAGACATACCATATTTTTTATAAAAAATCCATAAAAGACATCTCACGTGTCTTTAATTTTCAAATTATACATTTTTAATAGAACGAAATAACCCTTTTTGTAAGTAACAATTTTAGTGGTACGGTTTTTTTGTTAATTTGAAGAAAAATATTGTAACTTTTCCAATTTTAGGTAAAATCTAAATACGTGAATACTTCTATTGTGGCAGCAGTTTCGACAACAACAGCAACTAAAGTATTAACATTGAAACATGGCTTACACCTCTCTATTAGGGAAAAAAGAGAAAAAGATATCTGTGAGTAAGTTATGACTATTATCGATTTATTAAACCATTAGCTCATTGTGATAACTATATATTTAATAGTTAACTGATATTTTGTGTTAAAAATTTTTTGTAGGTAAACATAATACGTCCAGAAGAGATACATAATAGAACTGAAAAGAATATTGAAATATATGCTACTTGGGACTGTGTTGGCCTTCTGGAACTTTATGAGAATTTGTTGTAGAACATATATCCTTTTATGTAAGTATTCTACAGTATATACCCTATTTTTATATAAAAAATCTACACAAGATACACTTGGACCTTTAATTTATTGTCCATATTACTTAATGTATAATTTATTTCGAGACATATCATATTTTGTATAAAAAATCCATAAAAGACATCTCATGGGCCTTTAATTTTCAAATTATATATTTTTAACAGAACGAAATAACTCTTTTTTTAAGTATTCTACAGAACATACCCTATTTTTATATAAAAAATCTATATAGGATACATTTGGACTCTTAGTTTATTGTCAACATCACTTAGGGTACAATTTCTCTACAGAAAACAACATATTTTGAATAAAAAAACTCGTAAGAGGCACTTCAGGGGTTTTTAATTTTCAAATTATATATTTTAACATATCAAAATAACCCTTTTTGTAAGTATCCTACAGAACATACCCCATTTTTACATAAAAAATTAGACAAGATACATATGGACTTTTAATTTATTGTCCATATCACTTAGAGTACAATTTCTTTCCAGAAAACACCATATTTTGTATAAAAAATCCATAAGAGACATTTCAGCGGTCTTTAATTTCAAATTATACATTTTAACATATCAATTGTTTCGTTTATGTAGGTATCCTACAGAACATATCCCATCTTTATATAAAAAATCTATACAAGATACATTTGGACTTTTAATTTATTGTCCATATCGCTTAGGGTACAATTTCTCTCCAGAAAACGCCATATTTTGTATAAAAAATCCATAAAAGACATCTCGTGGGTCTTTAATTTTCAAATTATACATTTTTAACAGAACGAAATAACTCTTTTTTTTTAAGTATTCTACAGAACATACCCTATATATAATGGAAATAAATATCTTCTAATTTCTAACCCGTGTTTACCCCGTTTATATGGGTTACCAAAAATTCATAAGCAAGGAGTACCAATTCGACCTGTTGTAAGTTTTACTAATACTCCCGTTTCGAGACTGTCTTCTTTTTTGAATGCAATCCTGATTAGACTTATCAAGGATAAGCCTCAAGAACTCCACAGATTTGGTCAAAAGATTGAACTCTGTAACCATGCCAGACGACTCTTTGCTTGTTCCTTCGATGTATGCAATCTGTTTACGTCGATTCCGAGGATGGAAACTCTTCCGATTATATCAAATCTATTGACAGCGAACAACATCTCTAGTGATGACCAACTTAGTATAATGACCCTTCTTAAGTTCTGTTCTCAGGACTTTTTTGCTTTCAATAACAAATATTACGAACAACCCTCGGGATTGGCAATGGGGAATCCTCTATCTCCTCTTTTAGCGGACCTCTTCCTGGACAACTTAGAAAATGCACTAATTCCGAGATTGATTTCCGAGAACAAGATAATTAACTGGCTTCGTTATGTGGATGACTGTTTTACAATTAGTCTGGGCAATGAACAGCGGGCTATTGATGTCCTAAATAGTCTTAATTCTCTGCATCCTGTTCTAAAATTTACCTTAGAAATAGAAATCGAAAACAAACTTAATTTCTTAGATCTAACTATCAAAAAAACCAATAATTCTCTCAGTTTCAAAATCTTTCGAAAACCCACCCAAACAGACCACATAATTCCTTCTAATTCTAACCACCCCTTACAACATAAAATGTCCTCAATAAACTGCTATGTTAATAGATTGCTCAACATTCCCATGTCAGCGAAGGATTACAACAATGAGGTCAATATTCTTAAGTAGATTGCCGTAAACAATGGGCATGAGCATACAGTCATCGACAAATATATAGAAAAAATTAAAAGCAGGAAAGAATCCCAAGAGGCTTACAGCTCGACTCCTTACAATGAAAGTCAACAAGGAAAATTTTCCTCACTCTCGTACTTAGGTCACTTCTCTAATAAAATAGCACGGACTCTAATAAACCACATTCAAAATGTGAAGATTTCATTTAAGAGTGTAAATCAACTCAGTTCCCATCTGGTCAATAACAAACAATTGATATCTCATATTCAAAAAAGTGGGGTCTATCAACTTTCTTGCCCAGAATGTCCTTCAACGTATATAGGGAAAACTATTAGACCATTAGCAGTCCGAATTAGAGAACATATTAAAAAACCTCAGGCCTCTGTGTTTGGTCACCATATTAGTTTTACCACAGTTTCTCTCCTACTCATAATAGTAAAATCTTATACCACTCCAGGGGTAATAACTCTAAAACCTTGGATTACAGAGAGGATCTTGAAATATACAAGGAGATAAAGAGAAACCCCGATCATTGCCTCCATGTAAGAATGAACAACGTAAATGACCGCAACCCCATTTTCAAACTTTTTTCTTAAATCATTAAACAATTTAAATGTCTGGGAGCTGTGATTGCGTGGGGTGCAATCTTATAATAATTTTGATCATCTTTTTCAGTTTCAGACACTTCATTCTAAATATATTAATAGTTAATACATTTCAACAAATTTTAACTACGCCTATGTTCGTGTAATTTGTTGCTTTTTTACAAAAATGGAAATTATTTCACGCCACTGAACCCAAGTGTTCGAAATAGATCACAGAATGGCCGATAACAGTAACGCTATAGATTAATAAACTTTTAATACCCTTTCTTTCTGCCCTTTTTCCCTTTTTTGCTCTTTTTGCTCATTGTCAATGAATTATTGATTTTAAATTCAATTGACAAGAAATTCAAAAATGAAAACTCATACAGAAAATTTCTACTCAGGTTTTCACATACTTGTGTGTAGTTTCAATTTTTGGAAAGTTTTATTGCTGTATTATGCTATGACTGTGTGTGGCATAACCTCACCCTTTTGGGTTATTATTAAGAAAGTTTTATTGTTTTAATGTCAATGTGCACAGTGTATTGAATGTTCTAGTTTTAGTTTTGATTTTAAATGTTTCTGGAGGTTTTTTTAATTGTATAAATCTTGTTCTGTGTGGAGGCTGCGCTCGCGACTTTCCTCAAACTGGCAGGGTTGAAGTGTGCCCTTTGACGAGTGAGTGTGGTTGGTGAGTACTGAGTAAACTTATTTGCTAACCATATTCTCTTGTTTCTAGGGTCTGAGCCCTGAGGATGGTCCGATAGAGAGACCGAAAGCGCTTGGCCGATTGTAATAATTTCTAATATACACTGAAATACAAAATCCGTCAATTTCTTGATTTCTTCGGTGTACAACCTGTTATTAACTTATTTTAGTTTATTGTCAACATCACTTAGGGTACAATTTCTCTCCAGAAAACACCATATTTTGTATAAAAAATTCGACACTTCAGGAGTCTTTAATTTTCAAATTATACATTTTAACATGTCAAAATAACCCTTCTTGTAAGTATCTAACAGAACATACCCTATTTTTATATTAAAAATCAAAAAATACACTTGGACCTTTTAATTTATTGCCCATATCAATTAGTCAATGTGTAATTTCTCTTCTAAAAACGCTCTATTTTGTATAAAATTCTCCACAAGACGCAACTTGGACCTGTAATTTTTCAAATTAGACATTTCTAACAGTTGATTTAATCACTTGTTATAGCATTTTTTTTGTAATTTTATGTCTTTTCCAATGCAGTAGGAAACCTCTTTGACATTATTTTTCATATTATTTTGTACAGCTTTTGATGAATTTTTGAGAAGTCAACAAAAGGCAAAATATTTAATTTCTTACATCACAGTGGTTTTAATTTTAATATTTAAACTAATATCTAAACGAAATTATGATCCACGATTTAAAGTATTCTACAGAAAATGCCCTATTTTTATACAAAAAATCTATACATTATATACTTGAACCTTTAATTTATTGTCCATATTACTTAGTCGGTGATTAATTTCTCTCCTGAAAACACCCTATTTTTGGATAAAAATCTACACAAGGCATCACTTGAGCTTTTAATTTTTCAAATTACACATTTTTAATACTTAACCCATTATTATAGTTTTTTTTAATAATTTTATGTCTTTTCCAATGCAGTAAGAAACCTTTCTAATATTTTCATTTTATTTATACAACTTTTGGTGAATTTTGAGTAGTAACAAAGTCAAATATTTAATTTCTTACACTAAAGTGTTTTTAATATTGATATAAGATGTCATATCTAAAACATTATGACAATTTAAAAGCGTTTAAAATTTGTAAAAAATAGGAAATTATGTATTTAAAATAGCAAAATAAAAAACACTTTCATATTTCACGGAAAATTAGAGAAAAGCATATCAGTGAGTTAGTAAGGCTATTATCGATTCGTTGAACCATTAGCTCATCATGATAAATGAAACTTGTGGTTTTGCTGTACACTGTTAAATAGTTTGTTTCATATTTTATATATACCTATGCTCAAAACCTTGCTTATACATAACTTGAATTTTTTTATTATATTGAATTAAAAGAGACATAAACAAAAACTCATGCCTAGATTAGTTTTTATCTCTTTAATAACTCTCACGATTATGTTAGCATTTTAAATAATCAGTTTCCTCTTAAGCACTTTTTACTTTTTTCGATATTTTATTAACTTTTTATCACATTAAATAAAACGAGGCACCTATGGTTAAAGGAAATCCAACTTAATTATTTTTGCTAAAAATTGTTTATTTTTTTTAGATATACCATACCTTATGCTGACAAAGACCTTCCAGATGATGTGAAAATCGATTCAAGAAACTATTTGGTTTGTGGATGGTCCTCCTCCTCCAATCCTAAACATTCTATACCCAGGAATAAAATCTAAATATGTGACAATATATATCAGATTAAGGATATGTTTGTATAAATTGAAAAAATAAATTAAAATATTATGTTTTCAATTAATATTAAAGTAATTTAGATTTACCTATTATATATGTCAAAAAAAAGGTTATAACTCGAAATTGCTTGCCATAGGGGGCCCTAAATATAAATTCACATTGTTGATTTACCAGCTAAATATTTGTTTATTATTCACTCTTTATATTACAGTAAAAAATGTTTGATGAAATAAATATGAAGTATATATTTGTTTTATTTTCCCCGCGCGTTCTAAGGGGCATATCGTATGACTCCACTTTTTATTACATAAAATTCATATGTCTCGTAGCTTCGTATCAACTCTTTTTTCCAAATTTTACCTTTTTAAAGTAAAAAAATATATATCAAATGGTGTCCTCTCTAAACTTTAAAGCGCGATCATTATTTGACATGACAGCTGACGTATGACAGATAACAACTAGAAAATGGGACTCCGGGGGCTTAATCCTAAAAATAGGACATATAAAATAAGGGAAATACAGTATTCCTATCATCATCTATTCAATTAGCTACAAACTTGTTAAAATGAAATTGTAAAATGGCGTGTTTGCATCACCACGGTCCACAGTAAGTTCTATATTTACAGAATTTCCTTGTCAGATTGTCTACAAGTCTTTAAATCGAATGAAATATTTGTTCAAATTCTAATAGATTATTTTTTACTGAAAAGCGTATTTTCGCTCTATTAAATAGGGCCTAATAAAAAGTGGAATTAAAGCCTAATGTAAATGATAGCTCATGTATATAACAATTGACAGCTGATGTAAATGAGAAAGCCAACGCCCAAATGGGGCCCTTGGGTGGGGGTTCAGGGAAAAATTTGGCCTTTAGCCGGAGCTTGAATGGGATCCGCTAGTGAAGACCTAGAAAATGCGGCCCTCGGTCGGAAATTGAACTGAGTCCTATGGGGCACGTGGGTAGAGCTTTAGAAAATGGGGCCCTTGGATAGAACTTTATAGGAGTCCTATAGGGTACCCAGATGAAGCTTAGAAAAGGGGGACTTCGGAAGGAGCTCTAAAAAATGGGGTCCCCGGACGGAACTTTAACGACGAAGCCCTATGGGGTACCCGGGTGAAGTACTAGAAAATGGGAACCCGGACGGGGCTCTGAAAAATAAGGATCCCGGACGGAACTTTAGCGGAGCCCTATGGGGTACTCGGGTGGAGCACTAGAAAATGGGGCTCCCGGAAGGGGCTCAAAAAAAGGGGCCAGGTCTATACCGCCGGAATAACTACTCTTGACGTAGGAGGGAGCAATGTCAGGGTCAAGGAGTGGGGGGATAGAGCGAATCGGGTAATGTTCACTACTAATGTTATATTTTTATTATTAACTAGAGTATTCTATAAAATTTTCATAAAAAAATTGAACCGACTTCTAAAAGTGCGCTAAAAAGTGAAAAATAACTATAAATTTTTATATGAAATTGAACTTTTTTATGTCGGCGCCAAACTAATATCTGATAAAATGTGATTCGCAAAAATAAATTAAAAATACTTTATTTGTAATTGCTTTCTAACCATAATTTGTATATATTAGTAGTTATTTATTTTATTCAGAAATAATTTGGTGCCGACCTCAAAAATTTCAATTTCATATAAAAATTTATAGTTATTTTTCACTTTTTAGCGCACCTTTGAAAGTCGGTTCAATTTTTTTATAAAAATTTTATTTTTGGATTTTTAGTTTTGAATTCATTTTGATATTCATAAATTATTTGAACTAAGTACTAATCGAGATTAGTGTTCCGCAATGACTTCAAGGTGGCAAAAAAGTACCCATTTTATCCATAATTGTAAATCACCCTAAAATGAACCACTAAAAATTCTTTGATTCTTAGAGTTCTCCAAATACCAATGAAATTGTGTCAAACAAATAATTCCAAATTAATTTTAGATTGGTTATATAGGCCCCAAAACCTTCGAACATCTATATTTAAAGAATTTGAGACGTAAATTTCTTAGCCCGATATATTTTATATTGCATACTGAGTTTGTATAAGCTCCAAGAACCCTGAAATTTCAATTTTAGATAAAACCGAAAAGTGTAAAATTTTTAGTCCTTCATATTGTATCTTATGAACCTAATCGTTGCAGAAAATTAACTTTATATTCGTAATACATCACCTCCCAACCCCCTATCAAAAAAAAATTGTAACATCTAAACCTAATCTAAATCTAAACCCTTCAAAGCCCCCTATTACCAATTATAGATGAAATCCAGAAATTTATAGTTTCTAAACGGTCATATTGCATCTGACATATTAGATTTTCTTAAAATAATTTTATATTCGCTATTTACATCCTCAAAAACTATTCAGTTCCACATTTGAACAAAATCGAAAAATGTAAAATAACAGTCAGCACAAAATATTGAGTATTTTAAAAATTAATTTAGATTCGTCATGTGCGACCCCGAAAAGTCCCCCGTACCAATTTTGGAGAAAATCGGTCCAAATCGATTTTTTTGTCCGCCATATTGGATCCCCATATTGAATTTTTTAAAAATGTTTTGAATTCGTTATGTGCAACCTCGAAAACTCCCCCGTACCAATTTTGGAGAAAATCGGTCCAAATCGATTTTTTTGTCCGCCATATTGGATCCGGCATATTGAATTGTTTTTAAATGTTTTGAATTCGTTATGTGCAACCTCGAAAACTCCTCCATACCAATTTTGGAGAAAATCGGACAAAATTAATTTTTTTGTCCGCCATATTGGATCCGCCATTTTGAATTTTTTAAAAATAATTCCAGATTCGTTGGGTACAACCCCGAAAATTCCTCCGTACCAATTTTGTACTGTAAGCGCCATCTTGGATTTTACTGCACCAAATTTGATCTAAAAAAATATGGGATCACCACAGCAATTTCCTGAATTTAACGTAAAAAATTTCATTCAAATCGGTGCAGCCGTTCCGGAGTAATCGGTGTACATACATAAAAAAAAAATACATAGTCGACGAATTGAGAATCTCCTTCTTTTAGAAGTCGGCTAATAAAAAATAGCTCATTCTAGTAACAGGCTTTTAAAATTTTAATAAAATAGTAAAATATTTGAAGAAATCTTGTGCTGATCACTGAAAAATTAAAAAAAAAAAATGATCGAGTGCGTGTTGAATTGCGTTATGTTGGTCTTCCTTTGCAGTTGTTGACGATGTTACTATTTTATTACCATTTCATCGCACCTCCGCCTACGAGTTAATTGAAAGCCTACAAAGTATTTTCAGAAAAGACTGACTTTTATCCAAAAGCATGTTGAAATAAGTGAGAATAAATTATATATGTTTTTAAATTTTATTAATTAGTAAACTTAACTTAATTGTGTTGTATGTATAAAACAAATTAAGGCAGAACTTGATTTAAAAAATTTAAGGTTTGAATATAAACAGATATAAAGAATGTCGTAAGTATTAAGATAACAAACTGGGCTCAAGAATGGGGAAACATACAATTCGAGCCAAAGCAATATCATAGCAACACGGAAACAAACCAATCGAAACCCTGCTGTTTCATACAGCTGCGGATCCATGGGGGCTTCGAATTCAGAAAAATAGATCCGATATTACCTCTTATACTAGGAATGTGTATGCTGCTGGCATCTCTGCCCCCCCCCCTTGATACTTTGTTTTTGCTTGCGATCGCCCTCCTCCCCCCAAGAGCTTCGAATTTACAAAAATTGACCCGACCCTGCCTTTTACACTAGAAATGTGAATGTTACTGGCACCTCCCCCCTGTCCACAACTTGCTTTCGCTTGCCATACTGTACTTTTGTGATATCAGCGCACCCCTCCCCCCCCCCCAAAGAGAGGGTTTTATATCAAGGAACCCCATTCTTAGAATTTTATATTTCGGGTATGTGACGACTAAATAAAAAATATTATAAGACATATTTAATTGCATTTTTGAAGACTCCATACGATAAACACAAAACAACAAAATTAAGTCTTTTTGTCCATCTTATAAATAAGTAGAAGTAATAATAATTTTTTTTGCATATATTTAATAAGAGCTATTTCTTCAATTTAAGAAATTTACCCTCAGAAAATTAAGAAAAGGTCTTTAACAAGGCTAATTTGGAGACTAATATTTCGCTAATGAAGTAATTAAATGAATAATTTGTTTTCGCAATCTACGCTCAAAATCATTTATTCTGAAAAAATCACTACCATTGTAATGTAGTGTAACTAAATAATTACTGTAGTTCTATATAAAATATTAAACTACAAATATGCTATATACCTGCTATCAAAAGTATACAATTTATATTACTATCACCACACAAACTGTTTAAAATTGTCTGCGTGTTTATATTCGGAATTTTGATTACTGCTTTTCTATAACGTCCATGAATGTTCAATAATTTAAATGCACATTTAATAACTAGAGACTAAAACATTTTTAAAGCCGCAACGCAAAAAGAAAAACGAAACCATTACCCATATGTGTCATATCGTTCTTGAGATGAAATTTATTTTTAGAATAGTATACAAATTACAAAGCAAAAATCCCCGATTTAACTAAACATTTAGTAATTATTTCGATTTAGTGAAATTTAGGAAAACGAAATTTTTTTCCACAGAAAACAAAGGAAATCACTTTTCACTTTAAATTCAATATTTTGCACTAAACGATTAAAATTTTATTTCATCCGCAAATAATAGCGTTCAGATATTAAAGGTTTTAAGGATCATATTATCTCAAGTGTGTTCCCCTTTTTTAATTTTATATTAGGCATGTTTTTCCCTCCGATTTTAAGGGGATCATATTGCTTTTTTCACTGTTAGCAGGAAGTGTTGAGTAAAAGCAAAATTCAAGAAGAAAGACAGGAATTTGTAAAGGTTGTTCCCTAACTTACAGAGAAATTCACAGGCTCTTGAATAATGATGATCATCTCAAGAATGACATTCAAGTACATGGAGTTTTTTTCATTTACCCCTCCTAATCGTAATGTACCATGAATACTTTATAGTTTTCGTATTGCTGAACCAAAAAGTGAAAACAATTCCAAAAGGAAAATGCACCAATTTAGGGTTGGGGCAAAAAAGGGAACATTTTTTGAGTATGAACGATTACCGTAGATCAAAGTTTGCGAGTTTGTTTTTTGGTGTACTTGTTTAAAGCCTTAATGGAAGGTTTATGAATGAATTAGGATCAGGCTTAATAACGGTTGTTAATTGAGCAAATTTAGCACCTTGCCTAGTTACAATTCTAGAAAATTTTGAAAAACTGGATGGAGAAAATTGTTGAAATAAATGAATATAAAGATGGGCAAGAGAAAATACAAAAGGGGTAGAATTATTGACAGACAGTGGATTTTTGGTGGGATAGACCGAGAAACAAAGAGGTCCATTTTCATTTCCATTGTGGAATGGTTGAAGAAAACTCTTCAGATGTCATTCAAAATTGGATACTTCCGAAAACTATGACTGTGTCGTATTGTTCGAAGGCTTACGACTGCTTAGTGGACGAAGGCTTCCAATACCTTACCATGACGATTCACAAAATTTCTTAAATCCCGATAGTGGAGCCCAAATTCAAAACATTGAAAGGACCTCGGGTGATTTACGTGGAAATGATCCGCGATTTGGTAGGCTCGAGAACACTTCCAAGGCTATTAGCGGAACATTTGTTTCAGAAAAAATGTTTCGACCACAAAAACTTATACTATGAATTTTTTAAATACATTAGACAGGTTTGTTCCCCCTCTATAAATGAGAATGAAGAGCGACATTAATAATTTGCTTTTAATGGACATTTCTTGATGCCGTCTATTTTTTTTGTTGTTCTTGTGCCAAACAATACCCTTTTTCTATTGAATTTGTTTCGTTTTTATATATCTGGGTCTTATAATTTTACTAACCATATTATTTTTTGCAGCAGATATTAAGCCACTCGCTCCCAAACTAACTCACACCTTTCCCAATACCCGGCGGAGATTACCCTGGTTCCACGTGGTCTTTGCTGTACAATAACATTTTTTAATTAATATATCTAGGTTAGTTTAGGTTAGGTCAGATTAGTTCCAGTTTTCCAAACTTATTAAAACCAAGCTAAACCTGAGGTAACCTAAACTAACCAAAACCAACCAAAATTTTAATTGAAGATTAATTATATACTTGTTTTTTACATTACAAAAATTAATCTATGTTGTGGACTGAGCTGGACAAATTTTATAGTTTTTTTTTAAATAATGGTTTATACCACGAAAGTATTTTACATTGGGCAACGTCGCAGCGAATATTTGGCATTTTCAGTAAAACAATCATCGATACCATTTAAGAAATATATTTTTGCATTTTCATTAAAAATAAAAGTTTTTCTAAATTTGTTTGACAAAATTTGTGCAAAAATAGTACCATTCAAAATAAATAAGAAAATTCGGTGTTTTCTTTAGAAATAGGAGCAACCTTGCGAGGTGAAATGTGGTGTATTTTGTGTTTTTCAGGAAACAGAGGAAAAATAGTGAAAAATTAAGGCCAAAATCGTGTTCTACGACCTTAAGATAGGCTGTAAAACTTCGAATTTTTTTCCAAAAAAGTCATTTTCCTACATTTATCTTAATCGAAATATTTAACAAATATTTTATTATTTTCATTATAAAATATACTAAGAATTATGTATGTTGACGTAATTTACTGATAAAATGAAGAATACGAAAACTAAATATAAACAAATCGTAAAAACTATGTAAATATTACCATCTGGTGCGTTTAACATACAGATAATTAAAAACAATTTATATCAATTATTTCAAAATAAAAAAAAAACTTACTTGTCAACTAATATGGCACTATCGAAAAGTTTTGTCTACTTCCTTCCTAAAACCTTCTAGTTTGCGTAAGCAACAAGCGTCTGGAAGATAGCCCGGCCTTCGACTGTTAAACGATTGCTACAAATCCGCAAGTATAAGATTCCAAACCAGTAATGGAAGGTTGGGACTTCACAGAGGAGCACATGTTGCCAACATTCTCTGTGTTGTCATATCTATTTAGAAGTAAGAAAATTATTAAAAATAATATATGCTTGTTCGTAGAGAAATCACAGACTGATTCGAGACGTATTCTTAAGGAAAGTACTAGGTGGACTAAAAATTTTGTTGGTAAACATGAACCTAAAAAATGTTTCTAAGTTCGTGGCTTCAAAATAGTCATGAATAGAATATTTCAATTGGTTATGTCGGCAAAGTGATTGAGGAACTTTTTGAAATTTCAAAAAAAAAGAGTCAAACAAAGCAAAATCTGGACAACATGGCAGGTGGTCCAGTCCAAAAAGTGTCAATCGCGGAGGATGGGCTGAACATTAAGGCGGCATTTTTCAAGGTCATTTGCGTCATAATAAGCAATTATTTTGACCCAAAAATCGTCATTTTTAATACGTTGAAATTCAACGAGGAAAAACGATTCCTACCTAAAACTTTCAAAAAACGCTTAGGAAAGGCATAATGAAGGGGAGAGTTACATAATATGCATAGAAAAAAACTTAAAAATAGCATTTTTTATTACTTGAGTACACTCAAGTTTCCAGCCGTCAGAAAAGGAATGTTTTTTTAATATCATTTAAAATCTAGCCAACATTTTACAAATTTTATTGAAGTCTCCCCTTGTATTTTTACAAACACTATTTTGTCTAAAAAATCACAACCAATGGATATTTATTTTAAGAAAGTAAACGTATATAAAAAAAAAACTAGTAAAAAGTAACAAATCATAATTCCCGGGTCGGCCCTAGGTCTATTCAAAAACTGTAATTGATGTGACCTGAATAGTCTGACATTGGTGTTCTTTTTTTATCTGCACTCAACAGAAGAAGACATTCGACTACCAACTAATAATCGGCGTACAACGTTACTGTTAGGATACCGAAAGTTGATTTAGTTCGGCCTTGTTGGCGCAGCAGTCACTGCCGAATTATGAATGGAAATATTTCAAATGGGAATGATTTCTCTAGATTAGGATTCTACAAAAATAAATTAAAACAAAATGTCATAAAAACAGATCTTGCATCTTCGTTACCTTTGGGGTAATGCATAAGTATGTCACTGTCTTTAACAGATACGGAAAGGAAAAGTCAAAAAATATGCTACAGGAACTTTCTGAACCTTATCGTAAGAGGTTTTTAATTTCTTATTTATTGTTAATTTTGTTACAAATACAACTTTATTTGAAGTTTAAAAAATTTGTAGAATTCTTTCATTTCAGGAGATTTTTTCATAACATACTGTCAAAAGGTAAGAATTTTACTTGTAATCTTATAAGGTTGGCCACATTGAGGATATTTTTTTAACATTGTGTATTTGATATTATTTTTATATTATTTGTGTGTTAAAACTTTCTAGCATCAACGAGTTATTTTGAAGCGATGATAAAGTCATTTAAAAGCGAAAATGCATTGGAGTCCAATCACATAAGAAAATTCAGTTTAATGTTTATTGAAAAAAAATCCCTTGCTAGTATGAAAAAAAAATCAGACAGCGTTGAGGTAAATTATTAACCTTTGTTCAGCGTTATTAATTATAAATTATAATTTTTTTATTACAAATTTCATTAAACAGATCTGGAGATGTTGAAATTACAACTTATGCTTGTCCAAGGGAGATAAAATGTCACCATATTGGTACTTTGGACAGGAAACATGCCAGTAAAAATGTATCGAGATGAAAATTTGCCAGGAAGAACTAAATAAAATAAAAATGAAATTAAGCGTAATACTGTAGGATTTATTAAGTTGTGACACACAGATACTACAGCAGGGGTAAGATGTAAATTTACCCATTATTAAAGACAATCTTTCTCTGATAGTTTTGTCAACTCATCTGACAAAATTAAATATTTGCCATTAATTATGATATCATTAAGAAAATTGCAAAAGTTGCCACTAGACAAATTTGTAATGAAAATTGGTACCTAAGAACAAAGTTCACTTAACTGCAAGCAATTTGGTGACCATTTTATCAGCTTGTCTAGGGAATCAATATCCTGATGACCTGTTTAAAAATCTTATTGGTATATAAGTATTTAGTTAGAAATTATGAAACATAAAACCTTTTTGTTGTTTTCTATACTACTAACATTTAACACTTCCTTTATTAATACAGTTCAATAATATTTTAGGTTTCTACAATCTTTGTGGTATCAAATCCATTCAGTGGAGAAGAACCTATAATAAAAATGCCATAGATTTTCTTAAAAAAGAATTAAATTTAGATGTCAGTATGAACAAATACGTGAAAATCTTAATATTTCAAAAAAAAAAATGAAGTGTTACCTCTGTCTCTGAACATTAAGAGAAGTCACAGTACAGATAGAATATGATACTTCATGGAAAGAAAGTTTAGTATTAGGGAATTTTTATATTCATCAGTATTTACCAAAACTTTTAGGAACTTAAGTAATTTGTCAAAAAAGTTGTAAATAAATGCATATATTTATGTAAATTTAAGTATTATTTAAATGTAAATATACTATTCTATCTATGGTTTATGCATATTTACTCATTATCATTTAATATAATCGCTTTAATATGCAATTATATTGATGTGTAATTTGCTAGATTTAAGTAATAAATACATATTGTTTTAAAAGATGTTATTGTTAATATTTTAGTTTTATATAAATGCCGTTTTTATTTTGGATGTATCCAGATTTAATGTTTTTTTTTTAATTGTAAAAAATAAATTAGTTTTTACCTGCAAAAATTAAACAAAAATGTTCTAACCTTAAGAAATAAAACAACACCTATGAAAATATTTTCCTTTTATTAATACTTTTACTAAATATAAAAAACAGCAAAAAAATATTTATAATTTGGAAACATTTATTTATTCAATAATATTCCCCATCTTCTTTTATTAGAGGATACTGGAAATTAAAACACATAAATGATATTCAAAAATTCTACGAATAGCTCTTTTAACATGTATTTTTACCCTTGCTATAGTTTGTGTTTCAAACACTTTAAATTCTGTGGAAAATAAAAATAGTGGGATATTTAAGGATGCCTGCAGGAAGTAATTCCTTGATCAGGAATAATTTATCAGCTAGTATAAGATCACTAAAAAATTATTTGTTTCCAAATGTTCTATAACTTTTTTGTCCGACATAGATTCTGGATATGTCTAGCTCACAAAAATAATCATTTGGTGATACACCTTCGAAATCTTTCTGTGTTTATAGAAACTGTATGTCTTCCTTGGGTTTGTTGGAATCGATGAGTAAATTTCTGTGCAGTGTAATATTCTACAATTTCTAATTGTATAAAATGCTGTTGGAAACAAGCTTTGGTCTTCATTAATTAGTTGAAAAGAACTTAACGCAGTGCTATATTTGTTACTGTAGTACTTTACAACTAAAGCAGATGCCCCAAATCAAAATCTGATTAATATTTGATAGTAGTTTAACTTGCTATGCTGCATAATATCTAATATTAATTATTTACTAATAATTAAGTGTTCATAGTTTTGAACAGTGTGCCCCCGAATTTCTGCTTACACTTTTGGATGTTGATGGCATATCTTCTACAATGGAATTTGCCAGTTTACATCTTGAAGGGCCTAAAGATTCAAAAACAATTGCTATATAAGGCCCAGCTATTATTACTGTTTTCCACTGTGGAAAGAATGACTTTGTCATCTGTTTCTTTCAAAGCTATTTTCCTGAAAAAAAAAAGTTTATATAAATATGCAGTTCACTTAAAGAAAGTAATACTATTTCTTAAAATTTCATTTCTAAATATTTTCCGTTATATTTGTAGATTTCAGCCAAAAAAATATGATGAACAGGCCTCTTAAAAAAAGTTTATATTTTGATATAGATACATACCGTTTCTCTGGAGAAGGAAATTTAAGTTTCCATTGAATGTTAAATTTAAATATGTTGATCCACTTCTTTGATCCGTATTTACAAAATGACAGTTGCATAGTAATCAATATTTTGAGGGTTCTCTGTCTTCTGTCCTACAAATTTAAATTTATATATAAAATTGTAATAAAATGTATTGCCAGGTTTCTTCTTCAACATATTTCCTGACATAAATGCTATTGTAAGTAGATACCTTATTAAAGAAATCCATTTTTTTTTGTTTCTCTTGATTTTGCAGCAAATGCAAAAAGTTTCATATCTTATGGTCACTGTAATGCTTTCAGCCGGGTACAAAACCATTTTGGTGAATTTATAAAGCTAAAAATAATAATAAGGATTATCATAGAAACAAACACTGATTTTTGCATGCTATTTTTTGTAATGTAAAATGTGCCATATTGTATCTACCTATTATTTTTGCAAAAACACTCGAGTCCCCATCTACGATGAAATGCTTACGTCGTTTTATTTAAAGCCTTTTTTACAATTTTTAAAATATCTATGATTTTCTGGCTTCATGTTTCTATATCCGATCTTGAACACCTCACACAAAATTTATTCTTTACATAGAAACAAGGATTCTTATATGTCAATCTATAACCTAACTTTTAGGTTTCACAACTTCAAAGTTAAGATTATTCAGGTTGAAATTAAATAACCTTTCAAAGTCAAGTGGTTTGTCTGGCCAGAACATTATTTTCATTTTGCTAAATAAAATGAGGATGTCAGTAGCTCGATCCCGTAAGCATATTTTTTGACATTCCCTTTCCTCATCTCTTTCAAGACAATGATATACTTATGCATTATTATAAACTGAACAAAGATGCAAGATCATTATTATGACATTCTCTTTCCCTTTATTTTTATAGAATCTCAGCCCAGATGTTTCAAAAAAAGAGACTCTTGGATCGATAATAATAATAATATCTGTCCAGTTCAAAATCCAATAAAAACTGTTGAAATTTTAGACATTATTTACGAAATATTTCTTCATTTTTTATTCTGTAATATTGTAGATTTTGTGCTAGAAAAATGTAAAATGTAATGTTTGATAACGTTGCCTTCATCAATGGAGATTTCTTAAATTTAGGATTTACTATTTTTTACGCTAAGAAATTTATTTCTTCTATTCTATGACATCTAGTATAAAACATCGGAATTAGTTGTGAATGACAGATAAATGGGCAAAAATGGCGGACCTAATGCCCCCTTAATTGTAGTGAAGAAGGAGGACATTTTCTTAACACAAATCAGAATATGTTGAATATTAGCCATATTTAATTTGGTTAATGTATTGCAGTATATAACTGTTATTATTGAAGTGCTCGTCCGCAACAAGATTAACTAACTGCAGCTTGGTCTCACAAACATTGGACATGAGTTTCCCAGCTGAATATTGTGTTCGAAATTTTTGTAAGTGTAGAATTTTTATGGACCCATTTCGTTTAGGGCTCAGGGAGGTCTCAACTGCCTGTTCAATTAAGATGGACCCACTGAAATGTTTTATGTATTCTGAGTCCCTGAACAACTAAGACGTTATTATAAGTGTAATTGCCAAAATCGTCAGATTTTATAATTTTTTGAAAGGAAATGCCTAAAGCTTGACCGATAAGGTGGTTTTTGAAAAAAAAATTTAATTCATTCATAGAAATGCTTAGAAGACATAATTATAAGTGTAAGTACCAAAAATAACTGAAAAATTTTAATAAATGTGAATTTTATGATATTTTAAAAAAAGATTATTCCTAGCCGCAGAAGTTGTCTTAGAGGATCAAATTATATACTTCATATAGATATTTAGAGGATATGATTAGAAGCTCCCACACAGCACTAGATGTCTTATACATGTCTTTTTTATATCCAGGTTATGTCTGACATAAAAAGGCCTCCTATGAACGTTAATTTAACGAAGTCTATATACAACGTCTTTACGATGTCTTTTAAATATCTATATTTTATATAAAAAATATAATTGTAAAGTATTTGGTTGACAAAAAAAGCATTATCTTCCTTTTGGTTTTTGTCGCGGTCGGGTAATATGATTGCAATACAGCATGGATCTTAGCTGAATACAAATTAAGGTTAAAATTTTGATCCATCAACAAATTAATAATGTCACTACGACGTTGATTAATAGGACTTTTGCATGATATTTTTTATCAATACTTTGGTGTCTTTTGTTTCAGTCTGTTTGATGTACCAATAACAATGACATACATAAATCTGATGCCAGCAACGGATTGAACATGAAGTTAAAGATCCGCCTTTTGTTCGCGTCAAATGTCAATTGTCATTTTTTAGTTTCTTGTTTCATGTCGTTATTTGGACGTAGGTTGAGAAAATTTAGATTTTCAAAGAATTTTATCAGAATAGTTCATTCATTTATATGAAATGAAAAAAATTAAAACCTTTTTATTCGTGTTTGCGTAATATCTAAGATAAGATCGAGCATGAAATTCCCGAGTGTTTACCGCTTATACTTCTTTTGTAGCAACTCTGTGTTGCTACAACAGTATGAAACGAAATTTTCAAAAAATTTATATGCTTGCAAAATGGGCTTGCACAGCTCATCCAGACTAGGTCTTAAATATTACAAGAAATAATATTACTAATGAAGTGGAAGGCGAAATGTCTGTGGACTATGGACGGCTCTGATGAAACCTGTAAGATTTATTTTGTTGTATTCCTGATGAATCTGAACTTGTGACTCTAGTAATTCTCAAGTATCCACTGAAAATATTTATTTGCAGTAAGATTAAAATATAAATAAATCGTTCAAAGTCAAGCTGACTATATCTAAAAGTAATATTTTTAATAATCAAAATTAAACTTCCACATTGATATAGAAGAAGACTTTGTTAAGTTTGAAAGTTTTCTTGACAGTCGAGAAAAATTTATTGAGGCAGTAAGTTAAAAACTTTTTTTCGTCAGTGTTATTTTTTTTTTTAAATGTAATTAGATTTATCTGGTTTCGTCAAATTATTTTGATATGCGAATAACTGTGAGTTATTTTCTTTAGTTTTTTGCTTAACAGTTTTTACAAATTTGATTTATATTTGAAGAATATATGATTTATATTTAAAAAATATAGAAAATAGAGTTTTGTTAATTACAAGAAGTTGTAATTTTGTTTAGGGTTTTAGAAATTTCTAGATTAAGAGGAGGGATTTATGGTTTTGTAAAGCGAGCTTGTCAAATTACCATGACAAATGAACATGCTATTAACTACAGTTGCTTAGGGCGAAAAGAAAGAAAAAGTTAAAATAGCGTAATGCAGTAACAGACAATTAAAAAAATTCCCAAAAATATCAAAATTTTTCTGCCACAAATGATGTATGTATGTATGTGCATAGATTTGGGGATCTGTAGACTGCGACCTGGTAGATCTGCTGTGTCCCCCTACTGCTGATCAGTCGTAAGAATTACCTTATCAGCTAGAGCAGGTCTTCCAGTCCTACTTCCCTCAGGAATCTCAGGATGTTGGACGGCTTCAAGGCGGGCAGCTTCCCGTCTTCGATTTGGTGCGCTCCCAAGAATCGCATCCTAGGGTTTTCTAGAGTGCTGTACTCTGCAAGAATATGCATAGAGGTTTCGTCCTCTTCCTCAAAGAATCTGCACTCTTCTCTTTCTACCAGTCCGAGTGTCTTGAGGTATCCCTTCAGGTGGCAATGCCTCGTTAGGACTCCTGTCGGAACTCTGAGTTGGTTTTTACTCAAGGTTATGCATTCTATGAATTTCTTCTGGTCATAGTTCCCCAGAAGTATTTTCGCTTGTCTCATTCCTTGCAGTTTCGTCCAATAATTAGATTTCCTGCTTTCTTTTTCTATCTTTAGTTCTTTCAGCATAACGCTGCTACTGATTCCACAGAAAGACTCCCCAGAAATGTTAGCCCGTTTCCTCGCGAGCCTGTCTATTATTTCATTCCCCTTTATCCCGGTATGTCCCGGTACCCACATGAGGGTGACTTTATTATTCTTATTGAAATCATTCAGTTCCTCTAGGCATTCCCAGAACATCTTGGAACTGATACCTTGAGAGCTCAGCGCATTGATGGCTGCTTAACTATCCGTCATGATGATAGTCTCTTGGCCGTGACACTTTTTCTCCTTGTTAAATTGAAAACACATTCTAATGGCATGTATTTCGGCCTGTAAAATGCTTGGTGAATTACCTAAGCTTTCGTAGTGTCTGGTACTGGGTCCATAGAATCCTACTCCAATTCCCTCTGTTGTTTTGGAGCCATCTATATACCATATAGTGGATTTCTTGCTGAGTTTGTCAATGGTATTTCTGCCCCATTTGCTCTTGTAACTCAACTTTGTGCTGAAGTTTTTCAGAAAGTTTAATTTCTATTTCATTTCATCTTATGGCATGTTCAAGATTTGTTGATTTCTGGATGAGAGATTGGGCCTTCGTTTTATGACCTCATCTCTCATCATCCTATAAGTAGTCCAGTTCGCCATGTTCTCTAGAAATATATGTAGAGGTGTGAGGTTTAGGATTATTTCCATGGCGGCCGTTCGACAGGTTTTCATTGCTCCGGTTATACATGCACAAGCCAGTCTTTGAACTTTCGAGAGGTTAGCTCTCGTATTAGTTAGACTAGTTCTTTTGCTTCAGATCACTGCCTATGTATGATGATTGGTCTCATTACTACAGTGTACATCCACGGCAGGAATTTTGGATTTGTACCCCATCTTTTTCCCGCAAAATTTCTACAGACCATCAAGGCTTTTGTAGCCTTGTTGATTACTTCTTTTTCATACTTATTCCAGAGGAGTTTGTTATCAAGAGTCAGTCCCAGATATTTAACCTCTGACTTTCACTCAATAACATTCCCGCCCATTTTGATGGTCTTCAGATTGAGGTTTCTTTTCCTTGTGAAGGCTGCTAGGGTGATTTTGGTACTATTGATGTTTAGTCCCATCACCTGGCACCATTCTATAATGTATTCGAGCCCTCTTTACACCATGTCACAGAGGGTATTCTCGAATTTGCCTCTTGCAATCACGACCATGTCATTGGCATAGCTCTGACAAGATATGCCGATCACAGAGCAATTGGTCTATCATTAAGCTCCACATAAGTGGGGAGATTACTCCCCCCTGAGGGTATCTTCTGGTGGTACACAGAGTGATAGTATCCTGTTCTATCTCTGTCTCTGCTATGCTAGTGGAGAGAAGTCGTGCTATCCATTTGGATGTCGTTTCGTCCACTCCACTGTCGTCAAATGTTCTTTTGACTACCTGTTGTGAAGTGTTGTCAAAGGCCCCTTCTATATCAAGGAAGGCACATATTACAGTTTCTTTACTGTTCAGTGTTTCTTGAATCTCATCTGCTAATTGTATCAGTGCGGTTTCTGTAGACCTACCCGCTTGATACGCATGTTGATGAGGAAGCAGTGGCACCGGTTCAAGAATTTCTGTTCTGATATAATTATCTACTGCTTTCTCCAACATTTTTAAAATAAACGATGTGAGACTAATGAATCGCTTAGGGCGTGTACTGTTCTTTTTCCCCGCTTTCGGAATGAAGGTAACCATTCTCCATATTTCTGGTATATAGCCCAGTTTCAGGCTGTTTTGACTGATACATACGCTGTGTGGTAAAATCTCTTCCTGCTCTCGTTGGAGCAAGGCCGGGATTATTCCATCAACTTCTGGGGTTTTAAATGGTTGAAAGGTATTCATTGCCAATTTAAAACGACCGTTATTGGATATGGGTCTGGCCATTGCTGTACCTTCTCTGGTGGGCCTTTCGCGATGTTCCACCACATCATTCGCGTTACTAGGCTTGCTGAGTGTTGAATAAGAGTAATGCTCTTTCCTCCTCGCTGTCCATGAAGCTGCCGATTGACTTTCTGAGTGTTATTGCTGACTTTGTGAAGTCTAGCTGCTACAGGTGTGATTTAAATGTCTTCACAGTATTTCTTATAGCTGTTTCTTTCAGCTTTCCTAATTTTCTTGTTGAAATTTTAAAGTTTCTCGATGTATCTTTGCCTGAGTCCTCCGTAACGCTTTGGCACAAATGATAAAGATTGTGTTAATAGATTAAACTTTTTTTTACAAAATTGTAATCAATTTGTTACTAGGATCTGCAGAAAACCCGTAAAAAGTCAGAATGATGTGGAAAATTCAATCCAAACATGGCTGAGAAGGGCATCAGGCCATATACTTGCTCATCGACTAAATAAAAGATTCTTATACAACCATGTTGCTTCTTAAACTATTTAAAGATTTGTTTACATTTTAGTTCAATAAACTTTATTTTATTGATAGTCCATCTTTTAGAGTTATGTGTATATTATATCGCACGGATAAACTACTGCTTAAATTTGATAGGTTTACTTATAGTTAGAACAGTAATAATTCAGAGAATTATCTCACTTCTTAAATGTCAAATTAGAAAAATTTTCCATTATGCCTAAGTGGTGTTTCTTTTTGTGTAACGAGATTATTTTGAATATGTTTCTTGATACACATTATTCATACAGAACTTATGAGTATTTAAAATGGTAAAGTATATCTTGCTTTTGACTTTTTCTTATTAAAAATTATTTGTTGGACTTTTGAATAATCGCGGTCCGACTTGGTAAATAAGAAGAATAAAAAAATTAAAAGGGTCCTTTTAATATACATAATTTTAATGGTGGAGTATGTTGTTTCAATGTCGGGAATAGACATCCTCTAAATGAGGATATGATTAGAAGCTTAGTTATCAAAAATCGCCGAACGACTTTAATAAATGTGGATTTTATGACCTTTTCAAAAATAAGGGTTTACCCTGGTGGCTGAGGTTATCATAGGAAACAAATTATGCAACCTATATGGGTGTTTAGAGGACATTGTTATGAGCTTAGTTATCAAAAATCGTCAAAAAATTTTGTAATTGTGGATTTTGTGATATTTTTTAAAATAACAGCTAAATTCTGGCCAATGGGATTGTTTAAGGGAACAAATTATGTAACTAATATAGGGATTTAAACTATAAAATTTAAGCTATATGTAAAAATTTTTACTATATTATCACCACACACACTGTTCTCGAACATAAATTGGACATGGCTTTTCAGGACTAACAGAAAACTTCTAGTTATTTTCGTTGTACTGTAACTCTATCGCATTTGAAGAAGCTCTAGAGAAAAATTGCCGAAATATGGATGTAGATTATGAAGAGCAACAAAACTCACTGGCATTTATGTCTTTAAATTTCACGATGTTACCAATATTATTTTGAAACAGTAGTTTTTTGAAGCGTTATCATTCGTCGTATTTCAACTGTGAAATTATTTTGCCTATCTCTACATGTTATGTTATTCGTGATAGAAATAGCAAAGAATATGGATTGATCAACGTTCCTAGACATACCAAAATAGATTCCGAAGGATTAACCAAATATAAATTCTCAGGGTGTTCATTTTTCACGAAATTTTTACCACTCTTTTCCACAACGCCCATAAAATTTCAGGATTCTAAATGCACATCTAATAACTTCAGCCAGTTAAATTTTTTGAAACATTTTTAAACCATACCAAAAAAAATTAAACTATTAACATTCCACGCACGATAGTGTATGTTATCATCCTTGAGACGAAATTTATTTTTAGAATAATATACAAATTACAGAGCAAAATTTCCCGATCTTGACTAAACATTTTATAATAATTTACCTAAAATTTATTGAGAAAAACATGTGTGCCCAATTAATTGACTGCTAATATGGCAATACCAACACCATACTTATATACACAAACCGTAAAATCTATGTTAAAATTAGTATCAAGCTTGTTTAATATGTACTTTAAAATCATTTAAAGCAACAATTATTTCAAAATGAACAAATTCAAAACTGCTTCATTGTCAAGATAAAACAAATATTTCTGTTTAAGTAAGTTTTGGCCGCTCTATTTTCAAAGCTTTCTAATATGCGATATCGACCGGGCTCTGGAAGCCAGCCCGACCTTCGATATGAATATGAGTTCAACGAAATCTTAATTCGGTTTTTGATTAATCTCTACGTATGATGCCTTGTAAAATAAGTTTTAAACCATTAATACAAGCGAGGGACTTCACGAAAAAGCTTATCGCCAGAGTATTCTACGTTGTCGGATATATACAGAAATAATAAAATTTTAGAAAACACATTAGGTTTGTTACAGCGTTAAAGGATTCGTATCATACTACTATCTCCTCTATCCTCCTCCTATCTACCACACTTAAAGAATGTGTGCTCAACAGTGTCTGCGTCTCCTCCATATATACACGGATCACTTTCTGCTACCGTAAAGTGATGTCTGTATAATTGGAAGCATCAATGGCCTGAGATTAGCTGGGTGAAATGATGTCACTTCCCTATGTTTTCTGGTAATTCATGGTTCCCGGTTTGGTGTTAGCATTTGTGTCAATATGCCCTTATTTATGTTTTCCTGCAATTCTTTCTGATATTTTCTGAATGTTCTTTCTCTGATTGTCTTTTTGTCAGTCTCTTCTTGTATAGAATTCCTCTACTCCATCAGCGGAATTTTAGTGATTACCAGTATGTCTCTGGTACAGGCAATCCTGTAGGCGCTCGCGATCCATATTGCGGCTTAATTTGAATACTCTGCAGAATATTTCTGTAGGTTGTTCTGTTTATAGCTGTTCCTCATACTTTTGCTCCATATAAGATGATTAAATGTGCGATGGTAAAGAATATCGTTCTATTTCGTTTCCTGGCTCCTCCGATGTTTGACAGTATTTTATTTATATTCTATACGGCATATGCTTTTTTTTTCAAGACTCCTGACATTTTCTCCCATTCTCATGTTTCTATCTAGGTAAACACCACTTTATATGTTTTTTGCCTCTGATTGGAATCTTTATTACCTTTACTACGACTTCTTTTACTGTACATCATCTTGCCAGGAGAACTTTCGGTTTTTTTTGTGGGGTTAGATTTAGCTGTTTTCGTCTGAGCAATTTCGTTACGTCTTCCTTGATCCTATTTGCTGATTCTTGTAATCGACGCATATCTTCCTCCATCACCGTAAATTCACTTTAGTACGTATATGTAATTAGTCTCACCATGCGTGAAACTGGAATTCTTCAAATGCATCATAGAAGGTATTTCACACTGTTGGTCCCAAGGGAAAGCCCTGAGACACGCCCTATGCCGTTATCCTTTTTCTTCTTTCTCCCGTTTCTAACCATAGTTTTTCTACGTAGGTATATTGTAGATTTATTTCTTAGTATTTCTATTATTCCAGCTCTTGGAACCGAATTGAATGAATTGCGAATATCTTCAGTTATTAATAGACACCTTTTGCTGCCAGCTCTCTTATTTTCGTCATTAGCTATTTCTTGAATATTTTTTAGTTCATAGATAGTTGAGCTTTCTTTTCAAAAACCTAATAATAAGGGTTCAGAAGGCAGATGGGTCTATACGACTTACTACTCTGTCCCAGTTTAATATTTTCTAAAACCATTAGCTTTCCGACCTTCCACTGCCAGAAATCCTTAAGGTAACAGTTAAGGGATACCTGGAGAATATACTAGGGATCCTAACCGGGGTCTCGTGAGGGGAGCCTTCTCACAGGAGTGGAAGGTCGAAAAGCTGGTGCTCAACAGAAAATATTAAACCGGGACAGAAAAAGAAGGTGTATAGACCAATGTGCATTTTAAGCGCTCTGAAAAAACTATTAAATAACAGAAATCCTTAAGGTAACAGTCGAGGGATACCTGAAGACTATACTAGAGATCCTAACCGGTGTTTCGTGAGAGGAGCCTTCTCACAGGAGTGGAAGGTCGCAAAACTGGTGCTCAACAAAATATTAAACCGGGACAGAACAAGAAGGCGCATAAACCAGTATGCATTTTAAACGCTCTGTGAAAACTATTAAACAACTTAATACTAGAAAAGCTTAAGACGAAAAAAGAACGGACCAGCGACCTCGCCGATGAACAGTTTGATTTTGGAAAAGAAAATCTAACTATAATAATATAATAAAAAACTAATGAAAAGGGTTCTAAAAATTGCTAATGAGGTCAATAAAACAGCTGGCAGGAAAAGGTGAATCTCAATAACTCTGTATGTTCGAAATGCTTTCTATTCGGTTCCGTGTGCTGGAATACTAATGGAACTAAGAAAGAGACAAATAGCCCCATATCTGTACAAATTGATAGTAAGCAACCTAGAAGAACGATGATTAAATGTAGGAGAAAAGGGAAAAATGATGATAGTAGTCTA
Organism: Diaprepes abbreviatus; assembly: GCA_034092305.1. Lineage (NCBI taxonomy): Eukaryota > Metazoa > Arthropoda > Insecta > Coleoptera > Curculionidae > Diaprepes > Diaprepes abbreviatus. The sequence continues at coordinate 4,028,123 of JASJET010000187.1, forward strand.
TGGGCCACTAGTGCCAGGGAACGACGTTGAAACTACATTTCAAAGTTACACTCTGGATGGCCGCAGTCCATCCGCAGAAGTCGTGATTGGTTGCCATGCGGCAAAAGAAGCGGCTGAAGATCAAAGACAATGACAAAAAGTGACTTGACAGGTGTAAAAAGGTGTGAATAGACAGATGTTAGCTGAAGAAGAAGCCGAAGAAGTGTCAAAGAAGTGATCGTCAATGACGTCACAGGTCCAGTGGTTGTTGAAGTAGTTACAGGGTGTTGGAAAAGTGTGTTAATCAAAAAAAAGTGTAAATGTATGTAAATGAATGAATGGTGATTGTATATGGGTGTGTGTTTGTGCCACCCCCTGTATATGCAAGGTAGAATGCATGAGGAGGAGTAGTCCGTTGGTGGTAATTAGTAACACCTGGGCTAGCTTATATGTGTATTATACAGGTTGTATCAAAAAGAAATAAATATATTTTTGTATTGATTTTGTGTGAGAAGAGCCTAGCCTAGCCTAGCCTAGCTGAGCCTAGCCCAAGCTAGCTAGCCACCCTGTATACTGTATGTGTTGGACAAGAACAAATGCATGAGAGAGATGGAGATAATTTGGTTTTGTTGTGTCCATATTTATCGCCCTCGTATATATGTATTGTAAGTGTGCGAGAGAGAGAGAGAAGTTTACAATAGGATACTGTGTATATATTTATCTTACTCGTATATGCTTGCTAATACATCTATTAAATGTATGTGAGGCGGATGCAAGTTCAAATGGATATGTGTATATATTTATCTCACTCGTTAGTCAAGAACATAAAATTAATTTATTTAACTAATAAACCGAAAATATATTACGAGGTCACGTTTTATGACGATAAAGGTCAAATTACCAGATAAGACTTAATAATATTTACCATGTAAATGTTGGAAATTGATACTCTTTTAAAATTATGTCTATTAGTAATATTTCAATATAAACTGTATTTTCTATAGGACAGATTGATACAGGTAAATACAGGTAAAAATTTAGATGTCTAGGAAATTACAGGTAGATCGAATACACGTAATAGATAGTTAAATATTTAAGTAATATTATATTTGTGGGTAAAAGTGTCAAAAAGGCCATATACATTGTATCCAAAAATGACGTGTTTGTGCGAAAGATCGTTATCAGCCGGGATGCCAAAGGCACTTTTGCCGCTGTGTGCGCATATTTTTCTCTTATAGTTTAGCCAAAAAACGAATTTTGGTCGACTGCGCATGTGCCAAAAGGGCACTTTCGTTTTTTCGTTAAATTTGGGGTTGCTGAATACAGTTTGAGGGGTATTTTTCGTCTAAAACGAAATCTAAGGCCCTAATTTGTACCTATTAAGGAATATTTGTATATATTTTACTCAGTCGTATACATTTATAATAATAATACAAAAAGATGTAAATATATATATTTTACGTCAATCAAGAAATTAATTTATTTTTAATTAAACTATTAAATTGAAAATACATTGTGTATGAGGTCAGCAATTGATGACGCAAAAGGTCAAATTAGCAGATAAAACTTCATAGTGTTTACCATGTAAAATGTTCGAAATTGATACTCTTTTTTAAAATTAATTAATTAATATTTTAATACAAACTGTTTTTTTTTTTCATATACGATTACAATAGGGTAGGTAGCCTAAGGTGTATAGGTAAAAAAGCTACCTACTCTAGCTACTCTACCTAGGTAATCAAAAAGATCTAATACATTTGATAGATAGCTTTTATTTTCTTAAAAATCTTTTTTCTATTCCTATTAGGGTGAGGAGAATATAGGTGATTAGAAATAAATATATTATTTTGAACTAATTTTCTTAACCAACACATTTTTTTTCATTACTATGAAAAATATTTAATTTGTTTTTATTAATAAACCAATTATATAGTAATAGCTGCCTCTCTGTAGAGAAAAAAAAGAATTGAAATTTTTAATTTTTAAACGTTTAAAGGGATTCCGGTCGGTCTTATTTTGCAATTGGCAAATGCAAAGTTTCAAACTGATAAAATCTTAAATTAATTATTATACGAAATGTATAATTAATAAAATAGGATTATTAACAGTAACAGACCCAATGTATTTTATGACAGTTATAAGATAAGACCTTAACGAGGTGTCAGACGAGAACTGATCCCTAAGTCACACCCCATTTTCGATTTTTTATGGATAAAAAACGAAAATTTTAAAAGCAAAAACCATTAAAACTTATACTTATTTAAGACCCTATTATTATTATTATTATTATTACATTCAAATTATCGTTATATAAATACAATTTAAACCAGAGGAGCTTTATTGCATTTTCCATCTTTTATAGCCATAAGGTTCTGAGCTACCATCTGGTAAAAATTTTCTCTTGATTGAAATTGGTTTATATAATTTGATTTCTGTGCAAGTTGTTACCAAGTGCTCCTTGGTTCGGCGAATGTTTTTGGAAACAATCGGTACTGGATCGGACTTTTTAAGAACCATATTCTTTATGGAGTCAAAATTAATAAGTTTTGCAGCTTCATAGTTTAGAGAAATCCCTTTAACTTTGCATACAACTTCTTCTCTATTATTTTTCGTAGAAAAAATTTTAAAAGCATAATTCTTAGGACCACCAGATACAAAGTTGTTGATGTACGAACCAGGTCCGTAATTTTCCAATTCATCGGTCATATCTCCAATAAACTGTCCAGTGGATATGTCGATTTGGTCGTCATTTCTTGTAGTATAAATAACTGAGTCTGTATCATAATACAAAACTCTGTTACCCAGTTGATCAAGATAGTCATATAATTTAAGTCTTGCCTGTGCCGTGACATATGCAGCTATTGCTACATTAACTGTTGGTAAAGGGTCAAATGCTTCTTCTCTACACTCGTAACTGACAATAAGGGTATTTTCATTAACAGGAAGAACGCCATTAACGTAAATTGCTGCATTTGTAAACATTGCATAAAACTCTGCAGAATCATTAATAATTTTCGTTTTTGGTTGGTTTTCTCTCTGTCCAAATTTTCCCCAGAAGCTATTAAGCATTAATTTTGCCAATGACCTGAGACCAGGATTGTCTAATACCTTATTGTAGTCTAATTGAACATCTTCTTTCTCGAAAAATTCCTGAATATATTTGTTCTTTTCTTCTTCCGTTTTACAATTTTTAGGCCAATCGGAAGACTCTTGTTTTATTTTAATAAACGTATTCATCATAGCTGTGAATAATCCCTCCTGTTTAAGTTGTTGTTGTTTATTAAAACGTTCAGTCTTATACTGCCAAATTTCGTAAATGTCCAAAATTGTATAACCTTTCTCTATAGCCTTCGCTACTTCATCAATTACCCAAGTTCCAGAAAGTGCTCGGTCTTCATCGTTATGGGTACATTCGTATGGATTCATATTTTGCCCACATTCGTGACAGAGAACAAACATTAATTTATTGTTCATTTTCATTGGCAAAACAGGATGATAGAGCTCACTTGGAGGAAGAATCCTACATTTTATAATGCCATCCGTTTCATTTAGATTTAAATTGTTACACTCTTCTCCTATCAAAATTTTTGGATGGCCAATTGGAAATTTACCATATTTACAAACATAAGGATACAAAGAACACACATCAGCATATTTAATTTTTTCTCCATCCTTGGCTTCGTAATATTCCCAGACATTTCCAGTTCGACCACCATAAAAGGCAACTCGAGGATTTAAAGGAATCGAAGTAATTAGAGGATGAGTATTTGTGTAACTTTCAATCTCGGGACTGTCTTGTAGCTGTTTTCTAAATTCACATTCCCACATTTCATTTACTATATAACCAAAACTCCTTAATCGTTCAGTTTTTGTCACAGTTGCTTCATATCTTAAATTCAGAGTTTGTGTTGGATCTGTAAACAAAGGATTATTTCTACCATTTGGATGACATTTCAGACACCCATGATAATAACATCCATGAAATTCGAAAATTTCGTTTGTTTCCGGACAAAAACCATCCACTTTTACCCCATGCAAAACAACTTCTTGATCTTTCGCAGCATGTGTAATATTTATTTGCTTTTGATTTTCTATATAGATTATCCACTGAAATGCGATTTTACTTTGGTTATCCTTCCACCTATAACCATTTTTGGGAATTATTCCTATTGTGTTAGGTCTCAGGAAATTTCTTCTAAATACCTTGTTACAAGCGGATGCAATGGTATTGGCTTCACTAAAGGGACATACATTCGTAGTTGTCAATAGTTGCTCTCGAAATTTTAGGCAAGCTCTGGCAAGAATTTCTACGTCTGAAACGCAGTAGTCAACTAGATCTTTCTGCATATTAAATTGATCATTTTTGTGCTCTTCATACCATTTTATAAACTTTTCTCTGTCTTCAGTCTTCATACTGTCTGGACTATAGTACTCGATTGGTGGTAAAGACCCAATATATGTTTGATTTGCTTTTATATTAAACAAGTGTGGAAAATAGCCTTTTTTAAAATCGTCTCCCAGCCCGAAAGCTTTTGGTAACTTACTAAGAGGCATAGGAAAATAATTTAGGCTATCTATAAATTTAATATTATCAATTAGCAACATGATTATCTTTGTTCCTCTCATAATTAATTCTGGTACTAAATCTGTTTTTGTCAAAATGTGATTTAAAATAAATTGATGGTCAAAGGCCTGGCCATTATGTGCAGTTACCACTACATTTTTAAACTTTTTTCTTATTTCTAATAAATGTTGGATAAATGTGTCGGAGGGGTCCTCTTCTTCTTTTATTATTTTGGATCGATATCCACATTTTTGACAAAAATAAAGATTTGCCTCATCTATACATTTATCACAACACTGTTTATATACACAAAGATTGACCTCATGCAAAAGCGACCCGTCGGTTAAAACCTCTTCCTGTCTGGTTTCCAGATCATAAAATACAAAGAGTACATCTTTTGTTCTAGGTTTGCTTTTATCTCGTTGAATATAACACAAATGATTATTAGGGACATGAGATCTGCATATTTTACAAAAAATTTCACCACAAAAATGTTGCCTCGAATCCTTTATGACTTTGAAGCAATTTTCACAGCTTCTAATTTCAGCACACACAGTGGATTTTTTCCAAGAACCAACCCTTAAGTGATTATCATAACAATCTTGACCCCTAAAATACCTATGGCAACTCTCACATTTAATTTTAACTTGATCAGGAAAACATTTTGGAGACTGAAAGCACCCTGGGCATATACCACCACATCTGTGGTCATTTTTGTTATTGTATGGAACGTGACAGTCTTCACAATAATATCGGCAAGTAAAGGCAGCAGTAAAAGATGTTATAACATTAAAATGACCATTGTGGTGTAACAAATTAAGTTTTTTACGGCTTTCACTTACACCTTCAAAAATGACATCTCTTCCTTTAGTTCCATATTTATAAACGAAAATTTTATAATTTTTCAGATATTCTTGAAATTTCTGTAGCTCGGGAATTCCAGATCCTTCTTCGGGGATGGTTACCTGGGCATTTGTCAACAATGTCGTAGTCCTACTTGTTTGTAATTTTCGAGTATCTTTTCTCACTTTATCAAAGTCAGGGTCTTTTTCAACTTTTGCCATAGCCACTACCAAAGCTCGAGGTAAACAGAGGTTGTCCTTGTTCTTAATTACAATGAGACCTCGTCGTTTAATACACTCCTCTTCAAAGGTGTTAAATTTCGTCACTCTTCCTCTTCCTGTTGGTAGTCGAACTGATGTTACACTTAGACAAAAAGATTCCGTGTTAAGACCAGTCGAGTTGGATTGATAGATGCTGCTGATAACATCCCAAACATCTTCAAAGTTTACCTGTTCCGTAGGTCTGAAACGAATCCAACCTTCTCCTCGGTTAAACTCTTTTGAGCAAAAACTAAAACCAACCCGATCTTGAGGTTTCAAATCTTGTGTGGCTTTCTGAATAACTTGATTGATGGCATCTTTGACCCAGCCAACAGGTTCAGTATCTTTAGGCACAGGCCTTAACCTAAATTCTAGGGTACGACCAGTAAGATTGTACCTTCGTACTCTTTTGGTGTTATCACTAACCAAAATAAATTTTTCCATTGTTCTTAAGTTCAATATGTCTTCACTCTACAATGATCAACTTTTAAATGAGCCGTTTTCTTTCTGCAACTCTATTTATTCCTTTTTTAATTTGGAACTGTAATACTTACCAATAAGTGGAACCTAATAAAATACCTGAAACCTAATATAAGGAAAGAAGGTATAAAAACATTTGATTTTGATTACAATTTGCATAATTTTGTTTAAAAATGTCAGTAAAAATACAATGCTTTTTTGTTTAGGGAACAGAGCTTTAGATATGGTTTTTCATGACATTTTAAAAGTATTAAAGAGAAGCTATAAAAGAAAGCAAAGATATTAACAACAAAAATTAAATCTGTATGAATTTCCTGACAAATTAGTAAAAAATAAATCCTTGAATGATTTTTAGAAAACAATGTCTATTCTTTAATATTAGGTGAATTATATCAAATTTCGTTTTCCACAGACAGAGAGAGAGATAGACAAGAAGAAGAGAATTTTCAAATATTACACCATTCATGAAATAATGGTAATTTATTAAAAAATATAGGAGATTTTTTCACTTACATTATGTCTTAAAAACTTACCAGAAAACTACAGAAAGATATAGAAACTTCTCAAACTGTACACTTGTCTTTCTCGTAGTCGTTATGACACTTTAGCAGGTGATAAAAATTAAACTCTGTAAAATTTCTTTATATTTATGGCTTGTTTTCGTTACGACTGCAGTAGTGAACATAACCCGATTCGCTCGATCCCCCCCACTCCTCGACCTTGACCTTGACCTTGCTTCACCCCTCTTTGGCCCCGCCCACATGTCCTTGTCATTGACCTTGAAAGTGCACGTGTGCTTTGGCCTTGGCCTTGCGTTCAAGGTTGTGTGTGTGACCTTGACCTTGACCTTGGTCGAGACGACCTTGACTTTGTTGAAGGTCATCTTGGGTGTGTGACCTTGAAGATATGTTACGTGGTTGGGGGTGACCTTGAATGGTTTTATATAAGGTATGGGGCAGTTTCATTCATCAGTTGGCTCTGACTTGTATAGGTAGTACATGTGTTAATATTTGACAAATCATGGCATATGTTTGTGAAATTTGCGGTTCTAAGTTTACTAATATTTATAATATGAGACGTCATCAAAGAGAATCGTGTGCGGCGAGATTTAATGAAGTGCCTGGAGGAAAACGGCTCCGAATTGAAGAGTATACATCGACGATTCCGCTAATTAATTGCGCTACATGTAATGTAGATGTTCCAATAAATCATATGTCGGTGCATAAACGAACACAACAACATAAAAATAATTCATGTTTGCCGGTATGTCATGGTGTGCAACTCGTTCAATGTGCCTTCAAAAGGAGAATTGCAACCTATCGGGTTAGCAGTGATATGGAGCATTCCGATTACGTAATGTTCTTTGCAGACATTAAATCCAAGGTGGTGGAACTTGTTAATAATTTATTGCGTGTGCATCATGCTTTAAAAGTTAACATGACAGCTGTTGGCGAGTACATGCTTCCATCACAAGAAATATTCAGTGAAAAATCCTTCAACACTGCTAATCAAATAATTAGTGTAGAAAGTGATTTGGATGCCGTTTACCATTCTTTCACCGAATTAATAAAAACGCAGGCGACAGAGTTCCAGGAGAAAGATTCAGGTATGGAAAAATCAAAACCCGATATATTAAACTGATTTTTATATATTATTTTTCTTGTTATAGGATGGGCTCTTGTGCGAATTTTATACTTGGAAGTTGGTATCAACAAGTATATGCCTATGGGTGGCTCATCATACATCAAGTTGCCGTGTTCTATTGAAAAGAAAGGAGCTGTCGTCAATGTGATTAACCAGGACGAATTTTGCTTTGCGTGGGCTGTAACATCAGCATTGTTTCCTCCAACAGCAGAGACTTCACAGAAGACATCCTACCCCCATTTTTCTAGAGTGCTAAATGTAACAGGTATGGATTTTCCAGTAAAATTACGTGACATTAAAAAATTTGAGGAAATGAACAACATATCAATTAACGTATACGGTCTGGAATCTAAATATGAAAATAATGAAGTAATACATGAAGTTATTGGTCCACTGAGGTATGCGTCAAAAAAGTTGGATAGGCATGTAAATTTATTGTTAATTACAAAAGACTGTAGTAGTAAAGATGGCGGTGAACATTTTTGCGATACGACTTGTTCAAAGAGTCATTATTGTTGGATTCGGGATTTATCACGTTTAGTTTCAAGTCAAATTAGTTGTCAACAACATAAAATATATTTCTGTGATGGTTGCCTCATTTATTTTAGTACACCGTCAGCTTTAACTTTACATCTAAGCTACGATTGTAACCACATTTTCACGCAAACACCCTCAGTGGATTTAAAAATCGATAAATTTGGAAAGAGTGTGCCGGAAAATATTTTAAAATTCGAGGGTATAGAAAAGTAAATGCGCGTTCCATTCGTGGTTTATGCAGATTTCGAATCTGTTTTAAAACCCGTTGAAACGGTACAACCAAACCCACAAAATTCTTACACTGTAAAAAGTTTTAAACATGAACCATATTCTTTTGCTTATTTAATTAAATGCTCTTTTGACGACTCACTTTCGAAATTTGAGCTATTTCGGGGGAATAATGCAGCTCAAGTCTTTGTGGATCGTATCGAGTGTGATTTAAGGGCTCTATACAACACATATTTAAAAGACATTAAGCCTATGAAACCGTTAACGCCTGAAGAAAAAAGGGAGTTTAATGATGCTAAAATATGTGGTATATGTGAAGGCCCTTTTGAAGAGGGTGAGATTAAAGTACGAGACCACTGTCACATAACTGGTGCAAAAAGATTTGGTGCTGCACATTCCGTTTGTAATTTAAATTATAAATTACCCTCTTTTATCCCTATCATATTTCATAACTTAAGCGGCTACGACAGCCATTTATTTATAAAAGAGTTATGTAAATATGGGGATAAAATTGGTGTTTTGGCTCAAAGTAAGGAAAAGTACATATCATTTACCAAAAGCATTTATGTGCACGATTATTTTGATAGTAAATGTGGAAAAGTCAAGAGGAAATATTTAAAGTTGCGATTTATTGATAGTTTTAAATTTCTGTCAACGTCTTTGGAAAATTTAGGCAGCGGTTTAAACGACGACGATTTTATTGAAACGCGGAAACATTTTTCAAATATCAACCAATTTAATTTGATGCGTCAAAAGGGTGTTTTTCCCTATAGCTTTATTGACTCTATAGAAAAAATGGAAAATACATGTCTTCCAAGTAAAGATGAATTTTATGATAATTTACGGGAAGAACATATTAGCGATGAAAGCTATAGAAGAGCAAAAGAAGTATGGCGCTTGTTTGGGTGTAAAACTTTGGGGGACTATTCGGACGTGTATTTAAAATCAGATGTGTTGCTATTGTGTGATGTTTTTGAGCAATTTCGAAATAATTGTTTAAAATTCGATAAACTTGATCCAGCACATTACTATACCCTTCCAAGTTTATCATTTGATTGTATGCTACGTATGACTAAGGTAGAGTTAGAGCTCTTAACTGATATAGACATGATACATTTTTTTAAGAAAGGTATACGCGGCGGCATAAGCCAGTGTACAGAAAGGAAGCACATCGCTAATAATATTTTTTTACCAGACTATGACCCAACAAAACCTTCTTCATTTATAACATACCTTGATGCTACAAATCTATATGGTCATAGTATGTCACAAGCATTACCATATGGTGGTTTTCGATGGTTAAGCGAGCGCGAAATTCTGGATTTAAATATTATGGCTGTTGGTGATGATAGTTTACATGGCTACGTTTTGGAAGTGGATGTGCATTATCCGACTGAGTTGCATGATGCACATTCTGATCTTCCATTTCTAGTAGAAAATATCATACCGCCAACAGAAAACGCTAAATTACCGAAATTAATTCCTAATTTACAAGATAAAAAAAATACATTGTACACTATAGAACTTTAAAACAAGCCATCGCCAACGGCTTAGTGGTAATGCAAACCCATCGAGTATTACAGTTTGAGCAATCAAAATGGCTAAAATCGTATATTGATTTTAATACCAATTTACGTAACAAGGCCACCACAAAATTTGCGAAGGACACTTTTAAATTAAAAAATAACGCGATATTTGGTAAAACTATGGAAAATGTGGAAAATCGAAAGGATATAAAATTAGTAACACATTGGGAGAACAGTGTAGGCAGAAATGGAGCTAGAGCACTAATATCCCGCCCCAATTTCAATAGTAGCTCGATATTTACCGAGAACTTTGTTGCTATACATATGAATAAAGTTAAAATATTGTACAATAAACCAATTTATATCGGTTTTTCCATATTAGATATATCAAAGACTGTAATATACGATTTTTATTATAATTTTATTAAATCCAAGTTTGGCGATGATGCTTCGTTACTTTACACCGATACTGACTCGCTTATATTAAAAGTGTATACGGAAAACTTTTATCAAACTATATCAGAAAACCCCGAAAAATTCGATACATCAAATTACCCCGAAATTAATAATTTCAACATAATTAAAAGTAATTCTGTAGTTGGTAGAATGAAAGATGAGTTTCCTGGTGATCCGATAATAAGTTTTTATGGTACCGGCGCGAAGGCTTATTATGTAAAGTCCATTAATAATGAATTAAAAAAAGCCAAAGGTATCAAAAAATGTGTTATCGAGAAAGACCTTCATCAGGAAGACTACCAAAGAATTGTTGAACGGGGTGGTTTGATATTAAGAAAGATGAAGACATTTAGAAGTGAATTACATAACATTTATACCAACATAATAAATAAAGTAGCATTGTCACATAGCGATGATAAACGTTATGTAATTCCCAGTTCAACCAAAACTCTACCTTGGGGGCATGCAGACATAGATTTTTACAAAACAGACCCGGAAGAAAACTTAGCAAATTTAGTCACCGTGTTGGAATCATTTCTAAGTCAGGACAGCACGTAATCTGGAAAATCCATATTTCATTATTTGTATTGTTTTTATTATTTCTATTAAACATACAACATTAATATGTAACGATAGTATTGTATTTTTTTTTTTTAAATAAAAAACATGTATTCATTACTTGATTGCTTTTTTATTGAACCTTTATTTTAAAATTATAAATATAATGAAGTGTCGACAAATAACAAACTGTAAAAGTTATTGTTGAAAAATTTGTCTAATAGTAAATTAAACGCACAGGTCTACGAGTAAATGTTTAATGTGAAACAGGTTTGCTGACAAGATCCTCCATAGTCTTTTCAATTTTCAACATTCTAGAGTTAAGTTCATCACGCAGTTCGTCTTGCCTAAGTTCATATATTGCAATAACAGTATCATCAATGTATCCTATAAGTTCTTGACCGGTTTCAATTAATTTCTTGCGTACGTAACCTTCAAGTTGGTTTCTGAATATATCTTTAATAACAATTGTTGAGTCATGTAAAGCTTTCTGCGTATCTTGCACACACTGAGCAAGGTTATTATCAACATAATTTCGTGTGGTCGCATCGTCTCCTTCAAGAGGTTCTGCTAAATAGCACAATCTTTTGCTTCCCATGTCGTAATCTCCATTAGGTGTAAGTTTAAAACCTATTCCTGAAGGACCTCGCATAAAGTTAAAATCCTTAAATTTTCTTTTGCGACCGAACTTATCAATAGTGTTTACTTCTGACATTGTTATGTGAGACTGATTTGAAACCATTAGATTTCACCCTAATATATGGTTCTATTTCATTAATAAACGGACTCTGCAGAAAAATATGGATTGCAAAACGTATTTTAGGTGATGTTTAATAAATACACATACAGATTCATTTTACTATTGTTTTATTGAAAAAAAAATTAAAATATAACAAAAGATTGAGTTTACTTTTTATTATTAAAAAAAATAAAAAAAATAACAAACAAAAAAATTAAAAATTAAGAAATAAAATACATGTTAATTTCTTCTGTACAGGTAAGCTTCTTCTATGACCCAATTTCTTCTCTGGATGGCACGTTCATTAATGTCCTTGAACTGGTAGTAAACTAGTCCACAAAAGCCGCATTGTACAAATTTAACCCTGAAAAGGTCAATGTAGTTGAAGTCGTACGTAAGATCATTTCGCCAGCAGATACCTAGTCTTTTACAATGATGACAAGTTAAATAAAAAGCTTTTGGTATATGACTGTATGTTTTGGCTGCTTCACTAGGTTGTTCATCGGTTGGCAACATGATGTTTGAATATGTTGTACTTTTCAATCGCGGTACTCTAATTATGTATTACTTTTTAAAATAACCTTGACAGGACCAAAAAAATCCTTGAAAATTACAACCTCGAAAACGACCCTGACATTGACGGGTACTTTGACCTTGGCCTTGGCCTCGCATCTAACAAGTTTAGTACTATATTTATATGCTTCTTTAAAATAACCTTGACAGGGACAAAAAAAAATCCATGAAAATTACAACCTTGAAAACGACCCTGGTATTGCCGGTTACGTCGGCCTTGGCCTTGGCCTTGCATCTGACAAGTTTAAATATTATACTTAATGCATCGAACAAAAGGAATAAAGGTGGTGTAGTGGGGGAAATGGGCATAAAAGCAGACTTGCTGGCTCGAGCTCTTCACAGTTCGTCAGAACAGCAAACAGTACAGTGCTAAGAAAAAGTTAATTGTGTGAGTTTGAATATCGAAAATGTCGAGTGTACGGTCTCTTTTAGATGCTCTTGACGTGAGCTGCGGTTCACAGCAAGGCATGCTGGATAACATGAGTGGTTTAGAAGTGTTAAGTCCAGGGGTGTTCGAGAACTGGAATGGCGTGGAGCATGAAGATGCCGAAGACCGAGCCCTCAACGATGGTCGCGACGAGGAGTTAGTTCAGTCGGCAGCGCAATTCCTGGAATGCTGGACGGAGGAGAAGGAGCCAAAGATAAATGTGATTAGTGATGTGGTTGTGCGAAAAGCATCGCGGCCTAGGGAATCTTCTCCGAAAGCTTCGAAACTGAAAAAGCTTTTGACTATGCGGAAGTCGGAAATCGCCGATAAAAAAACATTTTATTCGGCGATTAAAGGTGTGGGACAAGGGAAGAAGAAAAAGTTTAACTTTAAGCGTCCCTCCACCCCTGTTCCATTACCCGACTTCCTAAAAACAGCACCAAAAGAGCCATTGTCAGTAGAAGTGGAAGTCATAGAAGGCCCCGATGGACCAACACCACCAACGCCACCAACACCGGCCAGCGTAGAGAATGAAATAGTGTCGGAGGTGAAGTCTTCCCCAGCGCCAGCGCCACTGTCGCCGATATTGGGGTGCCGGAAACCCATGAAGAAGCGGTTTAAGCGTTGTTTTGAAGGCGATGAAGTTTCCGCTGCTTCGTCGTCGTCGTCGTCGTCATCGTCTTCACCAAATAAAACCGCGTCTTCTTCCGAGCCATCACAACCGGAGTGGGTCGAAGACTTCACCAACTCTCAGAAGACCAAATTGACCGACATTTATGCCATGAAAAAACGCTTAGTGAATGAAGTGAACGAGTGTGCCAGTGACATTATAGAACTTGAAAGACAATTAGAGATAAAAAAGGTGAAATCTGTGCGGTTAAAAAGACAATTAGAGGACTTTAATAAATTATGTAGTAGGTGTTAGGTAGTTGTAGAGATTAGCTTTTAATTTATAGTATTAAGTTTGTAAATATATATATATATATATATATATATATATATATATATATATATATATATATATATATATATATATATATATATATATATATATATTGTAGTTAATAAAAAAGTGTTTGATCAAATTTTTTATATTTTATAATGAGAATAAAAATGACTTGAAAATTTATTTTTGTGTGTTATTTCATATAGGCCCTGTCCCACATAATATTAGGTAATAAAAAAAAAAAAGTGAATAATCCACTAAAACTACGCAATAGCAATAGTTGTAAATATTTTCTGATAATATTTACAAGTATGCTAAAACATGGTTCGGTTTATGAAGTTAAGGTTCTGTCGCCAGAACTTCTAATACTTTGTATCTCAATATTGTATGTTTTTATGAAAAAAACATAAAATATTGGTTACAAAGTATTATAACCAACTAAAACTACGATCAAATTATTTTGTGGTTCTGAAAAGGACCGTTTGGTTGTAAAACATGCGACTCTTTTATTGAGTTGTGGAGTCGCACGGCCCGTCATCATCATCAGCGGGGGTGGCGGTGCTGTCCTCTGTGTATTCGATGATGAACCGCCAAATTTCATCCCATCTAGGATCGTTCGGCTCCCACTCCAAACAATTCTCTGTGGTAGAATCTACCACAGGGCATTGGATGGGTTGTTGTTGTTGTTGAGTCGCAGACATGTTGAACTAAAATGATTGTAATAAGTATTGATGGTCGTATATATAGAGACAAATTAATGGTGGGGGGTGAAAACAAATGTTGTATTACGTATTGAGACCAAAAGTTGTTTGTGGTCTCAAATACGAACGAACGATTTAGCTGGGTTCCACCAGCACTTAAAGTTTTAATACTTTGTATCTAATATTGTATATTCTATACATACAATATTAGTAACAAAGTACTAATATGTACTAAAACTACGATCAAAGTATTTTGTGGTCCTGAAAAGGACCGTTGTTGTGTGCCCTTAAAAAGGGCCAGGGAGAGTGTGAGGCTTATGGTGCCCCATCCTCGCTGGTCGACCACCAGCTTGACGAATCGCAGGGGCCTTGTGGGTCGTCGGGTGTTGGTGATGCTGGAATTTCCAGCACCGCATCTTCCGTCGAGTCCGGCTCTGGCTGCGGCGACGGAGTTTCGAGTCTTTGTAAGACCCAATCACCCGCGTCGTCTAATTCCACTAGACCCGGATCATGGTCATATACTAGCGGAATCGGCTCATCCAAGTCGTCCCAACGTAGGACGTCAATTTCAAAATCCACCTCGTCGTCGTCGTCGAAGACTTGCAGGTCTCCAACGTTGTCGGCTACGGTGTCATCACTAAAGATGCCGCGTAGCGCGTTAGCGCGGAGCAGGCACACTAAAAAAAAAAAAAAAAAAAAAAAAAAAAACCCTCCCCTACAACTTCCGCATACTCCCGTTCGGCGCTCTAGCCTCCTAACTCGAGAATTTCAATTTTTTCGTCTAAATTTTTTTTCATTTTTAAGATTTTCCAAATTTTTTTTTCACCATTGTATTCTACTCAAAATTCTAGGTAATTAAAGTGCTTTTATTTTTTCTCTATCTTGAACGGTTCCCGAGCTACAGCGCTTTAAAGAATTCAAATTACCAACTTTCTATAACCCTTTTTTTCAAATTTCATTTTTTCGAATTTTCAAAAATACTACAATATGTAGAAAAAAGTTCTCTCTTTAATTTCCCAATACCGTTTTTCTCTAAATCTTCAACTTTAGCGCGTATTCAGCATTTTCAAAAAAAAAAATATATAATTTTTTTTACACCATCGCATTCTCCTCAAAATTTTGGGCTATCAAAGTGCTTTTATTTTTTTTCTATCTTGAACGGTTCCCGAGCTACAGCGCTTTAAAAAATCCAAATTACTAACTTACTATAACCCTTTTCTTAAAATTTCATCTTTCCGAATTTTGAAAAGTACTACCATTTGTAGAAAAAAATTCTCTTTCTAATTTCCTAATATCATTTTGCTCCAAAACTTCAACTTTGGCGCGCATTCACCATTTTTCAATTTTTTTTGAAAAAATTTTTTTTTACGTTTTTACTATCGAGAAAAATGCTTGCTTATAGTACTCGATTTCCTCTATAATTTTTTCTTATAACTTTTTTCCCTATTCCTAACCGTTACTTTCATACAAATTTTCTAAATCGTTGTTTTCATATTTTGCCTTAAAAATTTTTTCTTGTGTTATTTAAGCTCTTTTTTCCACTTAATAAATCACCATTTTCTAAATTCCCGTACTCTTTTCTTAAAGAGCGGGCTTTTCCGCCAGCTTTTTTTTTGGTTGGGTTTCAAATAAATATAAAACTACTACTTCACTCATTACAAATTTATTGATTCAAGAAAATTATTTTGTGTTACATATAATAGATACATTAAAATATAGATTTATTGGTCACCGAACCGTTTAATACATTATAACTAAAAAATGAGTCGTGAATAACTAATGCGTACACTTTAGTGTCTTTGGGGAATTTATTCTTTCTCGTTTGGAACTCCAATTTTACATCCACTGTCGATGAGTTAATCGCCTCTGGTTGATGACTGCAATTGATAATAAAAACGGGGTTTTTCATATATTCCGCGAACGTTATCATCGGATCGTTTATCTCGCGCCCGTAGTAGCTGCTTTGGAAGTTTTCGTAATTGTAATAGGCTGCTGCGTACAGTTTCTTGGCGAAATCTAAATTCCATCTTTCGTAGGGATAAACGGTTGAATTCAGATACAGTCTAATGTCGCATACGTCGGCGTGGGTAAACTGGGTTGCGTTTTTTTCTTTCTTGTCGCAATTATTGCTGTCTTGAAACCCGACGATTATATAGCGCGGTCTTTCCAGACTTGTACTCGTTCTCAAGGCCCACACGTCGGAAGATGTTTGCCTTAAAGCTGGTAATTCGTACAGATCCCATTTACGATATGCCATTTGAATACTGGCGTTGTTTCCTCCTTTATTAATGCGAGACAGTATTTTCAATTTTTGCTTGTCGTCTGGAATGATGTGACGAATTTTCCATTCGATTTTGTCGATACTAATTTCTGCCTCTACTTCGCCGACGTAACAATTGGTAAAAGTGCGAGCTATAATCATAATAAGCTCTTGTTTTACGTTGAAAACACCTTTTGCGTAACCTTCGGCGAATCCCATAAGATATTTTAAGGGTAATTTCTCGGAGAATACGTTACTTGCCGTGTCTACGATATCTTGGTTTGCTTCGTCGAGACCCCATCCGCACGTCATGAGAGATCTTTGTTGCAAACTTCCGAATGAAACCATGGTTTTTAATGTCGTCGTAACTCCAGGTTTACGAACCACGGCGACCTGTTCACCTCCCATCTCGTAGCGAATTTCATCGAACAAAAATGCGAGGGCATTATTTGATAAAAAACATCTTTTCGTTGCGTCTATGGGTTTAAATTTTCCTTCGATATATATGTAACTTTCGGCGATATCCAGTATAATATCTTGAAAATTAATGGGGATACGGACTTCATCCGAATTGTTGAATGATGGAGATCCGTATGGTTTATACGTATGCTCTTCTAGACTAATAATGGAATTGTCCAAGATGGGCTCGGAGAAAACCTCTATTTTATCGCTGGTGGTGGAAATCATTTTCGCACTTTAAGACCGATTGATTTTAAAAATTTATAGTCTTCGGCAGATAACTGTTGAGATGTTTGTGATCTAACGTCTGGACGACGACTAACCTTGACGTTAACTCTTCTTTTACTTTTATTATGTTTCGGCGGTTTCCCCATCTTAGTCGACAGCACACACAATTGACGATTGAAGCAAAAACCCATTTCTATGAAAGTTTCTTCAGTTCCAATTTCACGATTATTTTCTCGCCTTGAAAATTGATTAGATCACCGCTATCGTCCAAGATGCGAAGAGTAATGTTGTCGATAAACTGACGTCCTGCCGGCATTAACGGCATATAAATATTATTTTGTGGTTCTTTACTGATTTTGTAACCGGGCTCCACGTCGATATCGAATTCGAACAAGGTATGACCTTCCACCGAATTCATATATGCTCCGGAAATTATATTACAATCTACGCGTATGATGCGTACTTTCATTATTTCCACCATCTCGGTTGATTCGTGCTTTTTGTCTCTTTTTAACACTGTATGATTAAATCCTAACATTTTACCGATACTCGCCTCTCCCCGGAAATCTATAGTATATTGGGATTTTAGTTCACATTCCAGCGTATTATTATTAGCAACCAAGTAAAAGATTCCATCGTTCTTTTCTTCAGTTGAAATCCCCAAAGCCTCCAACATAGCTTTACCTATCTCATCTATTTCATAGGCCCCAGGTGGAATCTGCAATTGTATCGACTCGGTGGTGTAACCCTCCTTCATGTAGGCAAACTTATTGTTGCTTTCGTCCACATTAAAAATTGAATTGTATGTGTAAAATCCCAGCAATGCCAGACCATATTTGTTTTCTCTATTTAATTCGACTGGTGGATAAAAATCGGCGCTTAAGACGCTCGAGTGTCCTGTTAGTGTGAACGTATAAGACATGACTAACCATTAAAACATCACACATCTCGGTTTTATTCTTAGCGGCAACATTTAAAAAGATTCATCTTCACACCTTTTCTCACTGCATTAGATAGTGATGTTTTTATGCTATTTTCTGCTTTTATGCGCACATCGCTGATTTTGCAATAACAACAAAATATTTTTCTAGCCGTAAGATCCTCATCAGTCATAACCTCGTTTAAATTGCTGCTGCTGCTGAAATAATGTTTGCAACCGCACTGATATTTTAATATATCGATATCGCTTTTAAGGTGCTCCGGCAACTTTTCCCAAACGAATGGAATTTCATTTGGGGCTAATGCAATCATTACTTCCTTGGGCATGTTTTCTAACTGTTTCACGGTCATTTTCCTTAATCCACCGGCTAGATGAAATGCTTTCAGTGATTGCAACATTTTAGTATAGTTATTGCGATCCATTTGCGGTGTTAATGGTGACGATGATGATGATGATGACATCTTTTACGCTGATGATTCGACAAGAAACTTTAAGCACAAATGTCCACACCAGACTGTTCCAAAATCCTGCTGACGATCGTATGTATAGTAAATAATTTTTGATGGTTCCGATCCCGTTTGTAGATATCGTACCAATTCGATCGGTGGGGGTAAATCGCCGAAGCTGTCATAATATGTTACTTTAGAATTATTTTTTCTATAAGCTACCCAATGAGTCCCTGCACCACGCGTACTATCCAAATTCACTATTGCTGCTTCGTAACGTCGAGGACCTTGTCTAGGTAATAAATCCCTCATATAAACGCCTCGAAAGTGTCCTATTCTTTTCTTTTTGGCATATTTTTCTATATCGATGTTAGATAGTGGTCTTCGAGGTAGGGATTCAATTAGTTTTTTGATCTACGATTTAAAAATAATCCCATACCTTTACGATATGGCTTTAGAAACAAACCATTTCCTTTCGATTTTAAATACAGGCCGGCACCGGTTTTATCTTCGCTGCTTTTTTTTTACTGCTTTTATGGCGCGCACAATTCCCGCTGCCCCGCCGGCTAATGAACCCAAAGCTGATAACCCGGCAAAAATTGGTATTAATGGTAATATTCCACCAGTTTTAGGAATCGGTATTATTCTCGGTGTACGAACCTTCCTTTTGCCACCTGCCGCTTTTACCGATCTACGTGCTGCCGACAGAGCTATTTTAGATGCATTCATGACATTTTTTTCCAACACATTTTTACTTCCGGCTTTTAATAATTCCCTTCGAACTGCTTGTCGAATAGCTGTTCCGAAACTGGCTTTCCGAACATGTCGATTTTTATTAACACCTTTCCTTTTTGTATGACGCGTGCCTTTACTAGATGTTTTTTTTGTTGATAATGATGATGGTACACCCATACCAAAACGTTGTTTTCCTTTCATAATGTTTGTAACTAACCAAGCTGCTGTTTTTTCACCTAAACTGGAATCTTTCGATTTTACTCTATTCCAAGCACTTTGTTCGAGCTCGTAATCCGCTCGATGTCTCGCACTTATGTTGTCTTTATTATGTAAATAGGCTAAATCGTGTTTTTTGCATGCGGCATCCAAAGGATTAATGCCTGGATCACCTCTTGTTACACGTTTTATTACTTTTGTTCCGGGTCCGCAATATTGATAACCAGGAATGTGTACCTCGAATGGTAATTTATTTATTAACGAATTCACAATACCGTATCCAGTTTTGTTGGAAACGTGAGACCGTCCACTTCGTTTGACGCTCGGCATCTGAATGACAGTTTTTGTGAAAAATTGCCTATAAAATATCAAATTTTCCTAAGATGCGCGTTATCGATCTTAAACAAAAACTTCCTATTGACAATCTCGATGAAAAAGTCGGACTTGGATTTGAAAAGAAGATAATGAAGAGACACGGTCCTTTACTTCCTTCCTCTATTCGCGGCCTGTTAATTGGTCCATCCAATTGTGGAAAAACTAATGTCATGATTTCGCTGCTTACACACCCCCTTGGGCTACGTTTCGAAAATGTCTATATTTACTCGAAATCTCTGTATCAACCGAAATATGAGTATTTAAGGAAAATTTTAGCGCCCATCAAAGGTTTAGGCTACTATGCCTTTAGTGATTCCAGTAATATTGTGGAACCGTCCGATGCAAAACCAAACTCTATATTTATCTTTGATGATGTTATATGTGAAAAACAAGATGTTATAAGATCGTACTTTAGCATGGGACGTCATAAAAATATCGACTCCTTTTACCTAGCGCAAACATATTCGCGAGTGCCTAAACAGCTTGTGCGAGACAACGCCAATTTTATTATTATGTTTAAACAAGATGAGTTGAATATGAAACACATATTTTCCGACCACGTTTCACCGGATCTAACTTTTACTCAATTTCAAGAAATGTGCTCAAAATGTTGGGATAATAAGTATGGATTTTTAGTAATTGATAAAGACAGTGATGTGAAATCGGGAAGATACCGCAAAGGATTTGATAGCTATATATTACTGTAATAATAAGAGAAAACGCTCATTTGATTGTTGAAACGTCCTTTGTTAACATCATGAATAACGCGATCGACTTAAAACGTAAACTAGTGGAAGCTACCAATGCCGTCAGAAAAAAATTTAAACAAATTAAAGCGGCTAAAGAGTTTAATGTTGTGGAATTGGAAAAGTTTTACGAACCCATTTCTAAGCCGTTGACAACTATATCTGATGTGGTTAAGCAACGTCAGCAGCAGCAGCAGCAGCAGCAGCAGCAACAACAACAGCAACAACATTATCCAGCTACAAAGCCACATAGTCTCAGTACATCAGTGCAGTCGACTCAAATATCAGGTTTTCCCCAACCTACACATTCCTTTCAAACCTCCACACCTATTCAGCAGCAGCAGCAGCATCGCATTTCAAAAGAAGATATTAGCCAATCGGTGTTTGATACACCCTCGACATCAACTAATACATCTCTCGCATCCGCTGACACCACAACTTCCGATACTTTAAACGCACACCTGAAAGGATTACGTTCGAAACCATCTCTATACGATACTGTATATGGTGTACGTTTTGGTTCAAAAACAGATCATAACAAAAATTTTATTGGTAATTTAGAGGTGCGTTTTCGAAATGGAAATATTGTCTTATACAAAAAAGGGAAAAATATTGCAGAATATGGTGGATCACCGGCACTTTATGATTTGTTATTTCTTAAAACACCCCCAAGTGTAGGCAAGGAACAACAACAATTAAGTGATAATGTACTTTCAACGTACAAGGAAATTTTGGAATCAACGAATGCTGTCTACAACAATTTTAAAAAAAGTGATGGTTTACGGGAGACCAGATGGAACAAATATTTACGAATTATTAAACCTCTGATAATGGGCACAAAATTAGGTGGTACTATTACAAGAAAAAATCTCTCGGAAAAACTACAGTTACCCACAAAAAAGAAATTATCTTCGAAAAAATTTCAATATGTCTACTGGAACAAAGCTAAAGAGTTGGTGGATCGTTTACGTTTGTTGTGGAGTTCCAAAATGGCCGGTCACACTGGACACGAAAATGAAATTATGTCAATCATAGAGGAATTACGAGAAGAAGATATAATATATTAAGCTCAATATTTAATGATATTATTCAGTTCTTCCTTCGATCTGAAACCTTTAGTATTACTAATAATATGGAGCCCAGTCTAGAAAAAATCAAGATTGTTAATGAACTACATAGAACGGCTAGAAAAAATTTTGTAAGACGGCGCACGATAATAAAAGGATACAGAGATTTGTGGCAAATTGATTTGGCTGAAATGCAACAGTATGCTGATGAAAACGATGGTTATCGTTATATTTTGGTCTGTATAAATTGTTACTCGAAATTTGTCTATACCAAAGCCATAAAAAACAAGACTGGTATAGAAGTTACTAATGCGATGAAAAGCATCATTGAAGAGGCATTATATACACCAACAAATCTGCAAAGTGATCAAGGAAAGGAGTTCTATAATACAAACTTTCAAGCCCTGATGAAAAAATATAATATAAATCATTATTCCACTTACAGCACAAAGAAAGCTGCAATTGTTGAGCGAGTCATAAGGACTTTAAAAAATAATTTATATAAACAATTCTCGACAAGAGGATCTTACAAATGGATACATATATTATCGGCAGTAACAAAAACCTATAACCATTCGAAACATCGCACCATTGGAATGAAGCCTGCAGACGTGCAAGAAAAAACACATATTAAAGCATATGATTATTTAAAAATTGTACCTAAAAAATTTAAGTTTTCCATGGGTGACATTGTGCGTATTAGCAAGTACAAAAGCTTATTCGAGAAAGGATATACGCCCTCTTGGTCAACCGAATTGTTTAAAGTTGTAAAAGTTAACGTTACAAATCCACCTACTTACTTGTTGGAATCGTTAGAAGGTCAGCCTATAAGAGGGTGTTTTTACGAATCAGAACTACAAAAAACAAGCAGTCCTGACGTTTATCTAGTAGAAAAGGTCCTTAGACAACGCAAGAAAAATCACATCGAACAATTATTTGTCAAATGGCTAGGATTTCCCAACCACTTCAACTCTTGGATAGATAAAGCTAATATTGTTTAAATAACATATTGTATGACTATATTTTTTATTTAAAATGTAAAATAAATAAACAATATATTGTAAAATAAAGTTTTTTATTTCAATCTTCATTATTAAAAACAATGACAATAAAACATCATACACATAAATAACATTTCAATATTCTTGGAGGGAAGGTCCAATTCACCGACGACTACGACGTTATCTTCAAGGCTATGCCACTCGGAGTGCGTTCTCCTATTCTTTAACCTGCTTTTTTTAGATTTTTTTTGAAGTCGAGTCGTACGACAGTGCGCTTAATGAGTCATTTAAAGGCTGATGATAGAGTATTTTCTGCATAACTTCAATTTTTGTTTTAAGCTCTCTATTATTTTTGTATATCATGGGGAGGACATCCTTGTTAAATATGTCACATATTACAACTGCAAAATTGTAAAACTTTCTATTAACAAAGTGTTTTGTCACAGCATCGTCATCATCTTTAGGTTCGCCTAAGTTGGTTATGATTTTTCCACCCATATCATACTGCCCATCCGCTGTAAGTTTAAAACCAATCCCTTGTGGCCCAGATAATATATGATATTTTTCATTATATTTCTGACGACCAAATTTATCAATTGTGTTGTTTCCTCGACTCATTTTCAATCTTTACTAAACTATTTTATTTTTATTTGCCCTACTTATATTAAATATTTCAGCTGAGAAAAAGAAACACTGACTATGATCTACTGGGTTGGTATGTTTATAAAAGAAATAAAATAAAACTGTGATTGTAATAGATATTTATTTACAGTTATTTAATTGCACAAATACAAAAATTATAAAAAATTAATTTTCCATGTCTTCGTTTTCGTTGCTCAAAATTCTATCCCATCCGACACTATTTCGATCGTCAACGTCTTGGGCTGTTGCTGTTGCAGAAACCAATTCATATTTTGCAGCAAGCTCACCTGGTAAATGTGGAATATTGACGAGGTATTCTTTTAATTCTTCTTCAGCCATTTCAGCACAAAATGTATCCATGTCTATGGAACCATATAAAAATTTGTCGCACAAGTGTGCCCCAGCCATAAAATTGATTGTATCCCTGATCTCGTTCTTATATTGATCTTTGGTTACATCAATATGCGACCAATCATTTACGCTATCTAACATATCGTGAGCCCTATTTCTTAATTCTCTCCCCAACCAAAATATGTATCTATCTACACATTCGTTGGCGGTCGTCGTCGTCGCATCAGCAGACATCTTTAACAGAAATAATGAACACGCGTAAGTATTCTGACATGTGCAACTATATTTTAAATTTAATTACATCCTTTTTTTCAAACAATTTACATACAATTTACTCCAATGAGCCAAAACGTAATAATGTTTCCAAAAACTCTAGTGCCCTGCCCCAAATAAGTTAGAGTGTATTTATCTTTAGTTTTACTCATATTATCTACAATATCGTCAGATAGTGTTTCGGCCACACGTTTTGGTAAAAAAGTCTCAAATGTGCTATTATCACCGTCATCGTGTAAAGCCACTAAAAGAGTTTTACCAAATCGTGTAGTCATTGAAACCATCTTTACAATTTTATACACTTTGCCTACAATCATTTCGGTAACCTTTTTTTTCTCTAAAACCTCGAAATCTTTGCTAAACATTTCATTAATTTCATCTAGAGTTTCTTTTGCAATACTCATTATTGAAAAAAATGGTATATAAATCCAAAAATTACCGTGAATATAAAAGCACTTTCAGAACACTACACGAACACAATATTTGATGTTTATGCCACTGATATCTGCGACTGTTTGAAGTCACTTCTTCTCCCACGAACCTTTATAGCGGGGTTTCAAGGTCGAATTGTAACAATGGTGGGGGTAGCTTAACGATAGAAATAGTGGGAGGAGTATTGAAGGTCAAATGACGTCACACATTTAAATTGGTATAAGGATAACTTCAAGGACAAAATATAATGAAACAAATAACTACATTTTATGTACTTTATTCATTGATTTTTTTCTGCCATTCTTCTATGCGTTTAACATTATCACCTAAACCTAATTTCCTTAATTTGTTCAATAATAATTGTTTGTTTTTATCTCTTAGAAAATTCTTACAAACTATACTAGCTAAAAGACACACTTCGGCATGGTCCATATACTTAAAAAATACACTAAAGTCCTGAGCCTCCGAATCTTGCATTTCATATGCGTAAAATTCCGAACAGGCTGCAGAAATTAGAAATTCCTCGTACATTTCTCGCACTAAACTTTCCATATTAACTACTACTACGTTAAACTTAAGTCCTACACTCTAATTTCATCTAACACAACCGGATCTGCAATGAACCTAATCAGTTTTTCCAAACAGTCACTAAACCCCAACTTTTTTATCTCACGAACAAAGTCTTGTAAATTTATTGTTTTGCTGCAATATTTACGACATGCATTCGCAGCCTTTTCATATTCATAAGCCAAATCACAATAGCGCGACGCCCATTCTGCTCGACTTTCCATTGCATCATTGAAATAATTATTAGCCGTTTCAGTGAACTCATCGCCCAATTTTTTTACTGTCTCTTGCAAAGCACTATTCATATTATTCACTCATTTTTACATTCACGACACTTTTTTATTGCTGGTGGTGGCCCATCTATATGATGACGATATATTTGTTCATAGTGAATGTAACAGGGTAAGCTTAACTGTAGTTCCTTGTTACACCGATATGACGCTGGCAGCTTATCCCAAATTTGCCGTAAACTCAGCGTATCAACGCAAGTTTTTAAATATTCGAGAGGAAAAAATGCTAGATCCTTCTCTTCAAAATCACACAAACTTTTTAAATTACTCTGATATAAACAAATTACTCTGCCGACTTGCTCTATAATTTTTTCTTTAGATAGTTCCGTATCTGACATTTCACACTGAATGAATGCAAGTAGACTCACACAATTTATAGAACAATTTGCAAGGTCAAAATCATTTCAAGATCATCCCACACTATTACAATGCACAAATAACTACTTCAAGGTCACACACCCAAGGTGACCTTCAACAAAGTCAAGGTCGTCTCGACCAAGGTCAAGGTCACACACACAACCTTGAACACAAGGCCAAGGCCAAAGCACACGTGAATTTTCAAGGTCAATGACAAGGACATGTGGGCGGGGCCAAAGAGGGGTGAAGCAAGGTCAAGGTCAAGGTCGAGGAGTGGGGGGATCGAGCGAATCGGGTTATGTTCACTACTGACTGCAGCAGCACTATTACAAAAACAGTTGCCTTATCTCTAAATAATAATAATTCGAGTAAAGAATAAATTAATATAGTTTACCGGGGAATGATAATAAGTTTTGTTAAAAGGATTTTTAGCATCGTTTTAAAAAAATAAAACTTAAAAATCTAAATTTATTTTGAACAAAAAAAAAAGAAAATAAGAATTTATAAAATTTTGATTTATTAATTAAGATTTTTGCCATACATGATGTCTTAACAGAAATACTTACCACTTACTTATTATTATTATTATTATGGTATTGTTGCGTATTATCAAAAAATGGCAAAAAATTCCCTAAATTAAAACTTGTTTGTCTCTTGCAATCGCAACACATTTACTAGCAACGAAAGCGCTTGCAATACTTCTAAATATTAATTCGAATAAACAAAAAATATATATTACCTTGTAAATAATAATAATAAATTTTTGTACATATAAATTCCCAGTTAGTTAGTAAGTCAACTATTTAGGTAGTAAAATAGCTAGATAGTCAGTTAGACAACTAATTAGTAAACGTTCATAACTATCTGTTTCTACTAAACAATTTTTTTATATATATATATATATATATATATATATATATATATATATATATATATATATATATATATATATATATATATGTTTATATTACTTTAATTTCATTGGCGGTTATTCTAAAAATAAATCTACTGAATTGTAAGGTGAACATATGGTATAAAATAAACAATAAGTCTTTAAAAAAGTATTTATTTATAAGGTACATTAAAATATATATATTGCAGTTTTAATATACAAAAAAAAGAGTTTCTATACAAACATAAAAAAAATAATAATTAATTCTACTTTTAATGACAACTACGATTATTTTTTAGGATAACACTTTAGATAAGAAAAAGAATAAGGGAAGAAAATATTAAGTGGCGGTAGAGTTGAGGACGAAGAGGAGGAAAATTTGTAGCCAGTGGTGTAGCCACCAGGAGACTTGATATTGAAGGTATTCAGCATGTCATAAATTACGATTTTCCAAAAAGTATAGATAATAAGGGAGGAAAATATTAAGTGGTGGTAGAGTTGAGGACGAAGAGGAGGAAGATTTGTAGACAGTGGTGTAGCCACCAGGAGACTTGATATTGAAGGTATTCAACATGTCATAAATTACGATTTTCCAAAAAGTATAGATAATAAGGAAGGAAAATATTAAGTGGTGGTAGAGTTGAGGACGAAGAGGAGGAAAATTTGTAGCCAGTGGTGTAGCCACCAGGAGACTTGATATTGAAGGTATTCAGCATGTCATAAATTACGATTTTCCAAAAAGTATAGATAATAAGGGAGGAAAATATTAAGTGGTGGTAGAGTTGAGGACGAAGAGGAGGAAGATTTGTAGCCAGTGGTGTAGCCACCAGGAGACTTGATATTGAAGGTATTCAGCATGTCATAAATTACGATTTTCCAAAAAGTATAGATAATAAGGGAGGAAAATATTAAGTGGTGGTAGAGTTGAGGACGAAGAGGAGGAAGATTTGTGGACAGTGGTGTAGCCACCAGGAGACTTGATATTGAAGGTATTCAACATGTCATAAATTACGATTTTCCAAAAAGTATAGATAATAAGGGAGGAAAATATTAAGTGGTAGTAGAGTTGAGGACGAAGAGGAGGAAAATTTGTAGCCAGTGGTGTAGCCACCAGGAGACTTGATATTGAAGGTATTCAGCATGTCATAAATTACGATTTTCCAAAAAGTATAGATAATAAGGGAGGAAAATATTAAGTGGTGGTAGAGTTGAGGACGAAGAGGAGGAAGATTTGTAGACAGTGGTGTAGCCACCAGGAGACTTGATATTGAAGGTATTCAACATGTCATAAATTACGATTTTCCAAAAAGTATAGATAATAAGGGAGGAAAATATTAAGTGGTAGTAGAGTTGAGGACGAAGAGGAGGAAAATTTGTAGCCAGTGGTGTAGCCACCAGGAGACTTGATATTGAAGGTATTCAGCATGTCATAAATTACGATTTTCCAAAAAGTATAGATAATAAGGGAGGAAAATATTAAGTGGTGGTAGAGTTGAGGACGAAGAGGAGGAAAAATTGTAGCCATCTATACCAAAAAAAAGTATAGATGAATATGTACATAGAATAGGTTGAACTGGACGTGTAGGTCATTACCAAAAAAAAAAAGTTTTCTCTTTGTTTATCACACGTAATACAATATAAACTTTCGCTGCATAATACCAGCCAAAAGAAAAATAGAAAAAAGACAGAGAGAGATAGATAGAGATAAAGACAAAGATAAGGAATATATAATTTTTCCAATAAATCTATCACTACTATTATTACTAAAATACAATGACAAATCTGAATGTGCTATTTGTATGAAAAAAAAAAATGAAATAAAAATCATAATATAAAAAATGAAACATAGCATCAGAAACAAATAAAGTTTGCATCATAAAAAATTTGACAGATCGAAGCAGAAATTGTTGCCCAAAGTCAGATTTTGAATAAAGCTATTAAAAAATAAAAATCCCCGTATGATGCATTCTTTACTTGTTACAGTGTATATTCAATATACATAATATATAATTTCTATTTTTTTTTTTATTCCTGCTTTTTTTTGACTTCTTCTTCTTATAGTGTCCCTTAAAAGAGAAAAAAGGTTTTAGTAGTTGTAATATATGAGTTTTAGTATTAACGTAATCTGTATATCTTAAGTTATTCTGGCAGTAAATTTCAGATTAGGTTAATTATCAAACACCCTCGTAGAGTTCAAATTTTATTCAGTTAATGTTACTGATGATAATGACTATAAAATGATAAATTTGTATAAAAACAGATTAAAAAATTGTTTTTTTTTTTTGAAAACTAATGAAAATGAAACAACATTTTAAAAATTTATAATTCTTATCAAAATTACATTGAAAATTAAAAAAGAGTACTTTTTACCTTTTTCACTTCTCGTAAATAGATAGATATAGCTAAATTTTTTCTACCGATGAGGAGGAGATGGAACGCCACCAAATATTTCTACCAAATTAGCAGATCTCTTTCGAACGATCAAATTCCAAGTGAATCATCTCTTGATGTCCTAGGGGTTGTGTGTGTGTGAGTGGGAGTGTGTACATGCCTTGACTGTCTGGAAAAATTAAACAAATGAAATAATAAATATTATGTTTATATTTTGCTCAATTTAGTTAAATCGATCAAAAAGCCAATAATATGACAGAGGAACTTTTTTTTTTCTATCTTGTTAGTAAAATAATGACACACACTGTATATAAGTTTTAAAAATTTAAACAAAGTAAAAGTAATAAATAAATATTACCTTTATATTTTGCTTAATTTAGTTAGATTTGGAATTTAATATGAATTTATTCAACTAATATGACACAGGAAAATTTTACCCTTCTACCTATTTTATAAGTTAATACGAATGTACCAATAGTGGATACAATATACTTTGCAGTTGGATATATAAAATACCAATTATATATAAATACAATTATATAAGAGAATTATATAATAGAAATGGCTCTTAAAAGATCAATAAACAACAGTCTGTAAGAAAAAATACTTCTGCCTTCTATTGACAATAAGCATTTATCCAAAAGAAGTTGAATATCAAAAAAAATTTTGAACAAAAATAATAATAATAAAGAAACATTAAATTTAACTACTTAGTATTTGATATTCATTATTAATTTTACCCTAGAATAGTGTTATTTCAGATGTGGTGCAAAAATATATAGATTTAAAATACCCAATAGCTAATAAAATACTGTTGAAAACTTTAAAGGATAGTTTTTTTAAAACACTGAAATTGAAAAATTGGTTACTTACCTCCTAATCCTTCATTTTTTTTTCGTAGACGAACTTTTGTTGCACATTGTTGCACATTGACTAAAATATAACATCATGTGTATGTTATCCACTGTATTTATAAGAGTTTGGAAATAAAAATCTAAGAATGCTGATATTACAGAAATAGATTGATATTGTTATCACTATATTTTATAACTATATATGTGTGTGCAATATTATCTCTTATGGAAGTAATCCGTAGTGAAAATTGTCTTAGAGCACTCTTTAAAGGGATTTTTTATAGGTAAGTGAAGGATATATTTTATGCCCCGCAGAAGGCCTGTTCGTTGTTTGCAGTACCTGATTTCATTCTTCTTCTACAACAATTTTTTAATTCTACAGTTGAGTTAGGAGCTAGATTTCAAATTTTGTAAAATATTCTTCAAATCTTCTGTATGCTTTGCAAGGCCCATCTGGCTTCTATAAGTGTATCCTGGTTTCATCCGTGAAAAGAATTGTAACCATTTAGTTTTTGTGACGGGGGAGAAGCCTAGGAACTCTAGCAAGACATTTTGGACAACCTGATCAAACCTGTTTATAACCAGATCAGACCTGTTCAGAAACGGATCAAAAGCTGTTTAAAGCTGATTAAAGCTGTTTATAAGCTGTTTTTAAGCTGTTTATAAGCTGTTTTTAAGCTGTTTATAAGCTGATTAAAAGCTGATCAGAACCTGTTGACAAAGCAGATTAAAAATATGAATGCGTCCTCCTAGGTATGCTCCACAGAAGGTTCGTTATTTACAGTACCGATTTCATTCTTCTTCTACAACAATTTTTACTTCTACAGCTGAGAGGAGCTGGATTTCAAATTTTGTAAAGCACACAGAAGGTTTGAAGAATGTTTTACAAGGTCTCTCTGACTTCTATAATTGTATCCTGGTTTCATGTGAAAAGAATTGTAACCATTCAGTTTTGTGACGTGGTAGAAGCCTAGAAACTCTGGCAAATTGTTAGAAATCCTTACTGATATTTTTTTTTTTATAAATATATTTTAACTAGCTTATTTCTCAAATTAGAATAAATTACAAAATGGGTCACAGATCAGATCATCACATACATACATAAAAAAAAAGACAATTTTACGTACACGTAAATTCAAAAATTAGGTTTAATTAAAACATTACAGTCCTGTATATACTAAGTATTTACTTATTAATATTTTATTAAACTTTATCTCATAAATTAACTTATCTAGACTTAAAATTAAAAGTGAAAATTTGTTTCCAAAATTTTATCATTTATTAGATTATGAAATAAAATGCGAAGTGCTTCTCATTATAATTTGGAAAATAAGCAATTTATTATATTAAAAGGAAATGTTTATCAAAATGTGGTAATTATTTTGACAACAAAGTTATATATTATGTTTAATTGCATAAAATTGTTTATTATATTCTGTTAATTGAAAAAATATGTATAGATAAATTTTGTATTTATTTTTGAGAAATAATAACACTAATAAAAATTTAATTTTCCAATCTTAAATGATTACAATACAAACAAGGACCTTTCACCTTGCCTGGGACAAAAGTTTTCTATATGAATTGAGAGGAACAGTGGTGGATCGTATAAGAAATCCAGGTATAACATCCACAATGAAAGGTTACGTTTCCTATACCACAAATGAAATTAAACGATTGCAAATTGCTGGCTGGCAAATCGATGAAAATCCAAACTTATTGGATGCAAAGGGCAATTTTAATGTATGTGAAATTTGGCAGTATAAGACTGAACGTTTTAATAAACAACAACAACTTAAACAGGAGGGATTATTCACAGCTATGATGAATACGTTTATTAAAATAAAACAAGAGTCTTCCGATTGGCCTAAAAATTGTAAAACGGAAGAAGAAAAGAACAAATATATTCAGGAATTTTTCGAGAAAGAAGATGTTCAATTAGACTACAATAAGGTATTAGACAATCCTGGTCTCAGGTCATTGGCAAAATTAATGCTTAATAGCTTCTGGGGAAAATTTGGACAGAGAGAAAACCAACCAAAAACGAAAATTATTAATGATTCTGCAGAGTTTTATGCAATGTTTACAAATGCAGCAATTTACGTTAATGGCATTCTTCCTGTTAATGAAAATACCCTTATTGTCAGTTACGAGTGTAGAGAAGAAGCATTTGACCCTTTACCAACAGTTAATGTAGCAATAGCTGCATATGTCACGGCACAGGCAAGACTTAAATTATATGACTATCTTGATCAACTGGGTAACAGAGTTTTGTATTATGATACAGACTCAGTTATTTATACTACAAGAAATGACGACCAAATCGACATATCCACTGGACAGTTTATTGGAGATATGACCGATGAATTGGAAAATTACGGACCTGGTTCGTACATCAACAACTTTGTATCTGGTGGTCCTAAGAATTATGCTTTTAAAATTTTTTCTACGAAAAATAATAGAGAAGAAGTTGTATGCAAAGTTAAAGGGATTTCTCTAAACTATGAAGCTGCAAAACTTATTAATTTTGACTCCATAAAGAATATGGTTCTTAAAAAGTCCGATCCAGTACCGATTGTTTCCAAAAACATTCGCCGAACCAAGGAGCACTTGGTAACAACTTGCACAGAAATCAAATTATATAAACCAATTTCAATCAAGAGAAAATTTTTACCAGATGGTAGCTCAGAACCTTATGGCTATAAAAGATGGAAAATTCAATAAAGCTCCTCTGGTTTAAATTGTATTTATATAACGATAATTTGAATGTAATAATAATAATAATAATAATAGGGTCTTAAATAAGTATAAGTTTTAATGGTTTTTGCTTTTAAAATTTTCGTTTTTTATCCATAAAAAATCGAAAATGGGGTGTGACTTAGGGATCAGTTCTCGTCTGACACCTCGTTAAGGTCTTATCTTATAACTGTCATAAAATACATTGGGTCTGTTACTGTTAATAATCCTATTTTATTAATTATACATTTCGTATAATAATTAATTTAAGATTTTATCAGTTTGAAACTTTGCATTTGCCAATTGCAAAATAAGACCGACCGGAATCCCTTTAAACGTTTAAAAATTAAAAATTTCAATTCTTTTTTTTCTCTACAGAGAGGCAGCTATTACTATATAATTGGTTTATTAATAAAAACAAATTAAATATTTTTCATAGTAATGAAAAAAAATGTGTTGGTTAAGAAAATTAGTTCAAAATAATATATTTATTTCTAATCACCTATATTCTCCTCACCCTAATAGGAATAGAAAAAAGATTTTTAAGAAAATAAAAGCTATCTATCAAATGTATTAGATCTTTTTGATTACCTAGGTAGAGTAGCTAGAGTAGGTAGCTTTTTTACCTATACACCTTAGGCTACCTACCCTATTGTAATCGTATATGAAAAAAAAAACAGTTTGTATTAAAATATTAATTAATTAATTTTAAAAAAGAGTATCAATTTCGAACATTTTACATGGTAAACACTATGAAGTTTTATCTGCTAATTTGACCTTTTGCGTCATCAATTGCTGACCTCATACACAATGTATTTTCAATTTAATAGTTTAATTAAAAATAAATTAATTTCTTGATTGACGTAAAATATATATATTTACATCTTTTTGTATTATTATTATAAATGTATACGACTGAGTAAAATATATACAAATATTCCTTAATAGGTACAAATTAGGGCCTTAGATTTCGTTTTAGACGAAAAATACCCCTGAAACTGTATTCAGCAACCCCGAATTTAACGAAAAAACGAAAGTGCCCTTTTGGCACATGCGCAGTCGACCAAAATTCGTTTTTTGGCTAAACTATAAGAGAAAAATATGCGCACACAGCGGCAAAAGTGCCTTTGGCATCCCGGCTGATAACGATCTTTCGCACAAACACGTCATTTTTGGATACAATGTATATGGCCTTTTTGACACTTTTACCAACAAATATAATATTACTTAAATATTTAACTATCTATTACGTGTATTCGATCTACCTGTAATTTCCTAGACATCTAAATTTTTACCTGTATTTACCTGTATCAATTTGTCCTATAGAAAATACAGTTTATATTGAAATATTACTAATAGACATAATTTTAAAAGAGTATCAATTTCCAACATTTACATGGTAAATATTATTAAGTCTTATCTGGTAATTTGACCTTTATCGTCATAAAACGTGACCTCGTAATATATTTTCGGTTTATTAGTTAAATAAATTAATTTTATGTTCTTGACTTAACGAGTGAGATAAATATATACACATATCCATTTGAACTTGCATCCGCCTCACATACATTTAATAGATGTATTAGCAAGCATATACGAGTAAGATAAATATATACACAGTATCCTATTGTAAACTTCTCTCTCTCTCGCACACTTACAATACATATATACGAGGGCGATAAATATGGACACAACAAAACCAAATTATCTCCATCTCTCTCATGCATTTGTTCTTGTCCAACACATACAGTATACAGGGTGGCTAGCTAGCTTGGGCTAGGCTCAGCTAGGCTAGGCTAGGCTCTTCTCACACAAAATCAATACAAAAATATATTTATTTCTTTTTGATACAACCTGTATAATACACATATAAGCTAGCTCAGGTGTTACTAATTACCACCGACGGACTACTCCTCCTCATGCATTCTACCTTGCATATACAGGGGTGGCACAAACACACACCCATATACAATCACCATTCATTCATTTACATACATTTACACTTTTTTTTGATTAACACACTTTTCCAACACCCTGTAACTACTTCAACAACCACTGGACCTGTGACGTCATTGACGATCACTTCTTTGACACTTCTTCGGCTTCTTCTTCAGCTAACATCTGTCTATTCACACCTTTTTACACCTGTCAAGTCACTTTTTGTCATTGTCTTTGATCTTCAGCCGCTTCTTTTGCCGCATGGCAACCAATCACGACTTCTGCGGATGGACAGCGGCCATCCAGAGTGTAACTTTGACATGTAGTTTCAACGTCGTTCCCTGGCACTAGTGGCCCATAGACTACTGATGATCACAGATATGTGTAGATTATAGAAATCAGCAAATAGGGTTATGGAAAACTTAACGAAATGGCTCAGATGAAACAGCTAAGTTTAGCACACCACAAAAATCCGAGGTAGTTTTCCTGATAGGAGGGCCTACTGTAAAAGAAATCATAGTTAAGGTAGAAAACATCCCATCAGAAGCCAAAAACATATAAAGTACCTAGGTGTCACCTAGATAGAAACATGACAATGGGACAGCTTGTCAGGAGCGTTATAAAAAAAACAGCACACGCCATAGGGAATACAAACATAATAGTACCAAATATCGGGGGCGCTCGAGAGCAAAATGAAAGGATACGTTTTACTGTCATACAGTCAGTCATTCTGTATGGATCGAGCAGATATATGGGGAAAAACTATGAAGAGAATAACCTACACAATTATCCTGCTGAGCGTCCAAATTAAGCCACAATACGGATTACGAGTGCCAACAGGACTGTACTAAAAACCTACTAGCTATCGCTGAAACTCCGCCGATATATCTACCAATGGAGGGGGAGAGTTCTATACAAGAAGAAACTGATAGGAAGGCAGCTAGAGAAAGGGTTCCCAGAAAGTGGTAGCAAAAATGGCAGGAATACACAAATAAGCGAATATGGACACAAAGGCTAAAAAATCAAGAACCATGGGTTACAAGAAAACATGACGAAAAGATATATCACCTCACCCAGCTAATTTCGAGCTATGGATACATCCAATCATAGAATCTGCTTTAAAGTTGCAGAAAAGAATATACTGTGGAGACGAGGACACTGTTAAGCACACATTCTTTAAATGCAGTTGGTGGGAGGCGACTAGAAGAACGGCCGAAAGTAGTATAGAAAAAATAACACCACAAAACATAATGAAAAAGATGCTGCAGGATCAAGATGGCTGGAATATCAAAAGTAAAATAGAGTTTTCCCTTTCAATTTGAATAAAATAAATTAACATACATCCAAATACAAAACGGATAAAGAAAATGTTTATTATTAACTCGAAAGTAGTTTTTTTTAGAAAAATGCTTCATTATATAACAATAATCGAAATATAATTACATTACAAGACACAGATAACCTTTAAATCTCCGAAAGCAGTAGTATTAAGTGAAGATCGAATAAATCCAGATAAACTTACAAAAAAATATTAGAAATAAAAATGAATCAAATATACTCATATTTTAAAACCAAAAATTACAGATGCTAAATTAGAAGATGTTTTTCAAAAAGAAAAGTCAATTATTACCTTCTCTTTCAAATTATATTTATTGGAATAAACAAAAGAATTTGGTGAATTGAAAGATTATTGTAGAGTGTAAAGATTTCTGTTCATACTGGACACGGTAACGAAATTATGTCAATTACAGAAGAACTTCATTAAAAATACATCATTTATTAATCTCTCTCTCTCTGTAGCTTTACAACCCTTCGTGGGTCCTCGCTGCATCCACGACCTGACTCCATTTGCTTCGGTCCCTCATGTCGTTACTCCAATCTCGTACTTCCAGTACATTTAAATCTTTTGTGATGTTATCCCTCCATCTTAGTCTGGGCCTACCTAAGGGTCTCTTTCCGGTCGGGTTCTCTTCCCATATTCGTTTGATGAGACGTTCGTCATGGGCCCTATGAACATGTCCTGCCCACCTAAGTCTTTGGGCTTTTATTTCGTTAATGATGCCTGGCTGATCATACAAGCTTTTTAATTCTTCATTTGTTCGGATGCGGTATTGTCCCGTTGTTTCTTCTACTCTAGGCGCATATATTTTTCTTAATATCTTGCGTTCGAAACGTCTTAATAACAATTCGTTCTGTTTTGTGATGGTCCAGGTTTCTGAGCCATATGTTATTACCGGTCTAATAACTGTTCTATATATACGGATTTTGGCTGATCTGGACAGCAGCTTTGATTTTAGTATCTCCTGCAATGCATAAAAGTACTTAAAACCTTTTTGTATTCGTGTGCGTATTTCACTGCTCACATCATTGTCGTGTGTTATATTAGCCCCTAGATATTGGAATTCTTTCACACATTCAAAATTGTATGTGTCCATAGTTATATTCTGTCCTATTCTATCCCTACCTGCTCTTCGGTTTACGTGCATGTATTTGGTCTTCTCTTCGTTGATGTTGAGTCCTACTTTTTTTGTTTCCCTTTCCATTCTGATAAACATTTCCTTTGTTTTAGTTGTGCTATTTCCTACGGTATCGATGTCGTCTGCATATGCTAGGATCATTCCGGGGCCCTGGTTTGAGAATACTTCCAGTTTTATGTTAGCCTCTTTGATGGCCATATCTAACACTATGTTGAAGAGTAGTGGCGATAAGCCATCGCCTTGTTTTAAACCACTGGCAATAGAGAATATGTCCGTAGTGTGCTTACCGATTCTGACTTTCGCCCTTGCATTCTCTATACATATTTTAGTCAGATTAATAATCTTCTTTGGCACGCCTACCTTTTCCATGGCGATCCATACACTATCTCTTACAATGCTATCATATGCTTGGCGGAAATCAACGAACAGCTGGTGTACATCTTTGTTAAATTCCCAACTCTTTTCCAGAAGCTGCCTAATAGTAAATATTTGGTCAACAGTTGATCTTCTTGGTCGGAAGCCACATTGGTAGTCCCCGAGGTTTTCTTCTGCGTAAGGGGATATTCTGGTTCTTAGTATGTTGGATAGCACCTTGTAGGCAACGTTTAGTAACATAATTCCCCTGTAATTTTTACATATTGATCGGTCTCCTTTTTTATGTATTGGGATAATTATCCCTTCGTTCCATTCTTTTGGAAGTTCTTCAGATTCCCATATCTTCTCCACAAGGGTTTGTATTGCTTCATGTAGCTGATCTCCGCCATATTTTATAAGCTCTGCGGTTATGTTGTCGCTCCCGGGTGCTTTATTGTTCTTCAGTTGGCTAATTGCTTTTTTGATCTCTGTCAGTGATGGAATTTCTACCTGTTCCTCTGCTCCCTGGTATATTGTATTTGTGATGAGAGCTGTGCCTTTTATATTTAGTAAGTTGTCAAAATATTCGTGCCAGGTTTGTAGGATTTCTGTTATATCTGTTATGAGATCTTTATTTTCTTTCTTTAATATGCTGGTCCGTGGCATATACCCTTTCTTTATGTTCTTGATCTCCCTGTAGAATTTCCGGCTGCTCTTTGTATTTGATTCCTTTTCTACATTTGTTATGATTCTATTATAGGCTTCTCTCTTCTTCCTTCTTATAAGTTCTCTTGTGTCCGCTCGCAGTGTGTTAAATCGCTGGAAGTTATCGTCATTTGGGCACTGCAGCATTTTTAATCTAGCTTTGTTTTTATTGTCTTGTGCTAGTTGACATTCCTCGTCATACCACTGTTTTCTTTTTATGGTTTTATTTTTGTCTAAAGTTCTCTTCGCTGCATTCTCTATCGATGTTTTAATCTTGCTCCAGCATTCGTCTACTCCTG
Source organism: Diaprepes abbreviatus (assembly GCA_034092305.1). NCBI lineage: Eukaryota > Metazoa > Arthropoda > Insecta > Coleoptera > Curculionidae > Diaprepes > Diaprepes abbreviatus. Next base: position 4,066,615 of record JASJET010000187.1, read on the forward strand.
TTTCCCCTTGTATCTTATTTTGTTCCAGTTGTGATTTTACTTCTGCTTGGTATTTCTGTCTGAGTGTTTCTTCCCGATTCAGTATCTCGGTGTTCCATCCTTTTCGTTCCGATTGTTCTTGCTTTCTTATATCCGTTTTTATCCTGGCACGTACTTTCACTCTCACCAAGAGATGGTCTGACGCTGCATCTGCTCCCCTTTGGCTCCTTACGTCTAGTATGTTTCTTGAGTACCTTGCGTTTGCTAGCACGTGGTCTATCTGGTTTCTTGTTTTTCCATCGTTGGATACCCATGTTTCTTTATGAATGTTTTTGTGCGGGAACATTGTTGACATTACTATCAGATTACTAGCCGCTGCCAGGTTTGTTAGACGTTGGCCATTGTCGTTAGATTGTTCGTGTAAGCTGTGCTCCCCTATGTGCGGTTTTAGTGTTCTTTCTCTTCCAATTTTCGCATTGAAATCTCCTAGTAGTATCAACATGTCTTGCTTCGGGACTAGGTCTATGGTTTGTTCAAGCTGGTCATAGAATTCATCTTTGATGCTCTCCTCCTTATCTTCTGTTGGTGCATGTCCTGATATGAGTGTGTAATTATGCCATTTTCCTTTAATTCTGATACTACTTATTCGGTGGTTTACTGCTTTAAAGTTTATTATTTGTCCTATGAAATTTGTGTTTACTGCGAAGCCCGTTCCAAACTCATGTTTGTTGTTCATGGTCCCTCCGTTAAAAATTGTGTAGCCGTCCATAGTCACTGTGCCCTCGTCTGGCCATCTAACTTCTTGAAGGGCTGTTACGTCTTTTTGGTACTTTTTTAGCTGTTGTATGGTTCTCTTAGCAGCACCCGGTCTATACCAGCTAAGTACATTCCATGTTCCTAAAGTCATATTCCATGTCCGTTGCTTACGTCGTCTCCTGTGGTCCGTCCTATTCCGAGGCTTGTCGTTTTGTATCATAACTTGTCCTTTTTTCCGGTGTGGGGTAGTTAGCCCCACGACCAACCCTCCTCCTTTATCCGGGCTTGGGACCGGCACTGGCAGTTGTTAAGCTTCTCAATCCACCCAACCCTACCAGCGGCGGATTCATTTATTAATACATTCAGGCAATCCTTGAGATCACTGTTCAACAAATGGTTTGACTAAAAATTATGGAGCTTAGCAAACGAAAAACCGAAAATTGGTCTGAGCTTCATAAGCAGCAAAAAAGAAATTCTCCAGAAGACACACCATCATTAGAGAATATCGAGACTTGTGATAAATAGATTTAGCCGAAATGCAGCAATATGCTAATGCAAACAAAGTTTTTCGTTACATTATTGCATTGTGTATATATTGGTATTCAAGTGACAAAGCTTATACACAAATCAATTTACAATGTGATCAAGGCAAGGAATTTTAAAACAAAGCTTTTTAAACCCTTATGAAGAAACACAACATTAGTCATCATTCCACCTATAGCATGAAAAAAGCTGTTATTGCTGAACTCGTTCAATCCTAAAAAATATTTTATATAAGCAGTTTTCCAAAAGCACCTATAAATGGTTAAAACTTTTACCATCAATAAACAAAACACCTATAATAACACCCAACATAAACTACCATGGTAATAAAACCATGTAATGTTAGACCGCCAACGAAAATATCTTTACGCAACCATTGAAGAATGGTACCAAAAAAGTTTAAATTTTGTATAAACGATGTGATGTTGATTAGCGAATATAAAAACATATTTAATAAGGACAATTATCCCTTGTGGTCAACAGAACAGATTAAAATAATAAAAGTTTTTACTCTGGTATTTTCACTACAAAACTTCAAAATCAAATGAGAAGAAATTTAATAATATAGTATTAACAAACTATTAAATACTAAAGCAAAATCATCAGAGTTCAGTGGAAAGTTAGTAGCTACGCCAGTGAGCAAAAATACCAGGCTAACCCCTAAGCTAGATAGTAGGGGTGGGTTATTAAGGGCACCACTGCATCTGTAACTAGGTTGAACGCGGAAATCTTCCTCGATGTCGTTAAGTACTAGCTTTCAATTTCATTCGTTTAGATACGCAAATACAAAAAAATACATTCTCACATTAACATATAGATCAAAGTTAGTTTAAAGTTGTGAAACTTAATTCTTTATAATTATTACAACAACAACCAACTATCGGAAGGATTTTTTTTAAAATCGTATATTACTAAGCTAGAAGTTAAGGGAATAATACGATTTATGACAGAAGTAACTTGGTACATTCCATTTGAATTTCCCAGCAGCTGAAATTTGGCAGAAAACGGCATGTAATGTAGGTATGGGCGATCAAGGCAAGAGATCATGCACGTCAAGAGTCATTCGACGCTACGCCGACCAATGGCTAGAGTAAGAATTACCACATGATTAGCATGAATGATACCAATATCCTTCAAACGAACTTGACGAGTGATTTTAGTGCAGTGGTGCAACAATTTAAAAACTTGTATAAGACGTTTTTGAATAATTACTAAATTCGATGATGATCCTAGGACACTGAATATTGGGTAGACTGTCGAGGGGTGGGTTATGAGAATAATAGAGGTAGCAAACTCGATGACAATTATTAAATTAAAAAAAAAGTGATGACTTGGATATTAGAATATTTAACATAGAGGAGACTGTAGAGGAATGGGTTATGAACAAAAGAGATAACGAACTTGATGAAACAATTACTAAATTAGTAGAATTACGTGGTGGTTTATTCTAGAATCTTCAACGTTGAGAAGACTAACTGTGGAATATCAACCTGAGTTAAACAGGAAAAACAAATGAAACTGCTTATTCTAATATATCATGTAATTTGTTTCTTTGAAATAAAAAAAAATCTATATTTATTATCGATTGTAATTACAAAAATTAAATACAAAAGCTAATTATGGCTACAACAATACAACGTCTGATTTAGATATCCAATCTAACCACTCTACAAATAATTGATCGCTGTGATTTTTCGTACGTTGCCTAAGTACTTTTTCCACTAAGTATTCTCCTGGACTTTTTATCTTTTGTAACTCTGCTCAATAAAATATTTTTTTACTGGTTGATCATCCACAGTTTCAAATAAATATGTGTGTACATTTGTAATATTTACTTTGTCATGGTTCAAATTTCAGCTTCAGTTCACTATGGCTGTATCGATTAATTTTACCTTTTTTTGCAAATACTCACGTTAAGAGCAAACACAATATCCTTTTATTTAAGTATCTCTCTTCAATTCTTCGATTAAAACTTACAATTTGTTGGTTAGTTTCTTTCCTAATTTACTACAAATCAACACAGTTCTACTTACTTGACCATTTCTTTCCCAGATCGGTTTTTTTTCTCTTTCTGAATTTTGGCTACATTCTTTTACTACAAAGTATGGTTTTAAGTTACTTTTGATTACACTACGTAACAAATTTTAGTTCATTTGTTGTATCTTGTATGAAATGTGCATTTTTTTCTTAATCTTGGGGCGCTGAACACAAAAATGAAAATGAAATTAAAAACTTAGTTGTAATTTTCAAGAAAAATTTTTTAATAATAAATATACTACGTGCATTCTTGCGGTAATATTGTTAAAATATAGGGAGATATGACATCACGTATCTCAAAAGCTTGAACCAACATTAAAAAGATAAGTTTAGTTTCGGTTTTAGCACACAAAAATGGTAAAATTTAGACAATTTTACTTTAGATACACTTAGGCTGCAGTCCAGTGTTATCTGGCCCCTATTTTTGATGTTTTGCTTGGCATTCACTAGAGCATGAGTGGTTATTTTTATTGATGCTGCATTTACTCTTACCTCTTTCTAATTTCTGCCGAGCACTCTGGCTCCAGCTCTTTCATCTAGCCACGATCCATCTGTATACTACCAAGATCCATTTTTCGGAAGATTTTGCTCTTCCTCCCAATCCTCTCTACTTAGCAGAAATATATTCAGAGAGTAGTTAGGTTTTAAAAGCAGCGCCATGTAGTCTGTCTATATGAAGGACACCTCTCCACCATGCTTTTCCAGACACCTGAGTAACCGCTGGTTCCAATGCCTAGAAGTCTTAGGTAACTTGGACAATAAACAGTCTTCAGGGCCTCGTTCTCTATGTATAAGTGGAGAGAAGATAGGTTCACCAGAACCTCTATAGCCCTGGTGAGGGCAGTCCTCATCGCACTCAACATTCCGACACAAGCCATTCTTTGAACTTTGTCAAGTTGAAGACGGTGTTTGCGTTTTGTTGTACCAGGTCACCATACAGTAGCGGCATACGTTATCATGGGACGGACCACCATAGTGTACATCCAAAATAGCACTCTCGGTGTCAGCCCCCTGTGGATCCAAAAGCACATATGGCTTTCTTGGTTCGAGCCTCAATATGATAATTCCAGCTCAGTCGTGAGTCCAGAATTACTCACAGGTATTTAATTGTCCCTTTGAATTGGAGAGTCCTTCCTAACAATGTAATTGTGGGATGTCTCCCGCTTCGTCTCTTTTTTATAAAGAGTACCACCTCATCCTTGTCCGGATTTATGCCGAGCCTTTCAGGGTGGTATCCGGAAGGCCCACTTCTTTGGTCCCTTCAGGTCCTGAACACCGCGGCCAGAGCACAAAATGACCAGGCCATCGGCGTAAGTCTCTGTATACAAACCAGCGTCAACTATTTTACGCAGCAGACTGTTCACTACAAGGCTCCACAGCAAAGACGACAAAACTCCTCCCTGTGGACAGCCCCCACTTGATAGTGCTTTAACAGTTACATTTTTAAGCTTAGCATATATTAGTCCCTAATTTAACATTGCTCTAGCGCATTCGACTACTGCCGGTTCAGAGCCTCATCGTTATAAAGCATTACATATCGAATCGTGAGATATGTTGTAAAAGGCCCTCTCGATATCAACAAAGGTAAGGCGGAACATCCACTCAACAACGCATTTTCGACTCTTGTGACGGGTCGATGTAACGTCGTGACTGTGGATTTACCTGCCTGATAGGCAAACTGTAACGGATGTAAGGGCCACTGTACTATTATTCCTTCCTTGATGTGTCTATCCACCAAACTTTCCAGTGTCTTTAATAAGAAACTGATAAGGCTGATCGAGCGGAAAGACTTAGGGTTTGTGTAGTTTGTTCTTCCTACCTTGGGAATAAAGATTACTTTTGTTTCCTTCCATGCCATCGGTATGTACCCCAAGTTTAAACATTAACTGAATAATTTCACCAGGTGGCTCATTATAATATCGGAGACATTTTTTAGTAAAGCTAGAAATATACCTGACTTACCAGATGACTTGAAGGGGGCAAAGGTTTCAATCGACCAGTTCAACCTTTTCTATGTCACTATAGTTTTAACTTATAGTCATGATGTACTCTAAGGGGAGTCTTCGTTCTGGATATTCGTCCACATATTGATTTGAGCCTGGAAAGTGCACTCTTAGTAGCTGCCCTGAGGTCCCCTCTTCTGTCGTGGTTTGGCCTACTTCAGGAAGAACCAATGCTCCAATTCTGACACCAGGATCTCTAGATATTATTTTGCAGAGGCAAGATGCTAAAGGCATACTTTCTATGCACTCGCAATATTTCTTCCACACGTTCCTCTGTGAGTCCCTTATTAGCTTCTTCTATTCTCTCAGCTTATATTTTATCGCTTTTTTAAAAAGCCACCAAACATTTTTCTGGTGGTTCTCAGTTTAAGAGTTCCATCATGATATTTTAGAATTCATGAGCTTTCTTCTTATTTGACCGCTAGCCTCAAATGAACTCCGAAGTGCAATACTAATTTGTTTGGTAGCAATGTCCAAATCAGATTCATCAAGGTATCTCGATAGGAACCCTACAACTCTGCTTCTCAGTTTCTTCCGAGAGAGATTCCAGTTTGTAGCCCTAGGATTTCGGTATTCCGCCACTAATGCGTCTTGTTCAACATCAATTTCAACTAGGTGTCGGTGATCTGACAACGAAACTTTCGGACTAACAGCTCTTTTCTCATTCTCCAACACGTATGAATTGTTATCCGAATCCTTACTATGTCAAAAACAGATAAGGATCCATCGACGCCAAAAGTTTTGGAACACATCCTCCATATTTTTTCTCGAGAAAATTTTCGGGCAAAGTCTAGACAATAGTTTCTTATCAACCTATCCGTTGATTTTTGTGCATCTTTCGATAGTTTACCTATCGGTTATATTGCAAATGCTATAATGTCTGGTCAATGAAGTAAGTCATTTGTGGATTCCTGTTGGAATATTGTACCAAGAATATCCTTTGAAGAATAATCTTGCTGTCTGAAGTTTGTATTCTCAAATCTTCTCTATTACAGTTTAATGTCCGCTTCCAACAGTTTGAAAAATGACGGGAAACTGGAGGATCAGTTTTCGCTTTACTCTTGTTATAATAGCTGTAGCTTGAAATACTCTGTATTTATTAGGACACAGTATCAATGTTGTTGAACTGAGATGTTGTTTGGCAGAGGTAACAACGTTGGACCGATTTCGCTCCAGCCAAAGCATTCATCTAGCCATCTATCATCATCATAGATAAGTTGTACTGTACTGAAGCTCGGGTGGCAAAGAAAACTCTATTATATGGTGCAAGTTGTCCGGTTCGGGTTCATAATTTTCTATTTTCGTTAAAGACTTTTATTCGGTTTTCTTAATAAATTCAAATTTCAGAGGCCCGCATTTCATAGTAGACGAGGGTTTGAAATTGTACAACACAATCTGTTCTTGTTTAGTTTGCGTGTTAATAATTGCTAACTGAAGTGGAATAAGAGAGGTTAGGAATAAGTTGGTACCAGAAATATTCGGATCAGTGAATTTCATTTTGTACTGCCTCTGACCTGACGTTCCATCGAAGCTCCATTTGCAAATGAAACTCATATCTACAAATCTACTTTATCGATTTGTTCAAGGGCGCCTAATTTTAAGCAATATAATTCGATCCACTGTATGATCCAGTAAGCCTTGGAATTTAACTTCGGCTTTTGATTTAGTAAAAGTTAGATACTCGTCATGTGGATAAAATGCTTTTTTTGTATTTTACACATCAGAATACGGCGAAAATATATTACTGCCTTTCTGTTTAGCCCAATTTTGTACTCGTTGATATTTGTTTCTCGACAATCCAATGTCAAATAGAAGAGCGGCGCACAAATATAACTGGGCGCAACGCAACCACAACACTGTTGCCTTTGACCTGAGATGAAACTGTAGAAAGAAAAGACTGGCCGTTCATATTACCGAAGTTTAATAGAAACGTTACTATAGCCAACCTTCTATTTTAAATTTCTTAACTAGAAATTATTTTGGCCGTTTCTCAAATTCTAACCCACTAAGCCCGTCTAACTTCTTTCAGATTAGTTCGGACAGAAGATTGTAGGGAACGCCTACCGCAATATTACCCCCGCTAACTTCCGTGCGACACGAAGACGAGCAGTACCTTGAAACGAATGAGAGGATGTATTTACTTTTCGTCTAAAGTTATAATGTAATCGACGGAATTTGGAATATTTAATGACTATTTGATACATTGATTGTTTTAAATACATCAAATAGTCGAAATACAAAAAAAAATAGTTTTTGTTGGGCGTTGAGCGCAAAGAAAATTGATATTCCTGTTACAAAATAAACATTTATTCTAATAAAAGTACTAGTGAAACGCAACGGTAATTTCTAAGTAAATAAGCTAATAGACCACTTTAAAATTAAAAATCATTCTCAAAAATAAACTTTTATTCTGGTAAAAAATACACGTTCAGTAATTGTAAATAAATAAACAAATAATCAAATTCAATTTAAATCAACAAAAACACCTAAAAGTTTACAAGAGGTGTTCAAACAGTCCTCCACTTTGAGCGAGACAATAACCCAGTCTATTGTAAAATACGGTTCGCGTATTTGCCAAAACTTCAAGGGTTATATCCCTATTAGCTTTAAAATATTCCGAACTGTTCGAGCATTCATATCAAGTTCTTAGACAATTACGGTACTATTGCAAGGAAAATTAATTTCTGTTAAATTACAAACGTCAGTCTCCCCGATTTGCTCATTCTTCAGTAATTTGAGGAACCGGTTGTTCCTCATTATTATCATTGAATTTTTTACAAATTTTTAGACAACCGGTTGTCTCAAATTTTTTAATAATTTCCGAAATTCTAAATTTTTAAAGAACAGGATGATTTTCGCATGTAAATACAAATCTGCCGATTATTTACCAAAATAGTGTACCACTTAATAATGTGCTCTTTTTGTTCCGTGGAATAAACTGCCATTGTAACAAAAAAAGTTGGCGCGAAACACGGTACTTACGCTTCGACGGCCTGAATGAAAGCAAATAACTTGGAATCCTGTTGTTGTGCCAGGACGTGGCCTATGTTGCCGTCCGCTCTCACCGCGCCCGCATTGTATTACCGCTCACCCTAAGGCCAAACTGGTAATTTACACGTATGTCGATACTTACGACTGTCTCATTCTGATTTGATGAATAATATAGTATTTTCTTTATTTTACTTAAGAAACGTTCAGTTTCTGGTTTGGATTTTCCAGACCTATATACTGTAATACATTAACTAAATTATGTACGGGTAAAGGTTAAAAACGTTCTCAATGTTCACGACAATGCGCGAGTTCAGATGCAGCCAAAGTTCAATATATCCTCTCCCATTAAAACTTCTTTAAACTGGATCATCCTCCAGTCCAGATTGTGTTCTGTTTGAGCAGTTTGAAAAAGCACCCTCATTACGGTGCAAATAATAAATAATAGGTTGAAAGAGGATATTTATGCTTATTTTTTTCTGATGGTGTAAAGTCGTTTTAGGACAGGTGGCGCAGGAACGTCGAAGTTAAGGGAGAGTTTCCTTATTACTGAGAAAAAAAAATAGGATACCTATTACCATTTTACCAAATAAAATTTCCATTAGCAGAATTATTAGAAACTCTACAGCATCAATCGAATCGTCCGAAAACAGTGTGCTGTCACCTGACCATATTTACAAATTGTGATCGGCATCGACTAATTTGTGGTTCCTCTACGAATAAGCAAATGTATTTTCTAAAATTTTTCTTACGACCGAATAAATTTGACAACATATAACACTTTGGCAACGCGTGATCTTCTGTGAAGTCCCACCATTTCATTATTCTTATGGAATTAAAGGAATCACGGATTTCTAGCAGTCGTTGAACAAAAATAAGTTGACGGTCAGCCAGGCTTCCAGACCCTTGCAGATTTCATAAATTAGGTTTTGAAAAGAAAGCGGCCAAACTTACTCATAGTGTCATATTATTTTCATCTTGAAAAGTAAGTAGTTTTTAATTAAAACTGATTGTATAATTTTTAAAGCATTTTAAACACATCTGATAGTAATAGTTACATTGTTTTCACAATTTGTTGTATATTGTTGGCAGTTTTATCTTGCTAGCAAATTAATTCAGGATACATATATTTTATGAAATTACTGTTTAGTCTTGGTCGGAGAGTTTTGCTAAGTAATCTGTATATTGTTCTAAAAATAAATTTCGTGTCAAGAATGAAAATATACAGCGATGTGCATGGAATGCTAATGGTTCGATTTTTTTTTGCGTTCTGGCTTTTAAAAATTTTAACTGTCTGAATCTATTACATGTTAATTTAGATTCCTGAGATTTCTTGGGCGTTGTGGGAAATGAGTGGTCAAAACTTCAAACATACCCCTGTATAATTAGCATATCATCAGAATTGGGGCCCGGTTATATGAACGCTGAATAACGTAATAATATTTTTATTTATATTTGGGAAAGTATTGATAAACAGTAGATATTTCATTTCTTGGTACACACATACCGATTCTATGCTATTCTTTTGTAATTGCATTATTTAAACAGGTATAATATTGTTATATCCCTCTAATAATATTATATATTTTTTTCTTAAAATAATCAAAGTTCTAATTTATGCAGCATACAAGTATATCTCTTACAGACAATCACGTTTTCAAAATATTACCTTTAATTTCCTTTATGCTTTTAGTTAATTTTTAAGAATACTAATTTAAGTCTTCTCCTCATTATGAAACCAACCATTGACTTTTCCTTAATTTCAGATCTCTAGCAAAACAATCTTTTATTGTTTTTTTTCTAAATGAATAAATTAACCAATTATTTTACTTATTTAAGAATTCAATAAGTTACTTTTCACTTATAGCCACACGTCCAAATCTTAGCCCTAACGATCTTTTGTTTCTTTAGATTTTAATTAGATGTTAAGAAAGTGTACTTGAGGTGGTAGGGTATAAAAGCGCTGTGCGCACAAATATTGACGTTCATTTTTAATTCGATTTTTAACTTGTTACAACTTCTTGTCGTTGAAGCAAAACTTCAACATATTTTCAACTCTGTAATTTTAATGTAAATAGAGATATTAATTAAAAGTACAATATCCAGTATTTTTGTGTTTGCAAAATCAGTGTCCCAACAATATGATAATCGGTACGTCAATTCTAGAATACATAAAAGTATGAATTTGTGGTTGCCTAAATTATTGTTATTGTTATTTATTTTCAATATGTAAATAATATCTTAACAATATTTACCAATAAAAATAAGTTATTAAATCCTGTTTTGTTGATATTAATTGCAAACTTCGCATTTATAGTAATTTCCTACACTTAAAACGACTAGCAATAAAACTGGAAGCAAAAATAAGTAAACATATTTATGTCTGTCAAATATCAATGAAACCTCTCCCCCACCGACCATAAACAGCCTTCAAACAAATGTATTGTTGTTTAAATCTATAGGGTATGATCGAAGGATCAAAACTCCGTGGAATATGAACAACTTGAAAATTTTCACTTGATTAAGCGTTCTTGATGGCTGTAATAGAATTAGACTATTTTTTTCCGTGTCTGTTTTGATATTTCTGTTAACGTTCGTCGATTTATATTTTTTGCTGCTATCACAAATAATTTAACACGCAGAGATAGGCAAAATAATTCCCCGGAACCACCACGAACGATAACTCTTCAAAAAAATACGATTACGAAATAATTGTTTGATGACAGATATGCTAATGTTGTTAAGGTACTATTGTGTTTTGTCTCACTACATAGTTTACATCCATATTTACGTAATTCTTCTCTAGAGCTTCTTAAAATGCAATGCAGACACAATACAACGAAAATAACTAGTAGCCTTACGGTGATCCCTTAAAGGCTATCCCCAATTTTTGTTCGAGAACAATTGGCGTGCTGATGCAATGACCTAAAAATTACGCAGACACATTATTTTATAGAAACTTAACAGCCCGCGCATTTTGCGAGGTAAAAATGCCCTTCAAAATAATGTGAATCCGTAGATTTTAGGCCTTACCTTTGAGACTATAACAGTTACCATACCACGGTTGCGACAATTTTTAACCAACTTTTAAAAGAAAGAGGTTCTCAATTCGTCGACTATGTATTTTTTTTTATGTATGTACACCGATTACTCCGGAACGGCTACACCGATTTGAATGAAATTTTTTACGTTATGTAAAGGAAGTTGCTGCGGTGGTCCCATATTTTTTTTAGATGAAATTGGTGCAGTAAAATCCAAGATGGCGCTTACAATATGGCGGCCAATAAAATTAATTTTGTCTGATTTTCTCCAAAATTGGTATGAAGGAATTTTCAAGGTTGTACCCAACGAATCTGAAATAATTTTTTAAAAATTCAAAATGGCGGATCCAATATGGTGGACAAAAAAATTTAATTTAGTCCGATTTTCTCCAAAATTGGTATGGGGGAGTTTTTGAGGTTGTACATAACGAATCTGATATTTTAAAAAAATTCAATATGGCGAATCCAATATGGCGGATGAAAAAATCAATTTTGTCCGATTTATATCAAAATTGGCACTGGAAAGTTTTCGGAGTCGCATATGATGAATCTAAAATAATTCTTTAAAAATTCAATATGGCGGACGAAAAAAATGAATTTTGTCCGATTTTCTCCAAAATTGGCATGGGGGAGTTTTCGGGGTCGCATATGACGAATCTAAAATAATTTTTAAAAAAATCAATATGGCGGCTCCAATATGGCGGACAAAAAAAATCAATTTTGTCCGATTTTCTCCAAAATTGGTACGGGGGAGGTTTCGGGGTCGCATATGACGAATCTAGAATAATTTTTAAAAAATTAAATTTGGCGGATCCAATATGACTGACAAAAAAATCGTTTTCTCCGATTTTCTTCAAAATTGGTACGGGGGAGTTTTCGGGGTCGCATATGCCGAATCTAAAATAATTTTAAAAAAATTCAATATGGCGGATCCAATATGGCGGACGAAAAAATCAATTTTGTCTGATAGTAGTGAACATAACCCGATTCGCTCGATCCCCCCACTCCTCGACCTTGACCTTGACCTTGCTTCACCCCTCTTTGGCCCCGCCCACATGTCCTTGTCATTGACCTTGAAAGTGCACGTGTGCTTTGGCCTCGGCCTTGTGTTCAAGGTTGTGTGTGTGACCTTGACCTTGACCTTGGTCGAGACGACCTTGACTTTGTTGAAGGTCATCTTGGGTGTGTGACCTTGAAGATATGTTGCGTGGTTTGGGGTGACCTTGAATGGTTTTATATAAGGTATGGGGCAGTTTCATTCATCAGTTGGCTCTGACTTGTATAGGTAGTACATGTGTTAATATTTGACAAATCATGGCATATGTTTGTGAAAATTGCGGTTCTAAGTTTACTAATATTTATAATATGAGACGTCATCAAAGAGAATCGTGTGCGGCGAGATTTAATGAAGTGCCTGGAGGAAAACGGCTCCGAATTGAAGAGTATACATCGACGATTCCGCTAATTAATTGCGCTACATGTAATGTAGATGTTCCAATAAATCATATGTCGGTGCATAAACGAACACAACAACATAAAAATAATTCATGTTTGCCGGTATGTCATGGTGTGCAACTCGTTGAATGTGCCTTCAAAAGGAGAATTGCAACCTATCGGGTTAGCAGTGATATGGAGCATTCCGATTACGTAATGTTCTTTGCAGACATTAAATCCAAGGTGGTGGAACTTGTTAATAATTTATTGCGTGTGCATCATGCTTTAAAAGTTAACATGACAGCTGTTGGCGAGTACATGCTTCCATCACAAGAAATATTCAGTGAAAAATCCTTCAACACTGCTAATCAAATAATTAGTGTAGAAAGTGATTTGGATGCCGTTTACCATTCTTTCACCGAATTAATAAAAACGCAGGCGACAGAGTTCCAGGAGAAAGATTCAGGTATGGAAAAATCAAAACCCGATATATTAAACTGATTTTTATATATTATTTTTCTTGTTATAGGATGGGCTCTTGTGCGAATTTTATACTTGGAAGTTGGTATCAACAAGTATATGCCTATGGGTGGCTCATCATACATCAAGTTGCCGTGTTCTATTGAAAAGAAAGGAGCTGTCGTCAATGTGATTAACCAGGACGAATTTTGCTTTGCGTGGGCTGTAACATCAGCATTGTTTCCTCCAACAGCAGAGCCTTCACAGAAGACATCCTACCCCCATTTTTCTAGAGTGCTAAATGTAACAGGTATGGATTTTCCAGTAAAATTACGTGACATTAAAAAATTTGAGGAAATGAACAACATATCAATTAACGTATACGGTCTGGAATCTAAATATGAAAATAATGAAGTAATACATGAAGTTATTGGTCCACTGAGGTATGCGTCAAAAAAGTTGGATAGGCATGTAAATTTATTGTTAATTACAAAAGACTGTAGTAGTAAAGATGGCGGTGAACATTTTTGTGATACGACTTGTTCAAAGAGTCATTATTGTTGGATTCGGGATTTATCACGTTTAGTTTCAAGTCAAATTAGTTGTCAACAACATAAAATATATTTCTGTGATGGTTGCCTCATTTATTTTAGTACACCGTCAGCTTTAACTTTACATCAAAGCTACGATTGTAACCACATTTTCACGCAAACACCCTCAGTGGATTTAAAAATCGATAAATTTGGAAAGAGTGTGCCGGAAAATATTTTAAAATTCGAGGGTATAGAAAAGCAAATGCGCGTTCCATTCGTGGTTTATGCAGATTTCGAATCTGTTTTAAAACCCATTGAAACGGTACAACCAAACCCACAAAATTCTTACACTGTAAAAAGTTTTAAACATGAACCATATTCTTTTGCTTATTTAATTAAATGCTCTTTTGACGACTCACTTTCGAAATTTGAGCTATTTCGGGGGAATAATGCAGCTCAAGTCTTTGTGGATCGTATCGAGTGTGATTTAAGGGCTCTATACAACACATATTTAAAAGACATTAAGCCTATGAAACCGTTAACGCCTGAAGAAAAAAGGGAGTTTAATGATGCTAAAATATGTGGTATATGTGAAGGCCCTTTTGAAGAGGGTGAGATTAAAGTACGAGACCACTGTCACATAACTGGTGCAAAAAGATTTGGTGCTGCACATTCCGTTTGTAATTTAAATTATAAATTACCCTCTTTTATCCCTATCATATTTCATAACTTAAGCGGCTACGACAGCCATTTATTTATAAAAGAGTTATGTAAATATGGGGATAAAATTGGTGTTTTGGCTCAAAGTAAGGAAAAGTACATATCATTTACCAAAAGCATTTATGTGCACGATTATTTTGATAGTAAATGTGGAAAAGTCAAGAGGAAATATTTAAAGTTGCGATTTATTGATAGTTTTAAATTTCTGTCAACGTCTTTGGAAAATTTAGGCAGCGGTTTAAACGACGACGATTTTATTGAAACGCGGAAACATTTTTCAAATATCAACCAATTTAATTTGATGCGTCAAAAGGGTGTTTTTCCCTATAGCTTTATTGACTCTATGGAAAAAATGGAAAATACATGTCTTCCAAGTAAAGATGAATTTTATGATAATTTACGGGAAGAACATATTAGCGATGAAAGCTATAGATGAGCAAAAGAAGTATGGCGCTTGTTTGGGTGTAAAACTTTGGGGGACTATTCGGACGTGTATTTAAAATCAGATGTGTTGCTATTGTGTGATGTTTTTGAGCAATTTCGGAATAATTGTTTAAAATTCGATAAACTTGATCCAGCACATTACTATACCCTTCCAAGTTTATCATTTGATTGTATGCTACGTATGACTAAGGTAGAGTTAGAGCTCTTAACTGATATAGACATGATACATTTTTTTAAGAAAGGTATACGCGGCGGCATAAGCCAGTGTACAGAAAGGAAGCACATCGCTAATAATATTTTTTTACCAGACTATGACCCAACAAAACCTTCTTCATTTATAACATACCTTGATGCTACAAATCTATATGGTCATAGTATGTCACAAGCATTACCATATGGTGGTTTTCGATGGTTAAGCGAGCGCGAAATTCTGGATTTAAATATTATGGCTGTTGGTGATGATAGTTTACATGGCTACGTTTTGGAAGTGGATGTGCATTATCCGACTGAGTTGCATGATGCACATTCTGATCTTCCATTTCTAGTAGAAAATATCATACCGCCAACAGAAAACGCTAAATTACCGAAATTAATTCCTAATTTACAAGATAAAAAAAAATACATTGTACACTATAGAACTTTAAAACAAGCCATCGCCAACGGCTTAGTGGTAATGCAAACCCATCGAGTATTACAGTTTGAGCAATCAAAATGGCTAAAATCGTATATTGATTTTAATACCAATTTACGTAACAAGGCCACCACAAAATTTGCGAAGGACACTTTTAAATTAAAAAATAACGCGATATTTGGTAAAACTATGGAAAATGTGGAAAATCGAAAGGATATAAAATTAGTAACACATTGGGAGAACAGTGTAGGCAGAAATGGAGCTAGAGCACTAATATCCCGCCCCAATTTCAATAGTAGCTCGATATTTACCGAGAACTTTGTTGCTATACATATGAATAAAGTTAAAATATTGTACAATAAACCAATTTATATCGGTTTTTCCATATTAGATATATCAAAGACTGTAATATACGATTTTTATTATAATTTTATTAAATCCAAGTTTGGCGATGATGCTTCGTTACTTTACACCGATACTGACTCGCTTATATTAAAAGTGTATACGGAAAACTTTTATCAAACTATATCAGAAAACCCCGAAAAATTCGATACATCAAATTACCCCGAAATTAATAATTTCAACATAATTAAAAGTAATTCTGTAGTTGGTAGAATGAAAGATGAGTTTCCTGGTGATCCGATAATAAGTTTTTATGGTACCGGCGCGAAGGCTTATTATGTAAAGTCCATTAATAATGAATTAAAAAAAGCCAAAGGTATCAAAAAATGTGTTATCGAGAAAGACCTTCATCAGGAAGACTACCAAAGAATTGTTGAACGGGGTGGTTTGATATTAAGAAAGATGAAGACATTTAGAAGTGAATTACATAACATTTATACCAACATAATAAATAAAGTAGCATTGTCACATAGCGATGATAAACGTTATGTAATTCCCAGTTCAACCAAAACTCTACCTTGGGGGCATGCAGACATAGATTTTTACAAAACAGACCCGGAAGAAAACTTAGCAAATTTAGTCACCGTGTTGGAATCATTTCTAAGTCAGGACAGCACGTAATCTGGAAAATCCATATTTCATTATTTGTATTGTTTTTATTATTTCTATTAAACATACAACATTAATATGTAACGATAGTATTGTAATTTTTTTTTTTTTTTTTTTTTTTAAATAAAAAACATGTATTCATTACTTGATTGCTTTTTTATTGAACCTTTATTTTAAAATTATAAATATAATGAAGTGTCGACAAATAACAAACTGTAAAAGTTATTGTTGAAAAATTTGTCTAATAGTAAATTAAACGCACAGGTCTACGAGTAAATGTTTAATGTGAAACAGGTTTGCTGACAAGATCCTCCATAGTCTTTTCAATTTTCAACATTCTAGAGTTAAGTTCATCACGCAGTTCGTCTTGCCTAAGTTCATATATTGCAATAACAGTATCATCAATGTATCCTCTAAGTTCTTGACCGGTTTCAATTAATTTCTTGCGTACGTAACCTTCAAGTTGGTTTCTGAATATATCTTTAATAACAATTGTTGAGTCATGTAAAGCTTTCTGCGTATCTTGCACACACTGAGCAAGGTTATTATCAACATAATTTCGTGTGGTCGCATCGTCTCCTTCAAGAGGTTCTGCTAAATAGCACAATCTTTTGCTTCCCATGTCGTAATCTCCATTAGGTGTAAGTTTAAAACCTATTCCTGAAGGACCTCGCATAAAGTTAAAATCCTTAAATTTTCTTTTGCGACCGAACTTATCAATAGTGTTTACTTCTGACATTGTTATGTGAGACTGATTTGAAACCATTAGATTTCACCCTAATATATGGTTCTATTTCATTAATAAACGGACTCTGCAGAAAAATATGGATTGCAAAACGTATTTTAGGTGATGTTTAATAAATACACATACAGATTCATTTTACTATTGTTTTATTGAAAAAAAAATTAAAATATAACAAAAGATTGAGTTCACTTTTTATTATTAAAAAAAAAAATAAAAAAAATAACAAACAAAAAAATTAAAAATTAAGAAATAAAATACATGTTAATTTCTTCTATACAGGTAAGCTTCTTCTATGACCCAATTTCTTCTCTGGATGGCACGTTCATTAATGTCCTTGAACTGGTAGTAAACTAGTCCACAAAAGCCGCATTGTACAAATTTAACCCTGAAAAGGTCAATGTAGTTGAAGTCGTACGTAAGATCATTTCGCCAGCAGATACCTAGTCTTTTACAATGATGACAAGTTAAATAAAAAGCTTTTGGTATATGACTGTATGTTTTGGCTGCTTCACTAGGTTGTTCATCAGTTGGCAACATGATGTTTGAATGTGTTGTACTTTTCAATCGCGGTACTCTAATTATGTATTACTTTTTAAAATAACCTTGACAGGACCAAAAAAAATCCTTGAAAATTACAACCTCGAAAACGACCCTGACATTGACGGGTACTTTGACCTTGGCCTTGGCCTCGCATCTAACAAGTTTAGTACTATATTTATATGCTTCTTTAAAATAACCTTGACAGGGACAAAAAAAAAAATCCATGAAAATTACAGCCCTGAAAACGACCCTGGTATTGCCGGTTACGTCGGCCTTGGCCTTGGCCTTGCATCTGACAAGTTTAAATATTATACTTAATGCATCGAACAAAAGGAATAAAGGCGGTGTAGTGGGGGAAATGGGCATAAAAGCAGACTTGCTGGCTCGAGCTCTTCACAGTTCGTCAGAACAGCAAACAGTACAGTGCTAAGAAAAAGTTAATTGTGTGAGTTTGAATATCGACAATGTCTAGTGTACGGTCTCTTTTAGATGCTCTTGACGTGAGCTGCGGTTCACAGCAAGGCATGCTGGATAACATGAGTGGTTTAGAAGTGTTAAGTCCGGGGGTGTTCGAGAACTGGAATGGCGTGGAGCATGAAGATGCCGAAGACCGAGCCCTCAACGATGGTCGCGACGAGGAGTTAGTTCAGTCGGCAGCGCAATTCCTGGAATGCTGGACGGAGGAGAAGGAGCCAAAGATAAATGTAATCAGTGATGTGGTTGTGCGAAAAGCATCGCGGCCTAGGGAATCTTCTCCGAAAGCGTCGAAACTGCAAAAGCTCTTGACTATGCGGAAGTCGGAAATCGCCGATAAAAAAACATTTTATTCGGCGATTAAAGGTGTGGGACAAGGGAAGAAGAAAAAGTTTAACTTTAAGCGTCCCTCCACCCCTGTTCCATTACCCGACTTCCTAAAAACAGCACCGCAAGAGCCACTGTCAGTAGAAGTGGAAGTCATAGAAGGCCCCGATGGACCAACACCACCAACGCCACCAACACCGGCCAGCGTCGAGAATGAAATAGTGTCGGAGGTGAAGTCTTCCCCAGCGCCAGCGCCACTGTCGCCGATATTGGGGTGCCGGAAACCCATGAAGAAGCGGTTTAAGCGGTGTTTTGAAGGCGATGAAGTTTCCGCTGCGTCGTCGTCGTCGTCGTCATCGTCTTCACCAAATAAAACCGCGTCTTCTTCCGAGCCATCACAACCGGAGTGGGTCGAAGACTTCACCAACTCTCAGAAGACCAAATTGACTGACATTTATGCCATGAAAAGACGCTTAGTGAATGAAGTGAACGAGTGTGCCAGTGACATTATAGAACTTGAAAAACAATTAGAGATAAAAAAGGTGAAATCTGCGCGGTTAAAAAGACAATTAGAGGACTTTAATAAATTATGTAGTAGGTGTTAGGTAGTTGTAGATATTAGCTTTTAATTTATAGTATTAAGTTTGTAAATATATATATATATATATTGTAGTTAATAAAAAAGTGTTTGATCAAATTTTTTATATTTTATAATGAGAATAAAAATGACTTGAAAATTTATTTTTGTGTGTTATTTCATATAGGCCCTGTCCCACATAATATTAGGTAATAAAAAAAAAAGAGTGAATAATCCACTAAAACTACGCAATAGCAATAGTTGTAAATATTTTCTGATAATATTTACAAGTATGCTAAAACATGGTTCGGTTTATGAAGTTAAGGTTCTGTCGCCAGAACTTCTAATACTTTGTATCTCAATATTGTATGTTTTTATGAAAAAAACATAAAATATTGGTTACAAAGTATTATAACCAACTAAAACTACGATCAAATTATTTTGTGGTCCTGAAAAGGACCGTTTGGTTGTAAAACATGCGACTCTTTTATTGAGTTGTGGAGTCGCACGGCCCGTCATCATCATCAGCGGGGGTGGTGGTGTTGTCCTCTGTATATGCGATGATGAACCGCCAAAGTTCATCCCATCTAGGATCGTTCGGCTCCCACTCCAAACAATTCTCTGTGGTAGAATCTACCACAGGGCATTGGATGGGTTGTTGTTGTTGTTGTTGAGTCGCAGACATGTTGAACTAAAATGATTGTAATAAGTATTGATGGTCGTATATATAGAGACAAATTAATGGTGGGGGGTGAAAACAAATGTCATATTACGTATTGAGACCAAAAGTTGTTTGTGGTCTCAAATACGAACGAACGATTTAGCTGGGTTCCACCAGCACTTAAAGTTTTAATACTTTGTATCTAATATTGTATATTCTATACATACAATATTAGTAACAAAGTACTAATATGTACTAAAACTACGATCAAAGTATTTTGTGGTCCTGAAAAGGACCGTTGTTGTGTGCCCTTAAAAAGGGCCAGGGAGAGTGTGGGGCTTATGGTGCCCCATCCTCGCTGGTCGACCACCAGCTTGACGAATCGCAGGGGCCTTGTGGGTCGTCGGGTGTTGGTGATGCTGGAATTTCCAGCACCGCATCTTCCGTCGAGTCCGGCTCTGGCTGCGGCGACGGAGTTTCGAGTCTTTGTAAGACCCAATCGCCCGCATCGTCTAATTCCACTAGACCCGGATCATGGTCATATACTAGCGGAATCGGCTCATCCAAGTCGTCCCAACGTAGGACGTCAATTTCAAAATCCACCTCGTCGTCGTCGTCGAAGACTTGCAGGTCTCCAACGTTGTCGGCTACGGTGTCATCACTAAAGATGGATGAGCCTCGGCTGGCGGGTCTTTCTTCCTCCATGTTCATCGTATGAGGGTTGATGAATATATGACTGTGTAACTGGCCCAGTCTCATATATATAGAACTACCCCCACCCCACCAACGGATTCTAAATGTTATGTATTGGTGAGAGCTTATAGAATTATTGATTTTTTTCAAAAACTTTAAATAAGGAATTAGATTTGTTTAGACAATAAGACTTATTCTTAATATTTTGTGAAGAATACATTACAAAAAAAAAATAATAGAAACCTTGTTTGAACTGTTAACATTTTCATAGGTTCTCAAGCATATAACTTGGCACTTAAGCTACGAGACAAATCGTCGTTAAACGAATATCTCGCCCCATAAGTGACGATTACTAAACTACGATCAAAATATAATGTGGTCCTGAAAAGGACCGTTTTTGTGGCCCTAAAAGGGCCTGGGGGGAGGGTGGGGTGCCTACCGTGGAGTAATACCCAACGATATTAACACCGACCTAGGTGCAGCCCTTGGTCTTCTCATTGGCGGCACCGTCGTCGTCGCTGGTGGTGTCGGCGTTGCAGGCGGTGCCGAAGGTGCCGCTCCTGGTGCGGTACCCCCGCACTCCTCACACTTGCATATCTTGCCGGGCACGAATGGCCTGACAATGCCAATGATCCTTTTTGGTATATCTTCCATCTTGCCGATCAAATGTGTAATGATGAAATAATTCTAATACCGGCCTCTATATACATTCAAAAAGTTGGAGGGGGTAAGGTGGAGTGCATATATGCATTATATAAGTTTGAGAATAATATGATTTTATAACTCACCGTATCTCTGGTATGGACACAAACTACCCCCCTCCACTTTTCTAGCATATAGTACTAGACTTTCTCTACATTTTTTTCAAATAAATTTTTTTGATATTGGACTTAGAAAAAAAAAAAAAAAACCTCCCCCTACAACTTCCACATACTCCCGTTCGGCGGCCCTAGCCTCCTAACTCGAGAATTTCAATTTTTTCGTCCAAATTTTTTGTCATTTTTAAGATTTTCCAAATTTTTTTTTCACCATTGTATTCTACTCAAAATTCTAGGTAATTAAAGTGCTTTTATTTTTTCTCTATCTTGAACGGTTCCCGAGCTACAGCGCTTTAAAGAATTCAAATTACTAACTTTCTATAACCCTTTTTTTCAAATTTAATTTTTTCGAATTTTCAAAAATACTACAATATGTAGAAAAAAGTTCTCTCTTTAATTTCCCAATACCGTTTTTCTCTAAATCTTCAACTTTAGCGCGTATTCAGCATTTTCAAAAAAAAAAAAATTATAATTTTTTTTACACCATCGCATTCTCCTCAAAATTTTGGGCTATCAAAGTGCTTTTATTTTTTTTCTATCTTGAACGGTTCCCGAGCTACAGCGCTTTAAAAAATCCAAATTACTAACTTACTATAACCCTTTTCTTAAAATTTCATCTTTCCGAATTTTGAAAAGTACTACCATATGTAGAAAAAAATTCTCTTTCTAATTTCCTAATATCATTTTGCTCCAAAACTTCAACTTTGGCGCGCATTCACCATTTTTCAATTTTTTTTTGAAAAAATTTTTTTTTACGTTTTTACTATCGAGAAAAATGCTTGCTTATAGTACTCGATTTCCTCTATAATTTTTTCTTATAATTTTTTTCCCTATTCCTAACCGTTACTTTCCTACAAATTTTCTAAATCGTTGTTTTCATATTTTGCCTTAAAAATTTTTTCTTGTGTTATTTAAGCTCTTTTTTCCACTTAATAAACCACCATTTTCTAAATTCCCGTACTCTTTTCTTAAAGAGCGGGCTTTTCCGCCAGCTTTTTTTTTTTTGGTTGGGTTTCAAATAAATATAAAACTACTACTTCACTCATTACAAATTTATTGATTCAAGAACATTATTTTGTGTTACATATAATAGATACATTAAAATATAGATTTATTGGTCACCGAACCGTTTAATACATTATAACTAAAAAATGAGTCGTGAATAATGCGTACACTTTAGTGTCTTTGGGGAATTTATTCTTTCTCGTTTGGAACTCCAATTTTACATCCACTGTCGATGAGTTAATCGCCTCTGGTTGATGACTGCAATTGATAATAAAAACGGGGTTTTTCATATATTCCGCGAACGTTATCATCGGATCGTTTATCTCGCGCCCGTAGTAGCTGCTTTGGAAGTTTTCGTAATTGTAATAGGCTGCTGCGTACAGTTTCTTGGCGAAATCTAAATTCCATCTTTCGTATGGATAAACGGTTGAATTCAGATACAGTCTAATGTCGCATACGTCGGCGTGGGTAAACTGGGTTGCGTTTTTTTCTTTCTTGTCGCAATTATTGCTGTCTTGAAACCCGACGATTATATAGCGCGGTCTTTCCAGACTTGTACTCGTTCTCAAGGCCCACACGTCGGAAGATGTTTGCCTTAAAGCTGGTAATTCGTACAGATCCCATTTACGATATGCCATTTGAATACTGGCGTTGTTTCCTCCTTTATTAATGCGAGACAGTATTTTCAATTTTTGCTTGTCGTCTGGAATGATGTGACGAATTTTCCATTCGATTTTGTCGATACTAATTTCTGCCTCTACTTCGCCGACGTAACAATTGGTAAAAGTGCGAGCTATAATCATAATAAGCTCTTGTTTTACGTTGAAAACACCTTTTGCGTAATCTTCGGCGAATCCCATAAGATATTTTAAGGGTAATTTCCCGGAGAATACGTTACTTGCCGTGTCTACGATATCTTGGTTTGCTTCGTCGAGACCCCATCCGCACGTCATGAGAGATCTTTGTTGCAAACTTCCGAATGAAACCATGGTTTTTAATGTCGTCGTAACTCCAGGTTTACGAACCACGGCGACCTGTTCACCTCCCATCTCGTAGCGAATTTCATCGAACAAAAATGCGAGGGCATTATTTGATAAAAAACATCTTTTCGTTGCGTCTATGGGTTTAAATTTTCCTTCGATATATATGTAACTTTCGGCGATATCCAGTATAATATCTTGAAAATTAATGGGGATACGGACTTCATCCGAATTGTTGAATGATGGAGATCCGTATGGTTTATACGTATGCTCTTCTAGACTAATAATGGAATTGTCCAAGATGGGCTCGGAGAAAACCTCTATTTTATCGCTGGTGGTGGAAATCATTTTCGCACTTTAAGACCGATTGATTTTAAAAATTTATAGTCTTCGGCAGATAACTGTTGAGATGTTTGTGATCTAACGTCTGGACGACGACTAACCTTGACGTTAACTCTTCTTTTACTTTTATTATGTTTCGGCGGTTCCCCCATCTTAGTCGACAGCACACACAATTGACGATTGAAGCAAAAACCCATTTCTATGAAAGTTTCTTCAGTTCCAATTTCACGATTATTTTCTCGCCTTGAAAATTGATTAGATCACCGCTATCGTCCAAGATGCGAAGAGTAATGTTGTCGATAAACTGACGTCCTGCCGGCATTAACGGCATATAAATATTATTTTGTGGTTCTTTACTGATTTTGTAACCGGGCTCCACGTCGATATCGAATTCGAACAAGGTATGACCTTCCACCGAATTCATATATGCTCCGGAAATTATATTACAATCTACGCGTATGATGCGTACTTTCATTATTTCCACCATCTCGGTTGATTCGTGCTTTTTGTCTCTTTTTAACACTGTATGATTAAATCCTAACATTTTACCGATACTCGCCTCTCCCCGGAAATCTATAGTATATTGGGATTTCAGTTCACATTTCAGCGTATTATTATTAGCAACCAAGTAAAAGATTCCATCGTTCTTTTCTTCAGTTGAAATCCTCAAAGCCTCCAATATAGCTTTACCTATCTCATCTATTTCATAGGCCCCAGGTGGAATCTGCAATTGTATCGGCTCGGTGGTGTAACCCTCCTTCATGTAGGCAAACTTATTGTTGCTTTCGTCCACATTAAAAATTGAATTGTATGTGTAAAATCCCAGCAATGCCAGACCATATTTGTTTTCTCTATTTAATTCGACTGGTGGATAAAAATCGGCGCTTAAGACGCTCGAGTGTCCTGTTAGTGTGAACGTATAAGACATGACTAACCATTAAAACATCACACATCTCGGTTTTATTCTTAGCGGCAACATTTAAAAAGATTCATCGTCACACCTTTTCTCACTGCATTAGATAGTGATGTTTTTATGCTATTTTCTGCTTTTATGCGCACATCGCTGATTTTGCAATAACAACAAAATATTTTTCTAGCCGTAAGATCCTCATCAGTCATAACCTCGTTTAAATTGCTGCTGCTGCTGCTGCTGAAATAATGTTTGCAACCGCACTGATATTTTAATATATCGATATCGCTTTTAAGGTGCTCCGGCAACTTTTCCCAAACGAATGGAATTTCATTTGGGGCTAATGCAATCATTACTTCCTTGGGCATGTTTTCTAACTGTTTCACGGTCATTTTCCTTAATCCACCGGCTAGATGAAATGCTTTCAGTGATTGCAACATTTTAGTATAGTTATTGCGATCCATTTGCGGTGTTAATGGTGACGATGATGATGATGACATCTTTTACGCTGATGATTCGACAAGAAACTTTAAGCACAAATGTCCACACCAGACTGTTCCAAAATCCTGCTGACGATCGTATGTATAGTAAATAATTTTTGATGGTTCCGATCCCGTTTGTAGATATCGTACCAATTCGATCGGTGGGGGTAAATCGCCGAAGCTGTCATAATATGTTACTTTAGAATTATTTTTTCTATAAGCTACCCAATGAGTCCCTGCACCACGCGTACTATCCAAATTCACTATTGCTGCTTCGTAACGTCGAGGACCTTGTCTAGGTAATAAATCCCTCATATAAACGCCTCGAAAGTGTCCTATTCTTTTCTTTTTGGCATATTTTTCTATATCGATGTTAGATAGTGGTCTTCGAGGTAGGGATTCAATTAGTTTTTTGATCTACGATTTAAAAATAATCCCATACCTTTACGATATGGCTTTAGAAACAAACCATTTCCTTTCGATTTTAAATACAGGCCGGCACCGGTTTTATCTTCGCTGCTTTTTTTTACTGCTTTTATGGCGCGCACAATTCCCGCTGCCCCGCCGGCTAATGAACCCAAAGCTGATAACCCGGCAAAAATTGGTATTAATGGTAATATTCCACCAGTTTTAGGAATCGGTATTATTCTCGGTGTACGAACCTTCCTTTTGCCACCTGCCGCTTTTACCGATCTACGTGCTGCCGACAGAGCTATTTTAGATGCATTCATGACATTTTTTTCCAACACATTTTTACTTCCGGCTTTTAATAATTCCCTTCGAACTGCTTGTCGAATAGCTGTTCCGAAACTGGCTTTCCGAACATGTCGATTTTTATTAACACCTTTCCTTTTTGTATGACGCGTGCCTTTACTAGATGTTTTTTTTGTTGATAATGATGATGGTACACCCATACCAAAACGTTGTTTTCCTTTCATAATGTTTGTAACTAACCAAGCTGCTGTTTTTTCACCTAAACTGGAATCTTTCGATTTTACTCTATTCCAAGCACTTTGTTCGAGCTCGTAATCCGCTCGATGTCTCGCACTTATGTTGTCTTTATTATGTAAATAGGCTAAATCGTGTTTTTTGCATGCGGCATCCAAAGGATTAATGCCTGGATCACCTCTTGTCACACGTTTTATTACTTTTGTTCCGGGTCCGCAATATTGATAACCAGGAATGTGTACCTCGAATGGTAATTTATTTATTAACGAATTCACAATACCGTATCCAGTTTTGTTGGAAACGTGAGACCGTCCACTTCGTTTGACGCTCGGCATCTGAATGACAGTTTTTGTGAAAAATTGCCTATAAAATATCAAATTTTCCTAAGATGCGCGTTATCGATCTTAAACAAAAACTTCCTATTGACAATCTCGATGAAAAAGTCGGACTTGGATTTGAAAAGAAGATAATGAAGAGACACGGTCCTTTACTTCCTTCCTCTATTCGCGGCCTGTTAATTGGTCCATCCAATTGTGGAAAAACTAATGTCATGATTTCGCTGCTTACACACCCCCTTGGGCTACGTTTCGAAAATGTCTATATTTACTCGAAATCTCTGTATCAACCGAAATATGAGTATTTAAGGAAAATTTTAGCGCCCATCAAAGGTTTAGGCTACTATGCCTTTAGTGATTCCAGTAATATTGTGGAACCGTCCGATGCAAAACCAAACTCTATATTTATCTTTGATGATGTTATATGTGAAAAACAAGATGTTATAAGATCGTACTTTAGCATGGGACGTCATAAAAATATCGACTCCTTTTACCTAGCGCAAACATATTCGCGAGTGCCTAAACAGCTTGTGCGAGACAACGCCAATTTTATTATTATGTTTAAACAAGATGAGTTGAATATGAAACACATATTTTCCGACCACGTTTCACCGGATCTAACTTTTACTCAATTTCAAGAAATGTGCTCAAAATGTTGGGATAATAAGTATGGATTTTTAGTAATTGATAAAGACAGTGATGTGAAATCGGGAAGATACCGCAAAGGATTTGATAGCTATATATTACTGTAATAATAAGAGAAAACGCTCATTTGATTGTTGAAACGTCCTTTGTTAACATCATGAATAACGCGATCGACTTAAAACGTAAACTAGTGGAAGCTACCAATGCCGTCAGAAAAAAATTTAAACAAATTAAAGCGGCTAAAGAGTTTAATGTTGTGGAATTGGAAAAGTTTTACGAACCCATTTCTAAGCCGTTGACAACTATATCTGATGTGGTTAAGCAACGTCAGCAGCAGCAGCAGCAGCAGCAGCAACAACAACAGCAACAACATTATCCAGCTACAAAGCCACATAGTCTCAGTACATCAGTGCAGTCGACTCAAATATCAGGTTTTCCCCAACCTACACATTCCTTTCAAACCTCCACACCTATTCAGCAGCAGCAGCAGCAGCATCGCATTTCAAAAGAAGATATTAGCCAATCGGTGTTTGATACACCCTCGACATCAACTAATACATCTCTCGCATCCGCTGACACCACAACTTCCGATACTTTAAACGCATACCTGAAAGGATTACGTTCGAAACCATCTCTATACGATACTGTATATGGTGTACGTTTTGGTTCAAAAACAGATCATAACAAAAATTTTATTGGTAATTTAGAGGTGCGTTTTCGAAATGGAAATATTGTCTTATACAAAAAAGGGAAAAATATTGCAGAATATGGTGGATCACCGGCACTTTATGATTTGTTATTTCTTAAAACACCCCCAAGTGTAGGCAAGGAACAACAACAATTAAGTGATAATGTACTTTCAACGTACAAGGAAATTTTGGAATCAACGAATGCTGTCTACAACAATTTTAAAAAAAGTGATGGTTTACGGGAGACCAGATGGAACAAATATTTACGAATTATTAAACCTCTGATAATGGGCACAAAATTAGGTGGTACTATTACAAGAAAAAATCTCTCGGAAAAACTACAGTTACCCACAAAAAAGAAATTATCTTCGAAAAAATTTCAATATGTCTACTGGAACAAAGCTAAAGAGTTGGTGGATCGTTTACGTTTGTTGTGGAGTTCCAAAATGGCCGGTCACACTGGACACGAAAATGAAATTATGTCAATCATAGAGGAATTACGAGAAGAAGATATAATATATTAAGCTCAATATTTAATGATATTATTCAGTTCTTCCTTCGATCTGAAACCTTTAGTATTACTAATAATATGGAGCCCAGTCTAGAAAAAATCAAGATTGTTAATGAACTACATAGAACGGCTAGAAAAAATTTTGTAAGACGGCGCACGATAATAAAAGGATACAGAGATTTGTGGCAAATTGATTTGGCTGAAATGCAACAGTATGCTGATGAAAACGATGGTTATCGTTATATTTTGGTCTGTATAAATTGTTACTCGAAATTTGTCTATACCAAAGCCATAAAAAACAAGACTGGTATAGAAGTTACTAATGCGATGAAAAGCATCATTGAAGAGGCATCATATACACCAACAAATCTGCAAAGTGATCAAGGAAAGGAGTTCTATAATACAAACTTTCAAGCCCTGATGAAAAAATATAATATAAATCATTATTCCACTTACAGCACAAAGAAAGCTGCAATTGTTGAGCGAGTCATAAGGACTTTAAAAAATAATTTATATAAACAATTCTCGACAAGAGGATCTTACAAATGGATACATATATTATCGGCAGTAACAAAAACCTATAACCATTCGAAACATCGCACCATTGGAATGAAGCCTGCAGACGTGCAAGAAAAAACACATATTAAAGCATATGATTATTTAAAAATTGTACCTAAAAAATTTAAGTTTTCCATGGGTGACATTGTGCGTATTAGCAAGTACAAAAGCTTATTCGAGAAAGGATATACGCCCTCTTGGTCAACCGAATTGTTTAAAGTTGTAAAAGTTAACGTTACAAATCCACCTACTTACTTGTTGGAATCGTTAGAAGGTCAGCCTATAAGAGGGTGTTTTTACGAATCAGAACTACAAAAAACAAGCAGTCCTGACGTTTATCTAGTAGAAAAGGTCCTTAGACAACGCAAGAAAAATCACATCGAACAATTATTTGTCAAATGGCTAGGATTTCCCAACCACTTCAACTCTTGGATAGATAAAGCTAATATTGTTTAAATAACATATTGTATGACTATATTTTTTATTTAAAATGTAAAATAAATAAACAATATATTGTAAAATAAAGTTTTTTATTTCAATCTTCATTATTAAAAACAATGACAATAAAACATCATACACATAAATAACATTTCAATATTCTTGGAGGGAAGGTCCAATTCACCGACGACTACGACGTTATCTTCAAGGCTATGCCACTCGGAGTGCGTTCTCCTATTCTTTAACCTGCTTTTTTTAGATTTTTTTTGAAGTCGAGTCGTACGACAGTGCGCTTAATGAGTCATTTAAAGGCTGATGATAGAGTATTTTCTGCATAACTTCAATTTTTGTTTTAAGCTCACTATTATTTTTGTATATCATGGGGAGGACATCCTTGTTAAATATGTCACATATTACAACTGCAAAATTGTAAAACTTTCTATTAACAAAGTGTTTTGTCACAGCATCGTCATCATCTTTAGGTTCGCCTAAGTTGGTTATGATTTTTCCACCCATATCATACTGCCCATCCGATGTAAGTTTAAAACCAATCCCTTGTGGCCCAGATAATATATGATATTTTTCATTATATTTCTGACGACCAAATTTATCAATTGTGTTGTTTCCTCGACTCATTTTCAATCTTTACTAAACTATTTTATTTTTATTTGCCCTACTTATATTAAATATTTCAGCTGAGAAAAAGAAACACTGACTATGATCTACTGGGTTGGTATGTTTATAAAAGAAATAAAATAAAACTGTGATTGTAACAGATATTTATTTACAGTTATTTAATTGCACAAATACAAAAATTATAAAAAATTAGTTTTCCATGTCTTCGTTTTCGTTGCTCAAAATTCTATCCCATCCGACACTATTTCGATCGTCAACGTCTTGGGCTGTTGCTGTTGCAGAAACCAATTCATATTTTGCAGCAAGCTCACCTGGTAAATGTGGAATATTGACGAGGTATTCTTTTAATTCTTCTTCAACCATTTCAGCACAAAATGTATCCATGTCTATGGAACCATATAAAAATTTGTCGCACAAGTGTGCCCCAGCCATAAAATTGATTGTATCCCTGATCTCGTTCTTATATTGATCTTTGGTTACATCAATATGCGACCAATCATTTACGCTATCTAACATATCGTGAGCCCTATTTCTTAATTCTCTCCCCAACCAAAATATGTATCTATCTACACATTCGTTGGCGGTCGTCGTCGTCGTCGTCGCATCAGCAGACATCTTTAACAGAAATAATGAACACGCGTAAGTATTCTGACATGTGCAACTATATTTTAAATTTAATTACATCCTTTTTTTCAAACAATTTACATACAATTTACTCCAATGAGCCAAAACGTAATAATGTTCGAGTATTGTTTCCAAAAACTCTAGTGCCCTGCCCCAAATAAGTTAGAGTGTATTTATCTTTAGTTTTACTCATAATATCTACAATATCGTCAGGTAGTGTTTCGGCCACACGTTTTGGTAAAAAAGTCTCAAATGTGCTATTATCACCGTCATCGTGTAAAGCCACTAAAAGAGTTTTACCAAATCGTGTAGTCATTGAAACCATCTTTACAATTTTATACACTTTGCCTACAATCATTTCGGTAACCTTTTTTTTCTCTAAAACCTCGAAATCTTTGCTAAACATTTCATTAATTTCATCTAGAGTTTCTTTTGCAATACTCATTATTGAAAAAAATGGTATATAAATCCAAAAATTACCGTGAATATAAAAGCACTTTCAGAACACTACACGAACACAATATTTGATGTTTATGCCACTGATATCTGCGACTGTTTGAAGTCACTTCTTCTCCCACGAACCTTTATAGCGAGGTTTCAAGGTCGAATTGTAACAATGGTGGGGGTAGCTTAACGATAGAAATAGTGGGAGGAGTATTCAAGGTCAAATGACGTCACACATTTAAATTGGTATAAGGATAACTTCAAGGACAAAATATAATGAAACAAATAACTACATTTTATGTACTTTATTCATTGATTTTTTTCTGCCATTCTTCTATGCGTTTAACATTATCACCTAAACCTAATTTCCTTAATTTGTTCAATAATAATTGTTTATTTTTATTTCTAAGAAAATTCTTACAAACTATACTAGCTAAAAGACACACTTCGGCATGGTCCATATACTTAAAAAATACACTAAAGTCCTGAGCCTCCGAATCTTGCATTTCATATGCGTAAAATTCCGAACAGGCTGCAGAAATTAGAAATTCCTCGTACATTTCTCGCACTAAACTTTCCATATTAACTACTACTACGTTAAACTTAAGTCCTACACTCTAATTTCATCTAACACAACCGGATCTGCAATGAACCTAATCAGTTTTTCCAAACAGTCACTAAACACCAACTTTTTTATCTCACGAACAAAGTCTTGTAAATTTATTGTTTTGCTGCAATATTTACGACATGCATTCGCAGCCTTTTCATATTCATAAGCCAAATCACAATAGCGCGACGCCCATTCTGCTCGACTTTTCATTGCATCATTGAAATAATTACTAGCCGTTTCAGTGAACTCATCGCCCAATTTTTTTACTGTCTCTTGCAAAGCACTATTCATATTATTCACTCATTTTTACATTCACGACACTTTTTTATTGCTGGTGGTGGCCCATCTATATGATGACGATATATTTGTTCATAGTGAATGTAACAGGGTAAGCTTAACTGTAGTTCCTTGTTACACCGATATGACGCTGGCAGCTTATCCCAAATTTGCCGTAAACTCAGCGTATCAACGCAAGTTTTTAAATATTCGAGAGGAAAAAATGCTAGATCCTTCTCTTCAAAATCACACAAACTTTTTAAATTACTCTGATATAAACAAATTACTCTGCCGACTTGCTCTATAATTTTTTCTTTAGATAGTTCCGTATCTGACATTTCACACTGAATGAATGCAAGTAGACTCACACAATTTATAGAACAATTTGCAAGGTCGAAATCATTTCAAGATCATCCCACACTATTACAATGCACAAATAACTACTTCAAGGTCACACACCCAAGATGACCTTCAACAAAGTCAAGGTCGTCTCGACCAAGGTCAAGGTCAAGGTCACACACACAACCTTGAACACAAGGCCAAGGCCAAAGCACACGTGCACTTTCAAGGTCAATGACAAGGACATGTGGGCGGGGCCAAAGAGGGGTGAAGCAAGGTCAAGGTCAAGGTCGAGGAGTGGGGGGATCGAGCGAATCGGGTTATGTTCACTACTTCTGATTGTCTCCAAAATTGGTATGGGGAAATTTTCGGGGCCTCACATAAAGAATCTGAAATTATTTTTAAAAAATTTAATATGGCGGACAAAAAATCAATTTTGTCCGATTTTCTCCAAAATTGGTACGGGAGAGTTTTCGGGGTCGTATATGACGAATCTAAAATTATTTTTAAAAAATTCAATTTGGCGGATTCAATATGGCGGACAAAAAAATCGTTTTTGTCTAATTTTCACCAAAATTGACACGGGAGAGTTTTCGAGGTCACACATGACAAATCTAAAATTATTTTAAAAAATTCAATATGGCATATCCAATATGGTGGATAAAAAATTAATTTATTTTCTTTAAATATCGATATTGGAAGATTTTGGAGCCTATATTACCAATCTAAAATTAATTTGAAATTTAAGATAGTGGATTTACTATGACAGACTGTTTATATATATATAATATATATATATATATATATATATATATATATATATATATATATATATATATATATATATATATATATATATATTGTTGAAAAAGTACGTTTTTTTTAAAAAAAGGAACAGCGGAAAAAACAATTGTCAATTGTTTTTCTTATCTGCCTAAATGTAATAAAAGCATTTTTTAAAAATAATTTATGCATATTCGGCGACAAAATTTAACGTTAAAATTTGCGCTTGAATATCACGGTACTTTGTCGGTTTATCACCTGATTTTGGGCCGTGACTTCTCGGAAAGTAAAATAACCGTCAGATTTTATACAGAAATTAGCAGTAGTCGCAGAATTTAAGTGGTATTAAACGAGTAGCAGATCAGATCTAAGGAAAGAGAATATTCAAGGGGAGTAGCGGAATTCAGTTGCCTTAAGAAGTGGTTGCAAGTTGAGAAGAACTTTCATCGTTTTAGGACGGCTGAACAGCCAAGAAGAGGTTACGACATCGACGATCTTCTAGAGGACTGCGTGGCTGAACGTAATAGTGTTTTTTAAAATCATTTAAAATAAAGTACCTTCCAGGCCCCTAGACGAACTAGTAGCTTTTACCCGGGTAATTGCCAAAGGCTGGAGCGCCTGAAGACTTTAAAAATCAGAAACCAATCGCAAAAAAATCTGTTTAAATACGGTGTATCGGGAGTCCTCTGGATAAAAATAAATAGTATCTAGGTAAGATAGGTTTTATTTCCCAGAGCCCGGTACACTACAGTTCGAAAGACCGGCGATATTCGGGATTGTATACGCGAACTGGTGTTGCAATCTCGGATCACCGTCATAAAGATTTCGTAGCTATTCTAACTTGAG
The DNA here is from genome assembly GCA_034092305.1 of Diaprepes abbreviatus. NCBI lineage: Eukaryota > Metazoa > Arthropoda > Insecta > Coleoptera > Curculionidae > Diaprepes > Diaprepes abbreviatus. The sequence goes on from JASJET010000187.1 coordinate 4,100,430, forward strand.
TTTCCAATACTCAACAAATAAAATAAAAAATGTTCTCTTTCAGTCAGAAGATTAAGAAAAACTAAGAAGATTTTTTGCGGAAATTTAACGTTAAAGATATTCTAAGTTTTCGGTGAAAATCGTAAAAAATTGGATTGAAAAACCTTACCCTACAGAGACATTACGCTAGTTAAATTTTCCAAATTTACTTGCGGAAACTCCTTTATTAGTTTTTTTCGTGAAAATCTAATTTTTATCTTAATTTTTTCTTAAAAATCAGATCTGTTACCCTTACTTTTTTCGACTTAGAAAATTTATAAAATTGCGTCCAGTTACTCAAACTTTTCTTGCGCATTTTAAAAATTCCTATTACCTATACTTTTTCTGCGTTAAAATTTCGGTGTTGAAAATCACTGAGGATTTTAACAATAAATAAATAAATTACGACTTGCGATGCGACCTAGCGTTCGACTCAAGTTTAAACAATTTATCGGCAAGAAGAATAAATAAATTTATTCCAAAAAGTTAAGATCTTTGCGTTTTCAAAAACATTTGGCCACGACAAAGTATACTTGACCCTTGCCCCCCTATACTAATTATTTCTTCACAAAATAATTAGTATAAACCCTTGAACTCTTATAAAATTTAAAAAAAAATTCAATTTTTTTCTAAAGTCGTCCTGAGCATCCACGCTCGCTTCCCAGACGCACAACCCCATAGTCCTTTTTTAAATTTCAACATAAAAGTTTTTCTTTTTCCAAATTTAAGAGCATGGCCCATCTTCCTCAGGTGCCCTCGACAAACATCATGAAAGGTGAGGCGGCTTGGCTTTTTGCCGGGTTGGGCGGTTATGGTGGGTCCTCTCCGGCACCGCCTGCACGGTGCCCTACCTTTCAATTTCCGGAACAACGTCCGATGTTCCAAAGTTTCCAAACTGACCCTGTCCGTACGTTATCCTTTGATGCGGAGTTTAGGCAATTTCCGGGATTCATTGATGACGGTGTCATAGAGTTTAACCTAATGCCAGTTAATCCAGAAGCATCGGCATTTAGGCTTCACCAAACACAACAAAAAAAGAGACAACTCCTGGTGGAACAACTCACGAGTGCTACAGGACACAAACATCTCAAATATCAGAAACGGTTACTAGCGCAGATGTTATGTCAAATTTAGCGGCGATCGTATCAGATCATGGCACCAGCATACCCTTAGAACAGGTATGCGAATCAGATACCGACCGACCAACGTTGCGATAAGGTATATAATCCATTACCTATATGCAAAACATTATTGAAATGCACTCTCTTCCAAGCTGATGGCCAATTATCATTATGCTCATTATTAACTGATATATAAATAAACACATTTCGAACATTATGATCTACTTGTATGAACAAAGTATTGTTAAAAAAAACAAAAAGAAACTACTGTTGCAGGTAGCGCTATCATCATTCAAACAAGTGGCTTTAAAACCGTTTCTATATTTTATACTGTTCGCGAACTACAGTTTGAAGAATTTGTATGACATATTCAACTTCCTCATCCCCCCATCATATTTATCTACTAAAATATTGATATGTTTAGACCCCCAAGCAAGATTTCCAAAACATTCTGTAATTATATGTCTCTTATCATCCTTAGGAGACAATGCAACCTTACTCTTTGACTGCGTATACATATCGTGTAAAACTAATTGAGACATATTCATTTTTCTAAATTTAGGTTCCCAATTTTCAACAACATCTTTGTAATTCTGCTGAGAAACCGAATTGAATATTTTTTACACCTTTAGCCTTTTTTCGGTTTTATTCTCTAAATTAATGCAATAAGCTTTTGTATCCGTTCCATAGAAAACTTAAAATTGGTTGTCCAGCAAACTCGTCTTTCATACCTCCTAATATAGACTTTTTTGGTTATATTATAGACATTATTTTCGTTATAATTTGAAGTATCAAATTTGTTATTCTGAATATCTTTATAAAACATTTCGGTTTTGACATGTAGAATCAAACCTTTGCTTAATAATGTAATCATAGTAAAAATCATATTGATAGTCCTAAAACTGAAAACCCAACAACCTTATATCAACCTATTTGTCAATATTTTGCAAGAATTTGCCATAAATGGCGTTATAACATAATTTATAGTCTTTTTTGCCAATTTGTTTTTCGACTGGTTCTTCATTTCCATATTTAAAGCAATATAAGGTTTCACGAAAGCTGTTTGCTTGAATTTAATAGTTCTATCAATTTGAATTAATTGAAAATCATTTTAAAGAGTCTGTTTCAGATTTCGATAATGAATTACATGTTTTTCCTTATTATTTAAATTGAATATTATTTTTTTTTTTGAAATCGTGTGGACAAATGTTCTCAGCCCAATAAGGTAATTCTTGGTATTCTTCATGTAAATTTAAAGGATATTTGATATCTACTTCAAAAACTTATCCATATTCAGCATCATCTTCTATGGATAAAATATCAAGAGCATTTATTTCCTACCTAGTCATTTAAGAAAAATCTCCAACAGGAAGATATTGACTAAGTCCCTAGAAGTTAGTTGCGTCTAAATACATTATAAATGAAGTAGGTTTAGAAAATGAGGATTCTTGGCTTCAGCTTTTCTAACACTACAGTGACATATTCCACCTCTTATATTATTTTTAAAAAAAGCTAACATATCGATATCAGTTAACAATTTCAAATTTACTTTAGTAAAGCATAACATTGCTTCCCAATTTAAACCTGGAATTGTAAAATATGGTGCAGGAATTTTTTTTTCAATATATTTAATATTAGCCCCTCCATTTCTCAATGCATTAACTAAATCATTAATAGGTATTTCTTTCTTTCTATGATCTTCTCTTAAATTTATATTTTTATTTTTTTAGATAATATATATAACAATGGTCTTATAACAGTTCCAGCATTACCTATATATAATTCTATATTAGAATTATATAAATTTATATCTAATCCTGAAATTTCATATATATAATTCTTTTTTTTTAATATTTACACCAAGAGAAATTAAAGATGAAATTATATATTCTTCATCATCATATTCTGGTAAGTTATATATTATTGTTTTTCCTAAAGATAATGATGATAATAATACTCTATTTGATATACTTTTTGACCCAGGGATTTTTAATTCACCTTTATCAAATTCGTTTATAAAATTCCTCGGCAGCATCCAAACCAAAGACGTAATCTATTAATGATAGAGAATCGTCATAGCAACATTTAATGAAATAATAAAAGGCATATAGCTCATGTTTGAATGTATTTACAGTATAAAAATTTTCATTATTTTCAGGTTGTGCATACTGTAAAGGTTTTAAGAAATATTCAAAATCTGTATATATTACAAATGGAACCTTACATTGTTTGTGAAAATTTTCAAACTGAAGTATATTTTCCGAAATATTGTCCATATTTGTTAATTTTAATACCATTGATTAGAATTTTTGTATAAAAATGATTAAAGTCATTTGATTGATGTAATTCGAGTTTCTGTTTAGAGGTAAAATAAATTAAATATCCATCACAAAAATATTTTTATAATGGTTATTTTTAATTTGAGAATACACTAACTTAGACATATCCTTAATCCAACAATAATGATTATTAGTACCATCACTAATTAATAATAAGTTTACATGTATCTGAAGTTTTTCGGTATAATAAAGTGACCTACCACCCCAAATTTATATTTTATTTATCAACTTCGAAAACACTTTCCAAACCATAAACGTTTACAGATATATTTGGTTCAACATTTCAAACTTTGATATGTCCTTTAACTTTACTGGAAACTCAATTCCTTCAAAATTTAGAGTGTCGTGGAAATTTGGGTATGAATTTGTTCTATAAACATGACTTTTGGCGGGAAATAATGCACTTATAACACTCCACGCAAAACAGAACTAATCATTATTTTGCCCATAAATTATTGCTTCATTACTTGCAATTTTCTTCGGCAAAGGAATATATGATTAGGCTCCTATTGGAGTGTATTTATTCACATTGACTTCCAAATGCAAGATTTTCTCTAATACCTAACCTGATCCGTTTTCCGCAAATATGAAAGCTTTTTCCTTGATTTCAGACAAAAATCACTATAAATATTACTTAAGTCTATTGTTGATGTAATGATTTTATTTTTGGAATTAAAAGATTTAGTTTCTACTGTTTCCTTGGTTTATAAGAAGTATTGTCCAAATAATTCTACATCAATTTTGACAGATCTATATTTCGTCACTTGTTCAGAAATTAGGTTAATACATTTTTGTTTGCTTCCCAATTTAAACCTGTTTAACTTCTTCAAAGAAATCATTAATATCTACATATATTTTTGATGGTAGCAACAGATGAGAGATGGGATGGTGAATGGGGCAAAGAGAGGGGACAGTGGGTGGACCGAAGGGGCAGTGGTGAGGGGACACTCTGTAGATAAAATACTATAGGGATCAGTGATCTTGGCTCAGGACGTAAAAAATCCCCTACCCATGGTTTGTCAAATAATACGAGTACTACGGATGGAAGTCAGAGACAACTGATGAACTAAATTCTTACTATACCATATATAAAAATATTTAAGGTTACTTCAAACTATGACGCGTTATTTAAAGGTCCCACACCAAAGGCTACATTGATCAAGGTCAAAGTCAAGAAGAGATACAACATTATGCAAATAACATATTTCAAGATTTATGTCACGTTAATAAGCGTTTAGAATATCAAAGTAAAAGTCAATAATATGTGGGCGTGACCAAGGTCAAGGCCAGGGACATGAAAAAGAACGAGTATCCTTCATTACTGGCAACTTTTTTCTGTGGCATTATTTCCCATGAAATGTAGAAGAACCTTTAAATTTTATTATTAACACTACGAATCGATTAGTCGAAAATGCCATTGTGTTTTATTTTCCAATAGGAAAATGATTCAAATCATTCCTCACGAGTTGTTCATAAGTGATTTCAGGATAATAATGTTCGGGTTTCGCAGTGGTCGGCACAAGCCCCAGACTTTATTTCCATTATAACTGTGTGAAAAGAAGTAGAATGTCGTATCCTTACACAAGTTTTTCCAAATATATAATCGTTATTTTAAAAAAAATCAATGAAGTTTGGACAAATCTTTAAAAAAATATGGTTTAAAATTTAATTGCCTCATTACTGCAACGTTACCGTGAGTTAAAAATAATAATCAATATTAAGTATTAATATATTTCTTCTAGCCATTCTAATTTTTGAATATGTTTTATATTTTTTGTTATAACACGTAGAATACAATAGGCTTGAAAACAAGTTTTGTTGCCTTATTTTTAAATAGCTTATTTTCGTCGATATTTGTAAATATGAATGTTTGGCACCCTAAATTGTATTTAAAGTTTACCAAAATGGTGTAAAATATTACCTAAATAGTGGAAAAAAATGTTCATTAAAATTAACTTGCTATTATAAACTTATATATTATTTATTCTAACGTACAAAAGCATTTAGTTATTCTAATTTTGTCCGATAATGTATATTAAATCTTCAGCTAGTGCGGCTATAAATGTCTAACATATTAATAAAATTTTTATAAAAAAATTGAACCAACTTCTAAAAGTGCGCTAAAAAATGAAAAATAACTATAAATTTTTATATGAAACTGAAATTTTTGAAGTCGACGCAAAATTATTACCTGACAAAATGTGATTCGCATAAACAGATTAAAAATACTTTATTTGTAATTGCTTTCTTAACATAATTTGTATATTTTAGTAGTTATTTATTTCACTTAGAAATAATTTGGCGCCGACTTCAAAAATTTCAATTTCATATAAAAATTTCTAGTTATTTTTCACTTCTTAGCGCACTTTTAGAAGTCGGTTCAATTTTTTTATAAAAATTTATTTTTCGATTTTTAATTTTGAATTCATTATGATATTCATAAATTATTTGAATTAAATGCTAATCCAGATTAGTGCACCTCGCAATGACTCCAAAGTGGCAAAGAAGTATCCATTTTATCCAGAATTGTAAATCACCCTAAAGTGAATCATTAAAAATTCTTTGATTCTTAGAGTTCTCCAAATACCAATGAAATTGTGTCAAACAAATATTTAGTCTGTCATAGTAAATCCACTATCTTAAATTTCAAATTAATTTTAGATTGGTAATATAGGCCCCAAAACCTTCCGATATCGATATTTAAAGAATTTGAGACGTAAATTCCTTAGCCCGATATATTTTATATTGCATATTGAGTTTGTATACGCAATATCAATTTTAGATAAAACTGGAAAATGTAAAATTTTTCGCTCCTCATATTGTATCTTATTAACCTAATAGTTGTTAAAAATTAACTTCATATTCGTAATACACCACCCTATCCCCCTAATACCAAATTTGAAAAAATGTGAATAAAGTCAAATTTTCTTCCTACCATATTGGATCCGCCATATTGAATTTCAAAAAAATAATTTTAACGTCTTAATCTAATCTAAATCCAAACACTTCAAAGCCCCATAGTACCAATTTTAAACGAAATCCAGAAATTTAAAATTTCCAAATGGTCATATTGCATCTGACTTATTAGATATTCTTAAAATAATTTTACATTCGCTATTTACATCCTCAAAAACGATTCAGTTCCACATTTGAACAAAATCGGAACATGTAAAATCTTTAGTCAGCTATATTGCATTCGCCATATTGAATCCTAAAAAATACTATTAAATTCATAATTTACATCCTCAAAAACCCTCTATATTAGTTTTGGAGAAAGTCGGAAATTGTAAAATTGTTAAGACACTATATTGATTCCACCAGATTGAGTTTTTCAAAAATTATTTTAATTTCGTAATTAACACTAACAAAAATCCCCCAATTCTGACCTTAGACAAAATCGGGAGATGTAGGATATTTAATCCGCCATTTTAGATCCGCCCTATTTAATTTTTTTTTAATAATATCAGATTCGTAATATGCTATCCCAAAAACTCCGAGAAGAAAATCGGGCAAAATTAATTTTTTATTCACCATATTGGATACGCCATATTGAATTTTTTAAAAATAATTTTAGATACGTCATGTGCGACCCCTAAAACTCCCTCGTACCAATTTTTGGGAAAATCGAACAAAATTAATTTTTTGTCCGCCATATTGGATCCGCCATATTGAATTTTTAAAAATATTTTAAATTCGTTATGTGGGACCTCGAAAACTCCTCCATACCAATTTTGGAGAGTATCGGACAAAATTTATTGTTTTCGCCCGCCATATTGGATCCGCCAAATTGAATTTTTTAAATATAATTTTGTATTTGTCATGTGCGACCCCGAAAACTCTCCCGTACCAATTTTGGAGAAAATTGGATAAAATTAAATTTTTTTGTCCACCATATTGGATCCGCCATTTAGAATTTTTTAAAAATAATTTCATATTCGTTGGGTGCAATCCCGAAAATTGCTCCATACCAATTTTGGAGAAAATCTGACAAAATTAATTCTTTTGGCCTCCATATTGTAAACGCCATCTTAGATTTTACTGCACCAATTTCATCTAAAAAAATATAGGACCACCACAACAACTTCCTGAACGTAACGTAAAAATTTCATTCAAATTGGTGCAGCCGTTCCGGAGTAATCCGTGTACATACATAAAAAAATACATACGCAACGAATTGAGAACATTCTTCTTTTAGAAGTCGGTTAAAAATATTTCACTATTGATAAATTAATTGATTTTTATATAATTGAAATTGGCGATTCCAATACTTTATTATTAAAGTTTTGTTCTAAATTTGCGAAAATTCCTAATTTTCATTTGTTTAAGGCATGGTTTCAAGACAGCATGAATCATTACCTGATTTGGAGAAAGAAATTAACATTTTGCTTCTAGGAGAATCAGGAATGGGAAAATCCACTTTTATAAACTCTTGCATTAATTATTTCAAATACTGCACTTTAAAGGATGTTCTAAACAATGATTTGAAAGTTTTAATACCTACAAGAATTCGAATGGAAGACGTGTAAGTAGAGTTTAAATCGTATAATTACATAAATGATAAGTGAGATCAAAATTATTGTACGATAAATTTTAGGAACTATGAGCAACAGGTTTTTGATCTCGAAGTGAACGATAGCCAATCTGAACTCGACGAAGTGGCAAACGAAGTTCTGGAAGATGCAAAAGCTGCGACTCAAGATGTTCGAACCTATGTTTTTCCAATTTCTATAAACAACAAAAAATACAAAATCCGATTTTTGGATACTCCCGGCATGGGAGACGAAAGAGGAGTAGAACAAGATCAAGAGAATTGTAATTTAATTTTAGGATATTTGTCGCAGCTCAAGGAAATTCATGCTTTCTGTATACTTCTCAAACCTTCACAGTGCAAATTGAGCGTCTTCATGAATTATTGTATCGTTCAAATTGTGTCACGTTTAGAAAGTTCGGCGGTGAACAATGTCGTGTTTATTTTTACAAATACTAGAGGGCAAAACTTTACCGCTGGACAAACGTACACACCTTTAAAAGTTCTTTTAAAAAATATTGAAGAGAATAATAAAATAAAAATACCATTCAGTCAAAAAAATATGTTTTTTTTTTGACAACGAAGCTTTTCAGTATGTGGCTGCCATAAAACAAGGAGTTGTACTCAGACAATTTATTTATGGAGTTACGGAGCAGAGTTGGAATATTTCTTCTGATGAATTGTGGAGGTAAGAGAGATATTAAAATTACACAACAACAATTTATTTTTCTAATTTGAAACAAGGTATTTTTAGTTAAATACTGTTTCTGAGAAAAAAATTCTGACATTATTGTTTTAGGTTTAACTGATGTCAGAAAAGTGATTCTTAGTCTGATGCTTATTTTCGATTGATTTTCCTCTCAGTTTAAAAGCAAATAATAAAAGAACTAAGAATCAATTTATTAACAATATGTTTTAAAACATAATCCCAAGGTTATCTTTAATAAAATTATTAGTATACAAAAATTGAATGTAATTATGTACATTACGTTTAAAAACAAATATCGTTTTGGTCGCTTTATTTTGGTTAGTCAATTTTGTTAAGCCTATATTTTCTCTAATATTTTCTAGCTTCTCTTAAACCACCTGTTCTATCATTCTTTAAAAATACTTTTTTTATTACTATACGTATTTCTAAAAACTCCATTTTTCATGAGAAAGTTAAAAAGAACCCTTAAAAACTGTACACATTAAAAACCGACTATTTAAAGAATTTTTTTGAGAGTTTTTATTAAGTAAAAGTAAAATGCGTAAAAGTTGTAGCTTATTCAATCATTTACTTCCTTTTTTACAATCTTAATAACTTTTGCACACTACCATTCCAGTTTTACTCAAATTTTAAAAGATCTCTCAAATCGAATAGTAAACATGGATAGGGTTTTTGTTAAGCGCATTTTGTAATTTGATATCTACAGGGTGACGATTTTAAAGGGTTACAAGACGATATCGAGAAAACGATTTGGAAAATTTTCATTAAAGGGTGGTTGAGGAACAGATTTTAAGGTATTTTTGACATTTATCCCCTTACCACATATTGAATGACCTTTGGAAATTGTGAACTATCGGATGCAAAGGTATTTCTTTGTTGCAGAATTTCGATTTTCTGTCTACTTATATAAGCTGAAATTTTTTTCATTTATTCCACTGATTACCTGATAATGGTTTAAAAAAAATATGGTATAATATACCATAAATTTAACGGCGGTCTTGCTTTGAAAGATATTGAAAATGATCTTCCAGTGATCATTTTTTGGCAAGAATTGATAACGTGATTTAACATTCGGGAGTTACTAATGTATAAGGCTGCCCATTCCGGCAATTTTTCTTTATTAAAATATCAGTTACGTCAATCAATGATGCAAATTTTCTTGAAGGTTTTGTTTTATATGTATCATGTTTCATCACATGAAGAAACGAAAGCATTCCTTTGCTTGCGCTCACGTAGATGCAGCACGAAAGAAAATCGTTTAAATGCTAGTAATCGCTATTTGTGAATCAATAAAATTACTTATTTACACCTAGCAACTGGAAGGTTCAAACGACGTTTTATTTACTTAAAAACGTATGAGGGGAGTTATTCGACCAAGATGAAATCCAATTTCGGTAACTAAGGGTAACTGCGGCAAGATTTTGAGGGGCAACCTGATCGTTATATACGGGATGTTCGGGAAAATGAGGGAAATCTCCGTATATAAAAAACGCGTGAATGGAATACTACAAGTTCATATAAACTTTTTTCGTATAGGCCTCCTCTTCGGACATATGGGCTCCCAAAAAGCTGCAATAGAATCAAGTTTTTACACATAATTATTGAACCACCCGGTAGATTTCAATTTTTTTAATATGTTGTATACCAGGTAAGACCCTTCAAATTACTATCCAAGACAGCGTTGTGAATTACTCACAGCAGCAGGGACGGTCTAGCTTTGACACTCATGACTCCATTTTTTTATGCCCTGTATGATAAGAATTTTGGACAACGATTTTTACATACCTTTAACTATTGATTAAAAATCAGGTTCTTATCCTAACCGTTTTCGAAAAAAACATCATTTTATTTACTCTGTTAGTCCCATACCTTCTGTCGGGTTGAATATCAAAAAGAGGAATTTTCCCCTGTTACCATAATTTCAATAAAATTTTAAACTAACTGCTTAGTTAAAAACTTCGTGAAGTCTGATACACTCGCAGACACGACGAATTGAGGACTGCTGTACCCGCCTCATTAACTCAGTATTGCTCCTTATTTGATTACAATGAAATGTAATTCTCCGTAGAGGTTCATCCCTACTATCGATAGGAGTGGAATACACCAAGGTTTTGAGATGTCCCCACAGGTAAAAATTCAACAGCGTTAGGTCCTCCTCTATCTATCCAACGGTTTGGAGAGACGTTATTCAGGTGCTCCCGCACAGCAACGCTGAACTGAATTGGTGCCCCATCGTACATGTAGTATATGTTTCGGCGGGTTTCAAGTGGTAAGTACTCTGTTATATCGTGAAAAGCATTCTGGAGGAACTCCAAATAGAGTTCTCCATTCAGTTGTGCCGGCAATATAAATGGTCCAATCAAAAAAATAGCAATTGATACCTGCCAGATATTAGATTGAAGATGCGAAACAATAATTACATGAGGATATTCATCAGTCAATAGATGTGAGTTTGTAAATTTATGACACCATTTTTGGTAAACCCTGTCTCATTCGTGAAGAGAAAAATGCTAATGCAGTTTACATTATTTCGTTGCTGATCCAATAGCCAGTTTGCAAACTGTATTCTATTGGGAACATTTTCAGGAATCAGTTCATGCACTTTTTCCAAATGATATAGATATAACAGCTGTTCTTGCAAAAATTAATATACTATTGTTTTCGACCTATTATACTGCGCTGATAATTTTCGAGTGCTCGTTGAAGGAGTGTCATCTACAGCATTTAAAATATTTAACGTAATTGCGGCGTAAGTACTGTTCTTCCCCGATCAACATCAGTACTTCTTTTCCCAAAATTTCCAAAAATTATGAAGAAATTTACTAATATTACCTTATTAAATGAAATTGCCTATCATTCTCCCTTAGACGTTGTCAACTCATTGAAATGTTTTCTGATCTGGAAGAGTACAATTAGAATATCTATCGTGATGTAACCTTCTGGCTTCCAGAGCATTGCTAGATGTAAGACCATACATCAGATGCATATATGCATTCTCAATATACCTGTATTTCCTATTTCGAATTATTTCCTATTTAATTTCACCGCGAAATCCAAAAATCAGTATATTAATATCCAAGTAAAGAATCAGTGTACCAGCGATTTGAAACTTGACAAGTTCTAATTGCATTTTAGTGCAGGATATTTATTTATTTCGTACCTAGCAACGTTTGCAACAACAATATTTTGGTCCTGGTGCCGATAAAATAAAACGCACATTTTTGCGAACCTAGATGAAACTGCAATTCATAGAATTAGACGTTTTTAACTAAAGAGGTAAACTCTAATTGTGGATCAAATTTTTTTTTATCATAAGATTAAAGGTTGAACATTTCACAGGAACAAAGATGTATCGTTTATCGAGATACTTCAAATGCATAATGTAAATAAAATGACGTTTTTTCGAAAACGATTAGGATTAGTCAAATGAATGAAGAGTACTTAATTTTTAGTCAATACTTAAAGGTATGCAAAAACGTTATCCAAAGTTCTTATCATATAGGACGTAAAAAAATGGGGTGATTAGTGTCGCAGCCAGTCCGCAGTAGTGAACATAACCCGATTCGCTCGATCCCCCCACTCCTCGACCTTGACCTTGACCTTGCTTCACCCCTCTTTGGCCCCGCCCACATGTCCTTGTCATTGACCTTGAAAATGTACGTGTGCTTTGGCCTTGACCTTGTGTTCAAGGTTGTGTGTGTGACCTTGACCTTGAGTTTGTTGAAGGTCATCTTGGGTGTGTGACCTTAAAGTAGTTATTTGTGCATTGTAATAGTGTGGGATGATCTTGAAATGATTTTGACCTTGCAAATTGTTCTATAAATTGTGTGAGTCTACTTGCATTCATTCAGTGTGAAATGTCAGATACGGAACTATCTAAAGAAAAAATTATAGAGCAAGTCGGCAGAGTAATTTGTTTATATCAGAGTAATTTAAAAAGTTTGTGTGATTTTGAAGAGAAGGATCTAGCATTTTTTCCTCTCGAATATTTAAAAACTTGCGTTGATACGCTGAGTGTACGGCAAATTTGGGATAAGCTGCCAGCGTCATATCGGTGTAACAAGGAACGACAGTTAAGCTTACCCTGTTACATTCACTATGAACAAATATATCGTCATCATATAGATGGGCCACCACCAGCAATAAAAAAGTGTCGTGAATGTAAAAATGAGTGAATAATATGAATAGTGCTTTGCAAGAGACAGTAAAAAAATTGGGCGATGAGTTCACTGAAACGGCTAATAATTATTTCAATGATGCAATGAAAAGTCGAGCAGAATGGGCGTCGCGCTATTGTGATTTGGCTTATGAATATGAAAAGGCTGCGAATGCATGTCGTAAATATTGCAGCAAAACAATAAATTTACAAGACTTTGTTCGTGAGATAAAAAAGTTGGGGTTTAGTGACTGTTTGGAAAAACTGATTAGGTTCATTGCAGATCCGGTTGTGTTAGATGAAATTAGAGTGTAGGACTTAAGTTTAACGTAGTAGTAGTTAATATGGAAAGTTTAGTGCGAGAAATGTACGAGGAATTTCTAATTTCTGCAGCCGGTTCGGAATTTTACGCATATGAAATGCAAGATTCGGAGGCTCAGGACTTTAGTGTATTTTTTAAGTATATGGACCATGCCGAAGTGTGTCTTTTAGCTAGTATAGTTTGTAAGAATTTTCTAAGAGATAAAAACAAACAATTATTATTGAACAAATTAAGGAAATTAGGTTTAGGTGATAATGTTAAACGCATAGAAGAATGGCAGAAAAAAATCAATGAATAAAGTACATAAAATGTAGTTATTTGTTTCATTATATTTTGTCCTTGAAGTTATCCTTATACCAATTTAAATGTGTGACGTCATTTGACCTTGAATACTCCTCCCACTATTTCTATCGTTAAGCTACCCCCACCATTGTTACAATTCGACCTTGAAACCCCGCTATAAAGGTTCGTGGGAGAAGAAGTGACTTCAAACAGTCGCAGATATCAGTGGCATAAACATCAAATATTGTGTTCGTGTAGTGTTCTGAAAGTGCTTTTATATTCACGGTAATTTTTGGATTTATATACCATTTTTTTCAATAATGAGTATTGCAAAAGAAACTCTAGATGAAATTAATGAAATGTTTAGCAAAGATTTCGAGGTTTTAGAGAGAAAAAAGGTTACCGAAATGATTGTAGGCAAAGTGTATAAAATTGTAAAGATGGTTTCAATGACTACACGATTTGGTAAAACTCTTTTAGTGGCTTTACACGATGACGGTGATAATAGCACATTTGAGACTTTTTTACCAAAACGTGTGGCCGAAACACTATCTGACGATATTGTAGATATTATGAGTAAAACTAAAGATAAATACACTCTAACTTATTTGGGGCAGGGCACTAGAGTTTTTGGAAACAATACTCGAACATTATTACGTTTTGGCTCATTGGAGTAAATTGTATGTAAATTGTTTGAAAAAAAGGATGTAATTAAATTTAAAATATAGTTGCACATGTCAGAATACTTACGCGTGTTCATTATTTCTGTTAAAGATGTCTGCTGATGCGACGACGACGACGACGACCGCCAACGAATGTGTAGATAGATACATATTTTGGTTGGGGAGAGAATTAAGAAATAGGGCTCACGATATGTTAGATAGCGTAAATGATTGGTCGCATATTGATGTAACCAAAGATCAATATAAGAACGAGATCAGGGATACAATCAATTTTATGGCTGGGGCACACTTGTGCGACAAATTTTTATATGGTTCCATAGACATGGATACATTTTGTGCTGAAATGGTTGAAGAAGAATTAAAAGAATACCTCGTCAATATTCCACATTTACCAGGTTAGCTTGCTGCAAAATATGAATTGGTTTCTGCAACAGCAACAGCCCAAGACGTTGACGATCGAAATAGTGTCGGATGGGATAGAATTTTGAGCAACGAAAACGAAGACATGGAAAACTAATTTTTTATAATTTTTGTATTTGTGCAATTAAATAACTGTAAATAAATATCTGTTACAATCACAGTTTTATTTTATTTCTTTTATAAACATACCAACCCAGTAGATCATAGTCAGTGTTTCTTTTTCTCAGCTGAAATATTTAATATAAGTAGGGCAAATAAAAATAAAATAGTTTAGTAAAGATTGAAAATGAGTCGAGGAAACAACACAATTGATAAATTTGTAATGTAATGAAAAATATCATATATTATCTGGGCCACAAGGGATTGGTTTTAAACTTACAGCGGATGGGCAGTATGATATGGGTGGAAAAATCATAACCAACTTAGGCGAACCTAAAGATGATGACGATGCTGTGACAAAACACTTTGTTAATAGAAAGTTTTACAATTTTGCAGTTGTAATATGTGACATATTTAACAAAGATGTCCTCCCCATGATATACAAAAATAATAGTGAGCTTAAAACAAAAATTGAAGTTATGCAGAAAATACTCTATCATCAGCCTTTAAATGACTCATTAAGCGCACTGTCGTACGACTCGACTTCAAAAAAAATCTAAAAAAAGCAGGTTAAAGAATAGGAGAACGCACTCCGAGTGGCATAGCCTTGAAGATAACGTCGTAGTCGTCGGTGAATTGGACCTTCCCTCCAAGAATATTGAAATGTTATTTATGTGTATGATGTTTTATTGTCATTGTTTTTAATAATGAAGATTGAAATAAAAAACTTTATTTTACAATATATTGTTTATTTATTTTACATTTTAAATAAAAAATATAGTCATACAATATGTTATTTAAACAATATTAGCTTTATCTATCCAAGAGTTGAAGTGGTTGGGAAATCCTAGCCATTTGACAAATAATTGTTCGATGTGATTTTTCTTGCGTTGTCTAAGGACCTTTTCTACTAGATAAACGTCAGGACTGCTTGTTTTTTGTAGTTCTGATTCGTAAAAACACCCTCTTATAGGCTGACCTTCTAACGATTCCAACAAGTAAGTAGGTGGATTTGTAACGTTAACTTTTACAACTTTAAACAATTCGGTTGACCAAGAGGGCGTATATCCTTTCTCGAATAAGCTTTTGTACTTGCTAATACGCACAATGTCACCCATGGAAAACTTAAATTTTTTAGGTACAATTTTTAAATAATCATATGCTTTAATATGTGTTTTTTCTTGCACGTCTGCAGGCTTCATTCCAATGGTGCGATGTTTCGAATGGTTATAGGTTTTTGTTACTGCCGATAATATATGTATCCATTTGTAAGATCCTCTTGTCGAGAATTGTTTATATAAATTATTTTTTAAAGTCCTTATGACTCGCTCAACAATTGCAGCTTTCTTTGTGCTGTAAGTGGAATAATGATTTATATTATATTTTTTCATCAGGGCTTGAAAGTTTGTATTATAGAACTCCTTTCCTTGATCACTTTGCAGATTTGTTGGTGTATATGATGCCTCTTCAATGATGCTTTTCATCGCATTAGTAACTTCTATACCAGTCTTGTTTTTTATGGCTTTGGTATAGACAAATTTCGAGTAACAATTTATACAGACCAAAATATAACGATAACCATCGTTTTCATCAGCATACTGTTGCATTTCAGCCAAATCAATTTGCCACAAATCTCTGTATCCTTTTATTATCGTGCGCCGTCTTACAAAATTTTTTCTAGCCGTTCTATGTAGTTCATTAACAATCTTGATTTTTTCTAGACTGGGCTCCATATTATTAGTAATACTAAAGGTTTCAGATCGAAGGAAGAACTGAATAATATCATTAAATATTGAGCTTAATATATTATATCTTCTTCTCGTAATTCCTCTATGATTGACATACTTTCATTTTCGTGTCCAGTGTGACCGGCCATTTTGGAACTCCACAACAAACGTAAACGATCCACCAACTCTTTAGCTTTGTTCCAGTAGACATATTGAAATTTTTTCGAAGATAATTTCTTTTTTGTGGGTAACTGTAGTTTTTCCGAGAGATTTTTTCTTGTAATAGTACCACCTAATTTTGTGCCCATTATCAGAGGTTTAATAATTCGTAAATATTTGTTCCATCTGGTCTCCCGTAAACCATCACTTTTTTTAAAATTGTTGTAGACAGCATTCGTTGATTCCAAAATTTCCTTGTACGTTGAAAGTACATTATCACTTAATTGTTGTTGTTCCTTGCCTACACTTGGGGGTGTTTTAAGAAATAACAAATCATAAAGTGCCGGTGATCCACCATATTCTGCAATATTTTTCCCTTTTTTGTATAAGACAATATTTCCATTTCGAAAACGCACCTCTAAATTACCAATAAAATTTTTGTTATGATCTGTTTTTGAACCAAAACGTACACCATATACAGTATCGTATAGAGATGGTTTCGAACGTAATCCTTTCAGGTGTGCGTTTAAAGTATCGGAAGTTGTGGTGTCAGCGGATGCGAGAGATGTATTAGTTGATGTCGAGGGTGTATCAAACACCGATTGGCTAATATCTTCTTTTGAAATGCGATGCTGCTGCTGCTGCTGCTGAATAGGTGTGGAGGTTTGAAAGGAATGTGTAGGTTGGGGAAAACCTGATATTTGAGTCGACTGCACTGATGTACTGAGACTATGTGACTTTGTAGCTGGATAATGTTGTTGCTGTTGTTGTTGCTGCTGCTGCTGCTGCTGACGTTGCTTAACCACATCAGATATAGTTGTCAACGGCTTAGAAATGGGTTCGTAAAACTTTTCCAATTCCACAACATTAAACTCTTTAGCCGCTTTAATTTGTTTAAATTTTTTTCTGACGGCATTGGTAGCTTCCACTAGTTTACGTTTTAAGTCGATTGCGTTATTCATGATGTTAACAAAGGACGTTTCAACAATCAAATGAGCGTTTTCTCTTATTATTACAGTAATATATAGCTATCAAATCCTTTGCGGTATCTTCCCGATTTCACATCACTGTCTTTATCAATTACTAAAAATCCATACTTATTATCCCAACATTTTGAGCACATTTCTTGAAATTGAGTAAAAGTTAGATCCGGTGAAACGTGGTCGGAAAATATGTGTTTCATATTCAACTCATCTTGTTTAAACATAATAATAAAATTGGCGTTGTCTCGCACAAGCTGTTTAGGCACTCGCGAATATGTTTGCGCTAGGTAAAAGGAGTCGATATTTTTATGACGTCCCATGCTAAAGTACGATCTTATAACATCTTGTTTTTCACATATAACATCATCAAAGATAAATATAGAGTTTGGTTTTGCATCGGACGGTTCCACAATATTACTGGAATCACTAAAGGCATAGTAGCCTAAACCTTTGATGGGCGCTAAAATTTTCCTTAAATACTCATATTTCGGTTGATACAGAGATTTCGAGTAAATATAGACATTTTCGAAACGTAGCCCAAGGGGGTGTGTAAGCAGCGAAATCATGACATTAGTTTTTCCACAATTAGATGGACCAATTAACAGGCCGCGAATAGAGGAAGGAAGTAGAGGACCGTGTCTCTTCATTATCTTCTTTTCAAATCCAAGTCCGACTTTTTCATCGAGATTGTCAATAGGAAGTTTTTGTTTAAGATCGATAACGCGCATCTTAGGAAAATTTGATATTTTATATGCAATTTTTCACAAAAACTGTCATTCAGATGCCGAGCGTCAAACGAAGTGGACGGTCTCACGTTTCCAACAAAACTGGATACGGTATTGTGAATTCGTTAATAAATAAATTACCATTCGAGGTACACATTCCTGGTTATCAATATTGCGGACCCGGAACAAAAGTAATAAAACGTGTAACAAGAGGTGATCCAGGCATTAATCCTTTGGATGCCGCATGCAAAAAACACGATTTAGCCTATTTACATAATAAAGACAACATAAGTGCGAGACATCGAGCGGATTACGAGCTCGAACAAAGTGCTTGGAATAGAGTAAAATCGAAAGATTCCAGTTTAGGTGAAAAAACAGCAGCTTGGTTAGTTACAAACATTATGAAAGGAAAACAACGTTTTGGTATGGGTGTACTATCATCATTATCAACAAAAAAAATATCTAGTAAAGGCACGCGTCATACAAAAAGGAAAGGTGTTAATAAAAATCGACATGTTCGGAAAGCCAGTTTCGGAACAGCTATTCGACAAGCAGTTCGAAGGGAATTATTAAAAGCCGGAAGTAAAAATGTGTTGGAAAAAAATGTCATGAATGCATCTAAAATAGCTCTGTCGGCAGCACGTAGATCGGTAAAAGCGGCAGGTGGCAAAAGAAAGGTTCGTACACCGAGAATAATACCGATTCCTAAAACTGGTGGAATATTACCATTAATACCAATTTTTGCCGGGTTATCAGCTTTGGGTTCATTAGCCGGTGGGGCAGCGGGAATTGTGCGCGCCATAAAAGCAGTAAAAAAAAGCAGCGAAGATAAAACCGGTGCCGGCCTGTATTTAAAATCGAAAGGAAATGGTTTGTTTCTAAAGCCATATCGTAAAGGTATGGGATTATTTTTAAATCGTAGATCAAAAAACTAATTGAATCCCTACCTCGAAGACCACTATCTAACATCGATATAGAAAAATATGCCAAAAAGAAAAGAATAGGACACTTTCGAGGCGTTTATATGAGGGATTTATTACCTAGACAAGGTCCTCGACGTTACGAAGCAGCAATAGTGAATTTGGATAGTACGCGTGGTGCAGGGACTCATTGGGTAGCTTATAGAAAAAATAATTCTAAAGTAACATATTATGACAGCTTCGGCGATTTACCCCCACCGATCGAATTGGTACGATATCTACAAACGGGATCGGAACCATCAAAAATTATTTACTATACATACGATCGTCAGCAGGATTTTGGAACAGTCTGGTGTGGACATTTGTGCTTAAAGTTTCTTGTCGAATCATCAGCGTAAAAGATGTCATCATCATCATCGTCACCATTAACACCACAAATGGATCGCAATAACTATACTAAAATGTTGCAATAACTGAAAGAATTTCATCTAGCCGGTGGATTAAGGAAAATGACCGTGAAACAGTTAGAAAACATGCCCAAGGAAGTAATGATTGCATTAGCCCCAAATGAAATTCCATTCGTTTGGGAAAAGTTGCCGGAGCACCTTAAAAGCGATATCGATATATTAAAATATCAGTGCGGTTGCAAACATTATTTCAGCAGCAGCAGCAGCAATTTAAACGAGGTTATGACTGATGAGGATCTTACGGCTAGAAAAATATTTTGTTGTTATTGCAAAATCAGCGATGTGCGCATAAAAGCAGAAAATAGCATAAAAACATCACTATCTAATGCAGTGAGAAAAGGTGTGACGATGAATCTTTTTAAATGTTGCCGCTAAGAATAAAACCGAGATGTGTGATGTTTTAATGGTTCGTCATGTCTTATACGTTCACACTAACAGGACACTCGAGCGTCTTAAGCGCCGATTTTTATCCACCAGTCGAATTAAATAGAGAAAACAAATATGGTCTGGCATTGCTGGGATTTTACACATACAATTCAATTTTTAATGTGGACGAAAGCAACAATAAGTTTGCCTACATGAAGGAGGGTTACACCACCGAGCCGATACAATTGCAGATTCCACCTGGGGCCTATGAAATAGATGAGATAGGTAAAGCTATGTTGGAGGCTTTGAGGATTTCAACTGAAGAAAAGAACGATGGAATCTTTTACTTGGTTGCTAATAATAATACGCTGAAATGTGAACTGAAATCCCAATATACTATAGATTTTCGGGGAGAGGCGAGTATCGGTAAAATGTTAGGATTTAATCATACAGTGTTAAAAAGAGACAAAAAGCACGAATCAACCGAGATGGTGGAAATAATGAAAGTACGCATCATACGCGTAGATTGTAATATAATTTCCGGAGCATATATGAATTCGGTGGAAGGTCATACCTTGTTCGAATTCGATATCGACGTGGAGCCCGGTTACAAAATCAGTAAAGAACCACAAAATAATATTTATATGCCGTTAATGCCGGCAGGACGTCAGTTTATCGACAACATTACTCTTCGCATCTTGGACGATAGCGGTGATCTAATCAATTTTCAAGGCGAGAAAATAATCGTGAAATTGGAACTGAAGAAACTTTCATAGAAATGGGTTTTTGCTTCAATCGTCAATTGTGTGTGCTGTCGACTAAGATGGGGGAACCGCCGAAACATAATAAAAGTAAAAGAAGAGTTAACGTCAAGGTTAGTCGTCGTCCAGACGTTAGATCACAAACATCTCAACAGTTATCTGCCGAAGACTATAAATTTTTAAAATCAATCGGTCTTAAAGTGCGAAAATGATTTCCACCACCAGCGATAAAATAGAGGTTTTCTCCGAGCCCATCTTGGACAATTCCATTATTAGTCTAGAAGAGCATACGTATAAACCATACGGATCTCCATCATTCAACAATTCGGATGAAGTCCGTATCCCCATTAATTTTCAAGATATTATACTGGATATCGCCGAAAGTTACATATATATCGAAGGAAAATTTAAACCCATAGACGCAACGAAAAGATGTTTTTTATCAAATAATGCCCTCGCATTTTTGTTCGATGAAATTCGCTACGAGATGGGAGGTGAGCAGGTCGCCGTGGTTCGTAAACCTGGAGTTACGACGACATTAAAAACCATGGTTTCATTCGGAAGTTTGCAACAAAGATCTCTCATGACGTGCGGATGCGGTCTCGACGAAGCAAACCAAGATATCGTAGACACGGCAAGTAACGTATTCTCCGGGAAATTACCCTTAAAATATCTTATGGGATTCGCCGAAGATTACGCAAAAGGTGTTTTCAACGTAAAACAAGAGCTTATTATGATTATAGCTCGCACTTTTACCAATTGTTACGTCGGCGAAGTAGAGGCAGAAATTAGTATCGACAAAATCGAATGGAAAATTCGTCACATCATTCCAGACGACAAGCAAAAATTGAAAATACTGTCTCGCATTAATAAAGGAGGAAACAACGCCAGTATTCAAATGGCATATCGTAAATGGGATCTGTACGAATTACCAGCTTTAAGGCAAACATCTTCCGACGTGTGGGCCTTGAGAACGAGTACAAGTCTGGAAAGACCGCGCTATATAATCGTCGGGTTTCAAGACAGCAATAATTGCGACAAGAAAGAAAAAAACGCAACCCAGTTTACCCACGCCGACGTATGCGACATTAGACTGTATCTGAATTCAACCGTTTATCCATACGAAAGATGGAATTTAGATTTCGCCAAGAAACTGTACGCAGCAGCCTATTACAATTACGAAAACTTCCAAAGCAGCTACTAAGGGCGCGAGATAAACGATCCGATGATAACGTTCGCGGAATATATGAAAAACCCCGTTTTTATTATCAATTGCAGTCATCAACCAGAGGCGATTAACTCATCGACAGTGGATGTAAAATTGGAGTTCCAAACGAGAAAGAATAAATTCCCCAAAGACACTAAAGTGTACGCATTAGTTATTCACGACTCATTTTTTAGTTATAATGTATTAAACGGTTCGGTGACCAATAAATCTATATTTTAATGTATCTATTATATGTAACACAAAATAATGTTCTTGAATCAATAAATTTGTAATGAGTGAAGTAGTAGTTTTATATTTATTTGAAACCCAACCAAAAAAAAAAAGCTGGCGGAAAAGTCCGCTCTTTAAGAAAAGAGTACGGGAATTTAGAAAATGGTGGTTTATTAAGTGGAAAAAAGAGCTTAAATAACACAAGAAAAAATTTTTAAGGCAAAATATGAAAACAACGATTTAGAAAATTTGTAGGAAAGTAACGGTTAGGAATAGGGAAAAAAATTATAAGAAAAAATTATAGAGGAAATCGAGTACTATAAGCAAGCATTTTTCTCGATAGTAAAAACGTAAAAAAAAATTTTTTCAAAAAAAAATTGAAAAATGGTGAATGCGCGCCAAAGTTGAAGTTTTGGAGCAAAATGATATTAGGAAATTAGAAAGAGAATTTTTTTCTACATATGGTAGTACTTTTCAAAATTCGGAAAGATGAAATTTTAAGAAAAGGGTTATAGTAAGTTAGTAATTTGGATTTTTTAAAGCGCTGTAGCTCGGGAACCGTTCAAGATAGAAAAAAAATAAAAGCACTTTGATAGCCCAAAATTTTGAGGAGAATGCGATGGTGTAAAAAAAATTATAATTTTTTTTTTTTTTGAAAATGCTGAATACGCGCTAAAGTTGAAGATTTAGAGAAAAACGGTATTGGGAAATTAAAGAGAGAACTTTTTTCTACATATTGTAGTATTTTTGAAAATTCGAAAAAATTAAATTTGAAAAAAAGGGTTATAGAAAGTTAGTAATTTGAATTCTTTAAAGCGCTGTAGCTCGGGAACCGTTCAAGATAGAGAAAAAATAAAAGCACTTTAATTACCTAGAATTTTGAGTAGAATACAATAGTGAAAAAAAAATTTGGAAAATCTTAAAAATGACAAAAAATTTGGACGAAAAAATTGAAATTCTCGAGTTAGGAGGCTAGGGCCGCCGAACGGGAGTATGTGGAAGTTGTAGGGGGAGGTTTTTTTTTTTTTTTTTTTTTTCCTAAGTCCTTCCTAAGTTATTTGAAAAAAATGTAGAGAAAGTCTAGTACTATATGCTAGAAAAGTGGAGGGGGGTAGTTTGTGTCCATACCAGAGATACGGTGAGTTATAAAATCATATTATTCTCAAACTTATATAATGCATATATGCACTCCACCTTACCCCCTCCAACTTTTTGAATGTATATAGAGGCCGGTATTAGAATTATTTCATCATTACACATTCGATCGGCAAGATGGAAGATATACCAAAAAGGATCATTGGCATTGTCAGGCCATTCGTGCCCGGCAAGATATGCAAGTGTGAGGAGTGCGGGGGTACCGCACCAGGAGCGGCACCTTCGGCACCGCCTGCAACGCCGACACCACCAGCGACGACGACGGTGCCGCCAATGAGAAGACCAAGGGCTGCACCTAGGTCGGTGTTAATATCGTTGGGTATTACTCCACGGTAGGCACCCCACCCTCCCCCCAGGCCCTTTTAGGGCCACAAAAACGGTCCTTTTCAGGACCACATTATATTTTGATCGTAGTTTAGTAATCGTCACTTATGGGGCGAGATATTCGTTTAACGACGATTTGTCTCGTAGCTTAAGTGCCAAGTTATATGCTTGAGAACCTATGAAAATGTTAACAGTTCAAACAAGGTTTCTATTATTTTTTTTTGTAATGTATTCTTCACAAAATATTAAGAATAAGTCTTATTGTCTAAACAAATCTAATTCCTTATTTAAAGTTTTTGAAAAAAATCAATAATTCTATAAGCTCTCACCAATACATAACATTTAGAATCCGTTGGTGGGGTGGGGGTAGTTCTATATATATGAGACTGGGTCAGTTACACAGTCATATATTCATCAACCCTCATACGATAAACATGGAGGAAGAAAGACCCGCCAGCCGAGGCTCATCCATCTTTAGTGATGACACCGTAGCCGACAACGTTGGAGACCTGCAAGTCTTCGACGACGACGACGAGGTGGATTTTGAAATTGACGTCCTACGTTGGGACGACTTGGATGAGCCGATTCCGCTAGTATATGACCATGATCCGGGTCTAGTGGAATTAGACGACGCGGGTGATTGGGTCTTACAAAGACTCGAAACTCCGTCGCCGCAGCCAGAGCCGGACTCGACGGAAGATGCGATGCTGGAAATTCCAGCATCACCAACACCCGACGACCCACAAGGCCCCTGCGATTCGTCAAGCTGGTGGTCGACCAGCGAGGATGGGGCACCATAAGCCCCACACTCTCCCTGGCCCTTTTTAAGGGCACACAACAACGGTCCTTTTCAGGACCACAAAATACTTTGATCGTAGTTTTAGTACATATTAGTACTTTGTTACTAATATTGTATGTATAGAATATACAATATTAGATACAAAGTATTAAAACTTTAAGTGCTGGTGGAACCCAGCTAAATCGTTCGTTCGTATTTGAGACCACAAACAACTTTTGGTCTCAATACGTAATATGACATTTGTTTTCACCCCCCACCATTAATTTGTCTCTATATATACGACCATCAATACTTATTACAATCATTTTAGTTCAACATGTCTGCGACTCAACAACAACAACAACAACCCATCCAATGCCCTGTGGTAGATTCTACCACAGAGAATTGTTTGGAGTGGGAGCCGAACGATCCTAGATGGGATGAACTTTGGCGGTTCATCATCGAATACACAGAGGACAGCACCACCACCCCCGCTGATGATGATGACGGGCCGTGCGACTCCACAACTCAATAAAAGAGTCGCATGTTTTACAACCAAACGGTCCTTTTCAGGACCACAAAATAATTTGATCGTAGTTTTAGTTGGTTATAATACTTTGTAACCAATATTTTATGTTTTTTTCATAAAAACATACAATATTGAGATACAAAGTATTAGAAGTTCTGGCGACAGAACCTTAACTTCATAAACCGAACCATGTTTTAGCATACTTGTAAATATTATCAGAAAATATTTACAACTATTGCTATTGCGTAGTTTTAGTGGATTATTCACTCTTTTTTTTTTATTACCTAATATTATGTGGGACAGGGCCTATATGAAATAACACACAAAAATAAATTTTCAAGTCATTTTTATTCTCATTATAAAATATAAAAAATTTGATCAAACACTTTTTTATTAACTACAATATATATATATATATATATATATATATTTACAAACTTAATACTATAAATTAAAAGCTAATATCTACAACTACCTAACACCTACTACATAATTTATTAAAGTCCTCTAATTGTCTTTTTAACCGCGCAGATTTCACCTTTTTTATCTCTAATTGTTTTTCAAGTTCTATAATGTCACTGGCACACTCGTTCACTTCATTCACTAAGCGTTTTTTCATGGCATAAATGTCAGTCAATTTGGTCTTCTGAGAGTTGGTGAAGTCTTCGACCCACTCCGGTTGTGATGGCTCGGAAGAAGACGCGGTTTTATTTGGTGAAGACGATGACGACGACGACGACGACGACGCAGCGGAAACTTCATCGCCTTCAAAACACCGCTTAAACCGCTTCTTCATGGGTTTCCGGCACCCCAATATCGGCGACAGTGGCGCTGGCGCTGGGGAAGACTTCACCTCCGACACTATTTCATTCTCGACGCTGGCCGGTGTTGGTGGCGTTGGTGGTGTTGGTCCATCGGGGCCTTCTATGACTTCCACTTCTACTGACAGTGGCTCTTGCGGTGCTGTTTTTAGGAAGTCGGGTAATGGAACAGGGGTGGAGGGACGCTTAAAGTTAAACTTTTTCTTCTTCCCTTGTCCCACACCTTTAATCGCCGAATAAAATGTTTTTTTATCGGCGATTTCCGACTTCCGCATAGTCAAGAGCTTTTGCAGTTTCGACGCTTTCGGAGAAGATTCCCTAGGCCGCGATGCTTTTCGCACAACCACATCACTGATCACATTTATCTTTGGCTCCTTCTCCTCCGTCCAGCATTCCAGGAATTGCGCTGCCGACTGAACTAACTCCTCGTCGCGACCATCGTTGAGGGCTCGGTCTTCGGCATCTTCATGCTCCACGCCATTCCAGTTCTCGAACACCCCCGGACTTAACACTTCTAAACCACTCATGTTATCCAGCATGCCTTGCTGTGAACCGCAGCTCACGTCAAGAGCATCTAAAAGAGACCGTACACTAGACATTGTCGATATTCAAACTCACACAATTAACTTTTTCTTAGCACTGTACTGTTTGCTGTTCTGACGAACTGTGAAGAGCTCGAGCCAGCAAGTCTGCTTTTATGCCCATTTCCCCCACTACACCACCTTTATTCCTTTTGTTCGATGCATTAAGTATAATATTTAAACTTGTCAGATGCAAGGCCAAGGCCAAGGCCGACGTAACCGGCAATACCAGGGTCGTTTTCAAGGTTGTAATTTTCATGGATTTTTTTTTGTCCCTGTCAAGGTTATTTTAAAGAAGCATATAAATATAGTACTAAACTTGTTAGATGCGAGGCCAAGGCCAAGGTCAAAGTACCCGTCAATGTCAGGGTCGTTTTCGAGGTTGTAATTTTCAAGGATTTTTTTTGGTCCTGTCAAGGTTATTTTAAAAAGTAATACATAATTAGAGTACCGCGATTGAAAAGTACAACATATTCAAACATCATGTTGCCAACCGATGAACAACCTAGTGAAGCAGCCAAAACATACAGTCATATACCAAAAGCTTTTTATTTAACTTGTCATCATTGTAAAAGACTAGGTATCTGCTGGCGAAATGATCTTACGTACGACTTCAACTACATTGACCTTTTCAGGGTTAAATTTGTACAATGCGGCTTTTGTGGACTAGTTTACTACCAGTTCAAGGACATTAATGAACGTGCCATCCAGAGAAGAAATTGGGTCATAGAAGAAGCTTACCTGTACAGAAGAAATTAACATGTATTTTATTTCTTAATTTTTAATTTTTTTGTTTGTTATTTTTTTTATTTTTTTAATAATAAAAAGTAAACTCAATCTTTTGTTATATTTTAATTTTTTTTTCAATAAAACAATAGTAAAATGAATCTGTATGTGTATTTATTAAACATCGCCTAAAATACGTTTTGCAATCCATATTTTTCTGCAGAGTCCGTTTATTAATGAAATAGAACCATATATTAGGGTGAAATCTAATGGTTTCAAATCAGTCTCACATAACAATGTCAGAAGTAAACACTATTGATAAGTTCGGTCGCAAAAGAAAATTTAAGGATTTTAACTTTATGCGAGGTCCTTCAGGAATAGGTTTTAAACTTACACCTAATGGAGATTACGACATGGGAAGCAAAAGATTGTGCTATTTAGCAGAACCTCTTGAAGGAGACGATGCGACCACACGAAATTATGTTGATAATAACCTTGCTCAGTGTGTGCAAGATACGCAGAAAGCTTTACATGACTCAACAATTGTTATTAAAGATATATTCAGAAACCAACTTGAAGGTTACGTACGCAAGAAATTAATTGAAACCGGTCAAGAACTTAGAGGATACATTGATGATACTGTTATTGCAATATATGAACTTAGGCAAGACGAACTGCGTGATGAACTTAACTCTAGAATGTTGAAAATTGAAAAGACTATGGAGGATCTTGTCAGCAAACCTGTTTCACATTAAACACTTACTCGTAGACCTGTGCGTTTAATTTACTATTAGACAAATTTTTCAACAATAACTTTTACAGTTTGTTATTTGTCGACACTTCATTATATTTATAATTTTAAAATAAAGGTTCAATAAAAAAGCAATCAAGTAATGAATACATGTTTTTTATTTAAAAAAAAAAAAAAAAAAAAAAATTACAATACTATCGTTACATATTAATGTTGTATGTTTAATAGAAATAATAAAAACAATACAAATAATGAAATATGGATTTTCCAGATTACGTGCTGTCCTGACTTAGAAATGATTCCAACGCGGTGACTAAATTTGCTAAGTTTTCTTCCGGGTCTGTTTTGTAAAAATCTATGTCTGCATGCCCCCAAGGTAGAGTTTTGGTTGAACTGGGAATTACATAACGTTTATCATCGCTATGTGACAATGCTACTTTATTTATTATGTTGGTATAAATGTTATGTAATTCACTTCTAAATGTCTTCATCTTTCTTAATATCAAACCACCCCGTTCAACAATTCTTTGGTAGTCTTCCTGATGAAGGTCTTTCTCGATAACACATTTTTTGATACCTTTGGCTTTTTTTAATTCATTATTAATGGACTTTACATAATAAGCCTTCGCGCCGGTACCATAAAAACTTATTATCGGATCACCAGGAAACTCATCTTTCATTCTACCAACTACAGAATTACTTTTAATTATGTTGAAATTATTAATTTCGGGGTAATTTGATGTATCGAATTTTTCGGGGTTTTCTGATATAGTTTGATAAAAGTTTTCCGTATACACTTTTAATATAAGCGAGTCAGTATCGGTGTAAAGTAACGAAGCATCATCGCCAAACTTGGATTTAATAAAATTATAATAAAAATCGTATATTACAGTCTTTGATATATCTAATATGGAAAAACCGATATAAATTGGTTTATTGTACAATATTTTAACTTTATTCATATGTATAGCAACAAAGTTCTCGGTAAATATCGAGCTACTATTGAAATTGGGGCGGGATATTAGTGCTCTAGCTCCATTTCTGCCTACACTGTTCTCCCAATGTGTTACTAATTTTATATCCTTTCGATTTTCCACATTTTCCATAGTTTTACCAAATATCGCGTTATTTTTTAATTTAAAAGTGTCCTTCGCAAATTTTGTGGTGGCCTTGTTACGTAAATTGGTATTAAAATCAATATACGATTTTAGCCATTTTGATTGCTCAAACTGTAATACTCGATGGGTTTGCATTACCACTAAGCCGTTGGCGATGGCTTGTTTTAAAGTTCTATAGTGTACAATGTATTTTTTTTTATCTTGTAAATTAGGAATTAATTTCGGTAATTTAGCGTTTTCTGTTGGCGGTATGATATTTTCTACTAGAAATGGAAGATCAGAATGTGCATCATGCAACTCAGTCGGATAATGCACATCCACTTCCAAAACGTAGCCATGTAAACTATCATCACCAACAGCCATAATATTTAAATCCAGAATTTCGCGCTCGCTTAACCATCGAAAACCACCATATGGTAATGCTTGTGACATACTATGACCATATAGATTTGTAGCATCAAGGTATGTTATAAATGAAGAAGGTTTTGTTGGGTCATAGTCTGGTAAAAAAATATTATTAGCGATGTGCTTCCTTTCTGTACACTGGCTTATGCCGCCGCGTATACCTTTCTTAAAAAAATGTATCATGTCTATATCAGTTAAGAGCTCTAACTCTACCTTAGTCATACGTAGCATACAATCAAATGATAAACTTGGAAGGGTATAGTAATGTGCTGGATCAAATTTATCGAATTTTAAACAATTATTCCGAAATTGCTCAAAAACATCACACAATAGCAACACATCTGATTTTAAATACACGTCCGAATAGTCCCCCAAAGTTTTACACCCAAACAAGCGCCATACTTCTCTTGCTCTTCTATAGCTTTCATCGCTAATATGTTCTTCCCGTAAATTATCATAAAATTCATCTTTACTTGGAAGACATGTATTTTCCATTTTTTCTATAGAGTCAATAAAGCTATAGGGAAAAACACCCTTTTGACGCATCAAATTAAATTGGTTGATATTTGAAAAATGTTTCCGCGTTTCAATAAAATCGTCGTCGTTTAAACCGCTGCCTAAATTTTCCAAAGACGTTGACAGAAATTTAAAACTATCAATAAATCGCAACTTTAAATATTTCCTCTTGACTTTTCCACATTTACTATCAAAATAATCGTGCACATAAATGCTTTTGGTAAATGATATGTACTTTTCCTTACTTTGAGCCAAAACACCAATTTTATCCCCATATTTACATAACTCTTTTATAAATAAATGGCTGTCGTAGCCGCTTAAGTTATGAAATATGATAGGGATAAAAGAGGGTAATTTATAATTTAAATTACAAACGGAATGTGCAGCACCAAATCTTTTTGCACCAGTTATGTGACAGTGGTCTCGTACTTTAATCTCACCCTCTTCAAAAGGGCCTTCACATATACCACATATTTTAGCATCATTAAACTCCCTTTTTTCTTCAGGCGTTAACGGTTTCATAGGCTTAATGTCTTTTAAATATGTGTTGTATAGAGCCCTTAAATCACACTCGATACGATCCACAAAGACTTGAGCTGCATTATTCCCCCGAAATAGCTCAAATTTCGAAAGTGAGTCGTCAAAAGAGCATTTAATTAAATAAGCAAAAGAATATGGTTCATGTTTAAAACTTTTTACAGTGTAAGAATTTTGTGGGTTTGGTTGTACCGTTTCAATGGGTTTTAAAACAGATTCGAAATCTGCATAAACCACGAATGGAACGCGCATTTGCTTTTCTATACCCTCGAATTTTAAAATATTTTCCGGCACACTCTTTCCAAATTTATCGATTTTTAAATCCACTGAGGGTGTTTGCGTGAAAATGTGGTTACAATCGTAGCTTTGATGTAAAGTTAAAGCTGACGGTGTACTAAAATAAATGAGGCAACCATCACAGAAATATATTTTATGTTGTTGACAACTAATTTGACTTGAAACTAAACGTGATAAATCCCGAATCCAACAATAATGACTCTTTGAACAAGTCGTATCACAAAAATGTTCACCGCCATCTTTACTACTACAGTCTTTTGTAATTAACAATAAATTTACATGCCTATCCAACTTTTTTGACGCATACCTCAGTGGACCAATAACTTCATGTATTACTTCATTATTTTCATATTTAGATTCCAGACCGTATACGTTAATTGATATGTTGTTCATTTCCTCAAATTTTTTAATGTCACGTAATTTTACTGGAAAATCCATACCTGTTACATTTAGCACTCTAGAAAAATGGGGGTAGGATGTCTTCTGTGAAGGCTCTGCTGTTGGAGGAAACAATGCTGATGTTACAGCCCACGCAAAGCAAAATTCGTCCTGGTTAATCACATTGACGACAGCTCCTTTCTTTTCAATAGAACACGGCAACTTGATGTATGATGAGCCACCCATAGGCATATACTTGTTGATACCAACTTCCAAGTATAAAATTCGCACAAGAGCCCATCCTATAACAAGAAAAATAATATATAAAAATCAGTTTAATATATCGGGTTTTGATTTTTCCATACCTGAATCTTTCTCCTGGAACTCTGTCGCCTGCGTTTTTATTAATTCGGTGAAAGAATGGTAAACGGCATCCAAATCACTTTCTACACTAATTATTTGATTAGCAGTGTTGAAGGATTTTTCACTGAATATTTCTTGTGATGGAAGCATGTACTCGCCAACAGCTGTCATGTTAACTTTTAAAGCATGATGCACACGCAATAAATTATTAACAAGTTCCACCACCTTGGATTTAATGTCTGCAAAGAACATTACGTAATCGGAATGCTCCATATCACTGCTAACCCGATAGGTTGCAATTCTCCTTTTGAAGGCACATTCAACGAGTTGCACACCATGACATACCGGCAAACATGAATTATTTTTATGTTGTTGTGTTCGTTTATGCACCGACATATGATTTATTGGAACATCTACATTACATGTAGCGCAATTAATTAGCGGAATCGTCGATGTATACTCTTCAATTCGGAGCCGTTTTCCTCCAGGCACTTCATTAAATCTCGCCGCACACGATTCTCTTTGATGACGTCTCATATTATAAATATTAGTAAACTTAGAACCGCAATTTTCACAAACATATGCCATGATTTGTCAAATATTAACACATGTACTACCTATACAAGTCAGAGCCAACTGATGAATGAAACTGCCCCATACCTTATATAAAACCATTCAAGGTCACCCCCAACCACGTAACATATCTTCAAGGTCACACACCCAAGGTGACCTTCAACAAAGTCAAGGTCGTCTCGACCAAGGTCAAGGTCAAGGTCACACACAACCTTGAACACAAGGCCAAGGCCAAAGCACACGTGCACTTTCAAGGTCAATGACAAGGACATGTGGGCGGGGCCAAAGAGGGGTGAAGCAAGGTCAAGGTCAAGGTCGAGGAGTGGGGGGATCGAGCGAATCGGGTTATGTTCACTACTGTCCGCTCTTGCAGCTGGGAGTAATTCACAACACTTTATTGGACAGTAATTTGAAAGATTTTACCTGGTATATATTGTTTAAATTGAAATATACCTGGTGGTTCAATAATTATGTGTAAAAAACTTGATTCCATGGCAACTCTTTGGGAGCTCATATCTCCGAACAGGAGGCCTATACGAAAAAAGTTTATATGAACTTGTAATATTCTTTTCACGTGTTTTTTCGTATTTGGGAGATTTCCCACATTTTCTTGGATATCCTGTATTATATTGTTAATAATATTTCATTTAAATTACATTTAATAAGAAAAACAGATCAGTACAAAATTTTGCAACCTGACCTTTGACTATGTAACATTAAAAAAATATCACCCGGTAGTATGACACCGTTCACTATAGTAATCAAGATAGTATATCATATCCCAATTGATGAAAATTTTATCCAATTCAAAAAACCATCATTATTCTTGCAATATAATTTCTCTTAAACTGCAAAATATAATAAAAGTGGAAAAATGGAAAAAATTTCTCCAAGAGATGAAATCAGTTCAAAAACAAAAAAAGGTACTCGGGAAAACAAATGTGTAAGAATCAATAAAAAGTTAACAAAAAAATTAAAAAATCTACGTCAACAATATAATATTAAACTATAATATTATTATGGAGGGAAATACACAACAGAGGACTTATTATGCGTTGCTTGCACGCTGCTTTACATCGTTCAATGTTTGTCGCTTCGTTTCTCAAAAAAATCACAAAATTTCATTCTGGAAAATACCTATATCTATGTAAAAAATCGTCAGCTTTCTATCTAGACTACCAACAAATTCCGTTTGTATTTTCTCAAGTTTAAAACGCGAAATTTTTAAGAATCCCCAATGAAAAGCAGAGAAAAATACGTCGAAAATATTTAATGGAAAAGTCATTTACGTTAACTTCAGTAATCGAAAATATTATTTCAGAACTCTGTGATTTAGCTCTCATTACTAACTTCTCAGATATAAAAAATAGTCATAACTAGAGCCAAATAATTTTACACTGTCATAAGTAATTTTACCGGTACGAACTGGAAATTATATTTTTATAACTTATCTTAAAGTTTTCATGAAGTTTTCGTTTTGCAACCTTTCAAAATAAAGAGCTAAATCTTTTCAAATGAATTTGAAATAGGTTTTTTACGTGTAATAAAAAATTACCACACTTTATCTCCAGGTTACTTTCCTACGTCAGTAATCTAAAACCCCACGACCTAAGGAAAACCATAAGTGTTAACGAAGCCCATGCTATGGCGGCTCAGTTATCGCAACCTGTAACTGAGATAGTTAAGCTGATTCAAGACAACATATTACAGCTGAAACAACACTCTAATGAACTCTCCGAGGCGAAGGTGACGAGAGAAGAATTGGTGGCAAAAATGCACACTCCAGAAATCGACTATAATGTAAAAGAATTAAATTATCCAAATGTAGTATGTACAGAACGCGACTGTACGTCTGTTTACGAGGTAAGAAAATTTTAAACCAACAGCACCTTTAATCGTTCCCAAATAAAATCTAACAATATCTTTTTTTTTTCAATTTAAGGTACTTCATCGTATGTAATCGTACCTCTTTGAAGTTGAGTATATTCTCACTGTATGAATCGTGTACGAATTTTGAAGATATGATTTGACAACACTGCTTATATCACGTGAGCGCGATAGATAGTAAATCACCTACGAAATTTATTTAAACTTCTTTAAACTTTATCTTGATCTAATACCGTAAGTTGTAATCTTGCAAATATATTTATATCCTAGATGTGTTATCTAAAATCCTACAACATATTACTCATGAAGGTCGATACTTAAACCTCAACCAGTGTTGCCAGAGATTTATGTTTTTTCAAGCAAACCATCCTATCAAAAACGAACGAGATTTTGATTTAGAGAACTAGATGTTTGTTTAAAGAGCCAGATAGCTTTGGTTGTTAAATATCAATCACTCCAAATTAACTTATATTAATGAGAAATCAAGATATTTGAAAAAAAATTACAAGAAAAAGAAAACAATTGTTTTCAACTTATTTTACTCAAACTTAGAATTTATATATTCAAAGGACTGAAATAACTCGTTGATTTAACAGAAAAATGATATTATGACATCGATCTTGTGATATAGGGTGTCCGAAATTTCCCTAGATCAGTAAGTTATTGTTGTGTGACGTTATAGCCCTAACTCACTAAAGTTATTATTTTGTTGTAGTGCTTTGAACTCGTTAATACTTTTGAATAATTTCAAAACCTATCTTAGCAATTATTTATTTAAAATAAAACAAGAATGATGTCCACTTTCAGTAAAAAATGCAACTGCTGCCCGCTTACTAAGCGGCATATCGTTGCCTTTTTTCTATTCTAGTCAAGTTCCACACGATGATCACTCAAAGTATTGAAAAGCGAAGCTTATATTAAAGCTATGAATTAACGGTATGGCTAGGCTTCCCCATCTTGTGGTATACAATATTATTCCTTGTACAATGAGGGCGTAAAGTCCAGAATAAATTGATTGATCAAAACACGCTGGATTTTTTAAAAAATCACCGGACACCGACTTTGTTCTTTTTTGGTACCAATTTTTTCCTGTTGTATATTATATTTTACAGGGTGACTCAAAAGAGGCTGTGCTATAATCAATTTTGATTTTTTAAACAGTGATTTGTCGACAGTTGAAACTCAAAATAAAGGAGTAAGAACAGTTAATTTATCATTTTATTAAGTATTGAAAATGCCTCCTATTGGTTAATTTACAATAACCTAAGAGATTTATAAATTTTGTCTGAACATTTCTGACTACTTCTATAGTAATTAACCGTATTGCTAGAATAATAAGTTTCTTTAAGTCATCTATGTCAATTGGCTTACTTTGGAAAACTTTACCTTTAAGGTAATCTTACAAAAATAAATCACGAGAGTTTCAGTCTGGAGTTCTCGGTGGCTACTCATTAGGTGGCCTTCTTCCAATCCACCTATTTGCGAAAACATCATTAAGAAAAGAGAGAATTTCTGTTGCGTAATGTGGCGAGGCACCGTCTTGTTGAAACCAAATATCTTGGTGGGGTAAATCTGGGGGGAAACAGCGTCGAAAGAGCAGGAATAAGATATTCTTGTAGAAACTGCAAATATCTTACCAGTTAAATAGTCATTAAAGAAGACCGACTCTATAACGATATTACCCACAATTTAATTTCCGTCTATACTGTGTGTCCCTCTCTGGTCGAATTTAAGTTTATATCTAACCAATACCGATAATTTTATATGTTGACATCATCATTTAAGTAAAATATGGATTTGTCGAAACAAGAAAAATTTTTAATAAAAGTGGGATCCCGAAAACACATTTCTTATAAAACTTCACAAAATTAAAGACGCTTGTTTTAATCATCTTCATAAAGTTCTTGAAGGACTGACATTTTGAAATGACGATACTTATTTTTATGCAATATGTTTAATACCGTTGTTTTTGCTATATCCAGGTTTGTAGCTATCTCCTTTAAATTAATATGATGATTATCTTGGACGCTTAATAATACGTCTACTTGAAGTACTTCGAACATGACAAAGCGGATGAAATTTGTGCTCAATTTTATTCACTGTCAATTGTGAAAGTGGCAGAAGTTTAGGATATTTTTCTTAGAATAGCTGAAGCACTTCTTGAGTTCTCATCCTATTGCCATATCCTATCATCATAAGAATTTCTACTCTCTGTTCCTAAGTAAGTTTAATTTTCAGTTAAAATTTACTGAAATTGACACACACATTTCACCAAATGTGACCAAGGAACAGGTCATTGATTTAGTTATGCTGGTAAATAATTATTGTATTTCATTTAGAGTTTGAACTGGGTATATCAAAGACAGTTACATTTAGATATAGAGCATGAGTCATCCTGCAAAATTTAATATATTGGAAACAATTTGCATCAATAAAACAAAGTCGACGTATCCGAGAATTTTTATTTTGATTATCTCGACCATGAAATGGTCGAAGTGTCAAAAATTTCTGTCTTGCAGAAAATTATATCAGCAATGAATACGCGAAGTTTAAAAAATATATAGTAACTTGATAAGCCGATAAACTACCTTTTTTTATTTTCAAAAATTGACTCAAAAAGTCAAAAATAGATTAACACTAGTTTTAGATTGCGCTTAATTTAGCAACTTTAGATTTACTTATTTCGTATTTTTTTTTGAAGTCGGCGCAGTTGTGGTTATGCTAAAATTAATTTAATTTGGATTAACATTTTTTAATCGGTTTAAAAAAAGAAGAGATTTAAATTCGATTGCTATATATATATATATATATATATATATATATATATATATATATATATATATATATATATATATATATAATTTTTATGTATGTACGCCGATTATTTCGGAATGGCCCTACCCAAATCGGTGAAATCATTTTAAGCGAAATTAATATTCACAAATTTTCTCTAAAATTGCCAGGAAGAGTTTACGGGGTTACAAATTTGAGCCACTCGAGCAACATGATCAGGACTCTCATGAATCTTTACAATGCGACCCAGTAACCATCGTAAAGGTAAAATATTCAAATCCTTCACAACAACTAATGTTCCGACTGCAGGAGTAGTCTGAGGAAGATTCCACTTCGCTCTGTGTTGTAGAGTATGGAGATACTCAATATGCCACCTTTTCCAAAAATGTTGGTGCAGCTGTTGAATCAGCTGCCAGCGATTAAGAGGATTTGGTTCAATATCGATTAGGTTTTCATCTGGAGGTGACATTAACGGTTCCATGGTCAAGAAATGACCAGGAGTTAAACTGGTAAAATCGTTGGGATCTGGACTTTAACTACGCAAGGGGCGAAAGTTAAGCAATGTTTCAACTGGCGCTAAAAATGTCGTTAATTCTTCGAAAGTAATAATCTGACAGCCCACAACACGTACTAGATGGGTTTTAACCGATTTCACTGCACTTTCCCATATTCCACCAAAATGGGGGGAGGCAGGAGGATTAAATCGCCATACAATTCCTAATTTCTCAGATGAACCCTTACGCAAATTATAAGCTCCCACAAAATTGGTCAAATCAGAAACAAGTTCAAGATGTACTGCCTAGGTGCTGAGGCAGACAAATACACATATATATGCCCTTTGACTACGAACACCTCGATACCTTCTTCTTTAGGTGCCCTCTTCATTACTGAAGGTTGGCGACAATGTTGGCAAACTCTTCTCTATCTATTGCTGCTCTCAGTAAGGTGTGTGTGTCCAATCCCGTCGACTCTCGTAC
This sequence comes from Diaprepes abbreviatus, assembly GCA_034092305.1. Taxonomy (NCBI): domain Eukaryota; kingdom Metazoa; phylum Arthropoda; class Insecta; order Coleoptera; family Curculionidae; genus Diaprepes; species Diaprepes abbreviatus. The sequence goes on from JASJET010000187.1 coordinate 4,138,162, forward strand.
GTTCTTCAGCCATGAACATTTTCGTCTTCCAGGACCTCTTCGGCCCTCTATTTTTCCTTCCATGAGAAGTCGCAGAAATTGGTATTTTGTTCCTCTGTATATATGACCCAGATAACCCGTTTTCCGTCGTTTCACTTGCTGCAAGAGTTCTCTATCTGTCCCCATCATTCTAAAGACATTCTCGTTCGTCATTCGTCTTGTCCATGGGATCTTCAACATTCTACGAAAGACCCACATCTCGAATGCCTCCACTCGTTGCATTATTCTTTTTCCCATTGTCCAAGATTCCGCTCCATATAAAAGAATAGAGTATATATATGTTTTCACAAAACGGTATCGAGTATCAAGTGACAGGGTAGTATTTGTTAGTAGTTTCTTCATTCTTATAAAAGCAGCTCTTGCATTTTCGATTCTTCCTCGAATTTTGACTTCTGTATCCAAGTTTTGGGTTATCCAAGACCCGAGGTATTTAAATTTTTTAACTTCCTGGATCGGTGTACCGTATATTTGAACGTTAACTCGTAAGTTTTGATTTTTGCTGATGATCATCACTTTTGTCTTTGTTGTATTTATTTTCAGGCCGTGCCGATCTCCTGTGTTCACTACTCTATCCAGCAGCTCTTGCAGTCCTTCTGATGTATCTGCAAAGATGACGGTGTCGTCAGCATATCTTATGTTGTTCAGTATATTCCCGTTCACCCTAATGCCGATGTTAACATTCTCCAATGCTTGTTGGAATATATACTCGGAGTATACATTGAATAGAAGAGGTGAGAGGACACAACCCTGTCGTACTCCCCGCTCTATTGGTGTGTTTGGTGTTGTAGCATCGCCAAATCGTACACAGCCTGTTTGCATCCAGTATAAATTCTTTATCAGCCTAACATCTTCGTAGTCTAAGCCCTGAGTCTGCAGCAAGTGTATTAATGTTGGGTGTTTTATGCGATCGAAAGCTTTTTCATAATCTATGAAACAAAGATATAGATCCTTTGATTGATCTCTACATTTTTCAAGTAACACGGTCAGCCCAAAAAGTGCCTCTCTGGTTCCCAGCCCCGATCTGAATCCGAACTGTTCGGGGCTTATGTTTTGTTCACATTTCAGAAAGATACGTCGGTGTATGATTTTTAACAACATCTTGAGTGTATGACTCATTAGGCTGATTAGTCTGAAATCTGAGCATTTCCTTGCTGCCTTTTTCTTAGGGATCGGTATAAATACTGATTCCAGCCATTCAGGGGGAAGAGTTCCCGTTCTGTAGATTCTGTTGATGTAGTTGGTAAGTAGTTGAATGTTTTCCTGGTCTAGTAATTTTAACATTTCTATATACACATTATCTGGTCCTACAGATTTCCCACTCTTAGCTGATTTTATAGCCGCATTTACTTCTGATGTTAAGATATTTAATATTGGTTCGTTGCTATGTTCTATTTGGATTTCCCCCCTTTCTTCGTCAAACACTTCACGTATGTATCTCACCCATTCCTCTTTGATTTCTTCTTGGTCTGTGATTATTTTATTGTCTTCCGTTTGCAGGAAATTGGTTTGCATAGCACTCTTTCCAGTTCCGATGATTGTTTTAACTTTCTTATATATATTGAACTGGTCGTGTTTTTCCTGCATTTCTTCCAATTCTTGGCATTGTTCATTCATCCATTTCTCCTTCGCGTGTCTAATCGATTTCTGGATTGTCCTTTGGGTTTCTTTATACTTTTCAACATTTATGTTCTTGTATTTCCTTCGAGTTTCCATTAAATCAAGGATTTGATCGTTCATCCATGGTTTCCTTCCTGTTGTTGGCTCCTTTTTAAGTTTCTCGGTTTGTACTTGTTCGATTGTGTGTTGTAGAAAATGCCATGTTTCTTCGATCGGTTGTCCCTGTTGTAATGCTGTTTGTTTGATTGTGTTATTTAGCTGTTCTGATATTTCACTGCAGAATTCTGGGTCTTTTAGTTTCTCAAAATCAGGTCTTTGTTGTTTATGATGTTTGACTTTCTTCAATTTTATGTGCACTGTTCCTATGACGGGATTGTGATCGGATCCGATGTCAGCTCCAGGATAAGTTTTTACCCCTTTCAATCCATTCCGATAGCTTTTATCAACCAGTATGTAGTCGATTTGATTTCTAATTGTATTAATTTCTGTGTCTCCCGGTGATTTCCAGGTGTACAATCTCCTCTTAGGTAGCTTAAACCAAGTGTTTGCCACCGTAAAATTCTCTTCCTGGCAGAATTCTACCAAGAGATCGCCTCGTTCATTTCTCTCACCAAGACCCCAATCTCCAACTATGCTCCCTACTCTACCCTCTCCTACCTTGGCATTCAGGTCACCCACGATAATGTTAATTTCGTTCTTTTTTGTTATCTTTAGCATCTGTTTGACTTCCATGTAGAATTTCTGGATCTCATCCTCATGGCTTTCCGAGGTGGGGGCGTACACTTGTATAATGTTAATATCCTTAGGGCTGGCCTTTAATTGTAAGAGATCTACTCTGATAGCGGAACAAAAGATTTAACAGCTTTACTGTTTTCATTATCTATTATTATTGCTACTCCGTTGTAATGTTGTGTTTCGTCATTACCACTATAGTACATTGTATGTTCTTCTATGTTAATTTGTCCTGCTCCGGGCCACCTGACCTCGCTAACTCCCAAGACATTGACTCCCATTCTTTTCATTTCGGCGATTATATTGTGTGTTTTTCCCGCTGCGTATAGCGATCTAGCATTCCATGTTCCAATCTTCAGTGCAGCATTTCTATTCTTTAAGCGTTTTTTATCCTTGTATGTTTCCACTTCCGGGTGGTTCCTAGCATTCTTCGCGGGGATTCTTAGCACCCCTTGACCATTTAAGGTCTGCCACGGACTAGGGGCCTTTGTAGTTAAGCTTGCCATATTATCTTATCTAGGAATGTTCGATGAACCTTTAATGTAGTGGTTTTCCATTGCCTTCTACATCTCTATGCCGTTGACTACCTTGGTAGTAGTTCCTCCGCCTTTGGAGTAAATTTCTTTACCCCAGGACAAAAAGGTGCCCTTATCACTTACCAGCTCATCCGCCAAGAGCCGTTGGCCAGTAAGTGGGGACTGCTTATTCCGGCAGTCATTCGGTCGCCAGAGCCTCGTTCGTTATCTAGCAGGGCGCACCAGGATGACCGAAGTCATCACACGTGCAGGTGAGGTTGGCATTTGGGCTAGACTTGTAATTATGCTTTCGCCCCTTACGCCCCACCTCGATACCTGCTCAAGATAATAGATAGAGGATCTGCAAAATCCACACTACAATGGGAAAATGCATTAACTTGGGAAACTCGAGCTGGAGGTAAATCACCCATAAATGGGGTCAACGACGAAGAATTAACTCTAAAACAACGATAGCATTTGGATAGCACATGACGAATGGCTCGACGAGCTGATAAAATCCAAAATCGTTGAATGATGAGATATTGAAGGGTACGAGGACCAGGGTGCAAATTTTCATTGTGAAAATGCCGTATAATTAAATAGGTAATAGAATGATTTCTGGGCAGAAGCATTGAATGTTTAGCATCATAAGCTATGTTAGCGTTTTTTAAACGTCCGTCCACCCTGATCACTCCGTCTTCATCTAAGAAGAGTGCAAGTTTACGAAGAGGTTTGGAACACAGCATATTTGATTGCTATTTCAAAATATCAGAGGCGAAAGATTTTTCTTGAACCATTTTCACAAGTTTTCCCAAAGCATGAGAAATTTCAGTAGGAAGCAATACACCGATTTGACGAGACGATTTAGGGGTTTTCAAGTTATTCATGAAACGAACACAATATGCAACGATTCTTAGAATTTTTGTCAACCATTGATATATAAAGCAAAGAATACGCCCTAAACATTTTATCACGGTAAGAAAAGCGAATTCACTGAGTGGAGCTTCATGTAATAACAATATGAGGGTTTCAGCAGAGTTGGACCAGAATATTACATACTTATGAAAAAATCTTATATTAGGCTAATTATTGAAAACTATATAAATTCAAACAAATGAATATCTTAATTCTTCATTTAGTTACACAGTATTATGTATGTATATGAAATTAGGGATCAGTACGCTATGACCTAATAGACCTGTTGTGTTCCCCTTCTGCTGTTAAATCGTTAGGGATACCTTGCCGACTAGAGCAGATCCTCCAGTCCTATCTCCTTTAAAAACTTTAGGATGTCGGATGGCCTTAAAATTGGTAACTTTCCTTCTTCTATTTGGTGCGCTTACGAAAATCGCATTCGAAGGTTTTCTAAAGCCCTGTACTCTAAAAAATTGGGAATAGGGGTTTCCTCCTCGTCCTCACAAAATCTGCACTATTCTCTTTCTGCCAATCCGAGTTTATTGAGGTGTTCCTTCAGGTGAAAATGCCCCGTCAAAAGTCCTGTCAGAACTCTAAGTTGGTTTTTGCTTATGCATTCCTTGAATATCTTTTGGTAGCAGTTCAAAATGTATCTTTGCTTGTCTGATTCCTTGTAGATATGTCCAGTAATTGGATCTCCTGCTCTTTTGCTGCCTTTTTAACCGACTTCTAAAAGAAAGAGGTTCTCAATTCGTCCAGTATGTGTGTTTTTTTTATGTATGTACAACGATTACTCCGGGACGGCGGCACATTTGGTGTAGTAATATCTAAGATGGCGCTGACAATTGGCGGGCAAAAAATTAATTTTGTTTGATTTTCTCCAAAATTGGTATGGGGAAATTTTTGGGATCCTACACAACAAACCTGAAATTATTTTTAAAAAATTCAATATGGCGGACAAAAAAAATTAATTTTGTCTGATTGTAGGAGCTTGGAGAACTCCTCCATTATAAGGGTAAGAGGAAGACATAGTTTTTTATTCTTAGTGAGAATTGCCTCTCAGTCAGAAATTTGCGCAAGTACGTGGACATGTTATTAGTTAATTTTAGGTTTGCGATAGATGCTGTTTCTATTAATTTTGTCAAATGCCTGTTAATGCAAAGAAAGTTCGCGGAGAGGTATTTTTTGAGGAGGCACGTGTTCTGAATATTTCGAATCCCACGAGTCAATTGAAGATCTGTCTTTCCTGTAGGCGAGCACCTCTGGTGTAATTTTTTAATTCTTTCCAAAGTACTACATGAGCCGGAAGTTTATCTTTCGTTCTGGGGGTTAGCCCAAATGGGAAGTTATAGAGATAGGTCTGTATGATTGTGGGGTGAAGGGAGGTTTGTTGGGTTCGTGTATTGGAAGTATGATTGAGGACGTACACTGTGTAGGTATTTGACCGGTTTGCCAACTTGTACTGAATTAATTAAGTATTTCTTTTAGTCTCGTGGGAAAATGATATTATCTGAACCAGAAGAGTTGTCTTTACTTTTGTTGCGTGAAAACTGAAGCTCTGTTAATATGAATGGCAAATGATAGAATATTAGGGATGTTTTAAGGGCGGACATCTCCTATAAGGAATCTTCTGCGAAATTGTATGTAGATGAGAAATGAGAGGCAAAAACTTCAGATAAATATGTTTGATCTGTAATAAGGATTTGATTCTGAAGAATGTAAAATCTATTGTTTGAGGGTTTTCCCTTGAGGCTGTTTATTTTGTTCCAAATTTTCCTTTTAGAACTGAAACGAAAAATGGAGGATATACATTCTCTCCAGGATTTATTTTTTGCATATATCACTTTTTTGAGAATTCGATTAGATTACTAGAATTAGGGTGGCGTTAAAATTTGTTGAAGGCTATTTTGCGGTTGGTGATTGCAATCCTACAATCTTCAATCCACCAGGAAGCAGGGTTTTTATTGAATCACCAATAAATAGGTTTTTTCTATTAGGGGCTTTGAAGACGTTTGTTGGCCTTTCTATAGTTGTATCGGAGTTTAACATAATGAATGATTCCAATCCAAGGTCCAGTAAGGAGGTTTTTTGTATTAGGAGCTTTGAAGAAGTTTGTATATTCGTTCTAGTTGGCCTTTCTATAGTTGTATAATGGAGTTTGACACAGGGAATGATTCCAATCGAAAGTTGTGAGTATGAATGGTATACGATCGCTGCCATAGGTGTCATCAGCGATTTGTCAGGTGTAAGAGCTTGCTATAGAGAAGCTACGCAGAGCTAGTGTTGAGAGATAAAGTTTCCTAGGAAAGCTGTTTAATGTTCGAAGGATGATGCAATGCAAAAACTGAAGATGGTGATTTTATATGGAAGATAAGTGGATATGGCTATAGCGTCTAGATCAGTTGTGAGTGATAGCGTAGAGTAGTGTAAGTTAGAATTGATGACGAGTGCTACTCAGCCAGAGACTCTCTCAAAATCTATTCGTTCTTTGCATACTATCCTGAATTCTTTTGTGTTGTCTTTTCTAAAGGTTTCAGATTTATTCCTTGACAGAGATGATACTTGGATAGAACTGTATTATTATTACGGATAGATTATCTTTATGATATCTGAGACTATTAAATATCCAATATACAATAGTAGGGAACATGTTATTTGGTTTTTTGATTGACTTAATATTAACAGACAATTCTTCCGAGGAGGAATTCGAAGTGGTTGTTTTGGTACGATTTTTTTGTTTTTCCCCGAGGATATTCCGAGGGATTCGGTTGATGATTTAACGTTTTTTGGTCTATTTCGTGTAGGCAAGAGTTTGTTTTTAGAGGTTTCCCCTCTTTGTGGGGGAGAAGGAAGGCAGATTTTGAGTGGAAGATCGAGTTATTATAGAGGGGGCAAAGGGAAAAAGTCTTTGTAGGGGTGGGTAGAGTAAGTGGGGAAGGGGAAAGATTGGAAATAGAAAGGCGAAGGGAAGGTTAAAGAGGAAGGGGGACGCTTTGGGTAGAGACTAGGGTTAAATTGTACTGTACGATAATTTAATTTTTCTTTATTTGTGATTTTTTTGGTTATTTTGGATAAAGTACTTCCTTTTTGCATCAAAGTACGATAGTTTTTCAGTGATGCGTAGTTTCTGTATCTCGAATTATCTCTTGTAAATTGTGCATCCTTTGTATTATGGGGAGTTGCTATCTTGGCAATTGGAACATTTGGAAAGAGATGAGCATGATTGTTCATAATATTTAGGGTGTCCTCGAGATGAGTAAGTTAGGGAGTTAGTACAGTGATTTGCGGTTTTTCCAAATTTCTGACAGAAGAAGCATCTCATTGTATTTGGAAAATAATGGCGAACTTTATCTATGTACCACCGTGCATTTATTCTAGATGAAAGGGTATGAGATTTAAATGTAAGGGATAAGGGTTTTGTCTTCTGACAAGATTCCTTTAACAAAGATTACACTGTGTTCTTGGAGATTTTCCAGAATTACCTCTTCGAAACGGTGCTAGAGATCTGCAGGTGACAATATCTCTGGCGATATTTAATTGACTGTGATACAGTATTTACATTATATGTATGATAGCTTTTTCTGACTCTTTTCCAGTAACGACCTCTTTAAGCAGTGAACCATCTTTCAATTTTTTTGTGTCAGCTAGAGTACAAAAATACGATTGCAAGGCCTTATGCAGAATATAGAGAGACGTATCATTAGAGGAGTTAGCCACCCTCCTATTCACAAAGTATTTGTTGAAGTTATTACGTAGAATGGAATAATGGTGTAGTATTTCTTACAAACTTTACAATTTGCCTATCAAACATGAAAATCCACAGATGCGGCGTTATACCGACTTGTTATAAGAGTCAAAAACGCGCTGTTGGGTGAACGATCTGTTTTAGCTACCTTTATCGATATTGAGGAGGCGTTCAACAACACGTCTCATGATTCGATATCTAACTCCATACAACGACGAGGCTCTGAACCGTCGTTGTATAGCATTACCGAAGTAGTCACATGGATCAGAGAAATGCTAACTCAAAGAATAATATATGTTGAGGTTAACAATGTAACTGTTAAAGCAGTGTCAAGTAGGGGCTGTCCACAGGGAGGAGTTCATGCCTATTCTGATGGCTTGGTCATTTTCTGCTCTGGTCCGCGATATCCGGGACCTGGAGAGATCAATGATGCGGGCCCTCCGCTAAATGGTGACAATCATTTCTCGGATCCTGAGGGTATTGTGAATGCATTTGCTGACTTTTTCAGTAGTGTTTATGCGTATCCTTTATCATATTTGTTCAATTTAGCGATTAAAACAAAGACCTGTCCAGAGATTTGGAAGGAGACGAGAATCACCCCTGTATTTAAAAAAGGAAATATAAACGAGATACCCTATTAAAGACCTGTTTCAATACTATCCCCAATTGCAGAGGTTTTGGAAATGTCAATATATGAGTGTATTTTGAGTCAAGTGCAACAGTTGATATTGCCAGAACAGCATGGATTTTTTAACCGCCGTAGTACTATTAGCAATCTAGCTTCCTTTGCCCAATTTACCGGTGGGGCATTGGATAAACGCAATCAAGTTCACGTGCTCTATACCGACTTTTCAAAAACATTTGATCGAGTCGATCACTATATTTTATTTAACAGACTTGCTACTATGGGTTTTAGCAGTAGCCTATTGTTATTTCATAAATCTTACCTACAAAACATAATGCTATATGTTGAAATCTGGGTTATTAATCCTATAAATTTAAAGCTATAAGCGGGACTCCGCAGGGGAGCAATCTGGCTCCACTAATATTTTCACTATTCATTAACGATATTACGGTTGGAATCTCGAGCAGTGTTTTGCTCTTTGCAGATGATGTAAAGCTATTTCGGATGATTCGTAATATAAATAACGCCCTAGAGCTGCAGGGGGATATTGATATTATTCGGAATTGGTGTAACGCGAATAATTTGCCTTTGAATATTGATAAGTGCAGCGTAATGACTTTCTCCAATAAAACCAACTCTTTATATTTTGAATATACTCTAAACAGTCAAATACTTCGAAGAAGTTATTCTTTTAAGGACCTCGGAGTCACTTTTGACCCAAAACTTTCATTCGCGAAACATATCAGTTTGATTTGTGGGAGTGCTGTCAAAATGTTGGGGTTCATATTGCGCAATTCTAATGATTTTAGCAATTTGCAGACCTTAAAAACTGTATATGTTAGTCAACGGTTGGGAACTGCTTCTCATAATAAAATGTATATACAACCCCTTTAATTGCAGTTTTCATCTCTTCTTCCAACGAGGTTTTTCGTTTGCCTGTGAGCGAATGTGGCTTGGGAGTACTAACAATTCCAGTCGTTTTTTCTCCTTCAGTATTCGGTACATAGTGTTCGGTCGAAGCTGGAATACGGTGCGGTCATATGGCATCCTATCTATGATAAGTAATTAATCAATTAGAGGGGGTGCAAAGAAAATTTTTAAAATACCTCTTAAGAGTGACGGAGTATTCCCTCAAAGGGATATAGATGAAGAGTAGTTACTGAGGCGATTTAATGTTCCATCGTTAATAAATCGCAGACATTATATGTTAGCCCAGTTTCTGAGCAAGCTATCCAGATCTTATATCGACTGTTTTGATTTATTGTATCAAGTTAACTTTCATGTACCCCCGAGACTTGTCAGATCCTGTCCCATTTTATCATTACCTAGCCCTGAAACAAATTTTCTTATAAAAACGCCTCTATTTCAAGCCATGAGTATCTTCAACATCACTTGCGTCACTGCAATCGATGTTTACAGCCTACCCCCTAAGAGATTAACACAAGCTTTAAAATTAAAGTTTCTAATAAAAATGTAAAATATTTTCTTTTTGTGAATTATTGTATGAATTAATCACTCATTTTATTTTTTTTCTTATAATTTTGTTTAATATCTTGTTAAAGTTGTATGTCATATTGTCTTATAAATGGATTATATCTGTTAGACAATAAAGATTTTCATTATTATTATTTGATTTATAAGCCAAACGACTTCGCACTCCTTCCAGGGAATATTGACTCATACCAGGTACACAAAGATACCAAAAGTATAAAGCTCTATGGGCACCCTTTCCATGTTATCGGGTCCTAGGTGACGTGATCTGCTGTATTTTCTACGAACTTTCGGACGATTTACGCGGTTGCAAGGAGAACTGCTTTCTGCATCGCTTTATACAGATGCTCATTAAGGCCCAGTCTTTTGATGTTTTGCAGGAGGTTCTTTGGTATCACTCCAATGGTTGAGAGTATTATGGGAATCATTTGGACGCTGTTCATTGCCCATTGTCTTCGGATTTGCACCTCCAGATCTCTGTATTTGGCGATCTTCTCGTTGTATTTTGGCCTTAGGTTGTTGTTGTTAGGTACAGTAATGTCGATTAGTGTAGTTCGCCTAGAAATTTTATCTATTAGTATAATGTCTGGTCTATTATGAGCAACTGTCTGACCCGTCAGAACCGTTCGATCCCAATATAACTTGAACTGGTTGTTCTCAAGAATAGGCTCCGGATTGTATTTGCAATAAGGCACTTTCCCTATCTGTAATAGGTTTAACTTTTCTGCTAACTCTTGGTGGAATATCTTAGCGGCTGAGTCATGTCTTTCCTTATACTCGGTTGCGCCAAACACTTGGCATCCTCCAGTTATGTGCTGGATTGTCTCTGATGTTCGACAGCCATATCTGCATTGATTATTTTCAATTGAGGGATCTCTGATGATAAACTTCCGATAGTTCTTCGTCGGAATAACCTGGTTTTGGATAGCTAACAAGAAGCCCTCCGTTTCCGGAGACATCTGTCCAGAAACCAACCAGTAATTGGACACTGAGTTGTCGACATTGTCCTGATTAACCTCATTTGGATGCCGTCCATGAAGTGGCTTCTGTAGCCAGGTTTGTAACTTCTCTTGGTTTGTTCGGTGGTGAGATGTAATATCTTATTCCCTCAACTGTAATTGAATCGTCTGCCTCGCATATTGCTCGATGTAGTGTGAAAAAGTCCGCTAACCTGTGAAAATATGAACGTAAATTTTTTATTTGTTGGTCGAGCTGCTTATCAATATCCACCAATTCTCTTCTTCCTTGGTGTCTTGGAAGCATTGTACGTTCAACAGCACTCCGAGGGTGATGTTCTTGTCCTTTTGTTAGGAGTGTCCTTATTTTTATTTGCAGGTTTTGGATGTCCATTCTGCTCCATTTTACAATTCCAAAAGAGTGGCTCAGCGCAGAGCAAGCATACGTATTGAGCGCCTTAAAAAATTTCTACTATTTAAGTTAGTTCGTAATACCCGCCTTACCCTCCTGACAAATTCGGTTGTCAATTCGGCTTTCATAGTGCGGTGGTCAATTCTTTTAGCCTGTTTCGTATCATATTTGTATGTTTGGTCTGCTTCCATTGCAGCTATAGTTTTACCATTCTGCATTTCAAAAGCTTGTATCTTTCCTTTAACGATTTTCAAAATACGGCACTTGTCAAGTCCAAATTGCATTCCGATATCCCCGGAGACCTCCTCTACAATTTTAAGCATTTGTTCTAGCTGGCCTCTGGTAGCAGCCATCAGTTTAAGATCATCCATGTATAGAAGATGATTCACTCTTACTACTTCTTCGTTGTTATTTCTAACACTAAAGCCGTATCTGGTGAAGTTCAAACGGCGTGATAGTGGGTTCATTGCAAAGCAGAACCACAATGGGCTAAGTGAATCGCCCTAAAATATTCCCCTTCGTATCGAAATGGTGTTAGTTTCGATGGTGTCGCTGGATGGCATTTGCAATTGGATCCTAGTTCTCCAGGTTGACATGATGCATTCTAAAAAGGAAACAAAATTATTATCGACTCTACACTTCTCAATATAGTTTTGAGCCACTCATGTGGCACCGAGTCGAAGGCCTTCTTATAATCCACGTAGGCAGCAAAGAGGTTTATTCGGTTGGTACAGGCTTGGTTACATATGACGGAGTCAACAATAAATTGTTCCCTGCATCCCATTGTTCCCCTCGTGCATCCTTTCTGTTGAGTTGCAATGATGTTATTTTGCTCACAATGTGCATAGATACGTTGGGTCAAGCAGGAAGTGATCACCTTATACAGTGTGGGTAGGCAGGTGATCGGCCTATACTTAGCTGGGTCATGTGTGTTATGTTGGTCCTTTGGTAGGAGGTACGTAATACCTTCGGTCAAGAACAATAGCATTTTTGCTGGGTTAAGGAAAACATCATTAATGATATCAGCCAGCTGATGGTGCATACACCAGAATTTTTTGAGCCAGTAGTTCTGGATCCCGTCGAGACCTGGAGCTTTCCAATTATGGGATTCCTTGATTATTCTTGAAACTTCCTCGGTATAAATGGCTCGAACTGCATCTGGCTGTAATCTTGGCAGATTTGGTGTTCTTCATTGATTCAGCCAGCTGCGATGTTACAATCGGCTGGTGTGGAAAGTTGGTTTCCCCAGAACTCTTCTACCTGTTCTCTACTGGGATATCTATTATCTGCCATATTAGGTAGAGAGTTTAGCTTACTGTAGAAAGTCTTTTCTGATCGTTGGAAGAGCGCATATTCTCGTTTTCGGTTATTGCTGGTCTTGTACATCTTTAGCCGTCCTGTAATAACAGAGAGCTTCTGTTTCAGCGAATCAAGGCATTGCTGAGCAGTAACATTCGCTGGATCTTGTTGCGAATGATATCGGACACGATTCATGATTTCTTCAACTCGCCTTTGCAGTCAACTAGTTCTTGTGCCCTGATGTACTCCGTCAGCTGTCCTATATCTATTTGAAGATTTTCAATTTTCTTATTTAGACGTCTTTTCCATGGTGGTGTGTTGGGTTCTGTTCTTGCTGATCCGCTGCGGAGCACTCCAAAATATCCTTTATAGGATGCAAAAGCGAGATGATGGTTTGTACCGAATGCGGTGGCCTGACGAGTCCCATATTAGGACGAAACAGCGCTGTCGCCATCTATTGGACCCAGAGTCTTTCCATACTTTGGAGTGCTCCGCACTTTTTAACACGAGAATAATGCAAATTGAAAAAATTCACGTCCGCTAAGCCAAGATACATATATACATATATATATATATATATATATATATATATATATATATATATATATATATATATATATATATAACAACCAACCAAATTTATGCTTAAGCATATAAAATGAATACCTATATATATATATATATATATATATATATATATATACATATATATACATATATATATATATATATATATATATATATATATATATATATATATATATATATAGGTATTCATTTTATATGCTTCAGCATAAATTTGGTTGGTTGTTAAAGAAAAAAAATAAAAACTTATTCATTATTTTCACAATTAAAATTTTTCACTCCACGAGACGTTTTAAACAATTTGCACATTATTGTTTTTAATAAATAGATGCTCAATATGTCCACTATTTAAGTCACTGCAAGCTTGACGACGTCTGGGTCAGTTCTCCTGAATACACTGGAGAACTCCTGATATATTTCTAATGTGGTCAGCAGCATAAGTAGAATGACACAAATATTTTTTATCCCTTATTTCAGAGGCATAAACCAGATTTTTATTATAACCCCAAAAGAAAAAATCCAAAGGTTTGGAAAACACATTTTTGGTTTTAAATCACAACTTAATACACGTACTAACTGAATAATTTAATACATCCGTGTTCTAAAAAATACGTAATTCTTCTCTGGAAGAATAAGAAACTAAATTGGCTAAATAGTCCACTTTAACTCGGTCAATTATTGGCTATCAAAGGACCAACCACAAATTCGGTTTGCTAAAAGAACATCATAATTTTCATTGAAATAGTTCCTCGGGTCAATAGCTACGTGGTGATAGCATTTACAAACTACTGGCTTTTAGGAGTATGTGTATTTGATTTATGGCTTTTTAAGTTTAATAATAATCTTCCGAGGTACTATACGAGTATTACAAGTTCTTGCTGCGTTTTCACTTTATTTTTGATTAATATAAGGATAATTATTATTTGCTTTAAATAGTAAAAATTTTCATGGATTTTTAATTGCTTATTTAATATTTTTGTAATTTTCATTTGCGAAAACTGTTACGTTCTAGACCCTTGATGTGAAGGAACATTTTCTTTAAAATAATGTTGCTAAATTTGCGAAAAGTATTTCTCTAAAAATATGTGTAAAACAATTTAATAATTAAATTAACATGATGTTTATATCTATCAATCCTCAAGAAATTTTATGATTCAGTGGTACGCAGCTAATCCGTAATAAACCGAAAACCCTATTCAAACTGCGCGACCCTGGAAATATTTAGATGGGACCCCCTCAAAAAGCCACTTAGAACACGCATTAAAATATGCTCTTCCTTTTAAAAATTATGAATGAATGAACAAAACAAGAATACGCATCAAATTTTTGAGGCCCTTTAATAAAATTATATCGTTGTTGTAGGTCGGCGGTATACGAAATATTTACTACAAAAAAAAATGTTGTTCAAAATGCTTTCGTTTAAATCCTATAAAAATGGTAAAAGACATTATTCTCTACTACACCTGTTCAGCATTTAATTGGAATGGTCACTGTAGAATTTGTAGCCACCATGTTAGCACCCACAAATATATTTATTATGAGACGGAAGTCATTGAGAGAAAAGTGAATGAATCCATGCTGCCAGTAGTAAATTCTCAGGAAGAACTGGTAAAACTTAAGGAAGACCTAATCAAAAACCTCAGAGATCGACAACAAGAGTATGAATATGAACGGCAATTTATACTGCAGAGTTGTGCAATATTTGATGAATATTTCAAGAAAAATTCTATTACTCCTGTTGGGAGTCCTATAGAAGATTATTTGAGGTATCAGATAACCAGGTAAGAATGCATATTACATCAATACTTCCCTTATTTGTTCCTGAACTAGGATGGAGAAAGTTTTAGCTTAACAGGGATATATATATATATATATATATATATATATATATATATATATATATATATATAAATATATATATATATATATATATATATATATATATATATATATATATATATATATGTGTGAGTTACTTAATAATTATAGGTTAGGTTAATACTCTGTTTAATTAATAATTGTAGAGATGTCCTGAAGAAGAGATAAATAAATTCTCGAAAGATTGACAGAATCAACAGAATCAAAAATGGGTTTTCCTTACCTACAAATTTAAATAGACTGCATCCCCATATATATATATATATATATATATATATATATATATATATATATATATATATATGTTTATAAGACTTTCACGGATTCTGGTGTTCAGGTGTTCTTTTCTATGTGGCCATATTATAAAAATATCATCAGCATAGCGTTTCCAAAATTTCGGTTTTAAAGGTGCCTTTTGCAGTGCCTCTTGTTCGAAATATATCATAACTGGTGGAAGCGAGGACCCCATAGGTGCGCCATCTGTTTGTTTGTATATTTGGTTATTGAACAAGAAATATGTGTTCTTTAGGCAGTGTTCTGCAAGTTTAATTATGTAGGCTGGAAAATCTTCGTTCATGACGATTTTGTCCAAAGTCTCAGTCAGTGATATGCTTGGATATAGCGATTTTATGTCGAGGCTGGACGATTTCCTCATATACCTGAACAATATCCACCACAGAATCCAATTCACGCTAGAAATCGAGCAAGAAAAGAAACTTCCTTTTTTGGACCTGCTATTAACTAGGAAACTCAACAACAACTATACATTTTCCGACTATATAGAAAACATTAATAAAAAATCAAGAAAGAAAACAAGAAAAATCAACCAGTACACGAGAGACCAGCAAACAAGAATAAAATATATCGCACTCGGCAGAGGGGAGGAGTCTGCAAAGTCTCTCGTCCAATCAGGAAGCGAGCCAGCTAAACAAAACTCGAAATTCATGTTGTACATATCTGTTTGCAATACTTAAAAAACGGATATTTATCAGATCACCATGGATCACACTACAAGTGAAAAACACCAATTCACCAATTTTCAAATATGATTTCCTTTTCAAATTCACAGTTCAAAAAGCATTAGTGCTTATGGAACGAAATCCAGCATTTTCAATCGTTTATTTTAACTTTAAAGGCGTGGCCTAAAAGTTACTATAAAATACGTCGATTACATGCATCGTTTTTCTCGATTCAACATCCATCAGAAGTACAACAAGCAACGGCCGTAACGCTTACCAGTTCCAGTACCTCCATACACCAACCACGACGATCTTTCTGAAGGCATCGAAGTCTTCAAAGAACGTCCAGTCTTCGCTTCAGTAAACTTAAAATCATATTCTCGGAGTCTTTGGGCGTTTAGTAGCTATCACTTGCACTTAGATAGTGAAAAACCAAAGATTCAAGAAGATTTTAAAGCGAAATGCAAATAACTCGGATTAAATACGGTGTCTGAGAATTCCCCTTGTATAAAACATAGTTTTAGAATTTAGGTAGTATCTGCATACGAACGCCTGGGTAAGTTTTCACAACTACAGGGCCCTCAGACACTATAGCTCGAAAGTCGGGTGTTATTCGTAATTGTATACACGAACTGGTGTTGCAATTACGGATCACCGACATAAACTTCGCGATTCAATTCGAATTAAACATGAGTTTCCTAATACTTCAAACAAAACATAACCTCAAACCCACAAAATATGATATGATTTTCTATATCATATTTTTTCCAGAAAAACTCATTCAAATTTTTCCAAAACAAATTTATTTTCATTCGATTTAACACTCCTATAATATTATTACATAATATTATATTCAATTTTCGCTTAGATAAAATTTTCATAATTACTAGTACTGTTTTAGCACATTGGTTAACCATACATTTTTCACAGCGTTCTATTACCCATACTTGTTTTTTTCGAATTTCGACACAACACAAAACTTCTTATGATCTGTTCCTTGTTACCCCTTCATTTTATTTTATCCCTCTTCAGCGAATTTAACTGCGGGAATTAAAAACAACTTATGACATGATTGAAGTGATAAGATGTATCCCTTGCGAGAGTTAAATGGACTGTTATATTTACGACGTTTAGGAATGGATTACAAGAAAAGATATGTACAGATAGTTATAGTTACACACATTATACGTTCATTAAACACATGGGTAAAAACAACGCTAAATCATTTCATTGCGGAATAATTTCTATTCTCAATTTTCAATATGCGCATTACCTTACATCCCCGTAGTGGATTTTATATTCAAATTTATGCATAATTTTTATGCGGAAAGTTGTACAACAATTCTCTTTGCGGAAATTTTTATTTCATAAAATTTTTCTAAATTTCTTTTGCGGAAATTATATCACAAAATTTTTTTTTCCAAATTTTCTTTGCGGAAAATATGAAACAAAAACAAAAGGCCTATAAACTCATACACTTGTATGTATCCCCTGGCTAAG
This sequence comes from Diaprepes abbreviatus, assembly GCA_034092305.1. NCBI lineage: Eukaryota > Metazoa > Arthropoda > Insecta > Coleoptera > Curculionidae > Diaprepes > Diaprepes abbreviatus. The sequence continues at coordinate 4,155,430 of JASJET010000187.1, forward strand.
TATTATTCACCGTAATACTTAGTTTACCCAATTCTTGATTTTCTCTCATAATCTCAACCTTGGAGCATTCCACGCTCAAACATTCATCATGCTTTATGCATAGCAAACAAATGCTTGTTTTTGGAAGCAAACTTTACTTCATTTTCCTGAAGTAAAAAGAAGAAACAAAAGCCCCCTTTATCATTCATTCCCCTTTGCCCCGGTGAGCGAGAAGAAAGGTGAGGCGGCCAGATTTCCTATCTGGTCGGGTGGTTTAGGAGGGACTCTCAACGCACCCCCCTGCGTTGCGGTTCAATAAGGTAGAAAAAATTTAGAAACGACTTTTCACTTTCTAAATCTACCTTATAACAACGACAAATAGTGACTTGGTGGAAATGAACCACGATAGCGCTCGTTACAGGACCAGACACGCAATACGTTACGGTCTAGCGATATAAATTTATACTTGGAAACGCTTCGCCTACGATTGTTATGGTCCCTGCTTTATGAAGATATCGCACACTATAGCAATTTTAGGAACAACATCAGACAAGTCTGGCGCTTTCGACGACTGACTGAAATCCGGAAAGCTCGACTCGACACGCGTTCAGCAACCAAACCACACTCGAATATAAAAAAGGAGGCGTTATATGATGCGATATTCATCAGAGGCCACCACCAGTCCTCAGCGAGTAACGAGACGAACCGCATTTGAAAATGCCAAATGAGATTTTGGTGAAACGTCGTGATAACGATTTTTTGAATGAACCGATTGAAACCCGGAATAACCAAACCATTCATTCTACCATCCGTGAAAACCTACGATATAACAAATTATATATATATATATATATATATATATATATATATATATATATATATATATATATATATATATATATATATATATAATACATACATATATACATATATATATATATATATATATATATATATATATATATATATATACATATACAGAGTAATCAGTAAAGTCCGCATCATATGGAATATTTTTTTATTAATAGTTTTATTCGAAATTCGATTATTGCAACAATTTCTGCTTCGATCGAGATGAAAATTGACTAAAAAAGTAATAATCACGTGATTAGTATTATCTGTAAAATTTTAACTTAAAAAAAAATCAAAAGTAGGATTATATCTCAAGACATCAACTTAATAAAGTTTTTCTAAATGCAATTTTTTGCCCATATGCAAAATTTCACCTGTATAAGATAATTTAGGTGTTTTGCTCATTTTTTGAAAACTAAATCACTCTCGTAAAGTAAGACTCAACGCAACCTACTTAAAACTTGGTTTTAACATGCTTTATTCCAGATATTTTTTTTGAAGTAGCGCCATATTAAATGTGTGTTTTTCTACAAAATCCAAATAGGGCTACTAAAATTAAGTTACATGTGATGCAAAGTTTAATTGCTTTGATGCTGTATAAGGTAACTTCATAAAATAACTATTTTTGAAAACATAGTTTGTATCTAAAAGTAACACACATTATAATTAAGACAAACAAGTACACAGTGTTATCAGTAAAGTCTGCATTAGGTGGTAAGTAAATTTTCAATTCGTTTAATTTTTATATTATGATTTTTTTATTAGAAAATGTGAGTGTTTTCAATTAAACTATTTTCTTAATATTAATGTGTATTACCTTTAGGCACAAACTACGTTCTCAAAAATAGTTGTTCTATGAGGTTACCTTATACAGGGTCAAAAACACATAAACTTTGCGTCACACGTGATGAAATTTTAATAGTTCTATTTGGATTTTGTAGAAAAACACACATTTAGTATGGCACTACTTTAAACAAAATATGTCTGGAATAAAGCATTGTCAAAACTAAGAAGTTTTATGTAGGTTGCGTTGAGTCTTATTTTACAACAGTGGTGCAGTTTTCAAAAAATGGGCAAAATCTAAATTATCTTATATAGCTGAAATTTTGCATATGGGCTATAAATTGTATTTAGAAAAACTGTTTAAAATAGCTTTTTTCGATATTTTGAGATATAACCCCACTTTTGAATATTTTTGGAAAACAAATTAAAATTTAACAAAAAATGCTAATCACGTGAATACTATTTCCCTGGTTAATTTTCGTCTTGATCGAAGCAGAAATTGATACCAAACTCAAATTTTGAATAAAGCTATTAATAAAAAAAAACACATGATGTGGACTTTACTGGTCACACTGGATCTTTTCTTTGTAGGCAGTTTCGTCCAAATCTGGATAGCAGGCGTAACTTCAGAATTTAACCTATATTTTTTCTGGCAGGGAGTTTTTTGGTGTTTTGGAAATAGCTTGAATTTCAAAGATGGCAGATTGAGGGAATAGAATATATGTTGCACACATATCTCCACATTCAATTTACGAATTTTGGCCATACCGTATTAGTCTTGTGATTTGGATCGTTATTCTGCTGAAAGAGAATTGTCTTTTGTTTTATTATTGTTTGATTTTGGCGGTATAGGGGTGGGTTCAGAACTCGTCAACAGCAATAAACTTTCGAAAAGATCTATTGGTTGGACTTATAAAAGGTCAAACAGGGTTCCAATAAGATCATGTTTTGCAGTTATTGGTCCGGAGTTAGCAAACGCAGCACCCACCTCACTGACAATTTTCTCATCTCCAAGTGATCACTTAAGATGTGATACGCTTTTGCTTTTGATATGCCACCAATCTTAGCTACCTCAGTTAGTTTCAGTCTATAGTCATTCACAATGCTTCTGTGGACTTCTTAGAGAACATCGTCGATTATGCTAGATTTTGTTCTAGAACGCTCATTATCTTGAATGCTTGTATTTGTAGTCCGCATCCTATATCTTTACACTTGCAAATGAAGGATCAGACTACCCCAATGATGCTCCTCCGATTTCTTCATGACCTGAAAAATAAGAAAACTAGAAACATCGTGGAAAAAATACAATACTTTTAGGACAAGGCGGAAACGTTTTATCCTCTCCTCGTATAATAAGCTATTTTTAACATACTATATTTATTTTTGATTTCAGGGAAAATGCGTTTTACCGAGACGAAAATGATAAAACTGTGAACAATTTACGAAATTTGCTGGAAGAATACAAAAAAGAAAAGGCTTGTGTTAATATTGGGAAATCTTCGGGAAATATAGACTTTACTCCTGAAAAAATTGAAGATACTAAACAGAAATTATTTCACCTAAAACATTTCGGGCCAAAAATAGAAAGATTGTACAATTTACATCAAGCAGGAACAAAAAAGGCTTTTAAAAAAAGAGAAAAAGTAGTTAATGATGGACCCGAAGAATTTTTCAAGAAATACCATGACTTTTTCAACGTTCCTAGCTCTACTGGTTCAGTTGTTTGAGCATATCCTTAAAACCTTTTTAAAATCACAGAAAACATGCACTTAGCTAGAGGGAACTGGTCGCTCATGCCCCTCTAAAATTTATAGTAGATGCTTTTTACGCTTATGTTGTTTAACACTTGATCATAGTATATTTCTAGTTGTATGTTTTCTTTTTAATAAACTACTTGATAGAGGGTAACGAAATTCGAAAATCTGGGTTTTCTTTCTAAATTTTTTGAGAAATGTCCCGTAAAGGAACTCAAAATTTTAGATTTGATGCAGATGGATAGAATGACTGGCAAAATGTTTGAAACCAACTTTCCTCCATTACCCCATATTTTGCCAGTCACTGGATATATTGCATACAGTGGCGGAGCAAATGCTCCGCAAATCCTACGGGGCGTGGGGGGGGGGGCCGGGTTTGGCGGCCCCGCAGAATCAAAAAAATCATTAACATTTGAACTCAATTATATTGCTAAATTTAAAAGGGGGTCCATTGAAATTTTAGGGGGGGGGGGGGGGGTAGGAGGAGTGAACTTTCAACTAAGCCACTGACTGCATAAATATTTTATTGTATTTTTTGTTGCTTCAGTGCTTTAATATACTCATAATTATCCATTACCATGTATTAGTATATATTATAATCTTGTATATCATTTGATTTATATTTCCAAAAAAAAAGGTAATTAAATGTAATTTCACTCTTTTTCTGTTTTTCCATCAATTAGTCAACTATTTTTAAAGAAGTACGAAAGTAGAAGGTAGATAAAAGGACAAAAGTAGAGAAACAATTAATTAAAATGAAAATGTATATTTTATATGTTTATAAAATTTTGTAATTTTCCATTTTCTTAAGAGGAAGAATCAAGAAAAATGACCAAAAACAAAAATAGAGATTTTACTCCTGAAAAAATTAAAGATACTAAACAGAAATTATTTCACTTAAAACATTTCGGGCCAGAAATAGAAAGATTGTACAATTTACATCAAGCAGAAACGAAACAGGCTGTTAAAAAAAGGATAAAAGTAGTAAATGACGGACCCGAAGAATTTTTCAAAAAATCCCATGACTTTTTCGACGTTGGTAGCTCTACTGGTTATTTAAACATATCTTTATAACCTTTTTAAGATCATATAAAACAAGTACGGCCAGAGGGAACTGGTCGCTCGTGCCCCTCTTAAATATATATAGATGTTTTTTACGTTTAGGTTGTTTAAAACTTGATCATAGTATATTTCTACTCTGTTTTACTTAATTATTTTTAAGGGTAAATTAAAAATCAAAAGAATGTGTTCTCTTTAATAAACTACTTGGTGGATAGGAACGCAATTCGAAAATCCGGATTTTCTTTTTAAATTTTTTGAGAAATGTCTCCTAAAGGAACTTAAATTTTTAGATTTGATGCAAATTAATACAATAACCAGTAAAATGTTTGCAACCACCAGAAACCTTTTTACCATTGCCCCAGATTTTGCCAGTCACTATATATATAACATATATATATATATGTTACTGTATTTTTTGCTGCTTCAGTTGCTTTAATATACTTGTTATTATCCATTACCATGTATTTGTATATCTTATAGTCATGCATATCATTTGATTTATATTTTTAAATAAAAGATAATAAAATGTAATTTTACTTTTTTTCTGTTTTCCACCAATTAGTCAACTATTTTTAAAGAAGTACGAAATTAAAAAGTTGGTAAAAAAACAAAAGTAGAGTAACAATTAATTAAAAGGAAAATGTATATTTTTCATTGTATAAAATTTTGAAATTTTTCATTTTTTTAACGGGAAAAACCAAGAAAAACGACAAAAAGTTTTAAAAACAAAAATAGAGACTTTACTTCCGAAAAATTGAATATACTAAACAGAAATTATTTCACCTAAGACATTTCGGGTCAAAAATACAAAGAATGTACAATTTACATCAAGGAGGAACGAAAAAGGTTTTTAAAAGAAGAGAAAAAGTAGTTAATGACGGACCCGTAGAATTTTTCAAAAAATCCCGTGACTTTTTCAAAGTTGCTAGCTCTACTGGTTCAGTTGTTTAAACATGTCCTTGGAACCTTTTTAAGATCATAGACTTAGCTACAGGGAACTGGTCGCTCCTGCTCCTCTTAAATCTATAATAGATGTTTTTTACCTTTAGGTTGTTTAACACTTGATCACAGTATATTTCTAGTCGTATCTCTTATTCTTAAGGGTAAATTAAAAATCAAAAGGATATGTTATTTTTAATGAACTACTTGGTAGAGGAGAACGCAATTCGAAAATCCGTATTTTCTTTTTGAATTTTTTGAGAAGCGTCTGGTAAAGGAACTCAAATTTTTAGATTTGATGTAAATACATACAATGACCGATAAAATGTTTGCAACCACCTGAAAACTTTCTTTCATTGTCCCATATTTTGCCAGTCATTATATATATATATATATATATATATATATATATATATATATATATATATATATATATATATATATATATATATATATATATATTGCATATATATTTTATTGCATTTTTTGTTGCTTCAGTTATTATCCATTACCATGTATTTGTATATCTTATCATTTAATTTATATTTCCAAATAAAAGGTAATAAAATGTAATTTCACCCTTTTTCTATTTTGCATTAATTAGTCAAGTAAGTAAGAAGTACGGAATTAAAAGGTAGATAAAAGGACAAACGTAGAGTAACAATTAATTAAAAAGGAAATGTATATTTTACATTATATAAAATTTTGTAATTTTTGATTTCCTTAACAGGACAAATCAAGAAAAAAACCAAAAAGTTTTAAAAAGAAAAATTTAGACTTTACTCCTGAAAAAATTGAACATACTACACAGAATTTTTTTTTACTTAAACATTTCGGACCAAAAATAGAAAGATTGTACAATTTACATCAAGCAGGAGTGAAAAAAACTTTTAAAAAAAGGGAAAAAGTAAATAATGACGGACCCGAGGAATTTTTCATAAAATCTCATGACCTTTTCGACGTTACTAATGTTGTTTAAATATAACCTTAAAATGTTTTTAAGATCATATAAAACAAGGACTCACCTAGAGTTTTTGAAAAATGTCCCGTAAAGGAACTAAAATTTTTAGATTTGATGCAAATATATACAATGACCGACAAAATGTTTGGCAACCACTTGAAAACTTTCTTCCATTGCCCCATACTTTGCCAGTCATTGTATATAGTGCAATATCTATATATTTTATTGTATTTTTTGCTGCTTCAGTGCTTTAATATACTCGTTATTATCCATTACCATGTATTTGTATATCTTATAATCTTGTATATCATTTGATTTATATTTCCAAATAAAAGATAATAAAATGTAATTTCACTGTTTTTCTATTTTTCCACCAATTAGTCAACGATTTTTAAAGAGGTATGAAATTAAAAGATAAATAAAAGGACAAAAATAGAGTAACAATTATTGAAAAAGAAAATGTATATTCTACATTAAATAAAATTTTGAAGTTTTCAATTTTCTTAACGGAAAAAAATCAAGAAAAACTACCAAAAAGTGTTAAAAATAAGATCGTGTCAGAGACTGTTGTTAATTCGAAACAGTTTTGCAGGTAAGCCGCCTAGTAACAAATATAAAAAATTCTGAGAAATTGTGCGGGGAAGGGAAAATTTCCTAAATAAATAAGTGCAAGTTGCACAAGAAAAAGTACAATAGGGGTTCAAATATTTACGAAGAGTGGATTTTCGAAGGAAAAGAGAGGAAAACGTAGGAGCTCCTCGTTTCTGTTACGAATTCTTTTGGGCATCGCTACGATTGTGTCGGATTGTTGGAAAGCTTACGACTGTCTAGATAACGCAGGTATCAGATATATAACTGCAAATCATTCACGAAATTTCTAAGATCTCAATAGTGAAGCTCACATTCAAAACATTAAATGGGCCTGGAAAGATTTATACGGAATTGTTCCGCGATTTGGTCTGCGCGACGAATACTTTTTTCGTCAAAAATATTCTGACCACAAAAACATAGGCTATGATATGTTTCAATACATGAGACATATTTATCCCAGCTCTGAGAATGATAAAGAACATTAATAATCTGCTTTTATTATATTATTATAATTTTATTAACCATATAATTTTCTGCAGCAGAAACTAATCTACCCACTTCCCTACTAACTGAAACCTTTCCCAATATTCTTCTCTGTAAGAGATTGTCCCGCCTCCATGTGGTCTCTATCGGACAATTACATTTTCTAATTGATATTGTTACGAACGACTAAAACTTATTGATATGCCCGCGTATATACAAATATTCCGACGTGATGAGTCATCTTTATTATAATGTGCCGAAAGGAATAGGTCTCGATGCGTCATATTTCTAGATAGTTCTTGATTTGTATGATCTAGATTTATTTAGGAACATCCAGGTATATAAATAGAGATATGATTAGCGTATATAGTAAGTTGGAAGATAGTCCTGTAGTTAATTGGGAGTTAGTCGTGTAGTGGTATCGTTAAGTTATATAGTTGTATCGTAATTGTGGAAATAATTACTTAGTTGTGACATTAATGTGTTGTTAATATAAGTACTGGAAATATTAGTGAAAGGTGTGGTGTTTTATTCTGTGAACCCAGTGAAGGATTTTCAAGAGACGAAATCGAAACAATTAGTGTCAGAAATGAGATTATCACCGGGTTTCCAGAAAATTCTGTAGGAAATTAGAAGAGATAGAGTAAAACGGATTTCAACCTTGAATTTGTTATCAAGTAAGAAAATAAGATTAATTTTCTATAAAGTTCTTGAACTTTCTTTTTGAAAACTAACAGAGATTTTAAAAAACTGACTTCACCATCGAATTTGTCATTATTAAACAAGCTTAGAACCCAATTTTCGATAAAGTTCTAGAAAATTCTATTTGGAAATTAAAGGAGATATCGAAAAACAGACTTCACCATCGGATTTGTCATTAATAAACAACTTTATAATCGAATTTTCGACATAATTCTAGAAAATTCTATTTGAAAACTAAAAGAGATAGCGACAAACTGACCACCATCGAATCTGTTGTCGATAAAGGAGCTTGAAACCAAGATTTCGGCAACGTTCTAGAACATTCTGTTTGGAAATTAGAAGAAATAGCGAAAAACGGATTTCGCCATGGAATTTTGTAACAAAAAAGAAGTTTAGAAACGAGTATTTGAGAATATTCTAGAAGTTTCTATGGTAAATACTAGACAGCAGACAGCCGAAATGGAGCAAACATTGGCTGATTTTATGGAACGTATAGAACAACGTTGCCTTCAAGACAGACAAGAAGATGAAGAACGTTGACGAAAAGAAGAAGAATGTCGCCAACAAAAAAAACAGGAAGAAAAAGACCGTCGCTTATAAGAAGAACAATGTCGTCTAAAAGAAAAACAGGAAGAAGAATCACGTCGCCAAAAAGAAGAAGAACGTCGCTTAAAGGAAGAAGAACGTCGCCTAAAAGATGAACAACGTCGTCTAAAAGAAAAGCAGGAGGAAGAGGACCGTCGCCTAAAAGAAAAACAGGAAGAAGAAGAACGTCATGTAAAAAGTGAACAAAAACTTCACAAATGGATACATGAGGTCATGGTACAAGAACAGCAAAATATTCGATCAAATTTACAGGGGCAAATGCAATAGTCTGAGAAAGAGATACGAGAAGTACGACAAGAAGTGAAATAAATTGTAGACGAGATAGAAGTAAAAGTACTTCAAGAAGTAAATAGTATAAAATTAACTATGGCGACAAGATATAGGAAAAGTGCGACAAAACGAAGGAGAAGTGCGACAAGAAATGAAAGAAGTCGTAGACGAGATAGAATCTAAAATGAAGAGCCTTCAGATATAAGGCAATAAAATAAAGAAGCATGACCCTTCTGATAAAGTAATAACCACCGGACAGAACATTAAACCTCCAACTTACAACGGTCAAATATCTTGGCTAATGTAAAAACGACAATTTCAAGCTGCCGCTACTGCAAATAACTGGAATTACGAAGAGATAGCTACTGCATTGCACTCCGTGGACCAGCACTGGAGTTGTTGCAAACCATTCCTATAACCCAACAGAAAGACTATGGAATCCTTAGTGCTGCGCTGGAAAGAAGATTTGGAGATCAACATCGGCGCCAGTTATATTAGTTACAGCTAAAGTCATCAAAGAAACGGGGAAAGTTTACAAGAATATGAAACTGATATCCGACGCCTTGTGCGCTTGGCTTATCCAGGAGCTACGGAAGAAGTCCGAGAAGAGCTTACGATCCAATATTTTATTGAGAGGATTAGGGATCAAGAAATACAACGTAGGTTGCACATAAGCAAATTAAATTGTTGTAGTGAAGCGTTGGACAGGGCTTTAGAAATTGAAGCAGCTTATAACGTGTCAGGGCCAAAAATAAGAGACATTACCATAAAGGAAAACAAGGATTCGTCGAACCAAACAACGGTGAAAATGTTATCTGATATAATTAAAAAACTGGACACAATAAGTGATATTTCACGCTCTTGAAGAAATCAAGGAGAACTAGACACAAAAGGTGATACTCCACGTTATAGACGAAACCAGATAGACTGTTACATATGTAGACGGACTAGACACATGAGATGGGACTTGTCAAGTGCAATTAAGGTCTAACTCACCATCTAGTGACCGCATAGAAGAGAACAAGGAAAAACTGCAACAGTCCAATTCTAAAATCAAATGTAGACTGAATGCTTCACATTATAACCGAAACCAGATCGAATGCTACAGATGTAGACGAACTGGACACATGAAAAGACACTGTCGGGTGCAATTAAGAGACCAGATAAAGTGCTACAGATATGGATGAAATGGACACATGAGAAGGGACTGTCGGGTAGAATTAAGAAGGTACATAAAGTGCTATAGATATGCACAAACTGGACATATGAGATGGGACTATCAAGTGCATCTAGGGTCTATTTCATCATCCAAAGACCGCCCAGAAGAGAACAAGAAAAAATTGGAACACTACGATTTTAACATCAAATATAGATCAGAAAGACTGCATAACAATGCAGATACCATTCCAAAACCAAGTATGGAAGAATACAAGTATTGCAACAAAACAGGAAAAAGAGAAGAGTTTCCCATTCGCAGAGTCACTTGTAACGTTGTTTCAAAGTGCAGTACAGCTTAGATAAGAAACGATCACCTTCAACTTAAAGGAAAAGTCAGTGCTACTCCTATTATCATAACTGTTGATACTGGTGCTGCAGTATTTCTGATAAAGTCAAGCCTTGTTGATAAATCTAGAATTCTACCATTATCCAGAAAAGTAATGTTGAGAACTGTAACTGGAGAAACAGCTGATGTGGTTGGAGAAATACGAGTCGAGCTGCAACCTGGAAGTCTAAAAATAAACCATTTTGTGTTAGTTGCCGACATAGAAGATGAGTTTATACTGGGAATGGACCTGATTCGTCAACATGGATTCTCCTTGGACAACAATCTTAACATCCTAAAGCTTGGCATCAAAGAATTTGTTCTGTCCCAGTACCATGATAATGAACTAATTAGAGGCATTGCAGTTCATATAGCATAAAGGCAAGCTCGGCAGGGCTCCAGCAAGATGATAGAGTTTGGTTATGGAATTCACAGAGCAAGAAGGAAAAATCGCCTAGATTAAAGCCATACTACGGAGATGTGGAAGCTGATCGGGATGATCAGAAATAGGAGGCAGGCAGTGTTACGAACGACTAAAACTTATTGATATGCCCCCGTATAGGTCTCGATGCGTCATACTTCTAGATAGATCTCGACCTTTATGATCTAGATTTATTTAGAAACATCCATAGGTATATAAATAGAGATATGATTAACGTATATAGTTAGTTGGGAGTTAGTCGTATAGTGGTATCGTTAAGAGTTATATAGTTGTATTGTAATAGTGGAAATAATTACTTAGTTGTGATATTAATGTGTTGTTAATATAAGTATTGGAAATATAAGTGAAATGTGTGGTGTTTTACTTTGCGAACCCAGTGAACGATTTTCAAGAAACGAAATCGTAACAATATATCTAGGTCAGTTTACGTTAGCTCCGGGGAGCTAAGATTAGTTTTGATTAGTTCAGGTGTAGTTTAGGTTTAGTTAGATGTAGTTTTCAACATGACTACGATCACACACGAGTTGTTCAAGGTTGGTTTCAAAAAATAACTTTCGGATTTTGCGGTGGCTAGCACTAGCCCTAAATCCTAACCGAATAAAGAAGGGAAGTATAACATTATATTTGTACAGAGTGGGCAAATTTCGATGTTTTTATAGGCTAATTTAAAAACCGCAACCTGTATAAAAAATCTGACCTCCCACCCTTGAGCTCTTTTTTGGAGAAACATATGAATGCGAAAACAGATCATAGCTGTCTTGATTCGTTTAAGATCTATAGGGGGATTTTCAAATTTGACCAAATTCTAATATGGTGTATAGTTTGGTTATTACTTCAGATATCAAAAAATGAAAAAAAAACTTTCTATGGGCACTTTTTTACGTAGAACACATTGGCGCTCTTATTTTTTTAGTTTTGATTACCAGAAATGAGATACGACTTAAAGTTGTATATTTTTAAATCTAACACCCTATATATTTTTAGCTTAATAGTTTGCATTTAATTTTTCCTTGGAGTTGATATTTTCTATTATAATAAGTCCTCAACCTTTACAAAATTTTACTTTAAATGTAATAAATTGCACAAGGAATTATTTTATCTTGGTAGGCGTATGTCATCTAAATCATAAGTTTTTTCGTTTACCGTTTAAGGGCTTTTCATTAGTTTCAGTCATCATAAATACGATGTATTGAATGTTAAAAAGTGAAAATATCCTTCGAAAACAATAACAATTCTGATATTGCATCTGAAACATTTCAATCGTTATCCAGAAAGAAATTAAAAGAAAATCTCACCAATTATGGGACATTTACCAGGCGACCAAAAAATTACAATATTCAAGATGCTGAAGAATCTGTTATAAAAATAATCCTTCAATTTCAAGCCGTAAAATTGAAGCTGATTTTGGAGTTTCAAGACGCCGTGCCCTAAATACTTTAAATAAACATAAATATCGACCTTATGCAATAAAAAATATACAACATTTGCAACCAACTGATTATCAACGCCGATTGCAGTTTTGTTCATGGTATCGTCAAAAAGATCTGCAAGATCCATTATTCTTTAGGAGGGTAATTTGGACGGGTGAAGCCTAGATTAGTAGTTCTGGAATTTTCAACAGCCATAACGAAAATTACTGGTCTGATATCAACCATCACCATACCGTAGAGGTCCAATCCCTTAGAGTAGCAAGTTCGTGTGTCGAGTTTTCATATATTTCTTTTTTAATTTACCGTCGCCCCACCCCATGGTGGCTTCATACAACATTTGTTGATTTATGTTATTCTTATGTTATTGAGTGAGCCATCCAGATGTCGCCACTGTGTCTTATTTACTATTTTTCAACCGTGAATCTGTCCTATGACACAGATACGAGATGATGGTTTGTACAGAATGCAATAGCCTGATGAGTCCCATACTAGGATGCAACAGCGCTGTCGTCATTTTTCGGACCTGGAGTTTTTCCATGTTCTTGAGAATAGTATTTATCAACGGTCTTTGTCCGCATAGCCAAGAATTTCTGATTTTATTTTAAAATTACACGGACGGTAATTTCTCTTTTTTATATTTGTTGATTTAAAACACACACAGCAGCTCTCTTGAGGAGATTGTTCGTGCGATACTGAACTTGAACTGTGGAATTCATAGGTAGTTTGGTTGCCAATGCCGAATAATGCGACCTCTATGCTTAGAGTAGCAGGTTCGTGTGTCGAGTTTTGATATATTCCTTTTTTAATTTACCGTAGCGCCATCCCATGGCGGTTTTATACATTTGCTATATATACGGAACGTCTAAATAATGGAAAAGTAACAGAAAGAGAAAGACAACCCGTTTAGCTCTGTTGAAGAAGCGAAATAAAGCATACTGTTGTATCGTGGCTTGCTTCCTGGTTTCTAGCAAAAATGGTGTCGGGCAAGGACTTTTCGCTGGTTTCGGGTAGTCAAAACACAGTGGGTCGAAAGCACGGATTTGATATTATTAATAAAAATCGCATCCAACATAGCAGACTGAAACTTTAAAATCATAAAATTGTAATGGAACAAATGTTAATTATTTTTCATTGTTCAATGTCAACTATACTTTGTTAAAATAAATAATTAAATAATCACTCTGTGACTAGATATCCCGTGGGAATAGGGTAGTTATATTTTTTATCATTATCCACGAAAGTCTAAAGGAAAAATAAATCAGTTATGGAACTTAACTTTTATTATCTTTGTCGTTTAAATGTTTTCTTAAAAATATATAAGCTCAGTAAATTTATGAAGACATAAAATTAAGAGACCTTTTCTAAGATTTGGCTATAAATCTGTCAAAATAATCCTACTCTGATTATGTAAGTAAAACCAAACGTGTTAAGGGTAGTTTTTAACATATGTTATATGAAATACCGTTAAAATGTATTAAAATATTGAACGATTTTCCCATTATTAGGAAACACAAGAATAATCAAATAAACACATTATACTGTAATATTATGTTTGATCTGTGAAAGGAGGTATGTAACGTCTGTTTTTCCTGATTGCAAGAAAGAATGATTCAAATACCAGCATTATAAATAAAAGGGCACTAAGGTTTTTTCACAGACATTATATTGTCTTATTTCTTTAGTTATAGAAAGAAATAGAATAGTTTAATTAATTGTGTTTATATAAAAATTATTATTAAGACGCTCAGGGGCAAATTCGTGAATCAAGCATCCGGTATAGAATAGCTAACGCCCTCAGCACGTAACGATCGAAACCTTCGAACTTTAAGGGAAAGAAATTGACCTTTACCGGGTTCCATCGGGTAATATAGGTACAAACGGGAAATAGAGGGGTGTCGAAGGGTGTAAGATTCGAAGACGCTCTTTTAAGGAATAGTAAAAGGGAGTCATAATTTGAATGTCGTTAGAACGGTACCGTGAGTACCAGTGCCGTATAATAATTACGTCACGGGTATAATCGTCGGGAAAGAAGGTTATCTTTGTTTAATTTAGAAAATTAAGGGATTATCGTGTGTTATTTTAGTGGGGCATTTCGCGATTTTCATACGGTTCGATTAAGTAATATAAATAGCTGTTTTTTCGCGTTTTATTTCTTTTTTTGTTTAATATTTTATTAAGCTATTTATACGGTTTTTTTTTTAAATTGGGTTTTATATTTTTGATTAAAATAACGGCCGAGAAGAGCAATTATGTTAGTTTTTCGTAATTGTTATTAGTTTTAAGTTTCTCATTGTAAATAGTTCGTTTTTATTCTATTTGTTTTGTTAATAGACTAAGTGTTTTGAGAAACTTGTTTTATTCAATTTAATTAAAACCTTCACGCGAATTAACTCGCGGACGCGCTGTTGCGAGACCTATAAAACAAGAGATGTCTTCTGACCAACTAATTAGCAGCCTTCCTGAGTCCTGAAGTTCTGAGTTGTAGTTGGTAAGCTTAAATAACCGTAATTGTTTGGTACTAAAGCTGCAAGAGAGAAGATGCACGACCAGACTTCCAGAGTGTCTTTATTGCTGTGAAATTTAATTGTAGGTTATTAAAATAGTTACTAATTAATATGGGGCAAAAGATGATTATAGATAAAATGATTAACGCTACCTCAATATGTCATTAGCAGGAGTCTATAATCAAATTCTGTCACAAAATAAATTCGAAAAACGTCTAATGTGGTTCGACGCTTTAAATATATATATATATATATATATATATATATATATATATATATATATATATATATATATATATATATATATATATATATATATATATATATATATATGTATATATATATATATATATATATATACAGTGAACTCTCTCTTAACGGACACCTCTATTCAATGGACACCTCTTCTATATGGGCAATTTTTGAGACAAAAACCATTCGTATATACCAGTCTGTACTTTTAAACCTCCCTCCAATGGACGCTCTCAACAACGGACACGGACAGTAAATTATTTATAAAAAATAATTCTAACGGACAAATATTTTACTATTTTCCTTTCAATATTTGCCTAAATTTTAAATTTTATTAAAGACACATTTTATTTGCGTAAATACCCACAAAATAGGCGGCAGCCAGGTATATTGGTAGGTAATTAGGGTTTTAGGGTTTTCCAAGGAATTTTATTGGTGCACGTGAATTCTATTAAGCACATTTTACTTTATTATGTACGTATTGTTAAAACTGCTGCGGAAAGGATAATATCATTTTAGTTGCATAAACGTTTTGTGACGCGAATAACATGGCTACCAACAAAAGAAAGTTTTTAAGTTTGGCAGAAAAAGTCGATGTAATCCATTATGCGGATACGAATAAGTTAAGTGTTAGACAGTTAGCAGAAAAGTTTGGAATTGGAAAAAGTCAAGCTAGTGAAATTTTTAAACGTAAGAGTGATATAATTAAGCAGTTTTCTGAGAGCGGAAACACCGAAAAGAAAAGGAAATTTTTGAAAACTGAGGGTGCTGCATTAGATCAAATTGTTTTCGATTGGTTTTGTAAAGTGCGTTCTAAAAACATTCCTGTTTCTGGTAAAATTATTCAAGAAAAAGCATTAGAAGTTGCAACGGAACTAAATTTTGACATGAAGGCTTCCAGCGGATGGCTCGAGAAGTTTTGTAAGCGGCACAATATTTCCTTCAAATCTACATGTGGCGAAGCAGCGGCTGTAGATTTATCAGTGGTTGCTGACTGGAAGGAAAAACTGCTCACTATAATGAAAGAATACTCTCCTCGTGATATTTTTAACGCAGATGAGACGGGACTATTTTTTCGTGCCTTGCCTAACAAAACATATGCTCTGAGAGGAGAAAAATGCACTGGAGGTAAGGCTTCCAAAGACAGACTCACAATTCTGTTTTGCACCAATATGATTGGAAACAAAGAAAAGCCACTGGTAATTGGAAAAAGCAAGAATCCTCGTTGTTTCAAGAACTCCTATGTAGAAAAATTACCTATCGAATGGTATTACAATAAGAAGTCATGGATGACAAGAGAAATCATGACAGATTGGCTAAATAAATTTGACAGAAAAATGCAGAGAGAAAATCGAAAAGTACTTTTGTTCCTAGACAATGCTGCGTCTCATCCACAACTTGTATTATGTAATGTTAAATTGATATTTCTGCCGCCTAATACTACATCTGAATGCCAGCCCCTCGATCAGGGGATTATAAAATGTTTCAAAAGCTACTACAGAAAGTTATTGATCCGAAGACTGCTATCGTCGATAGAAGAGTCTGATTCTATAGGGGAACTTGAGAAGTCTATTAACGTTACCAATGCCTTGATTTGGACTGTAACTGCATGGAAGGAAGTACAACCGAAAACTATCAACAATTGCTTTCTTAAAGCTGGATTCGGTACACAGGACAACGTTGAGCCTGAAGAAGATTCCGAGGACGATCTGCCACTTTCTGAATTATGGAAAAAAAAACAAACACTTTTCCATTGATTTATTAAGTTATACGGAAATTGATGGAACTTTGTTGACTGAAAATCCCGATTTAAGTATTCAAGAGTGTGTACGTGAGTTTCAGGTGAATCAGGTTGTTGAAACATTATCTGAAAGTGAAAGTGACGACGAAGAAACGAATACTTCGAATATAAAAGACATTAATGAAGCCTACAAAAAACTAAAAGACATTGAAACATTTTTTGTATTACAGGGAAATTCTAACATTGCACAACAAATCTCCCAAGCTGTAAGTTCAGTAGAAACCCAAATTGTTAAAAATAAATTAAATGGCCTTAAGCAAACCACCCTTGAAAGTTTTTTTTTAAATAACAAATGATTTATGTGCATATTTTAATTACATATACATAGGTTATATACATATTTAGTATTAAAAACTTGTGTTTTTGCTAACTAACATTTAAACATTGACTACATATACGTAATATACATGTTTAAATATTTGAAGTTTATTTTATTTTCTCCATTCAACGGACACCTCCATTCAAAGGACACTTTATGCTACACAAGTGCTGTCCATTCAAGAGAGAGTTCACTGTATATATATATATATATATATGTATATATATGTATATATATATATATATATATATATATATATATGTATTATATATATATATATATATATATTATATATATATATATATATATATATATATATATATATATACATATTGTATAGGCAGTCACTTTTTCCCAGGGGTGATAAGTTTTGATTATGAAAATGTCAAATAAAAGAGGACATAAATAATTAATTAATGCATTTATGTGGTAAGTGTAGATGGTAGAATAGATATTAGTTAATAGTATGTGAGAATTTATATTTGAATCATGTCTTAAAAGGACATAAAATGCCTATAATTGTGTAATGACATGACAAAATGCATAAAAATTAGTGTGAAAGGTTGGACATTAGTGCATATAAAGTAAGAATTATAAACATATTACACTCTAAAAGACATGAATCTTATAAACTAATAAATAAGTGATATTTTGAATAAAATGTGAAGTGTTATTGACCAGAGATAGTGAATAAAAAAGGAATTTTAAAACAATATAGTGAAATCCACAAAAGTGAGAATCTTAATCACCCATTTCATAAATAGTGCGGGTAAAGATAATATTAGTGAGAATAAGCGGAAAATAATAACCATTTAGTGAAATATAGACGCTTTTTCAATGGTTATTTATAATATATTAGTTTCTACTTATTACAACAGTATTTATAAAACTTTGCTAAAAATATTTTAAATAAGTAAGAATAGTATAAGAAAATGTAGATTATAAATTAATTTTATAATTAACTAGAATAAAATAATACCTAATTGTAGTTAAAATCTTGTTAAATATGATTATAATACTAATGAATAAGAATTATCAATTTCAGCAAGTTGAAATTAAAATTTTAATGTATATGTAAAATTTTGTTAGATGTAATCAAATTTTATTTATCAATTTTATGAGCTAAATAATAACCAAAAGTAAAGTGTAGATATATCAAAATGTCAGGAAAAGTCCAAAATTTACATAAATCATAATTTATTGTCATCGAATGGAATATTTATTTCATAATATCAATAAAATATCAAAATTTTATCATAAATTGACAATTAAGAATCCATTTTAATTTTGTGTTTCGAAGATTAAAATTCTATTTAGTTGCCAGTTCACGTCAGATGGCCGATAGATCAGAAAAAAATTAAAACAAAAATTTATACTGCATCACCCAAATTCATTATTTTTTTATGAGAGTACAGATCCATCAGTTGTACAGTAAACATCTTTAGTCTGGTTCATAAAAGTAACATAAATTCAATATTTTCAGTTGTTATTTTGAAAAGTAAAAGGAGTGGATATTAATCGGTTATAGTATAAAAATCGCTAGTTTTTTTTTTATTAACGGGACCATAACCTCAAAATTTTTCATTTGTTAGTTTATAAAAAAAAAAGATTTTGAAGAAAGAGAGTGCAGATTAATCTATGATAGAAATAAGATTGCTGGTGTCATTCATTAAAATTTTTAAAAAAAAAGGAAGAAACATAGAGTTTGGATCTAAAAATATCTGGAGATTGAGAGTCAATTTTAAAGGAAGGAAAAGAAGTATAATAAATTAGTAAATAAATTATATCAATAAGCAAGCAGCTGTGAAAAATATTTAAATAGTTTGCAAAATAGAAAGGATTTGTAAGTTTTCTTTATAAAAAAATGGAAGCAGGAAATCTAGAACGTGGATTTAAAAAAATTTCTGGAGATTAAAAAGGTATTTATTTAATGTGTAAAACATAGAAATTTTTGACTTGCCTTGATATATAAATATATATATATATATATATATATATATATATATATATATATATATATATATATATATATATATATATATATATATATATATATATGATACTTATTAAATTGTTGGGCGCTAGGCATAAATAAGTATACTTAAGTATAATCGATTTGTACCAAAATTTTTTATTTTCAATAAAAAATTACTCAATTACACATGTGCTGTATTTCTGAATGTACCCCGTTTTTAGTAATTTGAAGTTTAAAACCTTTATGTCAATTTTCTCTATCTCAAGTGAGTTCTGATGAAAATATTTCATCATCATATCACACTTTATTTAAAATAATACAATCATGTCAGTGGGTGCAGTTTTTATGTAAAATTTATAAATCACCCTATCTATACCTAATTAAATTATGAATCTTATTCAATATGCACTGTATTCTTTTTTAAGATTTAGAATTATTAAATCTGGCAATATTGTATAAATGTCAGAATGGTTAAAAATGACTAGTGTGTTAATATATGTGATTTTATTTTAAACAATTTAAAAATAATTTAGTATGTGCCGTTATTATTAAAAGTGATCTTGTTACAGTGCAAATTAAATAATTTATTTTATTATTAACCATAATTATTCATAATAAGGTTAGTATATATTTATTTTATCAAATTATTTTCAGGCAAGTCAAAAATTTCTATATCTTACACATTAAATAAATACCTTTTTGATCTCCAGAAAGTTTTTTAAATCCACGTTCTGGATTTCCTCCTTCCTGTTTTTTATTAAGAAAACTTACAAATCCTTTCTCCTTTGCAAACTTTTTAAATATTTTTCATTTACTACTTCTTTCATCCTTTTTTTTTAATTTTAATGAATGAGACCAGCAATCTTATTTCTATCATAGATTAATCTGCACTGTCTTCCTTCAAAATCTTTTTTTTTTTATAAAATAACAAATGAAAAATTTTGAGGTTAAGGTCCCGTTAATAAAAAAAACTAGCGATTTTTACACTATAACCGATTAATATCCACTCCTTCTTTTACTTTTCAAAATAACAACTGAAAAATATCGAGGTTATGTTACTTTTTATGAACCAGACTAACGATGTTTACTGTACAACTGATGGACCTGTACTCTCATAAAAAAAAATTAATCTTGGCTTATATAGTAAATGGTGACGCAGTATAAATTTTTTTCTGATCGGTCGGCCATCTGACGTGAACTGGCAACTAAATAGAATTTTAAGCTTCGAAACACAAAATCAGAATGTCGATTTATGATAAAATTTTGATATTTCATTGATATTATGAAATAAATATTCTATTTGATGACAATAAATTATGACTTATGTAAATTTATTATTTAGCTCATAAAATTGATAAATAAAATTTGATTACATCTAACAAAATTTTACATATCCATTAAAATTTTAATTGTAACTTGCTGAAATTGATAATTCTTGTTTATTAATATTATAATCATATTTAACAAGGTTTTAACTACAATTGGAAACTATTTTATTCTAGTTTCTTATTAAAATTAATTTATAATCTACATTTTCTTATACTATTCTTACCTATTTACAATATTTTTAACAAAATTTTTACAAATACTGTTGTTGTAATAAGTAAAAACTAATATATTGTAAATAACGATTGATGAAGCATCTATATTTCACTAAATGGTTATTATTTAACGCTTTTTCTCACTAATATTATCTTTACCTGCACTATTTATAAAATGGGTGAATAAGATTCTCACTTTTGTGGATTTCACTATATTGTTTTAAAATTATTTTTTTATTCACTATCTCTGGTCAATAACACTTCCCATCTTATTCAAAATATCACTTATTTATTAGTTTATAAGATTCATGTCTTTTAAATGTAATATGTTTATATTTCTTACTTTATATGCACTAATGTCCAACCTTTCACACTAATTTTTATGCATTTTGTCATGTCATTACACAATTATAGGCATTTATGTCCTTTAAAACATGATTCAAGTATAAATTCTTACATACTATTAACTATATCTATTCTACCATCTATAATTACCACATAAATGCATTACTTAATTATTTATGTCCTCTTTTGTTTGACATTTTCATAATCAAAACTTATCACCCCTGAGAAAAGTGACTACCTATACAATATATATATATATATATATATATATATATATATATATATATATATATATATATATATATATATATATACAGGTGTGGAAAATCCAAAGCGGAACCTCTAAATAATGGAAAAGTAACAGAAAGAGAAAGACAACCCGTTTAGCTCTATTGAAGAAGCGAAATAAAGCATACTGTTGTATCATAGCTTGCTTTCTGGTTTCCAGCAAAAATGGTGTCGCTGGTTTCGGGTCGTCAAAACACAGTGGGTCGAAAGCACAAATTTGATATTAAAAATAAAAATCGAATCCAACATAGCAGACTGAAACTTTAAAATCATAAAAATAAATTCGAAAAACGTCTAATGTGGTTCAACGCTTTAAAAATAATATAAAAAAGAATAGTTGTATTTCCATGAATAAAATATTGTGCTTGACTTCAAGGTGCATTTTAAATATAGTACTATAATCATAAATACATGGATATGGATAATCGTTAAAAATGGCGGAAGTACTTTTTCCTCTATGCTTAAGACTTCTTAATAAATACCAATGGAAATAATTTGTAAGTAATATAAAATTTATTGATTCACATAATGAACACACACTCCATATTTTTTCTCGAGAAGATTTTCGGGCAAAAAAATACAGCACATGTGTAATTGAGTAATTTTTTATTAAAAATAAAAAATGTTGGTACAAATCGATTATACTTAGGAATAGTTATTTGTGCCTGGCGCCCAACAAGTTAATAAGTGTCATATATATATATATATATATATATATTATATATATATATATATATATATATATATATATATATATATAGGCTATCAATAATTTTTATTTCTCTAATACTAAAAATAAATTAAATTTTTTTGTACGGGCACGTTGTGCAGTCGTGAATAAAACATTATGATTGGAATCATCGCAATTGGCGCCAACGTGTGGCGAAATTTTTAAAAAGTCAAATACCCGTTTTATAAATAGTACGGGTAAAGATAATATTAGTTAGAATAAGCTTTAAATAATAACCATTTAGTGAAATATAGACACCAATAGTTATTTATAATATATTAGTTTCTACTTATTACAACAGTATTTATAAAAACTTTGTTAAAAATATTTTAAATAGGTAAGAATAGTATAAAAGAATGTAGATTATAAGTTAATTTTAATAAGAAACTAGAATAAAATTGTACCTAATTGTAGTTAAAAACCTTGTTAAATATGAATATAATATTAATAAAACAAGAATTATCAATTTCAGCAAGTTACAATTAAAATTTTAATGTATATGTAAAATTTTGTTAGATGTAATCAATTTTTTTTTCAATTATATGAGCTAAATAATAACCAAAAGTAAAGCGTAGATATATCAAAATGTCAGGAAAAGTCCAACATTTACATAAATCATAATATATTGTCATCAAATAGAATATTTATTTCCTAATATCAATAAAATATCAAAATTTTATCATAAATTGACAATTAGGAATCCATTTTGATTTTGTGTTTCAAAGCTTAAAATTCCATCTAGTTGCCAGTTCACGTCAGATGGCCGACCAATCAGAAAAAAATTAAAATAAAAATTCATACTGTCAACATTTAAGCCGGCACCACACATGCGGCATTCGCCAAATCCTGAATATTTGCTCATTTGGCGAACTATTTGACAAACTAATCGCGAATTCCCGAACACAGTGCGCCACACATGCGACTTTTGCCGACCATCAGTTCGGGGCGGAAAGTTTACGAATGTTCGTGCTAATTTTGGCACGAAAAAATTAATTTAAAATACTACAGTGGAAAATTGATAATACAACCATTATTGCTGCTAGTGCTTTTATAGTAATGGGCACAGCTAACCTGCTGCTAAATAAAAAAAGAAAACCCAAGAGAAGATGATGGATGCGGACACAGTGGAGCAGGCAGGTCATGATAATATATCTTACTACATCCTTCAGACTCTAAAGTTTTACGTGGTGTATCTCTTAAAAAGCGTGTCATTCGTTCAAAGGCAAACCAATTTGGTTTATATATGTCATCAGTACCACTTCCTGTTTTTCTTGTCGATTTCAACTTATTTAGGCACGTACGAAAAAAAAGAATCTTTTTTGTTTTTAAGGGTTTCAACACTTAATTCTTCATGTATTCTTTTCCAGGAATCATGTACTCCATTTCTATTTTTATGTAGATGATGTGCAGGATTCCAAATAGCCGATTCTTTTTCGTATAAATCTAAAAACTCCAATACCAATTCGATTGACCAATCCATTTTTATGAAAATAGGAAAATAAACAAAACTTTTTGCTTGCACACACCGAATGTGTGGTCAACTACACAAATTTCCGCTTGGCAAATGTTCGTTTCCTTTGATTCGTGTAAATTTACCGACAACCGATGGAAAATGTTTGGTGTTCGGCGAATGCTGAACGTTCACCTCAAACCCTCCATCCACACTAGTAGATGTTTGTCGAATGACGAACATTTGTTGTTCGGGAATCGGCGAATGCCGCATGTGTGGTGCCGCCTTTATTACGATATAAGCCAAAATTCATTTTTTTTTATGAGAGTACAGTTGTACAGTAAACATCGTTAGTCTGGTTCATAAAAAGTAATATAACCTCAATATTTTCAGTTGTTATTTTGAAAAGTAAAAGAAGAAGTGGATATTAATCGGTTATAGTGTAAAAATCGCGAGTCTTTTTTATTAACGGGACCATAACCTCAAAATTTTTCATTTGTTATTTTATAAAAATAAATATTTTAAAGGAAGACAGTGCGGATGAATCTGTTATAGAAATAACATTGCTGGTCTCATTTATTAAAATTAAAAAAAAGGAAGAAACATAGAGTTTGGATATAAAAATTTTTCTTTATAAAAAAAGGAAGGAAGAAGTCTGAAAAGTGGGCATAAACAATTTTCTGGAGATTAAAAAGGTATTTATTTAATGTGTAAGATATAGCAATTTTTGACTTGCCAGAAAATAATTTGATAAAATAAATATATACTAACCTTACTATGAATAGTTATACTTAATAATAAAATAAATTGTTTAATTTGTACTGCAACAAGATCATTTTTAATAATAATGGCACACACTAAATTATTTTAAAATTGTCTAAAATAAAATCACATATATTATCACACTAGTCATTTTTAACCGTTCAGACATTTATACAATATTGCCAGATTTAATAATTCTAAATCTTAAAAAAGAATACAGTGCATATTGAATAATATTGATAATTTAATTAGGTATAGATAAGGTGATTTATAAATTTTACATAAAAACTGCACCAATTGATATGATTGTATTATTTTAAATAATGTTTGTATTTGTGTCTTTGAATCATTGGTTTGACTTTTTCTAATAATAAAATATTTTCATCTGAACTCACCTGAGAAAAAGAAAATTGACATCAGTTTTTTAAACTTCAAATCACTAAAAACAGGGTACATTCAGAAATTCAGCACATGTGTAATTGAGTAATTTTTTATCGAAAATAAAAAATTTTGGTACAGATTTTGTTAAACGAGTACACACTCACAGTCGTGAATAAAACAAACCACGAAACCATCGCAATATATATATATATATATATATATATATATATATATATATATATATATATATATATATATATATATATATTTAACGGATTATTCAAAATTCTATTAACGCCCTTAACGGGGAAGGATTGCTGTATCCCTCTAAATATATCATTTCTATTAAAGTAATCAAAACTCTAATTTATGTAATACATAGTATATCTCCTCCAGACAATCATGTTTTCAGAATATTGCTTTTAGCTTTCTTTATACTTTTAGTTAATTTTTAAGAATACACTACTAAATTATGCCTCCTCCTCGTTATGAAATTAACCATTAACTTTACCTTTATTTCAGTTCTCTGCAAAATGATCGTTTATGTTTTTCTTTACTAAAATGAGTAAATGTGACTAACTATTTTACTTAATTAAAAATCGATGACTTACTTTTTACTTATAGCTACACGTCCAAACTTATTTCTTTAGATTTTTTAAAATTATAATTAATAAAATGTTGCGCGAGGTGGATGAGTATAATAGTGATATGCGCATTAACTGATCGTAAACACTTTCTGCTCAATGTGTCTACCAATTGAAGTAAACTTCAACGTAACTTAAAATCTATAGCTATATAAATAGACATATTATTTAAAGTACGACGTTCAGTGTTTTGTGTTTTCAAAAATCAGTATACTAACATTACTGAGAGCTAAAAGCAAACAGGCATACATTTTTACAATTTTATGTATTTTCAGTAGTGTATTACATTTAATCTACATTTTTAGCTTTTGGTCATTTTTTCATTTATTTACGTCCTGTTAGTCTCAGTGAGACAACCTAAATTTCAACTACATTATTTTTAACATTTAAAAGTGCAGTATCGTTCTTTACCTTCCTAATAGTTTACCTACCCATAACAAGTGTTAGACTAAAAATTCGAAAGTAATCTATTGGTAAGTGGAAAGCTTGGTTAAGTCACGAAGTATTTTTCAGGCAGAAATATATGCCATTGGGATGTGTATTCAATTTAACTGGGAGAAAAACTATCACGGCCAAGCGATTATCATCATGGCGGATAGTCAAGCAGCCACCAGTGCGCTGATCTCTCAAGTTATCAATTCGAAGATTATCTGGGAATGCCTAGAGGAACTGAATGATTTGTGTAAGAATAGTAAAGTCACCCTCATGTGGGTACCGGGACATACAGAGGGGAATGAAATAGTAGACAAGCTGGCGAAAAAAGGGGCTGAAATACCTTTTCTGGGGCCAGAGCCTTTCTGTGGAATCAGGAGCAGCGTAATGCTGGAAGAGCTAAAGATAGGAGAAGAAAGCAGGAGATCCAAGTATTGGACGGCCTACGACCAGCAGAGCTTAAGTAAAAACCAGCTCACAGTTCTGACAGGGGTCCTGACGAGGCATTGCCACCTGAAGGGATACCTCAAGAAACTCGAACTGGTAGAAAAAGAAGAGTGCAGATTCTGTGAAGAGGATGACGAAACCTCTATTTACAGCACACTAGAAAACCCTAGGTTGCGGTTTTTGGGAGCACACCAAATCGAAGAAGGGAATCTACCCACCTTGAAGCCGTCCAGCATCCTGAGATTCCTTGGGGAAATAGGACTGGAGCCGATAAGGTAACTCTTGTGACTGGACAGCAGTAAGGGGGCACACTAGATCTACCAGGTCGCAGTGTACAGATCCCCAACTCTACGCACATACATTGGTAGGTGGATTTATGGTGACCCTGCTCTATTAGAAATGGAATAATTTCAAGAGATATTTTTAAATTTGCTTGATGACTCAATACAAAACCCAATAAAATAAAAGTTAACTTTTTATCAAAATCATCGCATTTTTAAATTCTCAAAATAATTAGAGAGTTGGTAAGAAATTGCCTTCGCCGTAATGCTAGGTTATCTGACTATTTTTCCTAATTTTAAAAACAATATAGCCATATTTATAAGAAAGTCTTAGGACTTAGAAATTAGATCTTTTAATTGACCCTTTTGATTATAATATTGTCACAGTTTGTACTACTTGCCTACAGGGTGGTCCGATAGTGTGGCAAATCTAAAATCTCCGTTATCATCAAAGTAAAAAATAGAAGTTGAAAAAATGTAAAAAAAAATATTTTATATAAGATTAATATTCAATAATTATTTTTTGGTATGCAGGGTGATTGGAAAAAGTAGGAAAGCAAAAAGTAAATGGGCCACCCTATATATTTTGACCTATTTGGATTCCCCACAAAATTCTCTGTGTAATCTTAAAAACTAGTTCTACATTTTTTGTGGCGTTGCCAAACTAATGAGAAAAATCCATACATTTTAAAAAATACATGGCGCTTTAAAACTTGTAATATTTTTAAGAATTAATGAGAATAAAAACATTTATCTATCACTTTTTTAAAAAATCTAAATTTCAGTAAGAAATAAAGAAATCTATCTGCCGTATCCATCAAAGTTAAACTGCAATATGACAACGTTAAATTAAATGCCAATACTATTAAAGTGATTTTCAATATTTAACGGACAGTTAGGGTCGAAATACCAGCAATAGAAAAAAGTAGTATTTCGTTGTTTTTTTACCGTAATTATTGATTTTGAAAAACAAATTAATTATTTTTTCGAATTATATAAAGCCTTTTTACCTTTTATTTAAAATTTCTTTTTTCGAACTTTTTTAGGAAGTAACTTGATAATTAATTGGCATGGCATTTTTTAGAAATATTTTCAAGACATATTTAAATCAAGTATTTAATGTAAAATATTGTAACCTCATGGAACTTAGAAGTTTTCAGTTCTAGACCAGCTTACTGCGGAATAGTGGTTATAACGCTGCAAAACTGCTACCCTATAGTTTAAGAGCCTCCTATATTGCCATACTGTAGCCTGTAGTTATAATGCTATAATGATTTGAGTTGCTCTATACCCGTTACAAGGTGATTTGGCTTCATAGAAGTAAGTGTGTGAACTACCATTATTCTTAATCATATTTTAGAAATGTCATATGAGTAATGGTCATCATTTCTTCAACTGATTTTAGGTGACAACCAACAATTTAAGATCAGTCATATACAAAGTTTAGCGTTGAAACTTCTTCGTGATATTGCTAGTACTATAATAGTATCTGATAGATTTTAAACGGCGCGATAGATAAATTTCATCTACAGTAATTGTATAGATTTCATTCACTGATACAGCTAGCAATGATATTGTAGTATGTGTTGCTAGTTGATTTTCTCAAAACTCTTCTACCCGCTTTTATTCAGTCATCTATTTTCTATCTTCATAAGTGTCGTACATGAAAGGGTTCCGTCAGTCAAACTTAAAGATTCTATTCATCTCTTTGGCTCATTGCATGACAAAGCCATAATGGACTTAATAAATCACCTTGAAATTATTCTCTTCATATTGCTGTCATATCTGTCTCAATATTGATGCTGGGATATACTTGTAGCTAGATCGTAGTCCTTCAAATTAGTACGTAGTACTATAGAAAGTCACAAAATGAATATCAATTCTGTATATGCTCATTCATGTGGATGCAAAAAGGTTCATTTGCTGCGTACAGGTCTGATTGCAGATGACAGAATTGACAAGTCATCATATTTTAGAAATGTCATATTAATAATGACCATATAGTTAGTAATTGGTAAGCAGCTCTACCAACAAATAATAAACTTACGTTCATATTTTCACAAGTTAGCGAACTCTTCCACACTACATCGAGCAATATGCGAGGCAGACGATTCATCGCAACCACAGCTGAGGGAACAGGATATTGCTTCTCACCATCAAACAGACCAAGAGAAATTACAAACCTGGCTACAGAAGCCACTTCATGGACGGCATCCAAATCAGGTCAATTAGGACAATGTCGACAACTCAGCGTCGTACTACTGGTTGATTTCAGGATAGATGTTTCCGGAAACGGAGGGCTTCTTGTTAGCTATTCAAAATCAGGTTATTCCGACGAAGAACTGTCAGAAGTTCATCATTAGAGATCCCTCAATAGAAAATGACCAATGTAGATATGGCTATCGAACATCAGAGACAATCCAGCACATAACTGGAGGATACCAAGCGTTTACCGCAACCGAGTATAAGGAAAGATACGACTCAACCGCTAAGATACTCCACAAAGTGTTAGCAGATAAGATAAACCTATTGCAGGTAGGAAAAATGCCTTATTACAAATACAATCCGGAGCCTATTCTTGAGAACAACCAGTTCAAGTTATATTGGGACCGAACGGTTTTGACGGATCAGACAGTTGCTCATAACAGACCAGATATTATACTAATAGATAAAATTTCTAGGCGAACTACACTAATCGACATCGCTGTACCGAACAACAATAACCTTAGGACAAAATACAACAAGAAGATCGTCAAATACAGAGATCTGGAGGTGCAAATCCGAAGACAATTGGCAATGAACAGCGTCCAAACGATTCCCATAACACTGTCAACAATTGTAGTGATACGAAAGGTCCTCCTGCAGAACATCAAGGGACTGGGTCTTAGTGAGCATCTATATAAACCGATGCAGAGAGCAGTTCTCTTGCAATCGCGCGAACCGTCCGAAAATTCGTAGGAAATACAGCAGACCACGTAACCTAGGACCCGATAACATGGAAAGGGTTCCCACAGAGCCTCATACTTTTGGTATCTTTGTATACATGGTATGAGTCAAGATTCCCTGGAGGGAATGTGAAGCCATTCGGCTTGGAAATCATGTAATTTCACATAAAAACTTAAAATTTTGTTCTAATAAATTGCACTTTATTATTAGCCATTTTTTTTCAAGACGGATAACTTTCTGGCATAGGCTACCCACAGGTTTCTTATTATCGTCAGCAGAAAGATCTTTGAAATATTGTCGAATGTTGCATTTATCAAGGGTAATATACAAATGCAAACATTACAGCTCGCTGACGAAGAAGTTTCGTCACTTTTTTCGAGCATATGTAGCAACGCTGATTTATCAGTTTTGCATATTGTACCATCTATGTGACATAACGCCAGAGAACAAGTGTGAGCGGGTACGACAATATAATTTTTTTTTCGATAGAGTTACGAATTAATTTTACGAAAAAATATCGTTGAAAAGTGACTTCAGTTATTTTTCCGGAAATCTTTATATTGTTATTTATTGCTATATCGGCATGAGAAAGTATTTTTTATTGGTTCTGGAGATTTTATGTAGTCCTGCGTGCTCCATGATATGACTAGCAGTTGTTACCAAAACATTTGCTCTTTGATAAATTCAAACTTTCAATAAATGCATCGAAATGGAAATGAACTTTTTTTAAATCTTGATTTACCAATAAAATAGGATATATTATTTTTCAGAACCGATATCAAGAAAATATATAAGATATAAGAACATCGTTTCTTGAAACTGCCGAATATAGTCCGATGCAGTTCTGTTTCAAAAACAATAAAAAAATGTCAATAGTGTATTTTTTTATGGGCTCCATGATAACAGTATGCTTTTTAACATATCATTTGAATAGAAAACTTCTTAAATAAAAACATTATTTGAAGAAATCATCCCACATCGTAGTGTGCGCAATAGTTGTGGTAGTATATTAAAGCGTATACAAATCATCGTCAGACCGCGGTTAGGTGGTGGTCAGCTATGAACGCGGTCTGACATCTTTTCCACCCACATCGAGATGTGTAACTTTTGTACATATCTAGGTCTTTGGTATAACATATATCAATTTCAATCGGCATCATTTAATTTGAAAAATTATTCATTGCTTTACTTTCGCATAATAGTTTGACTGTTATGAGCATTGTACAATTTTGCTGTTTTTTTGTGTTTATTAGAACAAAAAATTTTCACCATTTCAATTTCATCCGACATCAATTTTTTTTTAAATTTTTTATTAATAACAACGTATGTGTCAAAAAAATCAAAATTTCAGTAAGAAATAAAGAAATCTACCTGCCGTATTTAAATAGTTGTTATATATGAATTCTCCTTTCAGGCAGAGAAAAGGAAAGAATATATACAAACAGTTTATTTCCTGCAAACACGCCATGTAATAAATTTTGTCTTCTATAGGTTTGTTTGAGGAATTAAAACCATCTTGCTACGTTAATGTCTAGTTTATTACACTCTCCAGTTGAATCCATCTTTTTTGGAACAAGTAACACTGGGGATGACCATTCACTCTGTGCATTCTCAATTATACCATCGTCACACATTTTGGAAACTAATTAATTTATTTCCTCTTTTTAAGAGTAAGGAAGCCTATATGGTTTAACATATACGGGGGAAGAATTTTCCTTCAGTTGAATAGATTCCTTGTAAAGGTTTGTGATAGTGTTGGGACACTGATTTTGCAAACACAAAAACACTGAATATTGTACTTTTAATTAATATCTCTATTTATATTAAAATTACAGAGTTGAAAATATGTTGAAGTTTTACTTCAACGACAAGAAGTTGTAACAAGTTAAAAATCGAATTAAGAATGAACGTCAATATTTATGCACACAGCGCTTTTATACCCTACTACCTCACGTACACTTTCTTAACATCTAATTAAAATCTAAAGAAAAAAAGGTCGTTAGGGCTAAAATTTGGACGTGTGGCTATAAGTGAAAAATAACTTATTGAATTCTTAAATAAGTAAAATAATTGGTTATATTTATTCATTTAGAAAAGAAAAACAATAAAAGATTGTTTTGCTAGAGATCTGAAATTAAGGAAAAGTCAATGGTTGGTTTCATAATGAGGAGAAGACTTAAATTAGTATTCTTAAAAATTAACTAAAAGCATAAAGGAAATTAAAGGTAATATTTGAAAACGTGATTGTCTGGAAGAGATATACTTGTATGCTGCATAAGTTAGAACTTTGATTATTTTAAGGAAAAAAATATAATATTATTAGAGGGATATAACAATAGTTAACTTATCACCTGGCATATGAAAGATGTCTGCAAATTTTGCACAAATATTTTCTATCGTTGTTTGTTCTTCCTGATTTAAATAAGTTAATTTCAACAAATTAAACAAATTTTTGACTCTTTCTACCGACACATTCTCTTTAGGAAATCGACAAAGTGCATACTCGCTTAATTTTTCTGTTTTAGGAATACAATTTTTTAAATAAACCTCATTCTCTCGCGTATTTAAAATTTTTACTGGAATTTTCCCTTTTTCTGGTTTGGCTAGGATACCTGCCATAAACACACCTGGACATAATTTATTGGGTATCACTACACATTCCTCTGTCATACCTGTTGATAAATAATGAATAATTTCGCATCGAGGGAGGGGGGGGGGGGAATAGTACAATCTTATTGTTAGAAGAGTTTAAAGAAAGTTTTACTTCTTGTTCAAAATTTATTAATGATGAGTAATTTCTTCATAATTTATTATTCCGTTGTATGTTCTTAAAAAATTTTCACCAATAATTCCGACAATAGGACAATTTAAAAAATTGAAAACATAGAATTTTTCATGAAATATTATTTTTTCTATGTTTAATTTTAAATAGACATACCCTTCAGAAATTAACATTCCACTTATACCTTTAATTTCAATGGTCTCTTTGTATAAAATTATATTTGGATTTAGAATTTCTGATTTAATTGCACATAAAGAAGCACCTGTATCTATCAAAAAGTTAAGATTTTTGTTATTTATGTAAAATTTACTGAATTTGAGCAATTATTTGAGTATGTAAAAATATTATTGATAGGTTTACTTTTAGGGACGAAAAATTTTTTCGAACGATTGTGTATTTCATTTGAGTCACCGCTTATTTGTTCTTGACCCGGGTTAACGTTTACCTCAGCAAAATGTACATTATGTCTAGCTGCTCGTGAACCTCTCGTATTACCGGTACACCGATTAAATGAATGACCTCGATAATTTCTAGGAAAATGTGGATTATTATATCTACTATTTGGAGTACGGGTTACATTTTGAAATTTGGTTTGATTTCTATTATAGTGATCGTTACTATAGATATTTTGAAAAGAATTTCGATTCCTAATAGATCCTCATGTAAAATTTCTATTAAAATTTCGTCTACCTCTCGTAGACATACCTTAATTTGTGAAAAATTATTCGCGGAGGAAACTTCTTCCTCTTGCGCTGCTTGAATCGCATCTTTTAAGAAAGAGTAATTTCGAGAGGATATTATACTACCTAATTTTGGATTTTTAAGACCATTAGCAAATCTGTTTACAGCTACTTTTTCATTAATGGGTCTTAATACATTGTAAGAATGTGTGTCACCGTTGGCTTGCGAAACGGTCAAATTGATAAAAAGGTTTTCTACTTCTTTTCCGAAGTCCTCGATTGAGTTTTTACCTTGTCTAGCGCGAAATAATTTAATTTGAAGCGCAATGTGCGATTTTCTCCTAAGTAAGTGAGTTTTCATGTCAGTTATCAAAGAATTTATCGAGTCGTAAGTGTTGTTTAACCGTAATTTTGCACTCTTTGACAGTCGAGTTTTTAAAACAAATTTTATTAATAGAGATTTATTGTCATTGTCCAACATCGAGTCGTAAAGTTCTATTGCATCAAGTAACTTTTCTGTAGTCTTTTCTGTGTTTACAGCGACTTCCAAATCAAAGGACGTCATTGTTTTGTCTAGGTTTGTCTTGTTTTTAGTCCAACATCTACGTTAGTGGAGCTGTATCGGACCAAGAGCAACATTCGCAGGAAATGACTGATATATAAAATATAAATTCAAAGGTATGTCGGTAGGATATTGCAAACCTGTCACGTACCGACCTCGATGTCGAGACTGAAAAATATCGCCAGTCGAAGGACAGCTATGAATCATCGGAATAGCGAGAAATTAAAAAAAAAAATCAAAATTTCAGTAAGAAATCTATCTGCCGTATTTAAATAGTTGTTACATATGCATTCTCATTTCAGGCGGAGAAAAGGAAAGAATATATAAAAACAGGTTATTTTCTACAAGTACCACTCTGGTCCTCTCTCCATACGCGTTTCAACCATCTCATGGTCTCATCAGTGGAGCTGTAATGGACCAAGAACAACATTCGCAGGAAATAACTGATATATAAAATATAAATTCCAAGGTATGTCGGTAGGATATTGCAAACCTGCCACCTAGCGACCTCGATGACGAGACAGAAAACTATTTCCAGTTGAACTACATCTATGAATCACCGAAATAGTGAGCAATTTTCAAAAAATACAATTTCAGTAAGAAATAAAGAAATCTATGTGCCATATTTAAATATCTGTTATATATGTGTCTTATCAGTGGAGCTGCTTCAGACCGAGAGCAACATTGCAGAAAATAACTGATATGTAAAATATAAATTCGAAAAATATGTCGGTAGGATATTGCAAACCTGCCACCTACCGACCTTCTTTCAGGCAGAGAAAAGGAAAGAATATATACAAATAGCTTATTTCCTGCAAATACCACTCTGGTCCTCTCTCCATACACATTTCGATCACCTCATGTTCTCATCGATGGAGTGGTTTCGGACCGAGAGCAACATTGCAGAAAATAACTGATATATAAAATATAAATTCCAAGGTATATCGGTAGGATATTGCAAACCTGCCACCTACCGACCTCAATGTCAAGACTAAAAAATATTGCCAGTCGAACGACGTATATGAATCATCGGAGTAGTGAGAAATTAAAAAAAAAAATCACAATTTCAGTAAGAAATAAAGATATATGTCTGCCGTATTTAAATAGTTGTTAAATATGTATTGTCATTTCAGGCAGAAAGAAGGGTAGAATATATACAAATAGTTTATTTCCTGCAAGTATCACTCTGGTCCTCTTGCCATACGCGTTTCGACCACCTCATGATTTCGTCAGTGGAGCTGTATGGGACCGAGAGCAACATTCGCAGGAAATAACTGATTATATATATATATATATATATATATATATATATATATATATATATATATATATAAATTCAAGCTATATCGGTAGGATTATATCTCCTACCGAAATTTCTCACTACTATTTTTCAGTCTCGACATCGAGGTCGGTAGGTAGCAGATTTGCAATATCCTACGGACATATATTGGAATTTATATTTTATATATTTTATATATCAGTTATTTCCTGCGAATGTTGCTCTCGGTCTCATACAACTCCACTGACGAGACCATCAGTTGGTCGAAACGCGTATGGAGAAAGCGCCAGAGTGGTATTTGCAGGAAATGAACTGTTTTTATATATTCTTTCCTTTTCTCTTCCGGAAAGGAGAATACATATATAACAACTATTTAAATACATTAGATAGATTTCTTTATTTCTTACTTAAATTTTGATTTTTTTTTAATTTCTCACTACTCTGGTGATTCATAGATGTCGTTCGACTGGCGATATTTTTCAGTTTCGACATGAAGGTCAGTAGGTGGCCGGTTTACAATATCCTACAGACATAACTTGGAATTTATATTTTATCTATGTTATTTCCTGCTCCACTGATGAGACCATGATGTGGTCGAAACGCGTATGGAGAGAAGACCAGAGTGATATTTGCAGGAAATAAACTGTTTGTACATATTCTTTCCTTTTCTCTGCCTGAAAGGAGATAACATATATAACAACGTATTTGTCAGCCCCAAGCATTTCCCACCGAAATACAATCATTTAATCAACTTTTTGAAACATCACCTATCAGACTATCCCTAGTTCTACATAATAATTAAGTCACTTAGTATCATTTAACTTAAGATGTAGAAACATGCAGATATATGTAAATGAAAGCATCAGACCTAATAATACTGATATTATAGACTTAATTTCAGATGAGATTTAACAATGTAAATATATTTTTATGGCCAAAGAGTTGCGATACTTGACCCTGTTTTTACCGGTTGCCACACAAAACATTTTTCTAACGGATCTGGAATATAAATAGAATCATATATATGGAAACTTATTTTTAACTCAAGAAGACGATAACCACATCCCGCCATTCTTCTGAACCTATGATTCAGTTTATAGAGTGCTATAGAACACACTTCACTTAATTATTTTATTGGTAGGTTGTAGCATATTTTTGTTACTATTTATTTGACTTATCAAATTAATAAAATTTAGAACTAAAATAGTTAACATTTAATAAAAAGAAATACTATATTAACATCAGTTTTGAAAAGCTTTTCAATTTTTTATTGTTTTACTAAATAAATATCTGGTTTTTGAAAATTTTAAATATCACTTCTGTAACAAAAGAAATTTGTGTTCAGGTTTTATTCTCTTGAATTAGACATACTTAATATTCTTTCTTGTAGAGTTGGATTCTATATATATAGCAGTTGTTGAAGACTTGCGTATATTTTGGATATATCAAAATGACCCTTAAAGTAGCTTGCAGAGCTTCAGATAACGACAAACATGAATTTGACATAACTTTTCTGTTATTTCACAAGGGAAAACTGTATAGTGCGTCAGACGATGGAAAAATTAAAGTAAGTACAATAAAATTTTTATAAAAAAATTGAACCAACTTCTAAAAGTGCACTAAAAAGTGAAAAATAACTATAAATTTTTATATGAAATTAAAATTTTTGAAGTCGGCGCCAAACTAATACCTGACAAAATGGAATTCGCATAAGCAGATTAAAAATAATTTATTTGTAATTGCTTTCTTACCATAATTTGTATATATTAGTAGTTATTTATTTCATTTACAAATAGTTTGGCGCCTACTTCACAAATTTCATTGTCATATAAAAATTTATAGTTATTTTTCACTCTTTAGAGCACTTTTAGAAGTAGGTTCAATTTTTTTATAAAAGTTTTATTTTTCGATTTTTAGTTTTGAATTCATTATGATATCCATACATTATTAAAACTAAGTACTAACGAGATTAGTGTACCTCGCAATGACTCCAAGGTGGCAAAAAAGTACCCATTTTATCCAAAGTTGTAAATCACCCTAAAATGAACCACTAAAAATTCTTTGATTCTTAAAGTTCTCCAAATACCAGTGAAATTGTGTCAAACAAATATTTAATCTGCCATAGTAAACCCCCGCTATCTTAAATTTCAAATTAATTTTAGATTGGTAATATAGGCCCCAAACCTTCCAATATGGATATTTAAAGAACTTGAGATATAAATTTTTTAGCCCGGTATATTTTATACTTGAGTAGAGCCCCAAGAACCCCACAATATCAATTTTAGACAAAATCGGAAAAGGTAAAATTTTCAGTCCATCATATTGCATCTTATCAATCTAATAGTTGTAAAAAATTAACTTCGTATTAGTAATACACGACGCCGAAAACCTACTAATACCAAATATGAAACAACGCGAATAAAGTAAAATTTTCAACCCACCATATTCGATCCGTCATATTGAATTTCAAAAAAGTAATTTTAACGTCTTAATTTAATCTAAATCTAAACCCTTCAAAGCCCCTGTGTGTGTGTGTGTCTCTTTTGGATGAAATCCGGAAATTAATATATATATATATATATATATATATATATATATATATATATATATATATATATATATATGTTATGTCGGATATTCTCACGGGTATATTTTTTTATTTTGGAATTATCATTAGGGAAAATTCATTTCGCATTCACATCCAATTTTTTACATACAAAACTTTATATTTGACAATATAATATCGATTTTTTTCCAAATTAAAAATAAAACTTTTTTTAACTCACACTATTTCTACATATTTTTCAAATAAACCGAATCAAAAACATATAAACTGACTTAAGCCGAGTCTAAACAATTTAATGGATTTTTTAAAAACTAAATTTTTCTGTGCTTTAAAGCATGTATACAAATTAAAATGCAAATTCATTAACAACGGGAACCAAATATTCGTGAAGTGATGTTTGGAAAAATAAACCGATAAGTGAGCGCCGTATGCTTATTTTATAACGAGTTGGGTAAATGTTCCGGAACAGCTTAATTAATGCCAACCTTCAGAACTACAATTCTTCCATTTGATAGTGCATTCCATATGCCAGTGACGTGAACAATTATTAAATGATGATGTATTTTTTGTAATAAAACATCAGTTATTCTCAATCTCCCATTGTTTTAGAATCTTTTTTGTATAGATACACTCAACAATTAAATGTTTAGACAGGCGTCATTGGAAAGCACATTATAGGAATTTTCTTCCTTCACGCAAATTTGACAGCTAATTCCTATTTGAATTTGCTACGAAATAAAATTATACCCAGTTAAATTTTTTATTTTGTGATCAACACAACGACCTGATGTTAAGAAACGATATGTTGTTGTTCAACAACATGGGGCGCTAAATTATTTTGGTAAACATGTAAGAGACTATCTATGGAACGTTTCCCGGAAGATGGATAGGAAGAAGAGATCCCATTGAATGGCCTTCTGGGTTACTCAATCTAACCCCTTTAGGTTTCCATTTTTAGGACCATTTAAAGACTGCAATCTACAGTACAAAGCTGAACTTTTTAGAATACTTTGAAAACATAATTTCAAATGCAGTGCATGACATATTATTGTTGCGTATAATAATATACTATACAAAAAATATTCCAAATTTGTTTGAGATTTAAAATATCTGACAACATACAGGATGCTCCATTTAAAAAATTTATGATGTCATTAGACAGTTGTTGACGTCACCGACATGTGGAATGTACAATCAAATACAAGAATTGTAATTCTAAAGGTTGAAGAAAATCTAGATCCATTATCACTTTCCTTTCGCACTTAATTAAGTTGTTCCGGAACATTTGCCCAAACCTGAATATTCGTATTGAAAGATCCCAAAATGCCTGACGATTGTAAACTATCTCATCCACATAAATTGGAACAGCGCATTGTCTCGTTTTCGGTTATTATTGGTCTTGTATCTCTTTAGCCATCCTCCAATAGCAGAGAGATTCTGTTTCAGTGTGTCGGGGCATTGATGAGCCGTACCATTCGCTGGGTCGTGTTGCGAGTGGTACCCTGCTCAATTCATTATTTCTTCAACTCGTCTTCCAAGTTTACTAATTATGGACCTATACTCGGTCAGCTGTCCTATATCTTTTCGAAGATTTTCGATTTTGTTATTTAGACGTCTCTCCCATGGTGGAGTGTTGGTTTCCGTTCTTACTGATCGGAGCTCTGTTGTAATTTTAATTTCTAAAGCTCTAGCTGTCGAAGTCGCAGCACAATAGATTGTCATATGTAAGGACTCCAGAGTTTAAGCCTCTAAAACATAAGCTGGTAAGTTTTTTAAATAAATTAATTTTTGGCAGCACAACGGATTGGTTCCATTATACTCCAACATCGCAGCACTTATTTCTGTTGATAGTTTCTGATAAAGGAATTCAGCGTTGTCCTCTTGGGTATCGTCATTCAGCTGTTCTTGGAACTCGGGTTCCGGCTCTGGCTCAGGTTCAGCAATCGGCTAGTTGTTATTGTCAGCGCCCCTGATCTTACGTTCAACTTCCGTTTTGATGGTATTAAGCCGTGTTACAGGAATTTGGCTGTTTCGGAGAATAACTCTATATTGTTCAGCTATCCTCTGTTGTGACACTTGTATGTGTGGATACTCCCTGCATAACTCGGCATGAAGTTGTTGCCTGTAACCGGTCATTTCTCGTTCTAGATGAGTTATCCTATACAAAAATAGGCTTTATTGACTCACTATATATTAATTTTTATTAATATTATTTTATATTCCTAGCTAAACGACTTTTGCACTCCCTTTAGGAAACATTAACTCTTCCCATACATACTTCGATAGCCTAAGGATGGATCTTTTTGCATGTTGTCGGATCCTAGATAGTGTTATGGTCCTCTGAATTTCCGATGAACTTCAGGAC
This sequence comes from Diaprepes abbreviatus, assembly GCA_034092305.1. Lineage (NCBI taxonomy): Eukaryota > Metazoa > Arthropoda > Insecta > Coleoptera > Curculionidae > Diaprepes > Diaprepes abbreviatus. The sequence goes on from JASJET010000187.1 coordinate 4,195,159, forward strand.
ATTTCGAGCGGTCCAAGTAGCACTGCTTGTTGCATGGCCTTATATAGATATTCGCTCAGGCCCAATCCCTTGATATTAAACAGAAGACTCTTCAGTACCACGCCGATTATTGATACAAGTATTGGGATCGTCCGGACGCTATTCATGCCCCATTGTTTGCGTATTTGTATCTTCTTAATATGATTATCTCTTAGATTGTTGTTGTTAAAAATGACTTCTTCTATTAGTGGTGCTCGCTTGGATGTTTTATCCACTATAATGAAGTCTCGTCTGTTATGGGCAACTGTATTACCCTTAAGCACAGTTAGATTCCAGTACAGTTTAAATTCATTGTTCTCCAGTATGGGACTTTCTTTACTTGCAACATTTTTAATTTCTTTGCCAGCTCTTGATGGATAATCTTGGAGGATTAATCGTGTCTCTCCTTATACTCCGATGTTTGGCATCCCCCTGTTATGTGCAGATTGTCTCTAATGTTCGACATCCATATCGGCCTTGGTGGTTCTGAATCGAGGGGTCTCTGATTATATATTTCAGATAATTTCTCCTAGAGATGACCTGATCTTGGATAGCTGGTAGGAAGGCGTCGATTTCAGAAAACTTTTGTCCAGACGTCAATCAGTAGTTCGACGTTAATTTGTCGACATTAACCTCTTTTGAGTGTCGTCCATTAAAGGGCTTCTGTAGCCAGGCTGGAAGCTTTTCTTGATCTGGTTGGTGATGATAAGTTAGTTTATGGTCCCTGAAAGACAGCGGTGTTGAATGGTCTGGCTCACATATTATCTGGTGAAATATAAGCCTAAGTTTTTAGTTGTTGATCCAATTACTTACCAATATCCACCAATCCTCTTCCTCCATGGTATCTTGGTAGTATTGTCTGCTAAGTAGCACTATGAGGATGATGTTTGTGTGCCTTTGTCAGGAGTGTTCTGACTTTCCTCTGCAGATTTTTTATGTCCTCCTTGCTTCATTTCACAGTTCCAAAAGAGAAATTAAGAGCAGAGGAAGCAAAAGTGTTAGGTGTCCTGAATTGATTTTGACTGTTTAGGTTGGTTCGCAGTACCTGTCTCACCTGTCTTATGAACTCATTGTTAAGTCGATAATCATAGTTCGATGGTTAAATCTTTGTACCTGTTTCACGCTCAAGTATTTATAGGTTTGTTCTGCCTCCATTGCCACAATGGTTTGACCGTTCTGTATCTCAAATATGTTTTTCCTCTAGTATTTAAAATGAAGCATTTATCATTTCTATATCTCAGGAGAACTCCTCTACAAATTTAGGCATTTGTTTGAGCCCATATCGGGTGGCAATCATCAATTTGATCATCAAGATGATTCAGTCTTTCCACCACTTCACGATTATTTTTAACACTGAAACCGCATCTGGTGTTATTTAAACGGCGTGACAGTGGGTTCATGGCAAGGCAGAACTATAATGGACTCAGTGAATCTCAATGAAATATTCCCCTTCGTATTGGAATTGTGTCTGTTTCGATGTTGTCGCTGGAATGTATTTGCATTTGAATTCTAGTTCTTCAAGTTGACATCAAGTGTTCTAAAAAGGACACAGTATATCAACTTTATATATTCTTAGTATGCTCTCAGCCGGTCATGTGGTACAGAGTCGAAGGCTTTTTGGTAATCCACACAGGCGGAGAATAGGTTCCTTTGTTTGATATAGGCCTGATTACAAATGATAGAATCGATAATAAGTTGCTCTTTGTAACCGATGGCGCCCCTAACATATCATTTTTGCTGAATTGCAGTAATGTCGTTTCGCTCACAGTGTGCATATATACGTTATATCAAGCAAGATGTGATTACCTTGTATAATATGGGAAGGCAGGTGATTAGCCGATATTTGGCTGGTTCGTATATATTATGCTGAATTTTTGGCAAGAGATTCATCCCTCCTTTTATAAGAAGCTTTTTCTGTAGATCAAGTAAAAGTCTGAATATGATTAGGATCAGGAACTTTCCAATTATGAAGTCACTTGACGATGCAAGTGATTTCCTCGGTGCTGGTAGTCGAATTGTATCGGAATGCAATGAGGGCAGATTTGATGTTTTTCATTGGTCCAACTAGCGTTGATGTTGCAGTGAATGGTTTTGGCTAGTTGATTTCTCCAGAACTCTTTTACTTGTTCTTTATTCGGGTATCTATTATCCGCCATGCTTGGTAAAGAGTTAAATTTTCTATAAATTTCCTTTACGATCGCTTAAAAAGGGCATTGTCTCGATTTCGGTTATTACTGACTTTATATCTCTTTAAGCGTCTTGTAGTCATGGAAAGTTTTGTTTCAGTGTGTCGAGGCATTATTGAGCAGTGCCGTTTATTAAGTTATGTTGCTAGTGATATTGGACCCGATTTAATTTATCTTGTACTCGTACTTGTTGTAACACCTCCAGTATACTCTATCAGCTGTCCTATATCTTTCCGAAGATTTTCAACCTTTTTGTTAAGTCTTTTCTCCCATTGCGGGATCCTAGGTTATGGTATTCGCTGCCTTTTGATGACCTTAACCTCCAAAGTACTAATGGCTGCAGTTGCAGCATATTAGATCAGCATATGAAAGTACTCTAGGATGTGAGCTTCTGACACATAAACTGGAACAACTCTCTTGTTTATGTTATCTAATACAATATCAGACTGTTCAGATGAATTTGGCAGTGGTGGTCTACCTAATGGGTTGGTTCCATTATACTAGAGCTCTGCTTTACACATTTCAGTGAATAATTTCAGTTCAGCGTTGTCCTCTCGAGTGTTCATTGTTATCGTCAGTGACTCCAATCTCTCGATTTCCATTTTTATGGTGTTAAGTCGCGTTTCTAGAATTAGTTTATTTCCATACTGGTCTGCTCTTCTTTGTTGCGATACTTGTTTGTGTGGATATTTGCTGCAGAATTCGGCGTGTAGTTATTCACTGTAGCTGATCATCTCTCGTCTTAAATGAGTTACGCTGTAAAAAATGTGCATTATTAAATCATTAATAGCCACAGTCTATTTGAAGTGCTTGAGCAGCATCTTCGACCGGTTGAGCTCTTACTGTGGTTTGGCTCTCGTGCTGATGTAGTGGCTGTAGTTGTTACTTCAGCGATATCCTCTCGAATGTCACTATTTGATTTTTCTTCAACCTCGAGTCCTGGCTGTAGGTCAGATTCAGCGCTTTGTTCACTGTTGTCATCAATGCCTGTGATCTTTCGCTCGACTTTCCTTTTTATGATGTCAAATCGCGAAAAGGTACAAAGGTGAGAGGAATAATAAATGTTGAAAACATCAAAGACAAACTGGAGTTGTCAATTTTTTTAAATACTTGGCTTTGAAAAATATTTCTTTCCTACAGCAAAATATCAGAAAAGGGATCACCAATGAAAATTATAAAAAATTGAAGGCACTTATTCCGAATTTGAGAATAGTGAAAGAGAGCGCAGAACGAGAATTGGCTGTTGTTCAAGAGTATAATCATCTCTATACCGAAAACGAAAGACAACAAACTTTATTTTAATAGCGAGCATCGAAAAAAGTTATCATATGTAATAAGAAATACTGTCATAAAGATGTGGTAATAATTAGATACGGGGATCGTTATTAGCCATCAACAAAGTTTTTTAATATTGTTTTTAACGTTCGATGTTGTGTATCACAAAATCAATAAATTGTTTTAAGTTAATATATTTTTTTATTACACTTTCTAGCCAAATTAGGACAGTCAATTATTTCTTCAAAAATAATGCATAAAGGGGAAAAATTCTTTTTTCAGTAATTCATTTAAAGTAGAGTTATTTTTGTTATAGTATTATTATTGCTAGACCTATGATGAAAGTTTTTACTTAATTTTAGATATCACAAATTGCAAATATCATTTAATAATTAAGTCATATTGTTTAATTAACAATTTCTTATTTATTAACGTAAAAATTTGTTATATTTAACTTAACGCTATTTGACTTTGTGATGTTCAACGATGCTACATGTGAAATTTCCGACGTTTAACTCGTTTTTTGTAGGAAAGAAACGTTTTTGTTTAAAGAGATTTATCTCAGGTGTGCGATTAGCGATAATAAAAAATCGCTTTGAGCAACCTCTAAAATATCATCAATTTTCCTCAGATTTTGAAAAACATTTTTTTCAATGTTTATAAAGATTTCAATGCATCGATATAAATTCCACATTTTTTTAAATCGCCCAAGTGTTTGTTTTCACTCAAAATTTCGAGCACTGTTTTCCACTTCCACCTTTTAGTTTATTTCTGACTAAAACTCATGTCTACCTGGCTCTGTAAAAATTGCATGCTTTAAACTCTTCGCATTCAATCCTCACAAACATAATTTATTTTAACACCCACTCAGAAAATCCTGTTGGTACTTCCTGTTGATCTAAGATAATGAAATTCCTTACAAGTATCTTGACCTTGAATTAAGTAAAGAAAAAATCTTACAATTAAAATTTTTCCACTATTAATTACTACTATTACTAGTAAAACTAATTTTGCTATCGCCTCTATCAATCTCATGAAATGTAATATAAATTAAAAAAAAAATTGAAATGGATTTTTTAAAGAAACTAATGCAAAACTTGATAAATTTGCAAAATGGAAAATTTCGTAGCTAAACAAAATAACAACAAAAAAAGAAAGATTACAAATAACACTATCAATAAAACTTTCTAATAAAATTTTTATAAAAAAATTGAACCGACTTCTAAAAGTGCGCTAAAAAGTAAAAAATAACTATACATTTTTATATGAAATTGAAATTTTTGATGTCGGCGCCAAACTAATACCTGACAAAATGTGATTCGCATAAACAGATTAAAAATACTTTATTTGTAATTGCTTTCTTAACATAATTTGTATATTTTAGTTGTTATTTATTTCATTTAGAAATAATTTGGCGCCGACTTCAAAAATTTCAATTTCATAATAAAATCTATAGTTATTTTTCACTTTTTAGGGCACTTTTAGAAGTCGGTTCAATTTTTTTATAAAAATTTTATTTTTCGATTTTTAGTTTTGAATTCATTATGATATTCATATATTATTTGAATTAAGTGCTAATCGAGATTAGTGCATCTCGCAATGACTCCAAGATGCAAAAAAGTACCCATTTTATCCAGAATTGTAAATCACCCTAAAATGAACCACTAAAAATTCTTTAATTCTCCAAATACCAATGAAATTAGGTCAAACAAATATTTAGTCTGTCATAGTAAATTCACTATCTTAAATTTCAAATTAATTTTAGATTGGTAATATAGGCCCTAAAACCTTCCAATATCGATATTTAAAGAATATGAGAAATTTCTTAGCCTGATATATTTTATATTGTATATTAAGTTTGTATACGCCCCAAGAACCCCGCAATATCAATTTTATATAAAACCGGAAAATGTAAAATTTTTCGTCCCTCATATTGTATCTTATTAACCTAATATTGTAAAAAAGTAACTTCATATTCGTAATACACCACTCTCCAACCCCTAATACCAAATTTGAAAAAATGTGAATAAGGTAAAATTCTCTTCCTTACCATATTGGATCCGCCATATTGAATTTTAAAAAAGCAATTCTAACGTCTTAATCTAATCTAAATTCAAACACTTCAAAAGCCCCCTAGTACCAATTTCAGATAAAATCCAGAAATTTAACATTTCTAAACGGTCATATTGCACCTGACGTATTAGATTTTCTTAAAATAATTTTATATTCGCTATTTACATCCTCAAAAACGATTCAGTTTCGTTCACATTTGAACAAAATCGAAAAATGTAAAACTTTAGTCAGCTATATTGCATTCGCCATATTGAGTCCTGAAAAATACTATTAAATTCATAGTTTACATCTTCAAAAACTCTCTATATCAGTTTTGGAGAAAGTCGAAAAATGGAAAATTGTTAGAACACCATATTGATTCCGCCAGATTAAGTTTTTCAAAAATTATTTTAATTTCGTAATGAACACTAACAAAAATCCCCCAATACTGACTTTAGACAAAATCGAAATTAAATAATATTAGATTCGTAATGTGCTATCCCAAAAACCCTCCCAAATCAATTTTGAAAAAAATTGGGCAAAATTAATTTTTTATCCACCTTGTTGGACAGACCATATTGAATTTTTTTAAAATAATTTTATATACGTCATGTGCGACCCCGAAAACTTCCCCGTACCAATTTTGGAGAAAACCGGATAAAATTGATTTTTTGTCATCCATATTGGATCCGCCATATTGAATTTTTTAAAAATATTTTGAATTCGTTATGTGCGACCTCGAAAACTTCCCCATACCAATTTTGGAGAAAATCGAACAAAATAAAAATTTTTGGAATCCGCCATATTTAATTTTTTTTAAATAATTTAAGATTTGTTATTTGAGACCTCGAAAACTCCCCCATACTAATTTTGGAGAGAATCGGACAAAATTTATTATTTCGTCCGCCATATTGGATCCGCCATATTGAATTTTTTAAATATAATTTTGGATTTGTCATGTGCGACCACGAAAACTCTCCCGTACCAATTTTTGAGAAAATTGGACAAAATTAAATTTTATTTTCCGCCATATTGGATCCGCCATTTCGAATTTTTTAAAAATAATTTCAGATTCGTTGGGTGTAACCTCAAAAATTCCTCCATATCAATTTTGAAGAAAATTGGACAAAATTAATTTTTTTTTCAGCCATATTGTAAGCGCCATCTTGGACTTTACTGCACCAATTTCATCTAAAAAAAAATATGGAACCACCGCAGCAACTTCCTGAACGTAACGTAAAAAATTTTATTTAAATCGGTGCCATCGTTCCGGTGTAATCGACCTACATACATAAAAAAATACATATTCGACGAATTGAGAACCTCCTTCTTTTAGAAGTCGGTTAAAAAATAAGGATAGCGCACCAAAAACAGTATCGTGAGAAAGACATAAAGTTCTTTGTTACTCCAGTTTGCTTTGTTGACCATGAGTTTCTAGTTTATGTTAAGTTGCAACTAAGTTTTAATAAATCAATTTTTTTTTCTTTTGAAACAAAACAGACACCCACTGGTACCCCAATTATTTTTGCGCAAAAACAAAATGAAATAGAAAAAAATTTAGCCTATTTTTCACACCAGTGTTTTTAGCGGTATATATCTACTTTTCAAGTAGACATAGGTGAATATATCTCCCCAGGTGCTTCTGATAAATATTACATACGTTTGCTCTTTTGTTGAGAAAACTAATAAAGCTATTCTAAGAATACCCTTATCCTCTCTATTAGAGGTTCTCTGAAATCTCTTTGTCCATTGTGGAATAATTTCTTTTCAGTACGAAGTTATATAAATAATCACAAAACGGCGGTGTGTGTTTTTAGTAGCCAAGCTTATATTAATATTATTTCTTGAGATTATTGAAGTAATTTATTTTTTAACAGGACGGAAGTGGAACTATATCCCATCTTTCATTTGGTGTCTTAGACTGTTGCTACAGATAATACAACTTAAAGTAACTTCCTAGATTTTAGAATTCTATAGCTGAAATACTTTTTGAACTATATTGTCTTTTATAGACTACCAGTAATAGTCAGATCGTTGACTATAACTATTTAAAGACCTGTAGTTTTACCTTGAATTGTATTAATTATTTTAGCTTTGGTCGCAAGATCTTATAAAAACAGCAGAAGCTCAAGCACATTCATGTTCAGTGTACTGTTTAGCAGCAAATGAAGATACCTTATTTTCTTGTTCAAATGATGGATCAATTAAACTCTGGGAGTTAGATACATTAAAAGAAAAGGAAACTTTAACTAAAAGCAATGAGGTCGAGTTCTGGAGAGTAGGGTATTCGGAAGGCTGTTTGTTTGCGGCAGATGACCATGGAAATGTAAGTACCGTGGAAAGAAATATAACAACCAAAAAGCGATGATTGTTATGTACTATTATTGTTAAGAAAAATGACGGTATCATCTTTCTAGATAAGTGTTTACAAAGACAAGAAGTTGTATGGTCAAGTGAATATCGCCGAACCAATTAAGGATATGGCAATATATGGAACGTTGGTATTTACGGTGAAAGATTTGGATTTAGTGGTAACAGACATTAAATTAGAAGGTAAGAATTAAGATATTTTAATCTCTTATCAATGATCTCCTATAATATAAATATAATTTGGACAAAAATATGGAACATACCAAATATTTCTATACGTTGGCGTTTAATCGAAAAATACACACATCAATTTTATTATATTCTTGTACCTACATATTTTTGTGTTTTTCAATATTATACTATTATACATGATACTTGAAAAAAAGCTGGACAAATGTAATGTCAACGTTAATTTTTTAAATGGCAACTTTACTTTTACATATATATATATATATATATATATATATATATATATATATATATATATATATATATATATAATGTTTTCGGATGTTAGACGTTTATATTGTGCTCCGAGGATAATTCTAGTTCTAAACGGACTAGAGTGTTTATAAAATCACGAAATTTTGCACAATCGTAGGAAGTGTGCCACTCTATGTGATAATTTAGTGTTTTGGGGTGTGTTTGTGATGGATAAGCTTAAAATCAATTGAAAGTGTTAAACTGACATATTTATCGCACTATTTACATTCGAGAAATTCTACTGGTTGCCTATCTCTTTTTTTTTATCATATTTACCCTTAAAGGTATATTTTTTGTGGAATAGATGTTTTGGAATACAAATAATAAATAAAACATTTCATTAATGGAGGGCAATGAACTAAATAATAATAAATGTATAAATTGTAAACAAGATTGTGATGATGAATATTATAATTGCGACTCATGCTTATTGAAGATTCACAAAAAGTGTGCAAATATAACCCCATCTGAGGTAAAATGTATGCCACTGCAAAGAAGAGTGTTGTTATTCATATGTGAAGAATGCAAAAACCTTATTGCAAGAATGCCTTGTATGGTTAAACTATTAAAAGAAATGAAAGAAACATTGAAATTTTAAAAGCGTCCCACCAAAAAAAACAATTATGCTGATGCACTTCCAACCCATCAAGCAACTTCAAGTAAAGTCACAATCATACCACAGCTACCGGTAGTGGTCATAAAGCCCAAAAAATCCCTGAATGTCTCAAAAGGCAGGAAGGAAATCCAGTCAGATATAAGTCCAGCAAAATTAAATATGGGTGTAAGACATCTGAAGGAAATAAAACAAGGAAATATAGTTGTGAAATGTGAAACACAACAAGATCAAGATAAATTTAAACAAGAAGCTGAGAATAAACTTAAGGATAATTATACTGTTGAACTACCAAAAAAAATTTTACCCAAGATAAAAATACACTGGAGTGGTTGAAAAAAACATAGAAATATTGGAAGAAAAAATTTGCATACAGAATAAATGGATTAGTGAAAAAGAAATATTTAAAGTTACATTGATCCGTCAGACCAAGAATAAGCAAAATAACTCTTCTAAGATATTTGCAGAATGTTCAGGAAGTTTATACATCAAAATGATAAATGAAGGAAAAGTTTATATAGACTGGGAACGACTACAGGTGTATGATAATCTGACTGTATCACGTTGTTATCGGTATCAAGGATTTCTCGAGGAGTGTAGTACTACCGACGCCATGTATACGTTAATAACTGATATTGTCAATAATTTGAATTTAAATAAAAAATGTTTAGCAGTTTTTTTGGCTTTGGCTAAGGCCATTGATACTGTGCCTCACGACAAATTACTTACAGTTTTGCGCAATTATGGCATGAGGGGAATGACTTATAAAATGTTTAAAAATTATCTATTATCTTTCAGAACGTGTACAAATGGTTAAAATTAACAATATTTTAAGTGGCAAAAAATTTGTCAAAATTGGTGTTCCCCAAGGAACTGTTTTGGGCCCGATACTTTTTATTCTATATATTAATTCTTTACTTAATTTAAAAACAGAGAGGCTGATGATTTCTTATGCATATGATACAGCAATGGTCATTTCTGGGGATTAATGGAAAATTGTAAAAAAATAAAACAATAATAAATTTATCAAATATAAAAAACTGGTTACAAACCTAAAAATTAACATTGAACTTAGCAAAAACAACATATATAGCTTTCTCTCTGACAAAGGCAATAGACCTTTATATAATAACATAAAGAGAGGAGTACGCCAGGGCTGTATACTGTCGCCACTTCTATTCAACGTATACTCAGAACATCTCTTTAAAGAAGCACTGGGCAACATAGAAAATGGAATTATTGTAAATGGAGAAGTAATAAACAACCTAAGATACGCGGATGATACCGTTCTTATAGCCGATACTGCAGAGGGACTTCAAAGAATTATCGACCGAATAGTGACAGCTTGCAACAGATATGGTATGAAGATAAACTGCAAGAAGACACAAACGATTATTGTCAGTAAAAACGACGTCGGCAATATACAGTTTACTGCCAACAACGTAACTCTCACAATGGCCGAGACGATCACATATCTAGGCTGCACGTTGAATAAGGACTGGGACCACTCTCGAGAAATAAGAAGCCGAATTGAGAAAACAAGAGGTACTTTTAATAAGCTGCGCAACATACTCTGCAACCTATCCCTCAATATACATACGCGGATCAGGATTTTGAAATGCTATGTACTCTCAACTCTCTTATATGGAGCAGAAGCCTGGACCCTTACCGATGCTTCATGTAAACGTATAGATGCATTTGAGATGTGGTGCTACCGCCGCATGCTTAGGGTTCCTTGGATACACCACGTATCAAACGAAAATATTTTACAACGTATCGGTGGAGAACTGGAATACCTTACAAATGTCAAACGCAGAAAATTGGAGTACTTTGGACATATCATGCGGAATGAGAAATATCACCTGCTCCAACTTATCCTACAGGGGAAAATAGAAGGCCAGAGATCAGCTGGACGAAGACGAATATCATGGCTGCGCAACCTACGAACATGGACTGGAATGACATCAACAGGTCTGTTTAGAGCAGCAGTGAATAAAGTAATATGGACCAATGTGATAGCCAACATCCAAAGAGGATAGGCACTTTAAGAAGAAGATAATAACATTATGATTAATAATCACGTCATTAATGAGACACCACACACTAAGTACCTAGGTATTGTAATCGATTCTTACCTTAAATGGCAACCACACGTCGACTATGTTTCAAAAAAGATTCGTGGCTTAGTGCATAAATTCTCTTTATTAAGAAGTTTTCTGGACAGGAAAACTTTGATTATGGTCTATAAAGCCTTGGTTGACTCGATTTTTAGGTACGGTATTTTAGTGTGGGGTGGACTATATACTAATGTTTTATGTAAATTAAATTTAATTCAAAAATATCTATTAAAAATTATATTTCACAAAAATAAATTACACCCCACACATTTACTCTTCGATAAAAATATACAAAATGTAAGATCGATTTATGTTTCATCTGTCTGTGTTTATATATATATATATATATATATATATATATATATATATATATATATATATATATATATATATATATCGACATCCAAACTTACATACTTTTATTGATCACGATTATAACACAAGAATAAAAACCGACAAGCATATACAGATTCCCATTAGTAATAACAATCTTAACCTAAAGTATATCAATTATATTGGACCAAAGATATATAACTTATTGCCCAGTGAGATTAGAAATTTGCAAAGTGTGAGACAGTTTAAAGCACGTAGTAAAGACTTAATTTTTCTGAAGTGGAATCAGTTTGAAAAGATATTTTTGTAGGTTAATGTAGTTTAATCTTTAGGAATTTTTACTTTTTGTTTTGTACATGAAATCAAACTTTGTTTATATTCGTTATAATATATAATCATATTTGAGTACATACAGCTGTTTAATCATCTAGGTGCTATTATTATTCTGTTCTTGTAAATATGTTATATGTTATGTGAAAATCTGTAGAGTTTGTGAATAAATAAATAATATATATATATATATATATATATATATATATATATATATATATATATATATATATATATATATATATATATATATATATATATATATATATATACAGGGCACGGAATATTGCGGCCAAAATACGTGACTTTCAAAAAGTTTTATTTTTGGGATGTATGGGAGTCTAATATAGTTACTTTTTAAAATTATTTTCATATTATACGGGGTGTTCCAAAAGCTCTGGGAGTATCAAAGTTCTGTTTTTTTTTTAAATGGAATCCCTTGTATATTATTGCATTTTTGGATTTTCCGATCAAAATAAGTGTCTATTTTTATAATAAACCTTAAGGGTTTTCAAATAATTTTGACAAAATCTAACCTAATTTTCATGTTTCAAATACTTAAGAAGTACTTTAGTTATGTACTTGAAATTTACAGCGAAGTGTAACAATAAATCATATTTTATATCCCAATTATAATAAACTTACTATATTATATAGGGTGTCCAAAAATTAAAACTACTCAAATAAGAACTTTAAGTGGCTATAACTTGATTAATTTAAATAAAACGCTATACTTTTTAACTTACCAGAAAATGTACCTTTTAAATAACTACACAATAGCGTAAGGTTTTTTTTTATTTTTTGAGTAGATGTTCTAATGTATCTAGTTGCCTATGGAATTTAGAAACGTCAGATAATTCATTTAATCTGTCAGTTTAGTCTGCAAAGCCTGTTGCTATAATAACGATATTATTTTTTGTAACTGTGAATATTGTTGTGTTATTGCTTTGTCAAAATGAAGATTTATCTAAAGGAAGAGCGTATTGATATGATTTTTATTCTTGGAGAATGTCATCAAAATTGTTTGTGTACTTCTCGAGTCTATGCTCAAAGGTTTCCTGAAAGAAACCATCCTAAACCAGCCGTTTTTGTGAGGCTATTAAACCAGTTTCGGAAAAGTGGCAGTGTCAGTTATAAAGAAAACCTGTTACACGAAAACCTGTCACTGAGGATGAAGAAAATGTTTTTACTGTACTTGGTTCAGCTATCGAAAATACCAATATTAGTCCGAATCATATATCCGAAAATACTAACATTAGCCAAGCAAGTGTTTCAAGGATTCTTAACAAATACAGATTTCATCCTTATAAAATTCGACTTTGTCGAGAGCTTCACGGTAATGATTTTATCAACCGAACTAAATTCTGCTTGTGAGTGTTAGATAAAGTGGCAGAAAATGAATACTTTTTTGATGTGTTGTTTAGTGATGAATGTACTTTTCATAAAGATGGTTTCGTGAATAGACACAACTTTCATTACTATTCTCATTCAAATTCGCATGAATACAGAGTGATGAGAAACCAGAATAATGTGTGGGGAGGAATACTGGGGTTAATCAGATCCTTATTTTTTGAAGGACCTTTAAATGGTTTGATGTCCTTTAAAATATCAGACAGACTTAACTTTGATCTTTCCGACTTTTAAGTAAAAATTACAGTATTTTTCAAATAATTTGCTCTTTTTTATACATATTCTGAAAAAAAATAATGAATTAGCTGTTAAATAAAATGATTAAATGGAGAAAATTAGTCAAAAAAGAAAAACAAAAAATGTTCTTATTTGTATATATATATATATATATATATATATATATATATATATATATATATATATATATATATATATATATATATATATATATGTTATGTCGGATATTCTCACGGGTGTGATGTGTAATCGAAGGGTTTCGGGCATCCCGTGTATGTGCTGAGTCTCTCTTAGGCAGGACTGTAAGGCAGCTGACGTTTCGGTGAAATCTCATTCACCATTTTCAAAGCTCACTGTATGGCGTCTACGAACGAACTGACGTCTGCGACTCCGGTGTTGTCGGTACCGGGTGCGCGTCGGACGTGTTCGTTTTCCGAATGGTTCCGGACCATCAGGTGACGTGACCTGCTGCGCGTCATCAGCCCTGTTGCCAGTGTTTGTGGTTGCGTTGCCGAGTTGTAATCTCTTTTGTTACTAAGTGGTACTGGTTGATGTTTTGTAAGCAGATTTTTCCAAGTATTAGGCACACGTTGGCTATCATCTCTGCTATTTAAGTTGTTGGGCCTCTTTGCAATTTCAATAGCACTCCCTTATAACTCTTGTGGACAGGTTTTCACATCTCGATAGCATTTTTGTTCCCGAGAAATTTTTCTTATGTCCTGTGTTTAACCAGTTTTGGGCCAGAGCAGAAGAAGTTGTTTTTTGCTTGACAGCGTTTTTATGTTCGTCTCTTCTGGCGCTTATTTAAAATAAACCAACCGTAAAATAAGCGCCAGAAGAGACGAACATAAAAACGCTGTCAAGCAAAAAACAACTTCTTCTGCTTTGGCCCAACACTGGTTAAACACAGGACATAAGATAAATTTCTCGGGAACAAAAATGTTATCGAGATGTGAAAACCTATTCACAAGAGTTATGAGGGAGGCTATTGAAATTGCAAAGAGGCCCAACAACTTAAATAGCAGAGATGATAGCCAACGTGTGCCTAATACTTGGAAAAATCTGATTTATTTTATATAGTACTATTTGTCTTTGAAAGTTTAGTGAATTGTTCTACTATGAAAAGAAAAACTAAATGAAATGTGTATTTTAAAAATGGCTGTCCAAAGGAAATACTCGGACCTTAAAAACCTATTTTTATTATTTTTCAATTAATAAAAAGAACAATAAAACAGGTTTATAAAAGGTAATAAAACAGGTTTATTATTACAATTTTTTACCATGCCTAAATGATTAATAAGCAATCAACAGTATCAATAACATGACAATAAATGCAACTTTGAAGGTTTTCAACTTCCTTACAAACAGTAACACCCTTTTTAATCAATTAATTGACTTTTCTTACACTAACTACATATATTTGCAAACACATATTTTTCTTAAGCGAAGTTGTGATCCTTATGTGCCAACATTAAATAAACTATTTTTCAAAAACATTTATATCAAATGAAAATTCATACTAAAACTTTTTTTATGTTCAACTTCTGGACTAGGAAGTTTTTTTATTATATCTTCGTACGCTATATAAGATTTATCTTCCTCATTCAAGACTAATAGTTTTCCTCCTTTCACACATTTACGAAATGTGACCTTAATTTCGTTGTCTTCTTCGATATTGCGTTCAGCAATGCATGTATAAATATAGTATGATTTGCCTGTCATGCGATAAATTTTGATTAATAAAAATTGTCGAGGTAACACATTTCTTTGTCTTGATATCAATGGCTGTGGCTTTGGAATGTTATTTTCATCATCAAAGTTATCAGAAGAGGCGTATACACTCTTGTATGGTCATTAAGAGGTATATTCTTTTGAGTAATTATCACTTTCACTTCTGTCACTTGAAGTAATCATGATCACTTCGACCCAATGACAAGTAAATGCATATTTAAAAGAACATGAAGTTATCACTTTCACTTTGATCAGTGATAATTTACTCAAAATAATACAACCAAGATATCCAGTTTTTTCGAAGATCTCAAAGGATTTATGGCAAGTTGTCGTCACTGGATATGTAATCACATGATTTTTTCCAAATTTCTTAAAAACTAAAAAACCTGGTGACTGAATGAAATAATTTTTGGTGTGTGGTTCAACACTATAAAATGACGTTTTCTGGTGGTACAACGACCGGTTATAAAGTAATGCAAGTGTTATAAAAGTAATCTCACTTATAAACATCGCTTCTGATACTTTATGTCATCAACATTATGACAACCTAGATATTTCTATTGAAGAATTGTAAGTATTTGGAAGCTTTTTTACTTCTTGAAAAATTTTCATTGGATAAGTGGTTTCGCCAGGAAAAAAATATTTTCAATTACATGCATACACCAATTAACTGACATAATAAAAAATACCTGTAACAATAATTTTCCTATTGACTTTGTGGATATACCATTTAATCATTTGATTACTGACAAATTGCCACCACTGTCTAAAAAGTCGACTCAAGTAAGAATAAAATTCTAAATTTATAAGCGTATTTTACTATTAAACATGGAAAACTACACGTACTTCGAGAATGTTAACATGCTCCTGGTGTATGGGTTTTGTGAAGGAAATTGGTGCCTAAATGTTAGGGTTTATATGGAGAGATTTTCAAACCATCAAATATTTGTCAATATTGAGCGTTATCTCCGAGAAACGGGCAGCTCTATAAAAAAATTTGAAAATAGGGGCCGTTTCGAACAATTGGAACAGTCGTAAAAGAAGAGGAACTTTTGGAAAGAGTTGAAAAAGAACCAAGTCACTACCCGCCTCTTAGAACGTGTGTTAGATCTCTCTAAAACTACTGTTAGTGATGTTTTAAAAGAACAATTGTTACATCCATATCAAGTCCAAAAACTTCAGGAACTTTTACCCATGGCTCACCCTATGCGCCTTACATTCTATGAATTTATTCGAAACAAAAGAATCTGTGATGTAAATTTTGTAGAAAAATGTTCTATACTGACGAAACGTGCTTTACAAGATCTGAAGTCATCAACCTGCACAACGAACATGTTTATGCGAACGACAATCCACATTCCATTAGAGTGGCACACCATCAGTATAACTTTAAAATAAATGCTTGGGCAGGTATTATTGATCGCTATTCTGTTATGATTCCAGACACGATAAATATAAATATTTACATATTTTTTACAAAACACATTACCAGTTCTGGAAAATTTTCCTATTTACTTCGGCGAGAACTATGTTATAAACATTATGGTGCTCCACTCCATTTTTCCGTTGTTGTTCGGCAATATTTGCATGACCAATATCCCATTCTATGGATTAGAAAAAGCAATGAGGCACCGGTAAGATGGCCACCACTTTCTCCAGTACTAAATATGTGTGACTTCTTTTTGTGAGGCGCTCTTTAAACAAAAGTATGCAGGACTCCGGTAAGCACCCGCGAAGAATTAGTGATGCGCATTTTTAATAATCCTAAGATATTAGCTAGAGTGCAATTAGGCCATTTTGCACATTTGGTAAATTAATGTTTTCTTTTTAATTATTCTTTTGATCTTTCCAAAATACATACATGTCCTTCCTACATTTATTTTAAAAATTGTTTTATTATTATAAAAAATTTGTGTATGAACTTAATTGACAAATGCAATAAAGTCCCTCGAAAAATTATTGTTACAGATATTTTTTATTATGACAGTCACTTGGTGTATGCATGTGATTGAAAATATTTTTTTCCTGGCAAAACCGCTTATCTTGAGAAAATTTTTCAAGAGGTATAATTCTCAATATTTAATAGTAAAATAGGCTTAAAAATTTAAAATGTGGCTCTTACTTTGGTTGACTTTTTGATGGCAATTTGTCAATAGTCAAATTATTAAGTGGCATAGCAATAAAATCACTCGAAAAATTATTTTTACAAGTATTTATTATTGTTAATTTACTGGTGTATGCATGTAATTGAAAATATTTTTTTTCCGACGAAACCGCTCATCCAACGAAAATTTTTCTAGTGGTTAAAAAGCTCCCAAATACTTACGATTATCCGATAGAATGATTTATATTTTACCTAACGTTGATGACATACAAAATCAAAATTGATGTTCACAAGTGACGTCACTAAAATTACATTTACACTATAGCTATATTACTAGAAAGGGTCATATTATAGGGTAGACTACGTTTTAAAAAATTTTGGGAAAAATCATTATATCCTTAAAATTATGACGTCTTCTACCGTCTAAACGAAGCAGAATGGGATATAACCAAGTCAGTTTAAATCGACCTATTGTGACGTCAAGAGTCCGTCATCAAACATTGTACACGTATTTCCCGGACACCCTATATAATAGCGCAATGTTTAGCGCCTAGGTAATCTAATACCAGTATGTGCATAGATTTATTTAAAAAGTCGTCCGATGACAAACGCTAAACACATTCTTAACATTTGCACAAACATATATAGATTTTAACAGATATGCTCAGAACTAAAAATAGCGAGTACAGAATGCCAATAATTTATTTAAAAAGATGTTGAAGCAATGATCAATTTGTAATAATCAAATGTTAACATTTTTTTCTGAAAAGTTCTTTCTTATATTTGTAGGTATTTTATTACACGGTTTTGGTGCAGATAATTTATGGATCCCAAAATACTATACCATTGGGTCTTAACAGATTTCGGTTAATATGGTTTTAGTTCTATATTGATAGTTTATAAATAGTTTTAAATTCGATTTCTTATGTACAAAATAACAGGTGTCTAATACATACAAGAACCTTACAGTCATGATGTTATTAGGATAATGCAGATGAGTGTCAGCCATAAAGAGGTGCCAGATCTGAGGTGTCCTAGGCAACTTGGACTATAGACTGTCTTAAACTTATTTTTCTCTATAAATAAGTGACGAGTTGGACGGTTCATTAGAATCTCCAATGCTCAAGCAAGGACAATCCTTATCGTACTCGTTATTCCTACGTGTTTCCTTTTTTTGAAGGTACTACCTCGATATCACCCGGATTCATTCTAAGCCCTTAATTTTCACAACATCGCGACCAGGACACAGAATGATCAGGTCGTTAGCATGGGATTATGTGTATAAACCAGCTTCGCGGAGTTCATATAATAGGCTATCCACTACAACGCTCCACAACAAGGGTATTAGGAGCCGAGAGTACCTGCTTGAAAATGCTCTAACAGTTATATTGTTAAACTCAACGTACATTAGTCTCTAACTTAACATTGCTTTGATCCGTCCAACTATTATCGGTTCAGAGCCTTCTCATTGTAGAATATTTTATATTAAATCCTGATATGTGTTATTAAATGCTCCCTCAATATCGATTAAGGTCTCTAAAAAACAATGCATTTACATTTCCCGTAAGTGTAGTTCTGCGTATTGTTTAACGTCAGTTACAAATAGAGTGTGTTGGTGATGTATATAGATCTGATTTCAGTAACAGATGACTTAATACAGAGGGGTATATTCAAAAGCATAATACGTTTAGATTGGATCAGGCGAACAATATTTAGGAGGCACTATATTGAGAGTGGAAGCAAATTATGGTAAACTGTTCTAAATGTTCGAGGGTAAGTTTGCGACACCTATCATACAAAACCCATTAATAAGAAGAAAAAGATAGTGACACATCCACAGACGTAACGGGGGCCTAGATGACTGACGTTTATTTCCGAAAAATTGATTTGAGAGCTTCAGGATATTTGTATGAAATTTCGACATGTTGTATAACTGATAAAGCCTCACGAATCCAGGCCCTAAACAACTTTTGACATTACCAAGAAATTCAGAAATGGACTCTCCACTAAATTCGTAGACTCAAGAAATGATACTTTACATTTATTCCAAAAAAATTGTTGTCAAACAAATCAGTTTGTTTTTGTCTAAAAAGAGGCAGAAATCCTGAGTTAGAACATATTCTGGATGAGATTGCTGATAACCCTTTTAATAGCATGAGAAAGCTCGCAGCTCAAATAAGCTTATCAAAATGGGTTGTCCAGGGAACTTTCCAAGAATAGTTACTACATCCTTTCTATGTTTAAAAGATACATGCAATATCTTCAGACGATTATTCCACAAGACTCAAACTGGATCTTACAAAAATTTTGAAATAATCCTCATTTTATTTGGACTGTTTTATTTACGGGCGAGGCTGTTTTCACAAGGAACTACATAATAAATTTTTATAATTTACACATTTGTTATGCACTAATACAGATCAGGCACCAACAAAGATGTATAATTAACATTTGAGTGAGAATTATTGGGAATTATTTGATTGGACTATTCGTTAACTGGTGCACTCTATTCATAATTTTTGCAACAAAATTTAAATAATCATTAAGAAAATGTGCCTTTACAACTCAGACCTCAGATATGATGTATCACCATATTTTAATAATTTAATGCATCGCTATTTAACACATAATTTTGGATGAGCAGAAGCGAATCTGTTTTATGACCACCTTAAAGAACTTCTTTATTCAAAGCCAGTAAATTTCAGGAAAGAGTTGCTTGAAATCATGAATTACTGTCATATTATACGAAATGATCTGGGAAAGTTATTTAGAATACAACGAGAAAAAATCCACAGGATAAAAAAGTATATTAAAATTCAAGGCATCCATTTTGAACATCTGCTTAATTGAACACAAAAAGATGTACTCAATATTTAACAGAATTTTGAAATAATTTAGTAATTTCCAAGATTTTATCAAAAGGAAAGTTTTCTTCTTCGTTAAAGTTTAGGTACACCTCGTCTCTTTTTATTTTTCTTGCTATCAACCCTTCCACAAGCTGTTTTTCCATCTGATAAATTTCGACCAAAATTATTCTTCTTTGTGGAGAATTGCTTGTCAATAGATTAAATACATGTTTCACACTAATATTAATAAAGTAATGTGTAGTAGTAGGGTTTTGTTAGATTTTGTTTAGATTAATTACTGCTATTACTAAAACATTAAAATTTTCTCAAAAATGGTAGGTTTTTCTCCAGATAATATAGGATACAGAAATACACGTAAATCCTTCTAATAAACAACCGACCTGCTCAACCAAACTTTCCGTGAACGGACGTCCATTTCAAAATCAACTGCCACTAAGATATTTCATAATCTTCTTTGGATGATGGAACACTATAAACAACACTATTAAAATTTTGAGTCTACTAGTAGCGAGAATGTTACTAACTTCCTTGGTAATTTCAAACGTTGTATAAGGCCTGAATTCGTGAGTCTTTATGGATTATACAACATGACAGAGTTCTATTAAAAAATACAAGTATTTGCAAAGGTACAATTGAAAAGGCAAATCACTTAGTAATCCTTTTGGATCCCATATTTTCGTTATGGGGCACCTTAGGAAAAAATTATGTTAAACATTTGGTTTATCTGTACACTGCCAAGAGTTTGACACAGGCGCGGATCTAAGGTGAACAGTGGGAGCGATCGCCCCCCTCAAGAGCTTTGAGTTTAGGAAAATAAACTCGATCTTGCCTTTTATACAAGGAATGTGTACCTGCTCCTGGTACCTACCCCCCCCCCCCCCGTCGACAACTTATTTTTCTTTGCGATCGTCCCTCCAAGAGCTTCTAATTCATAAAAATAGACCCGACCCTGTCTTTTACACTCGAAATGAGAATGTTGTTGGTGTCTATCCCTCGTCGACAATTTACTTTCTTTTGCCATGCTGCACCTTTGTGATATGACCACCCCTCTCCCCCAAAGAGAGAGCCTGGATCTACTCTTGGTTTGACATATACTTACCAGACATTCTGTATAAGTCAAGTCTAATTGAATAGTTGGGTATGCAAATACTTATTATGCATGTGAAATAGTAACAGCGATAAAATAACGGATTCTGAGGAAAATGGAATATCGGGAAGTTTTTCCTCAAAAATATATGTTCAATGTGGTGCCTTTACAGATACTTTTTTCACACTAGCAATTCATCTAATTACATGTGGAGATAATTCCCTAACAGCTTCAGCAATGCAGTTAAGCTCGTGTGCTAAAGACGTCAGATGGCCGGGAATGGCAAGATGCATTCTTTATTTTGTTAGTAGTTCTCACCCCATAGTAATTTAAGGCTACTAGTGACACATTCATAAATCGTCCCTGCATTTATTCTTCATAGTACTTTCCATGCTATTAGGTAGGCTCGCATTACCGTTGTTCCCCACTATTAATACATTTGCTATGTTTTGTTCATTAACGTCAGTCGTTTCTACACTAAACCAGATCTTTTTTTCTTTAGGTATGAAACAATTTCTATTTGAATGCCATTAGAAGATAGATATTTCTTTCTCAGTCTAGATTCCTTAAGCACAATAACATCAGTGTATTGATCGGTTTTGTAAACATTTTCGCTAATGGTTTAGGGCGTTGGATCATTCAACACGAAATATTACAGACCACCATCATTTTAC
This sequence comes from Diaprepes abbreviatus, assembly GCA_034092305.1. Classification (NCBI taxonomy): domain Eukaryota; kingdom Metazoa; phylum Arthropoda; class Insecta; order Coleoptera; family Curculionidae; genus Diaprepes; species Diaprepes abbreviatus. The sequence goes on from JASJET010000187.1 coordinate 4,217,046, forward strand.
TCTAACTCTAAATTAAAACTTCTTTATCTTTTCTGAGGAATGCTATCGTCATTCAGCCTGATCATATGGTTATCAAAATGGACATACTGTAAAACCTGCATTTTGTCTTGCCACAACAACTTATTCTCACTTACACTTTAATAGCGAAGCTACCATCCATTAAACTCCAATTCGGAAAAATCCAAGCTCCACTCTTTAACAGTCCTGTGAGCTCGCAGACACACAATATTTGTAAATTTTTTAACCACTATATTATCAGTATAACGGCAATTAAATGAATACTTTTCTCAGACTCAGAACAATGCAACATAAAAATTTCCGACTATGACATATATTAACACTACAAGTCTACAGTTTACTAGACTGTACTTTTTAAACGTTTTCCATGAAAAGAAATCGTGTAGATTTTCTTCAGTATATCGAAAAGATATGTCCTCTATATGCCACTTATTGCTCCGGATCGCCTTAGAATGCAACATGGGACAAAAAATTAAGTACCTAAATGTTTCAGAAATCAAATTTTTTATAATATTTTATTACGAATATTTATCTTTCGACAGAATTCGTTACTGGAATGAGTTATTGAAATCTTATCTACAATGAACTGGCAGCAAGACCTCCGTGCTGATTCCCCATTTCTTAACTAAGTTCCGTATATCTGCAAAAAAAAAATAGATCAGTGGCACAAGCTCCTTTACTCGTAATTAGAGTAGGCATTTCTCTATATTATTAAATTCCAGGTTGCGTATACTGAGGAAGCCCAACAATTCGCCTCCTCTAAGATTGACAGCCCTATATCCCCACGCATTGGAATCGCAAAAATGATTTCCTCCAAAATTAATGTGGGGGAATTTCGCAGTAGCAGCAAAATTAACTTTTTTAAAATTAGCTATTGCGGATCCAATATGGTGACGTAAGAACTTTATATTTCCTCATTTTGTCAATTTCATTATAAGCTATTAAAACAATTTACAAATATGCAGACAAGTTCATTAAAATGAAAAATCAAAAAATTGAATTTACAAAATAAATCTTTCCTGTAAACATCCTAAAAATAATTCTATAAATTTTCAAGTCTGATTGAAATGTTTGAAATCAGCGTCAGATTAATACTAAATGAAACAAGTAACCACTGATACCGGATACTTACTAGCTACAGTAAAGAAGCGATCACAAATTATGACAGTTAAAATGAGAACGATGCAAGAAACAAACGCTCATTAGTCAAGATTATTATATATTTGAAAATTGATTTTTTATTTATTACTTTGGCGCCAATTTCAAAAATTTCCATTTGTATTTTGAAGGAGGATAATTTTTTTTTAATTTATTTTCTTTATTTTAGGAGAAAAAATTGGATATGGAACAAAAACTTCTTTTATGGGAAGGGCTCCAGTAGCACTTATAGGGGATAATCTACTTGCTTTCATCACCAGGGAAGGAAAAGAAATTCTGCTCCATTTAAACAGTGTGAAGGATGGATTTAAGCAAGTAGCGAGAGTAACGGTAAATAATGGTTATTCTTACAGTACAATAGTTTTAGTAAAAAACTACTATGAATCAAAGTTTTCTAATACTAAAATTAGGTCCTATATATTGCCAAAAAATATCATAGGCATAGCAGCAGCTGGAGTCCCATATAAAGATAAAAAAACATATGTATACACTGTTTAACCGACTTATTAATGTATGTAGATTGATTACTCTGGAACACAGGGACAAATCCAGCCTCTTTCTCTGGAAGGAGGGTGCCAGATATCACAAGAGTACGGTATGTTAAGCGAAAACGATTTGCCTACGGAGGGAGGGGATGTCAGCCACATTAACGTTCCTAACATAGCAGGAAGAGACGAGTCTATTTTTCTGAATTCGAAACTCAAAGGAGGGTGATTATCGCCTCTACAACCCTCCACCCTTGGATCCGCGCCTGTCGGAACGGTGGCATTCCGAAATTAATTCAATAAAATCCAAGATGGCACTGATAATATGGCGGATAAAAAAATTAAGTTTGTCGGATTTTCTCCAAAATAGACATCGGAGAGTTTTCGAGGTTGTACACAATCACAACGTGATTAGCATTATCTGTCAAATTTTAATTTTTTTTTTCAAAAAAATTTAAAAGTGGGTTTATATCTCGAAATATCGAAAAAAGTCATTAAACAATTCTTTTTAAATACAATTTTTAGCCCGTATGCAAACTTTCAGCTGTATAAGATAATTTAGATTTTTTGCCCATTTTTTGTAAATTGCACCACTGCTTCAAAATAAGACTCAGCGCAACCTACATAAAACTTCTTAGTTTTGACAATGTTTCATTCCAGGCATATTTTGTTTAAAGTATGCGCCATGTTAAATGTGTGTTTTTCTACAAAATCCAAATATAGCTATTAAAATTTGGTCACATGTGATGCAAAGTTTATTTGTTTTGACCCAGTATATATATATATATATATATATATATATATATATATATATATATATATATATATATATATATATATATACTGGTACTTGAAAACTCGCACATGCTCAAAATTATAGTCATCCATAGTGACGTTCTACCTGATTCTGTCTCGGGCGGGGTTGCGGGAGACATGCATGTATTTGGTCTTTCCTTCATTTATTCGGAGCCCGATTCTCTGAGTTTCTTTTTCTATCTTTATGAAGTTTTCCTTCACACTGACTGTGCTTTCTCCTATCGCGCCCATATCATCCGCGTAGGCCAAAATAAGTTTAGGGCCACTTGGCCCAAAAACCTCCGCGTCAACTGATACTGTTCTTACGGCTTTTTCCAGTGCAAGGTTAAACAGTACTGGCGACAAAGCATCTCTCTGTTTTAATCCTCTGTTGATAGAAAATGTTTGGCTACACTCTCCTTCAATTTTGACACAGCTTTTTGCCCCCTCCAGGCACGCTCTACACAATCTAATCAGCTTGTGCGGAATTCCAAATTCTTCCATAGCTTCCCACAACCTTATCCTAATAACACTGTCATGTGCCTGCTCGAAATCTATGAACAGGGTATGTAAGTTTTTGTTAAACTCCCAACATTTCTCCAGCATCTGTCGGATAGTGAAAAGCTGGTCAACTGTTGATCTTCCGCTTTGAAAGCCACATTGATAGTCTCCGATAATCTCCTCGGTATACGGAGAGAGACGTTGAAGGAGAATGCTGGAGAATAATTTATAGGAGTGGCTTAGTAGAGCAATGCCTCGGTAACTTTTACATTGCATTTGGTCCCCTTTTTTGTGGAGTGGAATTATTACCCCTTTTTTCCATTCATCAGGAATGATTTCTCGATTCCAAATTTGTTTCACGAGGTTATGTATTTGTGTGATTAACTCGTTCCCTCTATATTTCAGACTTTCTGCCAAGATATTATCTCGATCTGCCGTTCTGCTTCTTAATGGCTCTAATGGTCTCTTCCATGGATGGAGGTGAGATATTAACCTTTGCCGTAGCGAATACTGTAGCTTCAGGTTCTTCCTGTGTCGGCACGTTTAGTAGTTCGTCAAAGTAGCACTTCCACCTGTCCAGTACCTCCACTTTTGAGGCGGTGATTGTGCCATCGTTAAGCTTTAGCTTTGTGGAACTTCTTGGGCGGAATCCCTTTTTATGCCTCCCCATTTCCTTGTAGAACCTACTAGAATTGTCGTTCTAAAAATCAGCCTGTAAGTTAAGTACTTTTTCTGTCTCATGTTCTTTTTTCTTTTTCCTGATCAATTTACGTAGCTGTGTTCTTAGTTCGTTAAACCTAATTGTTGTCTGCTCTGATGGGTTATGAAGCATTTTAATTCGTGCCTCTGTTTTGATGGCAGCAAGATTTTTGCACTCATCATCGAACCAGGGATGTCGGCTGGGTTCTGGTTTGGGGCCCAATACACTTCCGTTTGCTTCCCTTTAATGTGCTTCCAGCTAGTTTCTATATTGTCAGTTTCTGCTATTCTGCTAAGGTTCTTGGAGATTCTATTCTTGTAAGCTAGGCATATTTGTGGGTCTCGTAGTTTATTGGTGTCGTGTTGTGCCTCTGTTCTAGATTTATCGTTTTTGTGTGAAGATATGCGAGTTCTAACTTTGGCTGCCACCAACAGGTGATCGGAGTCTGCTTCGGCCCCATGTAGCTTTTCATGCCCATTATATTGTTGGCATGTCTAGAGTTAACCAGTACATGGTCTATTTGATTTCTAGTAACGCCGTCATTCGAAATCCACGTTTGTTTGTGTATTTGTTTGTGCGGAAACATCGTTGACTTTACCCTAAACGCGTTTGACGATGTTAGATCTATGACTCTTGTTCCTTTATCGTTCGATATGTCATGCAGACTGTGAAATCCCGCCACTGGGTTTGCTGCCGACTCCTTTCCAATTTTTGCGTTGAAGTCGCTCAATACTATAAGCATATCTTGTTTCGGTATTTGATTAGTAACTGTTCGTAGGGTTCCATAGGAAGTATGCTTTATATCATCCTGTGTCTCGTCTGTTGGTGCATATGTGGATATCAAACTGAGATTGTGAAGCCTGCCTCACACCCTTATGCAGCAGATCCTTTCGTTAACGGGTGTAAATCCAATGACTTCACTCAGCAGTTGTTCTTTAATCGCGAAACCTGTTCCACTTTCGTGCCTTGATTCATGGCCACTGTAGAAAATTATATAGTTCTCTATCCTTACGTTACCTGATCCGGTCCATCTAATTTCTTGGAGTGCCGTTATATCCACGTTATATTTTTGGAGGGACTGGACTATCACTGTTGATGTACCTGGTCTATACCAGCTAAGTATGTTCCATGTTCCAATATTCATGTCCTTATTTCGAAGCTTGTGTCGTCTTCTTATTTCTGTCTGGTTCCGAGGCAAATGTTTCGGTTTCATAACAATTAGGTTTTATGGGGTTAGGTTGTTAGCCTAACGCCCAACCCTCCTCCTTTACCCGGGCTTGTGACCGGCAGTGGCAGCCGCTGAACTACTCAATTCATCCAACACCTACCACAGGCGGAGTTTAATTTAATACATGTATATTTATTTACTTCACACTTTTTTACAAGTCGGTGTAAATTTAATTTATTTTATTGTCATTCTCAACTAACGTGAAAAGATATGAAGCATAAATCTAAATGTGTAAATAAAATAGTGAAGATATGGAAAAAAATATCATTGTACATCGAAATATCCCTTAAAATTCGTGTAGCGCCCACTTCAATGTGTAATCTATTATTGTTAAATTAACTGCTATATAAAATATTTACTAGTAATTACTATTAGTTGAATCGTATAAATAATTTTAGCATGGATCAGACTTAATAATCAACGCTTTAGCTGGAGTAAAATGGGAAGATGAAGAACAATTATTTAGTGGAGGATGGGACAAGCTTTTACAGAAATGGAAGATAACCCAAAACTGTCCTACTAACGAAGGAAGTGTTGATGTGGACATTGTTATAAACTGTATAGCTTGCGGAGAAAAAAATCAGATTTTTGTTGGTGGATCTGATGGACATATGGTCAGAGTTGATGTTAGCTAAACTATTTTATCATATCAATGTTTTACTATAATAGTATTTTAAGGTACTTATTTGTGTAACTACCATAATTTTATATTTATCATTTGTCGTCGTTTTTCCTTATTTATTTGTCGTTGTAAAAAAGTATTATCAATTGTTCCTATTATAAAACAATAAAATAACTAAATGCAATGATCTGTTTTTTTTCCTTGTTTGAGAGAAATATATTATTTTCCTTGTTAATAATAATTACTTATTAATTTAGAAAAGAAACTTCGCTCAGTACAAGTGATCGGTGTGGCTTCTCGAAAAGGTACAACGACAAGCACTGTATACAGCTGTAATGACTGATTCCAAGCCCGGATAAAGAAGGAGGGGGACACTTACATATGTACACTTTACACACACGCACCTACACTCACATATTAACACAAGGCCTAACCTCAAAGAGTCAAGCGATCCATGCTGTAGGTGGCACCTGGTCTACCATGTGTCAGCAACGGAGCCGCTAGGAAACCTGGCGATATCTTAGAGTATTCAGCTTTGCACTCATGCAGGGGACGCAGCGGGAGTCGACTGTTTATTTCCCCCATACTCGTAGGATCAAAAATGGATCCCGAAAAACCTGAAAATCAGGAATCCTCTAAGATACCCTCCACCCTCACTTCCGGAGGAGAAACCGAACAGGTACCTCCCCAACCTCCACTACCCCCTTCCCGTTAAAGCTCCAAGGAACCGTGCAGGTAGCTTTAGTTTTTCCCGACCTTCCTGGTCCTAGTATTACAGGAAGAACGGAAACAGTAACTCCTGTTGAAGGTCCTGCACAAAGACCTTCAACCAAACCAAAAAGACCCAACGTTTGTGAGGCCAACAGGAAAAGGAGTAGAAGGACTCGAATGGAATGGGGTAGGAGATTATCCCTCCCCAAAAAGGCACTTGTCCTCTGAAGAGACTACATGGGTTGACAGCCAAGTAGAAAGGCTCCGAGAAAGTGCTTCCCAAGAAACGTGGTAGCGACTCTGCAAACGTCATAGAGTTCCGAGCTCAACGCCTTAAGATACTGTAATAACAAATAAGCGTCCCAGAAGGGAGCAATCCACTGGGATACATGCAACTTATGCTCAGGTATCCAGAGACGAGTTTTTATATTTAGTGGTACGTCGAGCGGAGCAGTCTGCCTACTTTACCGATATCCAAGCATTGAAATTTTTTGATGCAGTAATGGAGGCCATTAGGAATACTTAGCAGCGGTGCTCCAACGCCTTGTTTCTTGTTGACGAGGCTGTATAGAGGCCAATTATTGGTCACTGCTGCGGGTCAAATGTCTAGGTACTAGTGCGCCGGGAATTGGTGAGTATCAGGCCCTGGAGTGATAAGTTGGTGGTCACCGATATAGCTACCATCAAGCTGCTCAGGACCATTTTCTGGATTTCTGACATCAAGAACCCTCCCAATCAAGAAGCTTTGAAATGCTAGCATCAAGATTCCGCCCAATCAAGAAGCTTTTAATAGTCTAGAAAAAGCCAATCCTAGGCCCTCGTGCTCCAGAAGGAGGATCTGAGAATAAATATAGGACGTCGGCTTGTTCTCAGGATCGACGAGGGTTCAGGAAAGGTCCTGGCAGGACTAAAATGCAAACCATTTTATAATGCGATGAGGGTAATGGTAAAGTAACCTTTAAAAGGCAATTATTGAGAAGCGACAAGGAAGGAATTGGAGGTATGCCCACATTGCTTTTTCTTGACTTAGGTTCATTTTTTTTTTAACTCTTAGTTAAGACTGGGTTGTTGGTGACATTCTCAAAGTAATTATATATATATATATATATATATATATATATATATATATATATATATATATATATATATATATATATGGTTGAATTATGGCAAGATCAAGAGGAAGAGTGTATTGCACCTCCTGTAAGAGCCCTTGAACCTTTATTATAATTCAACAACAACGATAGTACTTTCCTCTACTAGAACTACTAAATCTGGTGAGAGTTATGTAGTGACATGAGCATAATTTTCCATGAAACGAGAAAGTTCGCCATCCGAGTTGATGAACCTAGTAATATATTGCGAGGAGGAACATTTACCACTTCTTCTGGGCTGTGATTCAATGCGAACAACATTGTATGGGGATGCAGGGATTTCAATCACAAGACATGAGATTTATTGGACTTCCTCAGTAATAACAACCTGGAATTTATTAAGATGTGGAACATGTCTACTTTTATTACAAGTAGAGGAGAGTCTGCCATAGAGCTAACTATTTGATCTTCAAGTATGCAGAACTTGGAGAGGGCGGCTCGTATCTGTTCCGAGAGGCAAAATTTGTATCTGCAATGGGCGACAAATTCTGTATCTGCCACGGGCGACAGAAACCTAAGCTAGACCAATGCAACGATTGCAATTGTAAAATGATTATAATAATTTTCAGGATAATTTTTGCTGGAAATGAACAATGTTTAAATTTTTACCAAAGAAACATAATGATCTCAAAAATATTCATAAACAAAGAATTGCCGTATATGGGAAGGGGCTCCATCATATTTCAAAGTAAAATAATGGTCAAAAAATTTTCGATGGGGTCATTTAATCTATTAAAAATTACCTAGGAGTTATTCATGTTGAATATGTGCCGAATGATAGCAGTTATCTACCCTTGTGCGTTAACAAAATTATGTTTGGCTATATATCAAAAGTTAATAAATAGTATACAGAATTATATGTGTCCGAACAAGAACCTCCGAAACCAGTAGAAAAAAAATTGAGAGAAAAAACCCTAAACATAAACTCAGAGGACAAGCCGGAAAGAAATTATAAATGCAATAATTGAACTGAAAGACCTAAAAGCACTTGGGAAACATAACATTACGAAAGAACTGTTAAAACAGAGAGGAAGTCTAAAAACTATTCAACAAAACAGGAAAAATGATAGGAAAATGAAAAAAACAATCACAATCCTACTTAACAGGAAAGGTGATCAGCATGACCTGAAGAACATTACATTACATTTCTTTCTCAAGTATACAAATTGTTATCTAGAATAATAGTCAAAAAAATTAACTACAAAATACAAATGTACTAATCAAATGAACATAATGACTTAGTCTTACTAGCTCAAGAAAAAGAACAATTCAAATCAATGATGGAACAAATAAACGAAAATTCACAATATATCAGAATACAAATTAACGTGGAAAAGATAAAAACCCCGACAAATACAGAAGAGATAATGAATATTGAAATGAGAGGAAACATCTTAGAACAAACAGAAAAGTTTACATATTTATATTAAAGAATCACACTGAATAAGAACAACTAAGATATCGAAGTTAGAAGAATAATAAAACTGAGATAGGCTTCATCGGTAAACTGTGTTACATACTTAAAAATAAAAAGATCCTCTAATATCCAAACCTGGACTATGACAGAAAAAAACATCGATGGGACAATATAGACATAAAGAACAATGAACGACAAATGCTACCCATAAATCTAAAAGACAAGAAAATAAACCTATGGATATGAGAAAATAAGAGAAAATACACACGTTTCAAGTGGCAATTTGCTGATCACAGTTCCCAACAAATAGATAACAGGTGAAATACTGGAGTAGTATCTTTGACTAGAAAAAAAGAGCAAGAGGTAGACACGTCCTTTGCCAAGCCTCACGCCAGACTTGCATGGAAGAAGAAAGCCTAAAATAAAGAGACGGAAGTGAGGGTAAAGAGCCGTACATTGATCAATGGATAGAAGAAGGTTAGATGGTGATGATTCCAAAACATTCTAGTTTATCACAAGAATGCCCTTTTTCCACATAGAAATTTAAAAAAGCAACTCAGAGGACGTCCTTTTTCAGACTTTAACCAATCGGAGCATATAGTTCCCTACTTTGAAGGTGCAAAGGATTATTTTTTCAGGTGTAATAGAGTCGTTGCAGGATAGGTGGCGCTAATGCATTTGAGTTATGGGAGATTATAAAAATAAAAAACATTATCAAAAAAATCTTCTTTCTTTTGTTTCATTGTCGGGGAGACAAGATTTTTAGTGCCTCTAGTAAATACTAATAATTTGATTTTGTATCGAATATTGTTGCGAATTTCCTAAACTAATGAAAATATGTAATTTTGTTGGGCTATTTTTGTCAAATTCTTAAAAACGTATGCTGCGTATAAATAGAACTACTCAAAACTTATTTCAGTTTCAATTACGTCATCTAAAGTTTAATTACATAAAGTGTAATGAAATACATTTAATTTAAAGGAATTTAGTTTTTATATTGTTGTTCCCCTAATAAATAGGTAAGAATCAAAGCCAACTAATTGTATACAAAAATTTATTTTTAGCTTTCTCAAAAAGAATAAGGAAACGTTCGTCAGATGTATTTAATGCATGTACACTTCTTAATATAGTTAGCTTTTAATTACTAGACAGTAAGTTATTTTTGATCGAAAGTCTTGTTATCATGCCAAAAACAATACTTAAAATAAATTGATTTGCCAATTTTAATGTATTCGTTGTATGTTCGCCTTATTGATGCAGAAAAAAATTAATGCTCTCAGTAATAACCTTTGTAAATCATTTTGGAACCTAAATATTGTATATCTTTTACAAGGAATAATTTAAGAAAAGTTAAGGGTGATTCCTTTTGAATCATTTACTAATGAAATCAAGATTTTTGAGTTATCTTGTAAACTATTTTAGAATTTAAACTGGCCAGCAAGTCACACATGGAAGATAATGTATCCAACAATAAGCTATAAATTTTTTAACCAATATAATATTTATTTATGTTTTTTAAAGTGATGTTCGATAAGTACTGTACTTACTAAATAAACATATCAAAAAAAGGAGATTCTCAATTCGACGAGTACTTATACCATTTTAGCCGGCTTCTAAAAGGAGGTTTTAAATTCGACTTTTATGTATTTTTTCAATATGTCTATTACTTAGGAATGGCGGCACCAATTTGTATAAAATTGTTTGCATTATATCCAGGAAATTGCTGCGGTGATATATTATTTTGGCAGAAAATGGTTCAGTAAAATCTAAGAAGGTGCTAATAATATAGTGAACAAAAAATTTAATTTTATTTGCTTATATATGGGGAAGTTTTCGGGGTCGCACATACCGAATCTAAAATTAGTTTTAAAACATTCAATATGGCAAATCCAGTATAGCTGATTAAAAATTTTACATCTTTCGATTTCGTCCAAAGGCATGTAGATTATGAATTTAAAATTATTTTGAAAAAAATCAATATGGCAGATCCAATATGGCGGACAAAAAAATTTTACATTTTCGATTTTGTCCAAAATTGATATAGCGGGGTTTATGAGAGTGTAAATAATTAATGTAAAATTGTTTTAAAAAATTCAATGTGGTATATGCAATATGGCAGTTTTAATAGTTATATTTCCGACTTATGTCCAAAATTTATACTAGGTGTAGATTGAATTTTTAAAAGTTTTAATTTGATATCTAATAAGAGTTAAAATTTGATGTTATTATTATTTATGCAAAACTGGTATTAGGGAGCTTTCAGAATCGTAAATTACGAATCTGAAAGTAATTTTTTACAATTTAATATAACAGAAACAAAATGGGTGATTAAAAATTTTAAACTTTTCCGATTTTGTCCAAATTGATATTGGAGGGTTCTTGGGGCGTATTTTCTTCAAACTCAATATGCAGCATAAAATATGTCGGACCGAAAAATTTGCACCTCTCATGTTCTTTCAATGTCGGTGTTGGGAAGTTTTTAGGGGCCTAGGTTACGAATCTAAAATTAATTGCTTCAAATTAAAAATAGCAGACGAAATATTTGTTTGATACAACTTAATTAAAAATTGGTATTGGAAAATTCTGACAATCAAAGAATTTGTTTTTGTTCAGTTTAATGTATTCTACAACGTTGAATAAAATGGGTCTTTTTTTACATGAAACTGAAATTGTTAAAGTATGCGCCAAATTATTATCAAATGAAACAAATAACTACTAACACGAAATACATACAAGATGCGAAATAAAAGCAATTATAATTAACTCAACCTTTTTAAGGGAATAGCATATTGTCAAAATGTATATTATATTTATTTTTTGGTTTATAGTGCTTCATTAGAAGACAACTCAGTTTTTTTTTTATAAACGTTGTATTTATTGTCTATTCACCCATAAAATAGGAATGAAATATTTTGATGCAGCTTTTAATGTTCTAAGGAAACGATTTTCAAGCTATTATGACACATGGGAAGTAACTTTGCTACTTATAAGGAAATATTGAATTTATAATGGTGTATTAAGACTAAAGAAAAATTAACAAAATAAATTTAGTTAGAACTCCAAAGGCCCATTAAAAAGGGGCACGATTAAAAATGGTAAGAAAACTCGGACATTAAAAAATGAAATGTTAAGAAATGCTGTTCAAAAGAATTTTCCAGTAAGAATATTTACAGGTTAGATTTGTTGCAAGGGGCTTAAAGTGAAAAAAAAAACTGAAAATTTTGTTGATTATACATATATAATATATGGACAAATCTAGCAACTTGTTCAGATTCCATCTAAAAAAATATATTTTTTTCCCTTTGGAGCATTCCTTTGCCCTTTGATAGAGTGATTAATAATCACAAACTGAAGGCTAAAATTCACCATATTTGAAATTCATCACCTGGCGCGTAGTTTAAACAATTAATTTAAATAATGAGAGTTCATCGATTAAATCATCTAATGCATAAGGCTGAGCTAACAGTTCTAGTTAAAAATAACTACTGAGATGAGAATATTTCGTTGAAGATGTATACAAACAAGTTTTTTCCCATTCGTTTAAAGAAATTATAAATAAATTAATATTACGAATAAGTAATAATGGAATTGGTCCCAAATCTAGGTTCACAGATATTGAACTGCTGCTCTTAACACATGACATTAAATCGACTTTCAAGCCACTCTAAGGAAAATTGATTCATACCAGGTATACAAAGATACCAAAAGTATGAAGCTCTGTGGGGACCCTTTCCATGTTATCGGGTCCGAGGTGAAGTGGTCTGCTGCATTTCCCACAAACTTTCGGACGATCCGCGCGGTTGCAAGGAGAACTACTTTCTGAATCGGTTTATACAGATGCTCACTTAGGCCCAGTTCCTTTATGTTCTGCCGGAGCTTCTTTAGTATTACTCCAGTAGTTGATAAAATTATGGGAATCGTTTGGACGTTATTCATTGCCCATTGTCTTCGATTTGCATCTCCAGGTCTCTGTATTTGGTGAGCTTCTACTTGTATTTCGGCCTTATGTTGTTGTTGTTAGATATAGTATTGTCAGTTAATGTAGTCTGCCTAAAAATTTTATTTGTTAATATTATATCTGGCCTATTATGAGCAACTGTTTGATTTGTTAGCAGCTTTCGACCCCAATATAGTCAAGAATAGACTTCGGTTCATATTTGTAGTAAGACACTTTTCCTACCTGCAATAGATTTAACTTATCTTCTACCTTTTAGTGGAGTATCTTGGCGGCTGAGTTGTGTCTTTTCTTATGCTTCGTTGCGGCAAATGCTTGGCATCCTCCAGTTATGTGCTGGATTGTCTCTAATGTTTGACAGTCATATCTACATTGGTCGTTTCCTATTGAGGGATCTCTGATGATGAACTTCCAATAGTTCTTCATCGGAATAACCTGATCTTGGATGGCTAACAAAAAGCACTCGGTTTCCGGAGACATCTGTCCTGTAATCAATTAATAGTTCCTGACTGACTTCATTTGGATTCCGTCCATGAAGGGGCTTTCGTAGCCAGGTTTGTAACTTCTCTTGGTCTGTTTAGTGGTGAGAAGCAATATCCTGTTCCCTCAGCTGTAGCAGCGTTGAATCGTCTGCCCCACATACTACTCGATGTGGAGTAGAAGAGCCCGCCAACCTGTGGAAATAAAAACGTAAGTTTATTATTTGTTGATAGAGCTGCTTACCAATATCCACCAATCCTCTTCCTTCTTGATGTCTTGAAAGCATTGTGCGTTCAATAGCACTCCAAGTGTGGTGTTTGTGTGCTTTTGTTAAGAGTGTTCTTATTTTTCTTTGCAGGTTTTATATGTTCGTCCTACTCCATTTTACAATTCCAGAAGAGTAGCTAAGCGCGGAGCATGCGTACGTGTTGAGCGCCTTAAACAAGTTTCTACTATTTAAACCAGTTCGTAATACGCGCCTTACCCTCCTGACAAATTCGGTTGTCAATTCAACCTTCATAGTGCGATGGTCAATTCTCTTAGCCTGTTTTATACCTAGGTATTTGTATGTTTATTCTGCAGCTATAGTTTCACCGTTTCTGCATCCCAAATTCTCCTGGTTGTGTCTTTCCGTTAACGATGTTCAAAATACAGCACTTGTCAAGTCCAAACTGCATTCCGATATCGCTGGAGAACTCCCCTACAATTTTAACCATTTTTTCCAACTGATTTCTGGTAGCAGCGATCAGTTTAAGATCATCCATGTATAGAAGATGATTTAATCTTACTACCTTTTCGTTGTTAATTCTAATACTAAAGCCGTATCTGCTGGAGTTCAATCGGAGTGAAAGTGAGTTGGCACTTGCAATTGGATCCTAGTTGTCCAGGATGACATGATGCGTTCTAAAAAGGAAACAAAATGAATCTTAAGCATATACATTCTCAACATTATTTTACTAATATATTATTATTGCTATTATAAATTAATTCATACTATAAACAATGTAGGTTTTTGCTTTATAAATTTAATATAGTTACGTAAAAATAAAAGTATACAAGTTGATAAAGAAGATGTAAGTCACTTTGAGCTTTGAAAGAAAAAATAAATTTATCTTATTTAGCCTTACAGTAAATAACATGAATTAGATGTCAATAAAATCACACACATTTTAATGAAAATCGAAACAAGGCAGAATTATAAAATATATTATATATCTTTTATATTTTTAAATTACAGCCTTAAGTTTTTTATACATTTTTGTTTGTTTTTTTAAGTTTGAGCTATTTTTTTTTGGGCATTTAGCAACATTTAATATCGAATATATGTTTGGATTAAGTACAATATGTATACAGGTGGAATGGAACATAGCCATTTAACAAACGCCCATATAATTTTAATATAACATAAACATTAAAAATAAAACCGCAGAACTAAACGACGAGAACAAATTTGAAGTGCCACCGGAAAAACTTGTTTTTCAAAACCATTTACGCGTTTACTTGTCATTTTCTACATGCTGTAGAAAAAAAACTCAGCAATGCACATTGACCACCAATAAAAAATCTCTTTCTCCGCATAAAAAACAAAGTATTTGCATGATTGAAAACAGATTGGGATCTATAGGTATAGGGTTCATAGATTAGGGTATTGTTGCAGATGTAACGTAAAACACTTAATCCGGAGTAATTTAAAAGAAAATTATCTAAATCCTTTAAAATTCATGTCTGATGCAGGCTTTTGGCCATTTTTCCCACTATGCGACGCCAGAAACAAAGAGTTAAAATGTAGCGTATTTGTGTCGAAAACAAATTAAATTTTGTGGTTTTTCGTATTTATATAGGTTAATTCATCAATGAGATAAATTTGAAAATAGGTAATATCACTATAAAATATTGTTAGCGGTCAGGACTAAAAATATTATGATAAAAATTGTACATATGGGTCATGAGAATAATATTAATTTACAATATAAAGTGATCACACTCAATGTGAACAAGTTGATGAATTATATTTTAAGCCCCTTATCACCCTATAAATATTTTTACAGAACAACTTCCTGGAACAGCGTTTTCAATATTTCATTATTTCTTGTAAGAATTTTCATAACTTTTTTATCGTGCCTCTTTTTAACGGCATTGTGCTTATTTTGTTCATTTCCTCTTTAGTCCCAATACACCATTATAAGTTCAATATTTCCCTACAAGTAGCAAATTACTCCCCATCAAAATATGTTATTCCTATTTTACGAATGAACAAACTTTAATTAAAATTTTTATAAAAAAAAATTAAATCGTGATCTAAAACAGTTCTATAAAGCAAAAAATAATAAAAATTCTTACATTAAATTAAAATTTTTGGAGTCTGATTCCCGTAAAAAGATTAAGAAATACTTTATTTGTTATTGCTTTTATCCCGCAGCTTGTATGTATCTGGTGTTAGTAGTAGTCTCTATTAGACAGTTCTGCATCCACCGGGAAGGGCAGATCTAGGAGGTCCAACGGCAAAGTCGCATATGTTCATTTTTTAACTAGCAAGAATTAACCTAAACCGACTCCGTTTTTCTTTTGAAACCTTAATGACCGCGGTATTATTTTAAAGGGGTTTTCTATTGTTTTTAATGGATTGACTTAACTTAATTAATTAGGGAAGAAAAGTAGCACCTGCCAACATGGCCACTGGTGGCATTTTTGAGCCTCGTCATACCTGCGTTAGATGCGTCATTACCTGCTATCTGTTCGATGTAAAGGGCTATATTGTTTGAATTTGAATAGAGATGTGTATTGATATGACTAATGAGTTTGAGTCTTATTATCAGAAATATGATCATTTTATATGCCCTTTCTATTAATACCTTTTTGTTGTATCGACTTGTTATCCCATTTTAAGTAATTTTTCGACTACTACGGGTTCAGTGAATAAATGGATTAAGATTAGAGCTTCATGGACAACTACATATAATGCTAAAATTGCTTTCTTTGAATTATCCGTACCCTGTTTTTATTTTAAAGATCTCTTGTAACCTTTAAACCCATAAATGTCTGCCAATTCGGATTTCCTGACCCATCTTTATCGAGACTACTCATTACTTGCTTTTGATTGTCCAAGGTGTAAAGGGCTCTTTTGTTAGGATTTGAATATACATGCTTTATATATTAATATAGCTAATGAGTTTGCTATTATAGTTTGTGTTAAGTAAATGCACATAAATTATGCCATTGATCATTATTCTTGTTGGGAGTTAATTTCAGTTCTAGGTGTTGATATTATTAGAAATATTATTGTTCTATGTATTCCTTGAATGGTACCGTTACGTTGTGTCAAAAGGCTTTGGAGTCTCATTTTTCGAATAATGCATGTTCAATAAAAAAAAGATACATTAACATTAGAGTTTAATAAATTTCTATAAAATCTATGCATATACATGTATTTGAGTGGTATTAATGTTGACCGTTTTGTTGTATCCATTGGTTATGTATCACATTTCGTATGATTTTTTGAACAATCGTGTTTTGTAAGTCAAAAAGGAGGCGGAGCTTCACGATATTCATAAATACTAAAACTATTTGGTAAAGATTTATCACTTGTACCAACTCGCTCTTTTGTGTATTAGCAGAAAAAATCATTTTTATTTTTGTTTAGTGCAGCAGGATATAATTAAAATGTTTGTGGTTCATGCGCTTCCGATATAATTTTTCTACCTTCTTTAGAAACTACATCATATCGAACAAATTAATTCGTGATTCCAATAGAACTTCGTTTGGGATGTATTTTAACTTCCAAAGTTCTTCACATTTCTCTAGGAACGCAATCAGTGAGAGGCCCTTTTTATTTTTTGTAAACTTGGGATTCAATATACTTGGAACACCTTGAGATAATCTATTAACGTAAATCTTCCAAGACATGATTACGTGAACACTCAAACTTCACTCAAACACTCACTGATAACGGGGAAAAAAGTCTAGTCAAATAATAATAAATTTAGGTCAATGTTTGAATTTATCTTGAATCCTCAATAAGCCGATAATAAACTTTCCAAAAAGGCTAAGAAGACTTTCGAAAGAAGAACAAAAAAGTTTCCAGAAACAATCTCGAGGAGGCTCAAAAATCTTTCAAAAAGAACTTCAAAACCGATCTTCAAAAAGGCATCCACGTTGGGCGTCAAAAACTTTGTTGCCTCCTTACTTATTTTAACTAGGTTAATATAACAATTGATAATCCCTCAGGCTAGTTGCTCCCATGGGCTGCGAAGGACGCAACAAAGGTGCTCGGCAGCTCAGGAAGGAGCTGGGGGAGTTCACAATGTTTAAAAAAAAATAACAAGATTGGTACTTACCCATCATTCTATGCGCCACTGGTTTACTAAACCGCCAACCTAAATCAGAAGGTTATTCGATGTTCAGAAGCCCATAGAGGCTCACCTAGCCTAGCATTTCAAGGTTAAGGCACTAAGTAAAAATATACAAAATATTCCAAAGTACAATTGAATTCTTTAATATAAAAATTATTCAACGGTTGATATCTAATAGATTATTATCAATATAAAATCAGTGAGCATAAATGTACACATTAAAAATTATTTGAATATTTGAAAATTTACTAGATTGGTAACAAAATGTGTCACAAGTGAGTGTAGGGATATATAATAGATTATTATATATTATACACAAATAAATACCTAAATACACCCGGTAACCCTTCGTCCAAGTGAGCATGCGAATGACACTTTTGTTATTTAATGGCCAAACCTTAACGAAAGAGTTATCACGCTCACCAAGCACAGTGAGATACAATTTCGCCAGATATAAGTCATGGACTACACTTATGTACGCATTAAGAATCGGATAAATTACAACTTGTGTAAAACGGCTTAAAGATTAAATGAATGAAGTATTAAATGTGATGTACAACTAAGTAAATCGAGATAAAATGTCAACAAATTAATTAATAAACTATACAGTATCATAAGAACCTAAGGTCCAAGGGTCCTGGAACCCCTTGATCTAGCTACGGGTAGGTCACTGAGTTGTCAAAGGATATTGTACCCCAAAACCAAAACAGAGTCT
Organism: Diaprepes abbreviatus; assembly: GCA_034092305.1. NCBI lineage: Eukaryota > Metazoa > Arthropoda > Insecta > Coleoptera > Curculionidae > Diaprepes > Diaprepes abbreviatus. Next base: position 4,235,334 of record JASJET010000187.1, read on the forward strand.
TCTCCTTAAAGTTCCACAAACAGAAACACTAACAATACTAGGAACAAGAAGCAGGTTCAAAAACCAGGAATAAACCACACAAAAACCTGAAAATAAAAATCCTTGAAAGAGATAAAGTCCTTAGGACCCTTCATATACCGTGTACGATCTATAGTTGACAGTTAATTTGGGTTCAGTCACTAAAATCCAATTATTATTTTTACCACATAGGAAGTTAAAACGCCAACACTCAAATAATAAACCCTTTTAAAGCCTTAATTACAAGCATTGAGAAAACAAAAGAATTTTAAAAATAAATAACTAAAAAAACTTGAAATTTTCTCGATCCTTTCACAATAAACCCTCATCGGTTCATAAAAAATTACAAGAAAACTCTAAATTCAGTCGTATAAAATATATTTATATATGAATATCTGTATGCATTTAGAAATTTAATCCGGAACCATTTCCAGTCTATTTTAGAGAGAAATTTCAGTTTTTTTTGTATATTCTAGCCTTCACCATGTCTCCATCGTCGTGAATTTTAATATATACAGTGTAGGTTATAAGCATATATAACTGAGCGCACAGTTTGGATGTACCAAAATTACAATTCGACACAATGTTTAAACTCTGTTGAGAATAATGCCAGTTTGCTGATTTAGCGACCATATTGTACTACATTTTGATAGGTCCAGTGTAGATCTAAACGTGTATAAAAGAGAGCACAGTTTGGGATACCAAAAATTTAATTCCATAGAATTTTCAATCTATTTTAATGAAAAACGAAATTTTTTTTGACGTTTTCGCCGCTGTATTGAATGCGCTATGGTTAGTTTCAAAAAATTTTCTATTTGCAGAGACAGCAGGTTCGAATGCCCACAATTTCAGCCTGAAAAAAATTTCTTTGAGATATATTTATATCTCAAAAATTAAAAAATAAAATTATTTTTTCTAAGTTCCCTACTTTTAAGTGCCATATTGTTTTCTCACAAAAGTTCGCTTTACAAAAAAAAAAGTAAAAAATCATAGGCTAAAATTTGAGCCCTGCGGCTGGCTGTAAATTTTAGATAACGGAAAATTTTGAATTTCATGATTTTTTCTAAAACTGAAATTGACACTAAAAGGTTTTTGGGAGACTAGATTAGACATTTAAACTATTTTTTCAAAATTCAATATTGCGGATCCAATAAATCTGGCTAATAATTTTATAAATTTCAAAGGGATTTTCAAGGTCTTAAACGACAAATTTAAAATTAATTTCCTAAAATTCAATATATTATTTTGCCCAATTTCGTTCAAAATTGATATTAAAGGTTTTCAGAATCAGAAAATTTTTCGATTCTGAATTTATTATGGTTCACAATAATTTTTGGCTATAATGGGTATTTTTTAACTAACTCAAAATATGAGGAAGTTCTCAGTTTGAATGGTATATATTTTTTTGTGTTTGTACACAAATTACTTCAGAACTGGGTCACTGATTTGAAGTTATATTTTGGAAGTTAGTTGGAAGTAGTTAAATTTGATCAGTAAAATCCAAAATAGGATTTGTAATATGTCAGACCAAATAAAGTTAATATTGTCCAATTTCATCCAAAACTGGTATGGAGGGTCTTGGGGTATCAAATTATGAGTAAAAATTGGTTTTTTAGATATTACATATCACGAACTAAAAATTTTGCGTTTTTCTGATTTCATCCAAAATTGATATTCGAGTTTATTCGGATGCATTAGTTACACATCTAAAACTGATTTCTTAAAATTCAAGGTTGCAGTTTTATATTGTTTAATTTTTACTATGTTTTAAAATTGTTTTTTTTTGGGAAATTGAAAACATTGCTAGGTACACTACTAAATACTTAGTTAAAATATGTCAAGCAGCCATCAGTGCTCTGAGCTCTAAATTTATTAGCTCCAAGATGGTCTGGGAATGCCTAGAGGAATTAAATGATTTGAGTAAGAATAATAAAGTCACCCTCATGTGGGTACCGGGATACACCGTAATAGAGGGGAATGAAATAGTAGAGAGGATCGCGAGGAAAGGGGATGAAACACCATTTCTGGGGCCAAAGCCATTCAGTGAAATCAGTAGCAGCTTAATACTGAAAAAACTAAAGATAGAAGAAGAAAGCAAGAGATCTAATTATTGGACGGAGCTGCATCGATTGCGACAAGCGAAGATATTTCTTGGGAACTACGACGGCTTAAGTAAAAACCAACTCAGAGTTCTGACAGGGGTCCTGACGGGACATTGCCACCTGAAGGGACACCTAAAGAAACTCGGACTGGTAGAAGGAGAAGAGTACAGATTCTGTGAGGAGGAAGACGAAATTTCTATTCATATCCTTTCACAGTGCAGCGCTCTAGAAACCCCTAGGATGCGGTTCTTGGGAACACACCAAATCGAAGAAGGGGAGTTACCCACCTTGAAGCCATCCAGACTCCTAAGGTTCCTGAGGGAAATAGGACTAAAAAAACTGCATTAGCCGATAACTCTTACGACTTGGCAGCAGTAGGGGGGAACAATAGATTTACCAGGTCGCAGTATACAGATCCCATTTCTACGCACATACACAGTTAAAATATTTTCCGAATATCGAAATCAGTTCAATTATAAATGAAACTTAAATTAGAAAAATAAAATTTTTTGAAAAAAATTGAACTTTCTTCAAAAAAATTACCAAACGTCAAAGGTAACTTTTTCATACAATTAAAATTTTTGAAGTCGTCAACAAATACTTGATATAAATTGGCTACAGTAAAAAAGCAATCACAGATATATTCAGTTATCGAGCTCTTACGCCAGATCATATATGTATGTTGTATATTCTAGGTTGAGTAAGATATTGGTAACTTTTTTTGTGAATCGATTGTTATACATTAAAATGACTTAGAAAATATCAATTACATATAAAATTTTTAAACATTTTTTACGCATTAATCTAACATTATTATCTTGTGTACCCACTTTAAATATTAATTGAAACTAACAACAATTAAATTATTAAAAAACTTGAACCGTTTCAAAAAATTGCATTTCTTGGATCCAAAGAGTAGCTTATTTATTTGCTATCTTAGATTAGCTAAACAAACTGAATTTGAAACTGTATACCATAATATCCATTCCGTTCATATTAAAGCTGCAAAACTAGCACCGTACAATAAATCTTGTTAATTTTGCCATGTTTGAACAGCACAACATCAAAACTAAAGAATCGAAGACGGGAACTGTAGACTATCTGAGGGAAAAAATAAATAACCACTTTCAAACTCTTGAATCTGAAATTCAGTGATATTTCTCGAAGTTCTGTGAACAAGAAGCAGTATTAGTACGAAACTAATTTCATGTATCTTTCGATATTGCCGATATTCCCAATGAATTGTGGAATCAATTTTTAGAATTACAAAATGATTGTTCATAGAGTGGGATATTTCAAGAAAGATCGTTACTTCAATTTTGATGTATTAGGCGTCATTAGTATCCTAAAATTTTCCTTTCTTTTCGAATACTAGTACCATTCTCTTCTACTTATTTCTCCGACAATAAATTTTCATCTCTTCTACAGATCAATACAACGCCCACAAATAAGTTAGATGTTCAAGATAAAAAGAGACTGACCTTGACAAAAATTCAACTTGTTAAACAGATGCAGCCTCAATCATAACATTAATCATCTCTAATATATGTAACTGATCGATCAATGTAGAGCCTAAATGGTTATATATATATATATATATATATATATATATATATATATATATATATATATATATATATATATATATATATATATATATATATTGACTTGAAATTTCGCATATACATTCGTGATATGGTATAGGTTAACAATAAGAAAGGATTTTGCGATATCTTTATTAGAAAGGGTGAAAATTATAATAAATGTGTAAAATTACATAGTTTTAAGGATGGTATTACATACCACTCAACTAATTCAGTCAAATACTTGTTTTATTATTCTAAACATAATATATGAGCGAAACTTTTCCTACGATCTATAATCCATTTATTTATACGAGCAAACAAATATTTTGCGGGCGAAGCCGCGACGGGTAAAATGCTAGTTAATAATACAAACTTAATAAATATATTATCACTTTTGTTAAGTTCTAAAATATATATTTTCCAACAATTTGTTGTTTGTGTTATTAATGAAATATGGCGGATGGGAAATGAGTCACAAACATTAAAAAAAAATCGAAAAAGTGTCGCGATTAAAAATAAAGTTGGGAATCACTGAGCTAGAGCATTATTCTATTATAAAATAGTAAACTGACTATCAGCAATTTCAAAAGTGATACTGCGGAATTAGTAAACTACATCATCTAGATTTCTAAACTACACAAGGCAATTTTACAATCATATATTTTCAGACATATTGGAATGACCCTTGCGGTTGCATGTAGAGCTGCAGATCATGAGAAACATGAATGGGACATCACCTTCATGTTGTTCCACAACGGAAAACTATATAGTGCATCAGATGACGGAAAAATAAAAGTAAGTACATATTTTTAATACAATTTCAATAGAACTCTAAAATTATATTATTTTCATCTATTTTACTCTTTAATTATAACAATTTTACTACCGTTGTTTAATGACGTTGTAATTTTGACGCACACAATTTAAATGACTCTAAGCAGCTATTTTATCAATAAGTTAATGAAATACCTTACCTGCAACAGCAAAATACACGTATTGAATGAAAAATTAGTGGAAACAAGTAAAATTTGGGGTAAAATCATAATACAAAGCTGCAACTTACCACTACAATACAAGATTATGGAGGAAATGAACAAATTATTGGGATACATAATTAACAAATTGTGAGTGCTCCTCCGATTATAGTTTTGTTTTTCTTTGTAATGGTTATTAAAAATAGAAAAACATATCAACTAATCTATAGGCATAAACAAATTAAATTGTCGATGCTACACGTAACCATCCAACAACCGTTAATATGGTAGACGCATCGACGTGACTTGAAAAACAAATGGGTGGACCACGTGACTAAATATTGCGATAACTCTCATAAGAGGATTCACTAGGCTGACTGCAACTACATCAGCAGGAGAGCGAATCAACACCAAGACCTCCACTCGTCGAAGGTGCTGCGCGGAATCCTCAACCAGCTCATTCAAACGAAACGGCCAAGACACTTTACTTGTAAATTCAGGAAAATTAATTTTACATCGATTAATATAATGTAGTGTGCTGTAAGCCTACTAGTAGGCATACCGGCGAAATTGCCATTTATGTGAAAAATTGTTTGGGTTTTTCTATCGCATTTAATAACTATGTAGAGAATAATTTTTAATCACTGGTAGGGAAATTAAAATTATAGCAAGAAGGTAGGTGCATTCTACAAGTCTCCAAATGCAATTTGGTTATATTTCTAGAATATTTGGAAGATGAGTTGTTCTGTAGACTGTTATTGACTGTCGTTTTGGAAGAACTCAACACTGACTGGCAAAAAAAAACAATAATGAATCCAAAAAAATAAAATAATTGATCACAGTTCGTGCTTTAAATCAGTGATAACATAAAAATCAGGATAACCCATTTCGTCATCATTTATTGATGATATAATGATCTAAGATGTTAATATGCAGGAAGCTCAGAGGGATTTTCCTAGCATAAGTGGTCACGAAATTATTGGTATTAACATTGAAGTAAATACAATGCAAGAAGAAACAGCAGCATCTGAATTAAGAAAATATCTCGAATATTATTATGAAATTGACAGAAAAAATGTGGAATTATTCCTGGGTAGATGCAAATACTGTTTGTTCAGAATTACAAATATTCAGAGAGTTCCTGGATGACTCATAATATAAACGGAATCAAGTCAAAAAATCTTATTTCATAAAAAAAGAAAGAAATACAAAAAATATAGAATATCCTTGATTAGGCAAAATAAAATATGATACTATGTATATATAATTGTATAGAGGATTACAAGAGGATGTGGACAGGTTTGAAAGGTTTAGTCGAAACATATAAATACTACGTTGATTTGACTATGCAAAACAGAGTATAAAAAGTGGGAGGAGCAAGATTTAAATATAAAATAATATATGGTTTAAAAACTTAATGTTTTGATGATGCCAGGTTGAATATTAAATTGTTAAAATAAATATTCTGTGTAATTGTATATACCTAAAAACCTAAAAACCAGCGTGATAGTACCATCAGAATTAGGTCTATAAATCTACTACCGGTTGGGGATCAGATCATTGAAACTATGGCTTGTGTGATGTCCTGGGACTAATTTTATTTTTCTAAGAAGTTAGTAAATTAAAAATATTTCAAAAGCTTTCAAAAGCAAAATTTAACTAAGTTTATAAAAGGAAAAGTAGGATTAAAATCTATTTTAAAATAAATAAAAAATTAATCGGAAGGTTTCAAAAATATTACAGTATTTACTTTAAAATTCAACAAAAAAAAATTTATTAAGTTTAAAATATTAAAATGAAATTCTTATTCTTTACCTAAGAACAAATTCTTCTGTCATAAGTGTGCCAATGTTATCACAGACGTGCACTTCTTGTTTCTCACTCTTTACCAAATTCGAATAAAATATTAGATATAAAGTCTGAATGTAAACCACACGATATGTGACGTATTTTTTTCTGAAACGCTGAAAAATAAGTAGGCCAAGAAAGGAATGTTGGTCTACTGACGTCGGAAATCACGAGATTTAGGAAAAAAACACTATTTCAACACATAAAGTCTCGATCCCGAGACTTTTTCTTGCAAAAGTAGACCAAGAAAGGAATGTCGGTCTGCTGATGTCAGCATCACGACATTTTGGTGAAGAACCCACATCACGCGACTTTTTCTTGCAAAAACAAGTAGATTCGAAAAATCTAAACTTTGTCAAGACGTCATGGCAAATTTTATTTAAATACGAACCATCTCGCTATAATTAGTGAAGAACAAGAGTTAAGAACAGTAAGTCGAAATCAAGAGTTAAGAGTTAAAAATCGGTAGTTAAAGTATTAGTTCAAAAAGTACTTAAACAGTGCCAGTAGAGTGTTTCGCAGTACGGTGAAAAAATGTTTTAAATACGGTTTTAAATATAATTCTGACAGTAAAATTTCTAAGTGTGTTTTGTAGTCTAGTAAACAGTTAATATGAGGAGTTTTTAAATGGGTTAAACTAAAATTTTAGCTCGCCCTGCGTAGCGGCGACGTGTGGGTAAGAGGAATGCAGACTATAAACTATAGTAACTAGCAGTAAAGTGAGCATTTTGCCTAATTTTAATTTTGTTAAAGATAATATAGAAGAAAATGATAGTTACTCAATAATTAAGTTAAATTATCCATGGTTTCTTCTTGTAAACTAGTGCCGGTCATATACAATTTTAATAAAACTTAATCTAAAATACCGTAAGAAAATAGTTGTAAAGAAGTTCAAAGCAGTAGTAAGTACTCTCCTTTATTAACTGCAGATGCCACAGCACCTAGAAAAGTTGGCAAAATTATATGAAAAAAAGAGATAAAAGAGGGGCTAGGCGTTACACTTGCAATCAACCAAGGGTATACTTTAAGAAGAATAAGCTATTATTTACAGGCAATCAGGGTTCAGAAATCAAAAATTTTAACCTCAGGTTTTTGTGGATTTTTGCAAACACACACACACATACATTGTGTATTCCCGATTGCCTTGCTAGGATGCATTCACCATTGCCCTGCTAAGGTGCATTCACCAGGTCGATGTCGTCCAAAGGTTGATAATGATAACTTCATATCTTTAAATTGCGTACGAAGATCGCTGAGATTGTACAGAAGTAATATTTTCTGTTCTCGGTGTCGTTCGCCATTCTTCAAAACGGAAATAATCTTTCTTTCACGGCCTCATACGATTATTTTCTTCGGACAAGTAGAATAGAATATATCAATGCGAAAGAAGATTTGCGGATATTGGTAAACAGATGGATCAACAAAAAATAAAATTACGATCATATTTCCACGCTACACCGCACAATATACGAGATTGACGATTTAACTCTGCTTAGTTCTGGAGAAGTATGAAATGGATATACATCACAAAATAGATTAAGAGAAGCTTCAGATGTGGTAGGAGAATCATCTTCATAGACTATATCCAAATGAGACAAGCAGATGTCGACAAGTTAACATCGAACTACTGGTTGACGTCGAGAAAAATGTTCCCAGAGAAGAAAGGCTTCTTACTGTATTTTCAAGACCAGGTTAGTTCAGGTTACCTGAATTACATGTTAGGGACCTTTTAACGCAGAATGACTAATGCCGATATAGATGTTGTATATCAGAGACAATCAAACCCATAACAGGAGGAAGCCAAGTATTTGTCGAAACAGAGTAAGTATAAGGGGAGACGCGATTCTATAAAATAAAAACGAATATAGCCCAGAATCTATGTTCAAAAATAATGAGTTCAAACTATAATGAAATCGAACTGTGCTTACAGATAACCAAACTGTTCCTTTTAACCTATCAGACCATACTTACTAGATACAACAGCTAAACGAGTAACACTAATCGAAATCTCCATCTCAAACAACAACAATCCAAGAAACCGCCGTAATGAAAAGATCGCCAACAATCGGGAATGACCAGTGTTCAGACGACCAGCAACTAGAGTAAGAGTCTTCTACTTAACATCAGGCGCGAATCCAAGGAGGAGCGATCGCTTCCTACCTCAAGAGCTTCAGATTCAGAACAAATAGACACGCCTGCTTGATGCATTAGGAAAGTGGATGTACCTGACCCCCCGGCTGACAACCTGCTATTTTTTGAGGGTTTTCTTTGATCTCTCAAACAGAGTCTGGATGCACCCCTGCTTAGCATCAAATAATTCGGTCTTAGCAAACATCTGTACAAACCTTCAAAATCAAGTTCTACTTGTGACCAATCGAACTGTCCGGAAATTTATGGAAAATGCAGCTGACTTACCACCATCTAAGACCTGACAACATCTTTTACCTGCTTATAAAATATAGGCAAAATTAAATAATACATTAGCAGCGATGTAACTCTAAAGTATTTTATGAAGAGCTGCTTGAAAAATGCCTTTTTGAGTAAATCCTTGCATATCCGTAGAAACGGACTTACAAAGCTCGTTCTTTTTAACATTTGAGTATACTTGCAAGGAGTGAATGTTTTTTAGAAGGAGTGCGAAAACCGTTTGACCAAATTATTTAAAAAGTCTGTTAGTTTTCATAATTCGATCGATAACTACAGGTCTTATTCTCATCAACTTGCCACCACAGATAAGTTAATCAAAAAATTATTTCAAAATTCTGGCGAACGTCAAGTTGTTCCAATCTATATACGAAAAACAGGGAACAATTATTATTGTTGCTATCTGCACTGTCGTGCTCCCCCCTCCTTAAGTCCGACAAGCACCACATAGCATTCTTTTCTGAGCCCACCTCAAAGTAGTGTTAAGCAACCTATATTTTTCTACAGGAGCTAAGTAAAAGACTAAAACTTTGTTATAAAATTAATTTGACATATTGTAATTTAACTATAAAGTTCATTTTTCTATTGTTTGGAGTTCAGAAGTTAATTAAATATAAAATTTTGCTATTTTAACATTAACTCATTTTTTAGTCACTCACAGATCATCAAAAATCAAAAATATTTCCCGTAGCACTAAAAATTTTAAATTTGGTATAAAGATTATGTTTACGACATAAAGAGAGAAAAAATTTAAAGATGTGTTCTTAACGTAGTGGTATGCCACCAATCCATCAGTGTTCCTTAAGAATGTCTATATTAATAAAAATTATTGAGTGTTTGATATAAATTTATCTTATTTTAGGTAGGCCTGCAAGGCATCCAATATTTCAAAAAAAAAATGACAACTACGTTCTCGAAGATAATCTTTTGAAAGTGTTTACTATTATTAAAGCGTTAAATAAATATGAACCGAGCATTGTAACGATAGTACATGATAAACTAAACATGAATGAAGTTTTAGCGAGGTGGATTCTAAAAGTGTTGACTTTCAAACAATACTACTTAGATAGCAAATTTGCCAAAGTCATTTCGAATCTTTGAATGCAAATCGTAACTGTTTGCATTGGAAATAAGACTTCAAAAAGTCCACATGTAATCATCAGCTCAGAAACCCATGGCCACGTCTATAGAGATCAAACAGGATTTATCTAGTATAATAAATTAACAAAATTAGATACGTCTTAATTTGTGTCACAAGAATGTCCGTTTTCTTCGTAGCAATGCGCAAATTCACGAAGTAGCCAAACTCATACTATCCTCCACGAATCTAACTTCCTTGTCCACTGTACAGATTCGGCTCCATCTAACTTACTTTTATTCAGAAATTGAAATAATACCTACGAGAATTTCATTTTGTCGAAGATAAGCAGTTGAAAGAGGATATCGATAATGATTTTGAAAGCCAAAAGAAATGTTTTTTTTTTATGTTAGAGTTACTTCGCTACAGAACAGGTGGCGTATGCAAAATTAATGAAGATTATGTTAATTTTTTATATATCATAAACTTTTCTAACGCCCCTTATATATCGATACTCTTGAGCAAAGAAAAATAAAACCACCTGGAAGACTAAGTGATCAAATGACTCAGCTGTTACGACGGATAAGTGACAGTAAGAGTGACAGTTACTACTACGATGTAATGGTTAAATCACATTGCATTTTTGGGTATAGTATTGCAAACAGTATCAGAAATCAATATACCAACAATGGAAACAATATATTTGCAGTTGGATTTATAAATACAGCAGTGCCATATTCCAGCTCCCACAAAAATATATTGTATCCACTGCTGGTTTATCAATATCTACGAGATTAAATATTCAGATTGCGTGGAATTCTGGGAAATGGCGCTGCTCGTGTTGCTAATACAAATTGCTTAACAGACTTGTTTTTTTCTATATTTAGGTGGTTTTGCCTACCTTGTACTGAAGAGAACCAAATCGGTCTGCAGGTAGCACACTATGGGTCAATCTTCACTTGTTCGTTTCAAAATCGTAAATCTTCGAGAGAAATAATCAAAACATTTTTTAAAGCTGAAATTTGGTCAATGTAATTTACAGGATAAGGAGCATGCTAGTCTTTTGCATAGAATCACTGTAAAGCACCTAAAAATACATTGTTTTGAAAAAATGTCTTTTTCATATAATATCGCAATATGACGTTTATACTTACCTAATATCACAATATTTTCAAAATTTACAGATAAAAATATTTCATTGTGCCTAAAGAGAACCATGTATTTAGGTTCTATAGGTTTTGGATCCATTGACCTAGGTTATATTGCTCAGTTTTAATGGATCAGGATTTATGTCTGTAGGCTCTGTACCTATGAATTTAGGATTATTTAAAATTCATCGTTAAGATTCCTTTAGATCATAGTTAATGTGCATTTGGGGTATAAGTTTTAGGTTAGGGTGCTTGGCTTTATGTTTTGACACTTGAAAGTATGGACTTCAGAGTTTTAGTTGTTCCAAACTTGACGCTGCAGAGTTTTATGTTTTGTTGATATGATGGTGTCGTCCAACAAGTCGATTCCACACATCAACACAGATATTTCTGAGAAAATTCCGTTTTAATCTTGAAATTATTTTTAAGGTTATGTTTAAAATAATATTACTTTTAAAAAAGAGCTTTTTTTATTTTATACAACTTTGGTTGCGAAAAATTCTGTTAGTTACCTTAAAATACTTTACATGCAAAATAAGATATTATAATTTTGAATTTACAACTTCAAATTACTATAATTCAGCCAAAAACTGACCAAAGTTATTATTCAAACGCTTAAATTATAGATTTTTATCTGCAGATTTTGAAAATTAAAATTGTGATATTAGTTTAGTGCAAACGTTCATGTTGCTATATTATATGAAAGACATCTTTTTTAATGCATTTTTAGGGTCTTCCTTCACTTTGATTCTATAAAAGGAGGCTAGCATGTTCCTTATTTTCCCCGTAATCTACATTAACCAAGCACCAACTTGTCTCAATATCTTTATTTCTCTAGGAAATTTACGTTTTTCAAACGAAAAAGTGACGATTGGCCCATAAGGTAGTGGTGCACTGCCATAGGAGAAGTTTCCCGTTTCCTGATATTTCCATGCAATCCGAGATAGTGCTTAGTTTCGAACCGGTGAAAACTAAAATAATTTCTATAACATAAACGGAAATAAATATTGTAGACTTACAAAGGAACGTTTTTAGAGATCCACCTCCAATTTGTCGCATTCTGTGAGTATACCAAAAATATCCTGATAATATTTTTTTGTCCTTAATTGCATTTCAAGATGGGAAAACTACTCCCGAGTTCATCCCTAACAACGCTTTTTTTCAATTATAATTTAAACTGGTAATTTTTTTTATGTAAAATCACTTTCATATTTCTAAAATGGTTTTATATATGTTATTTAATTCAGTTTAATTAGCGTGATTTAAGATGTTTACATTTTTGAATATGTTTCAGGTTAATACCATAGCCAATGTTGTAGGGACTATGTTAAATTTAGTTTTCTCTAATGCTGAAGATGTTAGTGCTGAATTATGTGATAAACCTATTTTGCCCTGTGATAAGTATCATCCAGCCCTTAGTGTTTCTTTGTATCTGGGTATGAGGAACTTTGACTATGAATATTCTGATTTTAGACTTGCTAATTATGTTGATTTGAATGTGTATTTGGATAGCTTTGATTGGGATTCTGTCTTGGATATGAACAATGTTAATTTGGCTCGTGACCGTTTTTATAGTATTATGAATGGAGCTATTGAATTGTTTATCCCTAAACTACGAGCAAAAAATAGAAAATTTCCTTGTTGGTATAGTCAAGAACTAAAGGATAGTATTCTGCAAAAAAAAGGCTCTATATAGGTCTTGGAAGATTACTAGTGACAGTAATATTTATGAGGGATTTTGTAATTATCCTAACATATGTAACGCTTTATCTAGGGAATACTATCAGAATTATATTCAAAATGTTCAGGAAGGAATTACAAACAATTGTGGGATGTTTTGGAATTTTGTTCACTCTAAACAGAATAGTCGTGATATTACGGGTAATATGTCTTTTAATGATTCACCTGTAGAGATTGCTTAGTTCTTTGCAGAGTATTTTGGGTCTGTATATTTATCAGACAACAGCAATTATTGTGGAAAAGTACCTGAGAATAAGTATAGAGTTGCTATTGACATGAATTATTGTCATATTTCGTTGATTGATGTATTTGACTCTATCTTAAATTTGAATTCTAACCTAGCTACTGGACCGTATAATTTACTAGCTCAATTAATTAAGGAATGTAGATTTGTCTTATCACCTATATTTTTGAGAATTTTCAACTTGTCATTATTAAATGGAACAAATCCGGATGGCTGGAAAGTGTGTTATGTCACGCCAAAATTTAAGAGTGGAGACCGATCACAGATATCTAATTCTCGCCCAATATCTAAGTTTAGTATAGCAGCTAAACTGTTTGAATTAATCATCAATAGGAAATTGAGTTCATTATTTGGCAATTTTATTTCAACAATACCGCATGGTTTTGTAAAGGGAAGGTCGACAACAACAAATCTTATAGTGTATAGAGAATATTTGTCGGAGGCATTGGAGAGTGGGTGCCAGGTTAATTCAATTTACACCGACTTTTCCAAGGCCTTTGACAGAGTTCAGCACCAGGTCTTGGTATACAAATTGGAGTACTCTGTCATATATGGTTCCCTATTGTCTTGGTTTAAAAGCTATTTGGAAGGGAAAAAACAGATTGTAAAAATTAAAAACTTTAGCTCTGGGGAGATTCTTGGCACCTCGGGAGTTCCTCAGGGCTCGCATCTTGGACCATTGTTGTTTTACATCTTTATCAATGACCTTAATAACTGCCTCAGTACTTCTTGTAAACTGTTGTTTGTCAATGATCTCAAGTAATTTATAAAAATCTCAAATGAGAGTGATTGTATGGCTTTGCAGGGTGATCTGGATGGACTGGCTTTGTGGTGCGAGAACAATTCTATGAAGTTAAACATAGATAAGTGTAAAATTTTAACTATAGCTAAAAAATGTAATACTATTTTTTATAATTATGTTATCAGCAATGAACTGCTTGAAAGAGTTAATGTTATTAAGCATCTGGGAGTTTTTGTGGATAGTGAACTTATATTTGATTATCATATCAGTTTTATTAGAGCAAAGACTCTAAAACTGTTGGGTTTTGTTATTCGAACACTGATTAATTTCGATGACCTGAATTGTTTTAAATATCTTTATTGTGGTTTTGTACGATCGGGTTTGGAGCATACTTGTTCATTTGGTGCCCAGAATATAATATTTATAATAATAGTCTAGAAAGAGTGCAAAAAAAGGTTTTTAAGATCTGTCAATTTTAAATTGGGGATCAGAGCTGAAGATATTGATTATGATAGTTTGTATAAGTTGCTGAAGTTGCCTACCTTGAAGAGTAGAAGACTACAATATGATATATGTACTTTGTTTAAAATAGTCAGGGGACTTATTAACAGCCCAGAACTTTTACAGTTAATAAATTTTCACATTCCTAACCGTGTTACACGTCAAAATACTTTTTTTAATCTAGAATTTCATCGAACTAACTATGGTATGAATAGTTCTATTTCTAGATTGTACAGAGCTGCCAATGCTTTCTGTAGGGACTTGAACTTTTTTGGGATAAGTTTTCCGTTCTTCAAAAAGAGGTGGGCGATAAAAACCGTTTAAGGCTGATTAAAACTAATCGAACTTATATGTGAACTGGGAGAATCAGTTATTAAACTGTTTTATCGGGCTAGATGATGCACCTTTTATATATGTATCTATGTGATCATTTTTATTTTAAATATTTTATGTACTTTTATAATTGTTATATGTGATAAACTTTATGTTCTGTGCTCATTGTAATGGTTTTATACGGTAAATAAAGCATTGTTATTATTATTATTTTCTCAGTGGGAGTACTTCTTACTCCCTGAAAAAAACAATTCATGATATTGTTTAAAAAATACGTGTTGAATATTTTTTTATTTTCTCCAACATATGCCAGAATGAGACAAATCGGAGGCGGACTCCTGAGAAAGTTCCCTTGTTAGTCCAACATAACATTCAGTATAATTATAGGCTTATCCTTAGCATCATTTAGTCGCCCAAATCACCTGAATAGACCTGGTAATTATTTTGTTTTTATTTATAACTCGTTTCAGCTTTGGACGCAAGACCTTATAAAAATAGCAGAAGTCCAAGCACATCCATGTTCAGTTTATTGCTTAGCAGTAAATGAAAATACCTTATTTTCATGTTCTAATGATGGTACAATTAAACTATGGGAGTTAGACACATTAAAAGAAAAAGAAACTTTAACTCAATGCGACGAGTTAGAATTTTGGAGGGTGGGGTATTCAAAAGGTTGTTTATTTGCTGGAGATGATTTTGGAAACGTAAGTAAATAGCTAAGCCACCTGACCCAAGAAATCAATCTTGGAAAATTAATGATTCTTCGATACAAATTATTACTATTAATACTAATTATTTCTAGTTTTAAATAAATTAGGTGTATTTTTCTAGATAAATGTATACAAAGACAAAAAGTTGCATGGTCAAGTATATATCGCTGAACCTGCCAAGGACATGGCAATAGACGGATCATTGTTTTTTACTGTTAATAATTTACATCTAGTGATTTCGGAGATTAAAGTAGAAGGTAGAGTTCAATCAATCAATTAAAATTTTGAAATCATACTTTACATCGTTTTTATGTCAATTTTATTTACCAATAATTCTATTTTATTCCTTATAATATAATGAATCTAACTTATTGACTCTTTTAAATTGTAGGTGAAAAAGTTTTATATGATATAATAACCACGTTTATGGGAAGAGCTCCCATAACATTTATAGGAAATGATCTATTTGCTTTCATAACCAGAGAAGGAAAAGAAATTCAACTGCATTTAAATAGTGTGGAGGATGGATTTAAACAAGTGGCTCCAAAAACGGTATCAATCAAAGCATATTGTAGGTTAGCGCCAAAATTAGAAATCCAATTTTAAATTTTGAAGGTCTCAACGAACATAAAATTTTCATATCGCTAAATTAAAAAAGTTATTAAGAAATTTGAGGAATCATATTCAAGATCGTCAAAAAATGCTCTGTTTCTTTCATGGCTGTGTTAGTGATAGCTCAGGGTATGCAAAGAACTATATACACCACCCTGATCCCACCAAAAACATTAATATTAAAAAGTAGCCAAGTTCTCTGCTATTTCAGTCAATATCTTTTACACTGACATGATTTGAATTTAAATGTTTAGACTCAATTGTAATGATTAGGAACAAAAGAATATATGCTAGCTATTGAATATTACAAAAACTGTGAACTTACAAAATAAAATTGGCACTGGTGTTTTAATGATTTTAGAATATCCATGTTTTTCTATTGGTGTTAGCCTGTAATATATCTTTCTATAATATTTTTTTTCAATTCTGAGATTCTTAAACCTATAAATCTCTATTGTTTGTTTGAAGGTCATAGACAACGATGTTTCCTGCGAAGTAGTAGATATCTGTTGGACTTCCATTGTCTTTATTTTTTGTTGAATATCACGACGTTTCGTCTAGTAGTTATCTCTATCTATTTTCAGGCGAAACTAAATTAATTTCTTAGCTACAGTACTATTAATACTAAAAGTGAATACAGTGGAGTGTGACTGAGATGGGTGCAGTCATACGTGCTACGCCAAAGTCCCATTTATGCTGAATTTAGTTCTAATTTACAATTATTAAGAAGTGGTTTCCACACTTCTCTTATATATAAAGATGGTTTACTAAAACAACTCGGGTTCTGATGTATAGCCGCGTAGTTTTCTCCAGTGTTGTTCTCTGTGTAGAGTTTTAGCTTCAGACCATTTTATGTGGTGTCCATGAGTCCAAGCATGGTTGGCAGCACCAGATTTTTCTGTTTCTCCTCGAGATGTGTGTTTTTGATGTTTTTTATCCTTACGTCAAGGGGTCTCTTTGTTTCGCCAATGTAGGAGTTGCCACATTCACATAGTATCTGATATACATAGTTCTTCTTGTCCCCTTGAGTTGTTGATTTAACCCTAATAAGCCCACTTCTCAGAGAGTTACTTGAATTGAAAACAACATTGATTTTATATTGTTTTTCCTATTCTTCGAACTTTTTCCGAAATTCATCTAACATAGGGGATTTTCAATATTGGTTTTGTTCTTCGTTCGTTGTTGATATTGTCCTATTTCTGCGTTGTTCCAAAATTTTGTGCACCAGATATACTGGGTATCCGTTAGCTGTCAGGTCATTTTTAATGTGATCTATCTCTTTCATCAAGTTCTCTTTGAAGTGGCAGAGAGATAGTGCTCTACCAACGAGATTTCTTATAATTGCTTGTTTGATGTTGTTGGAGTGATTGGATGAGTAGTTTAAGTATTGTTCTGTATGTGTGGCTTTTCTGTAAACTGATGTTAAAATTTGTCTGCCATTTCTTTCAACCAAAATATCTACGAACGATAATTTATTTTCTACCTCTTTCTCCATGGTGAGTTTAATGGTTGGGTTGATATTGTTCAGATGAGAAACGAAATTTTGAAATTCTTCGTCATTTTCATTCCAGATAATAAAGGTATCGTCTACGTATCTAAGCCACAACTTTGGTTTCTTAACTGCGGATCCAATTGCAAAAGTGTCGAACCATTCCATGAAAATATTCGCAACCACTGGTGAGAGTGAGAATCCCATCGGTAGTCCATTATCCTGAATGTAGAATTTTTCCTTTTCCTGGAATTAGTTAAACAACTTTCCAACAAGTCCATGACGGCGTGCGGTGGTAAAGATATTCTTTCTGCTAAGGTCTGGTCTTCTTCAAGTTTCTTCCTTATGATTTTTAGTGACTCCTTAACTGGAACGCTGGTGTATGTATTTTCTACGTTAAAGCTAATAAATTGGTCTTCCGGTTGTATTTCTATTTCACGTATAATTTCTACGAAATTTTGCGAGTTCTTGACCCAGAACGATGTATTTCCTTGTAATGGTTTCAATATTAGAAGAAGGAAGCTCAGAAGTCGAAGAGTTCCGAAAATTCGTGATAGGTCGTAAAGGCATGTCTTGTTTATGCATGTTAGAGAGTCCGTAAAGATATGGAATTTTGCTGTGGTTTGGCGTCAACTTAGTCCAGGTCCTGTCAGGAATATATCGTTCATGTTTCTTAAGAACGCGATAAATTCTTCCTTCGATTGTTGATGTGGGATCTTTACCAAGAGATGTATAATTTCCTTTTCTTAAATCCTCGTCAATTTTTTGATTGTATGTGTCAGCATTCATAATGATAGTGGCATTCACTTTATCCGCTGGTAGAATTTTAATACTAGAATCCTTCTGTAAGTTAGCTAGGGCAATTTTCTCGTCTTTGCTGATGTTTGGTTTAGTTTTTCCAGATTTTTGTAGGGCTTCTTTTACTTTCCACCTGAATTCATCTGCAAAAGGATCTTCGATATTCATCCATCACTTGAAAATGGCTAGAGATAACTATTAGACGAAACATCGTGATATTCAACAAAAAATAAAGACAATGGAAGTCTAACAGACATCTACTACTTCGTAGAAATCTCTATATTTCTAATTCCAATCCCAACGACATTTTTCAGCAAGGATCAGACTTGATAATCAACGCTTTAGCTGGAGTCAAATGGGGAGGCGAAGATCAACTTTTCAGTGGAGGTTGGGACAAGCTTTTAAAGAAATGGAAAATAACCCAAAACTGCCTCACTAACGAAGGAAGTGTTGATGTCGATGTTGTAATCAATTGTATAGCTTGTGGAGAGGAAAACCAGATTTTTGTTGGTGGTTCTGACGGGCATATTGTAAGGGTGGATATCAGCTAAAAGATGTTACCATTATATTATTTTTGTACATATAAATAAATTCTTCGGTGATTAAATTAATTAAGCAAAACATCACATTTTCATCACCAAAATATGTAAGGGCTATTCAAAATAATGTTCTGTTGTAAATGTCATAAATAAACCCAGTTAAGTGACCATAATTTTTCTATTAATTAATTCCATGCTACTTTAGTTTTATTTATAACCTCAACATATATACTACAGCGAATTTCTAAAATAATTTAGCGTTTGTGAAAACGTTTTTTAGTGGTGAGTATTGTGGGTATTGGTAGTTAGACATATGAATTGTGACAAAACTAATGCATTATGGGAACAAACAAATTGCGTTCCAATAAGAGTATAAATACCTGCAATCGTACTGCGCTCCTTAGTTGAATTACTTACATTACGTTTATTCTCTAATTCTTAAAGTTGTAAATTAAAGTGTACAAAGTCCAAGATAAAATAAATATTGTTAGTCGTGTTGCTGTAATAAAGGTTTAAAAAAAAGCCTTACCACTCGCCCACGACCTAACAATTAGCGCAGTCGTTCGGATGTTTTGACATGTAAACCACGGTGAACTTCAATTCTTTGCAAAACAAGAAATCCAATGCTCCAAGGAACCAAGAATCCAGTGCTCCAAGAACTCATTTATTAATTCATAAAAATCAAGTGGTTCAAGAAGCAGTTCATCAATTCACTAATTTCATTTAATTGGAGAAATCAGAGAACTCAAAAACTAGACTCAAAAGAACCCACAACAAAGGAACAATGAGCCCAAAACAAACAAAGAAGCAACACATCACTACACTTTGTAGAACAAGTGGCCCGCGGGCAAGATTTCACTACCCAGTTGTCGTCGAGTCAACCCCGATTCCCGGAACTGTACCTGGAAGCTAAAGTGGAAGCAAGAAATATTCGTGTAGATTAAGAACACCTAGTGAAGCTTCTGACACGAAGAGCTAGCCACAACGCAGTGTGGATTAGAAATACAAGAAAACTTCAAGAAACTTTGACAAGAATGTTCTTCAACTTAATGTAATGATGTAATAAATAATTTATTCATTAATTGTATAATGATGACACTTAATCAATTCGAGACGAAATAATTCTCAATTCAATTCATTTCAATTCAAATCTCAAATTAATTGGCAAAAATAATAATAAACTCACTCACTTAATAACATCTTACAAAATTTTGATTTACTAACAACAGCAATAACAAATCAAAATAACGATACAATCGAACAATACAAATTTTCAGAAATTTTCTTCCTCGTATCCGGATACAATGGCAACCAAATTTCTTTAAACACCTTCTGTAACGCTTGTAATAAAACGCGTAAAATGTGCACGGACGACCAACTAGGTTTGTTAACAATCCATATTAAAAATCAATTAAAGGGAAAAACCGCACAATTGATAAATTCTAAAAATATTAACACTTCGATAAAATATATCAGCTTTTAACAGTTCATAAAAGATATAACAAATCAAAACATTTTCATAACTGAATGAGCATTAATTCACTTAAAACTTGAGGACTTACATAAGGTTTATATTTGTAATCTCGACGTTGAATTTGATGGTATACTAGGGATAGAGTTTATGCAATACTATCGCTGCATCGTTGACATATTTAATAAAAAATTAAAGACATATTTTAAGACAATTCCATTGTTTAAAGTTGAATATTGCACATGTCACATAAATAAATCGAACCATATTATACTGGAAGGAAACACACAAAATATAATTAAAATACAATCACGAATTGAAAAAATTGGTAAATTTAAAACTATTCACTTACAAAAGAATGAAGCAATATTATAGGCCCAATCAATTGATAAGGTAAATATACCATATGTTGTAGTTAAAATAAATGAAAATGGTGAATTTTTAAAGTTCGTAATAAGTATAAATACAATTCTAAAAACACTAACATTTCAATTCAAAATTGTAGATAAATGTAAATGTAAGGTAAATACTCCAACTTTCAGTAGAGAAGAAGAAATAATAAACCATTTATGCACGGAACATTTAGATGACGAAGAAATGAATATGTTTGTTCAAATTTGTTTAGATTTTTCCGATATTTTTTATTTGGATGGAGATAAACTCAAATTTACTAGTGAAATAAAGCACTCTATACCAACTAGAGATACAAAACCGATTTAAACAAAGTTTTACAAATTTCGTCAAGTACATAAAGAAGAAGTTAAAACCCAGAACAATAAAATGTTAAACCAAGGAATCATTCCACTTTCGGTTTCTCCATGGTCAAGTCCGGTATGGGTTGTACCAAAGAGATTGGGTGCTTCTTGGAAGCAGAAGTAGAGAGTATGTATAGACTACAGATAGCTTAACAAGCTTTGCCTAAACGATAGGTATCCATTACTGAACATATTTGACATATTAGATTAATTAAGACATTGTCAGTACTTCACGATACTAGATTTGGTATCAGAATACCACCAAATAGAAGTTGATCCAAAGGTTGTACCAAAAACTGCTTTTTCAGTAGAAAATGGACACTATGAGTATCTCAGAATGCCATTTGAACTAAAGAATACATCCTCAACATTCCAGAGAATGATAAATAACATTCTTATGGGTATCCAAAAAGGAAAGAAGTGCAGTATATATGGATGATATTATAATTCATGAACATATAACTAGGTTAAAAGAAATATTCTCCAGACTAAAAAAGGCTAATTTAAAGATTCAATCCGATAAGTATGAATTTTTCAAAAAAAAAGGACATTTAGTCACTAAAGATGGAGTAACACCGAATCCAGATAAAGTTAAAGCGATCTATGAATTTCCAATCCCACAGAATACAAAAGGAGTAAAATCATTCCTCGGGCTATTAGTACTATCGAAGATTTAAGCCAGATTAGGCAAAAATTCGAAACCATTAACAAACCTTTTGATAGAAGATGTTTCTTTCAATTTTGATAAGTAATGTCACGAAGCGTTCAAGAAATTAAAAGAAAAACTTACAACAGTGCTAATTTTAATGTGTCCGAATTTTCAAGAACAAATTATTCTAACTACACAGACGCATCATTATATGCAATTAGGGAAATTTTATCCCAAGGCTAATAAAAAAAAAAAGATCTTCCTATCACTTATGAATCTAGAACATTCTGTCCAGCTGAAACAAAATACAGTGTGATAGAACGGGAATTATTAGCAATCCTATGGACAGTTAAACATTTTTGATCATATTTATTTCGAAGAAAATTTAAATTAATAATTATATAGACCATTAACTTGGCTATTTTTAATTAAGGATCCAGGCTCACGATAACAAGGTCGAGATTAAAATTAGAAGAATACGATTACGAAATCTTATATAAACTCGAAAGAATGAACAAAAATGTAGATGCTTTTAGCAGAATCAAAATAAACATCATCCAAAGAGCATGTACCTTCGATAAGAAAGTAAATGATGAACAAAAGTATGATTGTTCAGATTTATGAAACTATGAAGATGACTCTATCCTAATGTCACCTCAGACGATGAACAACGAGTGGAAAAGCCTCGGAAACTTTATCAAACAACCGATTATTCAAAAATCAGATACTCCAATGATCAATAACTTAGCAAAGACCATAAAAATATAATTGTAATATTATAGCAAGGTAGATTGCAAGACCGTCAATATAAAATAATCGAAGATTTTCACGAAGATAGTCCTCAATTTGACGATGATAAAATTAACATTTTAAATCCAAAAACAGTGAAAATAACGAAAGTATTATTTAGCTACACTAGCCTTCTAAAATAAAATTGCAATTCCGACTCTATTTAAAATTTCAATTAACTGCAGAAATATAATCAACGATTCAAACGCTTATTACGTTGAAATAATGTAAATCTACCGATTATAGAAATGCTATGTTTTATTTTTACGGACAAAGACTTAGAACTAGTCATTTGCCAAAACAACGTTACAAATCATCAAATAGATGAAATTCCAATTATAATGGAAGAACGGCTTTCGGGAAAAAGAAACTTCCATAGAGGAGTAAACGAAACAATAAGAAGAATCAAAGAAAAATACAATTGGACAAGTTAAACAAAGATGAATAAAAATATATAAAAAAGTGCGAAATCTGCAAGAAAAACAAAATTTTAAGGAAAAACAATCCTTTAGTAATTACAGAAACTCCAAAAACACCAAAAACAAATAAATGTTGACATACTAGAAATACTAGAGAAAAATAATATTCTGACCATAAGGGATGAATTGACTAAATTTATTCAAGCAGACCCCTTGATGGAAAAAACTTCAAAATCTTTAATAAACACTTTATTCCTATATTTCCAATATTATGGATCACCTTTAAGAATCAATTAATGACAGGCTTACGAAATCTTTATAACATAAAAATAATTTTCTCCAGTCTAAACCTTCCTCAATCAAATGGTTCTTAAGAAAGACTTCATGCTCGAAATGATAAGAATAATGAAAATGGAAGATCCACGAGAACATCACTGTCAATTATTACCTTATGCTTGTAAATGCTACAACAATTCTTTAAATAAAACAACCGGATTTACCCCTATGAATTAATATTTGGACATACATCAGTCAGACCACCAGAAACCCTGTATAGTCAAAAAAAAATTGATTTCAAAACATATTCGAGAGTTAAACGCAAACATTAAACATTATTACGAGTTAGCTGAATATAATATACAAAACTCAAAACAAAAAACTAAAGAAAAGTTCAATAAACATATTTCAAAAAAGCGCGATAACACAGATTATAAAATTGGCGATAAAGTTTATGTGAAATAATCACAAATAAAAGAAAAACTTGTTTATAAATTTAATTGTTCTTTTGAAATTCAGGAAATTTATTTAAACTCACCGACACTCAAGAATTTTGAAACTACACAATTGACCAAAGTTAACTTTGACCTATATAGACGATATTATTATTATTCCAGACGATAAAAACGCTTATAATAATCAATCCGATAGTGATCAATCTGACACTGATTGGTAATTTTTTATTTTCAGGTAATCCTATTGCTAAGCACGAATTCAGAAAAAGAGGAACTTATATACCTTAAAACCAACTGAACATAGGACTAGATTTGCAAAGAGAAATGAAATTAAAAGTATCAAATGACAAATAGACTTTACTTGTGTATAGAGATATTTATAATCTCCGAGAAACTTATAACAACAATAATAATATTTTAAATAGCCTTTCATTAGCTATAACCAGAAAAACTATAAAAATGAAACTTTTTAATCTTGACTTCCACACGCATATACTTACAAATATCAAAAGATTTGGAAAATAAGTTCGAATAAGTAGAGCTAGACGTATCCATTTATCCTCGGAAAAAGCGCAATTTAATTAACGCTGTTGGAAGTACTTGAAAGTTTATAACAAGTAACTAAGACGCATCAGGCGACGAATGCTATAATAAAATCGAAAAAGATGAAAAAGAATTAGAAAACAATGAACAAATAGGTAATGGCCACAACTTCGGTAATCAAAAAATGTTAGCAAAGCTCTACAAAAATTAAAAACTGACGAAGAAACCTTTATTCAAGGTATAAAAATTCTAGATGAAAAAATTCATACCATGACTGACAACCTAGAACTTATCTAGTATCTAGTATCTAGTTGCACTACAACCCTACGTGGGTTTTTGCTGCAGAAACGATTTGCCTCCACTGGTCTCTGTCCATCATGGCTTCTCTCCAGTTGTCGACACTCATAGTTTGTAGGTCTTTGGCTATATTATCTCTCCACCTTAATTTTGGTCGTCCAAGGGGTCTAGTTCCTGTTGGGTTTTGATTCCATACCATGTTAATTAGTCGGTTATCAGGGGATCTTTGGACGTGTCCTGCCCATCTCAGTCGCTGGGATTTTATTGTTTTTATTATATTTGGGCTATGGTACAACATCTCTAGTTCAGCATTATTTCTTATGCGGTATTGTCCCGTAATTGGGTCTTGTACAGGACCAAATATTCTCCTTAGCATTTTTCGCTCAAAACATTTAAGCAGAAGTTCGTTATGCCTTGTGAGGGTCCATGTCTCACACCCGTAGCATACCACTGGTTTTATTATTGTTTGGTAGATTTTTATCTTTGAGGACCTTGACAGGATTTTTGATTTTATCAGCGTTTGCAGAGAAAAGAAGCATCTATTACCACTCTGTATTCTGGCTTTTATTTCTTCTGTCATGTCGTTATCCGATGTTATGACAGTTCCCAAATATTTGAATTTTTGGACATTCTCGAAGTTATAGTCCTCCATTGTTACGTTTTGTCTGATTCTATCTCTACGGAGATTGCGTGCTACATGCATATATTTGGTCTTATCTTCATTAATTTTAAGGCCCACTTTCTGACTCTCCTTTTCGATTTGTAGGAAACTTTCCTTGACTCTTACAGTATTTTGTCCTATTGTGTCAATATCATCTGCAAAGGCTAGCAACATTTGTGGTCCCTGATTTGTGAATATTTCGGTATTAATGTTCGCTTTCTTGATTACCATGTCGAGTACGATATTGAACAGAAGTGGAGATAATCCGTCCCCCTGCTTCAGACCACTTCGAACTGTGAAATTGCTAGAGACTTGGTTTCCTATTTTTACACATAATTCGGTATTGTTGACACATAGTTTCGTTAGACTAATAAGTTTTTTTGGTATCCCCATGCTTTCCATGGCAATCCAAATACTCTCTCGTATTATGGTCTCATAGGCCTGTTTGAAGTCGATGAATAATTGGTGTACATCTCTGTTGAATTCCCAGCTTTTTTCCAGAAGTTGGCGTATTGTGAATATTTGGTCCACCGTGGATCTGTTAGGCCTAAAGCCGCATTGGTAGTCACCGATGTTCTCTTCAGCATAGGGTGATATTCGCTTCAATAATATATTAGATAATATTTTGTACGCTGAGTTTAATAGTGTTATCCCTCTATAGTTTGAACAATTTAATCGATCCCCTTTCTTGTGGATGGGGACAATTATACCTTTCTTCCACTCTTCAGGTATTATTCCAGTGTTCCATATATCTACTATTAATTTGTGTATTTCTTTATGGAGATGTGTTCCCCCATTTTTCAATAGTTCTGCCGGCAAATTATCGTAACCAGGTGCTTTATTATTTTTGAGCCGGTTAATGGCGTCTATAGTTTCCTGTATAGAGGGTTCATTATCTTGGATTTCTGCTGTTTGGTAGGTTATGCGCGTTATTTCTCCCTGATTGTTTGTATTCAGCAGCTTGTTGAAGTATTCTTGCCATATTTTTAGTATTTCAGTTGCATTTGTTACTAGTTCGTTGTTATTTTCTTTTCTTATGATGCTACCGGGTGTAGGTCTGTACCCATTTCTCATACTGGCTAGTTCACTGAAAAACCTTCTGCTATTTCCAAACGCGTTTTCTTCCACCCGTTCCAGAGTTTCTCTTTGGGCTGCTCTTTTCTTTTGTCTAATTAATTTCCTTGCTTCATTTCTGCTTCTTTTGAATGATTCGATGTTTTCATTATTGGGAAGCTCTAGCATTTTTATTCTTCTTTCATTCCTTCTGTTTACTGCATCCTCACAGTCTTTGTCATACCAATTCTTTTTCTCTGCTTTTCTTCTTTTTCCCAGTTGTTTTTCTGTGGCTGACTTAATAATCGATTTTAAAGTGTCCCATCTTGTTTCTACACTGTCGTTATCCGTTCTATTTTGTAGCAGTCTGTTTTGTATTTCCGCCTGGTACTTTTTCCGTGTTTCTTCGTTTTTTAATTTATTAGTTTCCCATCGTATGCTATCAGTTATTTGTTGTGTTTTCCTTGTATTTTTAATTCTTAGCCTGATTTTTGCAAGTACCAGAAAATGATCTGAGTCTGCATCGGCTCCTCTTCGGCTTTTTACGTCCATTACATTTCCCGCATACCGTGAGTTGACTAAAACGTGGTCTATCTGGTTTCTTGTTCTGTTATCATTCGAAATCCATGTTTCCTTGTGGATGTTCTTGTCTTCGAACATTGTTGATACTACTTTTAGATTGTGAGCTGCTGCGAATCCTGCCAGGCGTTGGCCATTATCGTTAGATTCAGCATGCAGACTGTGGGGTCCAACATGCGGTAGGTATGCTGGTTCTTTTCCTAGTTTGGCGTTGAAATCCCCTAGAATTATTAACATATCTTGTTCAGGTATTCCACTAACTGTGTTTTCCAGTTCTTCGTAAAATTCATCCTTTATGTCGTCCTCCTTTTCCTCTGTTGGTGCGTGTACCGCTAGTAGGGAGTAGTTCCACCATTTACCTTTTACTCGTAAGTAGCAAAGCCGTTCATTTATGGGTTTGAACGATATTATCAGGTTCGTTAGATGTTCTTTCACGGCGAAGCCTGTACCAAACTCGTGCTGACCATCTTTATTGCCACTGTAAAAGATTGTGTATCTGTCAATAGTAATGTTTCCAGTATCGGGCCATCGAATTTCTTGTAGTGCTATGATGTCCATTCGGTTTTTATCCAACTGTTGGATCGTCCTTTTTGCTGCTCCTGGTCTGTACCAACTGAGTACATTCCAGGTTCCAAAATTCATATTCCGTGATCTTTGCCGGAGTCGTTTCCTGTAATCAGTCCTAGCCCGAGGCTTTTCGTTTTGTTTCATAACAGGTTTTCTTTTACGAGATAGGGTTGTTAGCCCCATGCTCAACCCTCCTCCTTTATCCGGGCTTGGGACCGGCAGTGATGGTTCCTGAGCTACTCAGTTCACCCATTCACCATCGCCGGCGGAGAACTTATAAAGTTAAAAATACAAAAAATTACAGTTTGTCAAAATCTAATGAAATCTTGATTCTTTTATCGAAAATGAATTAAATGACATTTTAAATGCAATAACATTCGCGAAACTTAAAAAATAATTTATACGTCTATTATTACACCAAACATTTAATATGTGCTTTACAAAGGATTTTCCAGAATCTTCAAAAGAACAACTTACCTTTATCAATTAGAGAAGCAAACATAACTAGATATCTAGATATATTGAATTGTCAACTTTTCAAACAATTGATAAATTAATCTTTGTATTGGACACACTTTTAGTAGATCCAGAAATGTATACAATATATTGATTATATCCTATTCCTACAAAAGATAATCGGACGAAGCTCCATTATATTTTGCCAACAGTCCAAAAATATTTCGCGAAAAGTGATAATTCAGATCAATTTATTCTATTATTAAACATAGACAAGTGTAAGGAAGTTGTGTTAAATATAAAACTATGTAAAAACTTATATTCATACATAGATTCTGACGCTTTTTCTGAAGCACAATTATTAAAACTCCTTAAGTATATGTTCCAGAAAACTGTCAAATAATTTCAGTATACGCCCAAGTTATCCCAAAGTAATAATATTTGGTTATTAGCTGTAATGGATCAAACTCCAGTTACTATAAAATGTAAAAATATTGATCCAGTATCGAAAATTATTAATACAAACTCTATTATGACATTACAATCAGACAGTATAGCTTTTATTGGACTACCAAAGTTCAAGCTTCAATGTCAAAACTCTCAGAATGGCACTAGAGTTATTCTAACATTATGAAACTACCTTAGAATTGTTGTCAAAATTATCTAGATAATACTATAAACAATTTAAACTAAAAACTTCTAAAAATTAATGATTTAAATCTAGACAATCTAGAAATTGATAAACACAACTTGGATAAATAAACCTTTAATTAGGAAATACACCCCATGGTTTACTTATATTTCAATTTTTCCGGTAATAACATTAATACTTGTTTATATAGCTTTCAAATTTAAAAAATATAGAAAAATGATTAGGATAAAAATTGCGTCATCCAAGTTACCACCACCGCCGTCAAAACCTCAATTACTCTTATTAATAGTTTTCAAAAATATTAGAAGAAGATCAAGTATACTTATTCGCGATGCCCCTGAAGAAACCGAAATGTTCGAATTTATCTATAAAAAAATGTTAAAAAAAAAGCTTTGTTTAAAAATTGTGAACTGCAATAAAAAAAAAGTTATAGCATAATTAGCAAATAACTTTTTAATATGAGGCAAAATTGTTAGAATAAAAATATACCCAATATTTTAAAATATTCTAAGTAACTTATTTATCAAATCAAAAATTTTAAGAGCTACAAAAAGACCAAAAGTATGTTGACAATTGACAGAAAACAAATAATTGTTTTGATTAATGATGATTAAAAAATCACAAATAAGGATGAAATAATAGAATACGTAACCAAATTCTATGAGGATCTATACTGAGTACTAACAGTGCAAGAAATAGGGGAAGAGGTAACTGCAGTTCAAGAACAAGAAAAAGGAGATCAGCGTTATTATCAACTTAATCATCTGATAATTTTTCACATAGTAATGAAGCGAAAAAGCAGCACTTATTATTAGTATTAGCAAGGAATTGCTGTTAGTTTTCTAGAGCAGTCATAACTCGATGAAAAAGACATCAGAATATGAAGATATTTTAGTAGTGTAACCTTCAAAATCTATAATAACATTGCGACCGAAATGTTAATGCACTTCTCAAAATTATTATCGAATATTCCTTCTCGTTTCCACACAACAGGATGTAAAATATATCCTCCATAAATAATAGTGAACGTTGACGCCAAAGGCTTCTTTAGTAATACATTTTACTCTGTCTCTGTCTGTTTCTGTACATATTTCCAAAATTATTGCATATCGGTAAATAAGGTATGTATATTATTTTTAGTTCAAAATTTGAATTTGGGATCCGTTGTTGATAAATTTTACTCGAAAACAGATCAAAAATTGTCGAAAGAAAACAAGTTAGTTAGATACTGTTGTCGTGAGACTAGTTGAATTTTGAAGTTATTCAAGTTAAATTCATTCGAAATCACGTCAAAATGTCCAGAAACGTTATAACTTGTTTTAATAGAAATCGAATAATTTCAAACTAGGTAGACACAACAGAAATCATGGGCATAAACTAAAACAATGTTAATTGTTATAAAGTTTCGGTAAACAAATGATATAAAAAATCGTCCAGAGATAAAAAGGAAATATAAAAAAAATGCCAGTTTTATTTATTTTTTGTTAAAAAGGCGTTTCGGTTACAGTTTATTTGATTACAGTAGAATAAAGTGGTTACACTTCGATAAAGTTGCAGAAAACAGGACCATCTAAAGCCACAAAATATTATACTTAGGAACTACCGACCCGCCCCCGCTTTACACGCGAATTATTGTTATTTTACAGCTTAACTCACAAATTATATACCTAATCCTATCTTGTGAAACACTTTATTCATTAATGAAAATCGGAATCAAATCAGTCCAGAAATTAATGAGAAAATCGCGAACAGGACAGACAGACTCGGGGAAAACATGCAAGTTCAGAACCTTAAAAATAAAAAAAAAATTAAAGAAATATATTTCATTTAATAATAAACCGGCAAAAATAGAAAATTTTGTTTATTATTCAGGAGACAACTATTCCTTTTACCGACTTATAGGCTTTATCCTTAGGTTTTTATCTTTAACTTCCACGGCAACTAGATCAGGTCTAAGTTTTAAACTTTCTTAGTAAATCTGGCTGATACTTTGAATATAAAGGGAAAAGCAACCTAGTTAATCCAGTTATGCTACCGAATAGCTTTCATGTACAAAAAAATTAAAACAACTTTCAATAAACATTTATACTTTAAATTAAACTAAGATTAATTCTAAATTACAGTTCATGATCTTTAAACATGACAGAAAATTGCGCCAATTCTTGGCTAAGTTCTGGATCATCATCAAATTCTTGACACCCATTTGAAAAATTCTGCATAACTTTTTTTGAGGTAATTCTTGATCTTTTTCTTGATTGTATATTAGTACTACAGGATTGCTAAAATGCAAAAAACAAATAGTAGTATAAAAAGCAGCTTTAATCAAGGAAGTTAGAGGGGTAAATGGAATAATACCGTAAAATGATTTGACAAGCAATTTAAAAGTATACCCCCCTAAAACCAGCTATCCTGTATTTGGACAATAGATCAATAGACAAGACCAGATTTATCAACATTTTCTTTATCTCGGAACTAATATTAACACTATCAGATATGACAAAGGGGTGACATTATTTAAAATATTCTTGATAAATCTACCAAATTCTTATCAGTAATGTAAATTATAGTCTCACCAAAATATATTCTAATTGGTTTAAGTAGATCACATAACAGAAAACATGAAATAAAATACTGATAGTCATGGGGAGAATTTTGGTTCAAGTACTTTTAGATGAAACACTAATTTGGTGATAATTCTTAAAACATAATAAAATACTTTTGGAAAAAAGAACACTTCCATAATACTTAATAATTTTAAGGGGTTACACCACTGTAGCAGATTGAAAAATCGACTTTTTTATGGCTTCAAACGAACTATTAGGTATCCAAAAACGTCGAAATCTTTATTTTCCAGCAACGCCTCTAGCACGCGCTAAGCACGAAGCGCATAGCCCGCGTCATCTGCGGGCTTCGTGTCACTGCTTTTGTATAACCGTTACCTGTCAAAATGGTAAGTAGGCCTGTTACCTTTAGAGTGAAAGGGCCTTACAGTTTCACAGAAGACCACCAAATGTGCCAGAGGTCTGCAAGTTGGACAATTCTATATAATAAATGTGTACGCATGTAAAAGTTTAAACGCGTTTTTCTCAAAACTCCTTTTTTTTTTGGACGAAAACGTTACTCAAACACTATTGCACCAATCAATCTGAAATTTTACCAACAGCCCCACAATAGCATTATCTTCCCTGCTACCATTGACAAATTATACTAAGACGGCTCATTCTTATGGGAGGATTGGAAGCGCTAAGTATTAAAACTCGGTCATTGATAAATCCGAAAATTTAAATTTTTTTAAACTTGTTTCTAACAAAAGTATGTATAACACATTAAAATACTGATATAGATATCAGTTATTGACAATATTGTAAATTGCCTTTTATGAATGAGACGGCGTACCAGTCTGGCGTACTATTTAGGAGCGTCAAAATTATAGCACAGGATAGGAATTATTGGTATATTTCTTCTATGCTGCTACGTAGCCGTTTTTTGATTGGATGGAAACTTTTTTATCAACAATTTATTGTTTTATTTTTGACCGAAAATCGACTAATTTTTTTCAAAAATGCGCCATTTCTACAAAATTCGATTAAAAAAAAAGCCCTACATTATCGAGGGCCAATTATATATAAACTATAAATTTTCTTTGTTTTTTGTTCCAAGTCTCATAGTTCACGTAATATGTTTTCGCCAGTTTTTCAATTCTTAAAAAGGTTATTTCGATCGACTCTGTTGCCGCCATTTTGTATCAAAATAATAATAAAAACTTTTTTTCATACTTCAGTACGGGCTGAATGAACCCTTTGAAAAAAATTGTCCTACTTCTTTTCCAGACTCCGAAAAAAAGTTATCAAAATTAGCCCTATTTTGCGGTCATTACAGTCCTTAAGGCAAAAAATATAATGGCAGTTATCAAGGAAGGTCAAGGGAACACCCCAAATGACAGAAGGGGAGCTACCCACCTTGAAGTCGTCCAACATCTTGAGATTCCTGAGGGAAACAGGACTGGAGGACCTGCTCTAGCCGATAAAGTAACTCTTACGACTGGACAGCAGTGGGGGGTCACAATAGATCTACCAGGTCGTAGTGTACAGACCTCAAACTCTACGCACATACAAACAAGGAAAGTCATGGAAGAGAAGAGAAGTAATGCCATATGGACCAAAGAAGAACTCCGGCAATTACAGCTATAAGATTTTGAAGTTAATAAAATCCTGAACACAATTAATTCCGAAAACGACTAATATAAATAATGAAGGATTAGTAATGCGACTAGAGAAGTCCATCAAGGACATTACCAAATTATTGCTCATCATACCTGACATTTTACAAATTTACCATAATTCCATTAATTCGGATCATCCAGGTCAACAGAACATCTCACAATTCATACTTACTTAAGCCTTGCAAAGGGAAAATTAGTATATTGAAAATATTTATTATAGAAATAATGAAGAACGATATGATGCAAAAACAGAAGAGGAAAAACAAGACAAAATTGACCAATATTTGAAAATCGAAGAAATGAATGGCAATATTTTACCAGTAGCTCAGAAAAAAAAAGCCAGAATATTTTTCGGAAGCCGATGCTGAAATATTGCTCCTTTTTTGGGATTTAGTGAATGCACTCAAACACGAGAAGTTGAATGAATGAATGAAAAAGGGGTGGTGATATTAGATGATCGATGCTAAGACTTCCATTGAGCCCTTTACATCCCACCATACCTGCTGGTTACTCGAGGCCGATCGCCTTTGGGAATCCAAGTAGCCTCGTTAGTTGAACTTTCCTAACTGCTTCCGGTAACAAAATTGTATCTCTGAAATATCTCTGTCTCAGTCCGTTGAGTGCTGGGCGCTCTCTGAGGACATGGTCAACAGTTTCATCCTCCTCCAAACACCATCTGCACGTCGGGTCGTCTTCCACACCGGTTCTATGAGGATCGCCCCTGAGGTGACAATGTCCTGTCAACAATCCCACCACAATTCGCAGCTCTTTCCTTCCCAAGGAGAGAAGCTCAGTACGCCGTGCAGTTATATGTTCCTTAACACACTTCGTTCCAGAAGCTCCGCTCTGCGATTCAAGAAATTTGCTTTACAGCAACGATTTTAATTCCCTTTTGCCAATGAATTGGGAAAAGTAATATTGGTTCAGTCGCCGAACACAACTTTGCCAGACGGACTGCTTCCTCATTCCCGAGTGACCCGGGACCCATACGAGTCTGACTGTACAGCCTTTCCTTGTCATATCATTTAGTATATCCTTGTACTCATACACCAGTTGCGAAGTTACGACATTGGACTTCAGTGCCAATATCGTGCCTTACTGTCTGAGCATATATTTATTACTCTATTCCTGTATATGTTCCTCTCACAGAGATGGGCACACTGCAGAATAGCATAAATTTCGGCTGTGAAAATTGTTGTACATTGTCCGAGAGGGTAGTACTCTCTGACTCCTGTGCTCCTGCCGAATACTCCGGCTCCAGCTCTTTCATCTTGTCGAGATCCATCAGTATACCACCAGGATCCATTTTTCGGAAGATTTTGTTCTCCTTCTCAATCCTCTCTCCTTGGCAGAAATATCTTCAGGGAGAGGTTGGGTTTTAAAAGCGGCGTCATGTGATCTGTCCGCATGTGATGGACACCTCTCTACCGCGCTTTCCGAGACACCTGAGTAGCCGCCCATCTCAGGCAACTTAGACGATAAACAGTCTTCAGGGCCTCGTTCTCTATGTATAAATGAAGAGGACGCAGGTTCACCAGGGCTTCCAGAGCCCTGGTGGGAGCAGTTCTCATCGCACTCAATATTCCCACACAAGCCATTCTCTGAACTATGTAAAGTTGAAGAATATGTTTGCGCTTTGTTGTACTACGCCACCATACAATAGCGGCGTACGTTATCATGGGGCGGATAACAATAGTGTATATCCAAAATAGCACTTTAGATGTCAGTCCCCATGTACACCCAAAGGCGCGTTTACAAGCCCAGAAATCACATATGGCTTTCTTGATTCAAGCGTCAATATGATCATTCCAGCTCAGTCGTGAGTCCAGAATTACTCCCAGGTATTTAACTGTCCCTTTAAATTGAAGACTCATTCCCGCCAATGTATTTGTGGGAAGTCTCCAAACCGAGAAGTTAAATTACCTGAAAAATATAAGAATTATATATTATATTAATTTGATAAGAAAAATAAGTAAATAAAAACTCAAAACTTTTGCCAAATCAAATATGGGTGTGTGAAGAACACATCGCCACTAACAAACATGTTTCTGCCCAGCCTGCCATAACCAGATGAACCATTCACAAATGTATAGACGGTATGGCAGCATGACCCAGCACATTCCGAGAAACGCCACTTCGTCTACTACTTTCGCCAATGGAACATGGAACTGAGCATCCACTTTAAGCTCTTTTCATATTGGTGGGTGGAATGCCATCAGTACCCGCATCATCACCTCCGCTAGACCAATTACTCGGCCCAGGACAAATAGGAATTTCATCTTAATTTTAAAATTTTTATTTTAGTTAATTAAGTCAAGGTTTCTCTATTCTATTTTTTTTTAATTGAAAATATTTTAAAGTAAAATATTATGAAATTAGAAGTTAATCAATTTTATTTAAATAAAATATGATTTTATAAACAACAACAAATAAAACCCTTTTATCGGGACGAAGAAATGAGCCACAACAAAATGTTTTATACATCCATTGCCTATCTCAATCATAATATTAGATAAAAATGTAAGTCAAAATTATTAGTTTATTTAATTTTGACCAGTGGCGGCTGGTGCATTAAAAAAGTAGAGGTTGCAATTTCAATGGTATATTAAAAACATAGATATGTATAAAACCTACCATAGACACCGGTGGATGAAAAAATATAAGTCTTTAAAAATTGAGTTAGTATGAAACAAAGCAGTGTATTTTAAATAACTAATTATAAAGAAGGAAGTGAATTTTAAAAATATAGCAGTCAAAACAATATACGTATAACTTACGCTATGAATTATTTATAAAGAAAATCTATACGCCGATCTTTGGCATAAGCAAACTTATAAATGACCCGCTGATTGAAATCAGATATGCTTTCGATAAGATCTATTTCTTTAGAAAACATTGCCAAAGGTCTTTCTTAGTAAGCCGTAAAAACGTTTTGATCCTTTGAGGGTAAAAAAGCACCGTTATGCCTCAACCGATGTCGTCGAAATAGTAATTAAAACTTTTAGCAGTTTTAGAATTTCACTAAATGTCTCGCTTAGCTCGATGTTTTACGAAAGATAGTCATGAAGTAAAAGAAGCCCCGAAATTTCCTCTTGACATACAATAAACATTGCTTGT
The DNA here is from genome assembly GCA_034092305.1 of Diaprepes abbreviatus. Lineage (NCBI taxonomy): Eukaryota > Metazoa > Arthropoda > Insecta > Coleoptera > Curculionidae > Diaprepes > Diaprepes abbreviatus. The sequence goes on from JASJET010000187.1 coordinate 4,271,181, forward strand.
AAAATTTCATTTTGAATGGTTTTTGACTTACCTTTAAATAACGATGCTTTTTTTCCAATGTTGTTTTAAAACATGGTTTAACTCGGCTCTAAAATACATTAAACCTCGAAAAAACCCGAGATTAGAGGAAGACGCAGACTCATCATGTTCTCGTAACACTAGTTCGAAAACTCCACAGAAACGCACACAATTAATTATAATGTTTAAATGTATCGATTATGTCTCACTTTTTCATTGTGCAGTTCAATATCTCTTCGATAAACACCGCTTAATTGAGCCGCTATGTTAACAGTCCCAAAAAGTGAATATTACAAAACATTTTTCATATGTTTTGCCGACAACGTATGATTTTTAATGCGGTCTCCTGAATGATAAAAGTCAGTAAAACCTACTATTGTCGCAGAAGTTTCTCCTCCAAATTATAAACAAGGAAAACAAAATAGAGCATTTTTAATTTCACAACCACAAAGCCATGTATGTTTATTATAAAGCTCCGGATTACGCGTCCTAGTAAAAGTCCTCTTTTTGCTAGACACGGATTTTTCTATTTTTAAATCCAGAGTAGGCCTTCCAAGTCTTTTTGTTTCAGCCTTATCACTTAATGACCGAACATAGAATGACTCTGCAATTAAACTCTGAACGGAATTCATTTTTCTTTTTACCAAAATCAAAATCCAAAACGTAAAAACAATATAGTAGCGTACCGCACAACAGACGCCTACAAGTACGAAATTGACAGGCAAACTAAAGGTTTTTTTTCGCGAGATAACCTAGTTTAATATATGTTTAGATTTGTTTGATCGCCCGAATATGATAATGACGAAGTACATATGTTCACTTATTTGAAAGCATATCTATAATTGTTTTAAAACACGTGCAAACAATTTTAATGTCACGGCACTATTTCATCGCCAGAAACACTTTGAACCTGGTTAAAATAAACTGACAGCGAAAATACAGCTTAAACACAGGTGTGCAAGTCGACTTGCAACATCCATTACGCTTATGAGACGAAATTAATCTCCACGTCTTAGATATGCAACTCCATATACACTCCAATGTATTAGTTTGAATTGTATATGCACACCAGCAAAGCGATAAAGTTTCCAGGCGAAGTAAAGTTATTATTATTATTTTAATAATAACCACAAGAACTTGAAAACTTTGATGGTCAATAGAACACGTGTGCTTAACAGGTATCTTTTGCTTATGCATTTTTTCCACAGATTCATTAGTACCTAAAGTAGAGGAGAGTACTTAAATGTTAAAATCTTTTAACGTTAACATATTCCCACGAAATTAAGTAAGTATCTCATATATTTCAAAGACCTGCCGTTGATAAATAAAGGGTTTAACATTGAAAATCCATTAGCCACATGTTACGTACGACACAATTCTTACAGGTACTCGAAATTTCGGGAGATTAAAGAAAGTTGTGACGTAAATAGAGGATATAAATACAACTCGAATTTTTCGCAGGAAGTTAGTTGTTAATCGAGAGTTGTTAATTATGAGTAAGTTGTCAGCAAATGGTTAACTGTTAACTAGTTGTCAGTTGGTATTTTGTCGATAGTTAGTTGAACTTAAAGTCTTTTTGTTGTGTCTGAAGTCAACTAAAGTCGTTACTTCATAAATGTCGAGTTATTTCGGGAAGGCCGGCTGTAGCTCAAAAATAGCGCGAAAAAGGATTAAGTTATAGACGCGGCGCAAAATTTCGAAAGTTAGTAAAGGGGTTTAGAAAATTTTTGAAAAACAAGAACATAAGTGAGTCTGCAGAATAATATATGTAACTAATTAATTATAAATAATATTAGAGTTCAATAATGGGTTTTTAATGAGGAAAATAATCGTGTTGTATATATATATATATATATATATATATATATATATATATATATATATATATATATATATATGTTAGAGTCTAACACGACAATATGACCTTTTCTAGTCGTATAGCGATCGGCTATAAAATAGTGTAATTGTTATAAAAGTACATCACTTATAAACATCGCTTCTGATTTTTTATGGCATCAACATTATATTTCTGTCGGATAACCATATATTTGGAAGCTTTTTTACCTCTTGAAACATTTTCATTGGATGATCTGTTTTGCAAGGAAAAAAATATTTTCAAATACATGCACACTGATTTTGATAAGACGTAAGGATTATACCTACTAAGGTCATCTAAAGAAATTTCCAAAAGCGTTCGTGCCATCGCTCATTTGATTATTGTGCTCTATGCAAATTTATCTTTATCATTTCAAAAAATAATTATCATCGGTTTTTCTCACTATTAATTATTCCATGTAAATTTACACACGAACCTTTATAATAATAATAAGTGACGAAAAAACATTTCTCTACACCTTTGAATGATTTTATTTTTCAATTAAAAATTCATTTTTCATTGTTTGTTTCTCAAAAATTAATGTTTTAAAAAATTTTACTACAACTATGAAACCGAAAACCGTAGTAATGAGGGAACTATTTAAGAAAAGTGCATTGAATATTTCATGTTTTTATGCATTAATATATACGAGTCGTAATACTAATCATATCACTTGACATTGTTTATATTTTTACATTTCCATTAGTTGACTTATACCTTAAAATTTTAATTGTTAACAATCTTTTCTGTATTTAAATGTTCGTGTGTAAAAGCTACATGGAATAATTAGTAATCGGAAAAACCGAGGGTAATTATTTTTTGAAATGATAAAAAAAAAATTTACATCGAACCTTCAACTCTCGGAGCACTGGTAAAGCGCTTACCCAATTGCGCCACGGCCACTGATGTCAGAGAGCTTCTAAAAAGTATCACACTTGTGAGCGTATAACGCGTTCGACTTCAAAAATTTTTTCATAACAATCAAATGAGCGATGGCATAAAGGAATTTTTTAGATGACCTTGGTCGGTATAATCCATAAGTCTCCTCAAAATCGGTAATGACAAGGTCGCGACGTCCCCTTGTTAGTTATATTCGATACTGCTTCATTTAGATGTCAAAGTTTTAAGAAAATATTGATTTTTCCTAAATTTCTTGCAAACGTGTTAACTGAATTTAATGATTTTTGGTATGTGGTCCGACACTATAATATGACGATGACGTAAGGTAAATGTTATGAAAGTGACGTCACTTGTAAGCATCGCTTCTGATTTTTTATATCATCAATGTTATGGCCAGGAAAAAAATATTTTCAATTACGTGCATACACTGTTCAACTGTAGTAATAAAAAATACCTGTAACAACAATTTTTCGAGTGAGTTTGTTGCTATGACATTTAATAATTTGACTATTGACAAATTACCATCACTGTCTGAGTAGTCAACTACAGTGAGATCTCACTCTAAGTTTTAAGCCTATTTTACTATTAAATATGGAAAACTACATGCACTCAAAGAAAGTTAACATGCCCCTGGTATATGGGATTCGTGAAGGAAATGGGCGTCGAAGTATCAGGGTTTACATGGAGAGATTTCCTGACATCTGAATACTAAACCATCAAACATTTGACAATATTGAACGTCATCTCTGAGAAACGGGCTGATTTGAGAAAAATTTTGAAGATACCCGCCGCTTAGAGCGTGAGTTGGATATTCCTGAAAGAGTTGTGACATCCATATTACGCTCTAAAGGTTCAGGAACTTTTACCGATTTATCCCCCATGCGCCTTATAGTTTGTGAATTTATTCTAAACAAAAGAAGTCATGATCCAAGTTTTGGTAGAAAAAATTAGTACAAGGACGAGGCGTGCTTTACAAGATCTGGTGTCACCAAGCTGCACAACGAATATGTTTATGTGGATGAAAATTCATATGCCATTAAAGTTGCACACCATCAGCATAACTTTAAAATAAATGCTTAAGCAGGTATTATTGACCGCTATCTTATGGGTCTGTTGTGATTCCAGACAGGATCAATGGAAATATTTATCTAAATTTTTCGCAAAACACATTATCAGTTCTTCTGGAAAATTTGCCTATTTTACTTCAGCCAGAACTATGGTATATGCATGATGGTGCCCCACATCATTTTCCCGTTGCTGTTCAGCAATATTTACACAACCAATAGTCCAACCGATGGATTGGAAGAGGAACGAGGCACCATTATATTAAAGACAGCAAAAATATGAATTATGTTCCCTTTAAAGCTTTACAGCAAGAGAATAGTTCAGTATCCAGTCTCTGCAAAATAAAAGAACTTGTAACAGTTCAGGAAAATAATAAGCAGAAAAATTTTAAGTATAAGGATGTAAGATGTCGTTAAAATAAATTTTAAGGAATGTGTTAAAATTCTGTATGCTTACTATACTTTAAATAGCAACAATATCACTATACAAATCTCGATGATATTGCTACAAAACTGAACTTTTTTTGGAAAAACACTTTTCGAAGACCTTCTCGCAGTTATCTAAAATATAGGTTGGTGCGAAAGTAAGACACACAATTAACTATAACGAATAAAAGGCAGCTGATGTCATCGCCGCCGCATCCACAAGCCTACTCTGATCTGTTCTTGCCATGTTCCACAATTTTCCACTGCATTTTTTAATACGCCAAATCTATATAGTCGGTTTATATTAATGATGGAAAATATAATCACCCTTGTGAAGAAGGCGACGACAAAAAAATAGCGCGACAAAATATCGATACTTTGGAACTGTTAAGATGCGGAAGCTGTATACACTCTGTCGAATCTCAGCTAATAGCTCCACGAGGTCATTATATTCGAAAATGATATTATTAATAGTTTTTTCTTCTTCAGTCCAAGTTAAAAAAAAATTAGGACTTTAATAACGCGATTAAATTAACGAATGGCCGATCAACCGAAACTATTTCCAGTCACAAGAAGGTTCCGGCGCTTCCCATCGCACCTAAAACAAAGCCGGTGTTAAACGGTTACCATTGAATTAGCCACGTCCAATGGTGATTGAGATTATTTTCATCGATAAATGTAACCTCTTACTGGTTATCGCTCAATTTGATCCGTAGGCACGACCCTTGAAGAAGCTTGCCTATTGTTGGCTCAAGCCAGAATCGGTTATTTTTACATTATAGAGCGCGACGTAACGATAAAATAAAATAGAGATAAAATGACAGATCTGCGTTAGTTTATAACAATTTATAACATTTACTTTCTTCATGTTACGATAAATTTTTAGGCCTGAGCTTATTGCTATTGATATAGAATGATTTTCATTACCCTCTTCAATTTTCTTGAATCAAGATCGTACCTCAATATTAATAGTTTCGTTTGTTATACTGGATATGGCATTCTGCAACTCGCTTGCTTTTGGGTTAAATTTTTCAATTCCCGGCATTGGAGGTAATTCTTTAATTTGTCCAAGTTGTGGATTTATCATTAGATTCGCGTTTGCGTAACCAAATCTTCCCAATACCTAAAAACAAACAGCTTTTTGTTGAAGGAAAATGAACTAAATAATTTTCGAGAATCGTCGAATTTACCACCGCCAGTAGTATATTGTTGCCGAATTGCCTTAATTTTGTGTGAACACCGTCCAATAATCCACAAAAAAATTTAGGCCCAACATATTTTTTCATGAATATGAATTTAAGTTAGACTTTCCCACCATGAGAATATTTTAAACTTCCCACATTTCAACATCTCACTTAATCTGACCTGGGCAATATAAATATTCTTTTCTTCAGAAGACATGGAATCCCAAGTACTCGACACCACCTGCTTAATCTGTTGCTTGGAAGCGGTTGGATACATCCAATGATACAAAGTACGAGTACGTTTCGAGAATATTGTCTTGGCCATTCTCAAAATTTCTTGTTGTCTCGCATTAAGTTGATTACTGAGATCTTGTGGGGAAGGATAGACGATTGCATAAGAAAATGCCTTTTTCTTATAAGGATGGGGCTCTGGGATAAAAATTGTTTGGGACGCAGTGTCGGAATCTGATATTTCAGGATTGTTACGGATCTAAAATATATGAAAATGAAACAGAAGGCTTTCTTTGCATTTTATGTTCAAAAATATACACAAATTTGTTTATTGACAAGAGTGATAGATATATGTAGATTATTTGTAGGTGAAAAGTTTATTCTTTACTATGTTCAAATTATCTTACAATAATTTCTTCATTTGATACGTTTGGAATTTCCATTTTTCTTTTAGAGCCCCTTCCAGATAATAGCGGATCTGCCATACTTAATAGATGCATTTTTGGTTGGATAATAATTTTAGTTGGGTTTAAATATTTTGAATCATTCTAAAATAAGATGATAAAATAATATAATAATAATATTATATTATATTATAATGATATAATAATATAATATAATATTATATTATAATGATATAATAATATAATATAATATTATATTATAATGATATAATAATATAATAAAATAATAAGGTAAATTCAGAAAATACCTCTGTTAGAATTTCTTTCACAGGATTTACTCTGGAAAATGTCAAATCAATAGGCTCTTCTTGAATCTCGTTACTTAAAAAAACGAATTCATTTTCGTTAGTGGATTTTTCATGAATAGTACTATTAATTTCTATGTTAATGGGAGACGGTGTGTCAGAAACTTCGATAACCTGTTAAAAATAAAATTGGTAGGTAATATAACGAAGGACTAAGAATACTTTTTGATACACCCTTGTATATAAATATTATTTTGATACCACGAGTCATATTATAAAGTATCGAATATTTCTAGGTATATTCAACTTTTATGCTAGTAACTTCAAGATTTACTTAGTAGATTCCTTATAGACGAGGCGAGGATCTCGGCTCCGTGGGAGAAATTATTCGGATGAAATTTTTTTGCATAATTCCCTTCCAGAGATCCTCCTATATGTAAACCAAAATGTTGCCGAGCGGTAATCTGGTTCCAATTTGTTTGAACAATTTTTTTTAAACAAATTAGTAATTTTATTTGAAAATTTCAAATAAAAATGGTGAAACAACAGATAAAGCTAAACAAATCATTTTCGCTCGTACTTGTGGAATGTATTTTGCACATCCGATGCATTCAAACTACATATGTTAAGAGCTTCATTACAAACCTATATATGGCAACAATCTTAATACCCTATGTACAAACCCTTAGATTTTGCAGCATTTTGTTACACGCAGCGAACAGCAGAATTATTACCTCAATTTATGACAAACAAATCAGTGACAGGTCAATTGATTAGACAGTGTAAATGCCAAAAAAATTGTAAAACTAAAGCATGCAATTGGAAAAAAATAATGTGAATAGTATACCTCTTTGCGGATGTAAGTAAGAATTTGAGTAAATAAATTTATCATATTTAAAAAACCTCGGAGTAATTTTTATAAAATTTTTAACTGTATATTATGAATTTGACATTTTTCACAACAAAATATATAAATATTTAAAAATTATACAGAGTTAGATATTAAAATGAATGAAAAACCTATAGGCGCGTCAATGCATGCAGAATGGTGCATATATAGAGCCCCTGTATACAGACCACACACGGCGCAACGAGAGCGCATACGTCCGCTGACAGCACATTATTAATAATTAGAAACCAATGCTTTAAATAAAATAAGCCCCAATTACTCTTCGAAGTCTGGTAGTGATATATTCAAACTTCAATTTAGGTACTTGGCAATCTAAAAATACCAATTTTTAAGGGTTTTAAAGGCTCAAAAATGGAAATTTGGAGTTTTTTTAAAACTTTTGGAATTATTTACTCGAAAACTACGCATCCTACACAAAAATTACGAGAGATCTTTTCTGTTCAGAATGGTACAAGAAATCTGAAAATATTTTTTTCTTGATCGATAAAACCCACTTTTACTAATTTGTTTAAATTTTTTTTAAACAAATTGGGACCAGTTTATCACTCGGGAATCTTTTGATAGGAGGATCTCCGGAAAGGAATTATGCAAAAAAATTTCATCCGAATAATTTCTCCCAAGGAGTCGAGATGCTTGGCTTGTCTAATAGGTATATAAATAGGAATAGGATAAGCGTAGTTTAATATATTGGTACAAACGACTAGGAGAAACTTATTCGTACGCCCTCGTATACAAATATTCCGATGCGATGTGTCATCTTTATTATAATATGCCGAAAGGAACACTATATCGATAAGTCATATTTCTAGATAGATATCAACTTTTATGTTAATAATTTCTATAGTTGTATAGGTGTATATAAATAGTGAAGATATTAAGAAGTAGCAAAAAGATAGTTGTTTTTTAGTTATGTTAAGAAGTAGTTAATAAAGGTATTGGAAGTATTAGTGAAAGGTGTCGCGTTTTATTCTGCGAACCCAGTGAGCGATTTTAAAGAGACAAAATCGTAACAATTAGTGTCAGAAGTGAGCCTTATCACCGGTGTTCCAGAAAATTCTGTTAAAAACTGAAACAGAGAAAGTGCTACAACATTGTATTTGAAAACTAGAATTGATAGCGAAAAACTGACTTCACCATCAGATTTGTCATTAAGAAAGAAGACTAGAACCGAATTTTCGACAAAGTTCTAGAACATTCTATTTGAAAACTAAAAAAGATAGCGAAAAACGGACTTCATCATCGAATTTGTCATCAATAAAAGAGCTTAAAACCGAATTTTCGACAAAGTTCTAGAACATTCTATTTGAAAACTAAAAGAGATAGCGACAAATGAACTTCACCATTGGATTTATCATTAGGAAAGAAGCTTATAATCGAATTTTCGACGAAGCTGTAGAATATTCTATTTGAAAACCAAAAGAGATAGCGAAAAACAAAATTCGCCATCGGATTTATCATTTAAAAAAAGCCTAGAACCGAATTTTCGATAAATTTCTAGAACATTCTATTCGAAAAATAGAATAAATTAGCGGAAAACGGACTTCATCATGGGATATGTTATCAAAAAAGAAGTTTAGAAAAGAATTTTCGAGCATATTCTAGAAATTTCTATGGTAAATACTAGACAACAAATAGCCCGAAATGGAGCAAATAAATTGAATATTGGCTGATTTTATGGAACGTATAGAACAACATAGCCTTAAAGACAAACAAGAATAAGAAGAACGCCGACAAAAAGAGAAGCAAGACAAAGAAGATTGCCGCCAAAAAGAAAAACAAGAAGAAGAAGAAGAAGAACAACGTCGCCTGAAAGACAAACAGGTAGAAGACACACGTCTCCAAAAAGAAAAAAAGGAAGAAGAATCACGTCGCCAAAAGGAAAAACAATGTTGGCTAAAAGAAAAACAGGAAGAAGAAGCACATCGCCAAAAAGAAAAACAAGTAGAAGAACAACGTCGCATTAAAGATGAAGATAAACTCTACAAATAGATACAAACGGTCATTGTACAAGAAAATCGAAAATTTGATCAAATTGTACAGGAGCAAACGCAAAAAATTAAGAAAGAAATGCGACAAGAAATGAAAGAAATAGTAGCTGAGAAAGAAGTAAAAGTATGCCAAGAAGAACATATCATTGAATCAAGTGTGTTAGAAAAAGTGAAGGAAATTGTAGACAGGATGGAATCGAAAGTATAACAAGAAGTAGAATTTAAAATGAAGAACCTTCAGACAGAAGTCAAGAAATTAAAGCAGCATGGTCCTTCTGATAAAGTAATAACCACACAAACATTAAACCTCCAAGTTATTATGGTCAAACATATTGGATAATTTGAAAACTAGAAGGGATAGCGAAAAACTAACTTCACCATTGGATTTGACATCAAGAATGAAATTTAAGAACGAATTTTTAAGAACATTCTCGAAGTTTCTATCGTAAATAATAGACAGCCGAAATGGTACGAATAAATAAAACATTGCCTGATTTTATGGAACTTATAGAACAACATTGCCTTAAAGACATACAAGAAGAAGAAGAAGAATGGTGCAAAAAGAAAACAAGAAAAAGCACGTTGCCGAAAAGAAAAACAGGAAAAAAACGCGTCGCCCAAAAGAAAAATATAAAGAAAAATCACGGCGCCAAAAAAGACAATGTCGTCCCAAAGGAAAACGAGAAGAAGAAAAACGTCACCAAAAAGAAGAAAACCCCCCTATTAAAAATGAAGATAAACTTTGCAAATAGATACAAGAGGTCATTGTAGAAGAAAATCAAAATTTGATTAAATTGTACAGGGACAAAAGCAAAAGTTTAAGAAAGAGATAGGCAAAGTGCAACAAGACATGGGAGATGTACGACGAGAAGTGCGACAAGACGTAGAAGAAGAGCGAAAGACATAGGAGAAGTGCGGCAAGAAGTGAAAGAAATGGTACACGGGATAGAATCTAAAGAAACGAACGTTCAAACAGAAGTCAATAAAATAAAGAAGTATGGAATTCTAATAAAGTAATAACCAACGGGTTTAGAGATCAACTTTGGCGCCAGTTATACCAATCACAACTAATGTCAAGACATCACAGAAATGGAGAAAGTTTGCAGGAATATGAAACATATGACCTACGCCTTGTTCATCTGGCTTACCCAGGAGCTACGGAATAATTCCGAGACGAACTTATAATCCAGTATTTTACTGAAAGGATCAGAAATCAGGAAATACGGTTTATGTTGCGTATAAGCAAATTTAGTTATTGTAGTGAAGCGTTGGACAGAGCTTTGAAAATAGAGGCTGCTTATAATGTGTCAAGCCCAAAAATAATAACTGTTACTATAAAGGAAAACAAGGACTTACCGAACCAAACAATGTTGACAATGTTATCTGAAATCCTTAAAGAACTAAAAACAAAAAGTGATACTTAACGTTATAGCAGAAACCAGATCGAATGCTACAGATGTGGATGAATTGGAAACATGAGAAGGAACTGTCGGGTGCATTTAATAAGCCAGTTAAACTGCTACACATGTGGACGAACTGGACACACGAGAAGAGACTGTCGGATGCAATTAGAACACCAGATAAAGTGCTACAAATGTGGACGAACTGGACACATGAGATGGGCCTGTCAGATGCAATTAAGGTCTAACGCACCATCCACTGACCGCATGGAAGAGAACTAAGAAACAGTACAATTTTAACATCAAATATAGACCAGGAGAACTGTATAACCACGCAGGTTCCATGTTAAGAACACCATTTAAGGAAGAATACAAGCTCTGCAGCAAAATAGAACAAAGAGAAGGGTTTCTCATTCCTAGGGTCACTTTTGACGTGGATTCAAACTGGAGTACAGCTCAGAGAGAAAAGATCAACTTAAAGACAATGATCTGGCGTCATTTTTTTAGCTTAAAGGAAAAATCATTGCTACATCTATTACCATAACTATTGACACCGGTGCTGTAGTATCTCTGATAAAGTCAAGCCTTGTTGATAAATTTAAAATCCTGCCATTGTCCTAAAAAATAACATTAAGAACTGTAACTGGAGAAACAGCGGAAGTAACTGGAAAAATGCAAGAAGTGCTTTAACTTGGAAAGCTAAAATTAAACCATTTGGTGTTAGTTGCAGACATAGAAGATGAGTTTAAACTAGGAATGGACCTGATTCATCAACATGGATTTTCCTTCGACAACAAACTTAACATTTTAAAGTTTGGCACCGACGAACTTATTCTGTCACAGAACCATAAGCGAACCAATCAGAGGAACCGAACAAACAACCAAAATAAAGAGGAGTACGGAAAAAATCATTTACGGATGATTGGACGAGAGTTTTGGAAGGAACGTCAGATTATATCAACACTCCAATAAACCCTGTAAATACCTGGTAGCAAACGCATTAGTCAATTCGTATGACATCAAAGTAAACTCCGCATAGTTCCAGCAAGGTGAGAGAGTTTGGTTATGGAATCCACAGAGAAAGAAAGACAAGTCACATAAGTTGATGAGAAGGACAGTATACTATTCTGAAAAGAATCGATGACGTTATTTGTAGGATTCAACAGTCTTAAGGCCAAAATGAAAGTAGTACATTACCACAGGTTGGAGCCATACTACGAAAGTATCGAAGCTGATCAAGGCGATCAGAATTAGGAGGGCAGAGTAACGATGGACTAAGATAACTTTTTGATACTCTCTTATATAGAAATATTATTTTGATGCGATGAATAATCTTTATCATAATGTACCAAAAGAAATATTATATTGACGAATCATTATATTTTTAGGTAGTTCTCAACTTTTATGGTAGTAACTTCTATATTTGTTTAGTGGATTTTATAGGTAATAGGAATAGGATAAGCGAAGTTTAATATATAGTTGTATTTGAACAGTGAAGGTCTTAAGAAATAGTAAGAAGCTATTAAAGTATTGGAAGTAAATTAGTGTAAAGTGTTGTGTTTTATTCTGCGGACCCAGTAAGCAAGCGGTTTAAAGAGAGGAAATCGTAACAGTATTATGATATCTCGGGTAAAAAATTATATATAACTATTTTAATTATATAAAATTATATATAGTAATACATAGAGATGTATTTTTTATATACTTTAATATGATTATATCTAGGTTCACATATAAAATTACAAAAAATATTATATAAAATTATGTAGTTATGCATAATTATTTTTATTTATTTATAATCATGTATATATATATATATATATATATATATATATATATATATATATATATATATATATATATATATATTTCTCATGTTAAATTATATATAATCTTATATATAATTATTTTATATAATTATATAGATTTATATATAATTAGATTTATTAATATATTTTCATATAAATTCTTTGCATGCATTGTTTGAATTTATTTTATCATAGTTTAATTTTTTTATTCAATAAAAATGGTATGAAATAAGTCATATCAAGAATTATATTTGAAATTAAATTTATTATATGATAATATTTTTCTTTCCTATTTAAATAATCTCCAAAATATATTAAGTATATACAATATAAACTTCAATTTCTTTTTATGTTATTTTTAACTCTTTATATCTTATAAAATGGTTCCGAAATCTAGAAATTTCCTTGGATCAATTGGCGGCCTGTAACCAAGATGGTTTCTGTCCCCATGACTACGAACCACTTAGCGCTTTGACATTGGTCATTCGTTCGGTATAATTCGTAAATCCTTCGCTTTTTAACCTGTACATTAAGTTCTACTTCTGCTTTTTAGGTTAGAAGTTTTTCTCGTTCTCGGTGTAATCCAAGTTTTCGTATTCCAAGTTCCTTTAGGTTTGAGTTAATCTCTAATGCTACCGTGCTCCGGCTCTTTATTCGGTATATAGGCCTAATTACGCAAATATAAGATGCAGTCACTCTAAATCATTATTAATAAAACTATAGAAGATAACGAAAAAAATTTGTTAATTATAGCAAATGTTAGAAGTTAAGTGAAATAAAGAGTTGTATATAAATATTGTTAAAAGGACAATAATAATTATAAATTGAATTTAATGTAAATCTCACAAGTTGGTATTATTTTTGATAAATTAGATCATTGCTTAAACAAAAATAATATGTATTTTAAAAGATAATAAAAAATCCATTTAATATTTAGTCAGCATATATTATTAAATAAAATTATATAAAAGGTTATATAATAACATATATTATATATAATCCTTTGAGAGTAAACCTTAATTTAAAGTTATATAAAATTATGAAAAAATTTGAACAATTATATAAAACCAGATAAAATTATATAGTGTCAATTTTCATATCTGACTATTTATGATCATTTATATATAATTATATATGGTTACATATAATTTTTTTTCCTGGGATTTTACTTTTGCCTTTTAAAATATATTTATGTCTAGGAAACAAACAACGATTCTATATCGATTCACAGTCTAACATATCCTTTAAACGTTTGAGGTTTAAATTAGCTCTTAGAATCTAACTAAAATGTGGATTATTTTGAGTTTAGTTGGTGTTCTTCTTATAAAATAATATAATATCACAGGTGATTTTGTTCTCAAAATACAATAAGTTTAAATAAATAAGGAAAACATGTATATAAAAAAGAGTGTTTTGCATATGTCTTTTAACACAGTTTTTTAATCACTAAAAATTTAAACACCTGCAAAAGATCCTTACCTCGTCCGATTTACATTGTTTAGAAAAACCATTTTCCTGTATTTGAGGAACTTTGGTTTCCATTGATAAATGCAGAAACTTCCACCAATCTTTTGAAAGCTAGGAAACGAAAACGTTTGACTTTTGCAATTTCAATAATTTATATTTTGTTTTTTCAAAATCAGTGGTAACTTTGCTTTAGAGTATTTTATTTTATTTTATTTTTTTAAGATGTGTAGATCAGTTCACTCGAAATTATTTTGTAATAATTTGTTCCATATTACGTTAAATGTACTTATTTTTAATTCTGCAGTATTTTCTATATAAGCGAAATGTTATTATACAAATGCCGCGTTTTGAATTACCGAACTCATCCAATGTTAACTACTTGGAAGAAAATAACTGTTAATCGCCAGTTGGTGCCCTAGTTATAAGCTACCATTCTTTATTCGCATTATTTAAACGAAGATAGAATGCTTATAGGTTGACGCAATGTATAAATAAATAATATTCTACATTTCAAATAAACTGAGTCCTAAATACTAGAATGACCACTAAGTCGACAAAATATATAAAAGCCATGAGACCTTTAACACGTCCCTTAAAATATATTATTACCCATTGTTTAAATTTTCTCGACTCTCTGCAGTAAATATAGCTTATTAAACTGTTATTAAAAGAACAATCAATTTTTTATTTAATTGAAATTAAAATCGCAATTGGATTCACTACGCCACTGGGCAATACAAATCGGACAATTTTGTCACCTGTCAGTTTAATGTGAAAAAATGTTATAGTACGCGCCTAGAATTTTTGTAAATTAAAATAATTTGCAGATTATATTCATAAAAAAAACTAGAAGACTTTTAATTCGAATACCTGTTATAGTGTTGCGTAATAATAAACTGACGCCGCTAAGAAATTTTGTGTATTTTTTGTAAAACGAATAGAATTTGTTACATAAATACAATCCACACATGTAAGGACGGTAATTTAACGTTAATTTTATGTCTTTGGGTTGTAGTTGATTAATGTGATTATGTTATTAATTATTTTAAATTGTATATTAACAAAATTAGTGATAATGGTAGGTTGTATGCCAATTTTTTGGATAAGTAGTTCAAGCTGATACACCCATGTTTTTTATGCTTCAACTAAATATTTTATTTGGGTCGCTTTAAACCAAGGGATTTAAAATTTTCTGGATTATTATTCAGTTTTTAATGGATATATACCCCAATTTATTTAAAAGGTTTTATATCTACACATATTTAAATGAGAAGTTATTTATTTGAATAAAAGAATTTTTAATCAAAATCATGGTTGTGGTTCAGAGTTTCTCAAATTTCATGATTTATACTCTAGCCGAAATAATAAGGAATGTTAACTTTTTCATATATTTAAGTTTGAGGGTAATTATTACAAATGAATGATGTTGAAACTAGAATTACAACTGACTTACATTCACTGTTTATTTTGTTTTTCACATAATTGTTGCATTTCTTTTTGGAGTAATATTGTGGATAATTTTCCTGTCTTTAATTCGCAATTGATACTCTTACATTTGTTTTTATTAAAAACATTTTATCTAGTGTTTTAATAGAGAAGTTGTAAATATAATCGGTTTTGTTTGAGTATCTCAAGCACAATTTAGGCATTGAATAAAAAACAACTTGGCATATTAGTTTTGTGTACTGTTCGACTGATTTAGTTAGGCCTAGCTAATGGTAACAAAGTAAATATTGTTATAAGAAAATATAATTTTGTTTGATCTTATATTTTTGTATGTCTTATATGCTTAAGGTGAACTTCTTAGCCATATTTTGAGTGCAGATAGTATTTCTTTACACCCTTAGGATAAAAATTTCAGGTAGTAAACGAGTGAAAAATGATAACTTGTAAATTATTTTAGACTATATCTCTAAAGTGCACCTCTTACAATCTAGCATTTGTGGTTTAATAAAAAATTTTATAGGTAATTGTAACACAGCAAATCATGTTAAAATATAATATGATTGAACATGCTCGTGATCAAAATCCTTGAATAAACGGGTACTTAATATTTTTTGTTACAATACATTGTTTTATTCCAGGTTTCGTATAACTGAAAAAGATGAATGGCCGTTCAAGAGACTTGTCACGAGCCAAATATTTAAGTCAAAATAATCATAAACCCAGAACGTGGGATGATCAGCACTTCGAACATGTTTTTTTTGGCATACCCTATGACGAGGTTGAAGACCCCACAACAACTGAAGCTAAACGTGAATTAGAGATTATTAGACATAAGAAAACAAATAAATTTATTCCTGAGGAAGAATTAGGTAAGAAATTTGTTTTTACACTTGATTCCATTAAGAGGAAACTCATTGGCTTTATTACTGACCCAGTTATAAGAAAATTATCTCCATTTGCTCACTAGTAAGTTTTACATCACCTAATCCTCTATTATAGGTAAATACCTATATATTTCTGCTTTGGAAAATTGACCTCTATCATTTTGCCTCTAGTTGCACCAAACAAGACACTCAAACATTTATTGCAATTATGATATCCTAGATATACTTACTGTCTTTGCTACTTCATTTCATTTTAAGAACAATTTGTTCAACTTTAATTTACATATATACAGATATAATACATTATGCAAGTTTGGGCACATGGCTTATGTTTTGAAAATATTGACCATTTAATTTAATAAATTTGTGATACATTATATCCTTATCCTACCTTTTTATCCTCCCTCGTAAATAAAAATTTTACTTTCCATGTTTAATAAGTATGTACCTAAATAAGTTTTAATAGACTATCTGATTTTTCTCTAACATTAGTGTCTGATCTTATCAATACAAAGTACTATGGATCACATAACAAATAATGAACATATTACTCTGGTTGTGATGCTAAGATGTAGGGATAGATGTAGATCCTTTCAACAAGCAACTGACCTATTCAGTCAAACTTTCTCTGAACAGGAGCCCATTTCCAAATGAATTGCCAACAGGATACTCCGTAATTTTGAACATATTGATAATAAAGAAGCCTACTAAAGGCAATAAATCCTTCGTTATTATGCTTGCCCTGCTGGAGGAACCACGGACATATCAGCCCATGTTGCTTCAGGAACCATCAGAACAAGATCCTGATAGACAATATCAAGAAGTAATCGACATTATAGACCTACAGCCTGATTTTGTAAAACATATCTTATTTTCTGATGAGACCACATTCTGTTTTAATGGCTTTGTCAACAGACACAAATGCTGGTATTGGTCTGAGCATAATCCTTATTGGATGATAGACACCATATGAAACATCCTCAAAAATTAAATGATTAGGCAGGCAGCATTGGAAACCATATAGGACCTTTATTCGTTCACGAAAATTTGGCGGCTAGTTTCCACTTACATTTGCTATGAAATAGAATTCATTGAATTAATTTATTTCAAGATCAACACAAGAATCTGATATTAAGAAACAACATTTGGTTTGAGCAAGATGCAATACCAGCGCATTTTGGTAGGCATGTCAGAGACTGTCTATCTAAAACATTTCCTGAAAGGTGAATAGGTAGAAGACGGCACATTGAATGGCCTCCTAGGTCACCAGATCTAATCCCTTTAGATTTCTATATTTGGACCCATTTAAAAACTGGACTCTATAATACAAAGCTGAACTCTTTAGAGGACCTTGAAAACAATTTCAAATGCGGTGCATTTCAGGATATGCTTTCCCTGTTTTCAGAAAGGCTTGGACACTGTCACGTAGCTGAAGGAAAACAATTTGAACGTTTAATTAAATAATTCTTGACTTGAAATTAGTTCAAGCCATTTGAAATTACCCAAGTAAAATAAAATTTGTTGCTCAACATTTTTCAATTACCTAATTTTTTACTGCTCCCCAGTACTAGTTGAGTTCAAAACTATGGTTATACAATTTTTTAAGTTCATATTATTTGGCTGCCATTTTAATTTTACATCGCAACGGTTTTTCGGCTGAAAACAAGTTTAGCACAAATATAATTAACTCTGTTAATTTTAAAAACATCAAGACAAAATAAAAACTAAAATTATCAGAATCTAGGTTTTTTTGTCCATATTTAATATTACCTAAGTAGTAAGAAAATTGAAGAAAAAAATTGATTACTATAAAGTAAAAATTAACTTTAAGAGAGACTTTTAGTGTTTGAAAACTATTAAAAGGAATAAAGACTCACTTTTAATTTTTCTCTTGTATAGATTTATTATAGGGCTACTTGCTATAGAAGTTTCAAGCTTGAGAACTTTGTCCTTTTTTTTATATAATTTTTCAAAAATGTCCAACATTTTATTTCAGCAATATTTAAAGTTGAATATCTTAAAGGAAACTGAGTGAAAAATTATAAAATCAATACAGATTACACTTCCGTGTGATATAAACATATGGTAAAGATTTGGTGACAGACTCAACTGGTTCCAGAGTTAAAGTGAATAAAAATTGGCCAAAAACTGCGTTATATACACACACAATATAAGAGTAATTAATGGTAAAAGTCCATTTAAAAAGGGAGAACTTTTTTGCAGTTTTTGGGCCAGAGACATAGAAAAAATGAAATTGTAGATTGTTATGTTAATCACTCTTGTCTCTGACTATGACCAGCCACCACTGATCCTCATAAATATATGCAATATACAGTATTTGAATATGTCTTATGGAGTAAGAATTTGGTCATTGCAAGGTCTTCACATGCTGATTCTAGTTACTTCCCTTTTAGTGGTACCACCTATAACATCACAAGAGTTCTTTCCATGGGATGTCGCAAAGAAATTCCACTCGGCTATCAAGCCAAAATCATTCCCATGTTGGCACATTTCTTATTTTTGTAGGCTGCTGGCACCATCACTGAAGTACATCATTTTCTTGACTTCAAGTAAAATATACTTCAGTTCATTGATAAGATATTTTTGAAATTCATAAACGGTAATGGTGTCGTGAATGAAGTGGTCATTTAGATAAATCCTTTTGCAGCAAACATCACTTTTTTTGAAATAAAAAACAAATGGATGTAACGTAGCCTGGCTGTTAGTCCAGTGAAAGTTTTAAATTTTATCCTGAACCCAAAATGTAATGTTTTCTGGAAAATTGCCAGTGACCAAACATTCACTGTCTTTGAGATTATGGTTAAGTTCTTTGAAATAATTAGATTTGAATTTTAAAATGAAATTGTGAGGTTTTAGTTTTGTTTCTCTTCTACAAGAAGATTTGCAAACTCATCATGTGGTTGTAGTTGGGTGATAAGGTCTGCTCTGTCCGTATGCTTGAAAGCTACTTCCTCTGGCAAATTGTCAGTTTCAACATTTCATTCATTAGAACTTCCAGAAATCCTTCTGATCTAGGACATTCTGAACACTGGTCTAGTATGCAATTTGGACTGAAAACTTCAACCAATAAACATTAAAATAAAAATGCCTACAAATGTTTTATTAAAAAGTTTAATTTATTATTTGTTAAGTTTAAAAAACAATTATTTAAAATTATCTTATAATTCATTTTCTTTCTAGAGCTGTCTTATTTTTGGTTAATTTAGAAGACATGTTTTGTACATTTCTATTGTCTGAATCTGAATTTATTGAATGACTAAAACATTTTGTTACTGTTAAATATTAGGAAAATGGATTTTTAGCATTAATTTCCGTAAAATTTTGTGTATAACGCAATTTTTGGCCATATTTAATCCACTTTAACTCTGGAACCAGTCGAGTCTCAGTCACCAAATCTATAACATATGTTTATATCATGAATAGGTGTAATCTATATTAATTTCATAATTTTTCACTTGGTCCCTTTTGAGATATTCAACTTGAAACAATACCACAATACAATTTTGGGCAGTTTTGAAAAATTATATGAAAAAAACGACAAAGTTCTCAAACTTGAAACTTCTATAGCAAGTAGTCCTATACTAAATCTACACAAGAAAAAAAATAAAGATGAGTCTTTATTCCTTTTAATAACATTCAAGCATTAAAAGTCCATTTTTATGTTAATTTTCACTTTATAAGGGCGAATTTTTTTCTTCACTTTTATCACTACTTAGATAATATTATGTAAGAACAAAAAAATCTAGAACATATCATTCTGATAATTTTGGTTTTAATTTTCTCTTGATAGCTTTAAAGTTAACAGAGTTTGATACATTTGCGCAAAGCTTCTTTACAGATAAAAACAGTTCCGAAGTAAACTTAAAATGGCCGCAAAAGAAATGAACCTAAAAATTTTCTTAAATTAGGATAATCAAAAATGTTGAACGACATGGATTGACCCATTATTGTTTTTTATTATTTATTTGTATTCTTATACCTCTAACTGCCAGTATTTTTTTGTAACAGTAGAATTTACCCATAAGGCATGCTATAGAAAAAAATCTATACATAATTATTTATAGAATTGAAAATTTGTAATCAGTGGCAACATGGAGTTATGTTTCTTGCAATTTTCAGAAAGACGTGTTTAAAGTTTTCATTAACATTTAAAGGTAGATATTTTCGATATACCTTCAGTTTGCAATGACAGCAATATACATTCGACCATACAAATTTACATTTTCTTTTTCCTCCTCCATTCTGCTGATTTTAACGACATCGTTTGCAGCACCAGTAATAAATCACAAGGAAAGTTAATATTCTTCGGCTTCTAGAAAGGGACCTTAGCACGACTTACGAATACGAACGCTTTGGTGCTTGGATTTGCTATAAAATCTTTTCAGTCTTATTTTTAACACTTTAAAGCATCATTTAATCCAAAAAATTTTTTTGCATATTTCCAAACAATTGCTGTCTTAAACCTGAAATATTGTGCCAAGATTCTTGGATAACTCTTCAAAAGTTCATCTCGTTCTTAGGTTTTTGCTTATTTCCAAATCCTTAATATCATCTCACAGATTACCTATGGAATTCAGTTTAGGGCTTTGAACTGGTAACTCTAGGATATCAATTTTGTATTCTGTGCTTAAATTTTCGACTCGCATATTTGAAATTACTATTGTGACCATTTCAAAAGAATTTCAAACCCCACATAAGACAGTAAAATCTTCCACATAAATGTCAGCTGTCATATTTTTATCTAAAATATAATGCAACTCTTCTTTTTAATTCCTTCATTGTAAAAGTGATTAAGTTATCTTTTTTATTCTATATAAAAAAATCTGTTTTTCTTTATATGTTGTTGGAGAGGACTAAATTAATATGATTGACATTTTTTCCAAGATATTAAAAATGAAACAGTTTTAAAATCAACTCTGTGTATCCGTTCATCTATCAATCTTTTTTAAGAGATCATATGAACTGAGCACAAATGTAATGTACAAAAAACTTTAATTGGATGTTTTAGGTACAATTTAGGGGTTTAAAAAGGACCCATTTTTTTTGTTGAACCTATAGTGTAAAATATGAAAGTATTACATGATATGTAATAAAATGGAAAACATAAAAAAAATATAAATGGAGCTTTTTTCTAAAATTGCTCTTTCTTACAGAAGTAAGAGCCAAGCGATTATATAGAAAGAACGGCCTAGTCTGGAATGAGCCAATAACAAATTATTTAGTTATTCAAAATCTTTTAAAGCAAGCTAGTGAAGAAAACTTTGAGGAACCATTAAAAGAAGACTTGCTTTATAACAGGGAAACTAATTTTTTATTAGAAAGTGAAAAAAGTAATATTAAAGAAGAAAGATTGAAGGAAAAAGGAAACAGTCCAAAAGAGGAGAGTAAGTGTTAAGGTTTATTATCTAATTGTTTGCTTAATTACATAAGGAGGAGTATTAATAAACTTTGGTCGAATGTTCATGCATATTTTTTATTTGAATAATTTTGCAATGAGGGTCCCAATCTTAAAATTATTATGTAGTATCTTAAAAAAAACAGACATTGTATGCAAACTTATTGCCATTAATTTCTCAGAAAATTTTATTTTTAACCAAAAATACATGTCTGATGTGAAATCTTGCGTTTATTATTTGGTTATAGACACATAAAAACTTAGAAAATATTTTACTGACTAAAAATTTGAAATAATCAATTTTTTAATAAATATGTTATAATTTATTTTCTTCTTGAAATTTATACCAAATTCAAAGAATTGTAGTAAGAGGAAAATAATAAATTCAGCACCTTTTGGTATTGCACAAAATTTAATAATTATATATGTGTATATGTATCGCTTTTTTGAAATCAGCACCGAAGTAGTTGAAGGAGTTATTTTAAAATTAATTAGTAGATTGGTATCTTTTTCATATCACTATTATATTATTTACATATCTTTTTATTTGTGTAAGTAATTTTACAAATATTAAATTAACTGAAATATAAAGCTGTTTATATGATTTACAAGCTAAACACTCCCTCCACGGAATATTGTCTCATACCAGGTACACAAAGATACCAAAAGTATGAAGCTCTGTGGGAACGCTTTCCATGTTATCGGGCATAGGTGACGTGGTCTGCTGTATTTCCCGCGAACTTTCGGACGGCTCGCGCGGTTGCAAGGGGGGTTGCTTTCTGCATCAGTTTATACAGATGCTCACTAAGGCCCAGTCCGTTGATGTTCTGCAGGAGATTCTTTGGTCTCACTCCAGTTGTTGAGAGTGTTATGGGAATCGTCTGGAAGTTGTCTTCGGATTTGCACTTCCAGATCTCTGTATTTGGCGATCTTCTCGTTGTACTTTGGCCCTAGGTTGTTGTTGTTAGGTACAGCAATGTCGATTAGTGTAGTTCGCCTAGAAATTTTATCTATTAGTACAATGTCTGGTCTGTTATGAGTAACTGTCTGATCCGTCAGAAACGTTCGGTCCCAATATAACTTCTCCGGATTGTGTTTGTAATAAGGCACTTTTCCTACCTGTAATAGGTTTAACTTTTCTGCTAACTCTTGGTGGAGTATCTTAGCGGCTGAGTCGTGTCTTTCCTTATACTCGGTTGCGGCAAACGCTTAGCATCCTCCAGTTATGTGCTAGATTGCCTCTGATGTTCGACAGCCATATCTGCATTGGTCATTTTCAAGCTGTTTATTATTATTATGATTTACTTTATGATTTACAAGCCAAACGGCTTCGCACTCCCTCCAGAGATTATTCACTCATACCAGGCATACAAAGACGCCAAAAGTATGAAGCTCTGTGGGAACCCTTTCCATGTTATCGGGTCCTAGGTGACGTTGTCTGCTGCATTTCCGATGAATTTTCGGACGGATCGCGCGGTTGCTAGGAGAATTGCTTTCTGCATCGGTTTATAAAGATGCTCACTAAGGCCCAGTCCCTTGATGTTCTGCAGGAGGTTCTTCGGTATCACTCCAGTTGTTGAGAGTATTATGGGAATCGTTTGGACGCTGTTCATTGCCCATTGTCTTCGGATTTGGACCTCCAGATCTCTGTATTTGGCGATCTTCTCGTTATATTTTGGCCTTAGGTTGTTGTTGTTAGGCACCGCAATGTCGATTAGTGTAGTTCGCCTAGAAATTTTATCTATTAGTATAATGTCTGGTCTATTATGAGCTACTGTTTGATCCGTCAGAACCGTTCGGTCCCAATATAACTTGAACTGGTTGTTTTCAAGAATAGGCTCCGGATTGTACTTGTAATAAGGCACTTTTCCTACCTGTAATAGGTTTAACTTTTCTGCTAACTCTTGGTGGAGTATCTTAGCGGCTGAGTCGTGTCTTTCCTTATACTCGGTTGCGGCAAACGCTTGGCATCCTCCAGTTATGTGCTGAATTGTCTCCGATGTTCGACAGCCATATCTGCATTGGTCATTTTCTATTGAGGGATCTCTAATGATGAACTTCCGATAGTTCTTCGTCGGAATAACCTGGTCTTGGATAGCTAACAAGAAGCCCTCCGTTTCCGGAAACATCTGTCCTGAAATCAACCAGTAGTTCGACGCTGAGTTGTCGACATTGTCCTGATTGACCTCATTTGGATGCCGTCCATGTAGTGGCTTCCGTAGCCAGGTTTGTAACTTCTCTTGGTCTGTTTGGTGGTGAGAAGTAATATCTTGTTCCCTCAACTGTAGCGGTGTTGAATCGTCTGCCTCGCATATTGCTCGATGTAGTGTGGAAGAGTCCGCCAACCTGTGGAAATATGAACGTAAGTTTATTATTTGTTGGTCGAGCTGCTTACCAATATCCACCAGTCCTCTTCCTCCTTGGTGTCTTGGAAGCATTGTACGTTCAATAGCACTCCGAGGGTGATGTTTTTGTGCTTTTGTTAGGAGTGTCCTTATTTTTCTTTGCAGGTTCTGGATGTCCGTCCTGCTCCACTTTACAATTCCAAAAGAGTAGCTCAGCGCAGAGCAAGCATACGTGTTGAGCGCCTTAAACAAATTTCTACTATTTAAATTAGTTCTTAATACCCGCCTTACCCTCCTGACAAATTCGGCTGTCAATTCGGCCTTCATAGTGCCATGATCAATTCTTTTAGCCTGTTTCATACCTAGATATTTGTATGTTTGGTCTGCTTCCATTGCAGCTATAGTTTCACCGTTCTGCATTTCAAAAGCCCCCGGTTGTATCTTCCCTTTAACGATGTTCAAAATACGGCACTTGTCAAGTCCAAATTGCATTCCGATATCCCCGGAGAACTCCTCTACAATTTTAAGCATTTGTTCCAGCTGGCTTCTGGTAGCAGCCATCAGTTTAAGATCATCCATGTATAGAAGATGATTCACTCTGACTATCTCTTCGTTGTTGTTTCTAACACTAAAGCCGTGTCTGGTGGAGTTCAAACGGCGTGATAGTGGGTTCATTGCAAGGCAGAACCACAATGGGCTAAGTGAATCGCCCTGAAATATTCCTCTTCGTATCGGAATGGTGTTAGTTTCGATGGTGTCGCTGGATGGCACTTGCAATTGGATCGTAGTTCTCCAGGTTAACATGATGCGTTCTAAAAAGGAAACAAAATTATTGTCGACCCTGTACATTCTTAATATAGTTTTGAGCCACTCATGTGGTACTGAGTCGAAGGCCTTCTTATAATCCACGTAGGCAGCAAAGAGGTTTCTTCGGTTGGTACAGGCTTGGTTACATATGACAGAGTCAACAATCAATTGTTCCTTGCATCCCATTGCTCCCCTCGTACATCCTTTCTGTTGAGTTGCAATGATATTATTTTGCTCACAATGTGCATAGATGCGTTGGGTCAGGCAGGAGGTGATCACCTTATACAGTGTAGGTAGGCAGGTGATTGGCCTATACTTAGCTGGGTCATGTGTGTTCTGTTGGTCCTTTGGTAGGAGGTACGTAATACCTTCGGTCAAGAACAATGGCATTTTTGCTGGGTTAAGAAAAACATCATTAATAAGATTAGCCAGCTGATGGTGCATACACCAGAACTTTTTGAGCCAGTAGTTCTGGATCCCGTCGAGACCTGGAGCTTTCCAGTTATGGGATTCCTTGATTATTCTTGAAATTTCCTCGGTGGTAAATGGCTCAAACTGCATCTGGCTGTAATCTTGACAGATTTGGTGTTCTTCATTGACCCAGCCAGCTGCGATGTTACAATCGGCTGGTGTGGAAAGTTGGTTTCCCCAGAACTCTTCTACCTGCTCTCTATTGGGATATCTATTATCTGCCATATTAGGTGGAGAGTTTAGCTTACGGTAGAAAGAATTTACTTTTATTATTATTTTGATTTACAAGCCAGACGGCTTCGCACTCCCTCCAGGGAATATTCACTCATACCAGGCACACAAAGGTACCAGAAGTATGAAGCTCTGTGGGAACCCTTTCCATGTTATCGGGTCCTAGGTGACGTGGTCTGCTGTATTTCCCATGAACTTTCGGACGGTTCGCGCGGTTGCTAGGAGAGTTGCTTTCTGCATCGGTTTATACAGATGCTCACTAAGACCCAGTCCCTTGATGTTCTGCAGGAGGTTCTTTGGTATCAGTCCAGTTGTTGAGAGTATTATGGGAATCGTTTGGACGCTGTTCATTGCCCATTGTCTTCGGATTTGCACCTCCAGATCTCTGTATTTGGCGATCTTCTCGTTGTATTTTGGTCTTAGGTTGTTGTTGTTAGGTACAGCGATGTCGATTAGTGTAGTTCGCCTAGAAATTTTATCTATTAGTATAATATCTGGTCTATTATGAGCAACTGTTTGATCCGTCAGAACCGTTCGGTCCCAATATAACTTGAACTGGTTGTTCTCAAGAATAGGCTCTGGATTGTATTTGTAATAAGGCACTTTTCCTACCTGTAATAGGTTCAATTTTTCTGCTAACTCTTGGTGGAGTATCTTAGCGGCTGAGTCGTGTCTTTCCTTATACTCGGTTGCGGCAAACGCTTGGCATCCTCCAGTTATGTGCTGGACCGTCTCCGATGTTCGACAGCCATATCTGCACTGGTCATTCTCTATTGAGGGATCTCTAATGATGAACTTCCGATAGTTCTTCGTCGGAATAACCTGGTCTTGGATAGCCAACAAGAAGCCCTCCGTTTCCGGAAACATCTGTCCTGAAATCAACCAGTAGTTCGACGCTGAGTTGTCGACATTGTCCTGATTGACCTCATTTGGATGCCGTCCATGAAGTGACTTCCGTAGCCAGGTTTGTAACTTCTCTTGGTCTGTTTGGTGGTGAGAAGTAATATCTTGTTCCCTCAACTGTAGCGGTGTTGAATCGTCTGCCTCGCATATTGCTCGATGTAGTGTGGAAGAGTCCGCTAACCTGTGGAAATATGAACGTAAGTTTATTATTTGTTGATCGAGCTGTTTACCAATATCCACCAATCCTCTTCCTCCTTGGTGTCTTGGAAGCATTGTACGTTCAATGGCACTCCGAGGGTG
Organism: Diaprepes abbreviatus; assembly: GCA_034092305.1. NCBI lineage: Eukaryota > Metazoa > Arthropoda > Insecta > Coleoptera > Curculionidae > Diaprepes > Diaprepes abbreviatus. The sequence goes on from JASJET010000187.1 coordinate 4,297,965, forward strand.
ATGTTTTTGTGCTTTTGTTAGGAGTGTCCTTATTTTTCTTTGCAGGTTTTGGATGTCCGTCCTGCTCCATTTTACAATTCCAAAGGAGTAGCTCAGCGCTGAGCAAGCATACGTGTTGAGCGCCTTAAACAAATTTCTACTATTTAAATTAGTTCGTAGTACCCGCCTTACCCTCCTGACAAATTCGGTTGTCAATTCAGCTTTCATAGTGCCATGGTCAATTCTTTTAGCCTGTTTCATACCTAGATATTTGTATGTTTGGTCTGCCTCCATTGCAGCTATAGTTTCACCGTTCTGCATTTCAAAAGCCCCCGGTTGTATCTTCCCTTTAACGATGTTCAAAATACGGCACTTGTCAAGTCCAAATTGCATTCCGATATCCCCGGAGAACTCCTCTACAATTTTAAGCATTTGTTCCAGCTGGTTTCTGGTAGCAGCCATCAGTTTAAGATCATCCATGTATAGAAGATATTATTATTATTATTATTATTTTGCCAATTTTTTTTTTAAAGTTGGATTAATAATTTAAATTAAATAATAATTTCATTCTTTCTAGTTTCAGTTGGTCTTAAAATAGGTCGGCCTAATAACAATGTTATACGAATGCGTAAATGACGTTTAAAAGGGAGTGAGAATGAATAGAAATTCCTTTGAGATAAGATGAAACAGGAGATAGCTCAAACAGAGAAGCAGGAATACGATAAAGTTCATTAGACAACAATTTTTTTTCAAGTTTTTCAATTCTTAACCATCTTGTAATAAACATACCGTGGCAATATTTATTAGATCCTCTTGCGAATATTCCCTCCGAGAAGCTGAAAACTTACTCAGAATATCCAATCCTATCAGAAGTTCCCTTATAAACTTTTTTTTTTCAGTTTTTAACCTTGCAGTTAACCTACTGTGGAAATATTTTCATTGGGCCTTTTTGCGAGTACCTCTTACAACATGTTGAAAACCGAATCAAAATATGTTGTTCCTATCAAGAGGTATGCGCAAAAAAATGGCTCATTAACAACTTTATTTTCAGCTCGTGATCCCTAGTTCATTTTAATAAAATATTATCCCCACAATCTTGATATTTTACATTCTAATAAACCCGAAACAAAATTTATGTTGACAAATATATAAATATAAAAATCTACGAAAACAAGTGCGACAAAAGAATATCAATAAAAATTGTATTCAACAGTATTTTATTTTACATATTACAACAAAAAACTTTAAACACATTTAAGAATTGCAGTAACTAGAAGTATTATGTTAATAATTAATAGAATATACATTATTATTTATTAGTTAACGGCAACTTTATGGTATTTAAAATTAACAATATTTTCAGAGTGATTTCTCTAAACTTTATTGATTTTCTTTACCAACGGTTGTTAATATTGATACACTTGGGTATGAATACGACGTTCTACTTCTTCCCACAGATTTTCAATGAGATTAAAGTTTGGAGATTGTTCTGACCACTGCAAAACCCTCACGCTGTTTTCATGAAACCGCTCTTGAATAATTCGTGAATAGGGCTTTGGGTTGTTATCCTATTAGAAAATAAAACACAATAACATTTGTAACTTTGCACATGTAGCATTACATTTTGGATTATATCCTAATAAACATATGGATCCATGCTGTCCTTAATGAAGTTTAAATGCCCACTCCAATTCATGAGAAACAACCGTTTTGCTTTTACCATGTTTAACTGTAGATGTAACATATTTGAAATTAAATATTGTATTGATTACAAGACAAATATAACCGCTAAAGGGAACTTTTTGCACTTTGATATCCAATTTAAATTTCGACGTGCCATTGCAAGCTCTGCTACTCTATTTGTTCCCGTAATAAGAAACTTTTTAACCGGGCGTCTACTAAACAGCTTTACGTTTACCAACGTTCTCTAAACTGTCCATGGAATAACCATAATTTTTGAAAATTCATCACTAATTTTAGTGCAGACAGACATTCCTTTAATGCGCCTATCGGTCCATATTTTTATTTTCTTCGGTCTTCCCGATTTCGGTATATTCTCTAAATGTTTTCTTTCACTAAAATATAAAATTATTTTGGATACGTAACGTATGGGTATTACAAACTTTCTTGGGATTGCAATTAATTTTTTACCTTTCAAAAATGCATTCACCACTCTCAGCTTTGATTCTTTTGAAATTGAAAAACCATTTGGCATGAATAATTGCATAAAAATGTTTATTACGCATAAAGTCCACAAATTTAACCTATTAATTAAATGTTGCTTTATTTTTATTCATTAATATTCTATATTTGAAAATTTACGTTAATATCAGTTGATTTGTTCTAATTATTGGAAGTAGTTGTTAAGTGTAGTTGAATGTGATGTCGTGCATTTAGTATATTTTATTATCGGGATTTGTACATAATTCGAAATAAATTGCTCTACTCTTGTCCAATAATGTATATGAAATTAAATGAAAAAATAATTTTTGATCACCATTGGTTAGCTTTTCCTGATGGCAGTTTGGTATATAATACATCGCTATATAATATAAAGTAGCCGAGCAATGATGAGGTTTCAAATTAAATCGGAGTTCCAGGCATTTTCTTGGTTCCTCTTGAGAGAATCTATGAAAAGATTATAGATCTAAGAAAGTTTTAAAGTTAAATCTGCGGCATCCTTTGGCTTTATAAAGTTAAGGATGCTCCACAATAACTTACTCCTACCTGGTAACTTACTTGTGGAGGACAAGTACCTATCTGAGACAAGTTGATTAATTATCAGTGTATCAAGTTGTTTTGATTTATTAGTTTAAAAAATCGGGTTTTCATTTTTAAACTTTCTTTTTATTTTTTGTTACATTCGGTTTAGCACGCGTTGAATTTGATTTTGACTATTTATTTATTCCTATTTTATTTCAGTAAGCCTGACTTTCAACTTTAGCCATTCTTTCTTAGGATATAAAAATTATATGAAAAAAATTGTTGAAACACGTGTTTATTTATTAGTTATCAAAACTATACATCTCAATTAGTAAGCCTCCATTTTTCGAGATAAAGAAACTTTACTAAAATATGAAAAATAACCTCCCTTTTCACCCTTTTATAATAAATAAATTCTAAAACTCTTGTTTATTTGTAACTACGATTATATGTCCTAATTTTTATGCCTCCAACATTGGCTGTTCTGAAGATATAGAAACTTTATATGTGTATTATATAAGAAGTAATTCGTCTATTTTGTACCGATTTTTATGTATAAACAATAAAAAAACTAATCCTCTTAAAAAAACTATGAATTAAAAAAAAATTAATCTATTTAAAAAGAAAATAATAATCCTCTTAAAAGAACAGGACAAATTTCCCTAAAAGTATGAATTCTGTAATAAAACAATGTTATTTACACTAAACATAAAAATCTACTGACATTTTAATAGTTAGTGTTCCATATACTGATATTTGTACAAGATATCTTGATAAGAATTACCTGTACTTATTATTAAACTCCTCAAATGGCGCTACCGAATCAAAAGTAACAAAACGAAGAACTTAAACAATCTTATTTAAATCAGGAAATCTAAAAGATTTCAGCAAGGTCACCAATTATTAGCATTGTATGACGTTTTCTTTCGTTTGCGGCGCTATCTTCACACACGTAAATCATATTATTTCTCAATTGTCAAAAAATTCAGCTATTTTTACATGTTTATTTAGATTTTATATTTTATAGGCTTTCCTTAGCTACAGCACATTTACAGAAAAAGTGTATTTCAATTAACACCTCAAAACCATCTCTATAATTGGCTATTTGACCTTGTCAAATTTCATCTTTCTGCTGGTATAATCTGTGATAATCATCAACGGGAGCTCAGAAGTGTGGACTGCTTCATTTCATACCCTTTTCCCCCATTCCTTTTTTATAAAACCTGATATAATGTAGCCTGTTCCAACAAAATTGTTACAGTATAAAACTTTTTAGAATTTGTTCAATAGTCTCAAAGATTACCTCTAAATTTATTTAAATTTGGTTTACAGGTAACCCACCACCAAAAATTCAACCTAGAAAACGACGGTTGAGTGCCAGGTTACTAGCCAAGTGCAGAGAGTCGGCGATAACCCACGAAAATAAACCTCCACTAAGGGATATTTCAAATAGCATTTTTAACAATAATAATAAAAATACCGGTGTTTTATCTCCAGACAGTAATTCAACAAAAAACTTTTCTTTGTGCAAAGAGCTTCTCGCATCCAAAGAAAGTAACCTAAAAAATTTTAAAAGTACTTATTCCTATTCAACGCCGGTTTCATCGAGGTTATTTAAAGACATACCTGTAAAAAAATTCAAATTAGAAATGATGAGCGATTACCCTGATGAACATGATTATCATCATGTAGCCAATGGCGACAATATGCCCTATTGCAACGTTGCCACGTTATTTAACATGGGCAATACTTGTTTTCTGAATAGTGTATTATACACCTTAAGATTTGCACCAACTTTTTTGCATAATTTGCACCATTTGCTGGTCGATTTGAGTTTAATTAATACGAAACTGAAGGAGACTAAAACTAAGACCAGTAGTTTGGGGAGAAATGGGAGTGCGGTAAGCGGGAGTAGTTGGAGAAGTGCGAGTAGTAAAGATCTATTATCCATAGGTAAGTAGATAACTTATGCACTGCAAATTAAATGACGATTATTACATAAAACTTCCTTTATTCTAAATAATTAAAAACTTTAGGAAACAGTGATATCATTCCAAAAACAAAGGACCAAATAGTGACAGAGAAGCTCCATGCCCTCTTTGTGACAATGAATAACTTAGAAACAAAAGATTCACCCGATCCTTATCAGCCCGAAGCGTTACTTCAAGCTGTTAGAGACGCGAATCCCTTATTTGAAGGAAATCACCAGCAGGACGCGCATGAGTTTTTTGTAGAATTGCTAAGTTGCTTAAGGGTTACTTGTGATAAGCTTAACGAACAGGTAACAACAAAAATGACTATTAGCATTTTAAATATATTTTGTAAAACAATCTGAAACTAGGATTTTTGAAGAAAAATAATTTTAGCATTGAAAATAAGAAAATGTTTATGAAATGTTAAATGAAACAATTCTTGGAGGAAACGAGATCTTGAATGAAAATTAAAAGAATTGTTTTAGTTAATATTTTGGCAACGTGTTCAAATATTAGTACTGCGTATTTTTGATGTTAGAAAGTATGTTATAGTATGAATAAACATCTCCTTAGTAGAAAATTTTATTTTTTCTACAAGAGGTATTCAGAATGGCGGATATCGTGAATCATATTCACGTCTGATTTTTGCCAAAATTTAAAACTTTAAAATTTCTCTTACATTCTTTTTTTTGGTTAAAATCAGTTCTATGTAAGAACGGTATAGCTGTTTTTCTGTAGTTGCCATGGTAGCAACGTGGCGAAAAGTAACAATTTAACTGTGACCCATTAGGGGCGTTTATTCTGTTTACATTTTATTATAAACAACTTTAAAGTCGGTTTGTACGTAATTAGTACTTGATTTCTTATTTTTTTTTTTAATGCAACCCTTTTGATGTTTTCACCCTGTTTCATAAATCATTATTTATCAAAAATAAATCTGAAAACCAGAAGTGAGATATCCTTTTGTTCAAAATTTATTGTAAAAATATTAAGATATTGTCAGTCTGTCATTATTTTTGCAAAGGTTTGCTGTAAACAATATTAAAATATAAAAAAGATTATCCATAAGGTTTTTTTCATAATTTTGAAGCTTTTTTATAATTAAAGTGTTTTTTATATAGTTATTTTCTTTTGGAGTTTGTATCCAACAAAGTGTTTATATGTATATGTGGAAATTTTAATGCTATAAATATGCCGCTTATTCATTTTAAGGAATGTGATATATTAGAAATTTTCATAAGAGGTTGGTACACCAGTGGTTTTAAAACCATTTCAGGCATAGGGACTAGATTATGATTGGAAAGCTGGAGCATAAAGTACTCGCCAGCTTGTCATCTTAGCAACAATATTCCTGGCATAAATGTTTGTCTTTAAATTGTGTAGCAAACTAATGAAAGTTCAGCAACTCACTGGCACTTAAATCTAACATTTGTATCTAAAACAGTATGGAACTGCCTGGCAGTGGTAAGGATCAGATAATCAATATTTGCTTTCCAACAACAATTTTAATTAACTTTTACCAACGGCAATTCGGACAGGTAGAATTAGTTGAGGTCCATATGGTTCTGTTGCGGAACACAACTTTGCCAGACCGAGATACCCGGGACCCACACGACTCTAATTGTGCAGCCGTCCCTTGTCGGACTGTTCAGTACATCCTTGCACTTAGACTCCAGTCGCGAAGTTACGACACTGAACTTCAGTGCCATTATTGCAGCCTTACTGTTTGAGCATATGTTTGTTATCCTATTCCTGTTTATGTCCCTTTCACAGAAATGGGCACACTATAGAATAGCGTAAATTTCCGCTGTAAAGATCGTCGCATGTTGTCCGAGAAAGTAGAATTCTCTGACATCTGTGCTCCTACATCTCCAGCTCTTTCATCTTGTCGAGATCCATCGGTATACCACCGTGATCCATTTATCGGAAGATTTTGCTCTCCCTCCCAATCCCATCTACTTAGCAGAAATATCTCCAGAGAACGGTTGGGTTTTAAAAGCGGCGCCATATTATCTGTCGGCATGGGAAAGTGATGGACACTTCTCCACCGCGCTTTTCCTGACACTTGAGGAACCGCCCGTTCCAATTCTGAGATGTCCTAGACAACTGAGACGATAAACAGTCTTCAGGGCCTCATTCTCCAGAGGAGGCAGGTTCACCAGGATTTCTAGAGCCCTGGTGGGAGCAGTCCTCATCACACTCAATATTCCCACACAAGCGATTCTTTGAACTTTGTCAAGACGATGTTTGCTGTACTAGGCCAGAGCGGCGTACGTTATCGTGGGACGACTCACCATAATATATATCCAAAATAGCACACTAGCTGTTAGTCCCCATGTACACCGGAAGGCTCGTTTACAAGCCCAGAAGGCACATATTTCCTTCGAGCCTCCATATGATAATTTCAGCTTAGTCGTGAGTCCAGAATTACTTCCAGGTATTTAACTGCCCCCTTGTATTGAAGAGTCCTTCCTGACAATGTTATTGTGGGAAGTCTCCCAATTTTCCCCTTTTTTGTAAAGAGTACTATCTCTGCCTTATCCGGATTTATTCCGAGCTCTTCCCCGTGGTATCATGGCTCCGCGATCCGGAGGGCCCGCATTATTGATTCCTCCAGGTCCGAAATATCGCGACCAGGGCACAAAATGACCAGGTCATCGGCGTAGCTCTGTGTATACAAACCATCGTCATTCAGTTCACTTAACAGACTGTCCATCACAAGGCTCCACAACCAAGGCGATATAATTCGTTTTTGTGGACAGCCCCTATCTGATAGTGCTTTAACAGTTACTATTCTGATTAAAGGGACAGCATTTAGTTGTTGTCTCCTTTTTCGTGCTTGGGACTAGTAAGGACCTCCTCTTCTATCGCTTCTCAATGGTTACCTTTTAAAAGTAACCATTGCTCTCGTCGCTTCATGAAATGGCTTGCCTTATAGTCCTTCCAACACTATCCTAGATTCTCCATTTGGAGCACGAGAGTCCAGGATTGGCCCGTTCGAGACGCTTGAAGGTGGCCATATCGGTGACCACCAACTCTCCTAAGGGCCTAATCCTCGCCAGTTTCTCGGCGAGCCAGTCCCTAGACATTTGATCCGCAGAAGTGACCAATAATTGACCCCTCCACACCTTCGCGGATAAAAAACGAGGCTTCCATTAATGCATCCGAAAAGCTTTGTGCTTTCCTGAGGCATTGAACCCGGAACCCTCTGACGTTTCTTTTCTGGGTCGCCACCAAGTTTCTTGGGAAGAACCTTGTCTTTTTTTAGTTGCATCATTTAAAACTACTCTTACCTTTCAAAATAAGTTATTGAGTGGTTACCTACGATTTTTTCTTGCAAAGTTCCGGTCATTTTAAGTTATGGAATATATCCCAACCACCTCATGAGTATTCACATTAACCCTTTGAGGCAAACATTATCCTACTGTATTCATTTCTCTTGAAAATTTGTACTTTTTGAGTTTTTGGGGTCGCTGAGTACGAATATAAAGTCAGAAAATAGAAATTTTCGTTTCCAAGATGGTAAATTCTAAATGGCGCATCAAAATTTAACTTGGGAATTTTCAAAGCCGCTGATAATGCATATTTTGTCAGAAAATAGAAATTTTTATTTTTAAGATGGTTGCTTCAAAATGGCGTATAGAAATTTGCAAAAAACGATATTGGTCTTTGTATATCCTACACGTGACCCAAATTTGACAAAAAAACCTTATTTTTCAAGTACATAACCTCAGATATCTCAAAATCCTGACGTGATTAGCCAATTCTGACCTCGGATTCACATTCTACGCAGCAAATTACTTCGGGAATAACCTCGAACTGCCCGACAACAGTAATGACCCCCTTTTTCTGTAGATCTGTATTATCGACTACATTAAGACCTAGTTTCATAATCGATGGTAACATCAAGTGGTTCAGTAACGAACATTTTCAAGTTGAGCTTTCAAGAGCAGGTGTTTCACAAATAAAAATTGACAGTCATATTCACTAAGAAGATTAAGATTTAAACCCGATCTAGTCGCCTTGAAATATAAATCTTATAGTCAGCCAGTTTTGTTTTGCTTATGATAATGTCAAAATTTATATTTCATATGTCAACAAATAAATGCTTATATAGGGATATTAAGAATACGAACCTTGAAATATGTAAAATAAATAGTTATTTCCCGAAAATAAATAAAGTTCTCCATTTTGCCGGTTCAGTAATAAAACAAAATGATTTTTTTATGCCTGTATTTTTAGGGTTCAAACCTTGCTTAACTTATTGTTGCTCTTGTCAGTTTAAGCCCTCTGCTGTCAATTTAGGACGATTTTAAATTTAAACTGGTGAATCTGGCTGTTAATGTTTGTTATTAAACCTTAGGTTCAATTTTATTAGTCAAATTATTTTTTATTTTAGAGCTAAAGATTAAATATTTAAAAATAATTTTCAAAAATAGTTTATACACTGCCCTTTAAACTAAATTTCTAAAGTTGTCCTGTATAAAATTAACTTTCATAATAACTCTTCCTGACCAAGCTAAGCATATTCAATCTATTTTGTTAATTCAATCCAGCGCTGACGTGTATTACATAAAGCAAATCTGAGTTTTTAAATTATGGTTTTACAGTTTTCTGTACTAATTGATACAGAAACTAAAGAATTAATAAAATAAACCATGGATTAATAAAAAGCTCATGTAAAGTAATGAGGTTTTCTTAGTTAAGCAAGTAACCTCAAGATCGTCCACTGGTAAATGGAACACATGGTTCACTTCTGGTAAAACTTGAAAAATCATCAATTATGACGGTTTTTTTTTGCACATAACCATAGATTTTGTCCTAACCTGTCGGTAACTACACGTTGTGAAACTAGGCCTAAGTAGGTGTGAGCTATAATAGACTGTTCAATGAAGACTAACTACCCACTCACTACCTTGGAGATATTTCTTGATATTGTACCATAAATTTAGAAAAAATGAATTCGTTTTTGTTGCAAAGGTTATATCGAAAAATGTGCTTTTAGAAACTGGTAAGGAAAATAATTATTCACTATTAACAACTTAAAAAATACTGCAATAACAAATTTATACCCTTAAACATATACCGTTATAAACTAGATTTACAACATTCACAGATATACTATATAGTCTTTTAGATAATTATTTTGCAAATTATGTAATTTTCTAACATATTAGACATTCCCAAAAGGGTAAAATGCATCTCTATAAGATTTTCACCCATGTGCTCATATGACAATTCGTTAGATAAAAACTCTAAAAGAAATTTTGTTTTAAGCGTGGCTGCTAATTCTATGGAGTAAGATTTTTATTATTGTAATTTTCAAAATTTTGTAGATTGAACAGTACCCAGAGCTTATAAAATCCCCTGAACCTACGTCTGCCAATGTAAATAATAATAGTAAGCTTTGGGGTGTGCGAAGGTCATGGAAAAAATCGTTAAAGAAGAAAGAAAAAGGGAACGTGAAGAAAAATGGAGAACAGGAAAATGGTAAATGTCATTTTCTTTTTAAAACATATCTCTGAAAAGTATGCTTTCTATTGCTAATTTAGTTGTTAGCGTTCTATAGCCACTAGAAACCTTCATTATTTCGTCATTTCCGTCCGTTCATATGTTTGTCACGGCTGTGTAACTATTCCTTTTGCAATCAAACGTTACAGACATGCGCTCAATTAACCCAAAGTCAAACGTGAAGTAACATTTAAGTTATTCCCCTCCCTTATGCGAATAGTTACTTACACTGCAAAGTCAATGTAAGAAAGTAATTAATTATCGGTACTTGGAAAAATTATTATGTATTTTTTCTCTGGCACATCTGGAAACATTGGGTTTGAAAATTTCAGGTTAAAAAAAAATAGAAGAAATTTGACAATATTTGAAAGTGATTTATTCTAAAAACGTACTATGGTCTGTAAAGCATTTGTCAGAATTAACTTTATTTTGTAAAACCGGTCAAAAATGGCAGTACTAGTAATAAAAAGGCCTAATGTAATTTAAAATTTATATATCCCATTCCAAATAATAAATCCAAAATATTATTGGGCCCTAATAAGTTTTATTTGTTTGAAGGTAAGACAATGATGTTTCTTGCGAAGTAGTAGATATTTTTTGGACTTCCATTGTCTTAATTTTACTGTTAAATTAATGGCGTTTCGGCTAGTAGTTATCTCTAGCCGTTTTCAATATCGTACACTTGAAAACGGCTAGAGATAACTACAAGCCGAAACGTCATGAATTCAACAACAAAATTAGAACAATGGAACTCTAACAAATATCTACTACTTCGCTAGTAAGTTTTAATGCAATACATTATGTCTCAACTATTGTGAGGAAGTTAACACAGGATGGGTTTGTTCTAGCCCAGTTGCTAACGGTGTTAGCTAAAAATTGTCAGTACACCATTGTCCAAAATAATCATAAAATACATACTCTTCCATATAAAAATTCCTTTTTATATACAAGATCTATGAAAATTGCTTTCAATTTTTTGAACGCCACCCTTCCAGATTTTTACCATATACAAAGTCGGTGTGATGTAATTATAAATTACTTATATACTCCTCATCTATAAACAATATTTCGATGGTTCTTCCCAAAAGAGACCAATTTTTCATTAAGTTTTCATATTCGTTGTTTGGACAATCCAAAGGGGATTTAAGAAATTCCTATGGAACCCATAAATTTTTAGTAGTTCATCATGCAACTACTATCGTATAATTATACCCTTGCTAGTATTTATTTTGCTTTTATCTACGTCTTAGGACTAGTTACACATTTTTGGCAAAAATAAAACCGAGTAAAACAATTTAACTAAAAATTTTAGAAATACCGACGTTGAAACATCTGAAGGCGGAGCAGTAATGACCCAAGATTTATAAATATAATAAAAGTGCCGAGTTAACTTTAGCAATAGTATTTAAACTAATTGATTTGTGAACTCGTTAGTATTAATATTGAGTGAAAGCTTTTTGATGTTCATGCTTTTAATTTAGCTCTTATTATAAATAATTTTTTTTTAAATAATTTTATGGACGGTGTTCTTAATTTGCGAAATATACGACTGGAATGTTGATTAAATTAAAATACTCCTCGCTAATTTTCCAACCATAGCATTTCAAAATTTGAAAACTACTTTGAACGAAAATTGTAAAATACGTTCACTAATTTATGAGATACAAAAGAAACTTTTTAATTTAACCTCCGATAAAAAAATAGCGTATAAATTAATATTTTGGGTAAAGGATATATGAAGAATAAAAAGAAATAGTAGAAAATAAAGAACAACTGCTACGGAATCCTAACGATCTATTTTTTGTCATATCACATTAATCAATTAAATTTTAGAAGTAGCAACAGCTGATTCGGAGGACAACCTTTCAACTGACGAATGTGGAGATTCGAATAAGAAAAAGTTTGGTTACAATTTTATAGCTGAAGATTTCCAAGGTGTTTCATTGCATAGGACGGTGTGTTTGGAATGTGAGGAAATTAGTGAATTAAAAGAGCCATTTTTAGAAATACAGGTATGATATTTACAGTATTAACAGTCCAGAGTTTTTTTTATTACTTGTAAATGCCTCAAAAACTAAAATTTTGAAAATACTAAATTATGTAGTATAAACCATAGTCCATTCGAAATTAATTTTTGCGTTTTTGGGATATTACAAACTCGTGTCACAATAGAATCAAAATAACTAGTAGGTTAATTCAGCTTCGCTCTAGCCGAATGTTTCAATGACCGATAATTTCAAACAAATGAGTGTTATAGCGAGAGCGGCGGCGACAGGTTGGGCTTTGGTAATAATATGATTTTTCTTACCTTTGATCATTATACATCTCAAATTTTGGAAGAAAAGGGGATATAAGTTACTATTTTTCTAGAATACTTGTATTTGGGACCTAAAGTGCGAAAATGGATACAAAATAACGCGGGAACATTTAATTTTTCATATATTTCATTTACATTTTAATACTTGCTTTAAAGGTTAGGTGGCCAATGCTTTTAATTTAATTTTTAAGTTTCAGGTAAAAAATTTGAGATGTTAAGCGAGACACAAAAACATTTATATCAAATTAAATAAAAATATAAGGAGAATGATTTTTATGATTTTGGGAAAAAATTACATAAATATAATAGTAAAGAAGGGAAATTTGGAAATAAAACATTGATAATCAAACCTCGAAAATTAGTACAATTTAGGGGGACATACCTCCCCCCCCTCCCCCCATTTTATATATTTTATAAAAAATATTTTACTGTAATGTTGAGTGTCAAAAAAAGATAAGTCACTGGCGTTAAGGGTTTAGCTGTGCTGGTTCTTCTTAAACAAAATAGTTTCATCATCAGTATGATTCTGGCTTTCGCCGCTAGTAAAATTTAGGAATTTTCCTGCAAAAATAACCAAATGGCAAATATTTAAACAAAAAATTGCAACACGGAGATATTTTGTTGTATTTTTCATGCCGGAAAAAACAATAAATGTGAAAGTTGTTCCTTACTTTTACTCCGAGATATAGCCAGACATTATAGACCATAGAATACATGGTTAAAAGAACACCTCACTATCCTTATAGGAAATGGCTCTGGGTCAAATTTTCTCAAACTCAGAGAAAGGATAATTTTTGAGTAGTGGAACAATAGTTTTCAAAGTCCAGGAGCTCAAGAACCCGTAATTTTTGTGATATATGAACTTTTACGTTTTTACGATTTTTACGAGGATTTTGGTGAACCATAAGTATAGATACTCTTGAAATTTTTTTAAAAACTTTTCCTCGGGTTGCTTCTAGTGATCTTGAGTTTAACCTTGACAGCGACTTTCAAGGTCATTTCAAGGTCAAATTGATGTTTTCAAATAACGACTTCCTTTTTCATTGCGGAAAATTCTACGTTCCATATAAAATGCTTATAGGTGTTCATACGAGAGGTCATTTAAAGTTCAAGAACGTGTTCCTCACATAAATTACGAAAAGGATTCTGAGCCTAAGAAAAAATCCTACAACTATTTTATTCAGATCCCTTCAGTTTTGAGTTATTTAACCGTTCCTGCATTCTATATAATTAAAGTGCGTTTGACCTTCAAATGACCTCTAGACAAACTAAAAACCTATTAGAATAATATATCAATGATCGTATAATTTGTCGTATATTTCGATTCTGCAATTAAAAATATGGGTTCTATTTGAAAACATCCACTTGACCTTGAAATAACCTGGACGGTCGAGGTCAAACTCTCAGGGTCGCTAGAAGAAGTCCAACGAAAAATCCTGCCACTTTGGTTCTTAAAGTTTTTCATGAAAACCGTTAGTTTTCGAGATTTTCAAGGGTATTCAAATTTGTGTTCACCAAAATCCTCGAAAAAATCGTAAATTCAAGGTCATATAACTCGAAAACTATGGACTTTTGAGCTCCATGTCCATAAGAGCTTTTGCTTTACTATTCTATATATATAATATCCAAAATGTGCATCTATTTATATTTTCTTACACTAACATTTTCCGTAGAATATATTGGTGCAAATTAAATTTATAAAGATACATTAAGTTATAATAAATTGTTATATACAATTCATATTTTGCAAAATGGCACTTTAAACTAAAAAATCTTCTCTTTTTTACATTTGATTAAAATCCAACAAAAAACCATACGATTTGGTAATTAAAAGGTTCTGTAAAGAATATGTGAATGTGATAGGATTTTACTGAGTGTTTTTCCATGCCTCTGAAGTGATTCTAATTTGTAACTTACTAGCTCAACAGCCAAGACAACAATGAACCTATACTCGACGGCAATAGACACTAGAAGGGTCCCACACATTGGTCATATTGGGGGTTTAATTCCGACAGTCAAGTGTATAAAATGCCAGCAAATTGAAAATTTAGATGGTGCGAATGCGCACCAGTGTGCGGTTTGAGAGTTAAAAATCTGAAAATAAAATATTTTTCTTTTAATACCAGACTGTCAAAAATGAAAACTTTTGTTTATATTCTAGAAACTTGCCAATTTAACTTTATCTCTTGGTTTTTATCCTTTATACATATTAGATAATGTACAATCGATGCTGGCAATCAAAATTAGAAACCCTGCAAACCCAAGATGGCAGTCTTTTTAAGATGACATGACTAAACACTACCACATATTGTTAACGGTGGTGTTACGCTTGTGGATCCTCGAGATAAAGCCAATGGGTTTGCAGACAAGCTCTACGAGAAGTTTAGTCCCAATCCCAGCGTCGATCGTTCAGAAGAGCAGAGAAACAGTTCACCTATTTAAATCAGTCCAGTTTATTAACTTGGGCATACCTGTCATCGGCCTTGATGAAGTCAAGGGGATTGTCGCGGGCCTATCGATCAGAACAGCGCCGGGTTTGGATGGTCTGCCTAACGCAGCCTTGAAGCGCGTTGCGAACATAACCCTCTATTACTAATATAGCTAATGCCGTTGTAGAATCAGGTCATTTTCCCACAGATTGGAAGGTGGCTAAGGTAATTCTTATTAAAAGGAAAGGCGAAAGGGTCACCAACATTGACAGCTACAGGCCCATTAGCCTACTTTCCAATCTGGGGAAGATAATAGAGCGTGTAATTGTGAACCGCATAACTGACTTTATAACAGGAGCTGTCATAGCAGCGTCCAGCAGACCACCAGACTGGCGTCGATGATAACTCGGAGGTTCAACCGGAGATTCCATACGGGTGCAATTTTTTTTTTATATATGCAAGACCATTGACAAGGTATGGCACAACGGACTGATTGTCAAAATA
Source organism: Diaprepes abbreviatus (assembly GCA_034092305.1). Taxonomy (NCBI): domain Eukaryota; kingdom Metazoa; phylum Arthropoda; class Insecta; order Coleoptera; family Curculionidae; genus Diaprepes; species Diaprepes abbreviatus. The sequence goes on from JASJET010000187.1 coordinate 4,313,381, forward strand.
ATAAGGTTAGGAATTCCAAGTTACCTTGTGAAACTAGTCTCAAGTTTTCTAGTAGGGAGAACTTTCATAGTATCGTCATATGACGCAACGTTAGAAACAAAGCATGTTAGAGCGGGCGTGCCACAGGGTTCACCTCTGTCACCGACCCTATTCAACTTATATACGGCAGATATTCCGACAGACAATTTTAGTAAGCTGTTTCTGTTCGCTGACAATACTGCGTTTGCGACGTCTTCCGGGTCATTACATTATGTTGTATTGAGATTGCAGCGGCATATCAACAAACTTGAGAGATGGATGACTGATTAGAAAATCAAAATTAATCCAAATAAGGCTCGAGCAGTAATTTTTTCAAGAAAACGCTTTAACAGTCCGGACAATCGGTTGTCCATCTCGAACGTGCGCATTCCCTGGCGGGATAGCGCCAAGTACTTGGGGCTAGTTTTTGATAAAAGACTGATTGGCTACTAAATACAAATTATATTTTATCAAAGGCCAAAACGTCATGGTTGGCTCTCTATTCGCTCTTACATCGAAATAGCAAGTTAAATTTGAAAAACAAACCATCTACAAGTTATTCATACGTTCGATCCTGTCATTTGGTGCTCCAACTTGGATCACCACTGTCAGGTCTCGATTTAGGCGAATAGAGAGCTTCCAAAACAAGGTTTTACGCATGGTCTGCGGAGCCCCATACTATGTCAAGAACACGATAATTCACAGAGATTTAAATTGTGTTACTTTCAGCACTTTTATACATGAAAGTATCGCCAAATACTTGGATCGAGCTGAACACTCGACCAACCCACTTATCTCAGACTCACACGCACTCACCAAAACACTACACCAACGATACCCCTACGTCATAGATTGGGTTCTTGACTATTAAGCCGGGTCACTTTTTCCAAATTTAACTGACTTAAAAGCCAAATTTAGTTCTCAGTCTTATACCGTTCTAAGTGCATAACTATAAACCATACAAGTCTATAGGTACGAAACCTGACTTAATATTCCAAAGATGATCCAATGTTATGTTATTCAATGAGACCTAACAAAGAACGCATGCGCTATGAAAGTATGAACAGTAATTTTCGCGGTCACAGTTGACTTAGCTGTTTCATGGATGATTGTTTGTGGAGATAGCTTACTAGTTATTTTGACTTGTGTCTGGTACTATTTTTGCTGCATTCAATTAAATTAATTTGTGAAATCATGTAAAAACGTATTCATTTTTTTAAAGGTTCCAGTGAATTATAGAGATGAAGATTTTGACCACGATGTAACGGAAAGTTCTATTTTTGGATCCGTCTGTGTAACGTCAGAGAAATTATGTGATCAAAACAAATATTTCTGTGAAAATTGCAATCGATATAATGAAGCCCTACGAACGGTAAGTCTTTGCATCATTCATGACGAAAAATGAGTTGATATCGCCAACTAGGCAGAATTACTACTTAACTCACTGTTGTCAATTGTTCTTTTAAACTCTTAAACTTTTCAATTCAAATTTGAATTGAGGGGAGAGATAAAATTATTTGTACTTTAATTTTAGGTCCTTTACGAAAAACTTCCAAATATCATGGTCCTCCATTTAAAACGTTTCACGACGTCTTCGTCGGGCGTCCAAAAAGTTAATACTTACGTACCTACTCCCTTAGAAATCCGATGTTTCTGCGAGGGTTGCAACAAAATTGAAAGAACGAAAACAACACCACATAAGTATAAATTAAGTTGTGTCATTATGCATCTAGGAGCAAGTATGGCCTCGGGGCATTATATTGCCTATTCGCGAGCATCGGTGAGTACATTGTTTAGTTTGTAATTTGCAAACTATGTCCCTTATTCGTTTACCAGCTTTAAAACTTTTGCGCATTAATTACACACTACTATTATTTCTTTTGATGAGTTGCGAACAATATCTTTAGAGGAAATTAATTGAAATTAAAGCATTTTTATCTTTTCGCTAACGTTTGGGTTTATTTTAATTAAACCATCTTCAGAGTAGTTTTCTTAACTAAAAAAAATCAAAACAATGATTTTTGATGGAAATTTTTAAAAGTTAAATTTAATTTTCTTGCCTTAAACTTTTTTAAATAAAACCATTTAAACTAATTTTTTGTTACATTTTTTCTTAGATTAAGTATTTATATAAACTTCAGCCTGTTATATATAAGTTTTTTTTATTAAAAAGGAGTTTGTAATCATCTGCAATTTTACGCCTTAATAAGGTAGTCATAAATATTTCGGAGATCATTCATGTCAGTTTTGAAATTCATGGTATTGGGTGTTTTTTTTTATATGGATGATTTTTTTAAGGGACCTTTTTTGGTAATTTCTTTCTTTGTCTCTTATTTTGACATTTTTAAAATCAGGGTTATGTAAATTTTCAATTGCATATTTTGCTAGTGCTGTATTGTTATTTGTATTATGACTTTGAATACTATATTTATGATTTTGGGTTCTATTTCTTAAATACTGTTTTGTTGGACCAATATACTTGATTACAATCTACGAAATTAATTAATTTATTACGTTTGTTTTTTTTCCTTGGGAATATTTTGTTTTAATTTAGTCTAAAGGCATTCTCAGTTTGACAGCGGAAATTTATGCTATTCTGCAGTGTACCCATTTCTGTGAGAGGGATATAGACAGGAATAGAGTAATAAATATATGCTCAGATAGTAAGGCTGCGATATTGGCACTGAAGTCCAGTGTCGTAACTTTACGACTGGTGTCTGAGTGCAAGGATGTACTAAATGAATGATATGACAAGGAAAGGCTGCACAGTCAGACTCGTATGGGTTCAGGGTCACTCGGGCATACGCTGGAATGAGGAAGCAGACCGTCTGGCAAAGTTGAGTTCGGCGACTGAACCGTATGGACCCCAACCAATATTACCTGTCCCAATTGCTATTGGCAAAAGGGAATTAAAATCGTTGCTGGAAAGCAAATTTATTTAATCGTGGAGAGGAGCTCTTGGAATGAGGTGTGCTAAGGAACATATTACTAGGCCTAGTACACGGCGTACCAAAGAGCTTCTCTCCTTGGGAAAGAAAGAGCTGCGAATTGTGGTGGGGTTGTTGACAGGACATTGTCACTTCAGGAGCCATCTTCATAGAATCGGTGTCGAAGACGACCCGATATGCAGATGGTGTTTGGAGGAGGATGAAACTTAACCATGTCCTCAGAGAGTGCCCAGCACTCAACGGACTGAGACAGAGATATTTCGGAGATACAATTTTGTTACCGAAAGCAGTTAGGCAAGTTCAACTAACGAGGCTGCTTGGATTCGCAAAGGCGATCGGCCTCGAATAACCTGCAGGTATGGTGGGATGTAAAGGGCCAATGTAGGCCTAGGCATCGATAATCTAGTATCACCACCCCATTTCATTCATTCAAGGCCTTTTCAGTTATTAAATTGCATTTTTGGCAATCAGAATATTATGTGTTTTTAATTTTTTTTTTGATTGTGTAATTTCAGGTATACATGGTAGGGCAACACACTTTTTGGTCATTGACGAATTGCTGCTTTGCGGTTTATTGTTATAGTGTTTATGTATTCTATTTTTTATTAACAGTTCAAAAAATTTTTTGGGGTAGTTGTTATTTACTAATGTAGTTTTTACTTTTTTGGAATCTGGGGCCTGAATTGTGGATAGAACTTTATTGTTCTATTTGCTAAGGCTGTAACAACCTTTGTTTTGTATTTTTTAGGAGTACTAGAATTATAATTTAAATATCTTCCAGACCAAACTTGCTTTGTAAACTAATTTGTTTTTATATTGCCATTTTAATCATAGCTGATTTTTAAATCTAGAACGTTTATGGATTTATTATTTTCTTTTTCGTTAGTAAATTTAATTTTTTCGTGAAAATTATTGAATATTCTGTTTTGTCTTTAGATATACAAGGTATACAATCATCGACATATCGTTTAAAAAAGAAAGGTTTGTATTTTAATTGGTTAGCTATATTTTCTTCTAAATATTCCATTACTAAATTTGCAATAGTGGCAGAAACAGGTGATCCCATAGTATCACCAAAATTCTACAATCTATGGCGTTGCTGTGGGATTACCTATTTCCGCCGCTATTACAAATTTAGTAATGGAATATTTAGAAAAAATTTAGATAAAAATCTAAACTACAAACATTCTTTCAGAATTGACACAAATGATCTCCGAAATATTTACGATCACCTTATTAAGACGTAAAATTGCAGATGGTTACAAACTCTTGTTTTAATGAAAAAAAACTCCTGTTAAACTTTAATTTTTGTCTGTCTAGAACAGTACAACGGGCTGAAGCTTATATAAATACTTAACCTAAGAAAAATGTAACAAAAATTAGTTTAAATAGTTAGTTTTAATCCAATAAGTTTGTGCCTAAGTAAATATCCTTAAGGCAAAAAAATTATACTTAACTTTTAAAATTGTTCATCTAAAATATCATTGTTTTAGTTTCTTTAGTTAAAAAAAAACTACTCTGAAGATGATTTAATTAAAATAAACCGAAGCGTTAGTGAAAAGACAAAAATACTTTAATTTCCACAAGTAATAATTGTTTTAACTAACACAGTCAACAAAAGTATATATATATATATATATATATATATATATATATATATATATATATATATATATATATATATATATATATATATATATATATATATATATATATGTTTATACGGCTTTCACGGAGTCCTCCGTGTGAGATGCATTAGCAGTGGTTATATCCACATTATGCTGTTGTAGTGCTGAAATCACATTCAGCAAACGTACAACTATATGCAACTCCGTATGTAAGTGATTTCAGCACTACAACAGCATAATGTGGATATAACCACTGCTAATGCATCTCACACGGAGGACTCCGTGAAAGCCGTATAAACATATATAAGCCATCCGACGAGAGGTCGGCGAAGCCGCGTTCAGTGTTGCATACTTTCTTCCGATCTGTCCTTTGCACAGCCAGGTGCATGTCGGTACCCTGATGAGTCTAATAAGAGACGAAACATGTATCTCTGTCGCATCACTGTGGCGGTGAGGGTAAGCTTTGACTTTCTTCTCGCTATGGTGGTATAGGTAGGCCACCATCTCGATGGTGGTGGAATAAGATGAATTGTGTTTTATTACAATTTATTCTAACTGTGCAACCTCTAACACAGATAGGATATGATGGAGCGAAGTTTGCATAGACTGTTTCGCATTTTACTTCATATATATATATATATATATATATATATATATATATATATATATATATATATATATATATATATATATATATATACAGGGTGATTCAAAAATCGATCACGAAACTTAAGGGAGTGATTCTACTTGACAAAATAAGGGTAGAGCTTCATATAATTTTTTTTCAAAATGTCATTCGTTTTCGAGTTACAAGCCGTCCAAGTTCAAGTTTTTATTTTTTGTTTTTTGAATTACTCGCTTACAGGAAAACCGATTTGACTAATATTTGAAAGATAGGGTAAGTCTTCTGCGCTTCATCATTTTAGTAACAATTCACATTGATTGTTTGCCGCTAGAGGGCACTTTACCTACATTGAAAATTGTTTTTTTGTCATAATTTTTTAGTGTTGACAGCTACAGTAGTTTTTGGCATAATTTCTGAAAGACTGATGCCAGGCCTTTAAAAAAGGTGCTCTTTATTTACATCGCTAAACCCAACGGTTTAGACGTAAATCACCCTTAAAAATTAAGTGGTAAATTTACTTTTCTCAATTCATTACCACCAGCTACCAGGTAAATAGCTATCAAAGTATACTAGAGCTGTCAGTTTAACATCAAATAAATTCGCTTTTTAAACTATTTAATTTATAATCTTAAAATAACTAATAATGGCTAATCACCAATATTCAAATATCGAATATTGTGATATCCATTTTTGTTATGGAAAAGCAAATGGTAATGCAGAGTTGGCAAGAAGATATTATATGGAGAGTTATCCGGAAAGAAATATCCCTCATGCTCAAACATTTTCCAGTGTGCACAGGAGGCTTGCGGAATGTGGTTCCTTTAAAAGTTATAATGGAAATAGGGGAAGACCTAGAACTGCTAGAAACGTGCAACAAGAAGAAAGAGTGCTTGAAATTATTGAAGATAATCCAGGTATTAGTACTAGAAAAATTGGGAATGAAGTGCGGCTCTGTCAGGCTAGTTCATGGAGGATACTAAGAGAAGAACTCTACCCGTTTCATTCAAAAAAGGTGCAGGCTCTTTATGACGATGATCGGCCGAGACGGTTGGAAATGTGCAATCAGATCCTAGCTAAGTATGAACACGATAATCGATTAATTGGCGTCATATTATTCACTGACGAAGCTGGTTTCACTCGTGATGGCATAACAAATCTACACAACATCCACACATATGCTTACGAGAACCCAAACAATGTGGTAGAAACGAAACATCAGCGTAGATTTTCACTAAATGTGTGGGCAGGGATAATAGGAGATTACCTTATTGGTCCTCATTTCTTTGATGGCCCATTAACTGGTGACGTATACTTAGATTTTATCCAAAATCGTCTCCCATTGTATCTGGAAGATGTGCCATTGGAAGTAAGGGCCAACATGTGGATCCTCCAAGACGGAGCTCCGCCCCACTTTAGTATACGTGTCCGACAGTATTTAAATGCAACGTATCCTGAGCGATGGATAGGACGAAGTGGACCATTGGCATGGGCAGCGAGGTCACCAGACCTTAATCCTATGGATTTTTTCTTTTGGGATCATTTGAAACAATTGGTGTACGATATTCCAGTAATCAACGTCGAGGATCTTCGCTTCAGGATAATCGAAAAGTGCCAAATTATTAAAGAAACACCAGAAATTTTTCATCTAGTAAGGCGACATTTTTTGAAGAGTGTTAGGAAATGTATTGAAGAAAATGGGGGACATTTTGAGAATCTTTTTTAGTTTGTTTAGTACTGTTTCATTAATTTTTATCAATTAAATGTATATCGCAATAATCCATAATATGAATATTTACTGATTAGCCATTATTAGTTATTTTAAGATTATAAATTAAATAGTTTAAGAAGCGAATTTATTTGATGTTAAACTGACAGCTCTAGTATACTTTGATAGCTATTTACCTGGTAGCTGGTGGTAATGAAATGAGAAAAGTAAATTTACCACTTAATTTTTAAGGGTGATTTACGTCTAAACCGTTGGGTTTAGCGATGTAAATAAAGAGCACCTTTTTTAAAGGCCTGGCATCAGTCTTTCAGAAATTATGCCAAAAACTACTGTAGCTGTCAACACTAAAAAATTATGACAAAAAAACAATTTTCAATGTAGGTAAAGTGCCCTCTAGCGGCAAACAATCAATGTGAATTGTTACTAAAATGATGAAGCGCAGAAGACTTAGCCTATCTTTCAAATATTAGTCAAATCGGTTTTCCTGTAAGCGAGTAATTCAAAAAACAAAAAATAAAAACTTGAACTTGGACGGCTTGTAACTCGAAAACGAATGACATTTTGAAAAAAAATTATATGAAGCTCTACCCTTATTTTGTCAAGTAGAATCACCCCCTTAAGTTTCGTGATCGATTTTTGAATCACCCTGTATATATATATACATATATATATATATATATATATATATATATATATATATATATATATATATATATATATATATATATATATATATATATATATATATATATATATATATGTATTAGCCTGGAGTCGACAAATACAGAGCCCACTTTGCTGCCGTTTTCTCATCCCCACGATATCAGTTGGGATATGATGCGACCTTTCTTTCGTTTTTGTGAACTTTTTGGACGACTTATTCGATTGTCACGGATTTTGATCTTCCAGAATACTCAGTAGCTTAAGTGCTCATACAACCACGTTGTCAATGAAGGAACTAGCAGACCCGCCCAATGTAGCGTCTAAATCTAGTTTAATTTCTATATGAGATAAACCATGGATAAAAAGATATTTTATTGCCGTTCGTGCTTCAGTTTTGTTTTTCCTTTTCTTTGTTTTCATATTCAAGTATTACACTTTTTATCAGTTATGTAATATCTTGTATTTGTCATTCCCGTTCTCCTTGCGTTCTTGTAAGATAGTGTGCATCTTTTTGGACGGCTTCACGTTTCGCCACCGTATGATACAGCTGAAATGTCGCATAGGTTGTAGACTTTATATTTAAGGCACATTGAGACATCTTCATGCCTCAATATTTAGTTGAGCTTTCCAAAAGCGGACCACCCCATTGGAATTAGTAATTTATTCATACATGGTTCAAACATGCCCCTGTAGAAATAGCATAACGTCAGAACTAGGGCCCGGTTGTTTGAACGATGAATAATGTAATAATATTTTTTGTATATTTGAAAAAGTGTTGATAAACAGTAGATATTTCATTTCTTGGTAAACACATACCGATTTTATGCTATCCTTTTCTAATTGCATTATTTAAACGAGCATCGTATGATAATTGGTACGTCAATTCTAAGTATGAATTTATGGTTGCCTAAATTATTATTGTTATTTTCAATATGTAAACAATATCTAACAATATTTACCAATAAAAATAAGTTTTTAATCCTCTTTTTGTTAATATTAATTGCAAACTTCGCCTTTATAGTAATTTTTAACACTTAAAAACACTGAAAAGAGTCACGACAAGCAATTAAACTGAAAGAAAAGATAAGTAAACATGTTTATGTCTGTCAAACATAAAAAAAGCCTTTTTCCCACCGACTATAAACAGCCTTCAAACAAATCTACTGTTATTTAAATCTATAGGGTATGATCGAAGCATACATGCTATCTTTTTCCATTTAGTTACTTCGAGTGGCGTTCCTTCCATATAATATTGTGTTTGTTACCATTTTTATTTTCATTTTATTCGTTTCATATCTTGTCATTCTTGATGGTCATTGCTAAAAGTTACGAAGTCGTTGATAAATTTTAAATGGTTTAAATATTTTCCGTTTATACTTATTCCCTTTTCTAACTAGTTTAACTTTTGAAACATCTTCTAATACCGTGATAAATAGTTTCGGAAAGACCGTATATTATCTTGAGATTGTGTCTGTTTTTCCATATGTAGTTGCACTGTTAAATATGTTTTTTATTAATTCTATATACTAACTGTTTACAATTACTCAAGACGTTAAGTATTGTCCAGACTGGCCAGGAATACATAGTACAAATAGCGAACATCAAAAAAAGAATTTAACAGAATATGACTATCATCTTAATAATTTTTCAAGACTAGGAAACCAAGAAATAGAAATCAAGAAAATTTTGCAAAGAAAAGATAAAATTTATCAATAAAATACGCCCTAGAAATCATATGCGACGAAAGATCACTCCACTATCTCCAAAAGTGGAAGGTTACAACAAAATAGAGCATAATAGTTTACAAGCTTCTTCATGTAGAAGCTCAATGTAGAAATGTATGATGACGAGGCAGAACCCGATAATCTATCAGAAAACAACGATTCTTGTTTTCCCGAAAGTGAAGGAAAAGCACACCATTTAATTGAACTACCTGAATTAAATGATCTAGTTCGGGAACTCCACTTGTCCAAAGAGCATGCTGAAGTATTAAAGTCTCGATTACAACAATGGAATTTACTAGCCATTGGAACCAAAGTTACAATATTTAGGAACCGTAATCAGGAGCTATCCTCGTTTTTTACTCGACAGGATAACATGTGTCTTTGTGTTAATCCAAATAGTGTTATAGAAAAATTATAATTTACGCATAGCCCGGACGAATATAAATTTTTCAAAAATAAGTTTAAAAGCAGTTCTGCTTCATAATGGTAACAACAGACTCTCTATCCTTCTTTAACATGCAGTTGACATGAAAAAAACATACGAAAGTATGTCACTTATTCTAATGCAATAAGCTATGATATTTACAAATTGCAAATATATGGTGACCTAACAGTCATATGACTATTACTAGGGCTTCCGAGAGATCAATATATGGCAGGTCAAGCTAACGTAAAAAATATACCTTTTGTTGATCCCAAAAAAGTACTGTTAGCTCCATTACACATTAAACTGGGATTGATTAAAAAATTCGTTAAAGCATTAGATAAAGAAGACACGTTTAAATGCCTTAAACAAATTTTTCCTAAACTAATTGATGCTAAGCTTAAGGAAGGAATATTTGTTGGACCACAAATCAGAAAAATACTAAGGGAGTTTGATTAAAAATTAAATGTTGTTCAATTAGGTGCGTAGAGTTCTTTTAAAACAATTGTTTCGGAGTTTTTAGGAAACAAAAAAGTAGAAAACTAGGAAAAACTTGTAGAAGACCTACGTGAAAGCTACTGTAAAATGGACTGTCGCATGTATCTTAAAATACACTTCTTGCACTCCTCTTTAAATTTTTTCCCAGAAAATTTGGGTGCGATTAGTGACGAGCAAGGAGAAAGGTTCCACTAAGACATATAACAGTGGAGTAACGTTACCAAGGCAGATGGGATCCACCAATGATCGAGGATTATTGTTGGTTTTTTAAGAGATAAAGCTATCAGGAATATAAACGAAAGTCAACATTTGCAAAAAAATTATGTACAAAAGACTTACTATAAATATATTTTCATGTGTATTTTTGTAAATAAATCCTGTAATCCTTAAAATACCTTGTTCTTTTTATTGATTTGAACTTATGTATAAATATTATATAAAAATGTTTGTATTAAATAAAAATAACTGATATATTCTATAACTCAAAATCTATACGTGGTGGAAAATTTTCGTTGTTGAATTCGCAATCAGGATGCTTTAAATTTCCAGTCATTTTATCATCAGTCTTATTTTTTTTGTATTTATTAACTAGTGTAATTTTTGCACAATTGCCGGTTGAAATTTTTAGTTCACTGTCTTTCAGCACGCCTGGATGCCTCATGGATGGTTCGATTTTAATTTTATACAAAAAAATTTAAACTATAAGTATCATTCTACAAGCCTATATTTTCATTTTGCATCAAAATATCTGTGGAATCCGTGAAAAATCCTAGCAAACACGACCGAACGCGTGAAGTAGAAGAGTAGTGTGGGCAGCGATGCTGCTGAGGGGAGTCGTATATACTATATAAATACAACTTCCCTTGACAGCCGCGTTGCCCCACTCTACGGCTTTCATAGGCCCGGCCGTTTTTAGTCAAGTTAACTAACATTTTTCACGTTTTTCAGACTTTTTAATGCAAAATGGAAATATAGGCGTGTAGAATGATAATTCTACTTTCAAAATCTTTTTACAAAATTAAAATTGGACCTTTAATGACTCATCTTGGCGAGTTGAAAAATAGTGCACTAAAAATTTCAAATAGCAATTGTGCAAAACCTAATGAACCGACAGCGCCTGGTTTTGACGCTCATAAATGACTTATAAATTACTATTATTTCGCGAAGGGCCAGCGCTACAGCATGAAAAATGACGAAGATGTGAATTTTTGAAAAAACGCTGTTTTTCTCCATTACTAATGACCCGATTGAGTCGTTCCAATGCCCACTTTATTGGTATTTTCATTCTCTACAATTCGCCTGTTTACGTCATCGAAATTGCTTCATTAGTTTTGATTTTATAAGCAAAAAAAAAACAAAAAAAAAAGAACACAATTTTGGGTTTTAATTGTTTTTAACAAATTAATAATAGAGAGTGAAAAACATAAGAAAATATCACATCCGTTCCTTTTTAGTGTGATGGCACAGTCAGTATCCTGATACTATTTTTTTCACAAAATCACTTCTTTTCTCTATTTATTGGCCTATATAGACGGAAGAAAAATTGGCATCAAGGTAAACAAGACGAAAATAAAACAGTAACAAATATTATGTGAGAAGAAACGCCACTTGAAGTAATTAAAGAGTATCCAAGAACATCAAAATGGAGATTTTGTAAAAAAAAAATAAAGTAAATGTATATCACAGTTTTTGTATTTTCTTTGTTAGGCAGAAAACTTTTCATTTCTCGTACTTCATCATTTTGTCAAAAATATCCTGTTTTGTTTGATATCCAAAATAGATTCTTCCATTTTAGGCTTGACAGATTTGCCCCCAAAGTTGAATTACAGAGAGGCTCAAATAGCCATAAGCGCTTCTTGAAAAGGTTGGCGGTTCACTTTCATACACCTTGATAATATTTTTTTCTGTAGGTACAAACTGGAGACTATATCGAATGCACACGAGACATTCCAAAAAACTACCTAAACTCGAGCGGTAAAGAAATTTCCACGAACTTCCTAAAATATTTTAAAGCCAAAGCCCTGGGCAACTCCTTAAGTGAGACGCAAAATGGCCTGGGGCCTCATTCTAAGAAAAATGACACGCAGGTATGTATTGGTTGCCTAAAATATTTATACTTTTAATTTCATTTTTTATTGTTTAATTTGTACATAATATTATTTTAGATAGAACTTATTGCAAGACTACTGTAAATCTAAAATGACCAATACTTCATTCGACCTTGCACCAATTGAAGTTTTCGGTAAAACATTAAAAGAATAGTTAAATCTGTTTCAATCAGTTTAAAACGTTCAATAATAGTGAAAATTATCCATCTACCTCAATTTCCAAAGCTAGATTTTTTAAAATACCCTATATTAATTGAAAGATTAATTTTTCAGATGTAGTATTGTCTTTGATTTAAAGTTCTGTTTTTTTTTTAACTACCCATTGCCGACGCCAAAGTATAGAATATCAATATATTTATGGTCATATACCACATTACAAAGCCATAAATAAAAGGAATACCTGAGATTGAACTAAATTTTTCAAGTTTTGTATATTTTATAGCACTTCAAGTATAGTATAGAGTATAGATACATTTTTTAAAATTTTGACAGCTGTCTTTAAAATCCAATTAGGAATAATGTTAACGCGGATAAGTCGTATTAAATATACCACTGATTAATCATAAAGAACCGATTAATATTTTAGTTCCATAATCTAATATAGTTAACCCTTTCAGTCACAGACGGCATTATAGTGGCGTCCTATTTTCACTTATTTTTTATCATTTTTGATTTATTCCATGCAAACTTCCGGATGTTTTTCCTTTCTCAAGTACTTAAGGGTTGCAACTTTAAAATGTTCTAAATGTTTTGCAAATTTTTAATTGTTTATAATTCTGTTAAATGCATACAAAACAACGTGTTTTCACGAATTTAATTTATTTGCGGCGAAATTTGAAAATTAATCTTTACTAAGAATTTTTGGTATTTGTTTTGAAGGTCGAAGATGTCATATACATCATTAGATTCACAAAATACAATATAGCGACCAGAACTATGAAAAAGTGATAATTTTCTCATCATACGTGCATTTATTCTTCCATATTAGTCATTTTTTTATCCGATTGGCAAGAACGTAATTTCGTCTAGTGTGAAATAAAACTCTTTTTTTTATTCAAAGAATAAACTTTAATCAATTATATATTCTACATTTTATTCAATGATCCTTCACCATCTTTCTTGCAGCTTCATGATTCCGCGCTCGTGGAAATTTTGGTCCTTATCGGCAATAAACTGAACCAAGTACGATTTAAGATCATCATTTGTGAAAGGTTTACCATTCAAAGACTGTTGCAAACTTCGAAATAAACGGTAGTCAGATAGTGCCAGATAAGGGCTGTATGGGGAATGCAACATGACTTCCCATCCTCACGAATTACTGAAGATGAGTGGGACTTTGCATTATCATGATGAAACACAATTCCTTTGCGATTTGCCAATTTTAGCCGTTTTTCTTTGATTGTTTCATTCAGTTTCATCAGTTGTTGACAATAAACATCCTAATTGATTGCCCAGCCTCTTGGAAGTAGCTAAAAATACTCAACACCTTTGTAGTACCACCCAATTGGCTGTAAGACCTTTTTTGGATGCAATTCAGCTTTAAATGTGTTTTGTGCTAGCTCTTCACGCTTGTATGTATTTTCGAACAGTGTCACTGTATATGACCCATTTTTCATTACCATGATGAATCTTTTCAAAAAAAGGTCGGTTTCATTGCGCACGAGATGGATATGGCAAATATTGATTCGTTGTGTTAAGTGAATCTCTTTCAGTTCAAGCGGAACTTCAATATCGAACTTCTTAGTGAGTCCACGATATTTTAGGCAATTTTGGGTTGTTATGTGCAGTACATTTAACCTGTCTGCAACATCTCGAGTAATTATATGACCGTTCTCTTAACCTATTCTGGCACGTGCGTTCTGTTATTCAATAAACTCCATAAACATCACATATCTCTTTGTGAGTCTCGGCAGCTTTATTTTCTTTTCTACTGCACTCCATGTTAAAATTGACCCTAAACTATCAGCTTGAAACAAAACAAAATTACGCACAAGTTCCTTCTACAATAACCTAAATGTGAGCGATATCAAATATCAAAAAGAAAAAAACCATAACACTGGCAGAAGTTCTTTAAAACAATTACAACACTCTCTATTGGTAACAACTAAAAATTCTTTCTTGCCGACCCAATATATTGTCAATTATTTTTGAGGCTATTTAAGTGGCAATTTCCGAGTTCTACGAATTTTTATCTATCCAAGTTACTCATTTTTTAGGCTATTCAATTTTAATACAATATTTAATTCACACAATTTAATATGTTGGATCCATTTTGTAGACCAAAACTATGAAAAAATTTAAATTTTCTTGTTCTGGGGTTGAGTATATGGAATCTGAAATTGGATTCTCGAAGTTCAATATAGTGAGTTCATTATGGTAATTAAGTATGAAAAATATGTTATATATAGCTTAAACTTTAATAAATTAAAAACACTGATTGTTAATAAGAAACATATTACAATTATTTACAAAAATTCCAGATATCTCCAGCTTGAAAATTATAAAAAAATATTCAAATATATATATATATATATATATATATATATATATATATATATATATATATATATATATATATATATATATATATATATATTATATATCATTTTTTTTTAATTTTGTATTTTCTTGGATTTAGGTTCTATAATTAATAAAACACAAAACGATTGACGTTTCGCCCTTTATTCAAGGCATTTTCAAAATTTTTTCCTTGACATTTTGCTGTTCTGTTTCTAAAATGACAGAACAGCAAAATGTCAAGGAAAAAATTTTGAAAATGCCTTGAATAAAGGGCGAAACGTCAATCGTTTTGTGTTTTATTAATTATAGAACCTAAACCCAAGAAAATACAAAATTAAAAAAAATGATATAATCTATGGTTCAAGAATCAAGAAAATAAATAAATATATATATATATATATATATATATATATATATATATATATATATATATATATATATATATATAAACAGGGTGATTCAAAAATCGATCACGAAACTTAAGGGGGTGATTCTACTTGACAAAATAAGGGTAGAGCTTCATATAATTTTTTTTCAAAATGTCATTCGTTTTCGAGTTACAAGCCGTCCAAGTTCAAGTTTTTATTTTTTGTTTTTTGAATTACTCGCTTACAGGAAAACCGATTTGACTAATATTTGAAAGATAGGCTAAGTCTTCTGCGCTTCATCATTTTAGTAACAATTCACATTGATTGTTTGCCGCTAGAGGGCACTTTACCTACATTGAAAATTGTTTTTTTGTCATAATTTTTTAGTGTTGACAGCTACAGTAGTTTTTGGCATAATTTCTGAAAGACTGATGCCAGGCCTTTAAAAAAGGTGCTCTTTATTTACATCGCTAAACCCAACGGTTTAGACGTAAATCACCCTTAAAAATTAAGTGGTAAATTTACTTTTCTCATTTCATTACCACCAGCTACCAGGTAAATAGCTATCAAAGTATACTAGAGCTGTCAGTTTAACATCAAATAAATTCGCTTTTTAAACTATTTAATTTATAATCTTAAAATAACTAATAATGGCTAATCACCAATATTCAAATATCGAATATTGTGATATCCATTTTTGTTATGGAAAAGCAAATGGTAATGCAGAGTTGGCAAGAAGATATTATATGGAGAGTTATCCGGAAAGAAATATCCCTCATGCTCAAACATTTTCCAGTGTGCACAGGAGGCTTGCGGAATGTGGTTCCTTTAAAAGTTATAATGGAAATAGGGGAAGACCTAGAACTGCTAGAAACGTGCAACAAGAAGAAAGAGTGCTTGAAATTATTGAAGATAATCCAGGTATTAGTACTAGAAAAATTGGGAATGAAGTGCGGCTCTGTCAGGCTAGTTCATGGAGGATACTAAGAGAAGAACAACTCTACCCGTTTCATTCAAAAAAGGTGCAGGCTCTTTATGACGATGATCGGCCGAGACGGTTGGAAATGTGCAATCAGATCCTAGCTAAGTATGAACACGATAATCGATTAATTGGCGTCATATTATTCACTGACGAAGCTGGTTTCACTCGTGATGGCATAACAAATCTACACAACATCCACACATATGCTTACGAGAACCCAAACAATGTGGTAGAAACGAAACATCAGCGTAGATTTTCACTAAATGTGTGGGCAGGGATAATAGGAGATTACCTTATTGGTCCTCATTTCTTTGATGGCCCATTAACTGGTGACGTATACTTAGATTTTATCCAAAATCGTCTCCCATTGTATCTGGAAGATGTGCCATTGGAAGTAAGGGCCAACATGTGGATCCTCCAAGACGGAGCTCCGCCCCACTTTAGTATACGTGTCCGACAGTATTTGAACGTATCCTGAGCGATGGATAGGACGAAGTGGACCATTGGCATGGGCAGCGAGGTCACCAGACCTTAATCCTATGGATTTTTTTCTTTTGGGGTCATTTGAAACAATTGGTGTACGATATTCCAGTAATCAACGTCGAGGATCTTCGCTTCAGGATAATCGAAAAGTGCCAAATTATTAAAGAAACACCAGAAATTTTTCATCGAGTTAGGCGACATTTTTTGAAGAGTGTTAGGAAATGTATGGAAGAAAATGGGGGACATTTTGAGAATCTTTTTTAGTTTGTTTAGTACTGTTTCATTAATTTTTATCAATTAAATGTATATCGCAATAATCCATAATATGAATATTTACTGATTAGCCATTATTAGTTATTTTAAGATTATAAATTAAATAGTTTAAAAAGCGAATTTATTTGATGTTAAACTGACAGCTCTAGTATACTTTGATAGCTATTTACCTGGTAGCTGGTGGTAATGAAATGAGAAAAGTAAATTTACCACTTAATTTTTAAGGGTGATTTACGTCTAAACCGTTGGGTTTAGCGATGTAAATAAAGAGCACCTTTTTTAAAGGCCTGGCATCAGTCTTTCAGAAATTATGCCAAAAACTACTGTAGCTGTCAACACTAAAAAATTATGACAAAAAAACAATTTTCAATGTAGGTAAAGTGCCCTCTAGCGGCAAACAATCAATGTGAATTGTAACTAAAATGATGAAGCGCAGAAGACTTAGCCTATCTTTCAAATATTAGTCAAATCGGTTTTCCTGTAAGCGAGTAATTCAAAAAACAAAAAATAAAAACTTGAACTTGGACGGCTTGTAACTCGAAAACGAATGACATTTTGAAAAAAAATTATATGAAGCTCTACCCTTATTTTGTCAAGTAGAATCACCCCCTTAAGTTTCGTGATCGATTTTTGAATCACCCTGTATATATATATATATATATATATATATATATATATATATATATATATATATATATATATATATATATATATATATATATATATATATATATATATATACATATATATGAAAACAAGGAAAGTAAAGAAAAACAAAAAATAGATAAATAGCCGCTTTTCAATCATGTCGCTAATCGGAACCGTTTTCAAAAAAACAGCATTTTATTTACACTGTTAGTCCACTAACTTCTGTCAGGTTGAATATGAAAAAAAGGAGTTTTCCCCTGTCACCATAGTTTCATAACTGCTTAGTTAAAAAGTTCATAACATGAGCTCCGTGAAGTCTGATACACTCGCGGGCATGACGAATTATTGACCGCTGTACCCACCACATTAACTTAGCATTTTCCTTATTTGATCACACTGAAATGTGATTCTCCGTAGAAGTTCTTCCCTACTATCGACCGGAGTGGAATACACAAAGGTGTTGAGGTGTCCCCAGAGGTAAAGTAAAAATCCAACGGCGTTAGGTCGGGAGATCGGGGAGATCAGGCAATATGTCCTCTCTACCTATCCAGCGGTTTGGATATACGTTATTCAGATGCACAGGAGTGTTAAAATGTTGTGCCCCATCGTGCATGTAGTACATATTTCGGCGGTTCGAGTGGTAAGTGCTCTATTAAATCGTGAAAAGCGTCCTGGAAGAACTCCAAATAAAGTTCTCCATTCAGTTGTGCCGGTAATACGAATGGTACAATCAAAAAATTGCCAATGATTCCTGCCCAGACATTAATTGATTAGAACTGATGTTGATGATGCGAAACAATAGTTGCATGAAGATTTTAATCACCCCATACATGTGAGTTGTGTACATTTATGATACCATTTTTGGTAAACCCTGCTTCATCCGTAAAGAGAATAGTGCTAATGAAGATCACATTATTTCGTTACTAATCCAATAGCCAGTTCGCAAACTACATTCTACGGGGAAAATCCTCAGGAATCAGTTCATGCACCTTTTTCAAATGATATGGATATAACAACTGTTATTGAAGAACTTCATATACGAAGTATTAAACTGCGCTGATAATTTTCCAGTGCTCGTTGAAAGAGTGTCATCTATAGCATTTAAAATATTTTCATCTAATTGCGGCGTACGTACTGTTCTTCCCCAACCAGCATCAGTACTTCTTTTCCCAAAATTTCCTAAAATTATGAAGAAATTTAATAATATTACCTTATTAAATGGACTCGCTTACCATTTTCCCTTAGACGTTGGTCAGCTCGTTGAAATGTTTTCTGATCTGGAAAAGTACGATTAGGATATCTGTCGTGATATAACCTCCTGGCTTCCAAAGCATTGCAAGATGCAAGACCATACATCAGATGCATATCTGCATACTCAATAAACGTGTATTCCATATTTCGAATTATTTCACAATTAGTTTCACCACAAAATCTAAAAATCAATAATTGAATATCAAAATAAAGAATCAATATGTCAGCGATGTGAACGTTGACAAGTTCTAAAATGCAAGATATTTATTTCTTTCGTATCTAGTAACATTTGAAACAACAATACTTTGTTTTTGGTGCCGATAAAATAAAACGCAGATTTTTTTCGAACCTAGATCGAACTGCAATTCACAAAATTAGACGTTTTTAACTAAAGAGGTAAACTCTAATTTTGGATCGGTTTTTGATAGGATGTATTGTAATTATCGAAATACGCCAAATACATGATGTAAATAAAATGACGTTTTTTCGAAAACAGTTAGGATTAGCGACATGAATCAAGAGTTCTTAATTTTACTACGAAAAAAGTTTAAATGAACTTGTAGTATTCCTTTCACGTGTTTTTTTTTTTCACATCCGGGAGATTCCCCCATTTTCCCGGATAATAACAATGATCAAAATGAACTTAAATATTAAACAGTGCACACTGGATTCAGCCACAACTACTTACATATATTGCCGATATTAGATCAGTGATAGGTAATAGTATGAACAGAAACTAAACAAGCATGTAGTAGATACTTTAAATAATTTTTTGTGTTCAGTTTATTGCGGTATTGCCAATAAATATGTCATTTACTACATTTATATCGACAGTTTCGAACACGCTCAAATCAAGTGCCGTCTACAAAGCGTTTAGAAATAACGAATTAAAACTAAATAAGCGACAAAATATTTACGCAGGCTTGAATTTGTTAAGTCACGCTGGAAACGATTTAGGCTTGACTGAACCCAAGCTCGTTTTGAGTGTGAAATAAACATCTTAAGTCGGCTTAGAATCAGCTGTGTATTTTGTTAATAAAGTCAGAACGATTGTATCATAAATCAAAAGTGCGTTGGTATATTTCTTGGAATTTTAAAGAACACAGCACGTAAAGGCTAGACATAAAATGTCAAAAGATATAGTTATATTCGTAAGGTTAGGTGCAGAATGGCTTCAACCTATCTTAAAGCCAAAGTCAAACCAGTAACTTTTCATTAATTTCAAGTAAGATTTGAAGCTGGTTCGAAAAACGTCAATTTAAACGAAATCAATGATTTAATTTAGGAACTAAAAAGTTTCTATCGTGTTTTTAGTTGTGTCAGAGTATAAATTGCTGCGGCATTAGGAGTAAAGTAAGTTCAAGTTCGCCCAGTCACAGCGATGATTGGTTAGAATTCGACGATGAAAAAGTAAAGACGTTATCTAAGAAAGAATTCATGGACATGCTGAACAGGAGACATGAGAGTACCAACACGCCATATTTGCTGTTTTATTCTAAGATGTAACAGTAAGTTATGTTGTTATCAAGATTATTTCAAGCAGTTAATCGGTATTTATCGGTTATAAGCAGTTTGTAATTTGGTTATTTTTGATCGTTCTTTTCTAATATTTGATTATTTCACTATTGTTCCTCCTTTTATTACTTCTCTAATTTTACAGTTTTTCTTTGGTATTAATTATGCGATTTTCTATACATTTATATTTTTTGTGTTATTTTAGTTATGGTCAAAATACATAGAACGTCTTGATATATAGAGTTTAAATAACGTATTTATATAGCCAAATTGAACCAAAATTTTGATGAACACACTGTCAAAAGTCATAATGAACACATTTTTTTGTATCAATGTATATCAGATTAGTATTGTAAACTGAAATATATATCCGGAAGCTATTCATATTTTTGGTAATTTCAAAGTATCATAGTGGCGGGCTGTAACTAAAATATAACCAAGAAGTCTAGAATAAATACCGATCCATTCCTTGAATTCGATTCAATTTTCTTTTAAAGTTTTTTGTTTATGCTGGTTGATTTTCGTTGTTAAATTTGAACGTTTATATTTAAAAGACATCGTTGTTGTTTGTATTGTTTAATTTGAAGGTATTTATAACTGCATATTGTTATTATTATTCATATTTTTGTGATTTTTCAGGTTTTTCTCTGTCTTTTTATGACTTACATTAAACCTTATCAAAATTCTCATAGCTTGGAAAATGATTTTTAATGGAATCGCGTCACATTGTTTTTTTATAGAATTCATTACGTACATGACGGTCTTTTACCGAAAAACTTAAGTTTTTTCTTTATCTAAACGTTTACTGAGTTTTTGGCTCGATCATTTTCAAGTATCTTGGGTGCTACAGATTCGATTCTATGGATAGTAATCTCGGTAACCGAAAACATACGAAATCGTTCAAATTACTTGAAAAATTTCTACAATTTCTGAAGATATCCGTAAAAACGAAAATTAGCTATTACGTTTTTATTGCTGCATAATTTTGTTATCACTTTTCCTCCCCTACAGTTTTAAATATGACGCTTTAGGTTTTATGAACATAATTTTCTTAGATGGCAACCTGGCGTTTTCATAATATTTTACATAAATCATTTTATATCCTCAATTTTATAATTTACTGGGCTGGCCAGTAAAGTATAAATACAGACAGGCTGAAATACGTGAATATTTGAAAACAATTCTGTTGTATAGTTTTACTATTTTGTGATATAATTATGAGTTTTTTTTTCTAGAAATTTTTAGTCATTCTTAGGAAAATGTTCTTACGGAAAAAAAAATAATATTAACTTTATTACTGTAAAACTCATTAAATTAGGCAAAACGCCGAATCCGTATTAAAGGAAATTACAGTCCCTGAAGTCTGAAACATCGGATTCAAAAATTAATGATGCTGTTCTTTAGAGGAGGCAAGTGACAATAAGAATGAGCAATTTATTTCAAATATCTCTTCGAATAATTAGAATAATAAATTAAATAACCGATTTTCTTTTTGTTGTTAACAGATATCTTCAGAACTAGTCAGGATTTTCCAAATTTCTTAATAGAATTTAATTAAGCATCAAATAACGTAAAATTGGCTCAATTTAACAGACTTCGTATATTTTATGGTTATTAAGGTAACTATAGTCAAATTTATAGCACTCTGCATAACATGGCTCAAAACACGTACGAAACCAAAAATAGATATTTTTTAATTATATGTTCGTATGAATTGGTTTCCACTCAAAATTCTCTAAAAATTTCCTGCAAATATCACTCTCTGTATCTTCGATCATACCCTATAGATTTAACAGCAATAGATTTGTTTGAAGGCTGTTTATGGTCGGTGGGAGAGGGAGGCTTTTTTGATTTTTGACATACATAAACATGTTTACTTATCTTTTCTTTCAGTTTAATTGCCTGTCGTTACTTTTTTCGGTGTCTTTAAGTATTAGAAATTATTATAAATGCAAAGTCTACAATCAATATTAACAAAAAGAGGATTTAAAAACTTATTTTTATTAGTAAATATTGTTAGATATTATTTACATATTGAAAATAACAATAATAATAATTTAGGCAACCATATATTCATATTCAGAATTGACGTACCAATTATCATATGACACTCGTTTAAATAATGCAGTTAGAAAAGGATAGCGTAAAATCGGTATGTGTGTACCAAGAAATTAAATATCTATTGTTTATCAACACTTTTTCAAATATAAAGAAAACTATTATGACTTTATTCAGCGTTCAAACCCGGGCCCTAGTTAGGACGTTATGCTAATTCTACAGGGGTATGTTCGAAGCTCTGTATCGAACCGAAAGCAACATTCGCAGGAAACAACTGCTACATAAAATATAAATTCCAAGGTATGTCCGCAGGATAATAAAAACCTGTCGACTTCGATGTCAGACTGAAAAATGTCGCCAGTCGAACGACGTCTATAAATCATCGTAGTAGTGCGAAATTTAAATAAGAAATCAAAAAATTTCAGTAGGAAATAAAGGCATTTATCTGCCATATTTATAATAAATATAAAGCATGGTAAATGAAATGAATTTATTTAAACGGCATACCCTGGCTTGTAAAAAAAATCAAAATTTCAGTCAGAAATAAAGAAATTTATCTGCCGTAGTTAAATGATAGTTTACATGTATTATCCTTTCAGGCAGAGAGAAATGCAAATATCACTCTAGAGTGATATTTGCAGGAAATAAACTGTATGCCGGGGATTATGCCGTTTAAGTAAATACGTTTTGCATTTGCCGTTCTTTATTGAGCCACCCTATATATTTTGTTAAATTATCCGCTTTAAAGCCTTATATATCTTATTTGCACCTGAAATTTTTGTTGTCAGTACCTATCTATGAAAAAACAATTTAAAAAATTAATACACGTATTCTTATATTTTTTATTTTAACATAATAAATTAAGTGTTCGTTGGCGACAAAAATTTAGGAGAAATACTTCAAGGACAATAACTGCGAAATATACTAGTAAATGTTAAAATTTCAGGCCTAAAATCGATATGTTTTATATTCTGTGATAACTTTAATGATTAAACACTAATAATATTGTTTTAAATACCTTCGTCATCGATATTATTCCACAGTTTTGTATTTTTAAGTTTCATAGTTTTTACTTATATTTTTATACTTACGTATTTATGTCAACAGTATTTATTTCTATTCCACTTTTCGTTAATTAGGTATTTGTTATTTATTATTTTTTAGGTAGTATATAGAATAATGTAATTTTAGATAGAAAAGAAATCCTAAATTAAATATTTCTTATGGCGTTATCGAATAATATACTGCTTATAAATCATGTACCTGTGTACCTCAAATATTTCTTCCAAACTTAAAAAGATACCGTGTTAAAAAGCTTAATGTATTGTGAAATTTTGTATCGAAATACTCCATGTTCCTGTCAATCCTAAAAAATTTAAATTTTTAAAACCAAATTGGGAACTTAAGTTTTGCTTTTTCATTACAGTATAATTAAATATCCTTTTCACTACAGTCGAGTCTCGTTATAAATCCCCCATTTTTTTGTCCCAGTGGCTGAGCAATATTTGCAAATGTTTTCCCTATTGTTTTTTAAGTTTTAATCTTTATGTTATAATACCGCTCCTTATATTTTGTGCAAAATTTAGTTGGACCCTGATAAAAGAAACAACATAAATGGAAGTATGTACATAAAACATTAACTCGATTAATTGGTAATTATTATTTTCCTATTTCAATTATTTTTTTGTTATTCAATTAAAGATTAGCTACAAAGATAATTTTTCATTGGATTCATATAAACGAGGGTTTGGTGTAGCCAATAAAATGTAGTTTTAGAATATGAGAGAAATATATCATTTATTTAAAAAATCAAACCTAAATCTGTAATTCTATATTGTAATTTTGTAATGAACCAGTAAAAATATATGCAGCAGTTTTCAATTCAGTTCTTTAAAAATTGTTGATGTTGCAATAGTTTAAAGTTGCACCTACTCCGAGAGTCAGAAAGTCAGCAGGGGAGGGGGGAGGGGCGTTTTTTCAGCCTGCGGCTGGACGCTTCAAATTCATTTCACCGGAAAAATTTAGATTATCTCGGCGAATATTGGTCGTAGAACCTTTATTTATTTATTTATTTTTAATATGAGGTTTCTCGACGACATATAACCAAAGGACGATATGTTTTTGTAATCAAATTATTGTTAAACATAGCAATAGACAAATTGTTGCACTTGTATGCATTTTATGCATAATTATAATTTTGCCGTACATACGTGCTTTTCAAATTGCGAAAAAATTGTAACAATGATCAACGGTATACTACCCATTGGGAATTTTAAAAATCAGATTGATTTTTAATGTACCATTATTATTTATCGAGTTACAGCATGAAATAAATTGCGACTGTTATTTGGCGCCAAATTATTAGTTCTACAAGAAACACACGTTAACTATTTTCTTTCTTTTATTGGACGAACATTTTTCACATATAAATTTTTTTCCTAACATACATATTTTTTGCATAAATATTTATTCTATTCGCCATTTCTTTGACATCGATGGAGACACTCATTTTCGAAACACTTATCGGTTTCATTATTATTTATTATCATCATCATTATCACTCTCATCGTCATCATCATTATTATCATAACCGTAATTATTTTCTCCGCTATTACTTTCATCGTCGTTGAAAATAATATTACAATAATTGTCGATGGCCTTGACTGGATAATCGCTTACAATATAATCGTCAAAGGTAGTTTATTCTCGCAAAATAATAATGCGATCAACAAATGTTGCTATTTGCTATATCTCGATAAATAATAATGGTACATTAAAAATCAATCTGATTTTTAAAATTCCTAATTAGTAAAATATTTTTGACCACTGTAACAATTTTTTCGCAATTTGAAAAGTACGTAAGGACAGTAAAATTATAATTATGCGTAAAATGTATAAAAGTGCATCAATTTGTTTATTACTATATTTAACAATAATTGGATTATAAAAACATATCCATTGTTCATATCTCGTCGAGAACCAGAAATTAAAAAAAGATATGAAGGTTCTACTACCAATATTCGCCGAGATAATCCAAATTATTCCGGCGAAACGAATTTGAAGCGTCCGAGTCCCGTCTTTTTCTGCACGCCGCAGGCTGAAAGAACGTCCTCCCCCCTCCACTGTTCACTTTCTGACTCTCGGTGTAGGTGCAACTTTAAATTAATGCAATATCAACAATTTTGAAATAATCGAGTTGAAAACGGCAGCATACAATAATTTAACCATCTCCCTATGAGTTCCTACCTAAATAATCACAACGTCGCAGCGATTTTTTGAAAAAAAAACTATCTCAGTTTCTAGTGGTCGTACAGAATTTTTTTTTCAAAATATACGCCAAAATCTCGGCTATTACATCCACTTATCGGCATTTTGGTATCAAGAATTGTCGAAGAGTTATTCTATTTGTTTATTACGGGAAATGTAATCACAAATTTGTTTATCTGTTTCAACAATTTAAAATCAACAATTCATTTGGTTCTTTTTTGTTATTGTTAGTATAAGTCTCGAGCTTCCATTTGTGCACCCGCAGCCCGCTGTACCACCTCTAGATTTCCGAGAATAAACAATAAAAAAAAAACTAAATGTTATAAACAAATTCTCTGTGCACAAAACTATGAAATATTTTTACTTAAAATGTTGCATACTCGTATGCCACAAAGTCTCCTATTGGTGTAGTATAAAGTTATTGCTAAATATTTTCCCTTGTTTATTAACGATTGAAAGAAAAAATAGCCATTTTAGCAAATTTTTTTGCAATAACTAATGAACAAGTTATCCGATTCGGATGGATCTTAGCTCATTTTGTAGGTATTTTCAAAGCACACATCTTTTGTTTGAAATTTTTTTACTGAAAAACAATAGCTTTCCTAGAACTCGAAAAAACTGTTTTTTCTCATCTTAATTGTTAAAAAAAAATCCCCAAAAAAGAAAATGAGACATGAGATACTACATAATTACTATTATCATTCTGAAGGTTTCTACGTAGTCAGAAGTCTACTAACACTAAATTTCAAAATCACGCCATTTTGAAGCTAATTCCGCCGGCCTAATAAGCGGCGCTGCCTCTTTATGAGACTGAAGTGACAAAACAAATTTTATGAAGAATTAATAAACAAATTTTCAGCTAAATTAAAAATAAGATAAAAGTGATATTATAAAGAAAATAACTAAACAGCTTTTTCAGCTTTTACAACAAATTTTATTTCATTATAAGGCAATTAAAAATTGCACATAATATCATAATATAATTGAAGACGAATATTTATTTACCAATTAATGGTTACACTTAAGAACAAATCGTCAAGAAAAATGTTACTACGTACGTTACTGTTAATTTTGTCGTGGCACAACTCGATTTTACACAAATATAAACAGCGGCCTTATAACGCAATCATACAAATATAAGCAATAGTATGAATATCTGCACGAATTGCTCGGTCATTGCGATAGAGTGGGGTACGATTCTACGCCTCGATGGGCGGATCCCTATAACCCGATTCGACTGTATATGTATATAAAATTTAGCATTCCAAAAGCTGTGTTCAGAGAATTTTAAGAGGGATTTATATATTTTTTAGGATATATAATAATATGTATGTTAAAGAAACAGCTTTTAAAAATATTACTGATAATTTTTTAGGATTCTTTAGGGGCACTATATTGTAATACTAAAAGGTGTTCAGAAGTTTTGTACATTTACACGCTTTATAAAGTCAAAAATGTTTAGCATATTTTTTTTTGTTTCTAAAAAAACTTTTCTTTTTGTAAAAAAATATAATCCCGTTTTTACGCTTTAGATATGGTTGTACATATACTTGGGAGTCAAAATCTCAGGTAATTGTATTTTTGATTCAAGTTATCGCATGCTGCTAAACTTGCTTTGATAACATCTATTTTTATACAGGGTGTTACATTTAAATGATACAAAGTCGATTAAGTCAGAGAAAATTTTGCCTTTTCGGATTATATTGTTACTAAATTTTTCATAGTGTCAAAGAAATTACAAGAAATTAATAAATTGCTAATTTTTTGTCCTAAACATCCTCAAAATTTTTTATTTTAAAGAAGAATAATTCAAATGATAAAATTATAATTTTGTCTTCTTCACATTATTACATAGGAACCTGGATTTTTCATTACATGCTTTAAAATAGGTTAAAAATACAGGTACGAGGGCAGTCCTACAATTAATTGACCTGACAAAGAAAACACAAAATATTTGTCAAAAGCTTTATTTACTTCCCAACATAGTCTTCTTTTAGCTCGATGCACTTTTTTCAACGATGTTCAATAGCTTCGATACCTTGTTTATAGTAAGAAACGTCGAGCTCCTTAAAATAGCCATCTCTTGCAGACATCACCTCTTCATCGTTGGCAAATCTTTTATCGCCGAGTCGAGCTTCAAGTTTAGAAAGAAAAAATAGTCCGAGGGTGCTAAATGTGGCGAATAAGGTGCATGAGGAAGTAATTCGTACTTTAAATCATTGATTTTGGCCACTGCAATAACGGATGGGTGATCAAGCGCATTGTCGTGATGGAACAACACTTTCTTTTTCGCCAAATGCGGCCTTTTTTACATAATTTCATCACTCAAACGCTGCAATAAGTTCGCATAATACTTTGATGATGATGATTTTTCCCTTTTCCAGATAATCAATAAAAATTATATCATGCTCATCCCAAAATACAGAAGTCATGACCTTGCCTGCAGATGGAACCCTCTTTGCTTTCTTTGGAGCCGATTCTCCCCTTTCAGTCCATTGTTTTGACTGTTCCTTCGTCTCGGGTGTGTAGTTATGGACCCATGTTTCATCCATAGTTATGAATCGACGCAAAAACTCGGTTTTGTTGCTGCGAAACATGACCAAACACTCGATTGAAACATCCTCACGACGCTATTTTTGTTCGATTATGAGCAAACGCGGCACCCATCTTGAACACAGCTTCTTCATGTCCAAATGTTTAGTCAATATGCGACGTACAGCACTTTTTTAAATGTCTACCATTTCTGCTAACTCGCGCACTTTTAGTAGGTGGTCATCTAATACCATTTTGTGTATTTTTTTCACCATTTCTGGAATAGTCACCTCATTTGGTCGATCACTCCGATGTTTGTCTTCGCAGCTCGTACGACCTCGTTTAAACTCTGCCACCCAATATTTCATTATTGAAAACGAAGGTGCAGACTCTCGCAAAGTAAAGTCTAATTCGGCTTTGATATTCGTTGCACTAAGTCCTTTCAAATGAAAGT
Organism: Diaprepes abbreviatus; assembly: GCA_034092305.1. Classification (NCBI taxonomy): domain Eukaryota; kingdom Metazoa; phylum Arthropoda; class Insecta; order Coleoptera; family Curculionidae; genus Diaprepes; species Diaprepes abbreviatus. The sequence goes on from JASJET010000187.1 coordinate 4,342,094, forward strand.
ATTGAATCACATAACGATGACTAATTGTTTCCATGTTTACAAATTCACTGAGAGTGTTCATTATTGATGTCTGTCAAACAAGTAATAAACAAAGTTAAAACTTGATCTTTTTAAGGTTGGTATTATCTAACACAGTCATTATATTTTAACAAGTATCGCCATCTATGTGTCATGCCGGTTAATTCTGGGACTGTCCTTGTATGTATTTAAAACATGTTTTTCATTGTAATTTTAAAGAATAACGTTACCCAAAAGATTTAGTGATTTCATTTTAAATAAAAGAAAACATTAAATGCTTTCACACAAAATATTTTCTTCTGCAAGGAAAAGTTTGGAGGATATTTAGTAAATTGATTATTGACTATTTTTCCGCCATGTCCTGTTTTAAATATCTAATATCCTGATAGCTAGTAATGTCTAATGTAATTTTAACGTTGAATTTCTCTAGCATGTTAGGATCTCTGGATATCCCAACCTGAAAATCCCAAAATGATATTTTTGACATTTTCGATTAAACTACGATAGTGTAATGAAAACGGGAACCCAACCAGTAAAAAGTTATTTCAGCGTATTTTTTTAGGCTGAATCCGATACCGCTGTCAGAATCGCCTTAGCGAGTCTGCAGTTTTGAATTTTTATAGATATTCAGATGGATGCCTTGGACCAATTCTGATATCAGACTCTGGCTCAGCGGCTAAAAATATTTCAAAAGTGACTTATCTGTTTGTTGTTTTTTCTTTCTTAAACCACTCTGTAAGATTCTCGGTGATACTAAAACTAGTATCCTTTAGGTTTTTATCTCAAAATCCAGACACGTTGGAGCAATGTTGATGGTCGGGTCGGATTTAACGGTAAAACTTATTTGTTTGCATCTTCTTTTGATAACACCATCGTAGTTCAGCTGAAAATATCAAAAACAGCATTTTTAGAGTTTTCAAGTTATTTCGAAATTCTGGTGCAGTAATTCTGAGACTATTCGGATTCGGCATTGAAAATTACGTAGAAAAAGACTAGTCTAGTTCTTGTTTTTGTTTTGTCATCAGATTTCACAAGTCCTGGTAATTTGTTTTAAACATACATTAAATATATTTAATTTTTTTTTACAAAAAGTAAAGTTATTAAATAGTTTTAATTACTTCCATTATTTATTAATTGTATTCATATTTTGTTACTAAATTTACAATTATAATAATCTTAGATAGAAACCAAATACTATGAAATTTGAGATAATTGGTATATTATAGGAATAGCGCACTGAAAACACGCTTCTAAGTGATAAAATAGAAAAGGTCTATTTCTAATATAATCGATATTCGCTTAATATAAGAAAAATTGTAGAAAAGTCGGTAATTTTTAACTCATAAATAGAACACGTATTATTTCATCTTACAGATGCTACAAAGGGTGTTCCTCCCAAAACCAAATTTTGTATTCTGTTTTACTTCAGGATCCACTATTACATTTTGAGAAATTAGCGACAGAAAGCGTTTCTGCCGAAATCGAATTGCTATGAGGATTTCTATTGGATTGAACCTAACTTTTCGTTGTATCGTTTTCTATTCGTATTTTATATTTTTTAGGGAAAATTACCGAATATAAAATATTTTGGCAAACGGTAACACCACTGTAACGGCCGAAAAATAGGGCTAATTTTGCCAATTTTTTTATGGGAGTGTGGAAGAGGAGTAGGACGGTTCATTCAGCACATACGGAATGAAAATTAATATTTTGATACAAAATGGCGGCGACAAAGCCGATCTTCGAAGACACCTTTTTTAAAAATTGAAAAACTAACGAAAATATTTTTCTTGAACCATGAGACCTAGAACAAGAAACAAAGAAAATTTATAATTTATGTATAATTGGCTCCCCGATAACATCGGTTTTTTTTTTTAAATTGAATTTTGTAGAAATGGCGCACTTTTAAAAAGATTTGTCGGTTATCGGCCAAAAAAAAAACAATAAACGTTTACATCCAATCTAAAAACGGCTATGTAGCAGGAAAGAAAATGTGATTGTGAAGCTACGGTTAAAATTTCTGATCGATCGGTGCAATAGTGTTTGTGAGTAACATTTTGGTGAGGTTAAAAAGAGTGGTTGGAGAAAAACACGTTTAAAGTTTTACATGCGATTAAATCCTTAAAATTTTATATTTACCTTTAATCAGCGATGTTTGCACCATACATTTGGCCATCCAAGTTGATGCTCGCCTCCTCCACTTCCTTCCTGGATGATTTTATGGACAACCGAGCTTCGTTTGCAGCATCCGAGAGTGAACACTTTTTATACTTGATAACGATTAGAGATACAACCTAATCGAAACGTCGCAAAAATAAATAAAAATAAAGACAATGCAAGTCCGACAACCACATTTTAGTCAATCTTCAACATTGTCTACAAGTCTACAACCTTCGAACAAACGTTAGAAAGTTTTATGACAGCCCGGTTCTTACACGAAATCACAATTTTAAAACCTAAGCCGCACTTTGCACTTTTACTGAATGTCACATCCGATTTGCATGTTTTATACACAACAGCTTGCGATATACTAAAATTAAAGGATTACGGGACCTTTCTACAAAAAAAAAGGAAGATGAAGTAATAATACCTGTTTAGGCTTTGATTTTTTGTTAATCCAGTATATATTTCTAATTTTAATCATTGTTATCGGTGTTAATGCAACATTCTATCTAGCTTTTCAATTTTCCCCAATGCAATAGACGGTCGCGAGGCAAGCAAGGTCACTAAAATTGGACCTTTCATCTTCAAAGACGCCGCCCATCTGTGGAAGAAGCTTTTATGTCGTTAATTAGTTTTATTGAAACATAAAATATATAATTTTTACCAATGGTAAAACAAAATTAGTTATCACACATACGGAGTATGTACGATTATTCGCCTTCAAATTATAAGAAATATAAATAAAAGGTTAATATATAACAGTACAACAAAGGGGAAAGCCACATATCCACATTTGAAAAATTGCACGTATGAATCGGATTGGGTACTTACACTTAGAATACAGTTTTCTACATTACGCGTAGGAAACTTTTTAAAGTGTAGAAAACTCGTAGAATATGTAGAAAAATAGTGACTGACCTTGTTTTAATCGTTCTATATTAGTTTCATTATTCTCTCCATAACTAACTAGTCTGCAAGAAACATAGAAATATTCATCCATAATTTAAAATTTGCTGCTAAATACAAATTAGAGTATATAAGAGTTTAAGCGTCAAATATATAACACTGAAAATTTTCAGATATAGCAGTAGTGTACAACACAGGCTCACAGTATTGGTCAAGTGAATGCTGATTTCCGGAATTGCCTGAAGTTCATTATGAACGATTTAATTGTTGGAATAAAATTAATGAACGCGTTCATAAACCAGAATAGAAAGCAATAATCTCTAAGAGGTATCGCTCTCTGGACGTTACCGCAATTTTATGCAAATAGTGTCACAAGCATAGTTTATCATACCTTTGAGCCAAAAACTACGAATATTTTACACGATATAAAAAGATAGTATGATCTGCTCACTGCTCTTAAGAAGTTAAAGTCGATTGTTGAGATAACATTTTTAACTTGCAATGATGTACATTAAAACCTTTCACTTCCTTCACAAGTACATAAGTTGTACGAAACACACCCCACTTCCACCCAGCGGCGGATCCAGCCTCTCTATGGGGGGGGGGGCAGTGATATAAAAATACAAAATGGCAAGTGAAAGCAAGTTGTCGATGGAGAGGGAAACGCCAGAAGTTGTGAATTTGAAGCTCGAGGGAGGGGGGGGGGGGGGCGATCGCAAGCGAAAGCGAGTTTTCGGCGGGGAGTGGGAGATACCAACAACAATCACATTTCTAGGTAAGAGACAGGGTCGGGTCTATTTTGTTTATTTTTCTGAATTCAAAGCTCTTGAGAGGACGAGCGAACGCGAGTTGTCGACGAGAGAGAGGGTGGAGTTGCCAACAGCTTTCATATTCCTAGTGTAAAAGGCAGAGTCGGGTCAATTTTTCGGAATTTGAAGCTTCGATCCGCCACTGCCTCCACCAAAGCTACTCCCTGCACATCATTAATTCTTTCCGTATCAACTCCTTCAAAGTCTAAATAAGTTCTAATAGAAGTGCCCAAAATTTCATTAAAATTGTGTCGATTCCTAACAGGACATTTTCAGGGCTCTGTTTCGATTTACTTGAATCATAGATCCGTGAAATTACGTGGTGTTGTAGAACCATCCATTAAAATTGCTCGGAATTGGTAACGATCGTCCTGCTATGTGTAAAATAAGAATATAACCACTTTTGTTGTTGGTATTTTACAACCAAAATTAAACAGCGGTTCGATACTATTAACTTTTTTGACTTGGGCAGATTAACCTCACAGCTTGTCGCAAAGTAATATTTGTAAAATACCAAGTTTTTTATATACACACGCTTATGGCAGACCGGAACCTCGGTGATACGAGGCCAATAGTTTAATCACTACATCCCATGCCGCTTAGACTATATCTTGTGGAACAATTATTTATAAAATAATACTTTTTTCAGGATTTAATTTTTCCGTCGATGTAATTTACCAAATAAATTTAAAAGGTAATTATTTTTTAGCAAATATAATATTAGAAATGGACCTGTATTAGAGGGTAAAATAATATTTACCCATTTGGGCATACAGGAAGGGGTAATGTGATTAAAAATTACTCCATTTGTGATTAAAAAATCAGACCAGTATTACAAAAATAGGATAGGTTTGTTAAAATTCGTGATATTAGATTTAAAGTTACGGTTGGTTTATTATTTTTGTTTGTTCGGTGTCGCTTTTATACAGTTTCCAAAACTTTTTTCTGACTCACCCAATCTTAATTTCTTTGGAGATATATAGGCCTAAAATAAAAGTGTTACATACCCATCTATTTTTTACCTATCTATCTAAATTTAAATATAAGAAAAGTTTAATTAAAGTTTCTTTTTTCTTAACTGATATGTACTGTACACCAAAGGCAGCAGACTTACATTTTTTGTTGGGTTACTCTCAATGCTAGTTACAATTTCAATTATAATTACCCTTCTTTAAGCCTGAAGAATTTTTTTTGTGGAACAAAACTCGAAAAAAAATGTTTTTCTAATGTAAGAATCTGATACTTTTAACAAAAAATAAACCCTTACTTCTGATAGATAATACATCAATTTTAAATTAAAAATGAATAAAAACTCTACTAATCGTATGTGCTCGAGAAACTGAAAATTAATCACTGTGGACATTGAATATCGAGCTTGTTACAAGGAACTATCGTTGTCTGGTATGCCATAAATCAAATTTAATTCATACATAAATGTTAAAACACTATACACAAACTTTATATTTTCAGGACATCGAATTAGTTTTTTACTTAAATGTTTCCGAAAAAGTTGTTGAGGATATTCTGAAAAATTGTGCAACTTATGCTTTTACCAGTATGCAAATTAACGCTCTTAAAATGAAAACAGACTTAAAAAATTTTATGAAATAGATTCATAATTTTTCACTTCAATTATCTTTGACAAAAAAATTGATTAACAACAAATCTAAAAAAATTATATTAATTAAAAAACAAAGCAAGTTTTAAACTCTTTGAAAAAGATATCTCTTATTAATTGGCTTCACACAGATCAGGTTATCAATTCGACGTGTATATCTTTTTTTTTTGATGGAAGTGAGATATTTTGATGAGATTTTCACTATTTTGTATCGGTATTGATGGCTAGAAACTTTTTTTCTCGCCATTTTCTCGCCGAACAGCGACTCTACCTTGAATGCTATTAAACCACTCTAAATCCCTGCCTGGTTAGTGCACTAACTGATTAGGGAGATAGGAGTCGTCCTAATTAGAGTCCTTACTGCTCTAAATGTCTTTACACCACCCTGAATTCATAACCTAACTCAATTAGGGGTTCTAAATATCATGTGATCTAATAGAGCCACTAAAAGTTATATTTCAATTAATTTTTTTAAACCTTTCATGAATTTTTTTGCGATAATTAGCGCCTAAATATCTGTCGAAATCATGTTTTATAAAGGGAAAACAATTATAAGCATATCATGCTAGATATGGATATTTAATTATTTGGATTCCAAATTTAAAGAATTTATAACTTTTGATAGGTTATACATTTTTTATTTTTACCATTATTACTTTTTGGTCCCACCAAAAAATGTTTTGCTATGCATAAAATTATATTTTCTCTAAACTCGTTTAACCATCATGGGAGAAGATGCCGGGGATCAAGACAAATCATTTAAACCCTCCATACTGTTATAACAAGTCTTATGATTTTAGAGATATTCTCAACTTTTGTATATTTTTTTAAATTAGAAATTCCGATTTGTTTTACCTTCTGCTAGTGTCTATCTGTTCCGAATATTCCCATAACTATCTGCACTTTGTTGACTGCTGCTCGTAATAGTTCAGAGCCTTATTGAAAAGCAGGTTGTCAGATTTTTTAACCACGATATTCGTCGTTGCTCAAGTTCTCTCCTTCCTACTACTTTATTTTCTAGAATTAAATGTAGCAATTCATATCATTTGTTATTCCGTATAATGTGTCTTAGATATTCGAGCTTCCTTACTTTTATGTTTCATTTTCAATATAATCAAATTAACAGTAAAAGGCAACTAAACAATTTTACATTTTTTCTAAAGCGACTTGAAAAAAACTATTGTTATTTGAAAAATCAAGTAATTTTAGAAAATACTATTATAATGCTTTTTCCATTGCTTTGCGACACTTGCCCCTTATCTTTAAGTGTTGAGACTATGAAAACCTTCGAATAAGAGTGGAACTACAACTAAATACGGAAGAAAAACGACGATAATGTACAAAAAAATTAGCTGTACCATCATTTACCTGCAATTACATAAGCGTTATCTGTAACTGGGCGACAGAGTCGGCTGCCTTTTGTTGGAATATTGCTATTCTTAAAGCTTAGGTATAAGAGGCAAATGTCGTTTCGCATTGAATATAGTTATTTTTAAGATTGTTTGATTTTTGCCCAACAGTAGTTTTATTTTCAAATCGCCTTAACAGTAAAAAAACAACACAACAATTTTACATTTTTTTTCTAAGGCGACTTGAAAAAAATAATAATTTTAAAAACTACCATTATAATGCTCTTTACATTGCTTTGCATCACTTGTCCCTTATTTTTAAGTAATAAGACTACTAAGACCTTCAAATAAAAGGAAGAAATTATACTACAAATAGTGGAACTACAACTAAATGCGGAAGAAAAAAGATGATACAAAAAAATAGCAATCCCACCATTTAACTGCAATTAAATATGCGTGTCTGTAATTCGGCGACACAATCGGCTGCCTTTTGTTTAAATGTTGATATTCTCAAAACTTAAATATAAGGGGCAAATATCGCATGGCAATTAAATGTAGTAGTTTTTAAGATTGCTTAATTTTTCTCAACAATAGTTCTTTTTTCAAATCGCCATAAAAGTTACTTTTTACCATCCGGATCGCGGAACGATGTTGCCACAGTGATGAGCTCGAAATAAATCCGGACAAGCCCGAGGTGGTACTCTTTACAAAAAAGAGGAAAATGGGGAGACTTCACACAATTACATTCACAGGAAGGACTTCTCGACACAAGGGGAGAGTTAAATACCTGGCAATAATTCTGGACTTGCGACTGAAACGGAATAACCATATTGAGGCTCGGACCAAGAAGGCCATAAGTGCTTTCTGGGCTTGTAAACGAGCCTTTGGGTGCACATGGGGCCTAACACCTACAGTGCTATTTTGGATATACGCTATGGTGATCCGCCCTATGATAACGTACGCCATTATTGAATGGTGGTATAGTACAACAAAACTCAAACACAGCCTTCAACTTGACAAAGTTCAAAGAATGGCTTGTATGGGAATATTGAGTGCGATGAGGACTGCTCCCACCAGGGCTCTTGAAGTCCTGTTGGACCTGTCTCCTTTTCACTTATACATAGAGAATGAGGCCCTGAAGACTGTTTATCGTCTCAGTTGCCTAGGGCACCTCGAAATTGGAACGGGCGGCTACTCTGGTGTCTGGGAAAGTGCGGTGAATCACTCCCTTTGCAGACAGGTTACATGACGCCGCTTTTAAAACCCAACCTCCCTCTGGATATATTTTTGCCACGTAGAGAGGTGAGAGGGAGAGCAAAATCTCCCGAGAAATGGATCCTGGTGGCATACAGATGGGTCTCGACAAGATGAAAGAGCTGGAACTGGAGTGTTCGGCAGGAACACAGGAGTCAAATAGTACTACCCTCTCGGACAACGTCCGACGATCTTCACAGCGGAAATTTATACTATTCTGCAGTGTGCCCGTCTCTGTGAGAGGGATATAAGCGAAATAGGGTAATAAATATATGCTCAGACAGTAAGGTTGCGATAATGGCAATGAAGCCCAGGCTTGTAACTCGCGACTCGTGTCTGATTGCACGAACGTACTAAATAATACGACACGGAACGGTTGGACAATCAAACTCGTTTGGGTCCCGTGCCACCGGGCATACGGGAGAATGAGGAAGTAGACCGTCTGGCAAAATTAGGTCCCGCAACTGAACCATATGGACCCCAACTAATTCTTCCTATCTCAATTGCCATTGGCAAAAAGGAGTTAAAGTCATTACTAGAAAGCAAATTTACTGAATCATGGAGGGAAGCTGCTGGAATGAGGTGCGCTAAGGAACATATAACTGGACCTAGCGCACGGCGTACTAAGGAGCTTCTCTTCTCTCGAATTGTGCTAGAATTGTTGACAGGATATAGTCAACCTGAGAGGTCATCTTCATAAGATGGATATCGAAGACGACCCGACTTGCAAATGGTGTTTGGAGGAGGATGAAACTGTTCACCTTGTCTTCAGAGAATGCCCAGCTCCTAACGGACTGAGACAGAGATATTTCGAAGATACAATTTTGTTACCGGAAGCAGTTAGGCAAGTTCAACTAACGAGGCTTCTTGGATTCGCAAAGGCGATCGGCGTCGAATGACCTGCAGCTATGGTAGGATGTAAAGGGCCCAATAGACGCCTAGACATCGATGATCTAGTATCACCACCCTTTGTTTCATTCATTCGTTACCAAAAATGTAAGATGCTTTTGCTAATTTTTATTGTTTAATTTGTAACTGAACGAATGTTATGTAAATATAAAATTGTAGCTGGATGGCTGTACATCTAAAAAGGAATGAAACACAATAAAACAGTTCTAAGTACTTGTAGCATCTAATTTGGAAAAAAATACAAAAAGTGATCTCTCTAGCACGTGATATTTTGTATGTATGTTAGGGATTGGCTTCGTCCGTCCTAACACCATTTATAAATAAATGTTTATATTTCTCTTCAGGATCCTTTTCAGTTAATATATTTTAATTTGATTTGTAGGTGAAACTAAAAGGTATTCGTTTTTACTTATTAATATTGTATGTATTTTCTTGACAAGTGTGCAATATGTATAGTGGTGCGAATGATATAGACACGCTGAGAGGCACGTGTCCCTTTACACTAGCTCTGAATGTCTTGGCGCCCATAGCCCTAGTTAATTTAGTTTTAATAACACGGTAAACAATGCTTGTTCTTACCTAAAAACTATGTTTCAGAAAACCATTTCTGAAACATAGTTTCCTGGATGGTTAATTATTAAGGTCCAAGCATCGGTCAAGTTGTAACTAGCTCTGGTGCAATTCAACAAAAAAAAATGGATAAGACTGACTAGAATTTTTCTCATTTCTCAGATCACCTAATTTGATAATTCGACCAGAGTGGTGCGAAAAAAGTTACTTTATAGGCACTATATGTCAGTTTGGCCAGCGTGTAAGGTTAAAAAGACAATAAAACTCCAAAAATATATTTTTTAAAGAAAAATATTTTTTGGGAGTTTTAAAACGTCAAGATTTTTTCTTAGGTAATTTAAAAGACACATGTTTTTTTTTTAAGATATCTTGTCATTATAAAGTTTGACGGGATACCCATTAATACTAAAGACATCGAAGAAAAGCTTAGCAAATTGTATAAAAGCGACACAAAAACTGCAAAATGGTAGCTATAGATTAATTTATCCATAATAAGTTGTTATTTACTCATAAAAAATACACAAGGAAACTGTACAGTTGTTATGTATTTATTAAAATAAAATATTTTTTATTTCTTAATCTCATCACGACACTGATGTATAAAATAAGATCATTTTATTATTAAGTACATAGTTGTATATTTAAATCAATACAAAAATTATATTATAAATATTTGTAAAAAAGTCAGATCTTAATATTTGTATATTATTGTAAATTACAGATTTAAAAAATTAAAAGATTTCTTTATAAATAAATTAGGGTTTTTATTCTAAAAAGTCTCCGAACGCTTTGCGTCCAGTTTTTTTTCTGACTTAAAATCATTCCCTAGTTTTAACTAATCATTTTTGGTTGTTTTTTCCTCATTCTTTGGAATATTTTTGTAAAACTCCCTCGATCTCTTTAGCGTGTTTCTGTTGCCACTGGACATTAATTTTAACGGTTTCTAAGGCTTGATCTACACCTTGTTTAACTTCGGAGAAATTTTCTTTGTTTTCGTGGATAAAGTGTTGAAACTGAAAAAAAAATGTTTATTCAATGACCTGCATTGGATTTTTTTAGCTTTAACCAATACACACATAAAAATATATTTAAAAAATACTATCGTATACAGGGTTCAATCCCCAGCACATATTTTTGCCATACCTAGATGAAAATCTGAAAACATAAACAGTTTTATAACTTCCACCGCTATCTTAAAATTTAGATACAAATCTTCAAAAAACCGTTACATTTATCTCCAAAACCCACAAACATAGGTATTAATACCATAAGAAAGTAAAAAAATTGAAAAAATTTTGATGATATTTGTACTGTTATAATTTCAAGTTCATGCAATGCAAGTAAATATTGCAGAATACAAAAACAGACAGTTTGAAAGAGTATTGATTCACCTTTAAAATGAGCGGTAGATCGTCCAATTGGGTCCATTTGGACCAAAGTTAGACACATTTTTGGAAGAAAATATGTTTTTTTTTAAAGCATATATTTAAAAAACTAAACAAAATAGAAAAAAGTGTAAATAGAAAAAAGACGTGTTTTTGTGCAAAGAACACAGATATAGTTTTTTAAAAAATCAGAGAAAATAAATTTTTTCTTTTTTTTTGACATAAAAAATTTCAAGATTGTAAAATTAATGAAAAAATTACATGATATTTTTTTGGAGTTAAAGGAAAACACTTTTATTTAACAAAGCGACAATTTTAATTCATCTTTACATTTACTAGGTAGTAAGCCTTTTAATGAAAAGAAAGATAAAAAATATCAGTCATTACTAACTACTTACCGGCCAGTTCTTAAATATCAATATGCAGAGAATTTAAAATTTAAACCAATAAATAAGACAAACAAGAATTATAACAAACAATTATAACGAAAAAAGTAAATATCAATTTATTAGATAGTATAATAGTTACGACTCAATGTTTTTCTCATCAAAGTGGTTGCCTTTGCTTTTAATTACAGCCTGGCAGATTCTTGGCATTCGAAAGATTAATTTGTTGAGTGTATCTGCCTTGATTGTTTTTCCACTTGTCTTGTAAGATTTCCCATAAGTAAGAAACCGATGTCGGACGTTGCTGTTGAACAGCTGTTTAATTTATCCTATAATAATTCTCTCTGGGCTCTGTAGTGGCCACTCCATGACTTAAAAATTTTTTTTCAAGACTTTCCAAGTGACTTTTGTAGATATTTACAGTCTGTTTGGGGCCGTTATCATGTTGGAAATTAAAAGGAGTACCTACTAGACAAGTACCAGACGGCAATACGTTCTTGTGTAGAAGTTTTTATAGCCTTCCTTTTTCAAGATTCGTTCTACTTTTACAGGGTCACCAACACGGGATCAGACTAAGCAACCCCAAGCCATTACTGAGCCACCTTCATGTGTGACACTAGGAACCAAACAATCTTTCAAAAACTTTTCTTTTGCTTTTCTAAGCACATACACTTTTCTTTCCGATCCAAAAACTGCAAACTTCGATTCGTCGCTAAAAGTATCTTTTTCTATTGAGCAATGCTTCAATTTTTTTATTGCCTTGCCCATTTTAATCTTTTTTTATATATTTACTAGTCTTGGCAACGGTTTTTTAGTAGCAAGTCGTCCAAAAATTCCATTTTCATGACGTACTTATACTTTCAAATTATATTAATTATAATTTTTCTAATTTTTATTAATTTGCACAGTTACATCAGAAACTCTGAAACGTCTATTATTAAAGCAGTGTGAACAATATATCTGTCTTCTTTAAAAGTTGTTTTCTTCAGATATTCTCTATTACGTCTACGATTAATAGAGCCAGTTTCCTTAATATACTTTCTAACTTTGTAATTAGCAATACGTCTACTTATATTCGACTTTTCAACAATTTGTTTTTCTTTAACTTCAACAAAATATTGTGTCATGTTTTTCATTAATTTTACAATTCTGAAATTTGTTGTGTCATAAAAAAATAGGAAATTTTTTTTCTCTGATCTTTTTAAACTTATATACGTCTTTACGCAAAAACACGTCTTTTTCATATTTACACTTTTTTTCTATCTTGTTTAATTTTTTAAACACACACGTTTCAAAAAAAAACATAGTTTCTTACACAAATTGATCTAACTTTGGTCCAAATGGACCAAATTTGACGTTTCACCGCTCGTTTTAAAAGTGAAGCAATGCTCTTTCAAACTGTTTTAGTTTTTTATTCTGCAATATTGACACTTAAAATTATAAAAGTATATATAGGTCATCAAAATTTTTTCAATTTTTTTACTTATTTATGATACTGTTTAAAAAATATGCTTATCGGTTTTTTTGAAACTTGTTACCTAAATTTTAAGATGTCTTTGGAATTTTTACGCTGCTACACTTTTTTTGGAAGTTATAAAACCTTTTGTTTTTTTTTTAGATTTTCTTCTAGGTATGGCAAAAACGTGCAGAGGAGTGTAAGTACAAAAATTCAAATATCCTTCGTTTGTGTATTTTAGTATTATGCTGCTTATTGAATTTGAAATCAGCATGTTTTCGTGCATAAGCAGTATTGAATATAATAGAACGGTTCCTATTACTTTCGTATTAAAGATTGTTTTTCTCTTTTTCCCCTCAGATTAAGGAATCCGCAATGTGAAAGACAGTTTAGAAGGCAAACAAAAAAGTTCTTGACTCATAGGTGTATTTCAAACACCATGTTTTTAGTGATACATTGGATTGAACTTTTTGATTTGTACAAATATTATTTTCACTAAGTAGTACACGGTTTTTTCTTTTCATTATTATAAGTATAGTTTTTTATTGACTTAATTTACTTTAAAAAACGAGCTAGAATAATGAACCTTAGTTGCTTAATTTTGACTATAGAGGGTGTTAAAGATTAAAAGTAATTTTGTTTTGTAAGAACTTGTAAATGGCGAAATAGATTCGGCAAATTAGTAAGCAAATTTCTTTATAAAAGCCTCAAATTTTGACCAAAAATACGCGTCTCCCTTTTTCCAGTGGCATGCTATTTTGACAGTAGGTTCCTCCACTTCATCTAATCTATACCCCGCTGGCTGAATATAATTATTTGCTTACATTCTTAATTTCTGATTTGCTTTGCTTTAAGAGTACAAGCTTGTGCAGTTTTAATTGTTACAAAAAATTTTTTGTTTTTTGATAATTTTTGTGTTTGTTTATTGTGTTAATTAAATTTCTTCTTCTTGTGTCTCCTACGTTTTCCTGATTTTTCGTTTTTTTTTGTGTATAACAAAATGATCAATAAAAGCCTATTTGAGCTTTTACTCAAGGTCAAATAACTAGAAAACTACTGATTCTTGCATATTTAAAGGTTATCCTCTTTTTGAAGTATGATAAATAAGGAATTGAAAACGTAGCAAATAATCGTGGCGTACAAATTAGATGAAGTTAAGGAATCGCCTCCACTGTTGCATAGCACTAAATAAAAAGTCAGAAGCGTATATTTGGTCAAAAAGTGAGGCCTCTAAAGAGAAATTACTAATTTTTAAACAAATCTTTTTCGTCTTTTAAGAATTATTGCAGAAAAAATATTTATTTTTAAACATTATCAACCTATGTCATGAAAATTAAACACTTTAAGGGTTTATGTTTCTACCTCATTTTTCATCATATTACGAGAGCTATCACCTGTCAAGCGTTGTCGGTCAAATATCCGGACACCCTGTATATTTTAACACGTTAAGTGTCGGTGCATTTTTTGTGTACTCATTTGCCGGTTCAACTATTTTTTTTATATTTTTTGCTCTCCTGGCACAGTTGCAACCCGGGATCTCTTGTAAAAGAAATAATTTTCATCCCTGAACAGGGAATCCATTTTTAACCTACTTCTAAAAGAAGGAGGTTCTCCGTTCGTCGACTATTTATTTTTTTTTATGTATGTACACCGATTACTCCCAAACGGCGGCACCGATTTGAATCAAATTTTTTACGTTATGTTTAAGAAGTTGTTGCGGTGGTCCCATATTTTTTTGGGTGAAATTGGTGCAGTAAATTCCAAGATGGCGCTGACAATATGGCGGCTAAAAAAATTAAATTTGTCCGATTTTCTCTAAAATGGGTATGGGGGAATTTTCGGGGTCGTACACAACGAATCTGAAATTGTTTTCAAAAAAATCAATATGGTGAACAAAAAATTTAATTTTGTCCGATTTTCTCCAAAATTGGTGTGAGGAAGTTTTCGAGGTCGCACATAACCAATCCAAAATATTTTTAAAAAATTCAATATGGCGGACAAAAACATTTAATTTTGCTCGATTTTCTCCAAAATTGATGTGAGGGTCGCACATAACAAATACAAAATGTTACGATTTTTTTCAATATTGATATGGGGGAGTTTTGAGATCGCGCATTACGAATCTAAAATTATTTTTTAAAAAATTAAATATGGCGGATCCAAGATGGCGGATTAAAGATTCTATAGCTCTCGATTTTTTCTAAAATCAGTATTGGGGGATTTTTGTTAGTGTTAATTATAAAATTTAAAATATTTTTTGGTCTGGCGGATTCAATATATATATATATATATATATATATATATATATATATATATATATATATATATATATATATATATAGTCTTCTATGGAAAACAAAGCACTTGATAAAAACAGTTGCAAATTATTATGCATCATGGCTGTCCATGGCGCACTTGTCATAAGTAAATAAATTATCCAATATTTTGCTTAATAATATTTAATTTCTGTTCTTATGTCTAATCCAATCGCAAATAAATTAGTACCGTTAGATTCGTCAAAGAATGCTTTTTTCGAAAAGTAGTTGTCAAAAAGGGGTCGCCATTTGAAAATTAATAGTTAGAAATGAAAACGTAATTTTGTCAACTTGCCTTATTCCTGTCTTTCATACTAGTAACTAAAACTTTGCGATTGTATTTTTTTGACATCACCCAAGGCCCTTAGATTAGTTTGCGTTCGATCATGGCCACCTAGATGCAATTTTAAAAGAGGCTCTAAAAAAATGAAGTAGACGTAAAAAGTTTTTAAAATGTCACATTCTGATCTAGAATTGTCTCAGAAATCCAAAAATGTTAAAATATACAGAGTGTTCCATTTAAAAATTCAAAACCGGAGCCATTTCCGGTGAAACCGGAAGTGGCCGGAAAGTGGAAAATATGCGAAAACTCTCCCCTTCACATACCATTTACCTGTACCAATTCTCATTTTGATACACATAATACTCTAGAAATTATGACTTGTCTAATAGATTCGTTGACACCTGGTATATATATATATATATATATATATATATATATATATATATATATATATATATATATATATATATATATATATATAACTTTACAGTTTGCGTTTTTCTCCCCAACTGATATATAAGGGTTCTTAAGGGTGTAAATTATGAATTTAAAAGTATTTTTTCAGGATTCAATATGGCCAATCCAATATAACAGACTTAAAATTTTACATTTTTCGATTTTGTTCAATGATGGGCCTGAGTTGTTTTTGAGGATGTAAATATAGCGAATACAAAATTATTATAAAAAAATCTAATGTCAGATGCAATATGACGGTCGAGAAATTTCAAATTTCCGGATTTCATTCAAAATTGGTACAAGGGCCTTTGAAGGGTTTAGATTTAGATTATATTAAGACGCTAAAATTATTTTTTTGAAATTCAAAATGGCGGATCCAATATGATGGTTTGAAAATTTTACCTTATTCGCATTTTTTCATATTGGGTATTAGGGGGTTTTCGGGGTCGTCTATTACGAATATGAATTTAAATTTTTACCACTATGGTTGATAAGATACAGTATGAGAGACTGAAAATTTTACATTTTCCGATTTTATCTACAATTGATATTGTGTGGTTCTTGAGGCGTATACAAACTCAATATGCAGTATAAAATATATCGGTCTAAGAAATTTACGTCTCAAGTTCTTTAAATATCGATATTGGAAGGTTTTGGGGCCTATATTACCAATTTAAAATTAATTTGAAATTTAAAATAGTGGATTTACTATGACAGACTAAATATTTGTTTTCCACAATTTCACTGGTATTTGGAGAACTCTAAGAGTCAAATAATTTTTAGTGGTTTATTTTAGGGTGATTTACAACTTTGGATAAAATTAATACTCTTTTGCCTCCTTGGAGTTATTGCGAGGTACATTTATGGATATCATAATGAATTTAAATCTAAAAATTGGAAAATAATATTTTTATTAAAAAAATTGAACCGACTTCTAAAAGTGCGCTAAAAAGTGAAAAATAACTGTAAATTTTTATATGAAATTGAAATTTTTGAAGTTGGCGCCAAATTATTTCTAAATGAAATAAATAAGTATTAATATTTACAAAATATATTAAGAAAGCAATTACAAATAAAGTATTTTTAATCTGTTTATGCGAATCACATTTTGTCAGATATTAGATTGGCGCCGACTTCAAAAATTTCAATTTCATATAAAAATGTACAGTTCTTTTTCACTTTTTAGTGCACTTTTAGAAGTCGGTTCAATTATTTTTATAAAAATATTATATTGCATTCGTATTAGACCCCACCGGCGATATAATTTATAGACTATATCGCTATATTCGTCATTATTTTACTTATCTCATCATTGCCAGATAAATTTTCGCCAGAGTCATCGTTTCTAAAATATTCGCTCATTTCAGAATCAAAATCAGCGCATCCGTAGTATGTTTCTGGGCCCATTTCAAGCTCAACAGATCACTTTCTTCCAAAATTTTTCTCAGTTCGTCGGCTGTAAATAATTTTGTTGTCTCTTCCTTGGAATAATTTCGTGTTTAAAAATCATTTCCGAAGAACAATGAATTCTGATCGTTTTTATTAAAGGTTGTACCAACGCACCGGTACAATATCAAGGGCAAAACTTGGTAACCGACCTAATCAAATTCTATTGGCATGTGCGCACTACGTATCGGCACTTGGCCTCTATTAATGTATTATTAAGAAATACATGTCACGACACTAGAATTAACATGATAGCGTACCGGTACGATACTATACATATTTCGGTAAATTATATCCCCATTTGGGGCATTCGGTAAGTTTCCAAGAACTTTTATTTCTCTTCTTTGTTTCTGAACTGTCTCTCTAATCTATACACATCTTGAAACCAAAACACCCCGAAAATAATTACAAAAAATGGTCCCCACATTTTTTCATTCTTTGTCCTTAAATGCTTAAAAAAATTTACTCTTCACAATGACATCAACGAAATTGATATTTTACGCATTTTTACGTTTTCATAAAATATGATTGATACCGGACATAAGGAGTTACAATTCTACTTAAAAAAGTTATGATTAAAAGACGTAAAGGTTGGTAATTAATAATAATATAAACAAATAAAAAGTATTACCTCTTCTTGTTCTTTGGCTTCATTCATTTGACCTGCAACTGCTGATAAGTATCTAGTAATTCTCCTCTTATTTGGAGATAAACTGAAAAACAAATGATTATGTAAATTCCAAAATTAGAGACAGCACCAATACAAATTATTACAATTCGATGCTCAAATAATAAGAACCCGAAACTAAAATGTTTACAAATTTACGGACCTCATTTTTAATCTATTGTGTTTGTGATCTTTCTGGAATTTAAATTTTCGGAACAATTTTAAGTTAATTGTTAACTTACTGTTTAAAGATTTTTTTAACGTTATCGAAGAAGAAGTTTTTGGCAATATAGTAACCAACATCGCTAGCAGCAACAGAACTAAAAACAGAACTGCTATCTTGTCTTCTGATTTTAGAATCATCCAGTGACCATTGCAGATACCTAAAATTAAAAGACACAATAATATGAATCTATTATTGATATGTTATTTTTCTTAAAAAATAATAACTATTTTTGAAATTGTTTACCTGCTTAAAAGCCAAACTTCTCTAGTGCATCCCAAAACTCCTAATATATTCATCTTCTCAGTGGCGACGTTAGATTGTTGATACCGGTGCCACAAGAAATTCCATTCGTTTTCACCACCATATTTTAATGCAGTACAATAAACTACACCAGTTAAATCTTTTGGAATGCTGAAGTAAAAACGGCAATTAGAAATTTAATAGAGTTCTCTTTTATATAAGGAGAGCACAGTGTAAGGCACTAAAATTTGGAATGGAGATGGATTATACTTACGGGTTTGGACTGTTTGGCGCATTTTGCCACTTTTTGAACAACTTCTTTGCGTCGCTTATACAACTTTCAACTCCGAATTTACAACTTTTGCCAGCAATTATAACTTGGAACCTGATTTTCTCCAATTTATCAGAATTCTCTGCTGTTGTTGTCTCTAGACCTCCAAGTTTTTCATACACAGGTGTTAGAAGTTTTTTCATGTAATTCTAAAAATCATGCTTTTCACATTCACATGTTTTTTAGGAATCAATACATATGCGTGCAAAGGATAAAATTCGTTTATCCAATATGTCTCAGAAATTTGTGGTAGTTGCTTTTGTATACATACCTTGAAAATCCCATATGTAGGATTGGTTCTCAAAAAGTTCTTAAGACCGTCTGTTTTCCCAAGAGCAATCTTCCATGGCAAATATTCAGTTTCTTGTTTCAAATAGCTCAGTAGATCGAAAAATGTTTCGTATTTCAAACTACCAATGAATCCTAAGTCAGCGGCATCAGCGAGAAGTTGTACCCTGTTTAGGGTTGGGATCTTAGTAAAATCATCTGATTTTAGAGCTTCGGTGATTAAGTGCCAGTTTTTGTCGTCATAGTTTACCTTGTAGATACCTAAAAAACATTTATTATTGTATTTTGCTAGCAGACGCATCACAACATTATTAAAACTCTTTAAAATTCCTTTAAATATTTGATGACTCCTCAAGCACTTTTGTTTGAAGGTTGTAGAGAATGTTGAAGATTGACTAAACTGTGGTTGTCGGACTTGCATTGTCTTTATTTTTATTTATTTTTACAACGTTTCGATTAGGTTGTATCTCCAATCGTTATCAAGTATAAACTGAATGTTTTGTCTTAAGACTACAAGCCTATATAGGGACTGTGTCCATTGAAGTCCAAAGTTTGGCTTCACTGTACACACCTCAATGATTTGATGTTACAAAGTAGTGGTTGCCAAAGATTAGGTATCTCAACACTCGGTTTACTGAAGATTCCATTATTGTTTTTAATGTAAACTGCTTCTATAAATTTTCTTTTTTTCATGTTGGGTTCCATATATATTGCCGCAGCCTCAGACCATTTTATATGGTGTTGTTTATCCCAGGCGTGTTCTGCAATACCTGATCTCGACGTGTGTTTTGTGTATTGTTTTATGTTCCTTAATTCTAACTTCTAGTGGTCGTTTGGTTTCTCCAATTTACTTTTCACCACACTCACATGGAACTTTGTAAACACATTCTTTCTTATCGGTAGTTTTTGGTTTTGTTTTTGTTAAATGACCTCTAAGTGTATTTCCTCATTTAAAGGTTGTTTTTATATTATAATCATTGGCGATTCGTCTTAGTTGCTCCGAAGTTCCCTTAATATACGGAATTGTGAAGAAGGAATGTGTTTCTTGCTGTCCAGTGTTCGTTGTTCCAAAGTTATTTATAACATCGTCAATTAGTTTTAAAGGATAACTATTCTGTTGTAAATCGGATTTAATGTTTGCTACCTCTTCTTCCAATGAATCGGCATTATTGCATATAGATATAGCGCGATTATAGAGGTTACGTATAATTCCCCGTTTTGTTACAACAGAATGATTAGAACTATGATTAAGATATTGTCCAGTATGTGATCGCTTTCTGTATACTGTAAGTTTTAATGGTTTTATTTAAACAGTTCACCATGACATCTAGGAAGGGCAATTGATCATTTACCTCTTTTTTCATGGTAAACTTAATTGTAGTTCGAATGGCATTTAGATGTCTCAAGAAATCATTAGGTTGGTACATTAGTATACAGACTTTCCACATCAAAGCTTATTAATGTGTCGTCTCTAGAATGATGCTACTAATAATGTTCACGAAATGTGTAGAATTTTTAACATATGTGTTCGTCTTACCTTCTAAAGGTTGTATGCTTTTTAAGAGAAACCTCGTCAGTGTATTTGTTGGCGATCTTCTGGAGCTGGTTATTGGCCTCATTGGTATGTTCATTTTATGAATTTTTGGTAGTCCGTAAAGATGTGGTGGCTTACTGTAGTATGGTGTGAGCGCCGATCGTTCTCAGGTATATGGTCTTGGTATTTCCTTCGTGTTCTGTAGATTTAGTGGGGTCACGAGCTAATTGTCTATATTTTTCTTTTTCCAGGATATCTCCGATTTTTGGTCGTAGGTACGTTACGATGTCCATTATCACTGTTGCATTTCTCTTGTCCGCTGGTAAAATCTCTATGGATTCATCCTTACGAAGTTCTTTTAAGGCTGATGCTTCTAGCTTGAAGAGATTTTAAACCCGTTTTTCTTGTCTTCCAAAGTTGATTTTATTTTTCACTTAAACTCGTCGGAATGGTTTTCGTCGACTTGTATAGATTCTGCAAAGCTTATGATCAATAACTTAATGATTTCTTGAGACATCTAAATACCATTCGACCTACAATTAAATTTACCATTGAAAATGATCAATTGTCCTGCCTAGATGTCATGGTGAACCGTTCAAACGAAACCATTAAAACTTAAGTATACAGAAAGCGAACACATATTGGACAATATCTTAATCATAGTTGTAATCATTCTGTTGTAACAAAACGGGAAATTATACCCAACCTCTACAATCGCGCTATATCTATATGCAATAATGCCGATTCATTGGAAAAAGAGATAGCAAATATTAAATCCGATTTACAACATAATGGTTATCCTTTAAAACTAATTAACGATGTTATAAATAACTTTAGAACAACGAACACTGAACAGCCAGAAACACATTCCTTCTTCACAATTCCGTACATTAACGGAACTTCGGAGAAAATAAGACGATTGCCAGTAGTTATAATATAAAAACAGCCTTTAAATCAGGAAATGCCCTTAGAGGTCAGGTGAAATGTAAAATGGAGAAACCAAACGACCACTAGAAGTTAGAATTAAGGAACATAAAACTCAAACACAAAAAGGGGAAACGTTGAGATCAGGTATTGCAGAACATTCTTGGGATAAACAACATCATATGAAATGGTCTAAAGCTGCGGTAATATATATGAAACCCAATATGAAAAAAAGAAAATTTATAGAAGCAGCATACATTAAAAACAATAATGTACAGGGTGAGTCAACGATTGGATGAAGTAGGTTTGTGCCTTTTCGGTGAAATTAACAAAGAAACTATATTTATTGTTTGATACAGTTTATTTTTACGCAGATTTTAAAAATATTTAGGACTCTACAGGGTGAGCCAAAAAACTAGGACAGCATAAAGTTGTATTTTTTTAAATAGAACACCCTATATACGAATCGTATTTTCGATTTATCTGATAATTTTAAATCCTTTTTATTAGGGGTTTACTATAACAAAACTTTATAGTTTCTGAGATATTTAAGTTTAAAGAAAAAAAGTCACATTTTCAAGCATCAATTCAATCCTAAATAACGTTTTCAATTTTGTGACAAATATATTCAAATTTGGAATTTAGCAAGGCCAAGGACAAGTTAACATAATTTTTACCTAATATTTGCAATAAAAGCTACAGGGTGTTGAACACATCGGCTCAAATTTGAACAAGTTTAAATGAATAAATATCTTTTTTTTTAACGGTACACCCTGTATATTTTCATGTTATTTAATAGAGTAATAAAAACCCTAAAAGTTTTGTTCAATATATCCTATACCTATTTATAATAGTTTTTGAGATATTTCAGTTTTTCTTATTTTCCATACTTTTTTACAGAAATAGTCTTCATTATCATAGTAGCCATGGCAAAAACAATGTAAAAGAACATTTTTCTGTGTGTCAAATTTATAACCGCAATCGCTTCTTTTGGTTTTTATGTAGTGTAGTTTGGTTTTTTTTGCATTCATCTTATATTGTAAAATGAATTTTCCAAAGAATGAGTTAATAGATATGATTTATACAATAGGAGAGGCTCAAAAAAATTGCCTTCTTGCTCAAAGAATTTACAAAATGAAGTATCCTGATCGACGCCAGCCTAATACCCATACTTTTCAAAACTTAATGCAAGGATTTGATTCTTCTGGTACTGTTGATTATCCAAAACATAAAGTGGTCAACAAACCAGTAACTAATGAAGAAAAATAACTACAAGTATTGTTAAATGTTCAGGAAAATCCTTATATTGGTAGCCGTCAGTTAGCAGCATTATGTGAAACATCACAGTCCACCGCTAATCGTACTACCAAGAAATATAGGTATCATCCATATCACATGGAATTACACCAAGAATTGCATGGACAGGATTTTGAAAGTCGTGTAAACTTTTGTCGTACAATAAATGCGGAGATTCAATTAAATCCAAATTTATTATGCAGGGTAATGTTTAGTGATGAAGCTACTTTTAGAAGTAACGGTGCCGTAAATAGACGCAACATGCATTATTATGCCACAGAAAACCCATTTTGGATTAGAGAGGTGCAACATCAAAACCACTGGTCATTAAATGTTTGGTGTGGTATTCATCATAATCGAATTATTGGACCCCACTTTTTTAATGAACCACTAAATGGCCATAGTTACCTGAACTTTCTACAAGAAGAACTACCCCAACTGCTTCAAGGTCTCGATAGGGATGAGCTCGACAGTATGTGGTTCCAGCACGATGGTGCGCCTCCGCATTACCATCGTGAAGTTCGTGCGTTTTTGGACCAACGATATCCGCAAAAATGGATTGGACGTGGGGGTTTCATTGAGTGGCCACCAAGGTCTTGCGACATCACCCCATTAGATTTCTTCCTATGGGGTTATATTAAAAATAAGGTGTATGTTAATCCACCAACAACAGTGGAAGATATGCGAAACAGGATTAGGGATACCTGTAGAACAATAACGCTACTAATTTTGTCCAGGGTCCGAGAAAATCTGCAAAAAAGACTAAATTTGTGCATTGCACAAGAGGGTCGTCTATTCGAACACTTATTAAGAAGAAATAATTAATCTCAGTATTTAATAGGTAATTTTTTTGTTTCAATTTAGTATAAAAGTAAATATGTATTTGCCTTGTCGTTATTGTTGTGTTAATTTTTTCACATTATGTTTAATTAAACTATTGCCGTTGTAATATAACGAATAACGTATTTCATCATATTTAACCACATTCTGTTTGTTTCTGTAGTTTCTTTTTATTATTTTACATGGCTACTATGATAATGAAGACTATTTCTGTAAAAAAGTATGGAAAATAAGAAAAACTGAAATATCTCAAAAACTATTATAAATAGGTATAGGATATATTGAACAAAACTTTTAGGGTTTTTAGTACTCTATGAAATGACATGAAAATATACAGGGTGTACCGTTTAAAAAAAAAGATATTTATTCATTTAAACTTGTTCAAATTTGAGCCGATGTGTTCAACACCCTGTAGCTTTTATTGCAAATATTAGGTAAAAATTATGTTAACTTGTCCTTGGTCTTGCTAAATTCCAAATTTGAATATATTTGTCACAAAATTGAAAACGTTATTTAGGATTGAATTGATGCTTGAAAATATGACTTTTTTTTCTTTAAACTTAATTATCTCAGAAACTATAAAGTTTTGTTATAGTAAACCCTTAATAAAAAAGATTTAAAATTATAAGCTAAATCGAAAATACGATTCGTATATAGGGTGTTCTATTTAAAAAAATACAACTTTATGCTGTCCTAGTTTTTTGGCTCACCCTGTAAAGTCCTGAATATTTTTAAAATCTGCGTAAAAATAAACTGTATCAAACAATAAATATAGTTTCTTTGTTAATTTCACCGAAAAGGCACAAACCTACTTCATCCAATCGTTGACTCACCCTGTACACTACACTACTTTGTAACATCAAATCATTGAGGTGTGTACAGTGAAACGAAACGTTGCGCTTCAATGGACACAATCCCTATATAAGCTCGTAGTTTTAAGACAAAACATTCAGTTTATACTTGATAACGACTAGAGATACAACCTAATCGAAACGTCGTAAAATAAATAAAAATAAAGACAATACAAGTCCGACAACCACAATTTAGTCAACCCTCAAGCACTATTAAAAACATATAAGCACTTCCAAAGACAATTATACCTGAATAATCTTTGGTACTTCTTAACATGGAATTTTGAAAGATAACATTTAAGAAGAATTCAAACTGCTTTGTAATTTTTTAAATTTAAAGACGCAATATTTAGTGCTCAGAAGTAATACGTTACTTTAAGGTAGTTCACTCGTGAAACGGCTTGTGGTCGAATTTGAATATATAGTTTACAAAAGTGTATTTTAATTAATTTAAAAAAAAACTAAATTTTTTAATCGTTTGTTAGACGAAATATTAACAATTAAAATATACATAATTAACATGCTGGAGGTCTCTACATATAACAAAATGCCAATACATTTTAGAATATCTCAAAAACGGTTTTTACCATATTTTTTAAAAAGTAATGCAACGTAGATCCAGAAATTATGATTTTTTTAGAAAAAAAAAACAAATTTCTGGATCGTTTTGTTTATAAATTTTTTAAGTAAAAATAATTTGAAAACATCTGACGCGTAGTAGGGTACAGTGATCACAACTTGGTAACGCGCGATAATTCAAACATAAGTTAGGTTAGTTCTTCAGAATGTGACATTTTTTAAAATATATTTCTCAATATTTTTATTTATTTTCTCAATGTGTTGGGATGTCAACATAACAAACTGTATAGGTATGAGACTCACATTATATGAACGTTACTATATACGTTTACTCTATAGACCATTCAATATAGACATTTGCGGCGCTGCCAGATTTATTATATTTAAAATTATTACTGTATAAGAATGTGTTTGTATATTGAAAGTTAACGTGTATTGGGTACAGCCTCGTACAAAAACAAAATTCTTTAGGCCTGAGAATTTTTAACTTTTGGTACTTACTTAAAGGCTATACTTTTGTCTACGACTACTTTAAAATAATAATAAAAATAATAAAATTCGTAGAAGGCTTAGATTCGATATTCAGAACTTTTTCCAACTGTGGATAAAATAATTAGCAATTATTGGAAGTTCCATTCGCTTTCACGGGGTAATTCAATGTTCCATTCTCGCAAAGTGAAAATTCCTCAGGATGATTTGTATAACTATAGACGAAACGTCGGAAAATAATTACACTTATATTTCATTTACCTGCCATTTTGTTATTAAAGATGACCCAGTCATCATCATCGGCAAGATTTTCAATTGTTTGACCCTCGTCATTGGGACAACTCAACCAGTATTTAGGAGTGGTTATGTCAAAGTCTGGATGGGATTTAGTAGAGTAACTGAGGGGTAGCCACCAGCAAGGTTTGACATCATTTTTCAGTTTGATAGTGTCTCTTAAGAACCTTTCCTAAAAAAGTTCAAAAGTTGCATTATTGACAATTGACACACTTTTATATGGTTATAATATTTCAATATTATATAGTCGAGTCGCTTTATAAGGGCACATATAGAGGTGTCAAGAAATAAACTTCTGAGGATCATCGTCCTCCGATTCTATTGCAGTGGTTTAAGCAAACCGTACGTATACACATATTTCCCCTGCCGCTTGCATTCGTATCCTTACGTTATAAATCCGCTCTTTATATCTATGAAGCTGTTCCACTACAAAGTTAACTTTACGAAAACATAAATACATATAACATTTTTCTCAGGGATTGTTTATTACGTCTATCAATTAATCGATAGTTATTCCTTTCCTAGTTTCTTATTCAATTAAAGTTTTAAAGGTATTAAATTTTCTCTGGACAGAAATAAATGAAAATTTTGAGTCGCCATTAAAAACCGTATTTAAAATAGAAAACAAAATGAATGATGCATGTATTTGGAAGCATCCTTTATTAAAAAAAAATAATACGTATATATTAAGCAGCAATATCCGACGTACATACATGATTATAAAAAAAATGATAACCTAAAACTGCTCTTTTATCTTCCTTACCAAATTTTTGTCAATGATTTTATTGAATTTACAACTATCTCACGATTGTCACTGAACCTATTTTAGAAGTAATAAATAGTTTACAATAGTATTCAATTATATTTGTCGGCTATTCATTTATAATAAAATATAACAAGTTATAAAAACTAATCATGTTGTTTAGTTATTTCTATTGAACAATGTCTTTTATTTAAAATAAATTCTAAGAATATAATTGGCGAAGAAATGTTTAAAATTATGTAGTTAATTTTTTATACAATTATAATGAGAGTGCGCCACTTAATTTTATTTTCTTTTGCGCATATGGCATGAAAAGCTCTTGGGTATAAATCGCACGAGACGAACTCAAAATCAACAGACTCATAACAAGAAGCGACTCACTTTTGTTATGTTAAATTATTAGATATACCTTAGTTATTGAAGCGGATCCATTTTGGTAATTCCTATGTACATTAATAACGGGATAACCGGTCTGTAAAGTCCAAGTATCCATAATAGTCTTTACAGTTAGATTCATTGGTAAAGTACCTTTTTCATGGGCAGCTTCAGTTAGAGAATGCCATAAATCGTCTTGTTCTGCGTTATGATACCTAAAAACACATAACAAAACTTTAAATACAAACTTTACAACTTCTCAAGATTTTCCTCTGTTGCTGAGCTTCTTAATTCGAAATAAATTAGTGAGCAACTCGAAAATCTTAAAGCTGTATTACCATATAACTTTAATTGCTTAAAAAATAGTGACCCTTCGAACTCAACACTAATTTAACCACGGTAAGAACTGGTAAATTCTGATATATGCGTACTAGAATTGTATTAAAATTCAATACCTGTGTTCTCTTAAATAATTGCTGACTCCAGTTCTTAATGTCTCTTCACCAAGGAATAAACTCATCATCCTTATAAGAGAAGAACCCTTCTTGTACGAAATGGTATCGAAAATTTCATCTATTTCTTTTGGATCACCAATTGGAACGGAGACCTAAAATATATAAAAGTTACCATAAATATGTTAACTAAAATCCGTAGGGATTTTCGAGAGTAATATGTGTATTGAAACTGACTTCCTCGTTAGACCCAATAATCATATTAAGAATTATGTTAGTAAATTAACTTAAAAATTATTTTAAAGTCATACTTATTAATTTTACTTTTATATTCCTTACAGAACTTGATCTATATTTTGCTTTTTTAATTCTAGCTTGATATTACTTACAGGATGAGATGTCCTCAGTGCATCAAAGGAAAATACATTTATCATATTTGCAGCACCTTCCTGCTGTAGGGAGTTCCATTGAGGAAATAAATGATCAACTGCCAAACTTGCCATGTACGTAGCAAAGCCTTCATTTAACCACAAATCAGTCCACCACTTCATTGTTACCAGATTACCTAAAAATAACAATAAATATTTTATTAAACAGTTATTTTTGCTAGATTTTCCCAACTAGCAGTTTTAATTATCGTTAAGTCCCTGTGTGTTTCCCCATCAATATGAATCGTCATACTAAGTATTTATGATTTTTAATTTAGTATTGAAAATTTTCCATATCTCTAAATTGTAAATTCAATGGTAATAATGTAACGACTACTTTGTGGAACTAGAATTTTATTTCATGTAACTTGTAAGGTATTAAAGATAGATGAAACATAAAAAGGTAATGAAATATACAACTCCCTTGATAGTCGGTACATTTTAATTTTTAAACTATTACTAACCGAACCATTGATGGGCTAATTCGTGAGCAATAACGCTGGCAACGCCATGTTGGCTGCTTTTGGAGGAAACTTTTGGATCATACAGCAAGTAAGATTCACGATAGGTAATTAGTCCCCAGTTTTCCATGGCTCCAGCGCTGAAATCGGGAATAGCAACCATATCTTGTTTTGGGAGAGGATAATCAATTTTGAAGAAGTTTTCGAAGAATCTTAAAGCTTTTGGGCCTACTTCTTTGGCAAAATCAACCTTGAAAATAAGACAATATTTCAGATTACAAAATTTTCAGAACTAGTAAAGTCGTCGATTATCTAATAAGTTAATTAACACTATTTCATATTTGTATGTGGTTATTTAAGGCCTAAAAAAATTTTTTTTCTTAATTATCCCAATGTACATATTTTGAAGTTACCTGTTCCAATGCATCTTTTCTAGACCAAATTCTAAAAGTCACATTATTTGTGTCTTCGACGAGCTCTGCTTCTTTGTAATCGAAGTCGGATACTACATAGGCTACTAAATAGGTTGACATAGGAACTGAAATATCAAATCGGTCCCAATACCATCCTGGTTTCTCCTTCCTTAAAAGGAATAATTATTTACAATGATTTGAGCTTCTGTGACAAAAATTAATTACATATTTCTTTAAACCGCGTACGTTCACTTTTAAATACGTCCAAGGAATTTAATTTTTTGTCTATCCTACATGGTAATGATAATTTTTTTTATTTGGTTGTGCCCAACCTAGCAGATTTGTTCCAATGCCGTTTAATAATAATTAAACGTATTTAATATATATATATATATATATATATATATATATATATATATATATATATATATATATATATATATATATATATATAGAATATACAGTGTGACAACTTACATGGGCTCTGTCACCAATAATGGCATATTACTGATAGCTCTGTATCCATCTTTTCTTGCAATACTGACGTCAAAAGTGGCCTTCATTTCTGGTTCATCAAAGCAAGGAAACGCTCTCCTGGCACTGATTGCCTCAAATTGAGTTACTCCAAGCCAACTCTTCTCTTTTGTTTTTTTATCAATATAACTACTTCTGTAAAAACCTTTGTAGAAAAAGAAAAATATTTTTAGTGCTTATACATACAGAATGATTCAGCGAAAACACTTGGCCCCTTTTCTATGTGAAAATTCCAAAAACTGATCTGACAGATGAACTGGTTGCCGAGTAAATTCATTTTAAAAAATTTTACCTGCAGCTAATGAGGATTGATCAATAAAAAATGTCTCCCAATTAATAAATTGCGTGGGGATTTCTAATTGTCAGTTAGTAATTAAAGAACTACTTTGAAAATGTCTGCACATTTTAGTTTAATTTTTTCGATCGATCTAAAATGGTTTATTCTATTAATAAAACAGCTCAAAATATTTCACTTTATTTCAAAAACAACGAATGTTTCAGAGCAGCCGCTTTAGTTAATGATAGACATGCCAGACCGACCATAGCCTAAATTTTTAGTTTAGTGGCAAAATATTTGGAGATTGGTTCAGTGGCAAAGAGAAAAAGAAATACTGAAAATCATGTAATAAAGATAAAGGTAGAAATTGCACTTCTGGATCATGTAGCTATGAACCCTATACCGAGTACTAGAAAAATACCCAAAGTGATGAGTGCGTCGCAGTTTATATAAAATTCACCTATTTTAACACTGAACAAAGATAATAATGGTTGACGTCATGAAATAATAAGCAATTAAATACACAACTCCCTCTTCGGCACTTGTTTTTCAGGTAGATGTTTCTTGTTAATGATACTGTAAGTTGACATAACTGTCATTAGGGCTGGTATTTTTTGTGATTCGACTCTTTTTTTGCCTGGAAATGGAGGTGGATAAATGTACCTAAAGTTTGAAACCGTTAGCACAATAGTGGTAGACATTATTGAAAACGGCTAGAAGAAAATATGATCTTCCAGAAAGGCAGCGTTCCTCCTAGGACAGGTGACCTTTCCTGGAAGTCTAATAGTATGAAGGGGACTTATCGAATTGCCCTCAAAATCACATGATTTATCACCATAAGTTTTTTTATACAAAGACATATAGAAACAAAAATATCGGCTGCTCTGCTCTTTGGAATATTGGCCGAACTGAATCAGTCAAATTACTACATCTGATTACTGTATTACTATATGGAGGTGAATGGTGTACTTTTTTAAAATTTAGTAAATTAATATATAATTTTAAAATACATTTAGTCAATAACTTGTAGTCCTAGTTCAAGAAATAAGAGAACATATTAAGGTAAATTTAACAAGCTTTAAAAATGATGAGTGACAACACTGCCTTCTTTAGTAGTTGACGTTACACCGACGACAATATTTAAAAAATTCAACCTTCTGAAAACCAAAATTGCTTTTTGAAATTTTTACATAAAAAGGCATAAACTAAACTTTTTTGTGCACCACCCTGTAAAGGAAACTTAAAATAATATGTCATTGTGAACAACTGCATTAACCCCGTTTTCACTCTACAAAATGGTGCCTACTAATTACACTTCCATCTCTAGTTACCCTTATAATAAAAAATAAAATATAAACACAATCAGTTTGCATTAAACGGTTAAAAAAAAACGAAAAAATGGTATAGTTAATGAATGGTTTAATAACCAAGGTTCTTTAATCAAACAGTACCTGCTAATCCATCGTCAAGTTGACCTTTGAACGGGATATAAATTTCATATCGATGATCTTCGATTAACGGCTGGTCAAGAAGAATTATTAAGAAGTCGTTTTCTTTATCATAAGTTATTTTAATTCCTTTTACTTCTTTGGCAACTTTACTAGATATATCTTTGACTGTGACTTCATTTTCTGCAATTTCGAGGGACTTTGAATGTAGAGTTATATTTGTTGTTGGACTGACACATGATGTCTGAAAAAGCATTGAAAATATTGACTTAAAGGCCGGACACAAACCCCCAAAAATAAAATACAAAATTATATATCCTACTAGGATCATGCATTGTATATATAGTTTCCTTGTATTTATAGACTATGAAATTCAAAAATTACGTAAAGATTCATTCGTAGAATATATATTTTCCATAATATAAATATATGTAAATTTTTTCTTTAACATGTCTCCATGGTTCATTTTAGTATGCAGGTATTGCTATTGATCAATTTTATTATTTATTCATATTATTTTGTTCTTTTTTGCAGGTATTTTTAAAATTATTAGGGTATTATTCATACTATGCACATACAGGTATATTATGTTAATAACTAGGTGCAGAATCCAATACTGAGATATGAAATGTATTAAACTTAGGTCATCACTAATTTAAAAGTGTATTAAAACTATTCCTAATATTTTATTATTTATTTACCTCAATATAATAACATAATAATATAATAACATAATGATATAATTTTTAAGGTTAGTTATTAAAATGACAAATAAATAAACATATTCCCACTGAAGACTACGCTGAGTGGAAAAATTTGAATTACTAAAATTTTCAAACATTTTTATTGTGATTTAGTTAGCCACGGAACTGACTGCCACGGTTAAAACAAAGTTTCTTTTAGATTTGTTACCAGCAAATCTTCTAAGGATAATATTTTAATTGGTCTTTATTTAAAGGGTATATATTTGTGTTTCTTAGTATTTTCAAAATTATTGGTAGTGGATAATTATTCATCCTCCTACATTTTGTCGAAATATCTAATTGAATAATTGATAGCTATAAAAATATACGTTAATATCACCATTTTAATTCTTTATAATTTTATTTTTCGATCCAGTTTTGACGAATCACATTGTTATATACTCTGATTTAATTTTTATCCTACGTTTCTTTTCCTAAATAAAATAAACATACCGAAACTCATTATTTCATTTTCTATATTTGTTAGTTTAGCATATCGGAATGATTATAGATTATCTAGATGCAGTGGGTGAGTATGACTAACATTAATCAAGGTAATTCTTATTTTCTTTGAAAATAAATTAAACTCAATTGAATTAAACATACATAGTTTACAAAAAAAAATTGAAGAACTGCTTATATACGAAGATGATGAAAAAATTTCGTAACTAGGAAAAACAAAAAATTATGACATGCATTTTCTATATTTTTTTACATAATCTCCATTTAAAGATATACACTTCCGCCACCAGTACTCCAGTGCTTGGATTCCTTATCGTAGGCGCTTTTCTCCATTTCTGCAAAATAGGCTTTCATCGCTTCAATGACTTCAGAGTTGAATCCATACTTTTTCCCTGTAAAGAATTTTTTAAGCTTTAACTTAATGCAATTTCATATTTCTGTTCATGAATTTCCACCATCACTATGACAGCCTTGTGGCTAGGAGCGTAATCCTGATGAAAGGGAACTTTCTTCCATAACAGTCTTGGTATTTTTTCTTTGATGTTTTATTTTAACTGATCAAGAAGGATAGCGTAATATTCAACATTAACTATATTGCCTGTTTCTAGATGACCTTCCAACAACATTCTTCCCAAAAAACAGCTGCCTTGACCGTCCCTGCAGATGGGACGTTCTGCACATTTTCCGGTATTGGTTCCTCCTTGTCTATCCACTGTTTTTATTATCGTTTCGTTTCGGGCTCGTCCATGGTAAAATAGATAATCAAATATTATTCCGATACGATCATGCGTAGTTCAAAGTCCGTAAATGCTGATAAAAAATGTTATATCACTGTTTACATTTCAATTTTTTCAAGGCTGAGGAAACAACAGAACTTAAAAAAATAAAAAGATCCCTAAACAGTTCTATAAAATGCTTAGATAATACTGAAACTAGCGCCATATCAGAGGAGGCCCAAAACCTTTCATTTATATATTAATAATTTTTTCAATTTATCACAAAAACGATGGACAAATTATGTTTAACTCAAAATACTGAAAGAACTCGTTGACAGACAAATGACGTAAAAATAACATGGATCCTGTAATATAATGAGTTCGAAATTTCCTTAGATCAGTAAATTATGTATAGTGGAATAATTTGATATAAAATGATTAGAGAAATTTAAATTCGAGTCCTGGCATTTTTACCAAAGCGATTCCGACTGATAAAAATTATATAAACCAGAACTATTTAGGCCTTACTTTACTCAGTACTTATACTATGGTTACATGTAATATAGTAAAACTTGCTCAAACCAATTAATTATGTGTAATTGCGAAATTTATGGAATGAAATATGAGCTCACAGCCTCTTTCTTACATGCTAAAATTATAAATCTATTTTTGACGGTTAGAAGTATTTTTTAAGTTATTGGTAAGATAGTTTCCTCTAAAAGTGGACAGTTGGCAACAACTGTTGCCCATGCACTGATATTTCCAAGGAAGGGTACGAAAACAGAATTCTACAAATGATGAGAACAGTTGAAATAAAAACATTAAGAAGTATACAAGGCAAAACTCTTCACGACAGGGTACGGAATGAAAATATCAGACAACAATGCGGGATACAGGACATAGGAAGATGGGTTAGACAAAGGCGAAGATTCTGGAACAAACATGTAAGGAGAATGGAGGACGGTAAACTCGTTAAAAGCGCAAAAATGAATAACCCAGTAGGAAAAAGATCACTGGGAAAACCACAAAAACGATGGCGAGAATGCTGGACCTCCTCTTCCGGGGAAGACATGATGGCAATGAACAGGCAATAGCCTACTAGCATGGTTAACTGTTTTAGAAAGAAGAAGAAGAAGAAGAAAGAATAGTTTCTCCTAAAGTAGTTGAAATATTTGTATGTGTGTGTGTGTGTTCAAAGCTCTGCTAAACCTAGATGAGCATAAGGCTGGAAGGAATCATGAAGCATTAACCTGTTAGGTCTACTACCGCATAGTAACCACAAGCTATACGTATTATTTGTGCCCTTAAAATCTGCATATGTGCAGAAATGTGACAAGTGGCATGTTTATGATCCAGATCAGCCCCTTACACAACTTCAGGTGTGAAAAAGCCTACTCTAAAATTTCATCTGTCGAAAACGGAGTGGCTTTTGCCTTGAAATATCTAAGAATCCTCCTTTCATTGTTTGGATCCAATGTGTCAACGCAAGAAGTAGTTGCACTATATATTCGGAATTTGGATAATTTACTATCTGAACCATTTCTTGCTGCTAGGCACAGGATAAGATAAAAGTTCGCATTTGCACATACTTAGTTTTTATTTTTATATGGGTATTTTTTGCTAAAGGAGTCTTGTTTTCCTTAATATTTCAACACATATTCTGACTACACCTTAATTTTTTTATAAATAAATGTGTAAATATTTTTTAAAGTAAATTTGTTTAACATAAACTGCGCCCCTCAATCCACTACGATTAAATATTTGAAAGTAATGGTTGATTGTTATCTCAAATGGAATGACTAAATTATTAATTTACCTAAAAAAAATAGGAAACAGTTCCAAAAATGTTATTGATTAAGAATTATTTTAAATAAAGAATTATTAATTATTTTATAAAGTTCTTTAGTCGACTTGATAATTGGATATAACATCGTCTTTTGGGAAGTTTCTTATAACACTACACTTAAAACTTTATCAACTTTTTAGTAGTTCGTGCATATTTACTATAACAAAATAAAGATTTTTTTTAAATATGGGACATTTATTTGTTTTATCTTATCCAAATTTTCTCCTAAGATTAAGGTAGTTTATTTTTGTGCTTTGATCTACCCAAACTGCTTTTGCGTGACGTTCCGGGGACATTTACTCATCCCAGATTTGTTCAGATATCAAAAGAAGAGTTCTGTAGGGCATGGCTTTAATGTTATTGGGCTCTAGGTGCAATATTACTAGAAGCTTTCTAGAGGAAAAACAGATAAAAATTTCCTATATTTTTGAAAAGATCATTTACAGGTTATTAAATCTAGAGGTAAAATAGTTTCACAACAGGGTTTTGAAAATTCAACTAGAGGGCTTTGGTTTTCTCATTTGGTAACACTGCATATGTGACGTTATAGTTTTTTGCATTTCTCACAAACTTGCAAATAGCCCAAACAGTC
Source organism: Diaprepes abbreviatus (assembly GCA_034092305.1). Lineage (NCBI taxonomy): Eukaryota > Metazoa > Arthropoda > Insecta > Coleoptera > Curculionidae > Diaprepes > Diaprepes abbreviatus. The sequence goes on from JASJET010000187.1 coordinate 4,377,486, forward strand.
GCAACTTTGCCTTCTGCATCTTATACAGGGAATTCGTCTAACCCCTAGATACTATGTACCTCCAGGTTTTATCGTGATTATATGTTAAATTGTTGTTGTTAGGGACTTAAATTAGTGTTGATCCCATAGATGTTTTATCTACTAAAATATGGTCTGATTTGTTAGCTAGTAGTTAGACGCTATTTTTCAACATTTTCTTAGATAATCTCATTTGGATTTCATTCCTGGAGGTACTCCAGCCTCCAAGCTTGAAGCTTCCCTTGAATTGGTTTCATGATGAGAAGCCAGTTTAAATCGCGTAAACCTTATGCATTTGTCTCACATATTGTTTGATGTAGTACAGAAGAATCTGCTAATCTGTAGAGATACGAATCTAAGTTTATTATTTATTGGTTTACTCTCTTGCTGCGTGAAATCTTGATATTACTATCTATTCAGTAGTATCGGGGTGATGTTTATATGCCATTATGTTCTGACTTTTTTACTATAGATTTTCTAGGTCCTTCCTGCCCCAGTCAATAATTTCACAAGCGTAACTGAGGACCAAGCATGAATACATGTTGAGTGCTTTAAACAGATTTTTACTCCTAAAGTTGTCTTGCCCGTCTTATGAACTCTTTTGTTATATCGATCTTTACAGTTCATTGGTCAATCTTTTGTTTCACGCTATAGTCTATTCTACCTCCATTGCTACAATAGTTTGACCATTTTGCTTTTCAAATTCTTCCTCTAGTAACATTTATTATTTCCAGAACTCCTCCACAACTTTGCATGTTTGTTCCAACTGATTTTTGGTAGGAGCATTTTTATTATTTTAATCGACTTAACCACATAGCTTTCGCACTCTCCCCAGGGAACTTTCAATTATCCCAGATATATTCAAATATCGATAGGACTGAGCTCTAGGACGTGAAACTTTTCCTTTTGCCTTTCCTTGTTTTCAGATGCCCTTGTGGTCTGCTGTATTCTCTAAAAATTTCTGAACAGTTTGTATGATCGCCAGTAGACTGCCCCCTGCATACATATACTGATAGATCTTCACTGACACCCATTTACCTCATGTTATATATTCAGTTTTTTTCACAATGTCTTTTTATATTTTATAGCTGGAGCTTCCTTAAAACGCATTTCGAAGACTATATTTATAGGAACATTTTTTTTAAATTTCAGTACGTACTATCTACTCTAGAAGAATAAAATTTAGGAAAATTGAACCATGCTAATTATAATACTAAACTACAATTAACGTATTATTATAATTTTTTTCACACTATACACTACGAAGACGAACACCATACGTTCTGTTCATATCAAGCACATTTTCTTATTTTTACGAGTATATTCGCTTACGTAGTTGTAAACTGACAAATAGTTTATTTATTTTGTCATGAAAAAGTGATAACCATTCAAAATTAAAATCCTCTTTAAAGTGTTAATTTACTAGCAAACTAGGATTTTCCCTAATTGCCTAATTAAAAGAAATGTATTGCCTTCACATTTTATGTATTTTTGCACAAATTCACACAATGACAACTTATTTATTATTATATTATTAAATTTAAACTGGAGTTTAATTAAATAGTATAACCCTCTATATAACAAAATACAAATACTTTTTAACAATAAGTCAGTTTAAATAACCTTTAGTTTTGCATAATAAGTAACAACTAATCTTAATTAAACATATTGACATTGATGAACATAATCTGGGCCAATGTTTTACCTTGATTTTTTTTAAGGTTGCCTGGGTTATAAAATTTTAAATTTCTTGAACAAGGGACTTTTGAAACTTTTTGTTTATTGGTCTAATTATTAATAATTATAAGGTGTGGTATTTGCCTTTTACTACATACCATGAGATTTTATGAAGTAAATACTGCAAACTGTATAAACTCTAAACGAATATTTTCCGAATAGTTTTTTAAATTGTCGCCAGATTTCCTTCAAAAAATAGTTGCTAGTAACGAAGTTATGTTCCTCATGCTAGAGCTTATCAAAATTCAACGTATGTTCTATTATTCTATGAGGCATAATTTTGTTTTACAAGTTGGAGCAAAATAATTTATGTCATTGAAAGAGCTGAATTATATTGTTCAACATTCGAAGTATTTTATGATATATAAAAATTCTTTAACCCAATTATCATAGTTTAGTTTTATATTTCCGTTTGTTACCTTTAGCGTTTGTAATCAACAAAAATTCTTATAATTACATTATGTCCGCCCGTCATTATATCACAGCGTTGTAACTTCACCATTTTTGCATATTTTACGACGAAATATTGCAGACACATACTTTCAATTAGCCCAAAAACAGATGTGAAACGAAATTTCAAAAAATTGGGACGAAATATTTTTTCGCCTCGCTTCATCCAGTGAGATATCGTTGAATCGGTCTTCACTAATGCAATTAAGTCATATAATCCTTTGTTGGCGAAATCTGAGCCGTTAAATTTGTTGGCAGTATCTTCGACCTTTAATTTTTCCATGATAGATTTTAAAACTTTGAAAAAATTCGACGTAGTAGCACTTGATAAATATTTACAACAAAAAGCAGCACAGTTAAAAAAATTAATTTATAAAAATTTCACTCTTTGCGATGAAATTTTGCAAGCAAATGCTTTCTGTTGACCCAAACACAGACATGAATGGTAATTGCAAAAACTAACAACTTCAACAACTGCTACGGAATCCTAACATAATCCGAGTCTGATACCCACGTGACTATTTTTTTGTAAGTAATTGTGACTACATTGTTCTAATGTATCAACTATTTCTGTTCAACAATAACGGTAATTAGTTTCAAATTTTGTGTTCTATTCACAAGTTTTTTTCTTATTTACCTTTAACTGTTTATTGTATTTACATCTACTGTCTCTTATACCGCTATCAAAATAAAGAAAAATATTTGTAATTGTTCTCCACAAAAAATTCAAATCATAATCTCTATTCCTAAAAGCTCCTAACTAACAATTTCGACTCAGCATTTTTAATTGTTGGAACATATATTTATAGAGGTATAGATCTTTTAAATGGAATAAAACAAAGATGGATTTTTTAAATTGACATGAAATTCACTTTATTCGAAAGATAACCTTCTGGCATTATAATTTAAATATGACTTCTGGCATATGACTGCCACGGCTGGCTCGGACGTAGTCTAATCTGGAGGTCCAATTTTCGATGACTTTTTCCAACATTTGTGGCCGTATATCGGCAATAACGCGGCGAATGTTGTCCTCTAAGTGATCAATCGTTTCGGGCTTATCGGCGTAGACTAGCGACTTCACATATCCCCACAGAAAATAGTCTAGCGGCGTTAAGTCGCACGATCTTGGAGGCCAATTCACGAGTCCGAACCGTGAAACTATGCGGTTACCAAACGTTTCCTTCAATAAATCAATTGTGGCACGAGCTGTGTGACATGTTGCGCCATCTTGTTGAAACCACAGCTCCTGCACATCATGATTGTTCAATTGATGAACGAAAAAGTCAGTAATCATGGCTCTATAGCGGTCATCATTGACTGTAACGTTCTGACCAGCATCGTTTTTAAAGAAGCACGGACCAATGATTCCACGAGCCCATAAAGCACACCAAACAGTCAGTTTTTCTGGATGTAACGGTGTCTCAACATACACTTGAGGATTATCATCACTCCAAATACGGCAGTTTTGTTTATTGACGTATCCATTCAAACAAAAGTGAGCTTCATCGCTAAACAAAATTCGCTTATGAAAATCGGGATCAACGGCAATCTTGTTTTGGGCCCATTCACCGAATCTACGCCTTGCTAGGTGATCGTGTGGCTTCAATTCTTGCACGAGTTGGATTTTGTATGCACGCAAACCAAGATCTTTCCGCAAAATCTTCCATAAAGGGAATGGACACATATCCAATTCCTGTGCACGATGGCGGATAGACTGATTCGGGTCTTCCCCTACGCTACGCTCTACAGCAGCAATGACTTCTTCTGTACGCACTGTACGACGTCTCTGTGGATGCGTATTATCATTTAGAGTAAACGTGGTGCGAAAACGTTCCATAGTTAATCGAATTAATTGCTCTGATGGACGATTATGTTGACCGTAAAATGGACGTAGTGCGCGATACGTATTTCGAACAGAACCATGATTTTCAAAATAAATTTGCACAATTTTGAAGCGTTGTTCAGGCGTCAGTCTATTCATGTTGAAATGCCAAACCAAACTAAACATAAATCACTTGACAGCTGACAAAATGGCCGCCAGTTAAAAAAGTGTTGCCAACTTAAAGTTTTATACCTCTATAAAGAACACCCTTTACTTGATTGAAATCGAGCCTAACAAATTTTTAAGTTATAACATTTGAACTACAATTATGAATTTAAAAAAATTCTGAATTCGTACTTTTGGACTCTCAAAACACCCAAATACTATTTTCCATCTCAATCAGGTAAGGGGTCATAGTACTTCCTAGCTCTAACATGTCACAGCCGCCATATCTTTTTCTGTTTCGCTGTAAAATTGACATTTGTGTTTAGTAATTGCCAACGTTAGGGGGACCTGATATGGCACCGTAAGAAGAAAAATATTTGGCAAATCTTCATAAAAAAGTATATACAGTGGCACAGTGTTTGTAAAATTAATTACAATTACAATTAATAACAATTACAATAATTCGTTCTACATTTTGTGGTTTACGAGATATTTACGGTCAACATAATTAACTAAGACAGTGGCGTAAATAACGACCCCGCAGACGCCGCTTTACGGAGGGGCGCAGGTAATCCAGGGTCACCCTCAAGCCCCTTAATGAAAATGAATAAATACGAAGGATCACACATCAAAAACCGTACATATACTGCTTAAAATATATCAATGCTGAGAATCAAAATTTGAATTATAATTCCGCTCAATAAATGGCACGTCATTCTCAAGAACTTGGACACTCTTTGCCCATAAAGATTAGTATTTGAAGGTATATAAACACACTTAAATGTTATAATTATTTATTGCGTAGAAATTTTGCAGGTTAGTTTTAAAGCAACTGAAAACTAATCACTTTATAAAAAAATCATCTGCAGCGACGAAACTAATTTTTGGTTAAAGAAATATGTAAGTAAGAAAAATTTACACATTTAGAATGATTCTTATTCATATGATCCATATACCTTTACATCTACAAAAATTAACTGTTTGGTGTGGTTTTTGGGCCTGGTGGCATTATCGGACCTTATTTTCTCCAAAAATGATAATGGTCCCTATTACAGTCAATGGAAAATGGTACAAAAATGCGATTACTGATTATTTCATACATAAATTGAATGATTTTGATTTGGTAAATTTGTAATTTTAATAGGACAAATAATATGCTAACATCTCGTGAAATGATAAATTTATTAAGAGATAAATTTGGTAAACATGTAATCTAAGAAATGCCATTATGAACTGACTACTAGTATCATAAGCTGCAAAAATTAAATGCCCTGACAACAAAAGTTACTCGAAGTTGGTGTTCCAGAAACGATTTCTTAATAAAATCCCGAGGCGGTCATTTACAAGAAAAAATTTTTAAATTAAAACGTCACATTCTGATAATTACAGTTAAAAAAATGATTGATTCCTTATATTGTTTTGTTTTTATGTCAAATTACATTTAGATAGTTCTTAATGACCCGTCACAACAAAATTTTTTTTTACCATTTTTTATCCATCATTTTGAAATTCGTGGAAGTATTTAAAATAAATTACCATTTGACCATATTTGCTTAACAAAACAAAAAAAGATCATCAAATTTGGTGAAACTGATAAAAAAATTAACTTTTACACTCTTCAGAAAAATTATAAGATTTCATAACGCTGCTAAATATTTTTCTAGCTTTCTCTGTAACATTACCGATGGTTATACTTAATTAATTTCATCAATGATTTCCAGGAAGAATAATAAACCCAACATTGTTTACCCAAAATAAACATACGTATTTATTGATCCTATTTGGTAATAAATTTGTCATTCAATGAAAGTTAATATTCAACAAACGCGTATAAATAATATGATACATTTCATTATTAAAAAACGAGGCAACACTATTTAACTTTCCATTGTTATTATTGATAAATGTTTCAGTAAACAATAATCCCCTTAAAATAATAAACAGCAAAAGTGGCCAGGTCCTCTACTATTCCAGTTTGCTGCGGTGATGAAAGAAAAGACATATAAGTAGTTGTCAAGTTATGTTCCAAAAGAGAATAAATATCTTCTAATATTCTCATCTTTGAACATATCATTTAAAAAAATCAAAATAACCATTTAGACCTAAAGAATATATATATATATATATATATATATATATATATATATATATATATATATATATATAAAGAGTATTTACCTGTTACCAAAACTTTTACTGAGCAAATTGTCAATTTTTCTTAGATTTAAATGATATTTTGTATACAGAAAAGTTCGGCAGATGTCGACTGAGGTGGACGTTATCACCCCTTGTTAAATGACGACCAAAATTTCTGTGTATTTTTTAAAATTTGTTATAATCGGGTCTTTCAAGGGTAGATGCCGACATCTCTCTCAGAAATTAAACCTATACAGCAGCACTCTTCAATGAATTGGTCAAAGAGTAGATGTGGGGAAGTGAAAATCTACTTGCATTGAGTTAAAAGCGACAGTTTGGTGTGTCATGTAGGTAGAAGGACTCATCGGCCCGTAGTTTCTTGAAAATGATGAAGGTGCCTTCATGAATGTTAATGACAACTGCTACCAAGGCATATCTACAGAATTTATTTGGCAAGAATTGGATGAATATCAGTGATATGTAGTTTTTAATAGGATATCACCATATGTCACATTGCACGCGGAACAATGAAATTGTTACAAACGAAGTTCACAGCACGGAGACCAAAACTGACCGCAGTCGAGTTGTGATTTAAACCTGTGAATTTCTGTCTCTGGAGATTTTTAAAAAGTAAGGTCTATGGGAAACATCCTGAGATAACTTAACAATCAAAAAAGATATTGAACGTCAAATTTATGAAATCCAGCTGTCCTTAAAACGTATTGCGAAGTTTCATCAAAAACCGCGGTGGCCATTTTATTTTATGTTAAATGTAAATAATAAATCTATTGTGTATTGTATCTCTTGCCAAAGGACCAACACAACACACATGACCCAGCTAAGTATAGGCCAATAACCTGCCTTCCCACACTGTATAAGATGATTACCTCTGCTTGACACAGCGCCTCTATGCACATTGTGAGCAAGATAACATCATTGCAACTCAATATAAAAGAATGCAGGAGGGGAGCAATGGGATGCAAGAAACAATTGATTGTTGATATGTAACCAAGCCTGTACCAACCGGAGAAATCTCTTTGCTGCCTACGTAGATTATAAGAACGCCTTCAACTCAGTGCCCCATGAGTGGCTTACAACTATATTGAGAATGTGTAGGGTCGATAATCAATTTGTTTGCTTTTTAGAACGCATTATGTCTAGAGTATTAGGATCCAATTGCAACTGCTATCCAGCAACACCATCGAAACTAACACAATTCTGATACGAAAGGGCATATTTCAGGGCGATTTACTTAGCCCATTGTGGTTCTGCCTTGCAATGAACCCATTATTACGCCCTTTAAACTCCACCAGATACCACTTTAGTATTAGAAATAACAACGAAGAGGTAATAAAAGTGAATCATCTTCTATACATGGATTATCTTAAACTGATGACTGCTACCAGAAACCAGCTGGAACAAATGCTTAAAATTGTAGAGGAGTTCTCCGGGGATATCGGAATGCAATTTGTACTTGACAAGTACCATCTTTTGAACATCGTTAAAGGTAAGATACAGCCAGGAGCATTTGAAATGCAGACTGATGAAACTATAGCTGCAATGGAAGCAGAATAAACATGTAAATACCTAGGTATGAAACAGGCTGAAAGAATTGACCATCGCACTATGAAAGCCGAATTGACAACCGAATTTGCCAGTAGAGTAAAGCGGATATTACGAACTAACCTAAATAATATAAATTTAAGACGATCAACACCTACGCTTTCTTTGCGCTTAGCTACTCTTTTGGAATCGTAAAATGGAGCAGGACGGACATCCAAAACCTGCAAAGAAAAATAAGGACACTCCTAACAAAAGCACAAAAACATCGCCCTCGGAGTGCTATTGAACGTACAATGCTTCCAAGATATCAAAGAGGAAGAGGATTGGTGGATATTCGTTAGTATACCAACAAATAATAAATTTACGTTCATATTTTCACAGGCTAGCAGACTCTTCAACGCTACATTGAGCAATATGTGAGGCAGACGATTCAACGCCGATACACTGAAGGAACAGGATATTGCTTCTCACTACCAAACAGACTAAGTTACAAACCTGGCTACAGAAGCCACTTCATGGACGGCATCCAAATGAAGTCAATCAGGGCAATGTCAACAACTCAGCGTCAAACTACTGGTTGATTTCAGGACAGATGTCTCCGGTAATGGAGGATTTTTATTAGCTATCCAAGATCATTTTATTTCGATAAAAAACTATCGGAAGTTCATCATCAGAGATCCCTCAATAGAAAACGACCAATGTTGATTCGGCTGTCAAACATCAGAGACAATCCAGCACATAACTGGAGGATGCCAAGAGTATACCGCAACTGAGTATAAGGAGACATGACTCAGTGGCTAAGATACTCCACCAAGAGTTAGCATATCAGTTAAATCTATTGCAAGTAGGAAAATTGCATTATTACAAATACAATCCGGAGCCTATTCTTGAGAACAACAAGTTAAAATTATATGGGGATTAAACGGTTCTGACGGATCAGAAAGTTGCTCATAATATACCAGAAATTATACTAACAGATAAAATTTCTAAGCGAATTACACTAATCGAGATTGCTGTACCTAACAACAACAACAGCCTAAGGCCAAAATACAACGAGAAGATCGTCAAATACAGAGATCTAGAGGTGCAAATTCGAAGACAATGGGGAATGAACAGCGTCCAAATGGTTCCCATAATTTTATCAACAACTGGAGTGATACTAAAAAACCTCCTGCAGAACATCGAGAGACTGGGCCTTAGTGTATAAGCCGATTTAGAAAGCAGTTCTTCTTGCAACCGCGTGAACCGTCCGAAAGTTCCTATGAATTACAGCAGACCAGGTCACCTAGGACCCAATAACATGGAAAGGGTTCCAACAAAACTTCATACGTCTGATATCTTTGTATACCTGGAATGAGTCAATATCCCCTGCAGGGAGTGCAAAGCCGTTTGGCTTGAAATCATAATAATAACAATTTCTAAAAAATTAAATAATATATTTTCTAATTTATTAAAATTTAAAGTTATTTTCGAGACCTTTAATTTACGACTTACCTGTATCCATACTTTTCCTGTAAATTCAAAATTATCTTTTTCACCAAAAGGCGTAATTATTTCCAATTTGTAACTTTCGGGCATTACATTTTTGGGTAGCCGGTATCCATTGACAAATGCTAGAAATGTCAGAGTTAGAAATGTCAGCTGTTTCATTTTGATGCTGAAAAAAAGGAGAAATTTAAATAAACACAAATATTGAAAAAATTATAAAATAGTTCATAACAAGAAGCTGTAAAATTGCAGTAGAGAGATTAAAATTATAAGTGTTGAAATTAATAAAAAAAATTAAGTTAAGAAAATTGTAGTGACACTACTAAAGTTTTCATAAGTAAATATATACAGAGTTGATAAAGATTTGCTGAAATCATATAAAAGTTCTCAGTATATTTTTTCTTTGCAATTAAAATAATCATATACTTCCGTAATTGATTAAAAATGTTCATGTTGGAAATATCGAAGAAGGGAATCAATATTTAATAAGTACTTAAATCAAGAGCAGTGGTTCGCAAACTGTGTTACCATTGGTGGCACTCAGAATTTTTCAAAGCATAAGTATGAAGGACAACGTTTTAGCCTAAATTTTCATCGAATATCAACGAGTCAGCCAATTTTCTTAAATCTTTGGGCTCAAAACTCTTGTTTATTTTCGAAATTTTAGTCTATAGACGGACAGTGACCACATTCAGCTACTGTTTTGGCTTTCTTGAACAAAATTCTAAATAAGACAATGGAGATAAACTTTGAACACGTCTCATCACTCATTTCAAGTATGCGACATCATCCATCTTACAAATTTTTAGACTAGTTATTAAAACATTTCATTTTCAAAATGGATTTTTTTTTACTTCTTTATCATTCTGATACATAGATGAATCTATCTTCATTAAACTGTTAATAAGATACAACTGATTCGTAATAAACCTGGGTGGTACCCGAAAAAAAATTTGAATATCTCCGCTCTAAAGTATTTTGAAAAGTTATGTTCTCCCATGAAAATAGCATTTAGCATTTCAGTCATTTGCAATGGCGTAATAAGTATTTTGCATCTTGAGAAAGATATAATTTAGGAAATACAATCTAAACTTTTTTGTCTATTTTAAAAGGACTATTAAACCTTTTTATTTTGAACACTCTGTTTATTGTAGGAAGTATGTTACGAGTTCGTAAAATACAGGAAAGGATGTAACTAGGAAAGAAAAATAAATGTAATTTGAAAATATATATACGCCTTTATTTAAATCATCTTTGTTGTAAAACAAATATTTATACGCAAAAATCTAAAATTAAAATTTTACGCGCATTTTTCAATTTTTTCTATTTCATTTTTAAATAATATTTAGACAAACAATTAATATTGGAATAATAATCATTTTTTAATGTGTAAACCGTCAATAAGGAATATCGATATCTGAACTATTTTTTTATTTCTAGAAAGTTTACAGTATGGATATTTGTAACCTTTAAAACAATAATTCAGTGCTCGTATAATATCCAACAGTTTGACAACAGTTTGTGGAGGCTTTTGTGTACTTTGCTTAAGAATTATTACATGAATATTTTACACTAATTTTTTCAAAACTTGGAATCATAACGCTTAATTTTTAAAAAAATCTGAAACAGATGTTTAGAGAGGCAAAAATTGGATATTTATAGAAACTCGGGTTGAAAATTTAATTTTTAAGTTATAAAAAAAGTTATTGGCAGAGAAACTGTAGTTGAAATTGTATAAAAAAAAGTATCCATGCTAATCCATTTTGTAAGAGTTGAAAGGTTCTAAGATTAAATAAAGTAAGTGTTAGTCTCATATATTTTAAAAGCTGTTGTTAAGATTGTTTAATCTTAAGCTCAGCATTTCATAATTTTTTATATATGATTTATTCTACAAATCAACAGTATAGTATTTATTATTGTCAAACCAGAAAACTAAATTCTTTTCTAAAATAAGAGCATATAAACATCCTTAAAAATAAAAATATGGCAAAGATAACTATATTTCTATATTCCTGTAAAAGCAACGTATTATTCGAAACAATTAAATGCAGGTGACTAAAATTATACAAAAACTCATAAAAAAATATTTACACCAAGATATTTCTGATTTTATTAGTTGGTTGCTATATTGTTTGCCCCCTTTAACCCTTTTATGGACGTCTATGACCACTGTTACTAACATGCATTAATTTTTGTGCTGTATGATTTGTTTTATTATTGTTGTGAAAATTCTAAATTGGTGTGGGCAAATACCTATTATTATTTACCACACTAGAGGTGTAACGATTGCTGCAACAGTAGAATTATTAGTAGATATACGGCATTGTGCCACTCCCGATTTGTAATTTGTTTTACAATATTGCATATCATACCACTTACAACAAAAGTTAGTTGTCATATCTAGTTTTAACTTTCTCTCTGCTAAAGCGAATACAGTGGAAAATATGGAAACGAACGAATTAAACCGACAAATTAAACATGTCACATGGATATTATCAAAAATAATTATTAGGGCAAAAATTACTAAGACAGAAAGAGACCTAGATAAGAAAAGAACATTGCCGCCATTAAAAATGAAAGAAAATTTAAGTGGTTATGCCTAGTTATATATTAAAAAACCGGTCGTGTATGTAGGACACGCATTATGTTTGGGCTTCGTAACAGTTGTTGGCGTTGTTAGTTTTCTCTGTTTGCCTTTCAGTTTCATTGCATGTGTTTGCATTATTTGGAAGCATGTTCATGCAACTAAAAAATAATCAACAAACAATGCGCAATCAAATGAATGGTGGCCGAAGAATAATTAGTAGTAAAAGAAAATCAAACGAAATATTAATCTCGACTTTTCAAAATTATTTCACTACATTTTGGCTGCCTCATAACAGTATGAGTAAGCCCTCATTGTCTTGCCCGGCACATTCGCCAAAAATCACACTCTAAAAATAGAGCACCAATTAAAAGGAATTTTAGAGGCTTGTATTTTGTGAATCAGATGACTAAACAAGAAATATTAATTGCCTTTTTGAGGACCTACTCAAAGGTAACCCACTCAATGGGATAAATGAAAAAAACCAAATTAGATAGATTAGATAGAAGGAGGTTCTCAATTCATCGACTATATATTTTTTTATGTATGTGTACCGATTACTCCTTAACGGCGGCACCGATTTTAATGAAATTTTTTACGTTATATTCAGAAAGTTGCTATGATGGTCCCATATTTTTTTGGACCAAATTGGTGCAGTAAAATCCAAGATGGCACTGATAATATGGCGGCCAAAAAAATTAATTTTGTCTTATTTTCTCCAAAATTGATATGGAGGAATTTTCGGGGTTGTACACAACGAATCTGAAATTATTTTTAAAAAATTCAATATGGTGGATGAAAAAATCAATTTTGTCGTTTTCGGGGTTGCAAATAACTTTTAAAAAATTCAATATGGTGTGGCGAATATGACGGATAAAAAATTTATTTTGTCCTTTTTTTCAAATTTGATATGGGGGAGTTTTTGAGATCGCACATTACGAATCTGAAATTATTTAAAAAATTCAATATGGCGTATCCGATATGGCGGATAAAAAAATCCAAGATGGCTAGATTTTGTCCAAAATCAGTATTGGGGGATTATTGTTAGTGTAATAACAAATTTAAAATATGTTTTGAAAAACTGGCGGATTCAATACGGCGTCCTGAAAATTTTACATTCTTCAATTTTCTTCAAAACTGATATAGGGGGTTCTTGAGGGTGTAAATTATGAACTTAAAATTATTTTTTCAGTATTCAATATGGCGAATCCAATATAGCGGACTAAAAATTTTACATTTTCTTACAATCTTATTCAAAGGTGGGACTGAATCTTTTTAAGGATGTAACTAGAAAAATATAAAATTATTTTAAAAAAATCTAATATGTCAAATGCAATATGACGGTCCAGAAATATTAAATTTCCGGATTTCATCCAAAATTGGTACTAGGGGCTTTGATGGGTTTAAATTTAGATTAGATTAAGATGTTAAAATTATTTTTTTTGCAATTCAATTTGGCGGATCCAAAATGGTGGGTTGAAAATTTTACTTATTCGCATTTTTTCAGATTTGGTATTAGGGGGTTTTCGGAGTCATGTATTACGAATATGAAGTTAATTTGTTACAACTATTAGGTTGATAAGATACTATATGAGGGACTGAAAATTTCACCTTTTCCGATTTTGTTTACAATTGATATTTCGGGATTCTTGAGCAGTATATAAACTCAGTATGCAGTATAAAATATATATAAGGCTAAGAAAATTACATCTCAAGTTCTTTAGATATCGATATTAGAAGATTCTGGGGCGTAAATTACCAATCCAAAATTAATTTGAAATTTAAGAAGATAGTGGATTTACTATGACAGGCTAAATATTTGTTTGACACAATTTCACTGGTATTTGGAGAACTCTGAGAATCAAAGAATTTTTAGTGGTTCATTTTAGAGTGACTTATAACTTTGGATAAAATGGGTACTTTTTTGCCACCTTAGAGTAATTTAATCTCGATTAGTACATAGTTCAAATAATTTATGGATATCATAATGAATTCAAAACTAAAAATCGAAAAATAAAATTTATATAAAAAATATGAACCAACTTCTAAAAGTGCGCTAAAACGTGAAAAATAATAATAATATATTTTAATATGAAATTGAAATTTTTGAAGTCGGCGTCAAATTATTTCTAAATGAAATAAATAACTACTAATATCTACAAATTATGGGAAAAAAGCTATTACAAATAAAGTATTTTTAATCTGTTTATGTGAATCACATTATGCCAGGTATTAGTTTGGCGCCGACTTCAAAAATTTCAATTTCATATAAAAATTTAGAGTTATTTTTCATTTTTAGCGCACTTTTAGAAGACGGTTCAATTTTTTTTTATAAAATTTTTTGTCTTTTAAATCGCAACTTATCATGTAAAGATTGCTTTTATAAATTTGCAATCGGATTGAAAGGGAAAATTGCTTCACATTTATTTAAGAACCTTCAAGAGATACATTATTTAGTTGGTTGTTAAATAGTTACATAAAAGAAATATTACATAGGTATACTAGTTAATATGTTTATTTCGACCATTAGTAAAAAATTAATCCATGTTTTTTTTATATAATATCTTTATATAATAATAATAACCCGACAATAATTATAATTCAATAAGATGAACTAAATAAACAATATTTAAGAATGTTTAAAAACACTTAGTTGTATTGAAGTTTTGTAAACAGCAACAAAATTTAGTTTATTGGATCCTTAAATTTAATACTCATTAAAATACATATTTTTGTGTTAATGAACAGAACAGTAACGGTTGTAAATTTATCTGTGTTGATCGCCTCTTCTCTCTTAAATCAGTGCAAATACTAGACAAATTACGTGTAGCACTGTGTGAAATGAGGCATGTCTACTTTTTATGTATGTTTTTTACCCCAATTTAAGCAAATCTGAATCCAACAATAATATATTTAAAGATGCATATATATATATATATATATATATATATATATATATATATATATATATATATATATATATATATATATTATATATATATATATATATATATATATATATATATATATATATATATATATAGGTGAAACCAACTGAAAACGCGTTGTATTACAAGGACAAGTGTGTTTTGTTCTAGTTAGGAATCAAAACCACTACTTCAGATTAGATCCGAACGATACATATCGGTACTTTAGTGTATCGATACACCCAGCATCGATATTTGATTTTTGTATCGATATTTATTCCTATTACGATACGTAAGTATCGATACATTTATATAAATATTGTATCGTTCTTTTGTAGCCAGATCCGATAGCTTGTTGAAAATCGATCTCGTCCAAATATTTATTGTAATGAATTTTACTAGGGCGGCAAATCTATACTTTTTCAATTTTTAATTGTGTAACAAAGAAGTGGACAGGAATACACTCGGGTATCTTTGTGCTGGAAGGACCGCATCAATATTCTGTACCAATCAGCTAACGTCAATTATTCTTTAGTTTGCAGTCCATATATAGTCTGTGTTTGCGGGGGGTCACGTTTGCGAGTTTTTACCCAGTTTGGTTTGATGTTGATTATTATTTTAATTGTTTGAAAATATTTTAATAAAATGTCAACCAAAGGCACATTCAAACTGTATTGTCACAGGCAAAATCTGCTGGTGCAACAATGAATTTGTTTTTTCACTTGCGAATGCGATGCTACAAAATAAAACAAGAATAAAAATATAAGCGCTACTAAATGCATCGATATTTAAAATATCTATACCTTTATACTAATATATCAAAATTTTTTTATTCTATACGTATTGATACATAAAATCGATACACTTGGAGGTATCGCTTGGCCCTATTTCAAATTGTAAGAAACTACCAGAAGAAGGCGGAAAGTTCTCTCATTGACAATGCATCGCTACATACAGACCGGTTTCGAACTCTTTGGTTCTCGTGAGTACAGGATAGGCCTGTACGACTAACCATAAGAAAAGTGAATCCTTTCAGCAACTTATATTGAACTAAATAAAGAATCCGATACAAGTTACCGAAGTATGAGCCTCCAAAATGGCTTTTTAAATATCCTTCCCTCTTGCTTTCCAAGGACAAATTTTAAAAATCTAAAAAAATTTGGTATAACAGTTCTTACTAAATATATACAACGAAAAATATTACATGCAATTAAATAAATTATATAATATTCTTTATTTAGTCGTTTCATTTACGAAATATAAGCCTCTAAATTTACTTACAATCGATGTTCTGTTTTGGGACTATAACTTTTGGTGAAGGCGCCGGGCATGGCCGTGATTAAAAGAAATATAAATTGTGTTTCTTTTTGCAAATCGTAAAAAGCTCCTGTACTTACAAACGCGGGGTTCAACGGGTTTATTTCCTTACTTCGATGAGGTGGCCTAAAGGCTGGCAAACAGTTTTGCCTTTTTGTTTTATTTTGCTCTTTCATCACCAATCATTTGATCTCGCAATGATTATATTTCGTTATTTTTGAGCCTAGTTTTTCCTAGTACTTCGTATTTGATATGTCAATTAAATTTTTACTACCTAATCTTTATATCAAAACTTTGAATTTTTTTGTAAATTGTATCTTTATTTCTTGTAGATATAAATCTGAAATTTTACGGTGGTCCCCTTTGGTTTTTCAAGAACATTTAATAATAATTTCAACGACAATATGTACAATTAAGTTACGTTTACTAATTTATAGAATATAAAAAAGATGTTTATTTTCCGATATTTTAATATACGTTCCGACAAAAAGTCGATTGTTGGTAATAGTTCGAAACACATGATGTCAATTAACGCAAAGACAGACGTGCAAGCAAATTGCAGAAAACACTAACAACGCTAATAACTGGAATGCACTTGACCAGTCTTTTTGTTTTACAGTATAACCCAATATTCCATTTTTTAACTAAAAATAGCCGCTATATTATCAGCCTATAACATAATGGATCCATTGCTTAAATCTCATTTCTAATAGATTTAATATAGGTAATAAAGTAAATTAAATACAGTAATAAATTCTGCGATACCCTATTTTAGTTAGTTATTTAATGTACCTGCAATTTTTAAGTATTGTTTTCTATCTTTTGAATAATTCTAGTAGATATTCGATGGAAATTGGGCCATGCTTCTGGTATTTAGAAAAGACGGTGAGTTATTGCGAGTAATTGGAGGGACATTTATTTTTACTAGAGAGACTATTAGTTGCTCCAAATATTAACGTATGTATATACTTTTTGAAAGTCATAATCAGCATTTTAAGTTTTTTTTGAAATAGTCAATTTTCAAATTTTTTTTAAAGGTTATTTTCATAGATTTTGAGCAATTGTAATAATCGATTTTGCTATAGTTTAATATTATTTTTTTTTTGATTTTATCTTTTATTTTAATACTAGATATTATACGATTTTTACCAAACGTTGAAAACATTTTTCCCAGTAGTAATTCTAGTAAAACTAGAAACCTATGAACCACCCTTTAAATTATCTACTGTTGCAACTCTTCATAATAAAAAATATCTTCGGTGTTCAATAGAGATTCGTTCTTAACAGTGTTTACTTTATTATATATTTTTTTCTCTTTTCAATGCGAACTGATCCATTTAGGTTTGTTTAAGCAATTTTCACAAATTGTATAAGGCCATATGAATGTTATTTTACTGCCATAAAAAACGCACATTCCCCGAAATTGATGGGCCCTTTTATATCCGTTTTTAACACCAACAAACCTGGAATTTATAGGATCTAAATCAGAAACGGAGGAACGAAACGAATTCCAAAAAAAAAGTGCTCATTTTACATCACTTTTTCAATCTTTAAGCTGCAGTATTTTAACTAAAAGTTAATTAAAGTTATTTAAATATAACTAACTCATATACTCTATATAGAATTTTACTGTGGCAAAAACTTATAGTAGAGGAATAAGAATAAGTTAAAATTAAATGAGAAGTCAGATAGTCACTTTCATTTCGCGTTTTCGGTTAACTGATATTCGTTAATCTCCTTATTCATTAACATGTTGACAGTAATAGATTCACTAAGAATGTTTCATACTTAGACCCGATTTTCTAGAAAAGTTAAATATTAAGCCTTGAAATTAGTAAGAGGAATAGCTGCCTCTAACAAATAAACAAAATTTTCCATTTTTGCCTGTAAAATTATAAAATAAAATGACTTTTTATCCTTATATTTCTAAGGTTCATAACTTGCTTGGCTTATTGTTGTACTCAATCTAAACCCCTATGTGTCAATATAGACTTGTTTTAAAGTTAGATCATGTTAGTGAATTAAGAGGTAAAAATTTGAAATTGTCAAGGATAACAATAAATGAAGCACATTTTGAAAATTAAAAATACTGTAAAAAAAAATTCTTTTATTACCAAACTGGCAAAAATCGAAAATTTTCAGGAGATAACTCTTACTAACTTCAAAGCTTTAACTAGAAGTTTTTATCATTAGTTTTTCTTATTCCAAATTAAAACAATCTCACAAGCAAGACATCATTGTCCAACTAGAAGATCTAAGTTCAATGGCAACTATAATTTGTTTTAAAACTTAAACCTTTTCAGTGAATTTGGCTGTACAGGGTGGGCAAATTTCGATGTTTTTATAGGCTATTACCGCAACCTGTACAAAAATCTGACCCCCCCCCCTCCCCATTCTCGAGCTCTTTTTGGAGAAACTGTTGAAAACGAAAACAGATCATGGGTATCTTGATTTGTTTACGACCTATAGGTCAAATTTGACCAAATTCTAATATGGTGTATAGTTTGGTTATTACTTAAGATATCAAAAAATGAAAAAAACTTGCTGTGGACACTTTTTTACGTAGAATACATTGGCGCTCTTATTTTTTTAATTTCTAATTATCAGAAATGAGATACGACTTAAAATTGTATTTTTTTAAATGCAATACCCTATATATTTTTTGCTTAATAGTTTGCATTTGTTTTTTCGTTTGAAATGATATATCATAGTTGATATTTCTTATTATCGTAAGTCTTCAAGCTTTACAAAATTTTGCTTTAAATTTAATAAATTGAATAAGAAATTATTTTGTCTTGGAGGCTTATGTCATCTAAGTCAAAGTTTTTTCGTTTGACATTTAAGGGCTATTCATTAGTTTTAGTCGTCATAATTACGCAATATTGAATCTGAAAAAGTGAAAAAATCATTCGAAAATTACGAAAAATATGATATGTTAGAATGTTTTATTTAAAGCAATAACAATTCTGATATTGCATCTGAAACGTATTTCAATCGTTATCCAGAAAGAAGACAACCTTATAGGTCTATTTTTTTGAGATTAAAGGAAAATCTCACCAATTGTAGTCCATTTACTAAACCAAGACCAAAAAATTACAAAATTCAAGATGCTGAAGATTCGGCTATAAATGTAATTGGAATGGCGGTTGCAAACCCCTTAAATTTCAAGGCGTAAAATTAAAACTGATTCTGGAGTTTCAAGACGCCTTGCCCTAAATATCTTAAATAAACATAAATTTCGATCTTTTTCAATAAGGAAAATACAACATTTGCAACCAACTGATTATCAACGCCAACTGTAGTTTTGTTTATAGTATTGTCAAAAAGATCTGCAAGATCCATTATTCTATAGGGGGGTAATTTGGATAGATATAGCCTACATTAGCAGTTCTGGAATTTTCAAGAGGCATAACGAACATTACTGGTCTGATATCAACCCTCACCGACGTCCAATGCCAAGGACTGTTTCGTTTTAGCGTTTGGTGTGCTTTGCTTGGAAATCGTATCTTATAACATTTATCAAGAAAATCTTAGTGGTCGACGGTACTACGAAAAGCAAGAGGTGCTCCCCCTCATAACATCAGGACCTTTTCAGAATGATTAAATATTAATTTTGGAAATAATTGGATATGAAGTAATGGACCAGTGAGGTGGCCACCACGATTATCAGACCTGACGCCACTGGATTTTTTCCTTTGGGGACATATTAAAGACAAAGTATATAAGAAAACCAATAACAATATAAATGAACTTAAAAACTTAAAGAAAAGTTTATGACTGTATGAATTCAATATCAAATATTCATATTCATAATGCAGTTCGGAATGTTATAAAAAGGTGCAATTTATGTATTCAAAATAACGGACATCAGTTTGAACATTTGCTTTAATTAGAATTTTATTTATATTACTAATATACCGGTTTTTTAATTTATTATACTTAAAATACATGTATATATCAAAATTTTTATTTGCTTCTGACCTGCTGAACGTTCCATAATCAAAAATTTTAAAATTACTCTATATTGAGTAATTATAAGATACATATTAATGAAAAATCCTTAAACATCAAATTAAAAAATTTTGATTTAGATGACGTACGTCTACCAAGATAAAAGAATTTCTTATTCAGTTTTATTAAATTTAAAGCAAAATTTTGTAAAGGTTGAGAACTTACGATATTAAAAAATATTAACAATGATATATCATTTCAAAGAAAAAATAAATGCAAACTATTAAGCTAAAAATATATAGGGTGTACCATTTAAAAAAATACAACTTTAAGTCGTATCTCATTTCTGGTAAGCGGAAATAAAAAATAAGAGCGCCAATGTATTCTACGTTAAAAAGTGCCCATAGAAAGTTTTTTTTCGTTTTTTTTGATATCTTAAGTAATAACCAAACTTACACCATGTTAGAATTTGGTCAAATTTTAAAATCGCCCTATAGATGGTAAACGAATCAAGATAGCCATGATCTGTTTTCGCATTCATATGTTTCTCCAAAAAAGAGCTTGAGAATGGGGGGGTCAGATTTATTTGTTGGTTGCGGTTTTTAAATTAGCCTACAAAAACATCGAAATTTAACCTTCCCGTACATGTTTCACAAAGCGATTATTTTTTTTTTGTAAAATGGCGTTTTTATTTCAAGAAATTATTGCATAACTTCAATTTAAAATGAAATATCCAAATAATCATTTTATAATTTTTTGTTTCTAAACATTCTCCTTTTCTGTGTAAATAATTGACCGATAGCGAAAAATCTATTTGCTTGATTAGATCTGCAAATAAAAAGTCAAAGAAAGTAAATCGCGAATTACGCACGCTTGCAAAATTTAAATTATAATTTTCTTTCTTTGGGTCTGAAATTTTTTTCTGGATATTTTTTAGAGCTGAACTCGAAGACTGCCTTAGTTTTCCCTTTAGAAAATTAGATTTTTCTGATAAAAGAAACTGATATTTATTTAATCAAAAATCAAATATCGGGAAAAAAACTATGTCTGCTAATTTTTTCTGTTCAAGAAAAGGGCAATCAATTTTTAAGCTTCATTGCTAAGAAAAAATAACTTGTTTTCTGATTGATGAAGCAGAGATTCAATTGAATGTTAACACTCTTTTTAGAACAGTTGTTTTACAACTTATGCTATAACAGTGACAATTTTGACTGCAGTCGATTCAGTATTTTTCATAGACTCATGAACACAATACATTTTTTATTATCACTATTGCCTGAAAGTAACTTTAAATTGGCACCGTAAACCTATATATGGGACATTTATCCTGAAACATGTCAACATGGTGCGCGAGAACAAAGTCACTGTTTGGTACGTTTTTAATGTAATGTTTTCTCTTTGGTGTAGTCAAATACATGAAAATTTGGCATTTTGACCTTGAAAAAAATACAAAATTTACTCTATTCCGGAAAAGGCATTTTTAATATATTTTTTAATAGTCAAAATTGCAATCTGAAGATCTTCTACATCGGTATAAGTATTTTCCGAACGCCTCTTGGATTTTGTGCGCATCGCATATATTCGCTGCTTTGTACTCCGCTCTAAAATAATATTACATTTTAATATTATAGTCACTGGTTTTTAAATAGATTTTGCTCTCATACTTCTAAAGTCTCACAACTGCTTTCTGCAGTATTTTTTTTGTTTTTGAACTGATTTTATCTATTGAAGAAGTTTTCTTTGGTTTTTTTTTGCTTTTTGTATATTTTTAATTTTAGGAAAAATTATATACTTTGTACATAAAGATAATTTTTTGGATTGGACAGAATATCAAATGACTTGATAGCATGGTACTGCCTGGTATTACCTTAGCTTAAGTTTCAGCTCTAAACAAGTTTTTTAATAATCATCTTTAAAAATTTCCGTTTTCTTGCAGTACTTGTGGACTCAATTGAAGATTTTCTACTGTGAGAATTCTCTTGTTGATTGAAAGCCGTAAGTTTGCTCGTTTTGCTTCTTTGTTAATACTCGCACCTATATCGTAACAGGCAGCTATAATTCTAAAATCTTCTCTGTGAAAAAGACGATTACCAAAATTTGATTAATTTTTAAAGTGCTGACCTGCTTCACCAGTATCATAATAAGTTTTTGTAGGTGTGTAGTAGCTTTTCATTTCTCGAAAATATCAAAAAACCCCATTGTGTAAAATACCTGTAAGAAATCCCAGCTTTCTATTTAAACTATCAAAAAATAATACTTTCAAGGCCAAAACGCCAAATTGTAAGAAATGTTTACACTAATAGAAAATTTAGAAAAAAAAATCATTGAAAACGTTTAATATAAAAAATTTTAGATTACTTTCAATATCGAAAACTCGGGTTCAACACACTATGATTTTGCTCCCGCTTGCCGTGCTGGAACATTTTTTCGGCGAAATACCCTATTTGTGCTGACGTTATTCACTTGTTTTAAAAATGTTGACGTTGACTCATAATAATAGCGGTCTCTTCTTCATTTTATCATTAAAAATTCCTTATGAAATTTAGATATTAAAGCGAATTTTATTATTTGCAAAACTGGGTGATGTTGACTGACGTTTACTTTTTCTTCTATTTAAAACAACAATAGGCTAAAGACACTGTAATTAAACTCAAGCAGCATAAGTTGGAACTCTGTATAACCAAAGATAGTTATAACAAAGAGACCTATATCTATATAACGAAGAATTTACGACACCTCAGAGGAGGTGAATCTATACTAATGAAAATTTTAAAAACGTAATAAGAGGGTGAAATTTTCGTACCAATATCCGCTAGAGAGTACAACAGCTATTGACGAATCTTTTTTGATACTTGATTCTACACGAAATCGCAAGTTGACGCACGAATTTCAAAAATGAGTCACTAAATGTAGATGAAGATTTAGAGTAGCAAGTTTGAATCCTAAACGACCTATCAAAGTTCCACGTCTTTTCCAAAAGTATAAAGCCCGTCGATTAGAATATATGTTCAGAGAAATCTCGAGAATTAGAAAAATATTCTGAAGGCATTAAAAAAAAACAAAAAAACACAACATGGGAAACCAAATGTCCTGAAATTAGCTAAATGATGGGAAGATCTAGGTCTAGAGAAGCTTGGCGAACTATAAACCATCTTAAAAGAAACATAAACGAAAGAAGAAAAATAAATCCCATGAAGATAGAACAGTGGAAAGACTACTATAACATTCTATTGGAAAAACAATGTGGAGAGTATTTAGACACGCAACTAGATATATACCAAACAGGAGTTAACGGAGTAGATGCCATTAAATTAGAAGAAATAAAAACAGCATTACAAAAAATAAAGAATAATAAAGCATCAGGACTACGGGATTTACCTATCGAGTTAATTAAGCACGGCACCACAGCTGCTTTGTGGAATTTTTAACAAGTGCCTGCAAGAGGAAATGATTCCTAGAGATTGGAGAAGCTCTTACATAAATTCCTTTTATAAAATAGGGAAATAAAAACGACTGCAATAATTATCGGGGTATTAGTATTACACTGTCTATTAGAAAGCTTTACGAAAGAGTCCTAACAGCCCGAATAGAAGAGGAAGCTACGGAAATGGAAGAACAAAATAAATTTCGATTTGGCAATCCTGCGTGGACAATTTATTTACAATAAAACAGCTGGCAGAAAAGAGACTAGCAAAAGGAATGGAGCTTTACACTACTTTCATAGATCTTCGTAAGGCATTTGACTCCTTTTCTTTGCAGAAATTATGAATCGCAATGAAAGAAGCAGGCATAAATAGTATATATACAAACGCCGTAAAAATACTGTATAAAGAAAACCAAGTTAAGATCGGAAATCAAACTTCTGAGGCTTTCTCACAAACAAAAGGATTAAACAGGGCTCCTGCCACTCTCCAACCTTGTTAAAAATTTATCTCTGTAGCGCTTTAAAACAGTGGATAAGAAAATATAGCCCCATGGGGATAAGGATAGAGGACACTCACTTATATACAATCTTCTTTGCAGATGATCAGGTAGTTCTTGCGAAAGACTAGCAATATATGACTTACATGGTAAATAAACTCATAAAAGAATTCACTAAATGGAATTTAGAGATAAACATACAAAAGACATAATACATAACAAGGCATAGGACAAGACATCGAAACAGAAAGCAAAATAATAAAAACGCTCGACAATACGAATACCTAGGAGTTACAATAGATGAAGACGGAAAAGATAATAAAGATATACTAAAGAAAATAGGGAAAGGAAAAAATATGATTAAAGCACTACATCCAATCTTGTGGAGTAAGAACCCAACAAAGATAACAAAAAGAAGGATATATCAGGCTATTATTCAGCCAGTACTGACGTATGGGTCAGAAGTATGGGTCACAGATAAAAATATGTCACAAAAACTTCTTTAAACCAAAATGATATACTGAAGAAGATGTTCCGGTTTAACTTTACTTAATCATGTAAGAAATGAGACCATCAGAGAAAGAATAGAAGTAAAAAATACGATAATGGACGATATAACTGAAAAGCGGTTAAAATAGTATGGACACCAGCAATGAATGAGCGAAGAAAGGATACCATTAAAGGTTTGGAACTTGACACCAGCACAAAAAAATAAACGAGGAAGTAATGACGTCGGGAATGTGAGAAGCGATATTAAGTTGCAAAAACTCGCCATATATATATATATCGCTTTCGCGGATTCATCCGTGTGAGATGCAATAGCAGTGGATATATCCACATTATGCCGTCGTAGTACCGAAATTACATTCAGCATACGTACAACTACATGCAACTCTGTGTATAGATGAAGTTTTTACTCAACTGTTCATCTACAACCACCAAGGACAGAAGATGTCAAATGAGATTTTGGCGAAACGTCTGCAAATTTCTACAGGAAACCAAATTAACGAATGGATGTATATGTATGTATATATATATATATATATATATATATATATATATATATATATATATATATATATATATATATATTCTGTTCACAAATGTGACTAAAATGAAAATATGGAAACCAGATGGACGAAAGTACTTCTATACAAGGATTGGAGAATAGTCAGTCAACCGCAATCCCTTGCAAAGCATTAGATATTGAAAGGTATTATTTTGAAGGGAAGCACAGAACTCGGGGAAGTAACTTTTGTTTCGAAAACATCCTACGAGATCATTTTTTGACACATGATGGCCATATTCATTACCTTATATCCCAGGCTTAAACAAAATAGAGCACATTTGGGATAGGCTAAATAAATAGTACGACACTCCTCAAAAATATATTCAAACTCTAACTGGTAGCGTACCGGGAAGGATAAAAACAGTAATTAAACCTCAAAGAGAGAATATTTGTTATTAACTATGCTCATATTTTCATCCATACTAGTATTTGCCATACCAATAACATTTAAGTATAAAGTAAATGTATTTAATTTACATTTACATTTTTAACATTAATTTTTTATGGTTTTCTTTTCATATAAACTTAATATTGAATCGTTCTTCCCATCACAGATGAAATTATCTGTATTCCCAGTACAAAGTGTTTAAATGACAAGGTTCATTAAGAAAATTTATAAATAGGTTATAATTTTATTAAGGAACATGGGTTTTATTTTTTGTATATTTCACTAAATTATTTCAAATAATACAAAAAGAGAATATTTAAATTTTGCAAATGAAAATGAACATTGGCTGAACATAAACATTTTGTTGGTTTTAAGCTGAGAGACAAAGTGGGTTGGGAACAATAAAATAATTTTTTTATTCCGTACACCTAACTGTATAGGTTTTTAAATTTATTTCTTGGATGTCTTTGTATCTTGTTTTGATACTAGTCCCATAATCAATCAGGATTAAAAATTTAAAACCCAAAAGAGTCATGGAAAATTGCTTACTATATATTGGGTGTCCAAAGAAACTGGAAAAAGTTTTCTTTGCACCAAATTTAATTTTAGCAATCTTAATTTTCTAGAATGTACAAAGTCATCAAAGTTTCGTACCTTTTAGGTTAAGAAATGTTTATCTAGAAATACATCAAAGTATAATTTTCATCTTAAACCCATTAGCAATTATATGGAGAATTTTTTCAACAAAATATTTTTTATTGCTTTTATTATAATTCGTCTGGTACATATGACACCAAGTATCCAATTAAAATAAAACAAGTAGATAAAATCATTCTTATCCTCTGCAAGTCAATTTTCAGTAAACCGTGCACTTTTAAACTTTCCGTTATAGAATTGTTTAAATATGCTTACAACAATTAGCGCTTATTCTAAGAAGTTGGTTGATTGATTTGGATTAAAATCGAATCGGAAACGGAGACCTTTTAGCGAGTGTAATCTAATAAATTATGGGTTCTTTTTAAAAACAAAAAATTATCGCAGACTTATTGTATGCGGAAGAATAAGTTTTCTCTTTATTTTAGTAAATGTGCAAATAACTCGATATAAAAACCATTTATAGCTTTTTTGCAACTGAATGTTCAATTGTATTAACCACCTTGTAGAAAATGAATTTTTATTAATTTCAATGCCGAGGCAGTTACTGAGTTATTTTCCTTTTATTATTGACTTGGGACAATTAAATTATGGGTTTAGATGAAATTTATCGCTTTTAACAGTGTTTATTACTAAAGTATGAAAGAATTTATATCTCTCAATGTTATACAGTGACAATTTTAAAAATTGTCCCTGGTGTCCGGACTCCCATATATAAATCAAAAATTTTTGTTCAAATAAGGTCATATTTGTGTAAACTGAAAGAATAATAAGAAAATTGATATGAATTAATCAATATATTCTAATGAACAGCTTTTACCTAGGTGCCTGATCCGACTCTATTTACTTCTAGAAAATCAGTCTAGCCGATATTATGGCCCACGTTCGATAGGTTACCGTAATTCAACTTATCTTTTCCATTTAAGTTTTATTTATTGCATTTGTGTGACAATTTACTAGCAGCGTTTTTTTATTTTCCTAGCATTTAAAAATCCTTATGGTATTTTTTTTATTTTGAAAGGAAATTACTTATAAAACCGAACCTGTAAAATAAAACAAAAATACATTTAAAAATAAATTATGAACTTGACAATCAAGAATACAGTTATTAAATTTTGATTAAATTATGAATTAAATATGATTATTACACTCGTCACACAAGTTCGTATAAAAACTTGTACTCTTTCAAAAGACCATAAAAGTTTTTAGCGGTATCCGATTTAGCTACATTATTTTATAGAATTCATTAACACAACGTGATTTCATAGTTTTTAAACTTATCAAATAATATTAATAAATACGTATTAGTAAAGGCAAGTACAGCTAACAATCGCTCTAGTTGTCTTTGGATTTAGTTTTTAAACCATATTTCGGATCGCTTATGAGAATTTACCATTTTTTAATATATGATGGTATGACATAAGAATAACCCCATTTTACTTTATTTTTTAATAGTTAATTATTTTGAAATAAAGATATTTGTGTTTGTGTACATAGACCGTGGAATGGTATATTTTTGATAATTTCGTACTGCCCCGGAGTATATCCCGATGTTCGTTTATACTCATGACGATAATACTCTGGCATCAGATTCTGCCGGTAATATCCTGCCGACATTTAACGATATGGAGATTTTAGGTAAACGGTTGTTTTCTGTGCATTTTGCTCTCGGTTTGTTACAACTTCATTGATGAGAAAATTAGGTAGTCGAAACTAGTATAAAGAGAGAACCAAAGAGGAATATACTGTCTGCCCCTTTTCTTAACGGTCGTAAGGAGAATAAAATAACTTTTCCAAATATATGGACCTTGGAATTGTAAATCGCGTATAAGAGCTATTGAGTGGCCCTCAATATCAACTGACTGCAATTACATCGCTCCAGCAAATTCTATACTGCTTAGAAACCATCGTACCTCGATCAGAATGTAGCACAATAGTAAGCTCTCGCACCACGATAATGTATCATCTCACAGTTCAAGTCTTGATGACTGTTTGGCCAAAAAATCAACCAATATTATTCAAGAAACACTATATTGGCCTAATATGATATGATTCGTGCGACTTCCTTTTGTTCCGAAAGTCTAAGTTGTCATTGAGATCATTGAACACACATTCAAAGTAACTTTTTAAACAGGGCGCTAAATTTCAAATATAATTTCAATATCTGCAAAATATATAAGATATTTTAAGCTCAAGCAAAAAAAAAGGAATACAAATCAAATGAAAATAATAAAAATACCAATATACCTAGAATTAATATAAAAATAGCCCGTTCAAGTATATTACTTTTTAACATACTTCTAAAAGAAGGAGGTTCTAAATTCGACCGCTACGTATTTTTTTAATTACATAAGTCGATTACTTCGAAAGAAATTGCTGCGGGTGGTCCCATATTAATTTGGAAAAAATTGATTTAGTAAAATCCAAGATGACGCTGATAATATGATGAACAAAAAAATTATTTTGTTCGATTTCCTTCATAATTGGTATGGTTTTCGGAGTCACACATAATGAATGTGAAATTAGTTTTTAAAAATTCAATATGGCGACTTAAAAATTTTACATTTCTTGATTTTATCCAAAATTGGTATAGTACACTAGTCAAAATAAGGCTTGGAAAAAAATATTTCGTTACAGCAAACTGATAGTGAAATATTGTAGATAATATCATAGCTAATGAAGGAAAAGTAATCCGAACCACCGGTGACCCACTGGGATGAAATGAGGGTGATTTTTAAGGGCGAAAATCATGCAATTTTCGGCTAAACTACGCATTTTATCGAGAAAAGTTAAATACAAAACTTGTAGGCGATAAAAAAATCTATAACTTTTGTAGAAACTATTTTTACTGTAACCTCAAAATTTTTCGAGATAAACGCAAAAACCCATTTTTCTGGGTTTTTTATTTTTCTCTTCCACAAAAATGACTCGATTAAGCTCAAACTTGGAAAAAGTGTACCTTTTTGATGTTCCAAATATGATGTATATTTTTGTGCAGAAATATTCAATCGCATTTCCTCTTAAAAATAATTGTCCGACAGAGTTCGTACTGAACTCTTTTTTTTGTTTTTACTTCTACTTTCAATAAGTGAAAACAAAAAACACACAGCACAATGGAAAAAATTGCTGAGATATCGAAAAAACCGAAAAAATGTCTTTGTTCGATAAGCTTTTTACGATTATTGTCAATAATTTGAAATTATTTATAAAAATTATTATAATTTTATAATGTTAATGTTTACTACAAACAATGAGCAAGAAAATTATAAATTAATTACATCGCTCAACTACATTTAAATTATTAAATAAACAAAAAGTAAAAGATGTCATCCAAGGCAGCAAAATCGTTATAATGCAGGAATGATTTTATCGTCTTTACTTTTCCTTTTTCTGCAAAACCTGAGGTAGTGTCGCAGTCAGTGCAGCGATGCAAAAAAGTCAAATATTTTCATTATGATGGATCGTTGAAGCTATCAAAAGTGTAGAAAGAATTGCGAATGTTACCCGTGGATGATTTGTGTATTTATTATGAGGGTATCAGCATCTTATATTGCATGTTTACATGTGAATCCTGCTGTTCCAAATTCTTGTGTTAATATTTATATTAATTTATATTTATTATTTTCATTAGATAAAAATTTTTCTTCTAAATATGGTATATTTCTTCGCTACACTGCTTCTTTAAACTAAAAATAATCTTAACGATATAACAGCTGCTCCGAAACAAACTGAGATCCCTCTACTAATAGAAGTCGGTCTGTTCCCCTCCTTTGCTTACACTATAAGGGCCTTGTATTGTTTCATTTTCATTATATTCCAATGGGTTTCAAAACTTTCTAGAATATTACAAAAGTCTAGAAGATTGACAGTACTTTCGAACCTTCCACTTTTGAATATCCGAGTCAAGTAACTAAGAAGGTGCCTCTCAGAGGAGGAGTTGGGCTAACGGCTTCAAAAGCCAGGTTTGCCACCATTACTCGAAATAATAATTACAAATTTTGACTTAAAATATTTAAATTAACAAATAGATAATGAGGTCACCTTTACTATATGGAATAAATAACATCAGAATTGAAAAATTAACAAAGAAACAATTTCAAGCTCCTGCCAAGCAAAACTAATTTTTTTTGTTTATTTAATAATTTGAACATAATGAATTTATAATTTTTTACTTATTGTTTGTAGTAAACGTTGGGCTAACGGCTTCAAAAGCCAGGTTTGCCACCATTACTCGAAATAATAATTACAAATTTTGACTTAAAATATTTAAATTAACAAATAGATAATGAGGTCACCTTTACTATATGGAATAAATAACATCAGAATTGAAAAATTAACAAAGAAACAATTTCAAGCTCCTGCCAAGCAAAACTAATTTTTTTTGTTTATTTAATAATTTGAACATAATGAATTTATAATTTTTTACTTATTGTTTGTAGTAAACATTGATGTTATAAAATTATAATAATTTTAATATATAGTAACAAATTGTTGACAATTAAAAACGCATATTGGAAAAAACCATTTTTTTCAGTTTTTTTTAGATTTTGCGACAATTTGTTCCATTGTACTATATATTTTTTTAATTTATTGAAAGTAGAAGTAAAAGCGAAAAATGCGAGCCTAGTGCGCACCCTGTAGGACAATTAATTTAAAGAGAAAATGCGATTGAAAATTTCACTTTTTTTATTTAAGTTAAATAAATCCGCAACGGTTGAATATTTTTACAGAAAAAAATATAGCTTAATTGAGACATCAAAAAGTACACTCTCTCCAAGTTTGAATTTAATACAATCTTTTTTTGTGAAAGAAAAAAATAAAAAACCAAAAAACGGGTTTTGCATTTTTCTCAAAAAATTTTGAGGTTAAGGTAAAATGAAGTATATTAAAGTTGTAGATCTTTTTATAACCTGCAACTTCTGTATTTAACTTTTTTCGATAAGATGCGTAGTTTAGCCAGAAATCACAAAAAACTGTTTTTCACCCCTTAAACCCCCATTTCACCCCGGTGAGTTGCCGTTGATTCGGATTATTTTTTCTTCATTATTTATGATATTACCTACAATATTGCACTCAGTTTGCTACAACGAACTATTTTTTATCCCCTGTTTTACAGCTACGCAACCTGGCCTATAAGGGGTTTTTGAAGGTGTAAATTACGAATTTAAAATGATTTTTAAAAAATTCAATATGGCGAGCTAAGAATTTAACACCTCTCTAGTTTGTTTAAAATTTGAAGTCGAGGGGTTTCTGAGAGTGCAAAAAACGAATTAAAAATTGTTTTTAAAAAATTAAATATGGCAGATGCCATATGGCGGTCTAAAAATTTCCGGATTATGTCCAAAATTGGTATTGGTGCATTTTCGGTTGTGTAGATTAAGATTAGATTAAGAGTTTAAAATAACTTTTTTGAAATTAAATATGGCGGATCTAATATCATGGGTTGAAAACTTTACGTTGTTTACATTTTTTCAAAATTGCTATCTGGGAGTTTTCGAAATCGTAGGTGACGAGTCTGAAGTTAATTATTTACAGTTTAATATGGCAGATGCAATATTAGTGACTGAAAATTTTACTTTTTCCGATTTTCTCCAGATTGATATTGGGTCATATATTACGGATCTTAAATTAATTTTTTCAAAGCCAATATATAGGATAAAATATATCGGACTAAAAAATTTACGTCTCAAGATTTTTAGGGCCGAGGTTACCAATCTAAAATTATTTTCTTAAAATTGAAAATAGCGGTTTTACTATAGCAGACTAAATATTTGTTTGGTAGAATTTCATTCGAAACTAGTATTTGAAGAATACCCAGAATCGAAGACTTTTTTGTTGTTCAATTCAGTGCGACCTACAACTCTGAATAAAATGGGTAATTTTTTGCGATCTTAGAAATTCAACTCAGTTTAAAACTAATAAAATTTTTATAAAAAAAATTGAACCGTCTTCTAGAAGTGCGCTAAAAAGTGAAAAATAACTACAAATTTTTATATGAAATTAAACTTTTTGTAGTCGGCGCCAAACTAATACCTGACAAAATGTGATTTGCATAAAAAGATTAAAAATACTTTATTTGTAATTGCTTTCTTACCATAATTTGTATATATTAGTAGTTATTTATTTCATTTACAAATAATTTGGCGCCGACTTCAAAAAGTTCAATTTCATATAAAAATTTATAGTTATTTTTCACTTTTTAGCGCACTTTTAGAAGTCAGTTCAATTTTTTTATAAAAAATTCTATTTTTCTATTTTTAGTTTTAGAATTCCTTATGATATCCATAAATTATTTGAACTAAGTAATAATCGAGATTAGTGTACCTCGCAAAATTATCCATTTTATCCAGAGTTGTAAATCATCCTAAAATGAATCACTAAAAATTCTTTGGTTCTTAGAGTTTTCCAAATACCAAGTCTGTCATAGTAAATCCACTATTTCAAATTTCAAATTAATTTTAGATTGATAATATAGACCCCAAAGCCTTCCAATATCAATGTTTAAATAAGAACCTGAGATGTAAATTTCGTAGCTCGATATATTTTATACTGCATATTGAGTTTATATATGCCTCAAGAACCCCACAATATCATTTTTCAATATTTAAAGAACCTGAGATGTAAATTTCTTAGCTCGATATATTTGATATTGCATATTGAGTTTGTATACTCCTCAAGAACCCCACAAAATCAATTTTAGACAAAATCGGAATATGTAAAATTTTCTATCCCTCATATTGTATCTTATCAACTTAATAGTTGTAAGAAATTAACTTCATATTTGTAATACACGACCGCGAAAACCCTTTAATACCAAATCTAAAAAAATGCGAATAAGGTAAAATTTTCAACCCACCATATTGCATCCGCTATATTGAATTTCAAAAAAATTATTTTAAGTTTTAATCTAATTTAAATCCAAACCCTTCAAAGCCCTCTAGTACCAATTTTGGATGAAATCCGGAAATTTAAAATTTTCTCAAAAACGATTCAGCCCACCTTTGAACAAAATCGAAAAATGTAAAATTTTTAGTCCGCTGTCTTAGAATTGCCATATTGAATCCTGAAAAAACACTTTTAAATTCATAATTTACACCCTCAAGAACCCCCTATATCAGTTTGGGAGAAAATCAAAAAATGTAAAATTTTTAGGACACCATATTTAATCTGCCAGATTGATATTTTAAATTGATAATTAACACTAACAAAAATACCCCAATACTGATTTTAGACAAAATCGGGAAATGTAGAATCTTTAATCCGCCATCTTGGATCCTCCATATTTAATTTTTTTTTTAAATATCATAACATCCGACATATTGATTTTTTTAAAAATAATTTCAGATTCGTTATGTGCGGCCCCGAAAACTCCCCCGTACCAATTTTGAAGAAAATCGGACAAAATTCATTTTTTCGTCCGCCATATTGAATTTTTTTTAAATAATTTTAGATTAGTTATGTACGACCCTGAAAACTCTCTTGTACCATTTTTGGAGAAAATTGGACAAAATTGATTTTTGTCCGCCGTATTGGATCCGCCATATTGAATTTTTTAAAAATAATTTCAGATTCATTGTGTACGACCCCAAAAATTCCACCGTACCAATTTTGGAGAAAATCAGACAAAATTAATTTTTTTGGCCTCCATATTGTCATTGCCATCTTGGATATTACTGTACCAATTTCATCCAAAAAATTATGAAACCACCGCAGCAACTTCCTGGACATAACGTAAAAAATTTCATTCAAATCGGTGCCGCCGCTCTGGAAGAATCGGTGTACATACATAAAAAAAACATACATACTCGACGAATTGAGAACCTCCTTCTTTTAGAAGTCGGTTAAAAATCTAAAATTGACTTTTAGAAAAAAAAAATTGAATCGCCTTCTAAAAAGGCGCTAAAAAGCGAAAAATAACCTAAATATTTATATAAAATTGAAATTTTTTAAGTCGGCGCCAAATTATTACTAAATAAAGTAGAAAACTACTAACACTACGTACGTAAAAGTTACGGTGAAAAAGCAATTAAAAATTAAATACATTTTGTCA
Organism: Diaprepes abbreviatus; assembly: GCA_034092305.1. NCBI lineage: Eukaryota > Metazoa > Arthropoda > Insecta > Coleoptera > Curculionidae > Diaprepes > Diaprepes abbreviatus. Next base: position 4,411,729 of record JASJET010000187.1, read on the forward strand.
GGTATTAATTTGGCACCGACTTCAAAAATTTCCATTTTATATAAAAATTTATATTATTTAGAAAGTTGGTTCAATTTTTTATAAAAATTTTATTTTTTACTAGCTTTTCGGCGTATAAGTGGGCATTTGTTTTAAAATTTTCAAAATGTAAAACTGTTGTTGGTGACCCGGCGTTAAAATAGGGAAAAAACCCGAAATTTCCATGACGAAATTCTGTAAACAATTGAATAGTGGCTACTTGTCGGGACACTAGTCACAACCGTCATGACTTATTAGTCGCTAACGGTTAATTTGGATATGATGATACATTTTTAAAATGATGAACGCAGCAATTATTTAAAATAACCCGACTTGACTTAATATTAAATTTGTTAAATTTAAATATTGATGCTATACATATGATCAAAATATTGTTGACATATTTGATACACAAACAATATAATAAATTAACAAAATTGTTATTATTTATTAATGAAAAACTCCGTTTTCATTTGGCGGAAATTGCTTCTTTTAAACTGGTACAAATAAAAAATTATTTATCATATCATCTTTCATTTATGTAAATTAAACAGTTTTCAACTTTTATTTATATTCCGTTAAACTAATACAAAGTAAACAAAACTCACCTGATTATTTAATTATATAAACCGACAAACAACGGTGACCATTGGATATTGTTAAGCGAATTTAAGTCCCCCTTCGCACTGTCACAACTTTACACGACTACTTTGCTTTAGTTTAATTTTATTATTTAAGTATACTTCATATATTCCCCACCTCTGAATTCAACATTGGCAGCACAATAATAAAAAATACTATCAATGTATCTAGTCATATAGAAAATATCATGAGCTTTGATAGATATATTGTTACAGGGTCCCTTTCTTTCTGCTTTCAACTTCCTATTGATTTAATACCGCCGTTCTTGTTTAATATTTTTATATTTTCTTTGGCTAAATTTCAAAAAGCTATTTCCAGGATCATTTGTTCATCTAGAGAATTTTAAAGTAAAAGCAGAAATATATTAATTCTATAACAAACTCTAAAAATACTTATTCAAATATAAAATTTACAAAAAGCTCAGCAGAAGGGCAACAAAAGCGATATGTCGGGAAAAAAAACTTCCTATGAATGTCTATAAAATGACATTCATAAGATGTGCATTTAAAGTCTTTATGCATTTAAACATAAATAAAAATTGAGATCTGTGTGTCATTTCTGCATTCGAGAAAATCTTTGTTTTTTTTTTAATTTAAAATAATCAATAGAGGATAAACACATACGAGTATAAAAATTGGTAGATCTCAGTAATTTCGGTTATATAATCATCTTAAATAGCAAATATTTGCAGATAGGCCTCAGTCTCTTTTTGAACTAAAAAATTGGCAGTAGTGCCCACGCCAAGCTAAGCAAGCAGCATATTTTTGATTAACATATATCTTTACATTGAAGATGTGTAAAACCTTTGGCTATCAGGAGCATTTGACAAACAAAATTAACTTTCAACTTTTTCAGTTTCTAAGTTAATTAAATGCACATTTTCATCATTAACCGACTTCTAAAAGAAGGAGCTTCTAAATTCGAGAGCTATGTATTTTATATATATATATATATATATATATATATATATATATATATATATATATATATATATATATATATAGGTCGATTACTTCGGAACGGTGAAACTGATTTGAATGACATTTTTTCCGTTATGTTCAGGAAGTTGCTGCGGTGTTCCCATACCATTTTGGCTGAAACTGGTTTGGTAATGTAAATTATATGAATCTAGAATTATTTTTGAAAAATTTAATTTGGCGGATCCAATATGGCGTCATAAAAATTTTACATCTCTACATTTTGCCCTAAATTGGTATAGGAGAATTTATGAGGGTTTATGAATTTGATATTATTAAAAAAAAATCAGTATGGTGGATTAAAAATTTTACATCTCTCAATTTTTGAGGGTGTAAGTAACGAATCTAAAATTATTTTAAAAAATTCAATAGGGCAGATGCAATATGGCGGTCAAAAATTTTACATTTACGGATTAGGTATAAAATTGGTAGAGGGGAATTTTCGAGCATGTAGATTAAAATTAGATTAAGAATTTAAAATGATTTTTTTGAAATTCAATATGGCATATCCAATATTGTGGATTGAAAATTTTGTTATTCACATTTTATTCAAAATTGGTATTAAATTTTCGAGGTAGTAAGTTACGAATCTAAAGTTAATTTTTTATAACTTAATATGGCAGGACTAAAAATTTTATATTTTTCCGATTTTGTCCAAAATTGATATTGGAGTGTTCTTGGGGCGTATATTATGGATGTTAAATTAATTTCTTCAAACTCAATATAAAGAATAAAATATGTGGGACCATCTCTCAAGTTGTTTAAATATCTGGCCTGGGAGGTTTTAAGGGGCCTATTTGTTTTGTTCAATCTCATTTAAAATTGGAGAATTCTCACAATCAAAGAATTTTTTGTTTTTCATTTTGGCATGGTTTACGACTTTCGATAAAATAAGCACTTAGTTCAAATTATTTGTGGGTATAATAACAAAAAATCGAAAAATAAAATTTTTATAAAAATAATTGAATCTCCTTCTAAAAATGCGACAAAAAGTGAAATTAACATTATAAATTTTTATATGAAATTAAAATTTTTGAAGTCGGCATCAAATTATTACTAAATGAGACAAATAACTACCAACATGAGATACATACAAGCTACGGTAAAAAAGCAATTACAAATACAATATTTCTCAGTCTTTTTATGTGACTCATATATTGCCAGATATTACATTGCTACTAACTTCAAAGATTTCAATTTCATACAAAAATTTGTATTGTTATTTTTCACTTTTTAGCGCATTTTTGGAAGTAGATTCTCATGGCATTAGCAATTTGATATGGTTCTAATGTCTAGTGCATAAAGAAAAGAAAAATAAAAAAAATCTTATGCAACTTTTCTTAAAACCAATTAATGGGTAGATAAGTGTGTAGATACCAGCGTACGGTGCACAGTGAACTAATTTATTTTTATTTATTTACACTGACCTACAGGACTAAAGTCCCTATTATTGGGCAGGAAAAAAACAGAGTTACATAAATCCTAAAATCATATACATAATACAGACAGTACAATATGTAATAACACAGTCTATAAATCCATCACAGAATAGTTGTAGTAAAATATATCAAATTTGTCTTTCAGGGTATAATGAGGAGAATTGTAATATATTAGTTCTTGGTTTCGACAAATAAAAAAATGCTGGAGATCTAGTTATCCCTGGAACATAAAAATGAACTCTTGCGATTAAACCAATTGTCAAAATCTTGTTATTACCCAGTTTATACCAAAAAAGTACACGAGTCCCGTTACTGCACTTCTCCAGAGTTGTGAAATTAAATCTTGTCAATAGGCTTTCGCAAGGTGTGGTAAGCAGTGGACAAAATCCATCCGATTTAAAGCTTGAACTTAAGAAACGATACTGAATTTTTTCTAATTTTTCAGATTGTAAATGGTAATACACATACCAGATAACTGAGGCCTATTCCAATTTGTTTCGTACAAAAGAATAATATAACATGTTTATGACCTAGAGCGACTGAAATTCATGATTAGTTCTCACTAGAAAGCTCACCGTTTGGTAATATCCGGATACTGTATCATTAATATGATTGACAAATGTGAGTCTGCAGTTCTTAATGCAGTTAATTCGCCTTAGAAAAGCACCGTTGATTTCATAATCATGCAGCAGAGGCACTCGACTTTTTAAGAATGATGTAACATTGAACTTATCTATGTTCAGAGGCAGTTTGCTTTTTAGACACCAAACATTTAATTTCATGAGATTCAGTTTAAGGCTCAAGCAATCACCAGGATTCCGTATGTCCCGAAATATCTTTAAATCGTCTGCATAAAGTAGGCAGCTGTTATTCAACGCACATGTGATAAAAACGTTAAAAAGTAAGGGACCCAAAACAGATCCTTAAGGAACACCCGACGTTACTACAAAATTACTAGATCTATGACCACGGTATACAACATAGTGAGAGCGGTTTAATAGGTAGCTTTCAAAAAATCTAATCAGATTGTAATTAAAATCAAAGTTTGACAATTTGGAAAGTAAAACACCGTGATCACGTCGATCAAACGCTTTGGAAAAATCTTTGTAAACAATATTTACCTGAGTGCCAGAATCAATACTCTCTGAGACATACTGCGCAATAGTAGAAAGATTAGTCACGGTTTGGCTTTCCAGAAGCAAAACCATGCTGCTGATCGATCATAAGAGACTCTATGTAAAAGGATATTTGTTCTTGAAGAACCCGCTCAAATACCTTTGCAAAATTGCACATTATCGCTATTGGGCGAACAGATTTTTGATTCCTTCCATAGATCAGGAAGAATACATTTCTGAATGCATAAATTAAAAATTACAGACAAAGGCTCAGCAAATGCCCAAGCACAATCCCTTACGACAAACTAAGGAATGGAATCAGGACCCGCTGTAAATTTGGTCTTCAATTTTTTACAGGCTTTGTCTTTAATCATTATTTTAGATAATGAGATAGTATAAGAATTGCATCCATGACTAGAAGTAGGTACATAAGGAGTAGAGACAATAGAGGACTCTTTGAATAATTTCGCAAATGAATTTACGATGTCAGTGGGATTAGTTATTTCCTGACCTTGATAAGACATAGAAGATGATAGAGTACTATTACCCTTCTTAAGACTGATGTAGGATCAGAACGATTGGGGGTTCTTTTTAAATTTCGCTTCAACATTTGCAAGATAAGTACTATAGGACATACGGATAAGATTTTTACAACTCTCCTAGCATTCCTGAAAGATAAATAATCACAATTCTTATTAGATCTTTTATATTTTTAATAAACGAATTACTGCCTTAGTGAACCAAGGCGGGTACTTACTATGCCTGAACAAAGTTTTTGGTACCGTCTCACTCAGAATTATATCTATATGCTGATAAAATGCCACCACAGCCTCTTCGACTGACGGATTTTCGGTCAGAAGCAACTATCTTTAAAAGAAATGGAGAAAGATGTAAAATTAAGGAAAATTATTAAGTCCGAAGATTCAAGTTTTAATCCCCAAGCTCTCCAACTCACACAGCCGAGGGACAGCGAGTTCTTATCCTACGTAACAGCGAAGTCACTTAATGTCATTTAACTTAAGATATAAGAACACATTAACTGTATAAAGAGAAGAGATATACCACATTTTTTAAATTTTACTTACCTCTATATCAAATTTCAAATTTATAGAGCTGCGGGAGTACCGTTGCTTTCTGATTTCCGATAAGCATCAAAATTGCGAAAGTTTTTATTTAATTAACTAAAAACCTGGTAATAATTAAAATATTAAATTTGGGGGTTGCAAGTTCTTTTAATTACAATTAAAACATATGCTGATCTCCAGGAAAAAATATAGAGTGGTTAAAAGCATGCTAAGTTGGTTAGTTCCACTAAAGGCTGCTGAGTAGTGCTTGCTTGACTTGGCGGAAGAACTACCGTGCATCCAGATTTGAGTTGGAGTGGCAGATGGCAAATTTTGCATCTCTCAGTATATTATTCTATCTTCTTTTGCTTAAATATCTTCCCATTTTAGTAATTATCCTGTCCATGTTGTTTTAGGAAAGCTACTGCGACAAAACGCAACACTGTGATTGGGATGATGTTATTGAAAAAAAAAAATAGAATTTCGCTATTCCTTTTCTTTTTTAAATTTCTAACCAGGTTTCTAAATATATTTATTATTTTTCTGATACTACTCTTAAACAACTCGGGAAAGGTGCTTTGGATCGCTATTTTCTTAGAAAATAAAATATGCAGTAGTATTTCCTAATGTGCATAAGGTAGGTAGTATTACATGTTGTATTATATCCCTTTAGACAAATCGATTCATAGTGACATTAATGAAGTTTAGAGCGTCTACTCCATTGCTTGAAAAACAACCCTACAGAAAATGCAGCCTTTACAATGTTTAACGGAGGTTGTAAACATCTTTGAGATTAAACATTATATTGATTAGCTGTATTACACATTTCATTCTATCAGAATGTTCAGTTTAAATGTCGACATGTACTTGAAAGCCTTGCAAATATATTTATTTCCGAAATAGGAAGCTTTTTAGCCGAATACTTACCAAATAGCTTTTCGTTTACCAACCTTCTCTTCTCTTCACAATAATTCAAATTTCGAACTTCCAAGGATCGTTTTTAAAAAATTTTTAATGCGCCTGCCGTTCCATATATTGTGTCTGAGTATAAAAAACTGGACTACCTATTTTCATGCTCAATTCAACACAGAAATTAGCCTTTACTTTCGCTAAAAAAAATATCTTTTAGACAAATTTAAATATTGCTTTACTTTCGATGCATTATCATTCTATATTTAAAAGTTTACGTTTATATAAGTTTATTTGTTTTGATTGCTGGAAATAGTTGTCGGCGATAACAGTGGCCTATTTCAATATTTTAAAACTCAGTGTATTTAAATTCGATATCAAGCGTTTATTATAATGTAATATCGGGATTTGAATATATTTTGAAAATGTGGCCTGGTTTTGGCCGACATTGTTTATCAGGCTATGAAAAGGCTAATTTACTTCAGCCTCCCAGTCCAACCTTGCTTAAATCAAACTTTTATCATTTAATTTTGGGGTGTGGCTAATGAAAAATTGGTTATCCTAAAATTTTAATCATGCTTGTGAATAGCCTTGCTATTAATATTTTAACAATAGTTGGTTTATTACGATTACTGTTTAAATACTTTTACCAAAAATCAAGGAAATGCGGCAAGGGGATAAAAATACGGAGTGTCGCACCCAATTAGTAAACGAACGTTATAATTCAAAGCAGTGTGTATTCTTATGTTTGTTTTAGTGAATTTTGATTTTTAAAATTCTACCAAATGTCAAAAATGAAAGAGGTGCTTTCAGACTCTTATTTCAAATGGAATATCCCACATATTTTTATCTAAGTACTATAAATAACTTGTTCTCCTTTAAAAAGTACAAATTTTGTCATCCTTGATATTACAACTACAACAGTACATCCTTTTCTGGCGAAACTTGTAATGGAAAAAACATTAATTTTTCTTCTTGTTCTTCTTCTTCTTCTTCTAGGTAGAACCAAGCTCTGTTATCTATACAATGCCTCATCGATCCTCGTTTGAGGTCGAAATCCAGCTGTCTCTCCATCTTTTGGGGGGCCGTCCAAGCGGCCGTTTGGTGTTTGGTTTCTCTCTCATCACGGTTTTTGCTAGTCTGTCATCGTCCATTCGTTCCACGTGATCTCTCCACTGTCTACGACGGTTTCGAACCCACTTCACAACATCCCCCACTCCGCTGTCCTCGCGTATTTTTGCGCTTCTTATCCTATCTCTTAAACTTGTTCCCGTGATCATTCTCAGCGTTTTCATTTCTGTGGTTCTCATAATTTGTTTTGTCTTTGTGGTTTAATTTCTTGTTTCTGCGCCGTAGGTCAGTATCGGTCTTACACAGACCTTGTAAATTCTTGCTTTGCTCTCAACCGTCATATGTTTATTGTTCCAGATTATGTCTCTTAGTTGGCCTGATATCATGGCCGCTTTGTTGGCCTGTGTGCGTACTTCTTCCGTTACTGCCCTGTTACTTGTTATATGTGCTCCTAGGTATTTAAACTTCCCAACCTGTTCGATATGTTTGTCATCAACCATTAGTTTGCATCTTACCGGTTCTTTTGCTATTACCATTGCTTTGGTTTTCTCCACAGATATCTTCATATTATACTGTTTGGCTGTTCAATTGAGATGGAAAAGCATTCTTTGTAAGTTGTCCTCGCTATCTGCTGTCAAGGCAACATCGTCTGCAAAGCATATAATCTGAACGGTGTTGTGTCCCATTGGGTACCCAATATGTGTGTTTTTTACCTCATCAATGATTTCGTCCATGATTACATTGAAAAGTGTTGGACTTAGGCTATCACCCTGTCTTATTCCTATGGATAGAAGAATTTCCTCTGTTAGAGTGTTATTTGTTTTAATTACCATGGTGGTTTTGGAATTCAGTTCGTATATTGTGCGTATGATTGCTTCGTCTACTTGTTTTCTTCGCAGTAATTCTGTTACGTGTTCCAGTTTGACTCGGTCGAACGCTTGTGTAAAGTCCACAAAACAAATGAACAGCGGTTTATCGTATTCGATAGATTTTTCAACCACCTGTCTGATAATAAATATACCGTCGATAGTAGAGCGGTTATTCCGGAAGCCCTGCTGTTCTTCGCACGCCCCTAACTTGTCTACGATCCGTTGTGATAGTATTTTGGTTAACAATTTGGCTGAACTATTCAGTAAGCTGATTCCCCTGTAGTTTTCGGGTTGTTTCTTTGATCCTCTTTTGTGGATCGGAATTGTGATTAATTCTGATCAATCGAAATAAATATGTGTGTATATCTAATGTCTATCCATAAATTCGTTATACAGAAATCAGTAGACAGACTTAAACCTAAACTCTGTTTTATTACTTTTGGGGTAGTTAATTTGTTTTCTAAAAAATATATAAACCCAGATAATTTATGTGGCTCAAAATCTAAACAGTCCTACCCTCTTGAAGATTTTAAATTAAATCTGTCAAAGATATCCAATATTTTTATCATCCACTTCGTTGGCGGTCTTTTTCCCCACCATATGAAAACAAAAGATTATTTAAATAAAATTACTAAACTGAAATGTTATTATTTATTATTATGTACAAAGCTCGCGTCTGTTGACCATTTGTTCCCCTATTCGACGAAAATAAGAACAAGAAAATTTGAAAATGGCTAAAACGGATAGGTTTTTTTAGTGGCCACAAACTCGAACTTTTATTATAAGCTTAGAATAGTTACAATTTACATTTGTATAAAAAATATTAGATTAAACTCAGGAAATTAAATATTAAAAGTTCGACACATGGTTTAGTTTGGTTTTCAAAATTATTTAACAACATTGGAATTCGTTAGAGGCGGTACGGCTTTGAGAAAAGTTTCTAGAAAATTACATGACGCGATTAACCAGTGTAAAAAGGGATTTTGTGTTTTTGTTTTTTCATTTATTATAGGGAAGTTAAGGAAATATCCTGTTTTATTTCACTTAGGAAATTGGCGACTTTAGTACTGTTTATTTAAATAATTTAAATAGCTATTTTCCATGTTATATTTTTTCTTATTTTGTCAAAGCTATTTATACACTTTATCATCCTAATTGAGTTTGTTACATCTTTTTCTTAATAGAACGGTCAATGAGAGCTATTATTTTAGTATTTTGATATTCTTATTCATTATTAACAATAAGTTTCTTATTGTAAATAATTTCATTTTCTGTTTATTATTGTTAATAGATTTAAATGTTTTGAGAAACTTATCCGCCGTTGTCCTGAACTTGTACTGATTGGTACTGGTAAGCCTAAATTCTAAAAACCCATAAATATTTATTTATAGGTTTTTAGAATAGCTACAGCAGGAAATCGTAGGCCTAACGGCCACACGCTACCAAAATATTCCGTTTTCAGAAGTCTAGGATCAAATGCTGTCACAAAATCAAATAATTCTTTATCGCCTGTATATATCAAAAAATGGACACCTTCTAGGTCATTTCAAGGTCAAGTAGATTTTTTCAAATGGGATTCCCCACATTTTTCATTGCAGGAATGGAAAGTGAAGAAAATTACCTATCCGGCCTTATAAATAACAGAAAAGGTCAAATCACATTCAGAGGTTATTTGAAGGTTAAAAAGTCATAATAATGGGATTTTTCATGTTTTTTTTTTAAATACTTGAGGTAAACGTACCGTGTTAAGTTTGCATACTATGACTTAGAAGTACTGCGGAACTTCGAAATCTGAGGCACAACAAACTTTTTTGAGTATTCTTGTTCAAAAAGAGATGATTTAGGATACAGTTATTTAAGTGCAATTTCCTAGATTCAATCATCGATAAGAAATTCGATGTCGAAGATTCACGACAAGGAACTAACAGGATGGCTTCTTAGGTCCCATTTTGGTCCTCTCCATGGAGGTGAAACCCGAGAAATACTGAGCGAGACGAAAAGTAGATGAATCGCCATTTTTATCTATATATATATATATATATATATATATATATATATATATATATATATATATATAGATATATATATATATATATATATATATATATAGATATATATATATATATATATATATATATATATATATATATATATATATATATATATATATATATATATATATATATGATGATAAGGCTTGAAAAATACTGTCAATCAAGGTATAAATAATGGTTCGAGTAATGGCAGCATAACAAAGAAAATTATTTTACATTTTACCGAATTAAATGTTCGAAAATACCTCGATGATTATCATTACATAGTTCAAATCTTCGTTCAAAATTTCTAATATTTGATAAAAGCTAATGCTTCTCCATTCCAAGCATTTTTTCAGATTCTTTGGGGCTAGGTAAGGATCTAAAATAAATTATTATTGTAAAAAGTTCTGTGGCTAGCCTATATATATAAATATTGTTTCCCTCAAAGTTAAATTTTATCTTTTCGACGATTTTCGTTAAGATTTTTTTCGACTTTGGCGAAAGAATAACGCTGTTTTATAAATTTTTCTCTATTTTTCAACTGCCACCGTTCCTAAGAAATATGAATCTATATTTTTTTATATTTATTTTTGTATTACCGAAATGGGGTGTTCTGACTTATCATCAAAGAGTAAAATTTGCTATTTAAAAAGTTTTCGTTGTGTCCAGTATTTTTCTGATCTTATCTTCATTGAGAAGGCCCAAATACGACCTGAAAAGTCATCCGGTTACGTCCTCGTCGTGGATCCTACACATTGAATTTCTTATTGATGACCGAACGCAAGAAATGGTACACAAGAAGCTGAATGCTAAATCATCTCTTTTTGAACAAGAATACTTTTATGAATTCGACACAAAAAAATTTGTTGTGTTTCAAACTTTCAAGGTTAGCAGCTAATATTCTAAGTCATAGTATGCAAATTTTACACGTTACATTTATCTTAAGTACTTTAAAAAAACATGAAAAATTTCATTATTTTGACATTTTAACCTTCAAATGACCTCTGTATGTAGTTTGACCCCCCCCCCCCGTGATATTTATACTGTTGAATAGGAAATTTTCCTGACTTTGCATTTCTGCAATGAAAACTGGGGATCTAATTTTAAAAAATCAACTTGATCTTGAAATAACCTTGAAGGTTAAGCCCAAGGTCCAATTGAAGGTTATTATTCAATTTCCCCTTTGAAAATAAGAAAGTTTTGTTACTACACTTTTTTTGAGTTAGGCCCACTAATTAAAGTTATTTGCGTGCGTTTTTAATATGGGGAGGTATGTGAAAACGATATCTAAAAAAGAAGATTCAATTTTAAGCTATATAGACTGAACGATGGCTCAGACATTGTGAAATTTATAAAACTAGAAACCAGAAAGATTCTCATACGAAAACCGACAGGAAGATCGCCGAGTAAGCCTAAAAAATAGATATATGGACCAAATTGAGAAGGATTTGAGAGATTAGGTGTGCGTGGTTAGAAGACTAGAGCGGAAAATAAAGAGGACCAGAGAAAACTTATTGAGCAGGCCAAGACTCGAGATAGATTGAAGAGACAAAAATCATAATGATACTATACCGCACTTTTACAACAATATGGCATCTGCTTAAAAATGAAAACTAATATTTCTCATTTTTAGACAAACATTTTCAATTTTCTCTCTATAGAAAAATAAGAAATGGCTTATTCTGGCTATTGCTTGTTATCAATTTGTAAATGTCAAACTATTATATTTTCACTAAAATTAGATATTATTTCAATGGTAACTAAGTTGATATCTTTAAAAACCAAAAGGATTATTCTTGTGTGTAACACCCTGTATTTATTCATTCCAAATTTATAATAATCTATCATTGAGTTATGATTCTACTTCAATAGTTAAGAATTAAAGAAGTTTCGAAACCGCAATAAAAACTATTTAGTACTAGGTTAGTGATTTTGCTACGCCGGTTTTCTTTGAAATTTCGCAATAAATGTAAATATGTTTAGTGTTAATAACACCAAAAAAAGTAATATAACCATAACAAAAAGCATTAAAAAGGTGTTTTTATATTTCGATTTTATAATTAATTCCCTATATCAATATCCAGAACAAATTTGACAATGTAAGAGAACAAATATTAATTATTTTATACTGTGTAACGTGAAGTATATTCAGCTAAAATATGTAGTGAAATAATCAATCTGTGGATAGTTTTTCCCGTGGAAACAGGGTAGTATATGTATTTTTTATTACCACCCAAGGAAGTCTAAAGGAAAAATAAATCAATTATCATACTTAAGTATAATCTCAACTTTATTATTTAAAAGTCGTTTAAATGTTTTTTTAAAAATATATAAACTCAATTTATGACGACCAACTGAAAGACCTTCTCTAAGATTTGCCTATAAATCTGTCGAAGAAATCCTACCCTGGTTATGTAAATAAAACCGAAGAGATAAGGGAGGTTTTTAACATGTGTTATATGAAATATCTTTAAAATTTATTAATATTGAACGATTTTCCCATTATTAGGAAACAAAAGAATGATCAAATAAACTGACTACAATAGAAATATATCTTTTGACAATTTGTACAAAGAATTTGTATAATAACTGTTTTTTCTATTCATAAGAAATAACGAGGTAAGATGTTTATTGCCAAAACAGCTAAGAAAAGTGAATAGTTTTTTCATAGTCTCTATCACATATTCTTTTCGTTATAGGAATATGTAGACTAGTTTGTTTTACTATTCTTTTATATAAAAACTATGATTAAGATGCTAAGAGGCCAATTCGGGAATTAAGTATCCGGTATAGAAGGGCTAACGCTCTCTACATGTCGAGACTCAAATTGACGTTTACAAGGACCCATGAAGTCAACGAGAGTCGCGGGGTATCAAAAGAGGTACAGGGTGTCAATTTCGAGAACGCTCTTATAAGGAATACTAAACTTTAGTTACAGTTTGGAAATCGTTAAAGTCGGTAGGTACCGTCTTTGAGACCAGTGTCGTAGTAAATTTCGTGACGTGCATATTTGTCAGGAATGAAAGTTTTCTCTGTTTGTTTTGTTTTTCATTTAATTTGGGAAGTTAAGGGAATATTGTGTGTTATTTTAGTCAAGCATTTCGCGATTTGCATATGGTCTTATTAAGTAATATAAATAGCTGTTTTTCGCGTTTTAGTCTTTTTTTGCTTAATGTTTTAGTAAGCTATTTGTACGTGTTTGTCAAAATTGGGTCTTACCCAAAAAGATCAAATATGTTAATTTCTTCGTAATTGTTATTTGTTATTAGTTTAAGTTTCTCATTATAAATAATTCGGTTTTTCTATTTATTTTTGTTAATAGACTAAGTGTTTTGAGAGACTTATTTTATTTTATTTAGTTAAAAACCTTCACGCGACTTAAATCGCGGACGTACTGTTGTGTGAGCTGTCAATAAGAGATATCGTCTGACCAGCTAATTAGTAGCTTTGCCCGAGTCCTGAAGTTCTGAGTTATAGTTTTGGTAAGCTTAAATAACCGTAGTTATTTGGAACTAAAGCAGCAAGAGAGATGGTGAACGTCCAGACTTCCAAAGTGTCTTTGTTACTGTAGAATTTAATTTTAGGTTTTTTTTCAATAGCTGGTAATATGTGACAGCCGGATAATTATAGATGGAACGGCCAACGTGACCACAATATATCACTTGCAGGAGTCTATGATTAAATTCTGTCACAACAAGCATCATTTTATTTTATTAATAAAATCGAAATATTGTTAACAATTAAAGGGATTCAATCATAAATAAAAATTCCTTTAAAAAGGGCAAAATTTAAGTTAAAAATTGTTATAAAATATATTCGAAGTTAAATACTTTTAACATTAAAAACATTGGACTACGATTAAAGAATTATACTTCTCGAATATAGGGTTATCTTTTACGATATAAGGGAGCTAATTCTTATCCCAACCTAAACTTTCCCTCATTCAACTCCTTATGACATCCATGTAATTTACAATACCATAAATTAAATCTGTTTAGGATTCTTTAATATCATATATTTAGTGCCTAAAACACTGAAAGGACAACTTTATATGTACTGATTAATACGGGATTTTTGTAGGGACCGATTTACATAAGGGCGCTCATCCAGAGCCCCCATTTTAATGCCTTCCCAAAGCTAATATCTTAACATCGTAACAAATATATTTGCGAGAATAAAGCGAATAAATGTTTCGGTTAATTTTTCAGTTATATTGTTATTCATTTTGGTTCCTAAATAATACTAATTTACATTCAAATAACAGATTTATTATTTAATAAATTATCGTATGATTATCTGAGATTTTTCTAAAGTTTATTCTAAGACTTTTGATCTCCTTAAGAGGGCAACAGATAATTTGAGCCTAGGGATCTGGTCCTGAATTTTTGTACCAGTACCACAATAAAGCCAACAGTTCGACTAGTTAAAGGGGTTGAAGGAAGTTAGAATTCACCCCCCCCCTCTCCTCCGCCGCAGTGCAACTGTTAACATAGAGAGGATATGATAGAACAAAGTTCGCATTTACTGTTCGTATTTCGCTTTATACACGGAGTCGTATATGTATAGTTGTACGTGTGCTGAATGTGATTTCAGCACTACAATAGCATAATGGGATTATCACTGCTATTGCTTCTCAAACGGAAGGATCCGTATGAGTAGTGAACATAACCCGATTCTCTCAATCCCCCCACTCCTCGACCTTGACCTTGACCTTGCTTCACCCCTCTTTGGCCCCGCCCACATGTCCTTGCCATTGACCTTGAAAGTGCACGTGTGCTTTGGCCTTGGCCTTGTGTTCAAGGTTGTGTGTGTGACCTTGACCTTGGTCGAGACGACCTTGGCTTTGTTGAAGGTCATCTTGGGTGTGTGACCTTGAAGATATGTTACGTGGTTGGGGGTGACCTTGAATGGTTTTATATAGGGTATGGGGCAGTTTCATTCATCAGTTGGCTCTGACTTGTATAGGTAGTACATGTGTTAATATTTGACAAATCATGGCATATGTTTGTGAAAATTGCGGTTCTAAGTTTACTCATAGTTATAATATGAGACGTCATAAAAGAGAATCGTGTGCGGCGAGATTTAATGAAGTGCCTGGAGGAAAACGGCTCCGAATTGAAGAGTATACATCGACGATTCCGGTAATTAATTGCGCTACATGTAATGTAGATGTTCCAATAAATCATATGTCAGCGCATAAACGAACACAACAACATACAAATAATTCATGTTTGCCGGTATGTCATGGTGTGCAACTCGTTGAATGTGCCTTCAAAAGGAGAATTGCAACCTATCGGGTTAGCAGTGATATAAAGCATTCCGATTACATAATGTTCTTTGCAGACATTAAATCCAAGGTGGTGGAACTTGTTAATAATTTATTGCGTGTGCATCATGCTTTAAAAGTTAACATGACAGCTGTTGGCGAGTACATGCTTCCATCACAAGAAATATTCAGTGAAAAATCCTTCAACACTGCTAATCAAATAATTAGTGTAGAAAGTGATTTGGATGCCGTTTACCATTCTTTCACCGAATTAATAAAAACGCAGGCGACAGAGTTCCAGGAGAAAGATTCAGGTATGGAAAAATCAAAACCCGATATATTAAACTGATTTTAATATATTATTTTTCTTGTTATAGGATGGGCTCTTGTGCGAATTTTATACTTGGAAGTTGGTATCAACAAGTATATGCCTATGGGTGGCTCATCATACATCAAGTTGCCGTATTCTATTGAAAAGAAAGGAGCTGTCGTCAATGTGATTAACCAGGACGAATTTTGCTTTGCGTGGGCTGTAACATCAGCATTGTTTCCTCCAACAGCAGAGCCTTCACAGAAGACATCCTACCCCCATTTTTCTAGAGTGCTAAATGTAACAGGTATGGATTTTCCAGTAAAATTACGTGACATTAAAAAATTTGAGGAAATGAACAACATATCAATTAACGTATACGGTCTGGAATCTAAATATGAAAATAATGAAGTAATACATGAAGTTATTGGTCCACTGAGGTATGCGTCAAAAAAGTTGGATAGGCATGTAAATTTATTGTTAATTACAAAAGACTGTAGTAGTAAAGATGGCGGTGAACATTTTTGCGATACGACTTGTTCAAAGAGTCATTATTGTTGGATTCGGGATTTATCACGTTTAGTTTCAAGTCAAATTAGTTGTCAACAACATAAAATATATTTCTGTGATGGTTGCCTCATTTATTTTAGTACACCGTCAGCTTTAACTTTACATCAAAGCTACGATTGTAACCACATTTTCACGCAAACACCCTCAGTGGATTTAAAAATCGATAAATTTGGAAAGAGTGTGCCGGAAAATATTTTAAAATTCGAGGGTATAGAAAAGCAAATGCGCGTTCCATTCGTGGTTTATGCAGATTTCGAATCTGTTTTAAAACCCGTTGAAACGGTACAACCAAACCCACAAAATTCTTACACTGTAAAAAGTTTTAAACATGAACCATATTCTTTTGCTTATTTAATTAAATGCTCTTTTGATGACTCACTTTCGAAATTTGAGCTATTTCGGGGGAATAATGCAGCTCAAGTCTTTGTGGATCGTATCGAGTGTGATTTAAGGGCTCTATACAACACATATTTAAAAGACATTAAGCCTATGAAACCGTTAACGCCTGAAGAAAAAAGGGAGTTTAATGATGCTAAAATATGTGGTATATGTGAAGGCCCTTTTGAAGAGGGTGAGATTAAAGTACGAGACCACTGTCACATAACTGGTGCAAAAAGATTTAGTGCTGCACATTCCGTTTGTAATTTAAATTATAAATTACCCTCTTTTATCCCTATCATATTTCATAACTTAAGCGGCTACGACAGCCATTTATTTATAAAAGAGTTATGTAAATATGGGGATAAAATTGGTGTTTTGGCTCAAAGTAAGGAAAAGTACATATCATTTACCAAAAGCATTTATGTGCACGATTATTTTGATAGTAAATGTGGAAAAGTCAAGAGGAAATATTTAAAGTTGCGATTTATTGATAGTTTTAAATTTCTGTCAACGTCTTTGGAAAATTTAGGCTGTGGTTTAAACGACGACGATTTTATTGAAACGCGGAAACATTTTTCAAATATCAACCAATTTAATTTGATGCGTCAAAAGGGTGTTTTTCCCTATAGCTTTATTGACTCTATAGAAAAAATGGAAAATACATGTCTTCCAAGTAAAGATGAATTTTATGATAATTTACGGGAAGAACATATTAGCGATGAAAGCTATAGAAGAGCAAAAGAAGTATGGCGCTTGTTTGGGTGTAAAACTTTGGGGGACTATTCGGACGTGTATTTAAAATCAGATGTGTTGCTATTGTGTGATGTTTTTGAGCAATTTCGGAATAATTGTTTAAAATTCGATAAACTTGATCCAGCACATTACTATACCCTTCCAAGTTTATCATTTGATTGTATGCTACGTATGACTAAGGTAGAGTTAGAGCTCTTAACTGATATAGACATGATACATTTTTTTAAGAAAGGTATACGCGGCGGCATAAGCCAGTGTACAGAAAGGAAGCACATCGCTAATAATATTTTTTTACCAGACTATGACCCAACAAAACCTTCTTCATTTATAACATACCTTGATGCTACAAATCTATATGGTCATAGTATGTCACAAGCATTACCATATGGTGGTTTTCGATGGTTAAGCGAGCGCGAAATTCTGGATTTAAATATTATGGCTGTTGGTGATGATAGTTTACATGGCTACGTTTTGGAAGTGGATGTGCATTATCCGACTGAGTTGCATGATGCACATTCTGATCTTCCATTTCTAGTAGAAAATATCATACCGCCAACAGAAAACGCTAAATTACCGAAATTAATTCCTAATTTACAAGATAAAAAAAAATACATTGTACACTATAGAACTTTAAAACAAGCCATCGCCAACGGCTTAGTGGTAATGCAAACCCATCGGGTATTACAGTTTAAGCAATCAAAATGGCTAAAATCGTATATTGATTTTAATACCAATTTACGTAACAAGGCCACCACAAAATTTGCGAAGGACACTTTTAAATTAAAAAATAACGCGATATTTGGTAAAACTATGGAAAATGTGGAAAATCGAAAGGATATAAAATTAGTAACACATTGGGATAACAGTGTAGGCAGAAATGGAGCTAGAGCACTAATATCCCGCCCCAATTTCAATAGTAGCTCGATATTTACCGAGAACTTTGTTGCTATACATATGAATAAAGTTAAAATATTGTACAATAAACCAATTTATATCGGTTTTTCCATATTAGATATATCAAAGACTGTAATATACGATTTTTATTATAATTTTATTAAATCCAAGTTTGGTGATGATGCTTCGTTACTTTACACCGATACTGACTCGCTTATATTAAAAGTGTATACGGAAAACTTTTATCAAACTATATCAGAAAACCCCGAAAAATTTGATACATCAAATTACCCCGAAATTAATAATTTCAACATAATTAAAAGTAATTCTGTAGTTGGTAGAATGAAAGATGAGTTTCCTGGTGATCCGATAAAAAGTTTTTATGGTACCGGCGCGAAGGCTTATTATGTAAAGTCCATTAATAATGAATTTAAAAAAGCCAAAGGTATCAAAAAATGTGTTATCGAGAAAGACCTTCATCAGGAAGACTACCAAAGACTTGTTAAACGGGGTGATTTGATATTAAGAAAGATGAAGACATTTAGAAGTGAATTACATAACATTTATACCAACATAATAAATAAAGTAGCATTGTCACATAGCGATGATAAACGTTATGTAATTCCCAGTTCAACCAAAACTCTACCTTGGGGGCATGCAGACATAGATTTTTACAAAACAGACCCGGAAGAAAACTTAGCAAATTTAGTCACCGTGTTGGAATCATTTCTAAGTCAGGACAGCACGTAATCTGGAAAATCCATATTTCATTATTTGTATTGTTTTTATTATTTCTATTGAACATACAACATTAATATGTAACGATAGTATTGTAATTTTGTATTCATTACTTGATTGCTTTTTTATTGAACCTCTATTTTAAAATTATAAATATAATGAAGTGTCGACAAATAACAAACTGTAAAAGTTATTGTTGAAAAATTTGTCTAATAGTAAATTAAACGCACAGGTCTACGAGTAAATGTTTAATGTGAAATAGGTTTGCTGACAAGATCCTCCATAGTCTTTTCAATTTTCAACATTCTAGAGTGAAGTTCATCACGCAGTTCGTCTTGCCTAAGTTCATATATTGCAATAACAGTATCATCAATGTATCCTCTAAGTTCTTGACCGGTTTCAATTAATTTCTTGCGTACGTAACCTTCAAGTTGGTTTCTGAATATATCTTTAATAACAATTGTTGAGTCATGTAGAGCTTTCTGCGTATCTTGCACACACTGAGCAAGGTTATTATCAACATAATTTCGTGTGGTCGCATCGTCTCCTTCAAGAGGTTCTGCTAAATAGCACAATCTTTTGCTTCCCATGTCGTAATCTCCATTAGGTGTAAGTTTAAAACCTATTCCTGAAGGACCTCGCATAAAGTTAAAATCCTTAAATTTTCTTTTGCGACCGAACTTATCAATAATGTTTACTTCTGACATTGTTATGTGAGACTGATTTGAAACCATTAGATTTCACCCTAATATATGGTTCTATTTCATTAATAAACGGACTCTGCAGAAAAATATGGATTGCAAAACGTATTTTAGGTGATGTTTAATAAATACACGTACAGATTCATTTTACTATTGTTTTATTGAAAAAAAAAAATTAAAATATAACAAAAGATTGAGTTTACTTTTTATTATTAAAAAAAATAAAAAAAATAACAAACAAAAAAAATAAAAATTAAGAAATAAAATACATGTTAATTTCTTCTGTACAGGTAAGCTTCTTCTATGACCCAATTTCTTCTCTGGATGGCACGTTCATTAATGTCCTTGAACTGGTAGTAAACTAGTCCACAAAAGCCGCATTGTACAAATTTAACCCTGAAAAGGTCAATGTAGTTGAAGTCGTACGTAAGATCATTTCGCCAGCAGATACCTAGTCTTTTACAATGATGACAAGTTAAATAAAAAGCTTTTGGTATATGACTGTATGTTTTGGCTGCTTCACTAGGTTGTTCATCGGTTGGCAACATGATGTTTGAATATGTTGTACTTTTCAATCGCGGTACTCTAATTATGTATTACTTTTTAAAATAACCTTGACAGGACCAAAAAAAATCCTTGAAAATTACAACCTCGAAAACGACCCTGACATTGACGGGTACTTTGACCTTGGCCTTGGCCTCGCATCTAACAAGTTTAGTACTATATTTATATGCTTCTTTAAAATAACCTTGACAGGGACAAAAAAAAAATCCATGAAAATTACAACCTTGAAAACGACCCTGGTATTGCCGGTTACGTCGGCCTTGGCCTTGGCTTTGCATCTGACAAGTTTAAATATTATACTTAATGCATCGAACAAAAGGAATAAAGGTGGTGTAGTGGGGGAAATGGGCATAAAAGCAGAGTTGCTGGCTCGAGCTCTTCACAGTTCGTCAGAACAGCAAACAGTACAGTGCTAAGAAAAAGTTAATTATGTGAGTTTGAATATCGAAAATGTCGAGTGTACGGTAGATGCTCTTGACGTGAGCTGCGGTTCACAGCAAGGCATGCTGGATAACATGAGTGGTTTGGAAGTGTTAAGTCCGGGGGTATTCGAGAACTGGAATGGCGTGGAGCATGAAGATGCCGAAGACCGAGCCCTCAACGATGGTCGCGACGAAGAGTTAGTTCAGTCGGCAGCGCAATTCCTGGAATGCTGGACGGAGGAGAAGGAGCCAAAGATAAATGTGATTAGTGATGTGGTTGTGCGAAAAGCATCGCGGCCTAGGGAATCTTCTCCGAAAGCTTCGAAACTGAAAAAGCTCTTGACTATGCGGAAGTCGGAAATCGCCGATAAAAAAACATTTTATTCGGCGATTAAAGGTGTGGGACAAGGGAAGAAGAAAAAGTTTAACTTTAAGCGTCCCTCCACCCCTGTTCCATTACCCGACTTCCTAAAAACAGCACCAAAAGAGCCATTGTCAGTAGAAGTGGAAGTCATAGAAGGCCCCGATGGACCAACACCACCAACGCCACCAACACCGGCCAGCGTAGAGAATGAAATAGTGTCGGAGGTGAAGTCTTCCCCAGCGCCAGCGCCACTGTCGCCGATATTGGGGTGCCGGAAACCCATGAAGAAGCGGTTTAAGCGGTGTTTTGAAGGCGATGAAGTTTCCGCTGCTTCGTCGTCGTCGTCGTCGTCGTCATCGTCTTCACCAAATAAAACCGCTTCTTCTTCGTTAATATATTCGGAGCCATCGCAACCGGAGTGGGTCGAAGACTTCACCAACTCTCAGAAGACCAAATTGACAGACATTTTTGACATGAAAAAACGCTTAGTGAAAGAAGTGAACGAGTGTGACAGTGACATTATAGAACTTGAAAGACAATTAGAGATAAAAAAGGTGAAATCTGCGCGGTTAAAAAGACAATTAGAGGACTTTAATAAATTATGTAGTAGGTGTTAGGTAGTTGTAGATATTAGCTTTTAATTTATAGTATTAAGTTTGTAAATATATATATATATATATATATATATATATATATATATATATATATATATATATATATATATATATATATATATATATATATATATATATATATTGTAGTTAATAAAAAAAAGTGTTTGATCAAATTTTTATATTTTATAATGAGAATAAAAATGACTTGAAAATTTATTTTTGTGTGTTATTTCATATAGGCCCTGTCCCACATAATATTAGGTAATAAAAAAAAAGAGTGAATAATCCACTAAAACTACGCAATAGCAATAGTTGGAAATATTTTCTGATAATATTTACAAGTATGCTAAAACATGGTTTGGTTTATGAAGTTAAGGTTCTGTCGCCAGAACTTCTAATACTTTGTATCTCAATATTGTATGTTTTTATGAAAAAAACATAAAATATTGGTTACAAAGTATTATAACCAACTAAAACTACGATCAAATTATTTTGTGGTCCTGAAAAGGACCGTTTGGTTGTAAAACATGCGACTCTTTTATTGTGTTGTGGAGTCGCACGGCCCGTCATCATCAGCGGGGGTGGTGGTGCTGTCCTCTGTATATTCGATGATGAACCGCCAAAGTTCATCCCATCTAGGATCATTCGACTCCCACTCCAAACAATTCTCTGTGGTAGAATCTACCACAGGGCATTGGATGGGTTGTTGTTGTTGTTGTTGTTGTTGAGTCGCAGACATGTTGAACTAAAATGATTGTAATAAGTATTGGTGGTCATATATATAGAGACAAATTAATGGTGGGGGGGTGAAAACAAATGTCGTATTACGTATTGAGACCAAAAGTTGTTTGTGGTCTTAAATACGAACGAACGATTTAGCTGGGTTCCACCAGCACTTAAAGTTTTAATACTTTGTATCTAATATTGTATATTCTATACATACAATATTAGTAACAAA
The DNA here is from genome assembly GCA_034092305.1 of Diaprepes abbreviatus. Lineage (NCBI taxonomy): Eukaryota > Metazoa > Arthropoda > Insecta > Coleoptera > Curculionidae > Diaprepes > Diaprepes abbreviatus. The sequence continues at coordinate 4,434,404 of JASJET010000187.1, forward strand.
GTACTAATATGTACTAAAACTACGATCAAAGTATTTTGTGGTCCTGAAAAGGACCGTTGTTGTGTGCCCTTAAAAAGGGCCAGGGAGAGTGTGGGGCTTATGGTGCCCCATCCTCGCTGGTCGACCACCAGCTTGACGAATCGCAGGGGCCTTGTGGGTCGTCGGGTGTTGGTGATGCTGGAATTTCCAGCACCGCATCTTCCGTCGAGTCCGGCTCTGGCTGCGGTGACGGAGTTTCCAGACTTTGTAAGACCCAATCGCCCGCATCGTCTAATTCCACTAGACCCGGATCATGGTCATATACTAGCGGAATCGGCTCATCCAAGTCGTCCCAACGTAGGACGTCAATTTCAAAATCCACCTCGTCGTCGTCGTCGAAGACTTGCAGGTCTCCAACGTTGTCGGCTACGGTGTCATCACTAAAGATGGATGAGCCTCGGCTGGCGGGTCTTTCTTCCTCCATGTTCATCGTATGAGGGTTGATGAATATATGACTGTGTAACTGGCCCAGTCTCATATATATAGAACTACCCCCACCCCACCAACGGATTCTAAATGTTATGTATTGGTGAGAGCTTATAAAATTATTGATTTTTTCAAAAACTTTAAATAAGGAATTAGATTTGTTTAGACAATAAGACTTATTCTTAATATTTTGTGAAGAATACATTACAAAAAAAAAATAATAGAAACCTTGTTTGAACTGTTAACATTTTCATAGGTTCTCAAGCATATAACTTGGCACTTAAGCTACGAGACAAATCGTCGTTAAACGAATATCTCGCCCCATAAGTGACGATTACTAAACTACGATCAAAATATAATGTGGTCCTGAAAAGGACCGTTTTTGTGGCCCTAAAAGGGCCTGGGGGGAGGGTGGGGTGCCTACCGTGGAGTAATACCCAACGATATTAACACCGACCTAGGTGCAGCCCTTGGTCTTCTCATTGGCGGCACCGTCGTCGTCGCTGGTGGTGTCGGCGTTGCAGGCGGTGCCGAAGGTGCCGCTCCTGGTGCGGTACCCCCGCACTTTTCACACTTGCATATTTTGCCGGGCACGAATGGCCTGACAATGCCAATGATCCTTTTTGGTATATCTTCCATCTTGCCGATCGAATGTGTAATGATGAAATAATTCTAATACCGGCCTCTATATACATTCAAAAAGTTGGAGGGGGTAAGGTGGAGTGCATATATGCATTATATAAGTTTGAGAATAATATGATTTTATAACTCACCGTATCTCTGTTATGGACACAAACTACCCCCCTCCACTTTTCTAGCATATAGTACTAGACTTTCTCTACATTTTTTTCAAATAAATTTTTTTGATATTTCTAACCATTACTTTGCTACATATTTACAAAAAATGCAAATTATGCATATATTTTAATTATTTTCAGGCAAGGTAAGGAAAATTTTGAAAATGTTTTGACGGAATCGTAATAAGGAAGAGTTGAAGTATATCACACAATTTTTCCCGATTCGCTAATATAAAAAAAATTTTTTCATCGCATTTTGGATGGGCTCTGGCGTCGTAACGGTTGACGATAAAAAATTGGAAAAATACATATATTGTGGGAAATTTTCTCTAGAATCCAAAAAAAAAATTTCCGAACTTCTGTCACCGCAAATAAAAAATCGATACCTCAAAAATTGCGAAAAAATGGTGAAGGAGCCGCGCAATCGCTCTGAAACCATCAAAAATCGATTTTTTTTCCCTCCGCGGGTGGAAGGGTGGGGGAGGTGGTGGTACACTTAGAAAAAAAAAAAAAAAACCTCCCCTACAACTTCCACATACTCCCGTTCGGCGGCCCTAGCCTCCTAACTCACGAATTTCAATTTTTTCGTCTAAATTTTTTGTCATTTTTAAGATTTTCCAAATTTTTTTTTCACCATTGTATTCTACTCAAAATTCTAGGTAATTAAAGTGCTTTTATTTTTTCTCTATCTTGAACGGTTCCCGAGCTACAGCGCTTTAAAGAATTCAAATTACTAACTTTCTATAACCCTTTTTTTCAAATTTCATTTTTTCGAATTTTCAAAAATACTACAATATGTAGAAAAAAATTCTCTCTTTAATTTCCCAATACCGTTTTTCTCTAAATCTTCAACTTTAGCGCGTATTCAGCATTTTCAAAAAAAAAAAAAATTATAATTTTTTTTACACCATCGCATTCTCCTCAAAATTTTGGGCTATCAAAGTGCTTTTATTTTTTTTCTATCTTGAACGGTTCCCGAGCTACAACGCTTTAAAAAATCCAAATTACTAACTTACTATAACCCTTTTCTTAAAATTTCATCTTTCCGAATTTTGAAAAGTACTACCATATGTAGAAAAAAATTCTCTTTCTAATTTCCTAATATCATTTTGCTCCAAAAGTTCAACTTTGGCGCGCATTCACCATTTTTCAATTTTTTTTTGAAAAAATTTTTTTTTACGTTTTTACTATCGAGAAAAATGCTTGCTTATAGTACTCGATTTCCTCTATAATTTTTTCTTATAACTTTTTTTCCCTATTCCTAACCGTTACTTTCCTACAAATTTTCTAAATCGTTGTTTTCATATTTTGCCTTAAAAATTTTTTCTTGTGTTATTTAAGCTCTTTTTTCCACTTAATAAACCACCATTTTCTAAATTCCCGTACTCTTTTCTTAAAGAGCGGGCTTTTCCGCCAGCTTTTTTTTTTTTTGGTTGGGTTTCAAATAAATATAAAACTACTACTTCACTCATTACAAATTTATTGATTCAAGAACATTATTTTGTGTTACATATAATAGATACATTAAAATATAGATTTATTGGTCACCGAACCGTTTAATACATTATAACTAAAAAATGAGTCGTGAATAACTAATGCGTACACTTTAGTGTCTTTGGGGAATTTATTCTTTCTCGTTTGGAACTCCAATTTTACATCCACTGTCGATGAGTTAATCGCCTCTGGTTGATGACTGCAATTGATAATAAAAACGGGGTTTTTCATATATTCCGCGAACGTTATCATCGGATCGTTTATTTCGCGCCCGTAGTAGCTGCTTTGGAAGTTTTCGTAATTGTAATAGGCTGCTGCGTACAGTTTCTTGGCGAAATCTAAATTCCATCTTTCGTATGGGTAAACGGTTGAATTCAGATACAGTCTAATGTCGCATACGTCGGCGTGGGTAAACTGGGTTGCGTTTTTTTCTTTCTTGTCGCAATTATTGCTGTCTTGAAACCCGACGATTATATAGCGCGGTCTTTCCAGACTTGTACTCGTTCTCAAGGCCCACACGTCGGAAGATGTTTGCCTTAAAGCTGGTAATTCGTACAGATCCCATTTACGATATGCCATTTGAATACTGGCATTGTTTCCTCCTTTATTAATGCGAGACAGTATTTTCAATTTTTGCTTGTCGTCTGGAATGATGTGACGAATTTTCCATTCGATTTTGTCGATACTAATTTCTGCCTCTACTTCGCCGACGTAACAATTTGTAAAAGTGCGAGCAATAATCATAATAAGCTCTTGTTTTACGTTGAAAACACCTTTTGCGTAATCTTCGGCGAATCCCATAAGATATTTTAAGGGTAATTTCCCGGAGAATACGTTACTTGCCGTGTCTACGATATCTTGGTTTGCTTCGTCGAGACCCCATCCGCACGTCATGAGAGATCTTTGTTGCAAACTTCCGAATGAAACCATGGTTTTTAATGTCGTCGTAACTCCAGGTTTACGAACCACGGCGACCTGCTCACCTCCCATCTCGTAGCGAATTTCATCGAACAAAAATGCGAGGGCATTATTTGATAAAAAACATCTTTTCGTTGCGTCTATGGGTTTAAATTTTCCTTCGATATATATATATCCAGTATAATATCTTGAAAATTAATGGGGATACGGACTTCATCCGAATTGTTGAATGATGGAGATCCGTATGGTTTATACGTATGCTCTTCTAGACTAATAATGGAATTGTCCAAGATGGGCTCGGAGAAAACCTCTATTTTATCGCTGGTGGTGGAAATCATTTTCGCACTTTAAGACCGATTGATTTTAAAAATTTATAGTCTTCGGCAGATAACTGTTGAGATGTTTGTGATCTAACGTCTGGACGACGACTAACCTTGACGTTAACTCTTCTTTTACTTTTATTATGTTTCGGCGGTTCCCCCATCTTAGTCGACAGCACACACAATTGACGATTGAAGCAAAAACCCATTTCTATGAAAGTTTCTTCAGTTCCAATTTCACGATTATTTTCTCGCCTTGAAAATTGATTAGATCACCGCTATCGTCCAAGATGCGAAGAGTAATGTTGTCGATAAACTGACGTCCTGCCGGCATTAACGGCATATAAATATTATTTTGTGGTTCTTTACTGATTTTGTAACCGGGCTCCACGTCGATATCGAATTCGAACAAGGTATGACCTTCCACCGAATTCATATATGCTCCGGAAATTATATTACAATCTACGCGTATGATGCGTACTTTCATTATTTCCACCATCTCGGTTGATTCGTGCTTTTTGTCTCTTTTTAACACTGTATGATTAAATCCTAACATTTTACCGATACTCGCCTCTCCCCGGAAATCTATAGTATATTGGGATTTCAGTTCACATTTCAGCGTATTATTATTAGCGACCAAGTAAAAGATTCCATCGTTCTTTTCTTCAGTTGAAATCCTCAAAGCCTCCAACATAGCTTTACCTATCTCATCTATTTCATAGGCCCCAGGTGGAATCTGCAATTGTATCGGCTCGGTGGTGTAACCCTCCTTCATGTAGGCAAACTTATTGTTGCTTTCGTCCACATTAAAAATTGAATTGTATGTGTAAAATCCCAGCAATGCCAGACCATATTTGTTTTCTCTATTTAATTCGACTGGTGGATAAAAATCGGCGCTTAAGACGCTCGAGTGTCCTGTTAGTGTGAACGTATAAGACATGACTAACCATTAAAACATCACACATCTCGGTTTTATTCTTAGCGGCAACATTTAAAAAGATTCATCTTCACACCTTTTCTCACTGCATTAGATAGTGATGTTTTTATGCTATTTTCTACTTTTATGCGCACATCGCTGATTTTTCAATAACAACAAAATATTTTTCTAGCCGTAAGATCCTCATCAGTCATAACCTCGTTTAAATTGCTGCTGCTGCTGAAATAATGTTTGCAACCGCACTGATATTTTAATATATCGATATCGCTTTTAAGGTGCTCGGGCAACTTTTCCCAAACGAATGGAATTTCATTTGGGGCTAATGCAATCATTACTTCCTTGGGCATGTTTTCTAACTGTTTCACGGTCATTTTCCTTAATCCACCGGCTAGATGAAATGATTTCAGTGATTGCAACATTTTAGTATAGTGATTGCGATCCATTTGCGGTGTTAATGGTGACGATGATGATGATGACATCTTTTACGCTGATGATTCGACAAGAAACTTTAAGCCCAAATGTCCACACCAGACTGTTCCAAAATCCTGCTGACGATCGTATGTATAGTAAATAATTTTTGATGGTTCCGATCCCGTTTGTAGATATCGTACCAATTCGATCGGTGGGGGTAAATCGCCGAAGCTGTCATAATATGTTACTTTAGAATTATTTTTTCTATAAGCTACCTAATGAGTCCCTGCACCACGCGTACTATCCAAATTCACTATTGCTGCTTCGTAACGTCGAGGACCTTGTCTAGGTAATAAATCCCTCATATAAACGCCTCGAAAGTGTCCTATTCTTTTCTTTTTGGCATATTTTTCTATATCGATGTTAGATAGTGGTCTTCGAGGTAGGGATTCAATTAGTTTTTTGATCTACGATTTAAAAATAATCCCATACCTTTACGATATGGCTTTAGAAACAAACCATTTCCTTTCGATTTTAAATACAGGCCGGCACCGGTTTTATCTTCGCTGCTTTTTTTTACTGCTTTTATGGCGCGCACAATTCCCGCTGCCCCACCGGCTAATGAACCCAAAGCTGATAACCCGGCAAAAATTGGTATTAATGGTAATATTCCACCAGTTTTAGGAATCGGTATTATTCTCGGTGTACGAACCTTTCTTTTGCCACCTGCCGCTTTTACCGATCTACGTGCTGCCGACAGAGCTATTTTAGATGCATTCATGACATTTTTTTCCAACACATTTTTACTTCCGGCTTTTAATAATTCCCTTCGAACTGCTTGTCGAATAGCTGTTCCGAAACTGGCTTTCCGAACATGTCGATTTTTATTAACACCTTTCCTTTTTGTATGACGCGTGCCTTTACTAGATATTTTTTTTGTTGATAATGATGATAGTACACCCATACCAAAACGTTGTTTTCCTTTCATAATGTTTGTAACTAACCAAGCTGCTGTTTTTTCACCTAAACTGGAATCTTTCGATTTTACTCTATTCCAAGCACTTTGTTCGAGCTCGTAATCCGCTCGATGTCTCGCACTTATGTTGTCTTTATTATGTAAATAGGCTAAATCGTGTTTTTTGCATGCGGCATCCAAAGGATTAATGCCTGGATCACCTCTTGTTACACGTTTTATTACTTTTGTTCCGGGTCCGCAATATTGATAACCAGGAATGTGTACCTCGAATGGTAATTTATTTATTAACGAATTCACAATACCGTATCCAGTTTTGTTGGAAACGTGAGACCGTCCACTTCGTTTGACGCTCGGCATCTGAATGACAGTTTTTGTGAAAAATTGCATATAAAATATCAAATTTTCCTAAGATGCGCGTTATCGATCTTAAACAAAAACTTCCTATTGACAATCTCGATGAAAAAGTCGGACTTGGATTTGAAAAGAAGATAATGAAGAGACACGGTCCTCTACTTCCTTCCTCTATTCGCGGCCTGTTAATTGGTCCATCTAATTGTGGAAAAACTAATGTCATGATTTCGCTGCTTACACACCCCCTTGGGCTACGTTTCGAAAATGTCTATATTTACTCGAAATCTCTGTATCAACCGAAATATGAGTATTTAAGGAAAATTTTAGCGCCCATCAAAGGTTTAGGCTACTATGCCTTTAGTGATTCCAGTAATATTGTGGAACCGTCCGATGCAAAACCAAACTCTATATTTATCTTTGATGATGTTATATGTGAAAAACAAGATGTTATAAGATCGTACTTTAGCATGGGACGTCATAAAAATATCGACTCCTTTTACCTAGCGCAAACATATTCGCGAGTGCCTAAACAGCTTGTGCGAGACAACGCCAATTTTATTATTATGTTTAAACAAGATGAGTTGAATATGAAACACATATTTTCCGACCACGTTTCACCGGATCTAACTTTTACTCAATTTCAAGAAATGTGCTCAAAATGTTGGGATAATAAGTATGGATTTTTAGTAATTGATAAAGACAGTGATGTGAAATCGGGAAGATACCGCAAAGGATTTGATAGCTATATATTACTGTAATAATAAGAGAAAACGCTCATTTGATTGTTGAAACGTCCTTTGTTAACATCATGAATAACGCAATCGACTTAAAACGTAAACTAGTGGAAGCTACCAATGCCGTCAGAAAAAAATTTAAACAAATTAAAGCGGCTAAAGAGTTTAATGTTGTGGAATTGGAAAAGTTTTACGAACCCATTTCTAAGCCGTTGACAACTATATCTGATGTGGTTAAGCAACGTCAGCAGCAGCAGCAACAACAACATCAACAACAACAACAACAGCAACAACATTATCCAGCTACAAAGTCACATAGTCTCAGTACATCAGTGCAGTCGACTCAAATATCAGGTTTTCCCCAACCTACACATTCCTTTCAAACCTCCACACCTATTCAGCAGCAGCAGCAGCAGCAGCATCGCATTTCAAAAGAAGATATTAGCCAATCGGTGTTTGATACACCCTCGACATCAACTAATACATCTCTCGCATCCGCTGACACCACAACTTCCGATACTTTAAACGCACACCTGAAAGGATTACGTTCGAAACCATCTCTATACGATACTGTATATGGTGTACGTTTTGGTTCAAAAACAGATCATAACAAAAATTTTATTGGTAATTTAGAGGTGCGTTTTCGAAATGGAAATATTGTCTTATACAAAAAAGGGAAAAATATTGCAGAATATGGTGGATCACCGGCACTTTATGATTTGTTATTTCTTAAAACACCCCCAAGTGTAGGCAAGGAACAACAACAATTAAGTGATAATGTACTTTCAACGTACAAGGAAATTTTGGAATCAACGAGTGATGTCTACAACAATTTTAAAAAAAGTGATGGTTTACGGGAGACCAGATGGAACAAATATTTACGAATTATTAAACCTCTGATAATGGGCACAAAATTAGGTGGTACTATTACAAGAAAAAATCTCTCGGAAAAACTACAGTTACCCACAAAAAAGAAATTATCTTCGAAAAAATTTCAATATGTCTACTGGAACAAAGCTAAAGAGTTGGTGGATCGTTTACGTTTGTTGTGGAGTTCCAAAATGGCCGGTCACACTGGACATGAAAATGAAATTATGTCAATCATAGAGGAATTACGAGAAGAAGATATAATATATTAAGCTCAATATTTAATGATATTATTCAGTTCTTCCTTCGATCTGAAACCTTTAGTATTACTAATAATATGGAGCCCAGTTTAGAAAAAATCAAGATTGTTAATGAACTACATAGAACGGCTAGAAAAAATTTTGTAAGACGGCGCACGATAATAAAAGGATACAGAGATTTGTGGCAAATTGATTTGGCTGAAATGCAACAGTATGCTGATGAAAACGATGGTTATCGTTATATTTTGGTCTGTATAAATTGTTACTCGAAATTTGTCTTAAAAAACAAGACTGGTATAGAAGTTACTAATGCGATGAAAAGCATCATTGAAGAGGCATCATATACACCAACAAATCTGCAAAGTGATCAAGGAAAGGAGTTCTATAATACAAACTTTCAAGCCCTGATGAAAAAATATAATATAAATCATTATTCCACTTACAGCACAAAGAAAGCTGCAATTGTTGAGCGAGTCATAAGGACTTTAAAAAATAATTTATATAAACAATTCTCGACAAGAGGATCTTACAAATGGATACATATATTATCGGCAGTAACAAAAACGTATAACCATTCGAAACATCGCACCATTGGAATGAAACCTGCAGACGTGCAAGAAAAAACACATATTAAAGCATATGATTATTTAAAAATTGTACCTAAAAAATTTAAGTTTTCCATGGGTGACATTGTGCGTATTAGCAAGTACAAAAGCTTATTCGAGAAAGGATATACGCCCTCTTGGTCAACCGAATTGTTTAAAGTTGTAAAAGTTAACGTTACAAATCCACCTACTTACTTGTTGGAATCGTTAGAAGGCCAGCCTATAAGAGGGTGTTTTTACGAATCAGAACTACAAAAAACAAGCAGTCCTGACGTTTATCTAGTAGAAAAGGTCCTTAGACAACGCAAGAAAAATCACATCGAACAATTATTTGTCAAATGGCTAGGATTTCCCAACCACTTCAACTCTTGGATAGATAAAGCTAATATTGTTTAAATAACATATTGTATGACTATATTTTTTATTTAAAATGTAAAATAAATAAACAATATATTGTAAAATAAAGTTTTTTATTTCAATCTTCATTATTAAAAACAATGACAATAAAACATCATACACATAAATAACATTTCAATATTCTTGGAGGGAAGGTCCAATTCACCGACGACTACGACGTTATCTTCAAGGCTATGCCACTCGGAGTGCGTTCTCCTATTCTTTAACCTGCTTTTTTTAGATTTTTTTTGAAGTCGAGTCGTACGACAGTGCGCTTAATGAGTCATTTAAAGGCTGATGATAGAGTATTTTCTGCATAACTTCAATTTTTGTTTTAAGCTCACTATTATTTTTGTATATCATGGGGAGGACATCCTTGTTAAATATGTCACATATTACAACTGCAAAATTGTAAAACTTTCTATTAACAAAGTGTTTTGTCACAGCATCGTCATCATCTTTAGGTTCGCCTAAGTTGGTTATGATTTTTCCACCCATATCATACTGCCCATCCGCTGTAAGTTTAAAACCAATCCCTTGTGGCCCAGATAATATATGATATTTTTCATTATATTTCTGACGACCAAATTTATCAATTGTGTTGTTTCCTCGACTCATTTTCGATCTTTACTAAACTATTTTATTTTTATTTGCCCTACTTATATTAAATATTTCAGCTGAGAAAAAGAAACACTGCCTATGATCTACTTGGTTGGTATGTTTATAAAAGAAATAAAATAAAACTGTGATTGTAATAGATATTTATTTACAGTTATTTAATTGCACAAATACAAAAATTATAAAAAATTAATTTTCCATGTCTTCGTTTTCGTTGCTCAAAATTCTATCCCATCCGACACTATTTCGATCGTCAACGTCTTGGGCTGTTGCTGTTGCAGAAACCAATTCATATTTTGCAGCAAGCTCACCTGGTTAATGTGGAATATTGACGAGGTATTCTTTTAATTCTTCTTCAACCATTTCAGCACAAAATGTATCCATGTCTATGGAACCATATAAAAATTTGTCGCACAAGTGTGCCCCAGCCATAAAATTGATTGTATCCCTGATCTCGTTCTTATATTGATCTTTGGTTACATCAATATGCGACCAATCATTTACGCTATCTAACATATCGTGAGCCCTATTTCTTAATTCTCTCCCCAACCAAAATATGTATCTATCTACACATTCGTTGGCGGTCGTCGTCGTCGTCGTCGCATCAGCAGACATCTTTAACAGAAATAATGAACACCCGTAAGTATTCTGACATGTGCAACTATATTTTAAATTTCATTACATCCTTTTTTTTTCAAACAATTTACATACAATTTACTCCAATGAGCCAAAACGTAATAATGTTCGAGTATTGTTTCCAAAAACTCTAGTGCCCTGCCCCAAATAAGTTAGAGTGTATTTATCTTTAGTTTTACTCATAATATCTACAATATCGTCAGATAGTGTTTCGGCCACACGTTTTGGTAAAAAAGTCTCAAATGTGCTATTATCACCGTCATCGTGTAAAGCCACTAAAAGAGTTTTACCAAATCGTGTAGTCATTGAAACCATCTTTACAATTTTATACACTTTGCCTACAATCATTTCGGTAACCTTTTTTCTCTCTAAAACCTCGAAATCTTTGCTAAACATTTCATTAATTTCATCTAGAGTTTCTTTTGCAATACTCATTATTGAAAAAAATGGTATATAAATCCAAAAATTACCGTGAATATAAAAGCACTTTCAGAACACTACATGAACACAATATTTGATGTTTATGCCACTGATATCTGCGACTGTTTGAAGTCACTTCTTTTCCCACGAACCTTTATAGCGTGGTTTCAAGGTCGAATTGTAACAATGGTGGGGGTAGCTTAACGATAGAAATAGTGGGAGGAGTGTTCAAGGTCAAATGACGTCACACATTTAAATTGGTATAAGGATAACTTCAAGGACAAAATATAATGAAACAAATAACTACATTTTATGTACTTTATTCATTGATTTTTTTCTGCCATTCTTCTATGCGTTTAACATTATCACCTAAACCTAATTTCCTTAATTTGTTCAATAATAATTGTTTGTTTTTATATCTAAGAAAATTCTTACAAACTATACTAGCTAAAAGACACACTTCGGCATGGTCCATATACTTAAAAAATACACTAAAGTCCTGAGCCTCCGAATCTTGCATTTCATATGCGTAAAATTCCGAACAGGCTGCAGAAATTAGAAATTCCTCGTACATTTCTCGCACTAAACTTTCCATATTAACTACTACTACTACGTTAAACTTAAGTCCTACACTCTAATTTCATCTAACACAACCGGATCTGCAATGAACCTAATCAGTTTTTCCAAACAGTCGCTAAACCCCAACTTTTTTATCTCACGAACAAAGTCTTGTAAATTTATTGTTTTGCTGCAATATTTACGACATGCATTCGCAGCCTTTTCATATTCATAAGCCAAATCACAATAGCGCGACGCCCATTCTGCTCGACTTTTCATTGCATCATTGAAATAATTACTAGCCGTTTCAGTGAACTCATCGCCCAATTTTTTTACTGCCTCTTGCAAAGCACTATTCATATTATTCACTCATTTTTACATTCACGACACTTTTTTATTGCTGGTGGTGGCCCATCTATATAATGACGATATATTTGTTCATAGTGAATGTAACAGGGTAAGCTTAACTGTAGTTCCTTGTCACACCGATATGGCGCTGGCAGCTTATCCCAAATTTGCCGTAAACTCAGCGTATCAACGCAAGTTTTTAAATATTCGAGAGGAAAAAATGCTAGATCCTTCTCTTCAAAATCACACAAACTTTTTAAATTACTCTGATATAAACAAATTACTCTGCCGACTTGCTCTATAATTTTTTCTTTAGATAGTTCCGTATCTGACATTTCACACTGAATGAATGCAAATAGACTCACACAATTTATAGAACAATTTGCAAGGTCAAAATCATTTCAAGATCATCCCACACTATTACAATGGTCACACACCCAAGATGACCTTCAACAAAGTCAAGGTCGTCTCGACCAAGGTCAAGGTCAAGGTCACACACACAACCTTGAACACAAGGCCAAGGCCAAAGCACACGTGCACTTTCAAGGTCAATGACAAGGACATGTGGGCGGGGCCAAAGAGGGGTGAAGCAAGGTCAAGGTCAAGGTCGAGGAGTGGGGGGATTGAGAGAATCGGGTTATGTTCACTACTCGTATGTATGTATGTTATGTCGTAGGTTTTCACGGATGGTAGAATGAATGATTTGGTTATTCCGGATTTCAATCCGTTCGTTCAAAAAATCGTTTTCACGACGTTTCGCCAAAATGTTATTTGGTATTTTCAAGTGCGGTTCGTCTCGTTACTCGTTGAGAAAGCCAAATGAGATTTTGGCGAAACGTCGTGAAAACGATTTTTTGAACGAATGGGTTGAAACCCGGAATAACCAAACCATTCATATATATATATATATATATATATATATATATATATATATATATATATATATATATATATATATATATATATATATACTGGGCTTCCCGACTAAATTTAAAATTCCGTTTATTTCGCGACAGAAAGTAATATCAAATACAAAGTAAGAATCTTATGTAATCTTTAGTAAGGTAAGCAAATACCAGTTGATGGTGGATCTAACGGAAAACACGTTAGTATATACAATCTTACGCCACGCATTTTGTTAAAAACTAAAAATATTTGCATTTTTATTAAAAACTAGGAGACTTGGTCCTCAATTTGAGCTGTCGTGGACACTTATCAGTGTAATGAACTAAGAGCGGAATTTATAGTAAGAAACTCTCTATTTAAAATCCCCGTTCCGAAATCTGTGAAATTTATGTTGAAGAAAATATTTTAGTTCTCAACCAACTGAAAAAATCTTATACTATATTAGCAGACGTACTCCGTTGTACACCGATTTCTAATTTGATTCTGTCAGTACAGAGTTGGCAAGCGCACCTCAACATAGCAAAAGCGAATCATTTATACAACTTATATTATACAAAATATGAAGTCTAATATAAGCAGAGCCATCTCCTAGCATTCCACGCAAACTGAATATTCCATCTCGTAGAGATCTATATACCAACAGTGTATATAATATACATGCAGTTGGGACCCAATAAATTCGAAACCAGTTTACAGATTGCTGTGTACTGTTATCGGAAAGGCTTCCACCCTTTCCTGGCATTCTTGCAATCTGAAATAGTACTTTGCCTCTAACCTTGTTAGAACAGAGTACATTTGCCTATATAGTATAAGCTTTTTTCAGTTGGATGAGAACTAAAATAGTTTCTCTAATATAAATTTATTTATACATCTATCTGCAGGTATATTATATCCACTGTTCAACAATAAATATTTTCACAGACTATGTATGGAAAAGTTATATTTTCACTTTAAGACTTAGAAAGGGCAGACATATATATATATATATATATATATATATATATATATATATATATATATATATATATATATATATATATTTGTTTGGACACGCGTTTTCTTTACCTTCTATTTATATCATAAATTTTTCTGCCATATCGTTTAAATTTTGTTATTCTGTAGTGTATATTGTTGAATAAAAAATAAATTTATAATGGGAAAATACTGTTATTCTTATGTGTGTAGTGAAAAAATATGAGTTTTACTTTGATGCTAAAAATCATCTCATCAAATTATTTGATACATTTCTTAAAAATTATTATATTTAAATAAATAATAAATGCTAATATGTAAGCAACAAAAAAGTTTTGTTGGCAGCACAATCAGAAACTAGTCAGACCCAATCAGATTATCTTAAAACAGTTGGCAAACTGTCCCCTGACCGCTTTTGTAAATTCTGGTTGAGGCTGACTGATTGTGATTTCTTTAAGAACAGCAATTATTAGCTTATGTGTCTTTTTGGCTGACAAACTGCTTTAACATTTTTTTTGCAATGCCTAGTACCCTCCTATTACTTTTTATTCAACTAATATATAATTGCCAAAATAAGCATATATTTTCCTTTCTTTTATCTTGCAGCGTACATCTACTAGTGTGTAAATTTTATTATAGATGGAACTAGATATAGTAGTACATTTAAATAATACTAGTAAATACGGCTTTTATTCATAAAATAAATCATTATTTTTTTATTTTAGATTTCCTCATCTTGGAAAAAATAAATTTACAACGATTTCTTGATTACTGTCATTTTTCATATTCCTAAGATTTCCCGGATGGTAAGTTTAAAGGAGTTCCAAGCAGCCTTTTTCATCCGTCAAATGTTCCCAAATATTTTAAGACAGTAACAAATTTATTTATTTTTTTTTGTAAAAGACACTTACGAATGGGAATTTTTAATAGACGGTTGTTTTCTACGAATTTCGCTCTTGGTTCATTACAACTTCACTGATAAGATCATAAAATGGTCGAAACCAATATGCACCACTACTGGTATGAAAAGTAGACCAATGGAATTTTCATAGAATAAACTGTCTGTCCCTTTCTAAGTCTTAAAGTGAAAATATAACTTTTCCATACATAGTCTGTGAAAATATTTATTTTTGAATAGTGGATATAATATACCTGCAGGTAGATGTATAAATAAATTTATATTAGAAAAACTATTTTAGTTTTCACCGAACTGAAAAAATTTTATACTATATAGGCAAATGTACTCTGTTCTAACAAGGTTAGGGACAAAGTACTATTTCAGATTGCAAGAAAACCAGGAAAGGGTGAAAGCCTTTCCAATGGCAGTATACAGCAATCTGTAAACTGGTTTCGAATCTATTGGGCCCCAACTGCAAGTATATTATATACACTGTTGGTATATAGGTCTCTATGAGGTAGAATATTCAGATTGCGTGGAATGCTGGGAGATGGCTCTGCTTGTATTAGACTTCATATTTTGTATAATATAAGTTCCTTAAAGGATTCGCTTTTGCTATGTTGAGGTGCGCTTGCCTACTCTGTACTGACAAGAACCAAGTTAGAAATCGGTGTACAACGGAGTACGTGTGTCAATATAGTATAAGATTTTTTCAGTTGGTTGAGAACTAAAATATTTTCTCCAACATAAATTTCTTTACTTTTAGAAATTTCCCACCTCTTCGAGGTATGTTAAGATGATTGTTTGTATTGTTGATGATTACAGTCCGACATTAAATTTTGCTGGTAATATCCTACCGACACATTTCGGAACGGGGATTTTAAATAAGAGTTTCTTACTATAAATGTCGCTCTTAGTTCATTACACTGATAAGACTATTAAGTGGTTGAAAGTAGTATGGAGAGAGAAGTGGAGTCGAATTTTCAAAGAACAGACAGTCTTAAGGGCAAAAGGCAACTTTCTGATATATGTACGGAGTATTCAATTTTCGATGGTTTTACGGGTTATTTCCGTTATTAGTAAAAATAGAAGGATAAAGTTTTCGTGGCACAGTGTTACTTTTTTAAGAAACAAACGATGCAACTAACAAAATTTTCAGAAGCCTCTTCGTTCTAGAGATACAGAGCCATTTTGAAAATTATGCATTTAGGGACACCCCTCGTATATCGATTACCTGTAATTTATCGCAAAGGTAAAAAATAGTACTATTGGGGTCTTTCATATAGGGTTCAGCGGCTTAGTCAGTTTTTTTTATAGATAGAACTCTTTAAGAGAAATAAATCAAAGTTGCCTTGTTTTAAGAGGGGCACTCTATGCATTTTTGAACAGTGTAATTTAGTTTAATACAAGCTTATCAAAAATATATAATACTTTATATTTATTATTAGTACTGAGTCTTAAATTTATATTTAAAAAAAATAATCAGATCGTGTTATTAGGCCATGACTGGTATTTAAAGAAATAAAAATCTATTACTGGTATCAATAGTGTGTTGATAAACACAAAAGGACTAAGTATATATTCGGATTCTTAATATAATTTACTTTATAACAACAAACAATTGTGTATTACATTAAACTAAAAAAACTGTTCACAAATATTGTTCAAATTGTTCTCCATTATGCCTCAAACTTCCATTTGTTCCAATCCAGCGGACCGGAAAATTAGTATTCAGATAGGTCCTTAAAATTTGCGCACTGTGAGCTGGAGTCCATTTTATTACAGGTGCAGGTTTTTAAGTCGCATTAATTGCACTTGTCTTATTTCCGAAACAGTGTGTTGCTTGATTTGTAAATATTTATTTGCGGTAAAGCTGTCTTCATATATATCATATACAATTTTTGTTCCAAATAAAAAACATGAAACGCTGAAGCCAAATCTGTCTTGCCGTTCCCGTGGAAATATTACACGTTAATTTTCCTGAAACCAAAACCTAGTATTCTGTTAATTCATTATACCGGCGCTGGTAAAATAAGCCTCATCAAACCATATAGTGGCAGTTTCAAAATTCTTTTCTCTGTTTATATTTTGTAAATATCAATTACAAAACTATATTCGACGCTGTGCATTACCAGGATGTAAATTTTGTACCAGGTGATATTTATATGGTTTACGCTGGTGTTTTTTAAAGATTGTTCTTAAAGTTTATCTATCTATCTATCGAAAATTTGAATACAAAAATATAACGTATAACTACATACACACAAATAACAGCCAAAATGTATTTTAAATAAAATCGACGAAATCTTATTATTTTTAGTGTGGTAAATCCGAAACTAAACTCATCTTTTTAAAATTAATTCAAGTTTTAGAGATACGTGATGTCATGTCTTCTTATATATTAACAATGTAACTGCAGGAATGCACGTGGTATATTTGTATTGTTAAAACAATAGAGAGGTGCGATGTTGGGAAATATACGTTTTCCCCAAGCTAAAGAAATTTCGCATCACTTGGCAACACCGGATGCGGGATCTCCAGGGATAATTCCCCATATACGAAGCTGAAAGCTCCCAGGGCTTAAAATAAGGTAAATAACCATTTAAATCCATGTAAATCGACTTTTATGTCTGCTTTGTACTAAACAGCCCCTGTATGATCCCCAAATGACAAACGCCACTATTGTGAATGGTATGGAATTGAATAGAAAATTCTCTAATATTCTCTTAAAATATAGAATTTGGGTGTAGAAGCAGCTACAAAGCGTAGGGGTTAGTCAGTCGAAATTAGTGAGCCGTATTGAATAGTTGAGAAGATATCTCGAAAGTGTAAACAATCCAGATAACTTCTGTTATATTTGTGATGAGATGACTTTAATAAAAAAGGCATATCAAAGATATTGGTTTTCTACAGTAATATTAGCGGTTTATTGGCGGCTTTAACTATAAACTACAAGCCAGAAGAATGGAGATTATTGTAGACATTGAGTTTAAAAGTAGAACTGTCGCATATGGGAAACAATTTACCGTCTATTCCTGTTGGATATGAAGTTCACATGAAAGAATCATACGACAATATGAAGTACTTATTGACAAGTATAAAATATGATGAGCACCAATGGCAGATATGTTCAGACTTAATGATGATTACACTTTTACTTGCGTTGCAGCTAGACTATACCAAGTTTTTCTGTTTTTTGTGTGAATGGGACAATCCGGCAAAGGCATTTCATTACAAGAGAAACGTCTGGTTTTTTCGACAATCATTAGAGCCAGGTGAAAAGAATGTACAACATATGCCATTGGTAGACCCCAAAAAGATTTTGTTGCATTATTATATACCAAATTGGGCCTAATGAACACCTGCGTCAGAAATTCCCAAGGCTAAGTGAAGCAAAAATTAAAGAAGGTATTTTTGTTGGGCCACAGATTCGAAATATCCTGAAAGACAAACATTTTGACTGCACTCTATCAGATATTGAAAAAAAAACTGACAATTACGTTACTCTTGTTGAAAATATGCTGTCATCGTATCAAAAAAGATGTTTCTAAAGATCCATTTCCTACATTCACATCTGGACTTTTTTTCTGACAACTGCGGAGCTGTAAGTGATGAGCACGGCGAACGCTTCCATCAATATATATATATATATATATATATATATATATATATATATATATATATATATATATATATATATATATATCAGCAATGAGGAAAAGCAAGAAAATTGGATATTTAGTATCTCTACAATTGTAAAGTATGTATTTTTTATTATTTTGTTAAAAATAAAATAAAAAAACTTGTTCTTGGAAATTACAACTAAGTTTTTAATTTTAATGTCATTTTTGTGTTCAGCGCCCCGAAAATAACAAAAAATGCACTTTTCAGACAAGATAAACCAATTAAACTAAAATTTGTTGAGTAGTGATATTCTGACAGAAATCCCAAAGGACGTGATTTTATTGTTTTCTGTCTTTAAATACCCGTCACGGCCTACTAACGTAAATTTAAGACTCAAAGCTAATATTAAATATAAAGTGTTATATATTTGTTAGAAGCTTGTCATAAATTAAATTACATTATTCGATAATCTATTATATAGGCTGTCCCATTTTAAAAAGTCAAGTTTGATTATGATAATTCTGGTAGTGGCATCGTTCGTTTCCTAAAAAAGTAGCACAGTGCCACAATGCCACTGTTTTTACTAATAACGTAGATAACCCTGTCCATTAGGTGAGTAATTTTAATTGATCAACATAAATATGTCGCCCAGAACGTATTTTCGGAAAAAATATTTCGTATGAAAATGGTAGGCTTCGATGAAAGGGACAATCAGCAGTAACCTTGAATTTGACCTTGATAGTTATTTTGAAAGTTATTGTAAAGTTAAATCGATTTTTTTAAATGAAAATACCTATTTTTTATTTCAGGAATGCACTGAAAAGAAAATTCCACATCTAAATGGTGTAGGATAATATGGGATTTAGGTGTAATCTAGAGGTGATTTGTAATTCAAATGTTCTTCTTTTGCGGATTTGTATAAATCACCCGATAAATTGAGAACTAAGAACAATGGAAAAATATTTTTCCATGACCTTGAGATTGGCCTTCAAGGTTATTGCAACGTCAGATTGATATTTAAAAAGGGAATCCATGTTGTTTGATGCAGAAATAGAAAAATGTAAACATTTCGCGTCCAATAATACAAAAAAACATAGTTTTTTTTTCATTGATTTTACTCAATAGAAATTCCATTAAATGGGATACGGAAGACTCCAAAACAATGGAGAGATAAGAGTGTATGAACCTAGTACCAGACACTACAACAGCTTGGGTAACTCACCAAGTATCTTCCAAGCGGAAATACATGCCATCAGGAAATGCTACAATTCAGCAAAGAGAAAAACTATCGCGGACAAGAGATTATTATCATTCTGGATCGTCAAGCAGCGATCATTGCGATGAGTTCTCACGTAATCAACTCCAAGGTGGTATGGAAATACCTAGAAGAACTAGACGAACAAAGCACGAATAATAAGGTTACCCTCCAGTGGGTACCAAGACACACCGGGGTAGAGGGAAATAAAGTAGTAGACAAGTTCACGAGAAAAGAATCAGAGATACCATTTCTGGGACCCGAACTTTTCTGTGGAATCAGTTGCAGTGTGCTGGAATAACTAAAAAGAAAGAAAGAGAGCACAAGTTCGAATTACTGAACGGATCTGCGAGGAATGAGACAAGCGAAGATACTTCTTAAGAAGTACTACCAGAAGAGATTGAACGAATACATAAGACTAAGCAAAAACAACTTAGAGTTCTGACAGGAATCCTGACGGGGCATTGCCACTTGCAGGGACATCTCAAGAAATTCAGATTGGCAGAGGGAGAAGGGTGCAGATTTTGCGAGGAAGATGAAGAACCATCTATCCACATCCTTTCAGAGTGCAGCGCTTTAGAAAACCCTAGAATGCAGTTCTTGGGAGCACGCCAAATAAAAGAAGAGGAGCTATCCACTTTAAAGGCATCTAAAATTCTTAATTTCTTAAAAGAAATCCGACCGGACGACATGCTCTAGTCGGTCAGGTATTCCTAACGACTTGGCAGCAGTAGGGGAATACCATAGATCTATTAGGTCACAGTGTATTCATCCCCATCTACATACATTCGTCTCAGGAGACGTTTCAACGTTGAATATGTTATTTTTTGCTGTTTATTCAAATATTAGTGCAAAACCGGATATCTGAGAAAGAATGTTATCGGACTGGACGACATGCTCTAGTCGGTCAGGTATTCCTAACGACTTAGCAGCAGTAGGGGAATACCATAGATCTATTAGGTCACAGTGTATTCATCCTCATCTACATACATTCATCTCAGGAGACGTTTCAAAATTGAATATGTTATTTTTTGCTGTTTATTCAAATATTAGTGCAAAACCGGATATCTGAGAAAGAATGTTATTTACAAAAGATGTGGGCATTCCAGAAAATATATTCGACAATGCTCTTGACTTTGAGAGTATGCTTCAAGGTTATTTCAACATTTTTTCATTATTTTGACGAAGATGATAACTACTTTAGCGTTACCCTGAGACAATGACTTGAGAAAATTTGAAATTTAAATAACCTCTCGATGACATCTAAACCCTCACATCATTTTTACCATTAGATTCGAAATTTTCTCAGCTTTTCAGTACCGAAATAGAAAATAGGTGTTCCCATTTTGACATAATCCTCAAGATCATTCTACAGGTCAAGTCATAGGTTATTTTTTTATGTACAATTTTTTTGAGAAAATTTGATCTGTTTTCTAAAAAAGCGCTATTTAAATTTATTTCAGCTATCATGATTGTTATTTGATTAATAAAATTACTAACTCTATTTGAATATCAAAATTTTAAAACTTAAGATATCACGGGATATCAAGGAGGAGAGGGAGGATAAAAAAGATATCATATTTGTTCATATGAGGCAAGGAGGAGGGGAAAAATATTTCAAAACGATCACGTGATTTATGGACGGCCCCTTAAATAATTCTGTAGCTCTTAAGTACTGGCCGCCACTGTCCCTAGCAAAAGAACATTAAGCTTAGGAAATTAGAAACGGGCAGTTTGTACATCAACTTTATAGTTAAATTGTGTCAAATCCTGAAAGACAAATCCAGAATTACTTTGAAATGACCCTACGGTGTCGCGAATATAAACGACCTCATTTAATCCCTTAATTATAATAATAAAATTATTAAACATAAATCCATGAAATAAAACCCTTCAGCAATAAATAAACTATAGTTACGACGGTACTACTTATCATAATTAGGTAAATTACGAACTTATTTGTCTAAAACCATAACAAGGTCGTGTTATGCATGATTAACCAAAGATGGTGCATTTTTAGCCTGAGATTAAGATATTTAATGTTTTAAATGTTGCTCAATGCAATCGTGAGATACCGAGTATATGCAAAATCTTCTTTGCTAACGTAGAATGTTTCGACACGGCATTGCCTTAGTAATTAAAGTGTAAACAAAATTTAATGATTATTGAAGCTTGTTGTGTGAATGAAGAAGGTATGATCAAATAGATTTTCGTTTGAATGCGAATAGTTTATCTACCAAGAACATTAGCGTGAACAAAATATAGGATGTTAATGCTTAAAATGCAGCAAATTTTAATCTTCTTGCGAAAAGATTTAGCAAAGCCAATCCGATTTTAGGAAAGTCTTTTTATATAAACGATTTCCCATCAAAAACATACCTGTCAAAATGTTTGTGAAATCCACATAGAACCAAGTCTTATAAAACTCTTACAAGGAAGATATTTGAAGTGTCCGCCTCCGATTTTAATGAAACTTTAATATATTGAAGAGGGTGCAAAAATAGGAGATACATATTTTTTTATCTGCTGAGATTCATTTTAACGGGGTGTAAACCGATCTTAAAGTTAACCCCTGAAAACAATATTTTTGAAATATCTCGGGTTCTAAGTGAGGTATCTTTACAAAACAAAATGATAATTGCTTGTTATTTAAAATGATGTTGAACTAAGGTTTTTATCCCCAAAAAAATCATCCCTTATTTTTTATAAGGGTAAACCATTTATTCCCGCATGTACTTCAATTTTAAAAATTACGAAATTTAATAAAATTGTTTGAAAATATTTTTTTCACCAATACCGTAATTAACTCAAGTTGGCATCTTTCGGGGTTTCCAAAAATAAACTAGTAAAAGGGGGTGAGTCACCCCCAAATACTTTTTTTACTATCTCAAGTTTTAATTAAGATCACTCTACAAAACAAAATGAAAATTGTTTGTTATTCGAAATTATATTAAACTATGGTATTTTCACCCTCAAGGATATCATCCCTTATGTTTTATTAGGGTAAACATTGATTTACGCACGTAATGTAATTATGAAAATTACGAAATTTAATGGAATTGTTTGAAAATATTTTTTTCACGATTACCATAAGTCGTTTAAATTTTCGTGTTTTGGGGGTTTCTAAAAATAAACTATTAAAAGAGGGTGAGCCACCCTCAAATGCTTTTTTTGCATCTCATGTTTTAATTGAGATAACTTTACAAAACAAAGTAGAAATTACTTGCTATTTGAAATGAAGTTAAACTATAGTATTCTCACCCTCAAAGATATCATTCGAGGGATGTCATTTCATACATGTGTAAATTATTCTTAAAATTGCGAAATTTCAGTTGATAGGAACGTTATAGAGCTTACTGAATTTTTTTCTTGGAATTAATAAGAAAATATAAACTTATTTCATTGGTTAAGCATTTGTGTCTGTAAATTATTATAATTCAGGACAAATAGTGATTTCTAATTCTGTAACGTTCATTTAAATTAAAATTTGACAATTTTAAGAATAATAATATATGTATGAAATGACGGTTTACTTTTATGAAAAATAAGGAATAATATCCTTGGAAGTGAAAATACCATCGTTTAACATCATTTCGAATAACAAGTAATTTTAATTTTGTTTTATACAGATATTTTAATTAGGATTGGAGATATTAAAAAACGTATCTGGGGGTCTTTTGACCCCGAAACACGTCAACTTAAATAAAGTATTTTGTTCGTAAAAAATATCAACAAAGTAAGGGATGATATCTATGGGGTTAAAACAACATGGTATAACTTCACTTCAACTAACAGGTAATTTTCACTTTGCTTTATAAATATTTCTCAATTAGAATATGAGATTTGAAAAAAATGTATATGGGGGTTACTCACCCTCTTTTAAAACTTCATTTTTTGAAACCCCAGAACTTGTCAACTTGAATTAATTATAATATTCGTGAAAAAAATGCTTTGAAACAATTTCATTAAATTTCGTAATTTTTAGAATTAAATAACGTGAGCTAATAGATGGTTTACCGTTATAAGAAATAAGAGATGATATCCTTGGGGTGAAAATACCATAATTCAACATCATTTTAAATAACAAGTAATTTTCATTTTATTTGGTAGAATTTAAAAAAAAAACGGATTTGGGGATGGCTCACCCTCTTTTACTAGTTTATTTTTAGAAACCCCGAAATCCATCAACTTAAGTGACTTATGGTTTACGTGATATTTTCAAACAATTCCATTAAATTTCGTAATTTTTAAAGTTAAATTGCGTGTGTAAATATATGATTTACCTTAATAAAAAATAAAGAAGTAAGTAACTTTAATTTTGTTTTGTAAACATATCTCATTTAGAACCTGAGATACTTCAAAAATACTATTTTTAGCGGCGAAATTTAGAAGCGGTTTTCACCCCGTTATAATGAATCTCCCCAGATAATAAAAAAACACAGATCTTTTATATTTGTATCCTCTACAATATATTAAAGTTTCATTAAAATCGAACATTTCGGGTACCTTCCAGATTAGTAATAAATTTTAGATTTGTATATTCAAATCTCTGAAATATCTTACATCTTAAATTAAATAAAATTTAGCAGTTACGCTGGACAAAAATATGTCGAACTTGTTATTTTGATAAAATAATGTTATGGATTTAACTTCACATGAACTCTTCCTAATTGTTATTGTCATGGACTTCGTTTTTAGGGTTCCGTGGCTAGCAAGGAAATCTTATAATTTCGTAATATCCGTTCGTTCAGCCATCTGTATGACACAACATTATACTTCGTCACTTTTTCATCTTTTGAAATGAAATTTTGTGGGCACATGATTTCTTTCAACACAAATATACGCTTGAGGTGAAATCAGGAAAAAATATTTAGGGTACCTCCCCTGTGTAACAAAAGGGATGATTTTTTTTCGTTTAACCCACCAAGTGAGCTAAACTCAATTAGGATGTCTAATTAGGCAAGGTTTTATTGTGATCTAATTGTATTCAAGATACTTAATTAACATGCAACAAGCAATGCGGGCTGACCAGGTGGGCGATATCGCGAAAAAATGAAAAAAAAAAAGGAAGTTGTATAAATGTTCTCGGTTATAAAGAATATTTTAACATAACTATTAGATACGATATTTTACGGTGCTGTGTCATAAAACCAGCCAATGCGACCAGGACAAAGCCCATTTTACATGCTTTGAAAGTGCAGTACCATGATAAATAGTGGAGTTTTGACGAACAGGTCCGCAAAAATACAGTTAAATATTTAATAAGCTTCTGTTTTTTTCTCTTCAGATCGTTAAAAGCAAAAAAATATACAGATAGTTTGCTGCCTGCAAATTTAACTCTGGTTCCTTCTTCATACGCGTTTTCATCACCTAATGATCTCATTAGTGAAATTGTAACGAATCAAGAGCAAAATTCACAGAAAACAACTGTCTGTAAAAATCTAAATTCCGAGATTTGTCCGAGATGCCAGACTGAAAAATATCAGCAGTCAAACGACATCTATGCATCCACCGGAGTAGTGAGACATGTATAAATTAAAATTTCAGTAAGATATTGTTGAAGGAAAAAAGGCTGACGGACAATTTATTTCCTGCGAATCTAACTCTAGTTCTCTCTCCAAAGGGGTTTCGACCACCTAATGACCTCCTTAGAGAGTGAAACTTTAAGATGTTAAACCTGCAGACTTTGTCGATACCAGGCTATAAAATATCAACAGTTAAACGACATCTATACGTACGAATAGTGAGAAGCCCAAAAATACAAATTTCAGTAAGATATAAAGACATTTTTGTTGCATTCACAGGAAGTAAACTATCTGTCTATCTTTTTTCCTTTAATATCCCGAAGAAGAAAAAATAACGGTAGTTTAATGAACTAATTCTACGCAATAAATATTTGTTTAAATCTTACTGAAATTTTAATTTGTAAGGATTTAAATATGATATATAACATTTTTCATTCAAAAACTTTATTTGCGAAATATCAACCTCCAAAGTGGCTTTCAAAATGCCCTCTACCTTTAATTTTCGAAAGGCATATTTGAAATTTTTTTAAAAATTTGGAATAACAGCACTTCTTAAATTCAGAGGGTCCAGCTAGCCAGCATTTACGCTTTTTACACTAACATGTTTCCATAAAAATAAAAAAGACATTAAGATTATTAAATAAAGAGCAATGCACTACTTTCAAGGTATTATAATAGAGATTTTACTCCTATTTTCTTAGTAATATTGTAGAGTGCATTTCGAACTTACATTTTGGTTCTTTCGGGAAGATCAGTTTTTTTTCTTTTCGACGACGTTTATTTTTTCCAGGAAGGAAATAATCGGATGGTTTTCCTTCCTTTTTGTAATGTCATAAAGGGTTTTCCTTGAAACTTTAAGAGCAGTGGTTACTCTCTACAAATAATGATACCCAATTGAAAATATTTATTTCCAAGAATAAAATTATTTTTTCTACCTTTTGAACACATGAAATAGATTTCACAAGATCAACCTGAAATAATCACACAAATTAAACACAAGCTGTTTTGCTTGCCTGTGAAGAGTTTCATCACGTATTATCTAAAAGGATAAGTCCATGTCATTACTTTAACCTATTTCTTAATGCCTGATTATTACAGCTGATTAATGTAGTGCGAAAAATATTTGAAAATTATTTACATATATCGGGCATTTAGACACCAACGACAGATTTGAAGGTTAGAAACTTTTATACGTCTAGGTTTAGTTTTCCAATAAAAATAATACATGTTTACCGGTAATAAATTATAAAATAATAATTAATGGCTTTTATTTAAAACAATCCTCTGTTTTAAATTCACTTGGATAACC
Source organism: Diaprepes abbreviatus (assembly GCA_034092305.1). Lineage (NCBI taxonomy): Eukaryota > Metazoa > Arthropoda > Insecta > Coleoptera > Curculionidae > Diaprepes > Diaprepes abbreviatus. The sequence continues at coordinate 4,461,004 of JASJET010000187.1, forward strand.
AAAATTTCTCAAAAACACAATGTAAATAAAGCTCCGAACGATGACTGTCAATAAAATAATGTTTTTATTGAAGTCAGAAGAAAGTTTGTATAAAATGAAATGACTCGTTTGTTTCGGTTGTCTCTTTTTATCTTGCCTTACCCACAATGTCAGATTTTTTGCGACGTATGGATTGAATTGGACGAATAATGTTTTGTTTTCCGCTCTTTTATTATTTCTTTACAAATTAAGATGAACAGGTCTCAAAACTGTCATTGATATGTTTGTAAATTGATAACGCATGGGTATGCTCTCACTGGACCAACCGTATATCAAATGATAACACAGGGTTTCAAAAAAAAAAAAAGTGGATGCTTATTTAAGCAAGATTCTTATATAATTAGACGCCCTGAATTCAAATCTGAAGTTCGCTAACCTCTATCACGTCAGATTCAAGATCATTTCAAGGTGAAATGCAATAAAATTCACCAAATGAATCTGAAGAAGTAGATACTTATGTTTTTGAGGTCACTGAATCTGAATTCTAGGTTTGTTAGTCCCCCATGGTCGACTAGAGGTCATTTTAGGGTCATTTCAAAGTCAAATAGAGAAAAAACAACTAAATAAATCTGAAAAAAAAAATTTAGGTTTTTGGGACCGCTGAATCCGAATTCGTGGTTTGTTTAATCTCCCAAGACCAGCCAGACTTCAGGGTCATTTCAAGGTCAAACTGAAAAAAATTCAATAAATTAATCTGAATAAGAATATATGTAGGTTTTTGAGGTCGCGAAATTCAAATTCGTGGTTGGTTTATTCCTCCAAGGTCATCGAGAGGTCATTTTAGCGTCATTTCAAGGTCAAATTGAGAAAAATCTACTAAATAGATCTGTAGATTTTTGGGGGCGCTGAATCTGAATTCGTGGTTTATTTAACACTTCATGGTAAACATCAGAGGCTATTTCAAAGTCATTTCGAGGTCAAATTAAAAAAAATCCACTACATATATTTGTAAAAAAAAAGAGAACTCACGCGCAACTAGATCGATATACACAGCAGACAGGTAAGCGGATCGAGGTTTTGAGCCGAAACTCAAGCTTCCAAGATCACGTATCCCACGCAAGCACGTGAACGGAGCAAGTTTTTATAAGTATATAACATAAACCCAAAACTCTCATAGATGCTATGCCTGGAGATATAGTTTTCGGAGAGCTTGAATTTTATTTCATACACTCATAAATCCTTACTTTTCGCCTCGGACATAAATCTCACTGCGCGTGGGATATGTGATTATAAGAGCTTTTGTTTTGGCATATTTATAAAAACCTAGTCCGGTTGCCTGTCTGCTGTGTAGTTGCCATCAATCTAGCTGCACGCAGAGTGTGTGGTCTGCTGTGTAATGAATATTAATCTAGCTGTGCGTGGGTTATGTGAGTTTGGTAGCTTGGGTAAACAAGGGCGCAGTGGCTGGTCTCCTACTGTCTAATCCAGCTTCATTTAACCGTCTTCTAACTATTCTAAAAGAAATTGTGACATTGCGAGTAGCTTCGAGTTCGTTTCTCATCATAGAACTAGTGGCAGTCCTGTTTCTTAAAGCATATTATATAAGAAAACGTTAATCTCAGTCATTAATGCATCGTTTTCGCCCTTGCTCTGGCCTTCTAAAATAAATTTCTGCTTCAGTTAAACATCTTACCATAAGATTTTTTATGGAACTATGTGTGCCTAACAAATTGGCAACAACTCTGACAATATCCCTCGTCTAATGAAACTGATGTTATTACTACCTCTTGCTCAGTTAAATTCCTTTTTCTATTCATTTTTCCAATTCTTCGGAATCACAAATCAAACAATCTACCATAAAAACGTATTACTTTCGAAAAAGTAAACAAATTATAAGATTAATTTTAAAGAAAATCGAGAATTGCACAAAATTATTAATTTTCTAAAAAATTCTTTAAAACTGTAAATCTAGACGAATTGTTTTGATTGCTGTTATTAACAACGAAACAAAATATTCACAGCCTACTATTCAAATATTCGATAGACTTCAAAAGTGGCATAAGAAAAAGATAAATTAATTTGCTGGATAATTTCATATTGTTGAGTTAATTTTGTTTATCTATATATCTAAATTGTCATAATGTTGATGACATAAAAAATCATAAGCGATGTTTATAAACGACGTCGCCTTTATAACACGTACACTATTTTATAGCCGACCGCTATACCACTAGTAAACGCCATGTCATGGTGTTAGATCACATACTAAAACTCATTAAACTTAGTTTTCAAGTTTGGAAAAAATCAATATTTTCTCAAAACTTTGATGTCTTCTACCGCCTAAACGAAGCAGTATCGGATATCGACCTATTTTGACGTCAAGAATCTGTCATCAAACATATATTTTTCGGATACCCTGCATATAGTTTTAAGATGCTTTCTGGCAATTAGTTCATTTGTCGTGATAAAATTTTCAATTAACTTTAAAACAGACTTGCAACGAAATTTTAGAAAAAAACTAATAACACTAATATGCGCTACGGAATATTAACACAATGTGTATCCAACGTGCATTTAACTAGTTATTTCAACATGTGCTGACAAAGAAGTCCTGTAAAAATATTTCAACGGTAGATTTGTTGCATATCTGATAAAAACTGAAAAAAAATGTTGGTTGGAAAACTTGATCGTCTTTCCGTATATATTTTTGAGCCATCGCCTTTTCCTTATTATTTCACTGAAATTTATTCTTCTTTTCATTATTTTTTCAATGTATACACACATTCGTGTAACATTATTATCAGACCTATCCATTTTCAAAATCAGCTCATTTAAAAATAATAAAATTAATTATAAAACAAATAATAAATTATACTAAATCCAAAAAATTGTACTGCACATAAATTAGCAAATATTTCATTTAAAAATTTATTAATTTTAGATTGACTTATAGCACCACTGTTTAAAAGTTAGCGCCGAACGTAAAGTTTTTTAAAATTACATTCAAACTACCAAAAAATACTCTAAACTAAAACAAGAAGAAATAGAAATATCAATCAATATACAATTAATTTAAAAATAGCTATTTTAGCTATTGCGGTACCGACTTAAAAAAAATACAATTAATTTGCAGTTGTTTTATTTTTTATTTTTAATGCAATTTTTTAAAGTTGGTGTAATTTTTTAAATGTTCTGTATTATGGACAGAGCTTATGGCGAAACTATATATTTCTATGAGTATCAAATAATAAAAGCTCATATTATATTAAATAATTAATTTTTGCACAATCTGATGCCATATCATGACAGATGACGTTACAAGTGGTTCTTGCACCTACGCTAGCAATTATAAAAATTAACTCTTGACTAATTTATAGCAATAATGAAGAGTAATAACACTTTTAGTGGGACATTTATACTGACATAAACCGCATAGAAATAATAATGAACTAAATTGATCAATTTGTAGAGGATGAGCGTCCAAATTGTATTCATTTTTTTTTAATTATGGACAGCAATAACATATCATTTTACCCATTTTTTCATTGCATAGATTTCACTATGACCGTTCCTGGAGACTTAGGAATGTTGTTATTGTTAGAAGTGATACAGTAATATCAATTTTAGTCTCCGAGATCGCGATATAAACTAATAGATATATTTTTAACAGTTTTCAGCAATAACGTATATTTTGAGAGTCTGGTAGCACTCCCGCCAAGTAAAACAAGTACTACATCGCCACCGTTTCTGGAACTTCTCATTACGAAAAATCTCATAAAACTAATAAGATATTTTATTAAAGGTGACTAAAAATTTACATTTTTTAATGGTGTGCAACAAACTCATATTGCACGTCAAAAATGTATAAAACGGATTTTAGAAATAATAGAGTTCTTTAAAAGTACCAATGATTTTTTGATCACCGAATAATTGCTTAAGAAGTTCCTAAATTTAAATAATATTGTATTCGTCCTAAAATTTTTACATTCGTTCCGTAACATTTTTGATTTTAGAATAGTTGTACAGAGGGCAGTTACCTTACTTGTTTTATGGCTTAAAAATATAATTAGTATTGTTGATATAGAATCATAATATTTTCTTGATACTAACATGTCCATATCGAGGCTCGTACTGTTACATATGATAGATCCCTTTGTCACAGTACAATATTTAATTTAGTGTAATTATTGTATTTTTAGAAAGTTTAAAATTTTCACTTAGATGACAAGAAAAATAATGTAAATTCCACTTTAATGAAATTGCTACGATTCTTTATTTTTCAAGTCGAGACGAGACGAGATGGAAAACTCATCTGGTTTTAATCAATGGTATGAGTCATCGCTATATTAGATCGATAAACGCTCTCTAAAGCAAATAAAAAAAAATAAAGCGAAACAATAAGGTATGTACCAGAGACCGGGGAAATGAAAGAAATAGGAAAGTGGACAGCCTCGCAAAACAGCATAAGATTTGTTTTATAAGTGCATGGCATTTTTGATGAAATATTACCTCTTTGATGTCAGTAGAAATAAAAGATCTCCCTTCCAGGGAACAGAAGATGCGAAGAGACTACGGCCTTAGATCAGGGTATATTAAAGTGCCTAAACAACCGAACTACAGTCTGCAACCTAAATAGCAAGGTAAAAATGTGAACATAAATGAATTTTTCGTGAAATTACTATGATTTTTTTTTATCGAGACAAGTCAAGGATATCATCTGATCTCGAGTCCTTTACTTGATTTTAATATCGAGAGGAGATCCAGACAAGAGTGGAAGTTTTTTCTGGTTTCACAGCAACTAGAACCAAGTAGAACTATATATATATATATATATATATATATATATATATATATATATATATATATATATATATATATATATATATATATTTTCTTCATTCTTGAACCATAGATTATATCATTTTTCTTTATTTTGTCTTTTCTTGGGTTTAGGTTATATATTTAATAAATACACAAAACAATTGACGTTCCGCCCTTTATTCAAGGCATTTTCAATATTTTTTCCTAAAAAAATATATAATTAAAATACATCACATAAAAAACATATTTACCATTTCGAAAAACAAACAAGACACTTAATAAGACTATCACCAAAATAATTGATAAACGAACATATAAGTTTTATAATAACATAAAAACAAAAAACATAGAACATAAACAGCAAAAATATGTGGCATTACCTTACACTAGTGAGCTGTCAGAAAAAATAAAATACATTTTAAAAAAGCATGATATTATCGTATGCCACAGGTCACATAATAAATTAAATACATTGTTCACAAATTTAAAAAGTAAAACTCTAATGAATAAATCAAATATAATATATTCGATCCCTTGCACAAATTCTCCCAAAAAATATATAGGCATGACGACCCAATTACTGAAGAACAGATTAAATGGCCATAAATATACAAAAAACGCCTCAACAGCGTTAAACAAACACACACAGGACGAAAAACACACTTTTGATTATAACAGTACCATTATAAAAAATAAAGATATGAATTACCAAAAATTACAGATAAAGGAAATGATTGAAATTAAAAAAGATAAAAACACTGTTAACGACAGAACAGATATGGGAAATTTGAGCCACATTTACGCAAGCCTAATTTAAACAGAAATGTTAAGTATTCGATCCGGTCAAATAGAAATCAAAAATGGAATATCCTCTTAAACATAAAACCAAAGATATACCTTATTTGTTTTTTTATGCATTGTAAAATATAAAAAATATTAAAAAAATAAAACACATTCGCATTCCACGTATCCTCAGTAAACGATGTAAAATTTAAATTTTATTTAGTAACAGAACAGCAAAATGTCAAGGTATGTACCGGTAAAATTAAATATTTTAAAAAAATTTTAAAGTTTTAACTACTGTTTTTAAGTGTCTTGTTTGTTTTTCGAAATGGTAAATATGTTTTTTATGTGATGTATTTTATTTATATATTTTTTCAGGAAAACATTTTGAAAATGCCTTGAATAACGGCGAAACGTCAATTGTTTTGTGTATTTATTAAATATAGAACCTAAACCCAAGAAAAGACAAAATAAAGAAAAATTATATATATATATATATATATATATATATATATATATATATATATATATATATATATATATATATATATATAATAAGAAATTCTCGGCTATGCGGACACAGACCGTGTATAAATATTATTTTCATGCTAAAAAATGCGGATATCTCCATAGAACATGGAAAAACTCTTGGTCCGAAAAATGACTACAGCGCTGTTTCGTCCTAGTATGGGACTTATCAGGCCATTGCATTCGGTACAAACCCTCATCTCGTTTCTGTGCCCTATAAACAGATTTCAAGGTTGAAAAATAGTAAATAAGACACAGTGGCGACATCTCGATGGCTCACTCAATAACATAAGAATAACACAAATCACTAAATGTTATATAGAACCGTCATGTGGTGGCGCGACGGTAAATTAAAAAAAAAATATATCAAAACTCGCTACACGAACTTGCTATTCTAAGAATAGAGGTCGCATTATTCGGCATCGGCAACCAAACTAACTATGAATCCCACAGTTGAAGTTCAGTATCGCAGCAACGATTTCCCTAAGAAAGCTGTTGCGTATGTTTTAAGCTAACAAATATAAAAATAAAAATAAGTTAAGGTCCATGCAATTTTAAAATAAAATTAGAAATTCTCGACAAAGACCGTTGATAAATATTATTCTCATGCTAAAAAGTGCGGAGATCTCCAAAGAACATGGAAAAACTCCGGGTCCGAAAAATGACTACAGCGCTGTTTCGTCCTAGTATGGGACTCGTCAGGCCATTGCATTCGATACAAACCATCATCTCGTATCTGTGACCTATAAACAGATTTCACGGTTGAAAAATAGTAAATAAGACACAGTGGCGACATCTCGATAATTCACTCAATAACATAAGAATAAGACAAATCACCAAATGTTGTATAAAACTGCCATGTGGTGGCGCGACCGTAAATTAAAAAAGAAACAAATTTGTCTTTATGCATCCAAAGACATATTTTTGGTTCCTGAGAAGTCACATCTTTCATACCATTTGTAGAGTAAAAAAATTGTTACTTTAATAAAGAGTGCTTCAACAAAAACTAGCGTTCAATTTCTTTTTCGAGTTCTTGAATCATCTCCGGGTGGTTCGCATAAGCCTTACTTTTTTGAAAAAGAAGGAAATCCAGACCAATTAATTTGTCCTTAATGGAGAACTGTGGTCTCCAAAACGAGAAATGATATGGCCTAGAAATTTCGTTTGTAACAACGTAATTATTTGGCATGTAGTGTCACAGGTAACACCATCCTGTTGAAACCATATCTCAGTTACGTCTATCCCATCTAATTCTTATTCAAAAACGTTGTCAACAGCTGTCGCCAATGACAGTCACAGAGGCATCGTCATCATTTTCAAGAAAAGGATAGTCCCATGAACCCTCACACTCTCACTGCACACCAAACTGTCAGTTTTTGAGGATGCATTGGAAGCTTTGGGAAGGCATGTTTTTGCCTTCCACAATCCGTGAACTATACTTGTTGACAAACCCGTGGAGGTGAAAATAATCTTTGTCACATAAAACGATTTTGTTTTAGAATGTATTGTCAGCTTGAAGTTGTTCCAAAATACAGTTGGTAAAGTTTCTGCTCTGAATCAGGTGGATCTTTTTAGCGTGAAGATGCATCTTTTATCAAAATTCATTGGAGAGTGCTGTGGTCGAGATTTATTGTTAAGAGCAAAATTGGGGTCTGGTTGTTCTGCGACACTCACAGTCGCAATGTTTTCAGCGGATCTTTTAGGGTAATAACGGGTAAGGTTTCTCTCATCTTTCAATTAAGATTCCTCATATTTTTTGATTAAATTTTCAAAATTGGTCGGCGAAATTTCGACGATGCAAACCAAAATGATCACATAACTTTGCAAATATTATAATTTTCTATCTTAGAGTAATGAAAATCCTCATTGGTTGCTTAAAGTACATACACAGAACTGAAATGCGTAGGCAGGACTTTATCGCTATCGAGTATTTGAGTCTTTTTTATCGATGGAAATTTGGATGGTCAATAATTCTTTAAAAATTGTCACAGATCGTATCGAATTGCTGATAGTGATTTTTGTTTTGTACAACTATTATTCTGAACATTTTCCTGTAAGAATTGATGTTTAAGGTTTATTTTCGTTCTAATGTTTTGAATCTAATTTTTATTTTCGTTCTAATGATTTTGATATGACCATCATAGGTCAAAGATTTCATATTCATATCCAAGGGTAAAATTTGCTGCTCTTTCTATTTCTGCGGTCAAAAGTATGTGTTTCTATTTTTTGATCGCGAAATGATCCTGAGGATCATGGTCAAGGCCAAATTTAAAGTCACCACCAGATAGTTACAATTAAAAACATTTTCTTTAAAAATTTACACTTAACAAGTTGTTTTGCAGTTTTGATATTTGATCTCGATATGACCTTCAGAAGTCATAGGTTCGAGTTGCTGATATTCATACCTGAAGGTGCTCTTCTCATTTCCGGGATCGAAAGGATGATTTTACACTAATTCATGAAAAACAACACTTGCCTTCAAACGACCTTTAAATGTGATTTGACCCGATGTTATTTATACCACTGGAAAGGAAATTTTCCCCGCTATTTATTTCTGCAATAAAAAAAAAGATTTTCATTTTAAAAAAGTAACTTCGCCTTTAAATAATTCTCGAGGTCATGGTTAGTTCAGGTTAGTTCAGGTTAGTCAAGGTCATCACAAAATGTGCCGGTTGATTTTCTAAAATTGTATTTAAGGTTTCTCTCCATAACTTTTTGTTCTTGAGTTATTCAACGGTTCCGGTACTTTTAGGCCTCCATGTATAATAAATATGAAATATTTTCAGAAAAACTGGGCTTCCAGTAGTGCAGCCGCCAAGTGGAGTATAGTTTAATCACCCATATATTTGCACTGGAAATGAGAACTTTCAAGAAAAATTGGTAAACTAAGCTACCAATAATTTCATGTTTATATTGTTTCCAATTAATTATTTAAACGAAAAACTTTTTTGACGCCTACCAATCATCAAAAATCAGAGGTACTTCCAGCTCCCTTTGAAATTTGAAATTAGATATAGAAATAAGGTTTATTAAATAAAGAAAAAAAAATGTGTTATATCTTTCCCCTTAACCAATCAACGGACGAATAAATGTAGATATGCATATTCGGTACGCCCCCCTCCCAATCCAGATTCGTAATAAATTATTGAATGTCTTGTTCTTGGTCATCATTGTTTTAAAGTTATTATTGGCTCGTATACCTATTTCTGATTTAATTGCAACTTTTCGATGTCCGTAAGTTTAATTAAAGTTAGCTACCATATAATTTAAAATTCATAATATTGTGAACGAGTTCACTTTTCCAAAACTTTATTTTTCAATGTAGAGTAGTTATTATTTTTTTCTAATGGCGGTTGTAAAGTTACAAATTCTCATATGTAACGTCACTGGCAATAGTAACGCTGGTGCTGCTCTGGTGCGACTCAAAACTACTATTAGTTTCATAGCTGGCGTTATATTCGATCAAATTTATTGAAAACTTTCCCATCGCACTAACGAGATACAACAAATCAGCGATAAGATTTTTAATATGATAGTTATTGTTTAATAGATTTTTTAAATATCAGTTTATGTAACGATGCATATAAATAATGACAACAAAGTAATATCTTTATAATAAGAAGCATCCTCTTAGAGGTTGCATAAGCTATATAATGAAATATATTTTCATAATCTTAACTTGAAGCAGTTGTGATTGTTTTTATAAGATAAAAAAGCAATAAATTATTTCACTAAAAAAATATTGATATTTTATAAAAATTGTTTTTATAAAGGTATAGGGTGATTGGTTACAAGGAATTTCACAGCGAAACAAAATTCTTTAAAGAACCTGCTATTACTAAAATGGGGCGAAAAGTTTCTTGAAATAAATTAAAAATTTTTTTACTGTTTTATATATTTGAAAAATTATTTTAATTAAATTTTTAAAATAACGTATTGCATTTGTTCAATCAAATGGCACTTTTCAGGTCAATAAAAAGTTGCTGCTTCACCTGTGGTGTGTATCAAGTATCAAAAGAGGTTAATCAGAAAAATATTGACAAATTAGCGTCGAACTACTGGCTAACGTCTGAGCAAATGTTTCCCGAAACCAAAGACTTCCTACCAGCAATGATCCAATAATGCGCATTTTTTACAGAGTAAATCATCTAGGACGATAGATGATCAACTACAGACAACTACATGCCGATTTCTGTAGGAAGTACGTGCACCACGATCCAAGTGTCGCAACAGAGAATAGCACACTACATGGTGTAATAAAAATAGGAAAAAGAAATAACCTGACGAGTTCTAGACCTTCTGTCGTTCTATGTTAAAAATGTTAATGTTAAAAATAAAAAAATATAATTTTCTAAAAATTTTCAGACCTTCGCTCATGAGGAAATTAAAAAGGTAAAATTAATTAAATAAATTTTGAACTTGTAGAAAATAAACCTAAAAACCTATAAACTACAATAGTAAACATCATAGTATTAGTTTGTATACTATGAAATGTGTAATGCTATAAAATCGGTTACATTGTCCCCTTCCAACTCTTGATCGTCCCGATCAATTTTCTCGATATTTCTTAGAGTTTGACTTGCTAACTTTTACTTAATTTCATATGGATAAGTTGGGTCAAAATTATTAGTTTCATTCTATCCACCTCATATTCTTGAAGACTTTCATTATATTTTTGTTTTCTTCCTTGAAGTTGGACCTTATAAACTTCTCCAGAAAAATAACAATAAACTCGTAATATTCTGTTTTTCTTCCGGAATGCCACGTAGAACCTTGATAGCTTCACCTCGTAGTGCTAGAACAAGAGCACGTGCCTTCTCCGATGAACTCCACTTATTGCCGGTGGAAGCGGCTTCGAATTGACGAACATAGGTAAGCCAAGGTACTTTGCCGTCAAAGGTAGGTGACTTGATCACACTAGTTGCAGGAACACCATCTACCTTTATTATACATGTACTGGCTACCTTCTTGATTTGCAAATGTAAATGTTTCATCTGTTTTTGGATTCCCGTCACTTTATGTTGTACTTCGCCCTGCACGCCTCTTCTAATTTTGCCAATCTTCTGTTGCATTTCTTATTATATACACTACTAATCTTTTAAATTTTTTTAATGTCTTCTTTCAGTTCTTGTTTCATTTCTTCTTAACTGATAATCTTCTATTGCATTTCTTGTTCGATACGCTTCAAATTTTCTTGATTTTTCTTTATGTCTTCTTTCAATTCTTGGTTCATGTTTTTGTGGCTTATTTTCAGCGTCTTCATTTTATTTTTTTATTTCATATCATATTGGCTTGTTTTTAATTCCTATTTCGTATCGTCTTGTGTTCAGTGTCATCAATTCTGTTTCATATCCTTTTTGCTTCTCTTTATATCTTCTTGGCTTGTTTTCAATGTCATCAATTCTTGTTTCATATCATCTTGATTTTTCGTCATATCTTCTTTCAATTCTTGTTTCATTTCTTCTTGGCTTTTCTTCATATCTTCTTGGCTAGTTTTCATCTCTTGTATCATCATCAGTATCTGATTTAAACTAGTTTGAAATTGCTCTTCCATTTTTGCTTTCTATCTTCTAGTTCCTGCTGTCATGCAATTTCAATTCACTTTTTTCTTTAACTTCTTCTGGATTTGATTCCATGTCCGACACCAATTTGTTTTGGGCGACCGGTCACATTTTATTGTCTTAATAACCTTATATTTTCAACTTCAATTCTGACTACTTATCAAACAGTTCAACTTATTTCAATAACTTCTCAAAATAAACTGTCCACGAAAGTCGATCTGAACCCTTTATATACCACTTTTGCCAATATCAGAAAATTCACGAATCTTTTAAAATGATTTTCATACTACATGCTGTAATAAAAATAAGAAAAAGGAAAATTTCATGTCAAAAATAAGGATATGAAATTTTCTAAAATGTTCCAGATCTTTCATAGACGTCTCATGAGAGAATTAACAAAGGTAAACTAACACTAAGAAATGTAAAATGCTGTCAAGTCCGCTACACTGTTATTTGCAAGCATATAAAGTTTCGTGTCAAGCACTTATAACAGATTTAGCTGTGACACAAATAGATAAATCACAAAAAGAGAGTATAAACTTTAATTTTGTGATAATCTGAAGCTATTACTCGATGGGTATAGTAACGGTCCTGTTAGTAGCAGCATAATGCTGGAAAAACTAAAGATATATGAAGAAAGCAGGAAATCTAATTATTGGACGAAACTCCAAGGATTGAGACAAGCGAACATACTTCTTGGGAACTGCGACCAGAAGAAATTCAAAGAATGCATAAACTTAAGTAAAAATCAACTTAAAATTCTCACAGGGGTCTTGACAGGTCATTGCCACCTGAAGGGACACCTTAAGAAACTCGGGCTGGTAAAAAAGGAGGAGGACGAAATCTCTATTCATATCCTTTCAGAGTATAACGCTATAGAAAACCTTAGGATGCGGTTCTTGGGAACACACCAAATCGAAGGAGGAGCACTACTCACCTTGAAGCCGTCCAACATCCTAAGTTCCTGAGGGAAATAGGACTAGAAGACCTGCTTTAGCCGATAAGGTAATTCTTACGACTAGGCAGCAGTACGGAGACACACATATACCTACCAGGTCGCAGTATACAGACCCCTATTCTACGCACATACATATAAAGGTGAAAAAAGTAAAAATAATATTAAAATAATCGTTTATGTCCAACTATAGTAACACGATTTAATGAAGCAATTTTTTTTCAATATGAGTTCATGAACACTATCTTTTGGCAGTCATTTTAACTTGTTACTTTATAGGCTGAATTTTGTCGAAAAGTAGGGCTAGAAGTTCGAGTAGAAAAAGTTACTCCCGTTCAGACACAAAAAAATTTTTTGCATTGTCGCTGAGTATTTTAACGTTTTAAAAACATTTTCTCTTGTTACCTTATCAGCCCGAATTTCTACAGTAAACTCTTGATCTATATATTATAGTATTCTTTTATTATACTTTTTTCTGTGTACAATATAATGATCATCCTCTACAGAACAAATTGTACAACAAATTTAAAATAATATTTAAGATTATAGCTTTTTTATTTAAAATTAGGGGCGTTGCTGAAAATAAGACATCTACCATCATCGAAATCTAGACTGATTCCTTACTTACTAATAACAATTTTTTTTTGGGATACACTATAAAATTACTCTCATGAATTATTCCCTAGGTCAAATAGTAAAAATAACGACACCTTGTATCCTTTTCACTTCAGCGTATATATATATATATATATATATATATATATATATATATATATATATATATATATATATATATATATATATATATATAAATAAATTTTTTATCACAACAAAAATCTTTACAGCCAATTTATCTGTATGTATGTTTACGTAAATTTTCATTAACAGAAGCTACAAAATTTTAACGTTATTCCTGCAAAATACTTTATCTGCATATTATTTATTGTTTTATCTCCAAACATTAATGTTCAGATTATAAATCTTAACAAGCTGATGATACCTCTCCTTTTTGTAAAATTGTACGTTTTGCATCATATATGATATTGCACAAGTTGTACTATTCTTGCATATATCATGATGTAAATTAGTCATGGTTAAATTTTGAAGAGTTCTAGAGTTCTATAACCGGTAAAGTTTTACAATAAATTACTATTAACGTCTAAATGCCAAAAGAGATTTGAAATACACTAAAAATAGAGCTCTGAAAAGATTATCAAGGAAGATTCTATGAGACAGAACGTATAGTATGAAAGAAAATACGAAGCTCTTGATTTGTATAGTATAACATAGTATGCAGAAGGGGCTAATCCTAAATAAAAAAATATATTATAAGTTGTCGTGTGTTTGAAATCTGTAAAAAATATGGAAATAGAATATATGTTTGTGTGTGTATGCGTGGGCAGATGCATGTGCGTGTGCGTTTCAACAGGTCAAGTAATTTTTGTTAGTATTTACATAAATATACTTAATATTGTCATACACTTACAACTTCAGAACAGTATACTATGTTATTGTCATTCAATTTTTTCCTTTATTATTTTCATCTTCGCACTGGGATACTGAAAGGATATAAATATTTTTCCGATTGGCTGTCCCGAAAGGAAAAATTCGCGAGAGACCAATTTTGGGTCAAGGTAACAGAGACACTTAATGATTTCGTTTAAATCGACATTTTTCGAGCCAGCTTCAAACCGAAGCCGCCTCATATCTTACTGAAATTATTTACATTATTCCGTTACAATAACAATAATAGTGCCTTTTCACATCACTTCAGAATATAGCAGGTACAGCTGTTATATATTAGAGTCGATCTGTCTACAAGAAAGCTAATGTAGCCGGCATTTTCCACGAAGTGAGTAGGTGTTGCCGAATTCCTACCGGCTAAAACCCCCCCTAAGTCTCCACTATTCTTTGGCCAGCATAAAACCTCATCGGCTTTTTATTACCCCAGGTTTCACTCCGGGACTCACTTATAGACTGAATTGACTTAGACGGTCATTTTTATCACCGATGTTCGCCATACCGGCGACCCAACCCAGAACCTTTCGATTGATAGGCAAATGATGTACCACTGCTCTACCGAGCCTGTTTATTATTCCTTAAATATGGTATAGGATCAGCTATTTTATTACATCTATTAGAATTAGAACAACCTAAAAGACTAATTTTATATTTATAACTCGGACAAATTATTTGTATTTAGATATGCATATACATACATATATATATATATATATATACATATATATATATATATATATATATATATATATATATATATATATATATATATGTATATATATATATATATATATATATATATATATATATATATATATATATATGTATGTATGTATATATGTATACCTTTAAAGGGCGCAGTATCGGAATTTCGCCCTAGGCTTCAATAACCTTGGCTACGGAGCTGAACACGGCTAGAGGCAAAGCAAAGAAATACCAAAAAAGGATTGAAGCCTCTCCTATGACAGTGCACCGCTAGTTCCAACTGGTTTCGAACTCGTTGATTAATGTGAGTACAGGGTAGGCAAGCAGACCTAAAAATAAGGAAAGCAAATCCTTTAAGCAACCTATATCAGACAAAATATGAAGTCTAATGGAAACAGCGCCGTCACTCAGAAATTATTTAGTTCTCCACCAATTGAAGGAACGTTAAATGAATGGATGAATGAATAAAAGTGGCGATATGTTATGATCGAGGCTTAGGCCTCGTTGGGTCAATTACATCCCACCATGGCCGCAAATTATTCGAGGCCTATCGCCTTTTCAAATTCAAGCAGCCTCAATACTTGACCTTGTCTGACTGCTTCAGGTGGTATTATTAAATCCTCGAAATCTGTCTGCCTCGTTCCGTTGAGTGCCAGGCACTCTAAGAATATAGTCAACAGTACCAACCTCTTTCAGGCACCAGGTGCATACCGAATCATTCGCGACACCAATCCTGTAAAAATTGCCTTGCGGATGACAAAATCCAGTTAGCAATACCACCACGATCCCACCGTGATCCGTAATTCTTTCTTCTCCCTAGTATGCCACGTATTAGATCTAATTTTATGATCCTTGGCACATCTCATTCCAGGGGCTTCTCTCCGGCTTTCAATAAATTTACTTTCTAGCAACAGTTATTGGAAAATCTGTGTCAAACGGTCTGCTTTCTCGTTTCCGTGTATATCCGAGTGATCTGGGACCCACACAAATCTGATTATGCAGCTGTTCTTTGTTACGTCATTAAGTACCGGCCTGCACTCAGATCCCAGTTGTGAAGCTACTACATTGAACCCTAGGGACAGTATTGTAGCCCTACTGTCCGAGCATATGCTAATAGTCCTATTTATGTTTATGTTCCTCTCACAAGGATAACCACATTGCTCCAGTTCTTTCATCCTATCGAAAGTCGTCTGTAAACCACTAGAATCAATTTCTCAGACGAGTTTGCTCTCCCTTTCAATTCCCTCTGCTTGCTAAAGCATCTCAAGAGAGTAGTTTGGTTTAAAAATTGACGTCATGTCTGCATAAGAAGAGATGGATATCGTTCCACAATGCTCCCTCAGCTACATTAATATCCGCCAGCTCCCGCTTCAAAATGCATTAGGCAACTGAGAAGATAACCTGCCTTTAAGGACTCATTTTCTATGAATGAGTGGAGAGAAAAAAGATTTATTAGAATCTCCAGCACTCTAGTAGTGACAGTCCTCATCGCACTCATTATTTCTACACAAGCCATTCTTTAAACTTTTTCAAGTTGAAGACGATGCAGTAGCGGCGTACGTAATTATAAAAAGAATAACAATGATTTGTATCCAGTATATCACTTTCGGTGTCAGCCCCCATGTGCACCCAAAGGCTCACTTACAAGCCCAGAAAGCATATGTGGCTTTCTTGGCTCGAGCCTCAATGTTTTCATTTCAGATCAGTCATAAGTCCAAAATTACTTCCAAGTATTTAACAGTTACCTTATATTAAACGGTCCTTCACGAAATCACAATTTTTGTGAAGTTTACAAATTTGGACGTACCTGGATTTATTCCGAACTCCTCCATCTGGCACCATCGTTCTGCAATCCGAACAGCTCGCACCACCGGTCCCTCCAGGTCCCGAACTTTGTGACCAGTGCACAGGATGATCAGATCACCGGCATAAGCCTGTGTATGTAAGCCAGCTGCGTTTAGCTCATTTAACAAACTGTCCATTACAAGACTCCACAGTAAGGGTGATAAAACACCCTCCTGCGGACAGCCCCTACTTGACAGTGCTTTAGCAGTTACGCTGTGAAACTTAGCATATATTAGTCTTTGAGTCAACATTGCCCTGATCCAGTAGACCACCGTTAGTTTAGAGCCTGTGAAATTATTTCTAGAAATTATGTTTAGAAATTCGGGCTCTACAAGTTTTTTATCATCTCTTGGTGATTTAAGACGTTTTTTGTCAATGTTTAAAATCACAAATTTATTTTTCAATATTGATGGCAATGCTAAGTTTGTTCTCGTATTTTTCTATGAAACTTTCAAGCAAAAATTGCATATATCGTCTTGATACTGAAACTACCTAATATTTTAATTTAATATAATTTCGATATCAAGCAACTTAACTACACAAATGAAAACCTAGGAGGTTAAAAGTATGAGATCTTTTTGGTATTCCTGCGTATTTTGTATCGTTGAATCAAGCTATAAATTCTAATTTTGGTTAGCATCCACCAACTTCTGTAGAGGTGTAGGGATAAAAATTTACAAAATAATATAGAATTGCGTTTCTTTTGATTTCAAATAATTAAAAAAATTTTTAAAAGTTCATTTTCACTTCATTTAAACAAAGTCTGAATAAATTAAATACCACATGTATCATGTTGTCTTTTTTCAGTTGTAGTCACCAGTAGAGGTTTCTCAAATAAGAGTCCAGATGAAATCAACAAGTGTATTTGCTCTCTCTGTTCTTCTGTAACCTTTTTAGATTTCAGCAACATCATAGTTAAATCTTTCCTCCATGTTCATCTCACATTGCATCTATATTTTTTGCAAAACAATATAAATGAACTTCAAACAAAATGCTACCAGTCCCGTGGCTTTGACGACTAATGCCATTTCTTCTACGTAAATTTAAAACTTCCGGATTTGTTACTTCCCAAAAAATTACTGCAAAAATTGTAAAATGCATTTCATAACATTCTTTAAGTATTATTGGGAGACATTCCAGAGTTGATATCCTTAAAAAGTTCTCTTATTTAAGGTATAACAAAAACTCCTTTTGTTATTTCTGGAAATTTCCAAATTAACAAAAATCTTCCTAAGGCTTAATTTTTTGCGATATTACCAAAGCCTCCAAAAATTCCTTGAAGAAAAGTTAGTAGCTTTGCAATATGTAATGCTCCCTGTCTCCTTTTTCAAAACTAGTGCTCTTCTCAATTCAGTTTTTAATGAACCAAGGACAAAATAACACAAAATATCCATTACTTTCAAAAGATGAATTTTGATGCAGCACACTGAATCGCTAAGATAACAAAATTATGTTTGTGCAGGACTCCATAATTTAAATAAAATCTTAGAATGGACGTGAATACCTTTTCTGTATAATTTGTTAGAAAATATCTTGGAACTTCTTACTTTGGCAATGTCTTAAATTATTTCAAAACATTTTTATTTAGAATATTTATTAGTAATATATTTCTAAGACTCATCCGATAAAATTTAATTATGGGAAACCATCAAATTTATTACGAACATTGCGAATGTATTTGAATCTAATTAAATGACGATTTTTACAATTAATCGAAATTACATTTCTTTGTTTTGATTTTTCATTCATAAGAGTCGCAATTATAAAAAAACTGTTGCTAAATCGATGGAAAAATGAAGTGAAATGTTTACAATAGGTTATTGTATAAAAATGAATAAGGTTTATAGTAACTAACTATTATATTTTTATATTCAAATTGATCAATTATTAACAAGTTTATATTATTATGAGGAGCTGTAATAGAGTAAGATTTCAGTGTATTTTTTTCTCTCGCCCGCCAACGAGCTTCTATAGATATCTACTTTGGTTCTGTCAATTTGTTTGCTTAACGGTTCCTTAAACTTTAATTTTATAATATTTTGGCCTATATCTTACTTCATTTTATCTAAATCACTCGCCTCATAACTTCTAGCTGATCCACAGATATAGAAATATTTTCAGCGTAAAGCATAGGCATTTTGAAAATATATATGCTAATAATTCTAAGTGTTATTTATAGTTTATTTTAAACTCTATTTTCTACTCCCATAATGCTAAAAGCACCAAATATTGTTTTTATTAAGATTCATGTCCGAATAGCCATATAAAAATTGCATGCTTTGAACTCTATGTATTTGTGAGTTAGGATGCCACAAGAATAACTGACTTACTGAAGCAACCACGTATTAAAACCTATTGGATACTTTCTGATGATCAAGATATTGAAATTTGACCCTTAGGTCATGATTAAAGAAAAAATCTGAAAATTAAAATTTCATTAATCAATTAATACTAGAGAAACATAATTTAACGAACCAAGAAAGCCATATGTCCTTTCTAGGCTTGTAAACGAGCCTTTGGGTGTACATGGGGACTGACACCTAAAGTGCTATTTTGGATATACACTATGGTGATCCGCACCATGATAATGTACGCTGCTATTGTATGGTGGCGTAATGCAACTAAACGCAAACACAACTTGACAAAGTTCAAAGAATGGCTTCTGTGGGAATATTGAGTGTAATGACGACTGCTCCCACTAGGGTTCTTGAAGTCCTGATGAACCTGCCTTCTCTTCACTTATACATAGAGGACTGTTTATCATCAGTTGCCTAGGATATCTTGGAATTGGAACGGGCGGCTACTCGGGGGTCTGGGAAAGTGCGGTGGAGAGGTGTCCATCACTCCCCATGCGGACAGATTACATGACGCAACTTCTAAAATCCAACTTCTCCCTGGAGATATTTCTACCAAGTAGAGAGGATTAGTAGGGTGAACAAAATCTTCCGAAAAATGGATCCTGGTGGCATACTGATTGATCTCGATAAAGTGGAAAAGTCGGAACAGGAGTATTTGGCAGGAGCACAAGAGTCACAGAGTACTACCCTCTCGGACAATGTGCGACTATCTTCACAGCGGAAATTTATAATATTCTGCAGTGTACCTATCTCTGTCAGAGGGACATAGACAAGAATACGGTAATAAATATATGCTTAGGCAGTAAGGCTGCTATATTGGCACTGAAGTCCAGTGTCGTAACTTCGCGACTGGCATCTGAGTGCAAGGACGTACTAAATGGTACGACAAGGAACGGCTGCATAGTCAGACCCGTATGGACCCCGGGTCACTCAGGCATACGCGGGAATGAGGAAGTAGACCGTCTGACAAAGTTGGGTTTGGTAACTGAATCGTATGGACCGAAACCAATACTACCTGTCCCAATTGCTATTGGTAAAAGGGAAATAAAATCGTTGCTGGAAAGCAAATTTATTGAATCATGGAGGGGAGCACCTGGAATGAGGTGTGCTAAGGAGCATATAACTGGGCCTAGCGCACGGCATACTAAGGAGATTCTCTCCTTGGGAAGGAAAGAGCTGCGAATTGTGATGGGATTGTTGACAGGACGTTGTCACCTCAGGGGTGATTTTCATAGAATCGATGTCGAAGATGTGCAGATGGTGTTTGGAGGAGGATGAAACTGTTGACCATGTCGTCAGAGAGTGCTCAGCACTCAACGGACTGAGACAGAGATATTTCGGAGATACAATTTTGTTACCGGAAGCAGTTAGGCAAGTTCAACTAACGAGGCTGCTTGGATTCGCAAAGGCGATCGGCCTCGAATAACATGCAGATATGGTAAGATGTAAAGGGCCCAATGGAGGCCTAGACATCGATGATCTAGTATCCCCACCCCTTTTTCATTCATTCATTACCATTGTCTCCATCTCAAGAAATTCGCAGGGAATAAAGTATAAATTAAATAAACTTTATCGGGTAAATTTTCGAAAAAAAACTTAATAACATAGTAAAATATAAAAACGTTCATAAGAATCGCGAAAAGGCTACGCCTTTCTGAGTTTCAGATATTCAAGAAAATAAAAATAGTGCTGTAGGAAGAGTAGCTTAGAAAAAAATATATATAGTCGATGAATTGAGAACATCCTTCTTTTAGAAGTCCGTTAAAAAGAACGACAAATCTAAATATAGGAACAAAACAAAATTGAGTGATTTTTTTAAGTATAACCATTTTATTGCAACCACTAAACGGGAAAAAATATTCTACTGATTATTCATTCATGCTAAATATATAATCCGATGAGAGGTAGCGACAACAGTGCTCTGTCTAACCGATCCTAGGATAAAAATCATATGAGAAGCATATGCATTTTAATACGGTCGACAATAATAAATTCGATCGTTTCATTTCGAATACAAAACAGTGACAGATAATCTGAACTAAGAGTATTTAGTAGGAGTTTTTTATTTATTCATTATATAGCTTAGAAGGTTCAGAGTGACAATATTTTATTTTTATAATCGATTATAAAGGAAGATAAGATAAAAATTTGGGAAGAAGTTGAAGTTCGAAGGGATCAAGTTAGGTAAATGGGATGCATGCGGGACAACTTCAAACTTAAATTCGTGGATTTTAGTCATCACTTTTGTACCTACACTGTTAAACATAACCTTAAATTTGATGCAAATTTAATATATATTCTACATTAAATTTACTGAATTTGCACTTTAAATCGTAAATATTTTACATTTACTTTGAATTTGAAGCAAATTCATTGAAATATCAGTTCGTTGTACATTAAATTTGAATAAATGGTATATTGAATTTCAATAAAATAACTGAAAAGATATTTCGACTTTCTGTACATTAAAATTAATTCACATGTACCTTATCATAAAAGGAATTTACATTAATATTCATGGTACATGGCATTAGATTCCTGGAGATGGTGCAACTTGTAATGAACCTTTTATTTATTATGATATAATTAAAGGACTCAATTTTCTTATAATGAGGTGTACATGTCTGCCGGTACTGACGAAAGTCAATAAGTTCGAAATCGGTGTACAGATGACGGTACACTACCTATGGGAAAATTTTCCATCTTTTTCTGGTGGCACAATTTTTTGACTTCATATTAATGTTGGTTCATTAAACATGTGGTAACATATCTTAAATTCAATGAACACTGGCGATATGTTTAATGTACATAGTCACCTTGAAAAGTAATGATGAAACTTTAAATTGAACGTACATTAAATTTATTGGAATACATTTATTTAGATTAATATAAAAATTATTAAATTTAATACATTACATTAATTAAATTGAAGAAATGGTTTACAAGATTTGCATCCAGCACATTACCTTAAATTTAATGCATTTCCTTTTTCCAGTGTAAGAGCATTGTCTCGATGAAAGGTAAATTTCTTCTTCGTCAGTCTTGATCTTTTTTCTTTGATTTTTCGTTTTAACCAGTCCAGAAGAATAACGTAATATTCAGCATTAATTGTAAAGGCATTGGCACAACAAAAGAAGGAAGCATACTTAAAATACAAAAATATAAGAACGCAAGAAGAATACGCAGCATACAAAGCCGTGAGAAATAGAATTAATAACGCGATTAAAGACCTAAAGGAAACATACTGGGAAAGATTTTCCACCGAAATGGAAAGGAATTTATACGGAGGGCAAAGGAAAGTTAGGAACGTAATAAGAAATAGAAAAAAAGAAGTCAACGAAAAAGTGGTAATCTACTCTATAACAGCAGAAAACTGGAAAGAATACATGCAGAGCCTTTACAATAACCAGGAGTATAATAATGAGGACATCCAAATAGATTTAGATAAGATAAAACCGATGATGGAAGACGAGAACATAAAAATAGAAGACGTACACGAAATGCTGACCAAACTGAAAAATAGAAAAGCTCCGAAAGAACCGACGATATTTCCAATGAAATGCTTAAATATGGGGGCCTTGAACTAGAAAGAGCACTAACAATACTATTCGACAAATATCTATCAACCTGTAGTATTCCAGAACAGTGGAGGAACAGCCTGACTATACCCATCTTCAAAAAGGGAAATAAGAATGACTCCAATAATTATAGAACAATAATACTACTAAACAGTATAAGCAAATTATTAACAACTTAAAATACAAAAATATAAGAACGCAAGAAGAATACGCAGCATACAAAGCCGTGAGAAATAGAATTAATAACGCGATTAAAGACCTAAAGGAAACATACTGGGAAAGATTTTCCACCGAAATGGAAAGGAATTTATACGGAGGGCAAAGGAAAGTTAGGAACGTAATAAGAAATAGAAAAAAAGAAGTCAACGAAAAAGTGGTAATCTACTCTATAACAGCAGAAAACTGGAAAGAATACATGCAGAGCCTTTACAATAACCAGGAGTATAATAATGAGGACATCCAAATAGATTTAGATAAGATAAAACCGATGATGGAAGACGAGAACATAAAAATAGAAGACGTACACGAAATGCTGACCAAACTGAAAAATAGAAAAGCTCCGAAAGAACCGACGATATTTCCAATGAAATGCTTAAATATGGGGGCCTTGAACTAGAAAGAGCACTAACAATACTATTCGACAAATATCTATCAACCTGTAGTATTCCAGAACAGTGGAGGAACAGCCTGACTATACCCATCTTCAAAAAGGGAAATAAGAATGACTCCAATAATTATAGAACAATAATACTACTAAACAGTATAAGCAAATTATTAACAAAAATCATGACTTCAAAACTAACGAGTAAAATTGCAATAAGTGAAGAACAACACGGGTTTAGACAGAACAGATCGCCAGTTGATGCGATTTTCTACAGCCTACTGAAAAATCGATAGAATACAATAAACCTCTTTTCATCTGCCTAGTGAATCTTAAAAAAGCTTTTGATAGAGTTCGACTTAAAGACGTCTTGAAAATACTTCAGGAAAATCGCGTTAACCACAACTATATTACGGTAATTGAAGAGCTAAATAAAAACAATAAGACACGCATAAATACACAACAAGGAGTAACAGAGAAAATACCTATCATGACGGGAATACGACAAGGCGACAGTATAAGTCCATTTCTCTTTAATTTAATTATGGACAAGATAATTCAAAATGTAAAAGAAGTCAATGAAGGATACAAAATGGGACGAAAATCTTTAAAAATCTCATGTTTTGCCGACGACGCCTTACTGTTAGCAGAAAATGAAGACGATCTGCAACGACTACTATACCGATTCCAGACCACATCAAAAAATTTAAATATGGAAATATCTACAGAAAAGACCGAAACGATGGTAATTTCAAAAGATCTTATCAGATGCAAAAAGGTGGTGAAGAACCATCCTATCAGACAAAGCATGTCTTGCAGATACTTGGGAGTTGATGTATCAAGCAATAAAAATCTACACCAGGAAATCAGAGCACAGGCTAACAAGACCTCAAGAATATCAGAATGCCTGAGAGACATAATCTGGAAAAATAAGTATATGTACACAGAGAGCAAAGTACGCATCTACAGAACTGTGATAAGACCAGTACTAACTTATGCATCGGAAACTCGAGCCGAAACATCTAAAACAAAAAATATGCTACGAACGACTGAAATGAAAACGTTAAGAACAATCAAAGGAGATCAAATAAGAAGTTCCAAAATAAGGGAAGAGCTCAAGGTGCCTGATATAGTACGGTTCATAAGGTCAAGGCGCAGATATTGGAGGGACCATGTGGACAGAATGGGCGACAATCGATGGGCAAAATGGGCTAAGAACGAGATACCAAACACTTGAAGACCCACTGGTCGACCTCCAAAACGATGGCACGAATGTTGAACATCAACATCACAAGAGGTTTAATATAGCAGAAAAACAAGACGTCGTCTTAAACAAAAGAGGAAGAAGAAGAAGAAGAAATTGTCTCGTCGTTTTCTAGATAATCTACCTACAAAATTCCTTTAACCTACGCAAAAAACGATGGCTCTAACATTCAGATGGTAAACTCTCCGTTTTCAATGTTGGTTCTCCCTTGCCTATTTTCACTTTTGACTATTGTTAATAATCAAAACTTTATAAAATCGCCGATTAAAAATTACACAACATAACTGTTTTAAATACTCACGTAATACTGATGAAAGATGACATATAAGATGGTTTATTCGAAATGACGCCATTTCTAAGGGAAACAGAATTAAATGGAAATATGGTTTTAGGAGAGCTGAAATTTAGGTGTCCTATTAAAATAACTAATAAAATGTTCTTTTCAAAACAAAATTGACACATCTTTCATAAGATAATTATATGGGCTTAAAAATTCTACCACTAAGAAATGTGAATAAAAGTTTTTAAAAAAGCGCAATTATGGGCTGTCAATCAACAATCAAATTTTGTAATCGATTTTTTTCGATTATCCGATCAAGCTAAAATTCGGTACATACATATAAACCTGATGACAATACAATATTATGGTACCATTGAAACGATCTGATGAAGTAGACAGAAGGTGGCTAGAGGATGTCCGTTGTGGCGAACGTAGTCCTACAAAGTTTGGGCTCGTTAGGTGCCTGATGACTACTCTGGTTCTAGTTGTATCTAGGACACAAGAACTACTCAATGGTGCATGAAGATTCATAGAGTTTGGGCTACTTTAATTGATCTTCCCACCTAAATCAAGATTTGGAGCGCGACGAGTACAAATGGCACTATGATTGGTAAACATGTTGCACTCTCCCACTTAAATAAAGATTTGTATCGTACCGTACGTCTTGAAAACTAAAAAGTAAAAAATAAAATAAAAAAAATTTTTTTTTAGAAAAAAAAGTTTTTATTTTCATCAGAGTCATGCACCAAGCGGTATATCATAACTCTTTAACTATTTCACACTATATTATCATATTATAAACTGTAAAAGTCAAAGTTGTAGTATATTATGTCAACCAGTATAAAAAATATGGTAAAAAATATATGAAAAATAATGATATATAATAGATTCATATTTTAAATTATTACTTTGATAAATTATTTTGGTTATAAAACTAGAGCCGCTCTAATTTAATGACAAATGATTAAAAAATAATTAATGTACGGGGTGTCCCATTTTCGACACTTTTAGGGGGTATCGGAGTTATTATCAAAGATAGAGTATTGCGGTTTTCACTTTCTCTCCTACTTTCAACAGAATGATTTTCGTTTTTTAGTCACATCTCATATTTCTGTTATGCTTTAATTTAACAAAACGGTAAAAACTGATTTCTGTAGAGATTTTTTCGTAGAATTCGGTGGCGTTTTTTTCTAAAAAGTTTAATTTTTGAGATATTAACCAGATTCATGATTTTTTTAAATAGGACACCCTGTATATTACTTTAGATATTAATCAAGTATAATTTAGGCAAAAATATATAATGTTTTTATTTTATTTTAAATTACAAAGTCAGAATTCGATATTTTCAATAATTTACTTTATTTGTAACAGTAGGTCATGACCAATTTACAAAAAACAAATGACAAATGTCCAAAACTTCACAGTTTTGTCAGATTGTTATTTTTAATGAAATATTTTTTACGTAGGTGTTTTTATTGTACTTTTTATTTACTTTTCATTTATAACGGCCGTTTATGATAATTATGGAAAGTATGACATGTTAGTATGTTTTATACAAAACAATGAATGTCCTCAACAAACTTTTGAATTATATTTTAATAAGTAATGTAGTTAAAGCGCTATCATCAGGATAACTTCTCATATCTGACGATCGTTTTTGTTCATGTTAGGTATCCAGAAAGGAGGCAACCCTTTTCAGACATATTTGCTCGTTTAAAAAAAAACTCGTTGAACACGAATCTTTTATTCAGCCGAGTCCCAAAACATACTTCAAAGAAGTCAGGGAGAGAAAAGAAACAAATGTGTTATTTTACGCAGCAGCAATAACTACATCATCCTGTAAAAAAAATAGAAGAAGAAGTTGGTGTAACAAAATCTGACGCTGAAAGAATTTTGAAAAAGTATGAACTCCAACCATATAAATTTAAAATAGTGCAACATTTACACCCCAGAGATGCTGACCGCCAATTATAACGTTACTCAATGGTATTTATAACAAATCCGCACCAACTAATCTCTAGGCAGATGTGTCATCTGGTCTGACGAATGTTATTTTTCAAGTGCAGAAATTTTCAATTGTCACGACACGAGGCATTGGTCTGCAGAAAAACACCATTTAATTTTCGAAAGAGCACAAAAAGGGCGCTTTGGGGTTGGTGTCTCATGTTTTATTTGGGACTGATAGCCTATAAGATGTATGAAGGGAGCCTCACACCACATAGATACTTAGAAATTCTTGAGGAAATTATTCAAGAATTGCTTGAAAATGGTCCATTGACCCATTTCAATTCCATTTATCTTCAATAAGACGGTATCCCGAGCCAAAACTCTGGACTGTTAAGGCCATTTCTGGACAATAGCTTTCCTCAAAGATGGAGAAGTACCAATGGGCCACGATCGTTTGATCTTTCCGTTTTGGATTTTTTTGTGGGGTTTTATGAAAATCAAGTGTATAAGACACGACATGAATCTATGGCAAAACTTCGTGAAGTAATTTATTTGGCCTTCCAAACTCTTCAAAACAGATCTATGACTCTTTTAAATGCATTCGAGAAAACGGCCGTTAATTTGAAAACTATTTAAAAAAAAACTCTTATTTGTTTTTAGTTTCAGTGGTTCTTTTTATTTTTGTTTTCTTTGCAATTAAATTTCAATATTCTGATTTTATAATAACAGTGTTGTTTAAAGTAAGAAACGTAATAATAATTAATTGTTTACAATTGAAAATATAGAAAAACATTAAAATTAACTTTTAAAGTGCCTAATCTTTGGTATAATTATTACTGTCAAAACTTTGCTTTAGCTTTGTTTCTTATAAATTGGCCATAGTAGTTACAAATAAAATAAATTATTGAAAATATCGAATTCTGACCTTATTTTTCAAAATAAAATAAACACATATATTTTTGAAAAACCTAAATTATATTTAATCAATACCTAAAATAATATACAGGGTATCCTATTAAAAAAATCATAAGTTTGGTTAATATCTCAAAAATTAAACTTTTTAGAAAAAAAAATTACTGCGCCACTGAACTCTACTTAAAAAACTTTGTCAGAATCAGTCTTTTTCTTTTTGATAAATTAACGCATAACAAAAATACGAGATGTGCCTAAAAAATAAAGATTTTCAATATCACCCTGTAGATTAAAAACTAAGAGAGCCATGACAAATTTGACACCGGAATCATTCATTTAATTAAAAAGTAGGAAGCTAAAATGAAAACCGCAACACTATATCTTTCATAACAACTCCAATAACCCCTAAAAGTGTAGAAAATGGGACACCCAGTACATAATTCTCAATTTGAGAAAATCTCAATCTCATGTGGCTTTCAAATTAAAATAGATTTAGCAATTAATTGCATAATTTTAGTTATACAAAGCAAGCGCACACGGCTTGATAATGAAATAAATTATTAAACTAGTAATCTAAAGTACAAATTTATTGTATTTCACTATTTTTCATATATTTTTTTTACTATATTTTTATATCGGTTGACACAATATACTATAACTTTGATTTTCTCAGTTTATAATATGATAATGTAGTGTGAAATAGTTAAAAATTTATTTTATACAGTTTAGTGCAAACAAAATCGTTTTTTTTTTAATTATTTATTTTATTACATTACTTTGTTGTCCATACTTAAGACAGCCGTAACAAATTTTAGGCCTATCTTCAATAAAAATATAATAGTCGATCCATTGTATACATTATACGTAGAAATGTTGCCTTATTACCGCTAAAATTGAGGTGTACTATTAACAAAAACGTCCCTTTTGAAGTTAGTTTCATTTTGAAAAAATCATATATTTCATTATTTTCATGAATTAGTATTTAAAACGGATAGCACTAATAAGAATGTAATACGCATGTATAGAAGACAGTGAAAATGAAGTTTAGTTAACTATCATTATTGAAATCTAAATAAAGTTAGTCAGAAACTGGAAAGCTGATTATATACCGTCTGATCAAAAAGTACCCGAAATTCTTCAATAAAACGAAAACTGTTAAATTATTCATCGATATTAATTTAATTTCCTTCAAAGTGATCTCCATTGCAAGCAATACACATATTCCAACGCTCCCTTCAATCTTAAAACACTTTTCATAGGCAATTTTGGAATCACCTTCAGCTCCTTATGCGAATTCTCCATTATCGCCTTAAACGTCTCAAAACGATTTCCGTGAAGTGGTAACTTGAGTCGTGGGAGTAGGAAAAAGTCACAAGAAGCCGTCTCGGGTGAATATGAAGTTTGCGGAACAATATAAACGTTCTTTTTTGTCAAATAGTTGCGTTCAAGATGAGATGTGTCGGCCGGTGCGTTGTCGTGGTAAAGAAGTCGCGAGTTTTTTCTACACATTTCTAGCCTCTTGCGACAAACTTATTCCCTCAAACACTTTAATATGCTCCCATAATACTCCTTATTTACTATCTGGCTTAGTTCACGTAGAATTAATTCTCAATCACTTCAAACACAGCAGAGTCGACTTTAAAAAGTACTAAATAAATAAAGCTACAATTAAAAATGTGTATAAAACAGTTGTTGATTTATTTTTTACAATTTTGGCCAATCTTTTTAAACCGGATTTTTAAATAGTTTATTATAAAAATCGAACATTTAAGTTGTTTAGTGACCTCATAGAACTAACAAATTGAAAAGTAAAATCATTTTAATGTATTCTTCTCACAAATTCTTCAGTTTTACTTAGTAAATAACATGTCAAAAAATTGTAAATATCGATAATTTCGACATTATATACTTGAAACTACAGACTAGAATTCTTTAAGGCCAACTTTTCCTTAAGCTTTTAAAAACTATAAAATATTATAACCTATTATTAACAGAAAATTTAACTAGTAATGTGTTTGCAATCAACGAAAATAATAATAGATGCTCACACGCGTCGTGATTCTATAAATATTGTTTAATCATGTTTTAAATGTTAATGTTAATTACCCATTTAAAAATTAGCAAGGGTAATTGAATTACACTTTGTGCTAAATCAATAACCTATACCATTATCTTGCCAGGTAATCTCGATGGCTTATTTATTTATACAGTTCGTATATTTATGGCGGATTTTTTAATATCTGTAAACTGTTTGTGAAAACAAAACGACAAAGGGAATTTTCATCATCATTTTCAAACACTTGTAGTTGCACAACGGCTTACCTTTTGATCAAAAGTGCCCGGAATTTCCCATTCAAGTAAACCACGCTTGAGATATTGTCAAAATCCTTTTTTTCTGGTTTGCTACATCAGTCATCTGGTGCTCAAATATCTGTTTGAATGCCACGAAGCTTGTGCGTGACAGCTTTGTAAACAAGTCAGTGTTTGTTGTGTTCTGCTAGTTTCGCAATGATAAATTTCGTTGAGCAAAGAGTTTATCTGAAATTTTGTGTTTCTAACAAAATATCATGTGCGAAAGCGTTGAAAATGTTAATGGTAGCCAACGGGGACTCGACATTGTCGAAAATAGAAGCATACGAGTGGTACAAAAAGTTTGAAGATGACCGTGCTGTGGTTGATGATTTGCCTCATTCCAGTCGTCCATGCACCAGTGTGACTGGTGTGCCGTGGTGTGATTCACTCCTAATTTCTTCCACTAAGCCTGACTTTATTTTTATTCCCACGGCATGTCAACCTTAAAGATTCTTCAAGTATTTGAAATAAATATATTTTTTTCATATAATAAAGTATTTATAAAAAATTGAACCGAAAAAATGTGATTCATATATTAAGATTGAGAAATACTTTATTTGAAATTGCTTTGTACCATGTTAACAGTTATTTGTTCCATTTAATTACAATAAGTCGACGACTTTAAAATTTCAATTTCATAAAAAAATTTATATTGTTGTTTTCACTTTTTAGCACTTCATTAGAAATCGATTCATTTCTTTTTATAAAAATTTTATTTTTGGATTTTTAGTTTTAAATTGAATAAAGTTTTTAAGGTCTCAAAAAGTATCCATTTTATCCATAGTTGCAGACTTTACTAAATTGAACAACGAAAAAATCTTTGATTCTGATAATTTCCCAAATATCACTTTCCAATGATATATACAAAAAAAAAATTAATCTGCTATAGTAAATCCGTTACCTTGAATTTTAAGAAATTAATTTTAGATCCCCCCCCCCCCCCCCCGATTAATATTGATATTGAAAGACCTTGGGACATTTAAATTTTTTAGTCCGACGAATTTGATTCTACATATTGAATTGAAGAAATTAATTTCAGATCCGTATTATGCGCCCCAATATTAATCTAAACAAAATTTAAAAAATGTAAAGTTTTTAGTCTCCCATATTAAATTATAAAAAATTAACTTCAGATTCACGACCTATGATTTCTGAAACCATCTAATAACACTTCCGAAAAAATGTAAATAAAATAAAATTTTCAACCCACCATCTGGATCCGCCATATTATATTCTCTATCTACACCCTCGAAAATCCCCTAGTACCAGTTTTGAACATAATCAGGAGATATAAAATTTAGACCACCATATTACATATGCCATATTGAGTCTTTCTAAAACAATTTTAAATTCGTAAGTTACACTCCCAGAAATCCCTTGTATCAATTTTGAACAAAATCCAGATATTGAAGTTGAATCCGCCATATTGAATTTTTAAAAATAATTTTAAATTCGTATAATTTATACCGTCAAGAACACTATACTAATGGACAAAATCGAGAGATGTAAAATTTTTAATCTGACATATTGAATTTTTTTTAAAACTATTTTAGATCGGTACGTTCCCGAAAACTCCCCCATAATAATTTTTGAAAAAAATCGGACAAAATCAATTTTTTGTCCGCCATATTATCAGCGGCATCTTGGATTTTACTGAACCAATTTCGCCCAATATAATATGGGAGTACAGCAACAACCTCCATGAAAAAATTTTCTTTCAAATTGGTGCCTCCGTTGCGCAGTAATCGAGGTAATACTTTATAGCGTTCGAATTTACAATCCCCTTCGTTTAGAACTTGATTAAAAAATAAACAAGCGTATACTTGAAATATTAATTTGTAATAATACATATTCCTCCTGTTATTAAAAATAAACTGTAGTTTATATTTAACATTATTTTACAAATAAAACAATGAAAAATAATTGCTTTAAATTATTTTAAATTAAATTTTATTTTACTCTATAAACATTTGAGGTTGCTTAACAACTCTACCATACCTAATACTCTTAGGTTTCTTATTAAAAATATGTTTACTGATATTATCCGAGTTACAATAATTAACTTTTCAATTTTCTATTTTGACCAATCTTTTTAACCTTTGATCTAAATGTAGCAACACCTTTTTCACCAAGGCTGAAGGAATGTAACAATTTAGAACATATATAATACAATTTTTGTTCTCAAGTCTTTGACTTCATAAATTACGATATATTTTTGACATTAACAACTTAGGGATTAACGATGAGTATTTAACATTTTTTTAGACTAAAATCTAGGCAGGGGTCAGTTAACAAAATTGAGTATTCCCGTATTACAGCTTGCTGTTTTCATGATATTCTTAACATTTTAAATGGCTCGTTGTACCTTTCCATTCGACTGTGCATAATTTAAATTAGTTATAGTTTGAACAAAATCCTATAATTTTATGAAATAGAAAATTAGATCAAGGTTCTCCAGCTATGTTTTCAACATTAGGTATGTCATATTGGGAAAAAGTTATTTTAGTTTTAACATTTTAACAGTGTTAGATGTGGTATCCCTGTATATCCTAAAATAACGTAGCTTTTAGTACCAAGAACTGGCAAAATGTATGTGGAACCAGGCGCGGATCGAAGGGGGAGGGCGGTGGGGGCGATCGCCCCCCCCCTAGAGCCTTGAGTTCAGGAAAATAGATCCGATTTTGTCTCTTATACTATAGTTTATTCAAGAACTAGAATGAGTAATAAATCGTTTTTTACCCTTTTTCTTCTTCGCAAACTACCTGTGTTTTTTAGTCCGGTGTCTTTGGCAAAATCTGTTAGACACATATATTTTTCATAGGAATGGGTTAGACATTTTATAATCAAAAATACCGGTCTATAATAATGGACTATTTGGGCTGGATAACAATAGATATTTGGAAGTGTGTGGATTTTATTCCTTGTCATAGACGTCGGAAGGAGGTTTATTTTATCACTAAGTATTTAAGGCATAGAATATTATTTCGGTAATA
Organism: Diaprepes abbreviatus; assembly: GCA_034092305.1. Classification (NCBI taxonomy): domain Eukaryota; kingdom Metazoa; phylum Arthropoda; class Insecta; order Coleoptera; family Curculionidae; genus Diaprepes; species Diaprepes abbreviatus. The sequence goes on from JASJET010000187.1 coordinate 4,493,986, forward strand.
AACTTAAAATAAAAAGTTTTCATAATATTATTTTATTTCTTATGATTTCTTAATAATTCACATACATTAGAAAATATAAACAATTTTGACATATTTAATACAAATTACAACTGTATTTTTATTATTTTTAATTTTGGCATGGAAACCGTTTTAGGCACATTCAAACTAAAATGTAGCCTTTTTCTCTCAAAAAATTCTAAGTTATAATTTAAATACTTGCAAAACACCTATTATCAAAAATACAAGAGGTGAAACATATACAAAAAATAAATTCGTCCATATAATATTAAAATATTTTTGGGGCTATCGGTCATTTTATTATTAATTAAAAACATTTTTAGGGCATTTGACGTTTCAGTTTATTTATTTTTTAAACCATCTGCAGAATTACAATTAAACACTAAAAATGGATTCAAATGTAACTAATTTTTATATAAAATAGAAAATTTAAATAATAAATTGTGTTTACGCTGGTAAACATTATGTATCTAATTCGTAATCAAAGTCAGTAAAGCTATCTTCGCTCAAATTAATTATAATTGGTTCCTTTGTCTCACCGATCATGAGATAGAGTTTCCACTTTCTATTTTATTCTTTTATTATATGGATTTTTCCCAATTTTCTACTGTAACTTTATTCAAAAAAATCTTTCAAAAGGTCAGTTAAATTACTAATTTTGTAAGTTGTGTTATTTCTAACAACTCTACCTTTTACTTGAGAGAGATATTTCCTTCTCCAACGGACATTTTCCGGACGATCTATAAGAACAGATTTCCTATTTGATTTTTCCCAGCAAAAATTAAGTTCTCTGAGCAATTTCCAAAGCTCAGTTCTTTTAATTTGAGGTAAATCCCGATCTTCATTGATTTTAGTTAGAATTTTGTCGACGGTTGGGATCTGCTTCTCATAATAAAATGTACATACAACGCCTTTTATTGCAGTTTTCATCTCTTCTTCCAACGAGGTTTTTCGTCTGCTTGTGATCGAATGTGGCTTCGGAGTACTAACAATTCCAGTCGTTTTTTTCTCCTTCAGTATTCGGTACATAGTAGATTTTTTAACTTTTGTTATGTTGGAACACATCTCAACAAAGTTTTTAACATTATTATCTAGATATTGATATCTTATGGCATCATAAACATTCATCGTAATAAGTTTTTCGTTGAGGAAAAAGTGACCTGGTTTAACGATTTTGAAATAAATATAGAGGTGAAAGCCATATCTTTTGGGTATCTCGCTAATCTCAAATAATATATAAAAACAAACTCAAATAAGATAAAAAATGTAAGGTGTACTTTGCTCACTGGCAGAAATTTAATTGAAATATCAGAAATTTTATTGTTACAGTAAATTTATAAAAGCTTATAATATTTAAATATAATTAAATATAATTAGATTTATGGCGGTCCTCAGTTACCTGCGGCAGTGGAGCAGGTACGTTGGAGGTTTCGGTAACAATTTCATTATTCTCTCTAGTTCTTTAATAGCGTATAGAAATGTGTATGCTTGCGATCGTCTCTCTTCTTCCCAAGAGCTTAAAATTCAGGAAAATAGATCCGACCCTGCCTTTTACACTAGAAATGGGAACATTGCTGGTGTCTTCCCCCCCCCCCCCCCCCCGTCGACAACTTGCCTTCGCTTGCCATACTGTACTTTTTTGATATCACCCCCCCCCCCCCCCCAAAGAGAAAGGCTGGATCCGCCCCTGTGTGGAACACGTATTATGTTAGGCTTCCAAAGCAGTTATTTGCTTTACTAGTTCTTTCTGCAATTTCACTGCAAGTCTGTCTTTAAGTTAATTGAAAATACGTTTTTTACAAAGGATGGACTTTGTGTCGGAAAGCATATTAAAATATCGTAGACGAAATTGTAAACATTTTTTTGGTAACTTCATAATATCATTTTCATTGAAAGAAAGTATTATGACGAATTTTTTAGATTTTTTTACAAAAGACCTAGAAGTGAAACAAAATCAAAAGAAAAACTGATTCCGGCTTCTCAAAATTATTTGACTACCTTTTTGCCACTTCATAGAAGTGCGAAAAACCGCGTTTAAATCCTCCTCTTTCCTATAATCGAGTCCAGTAAGATTTGCACCCCTAACAAAAGGAACAAAATTATATTTTACTCACCTACTGTCTTATCCGGATCATTCATAACTGTAAGCAACTTTGGAGGCTTATTATATTTCGTTAATGAGACTACTGAATAAATAATCCTATATGATATATTTAATCACATTTTTAAAAACGTATTGAAGGATATTCCACTCGATGAGTTAAACGAAATAGAAAAAAAAATATTTTAAACAATTTTGTTCTCATTACTGAACGTCGTAATTGTCTTTCAAATATTTGGTAAGTGTGATTAAGCCAAATTTTTAAGACTACTGAAACTCGTGAAAATCGACTTCTATATACGCTTTGTAATGAACAGCCCCTGTATACAAACAAATAACAAAAGCGAATATTATGAATTGAATGGAAAATTCTCGAATATTCTCTAAAAATGTAGAAGGCGTATTTGGGTATATAAGCAGATACAAAGCGGAGGGTTAGTAAGTGTAGACTCTTATCTAAAGGTTGAGCAGGAAACATCGCAACCGAGAAGACCAGAGGCAGGAGTACCACAGGGATCCGTACTCTCTCCCCACCTCTATAATATATTCACTCACGACATCCCAAGACTAGAAATACGAACCTAGCCCTGTTCGCAGATGACACAGCAATTATGGCTAGATCTGCACATTCGTTGATGATCAGTAGATACCTGCAAGAAGAGATGGACTTAATCAATTATTGGTTTATCTCTTGGAAAATCGCAGTAAATGCCGAAAAGAGTCAAGCGCTCTTCCTGACGAAGAGGAGGAGACCACCGGGCGAGATGATAGATATAAATGGCGAACAAGTCGAGTGGACTAATGAAACCAAATATCTCGGAGTGATATTGGACAGAGGATTGTGCTGGGAAAAGCACACCACTACCGCAATAAATTGACGAAAAGACTACTCTACCCGCTGCTGAATAGAAGAAGCAAAATGGGTTTGAGAAATAAACTTACGAAAATAAAAACAGTGCTTAGGCCAGTACTCACCAACCATACTCACTCGTCAAAGGGCACACCTTAACCCTGCCAGTTTGAGAGCAGTCGCCAGCCGTAGCCTCCACACAGAACAAATTGTATACAATTAAAAAACTTTTAAAAAACTTTGTCACAAATTAAAATTAAAACCAAAACATTCAACATGCTAGTACATTAACACTGTTAAAACAATAAACCTCTTTAATAAAAAACCCCAAAAGAGTGAGGTTATGCCACCCAGTCATAGCATAGCATAGCAACAAAACTGTCCAAAAATTAAAACTATATAAAAGTATGTGTAAGCCTGAGTAGAGATTTTCTGTATTAGTTCTATTTCAATTTCTTGTCAATTGTATGTAATAACTTATTCCTTTACGGAAAGTCCTAAGACTAAGGGCTGTAAAAGTCTTTCAAAAAGCCGAAGAGCATGACAAGCAGTGGATTACGACCCAGAAGTGGCTGCAAGAAAACATAAAAGACCTAGAATGCAACTCTAGGTAAAGAAGCCAGGAAGAATCCAAAATATCAGGTAGAAGAGGGAAGAGAAGAAAAAAGAGGAAGAAAGAAGTAGAAGAGTGAAGAAAGAACTCTGAAGAAAGGAAGAAGCAAGACCAAACGGTAAGCAGATCCCGTGGAGGAATCTCAAGGATAGCACCGAAGAAGAAGGGAGCATGAAGCCCAGGTCAGATCAATATTGCAGGTAATGAGAGAAAAACGAGCGAATAGGAGCGAGATCTACCTTACATTGAATGCGAAATGTAAGGCGGTGAGAAGCAATAGGTGCAATGGCACCTGGAGCGGAAACACCAACGAGTGACGACCGGAGGTTTATAAGGCTTCGGCCCGGAAACCAATGGGACACTCACAGTGCACTTCCGTAGGCTATAGCCTCACTTTAGCAAACAGAAGGAGATCGTGGGGACTTTAAGCGCAGGGGGGGGGGGGTTTAGCCGGTAGGAATCCGGCACTACCTACACACTTCGTGTAGGTCTCTATGCAAGATTTCCACTCCTCTAAAAAAAAAAAGTGTTAGTCAGTCGAAATAAGTGAGTCAAATTGAATAGTTCAGATTATAAAATGTCGAGTGTGTGTAAACAATCCAGATCACTTCTGTTATGTTTGTGGTGAGATGACTTTTGCGTCTCAGAAGCGATCTATTACCCCAAAGTAAAAAAGGCATATCAGGTTGGTTTCGGTTGCAATATTGGGGATCAAGACAAACAGTGGGCGCCACATATCTGCTGTATTGCATGCGCATCAATTCTGAGAAACTGGTTAAATAGTAAAAAAGAATCTATGCGGTTTGCTGTTCCAATGATCCGGAGAGAGCCTCCAAATCGTGTTAATGATTGTTATTTCTGCATCATACCTCGTGTTGGACAAGGCACAGATATATCCAAGAAGAAAAAGTTATACTATTCAAATATTCCATCTGCTATGAAAACTGAGCCTCATAGTGACGAACTTCCTATTCCAAGCCCCCAGAAATATTCACTTACAAATCAGATAATGACGACACAACGATTTCTCAAGAAAAGGATATGCCATCAACATCAAGAGCTTCTGATTTTACACCCAGCACGTTTTACCACTAACCGTACAAAATAATCCATTCAGAATTAAACGATCTTGTGAGAGACTTAGAACTTCTAAAAACTAAAGCATTTCAAGATTGCACCAGTGGAACTTATTAGATAATGTTTCAGTATGTGTTTTTCGTAAATGCCACTTATTTTCTCAATAATATTAGCGGTTTATTGGCGGCTTTAAATATAAACTAGAAGCCAGAGGAATCTAGATTGTTCAACATTGAGTTTAAAAGCAGCACTATTGCATATGGGAAATATTTTATCGTCTATTCCTGTTGGATATGCAATTAACATATGACAATATAGAGTATCTATTGACAAATATAAAATACAATAAACGCTAATGGCAGATTTGTGGCGACTTAAAGGTGGCTATACTTTTACTTGGGTCGCAAATAGGTTGCACCCAGTTTTGCTGTTTTTCGTGCGAATGGGACAGTTAGGCAAAGGCAGTTCATTACAAGAGAAAAAACTTGTTCTTGAAAATTGCAACTATTTTTAATTGGAGAGATGCGGGATCTTGGAGTCATATTTGATTCTCAACTTTCTTTTAAATCACATTTTTGTAGTATAACAAAAACAGCATCTAGTTTATATAGATTTATAGTCAGAAACTGTAAAGATTTCAGTAATGTGAACTATTTAAGACAACTGTATATATCTTATGTTAGAAGCATTTTAGAGTATGCTAATTTAATATGAAGTCCGTACTATAATACACATAAATGCGCTATTGAAAGAGTCTAAAATAAATGTTTAAGGTACTTTTATTATAGAGAAACAGGTGTATATAACTTAACTAAAGGCAAAGATGAGTTTAGATGTAAATGTAATTTGTTAAGTTTGGAAAAGCGTAGGAATATAGCCTCTGTAGTTTTTCTTTTTTTTTTAATAAAATAATACACAATAGAATTGACGATATGAATCTTCTCGCTCAGGTAAATTCTAATATGCCTACATATAGGACAAGAAGTACATTGACGTTTTATTTAAAAAACCATCGTACCAATTATTGTACTAACGCTCCAGTCAATATGATTTGTAAATTAGCTAATGATGTTCAAACTGAAGTGGATATTTTTAGAATAAGTTATAAACAACTAAGACGTAAGTTAATGGAAATAATGGAATTCCTTTTTTTACATAGTTTGTTATATATGTAATTCTCCTTTCAGGCAGAGAATATGAAAAATATATGTACATTTCATTTCCTGCAAATATCGCTCTGGTCCGCTCTCCATACGCGTTTCGATCACCTCATGATCTCGTCAGTGGAGCTGTATCGGACCAAGAGCAACATTAGCAGGAAATAACTGATATATGAACCATAAATTTCAAGGTATGCCGGCAGGATATTACACCTGCCGTCTACCAACTTTGATGTCAGACTGAAAAATATCGCCAGTCGAACGACATCTATGAATCAACGGAGTAAAGTGAAATTTTTAAACAATCGAAATTTCGATAAGAAATAAAGAAATCTTTCTGCCGTATTTAAATAGTTTATCATATATGTAATTCTCCTTTCAGGCAGAGAATATGAAAAATATATGTACAAAAGTTTATTTCCTGCAAATATCGCTCTGGTCCTCTCTCCATACGCGTTTCGATCACCTCACCTTTTTTTACATTATCTTTTGTGTGTATATGTGTGTGTTTGTATGCTTGAACATGTAACTCTATAATTAGTTATTTAATGTAACTGTAGAGTTTGTACTGAATAAATAAATAAATAAATTTCATTGTCATTTTTTTATTCAGCGCTCCAAAATGAATAAAAAAATGCACTTTTCTTACAAAATACAACAAATAAACTAAAATATATTGCATAGTGTTATATGGCGGGCAAAAAATTTATTTTGTCCGGTTTCCTCCAAAATTGATACGGTGGAGGTTTCGAAGTCGTACAAAATGAATATAAAATGATTTTTAAAAAATTTCATATGGCAGATTCATTATGGTAGATTAAAAATTTTACATCTCTCCATTTTGTCCGAAATTGGTATAAGCGAGTTCTTGAGGGTGTAAATTGCGACTTTCAAATTATTTAAAAAAAAGTTAATGTGGCGGATCCAATATGGCAGACTAAAAATTTAACTTCTGAGAGTGAAAATAACGCATTTAAAATTGCTAAAAAAATCAGTATGGCATGTGCAATAAGGCGGTCTAAAATTTTTCTATTTCCTGGTTATGTCCAAAATTGGTACTGGGGTATTCGAGAATGTAAATTGAGGTAAAATTAAAAAATTGTTTTTTTTTTGTGAAATTCAATATTGCGGATTCAATATGGTGGGTTGAAAATTTTACGGCATTTTTCCAGTTTTGTCCAGATTGATATTGGAGGGTTCTTAGGGTATATATATTGAACTACAAAATTTACATGTCTCAAGTTCTTCCAATATCGTTATTGGGTAGTTCTGGAATTTGTTAAATTAATTTCTTAAAATTCAAAATAACGAATACTATAGCAGACTAAATATTTGTTTATATGTATATTCTTTCAAGCAGAGAAGAAAAAAGAATTTATACAAACAGTTTGCTTTCTGCAAATACAAATCTGGTCCTCTCTCCATATGCGTTTCGACCACCTTCTTGTCTCGTCAGTGGAGCTATATCGAACTGAGAGCAACATTTCTGTCAGGCATTGAAGTCGTCAGGTTTTTAATATCCTACCGACATACATTGGGACTTATATTTTATATACCAGTTGTTTCCTGCGGATGTTGCTCCCCGTTCGATACAGCTCCATTGACGAGACTATCATGATTATATTTTAATTAAACTAACAATTGTAGATTTAGTTATTTATTTAGCATTTCTTTGAAGTCAGTCAAATTTAAAAGGCACTCTTATGTAACAATATAATGATGATATGAAAAAAAAATACTAATCCACCCAGAATGGAAAAATTATCTCTTTTAACTACAACGGCTCCGACAAATAACTTATTATATGACATGTTATGAGTAAAAAAAATCATTTCCATTTTTATAAAAGCGACTTGAAGTTTAATTAATTTCTTTGTCTTAGAAGACCAGTCATGTTGTAAATAAAAAATTATTTTTCTCTCTATAACTTGATTCTTCTATCAAAATCACCTTTTTTCAGTTTTTAACTTAAAACTAAATATTTTACCCTTGGGATAATCATGATATACAGATAATTGTATCAAAATATCTCACTTTTATCAAAAATTATGCTCGCTGTCCATTTTTTTTTAGTTTTTCAGTTTTTAACTTTCTTGCAACTAACCTACCTAGGAAATATTTTTATGAGTCACCGTCGGAGTAGTGCTTAGAACATGCTGAGAACTACATCAAAAAAATTTCACACATTACATTAACAAAATATATAGGTATGGTATGCATCTAACCTCCTCCTTTTATTGAAGGCCGTAATAAAACCAAGTTTATAAAAATACATTTCTATTTTTTAATTAATAACAACATCTGAATGTTCTTCTATCCAATCGTAGTAATAAGAAACTTTGATAAACATTTCAGGAGAATCGATATCACAAATTGGATCAGAATAAAAAATAATTCCAACTTGTGTGTCATTAACAATTAATGGTCCACCAACGTCTCTATCACAGATACCTAAAAATATAAGTAGTGCATTAATTCATAGACAATTTTGGCTTTTTCTAATAATAAATTAATGGTTCCAGGCTACACAAATGATTACCAAATATCCAATTTTTCTACAAAATCCATTTGAGTTCGAATGGTCGAGCATGACAGAAAAATAAATATTTTGACAATGTACCTTCATTGTGAATAGTGATATCTTCACAATTTGTACTAACACAATAAAAAGGTAAAGTTTATTTGTTTATTTCCTAAAGGTAATCTTCGGAACCATATAACCGATTTGAAAAGTTCTTTCACTATTTGGAAGATAATATTATTCATTTGAATGAGTCGGTTTCATAGAAAATAGATGGCTCAAAGGAGAATGAAAATGAAACATGTTGGAAATAAAATCTTTATAAAAAAATTAAACCAACTTCTAAAAAAGTGCTAAAAAGCGGAAAATAACAATATAAATTTTTATATGAAATTGGAGTTTTTGAAGTTGGCGCCTAATTAATACATGACAAAATGTGATTGGCTTTTTTAATATAGTTTGCATGTATGTCGTGTTAGTAATTTCATTTAGAAATAATTTGGCGCCGAATTCAACAACTGCAATTTTATATAAAAATTTATATTGGTGTTCTTCGCTTTATAGCTCTTTTTTAAAAGTTGATTCAATTCTTGTGTAAACATTTTATTTTCGGTTTTTAGTTTTGAATTTGTTATGATACCCATAAATTAAATAAGTACTAAGCGAGATTAATGTACCTCGCAATGATTTCAGGATCAGAAAACGTATCCATTTTATCCAAGGTTGTACCAAAGATTATTATAGCTAGAGCGGTAGCTATTATAATCTTTGGTTGTACATAAGACTAAAATAAACAACTAAAAATTTTTTAATTCTGAAAAATTTTCAAACACCAGTTATGAATGAAATTGTATCAAACAAATATTTAGTCTGTCATAGTAAACACATTATCTTGAATTTTAAAATACTTTTTGATTAATAGCCTCCAAGACCCACCAATATCGATATTTAAAGAACTTAAGATGTTAATTTTTTAGTCTGACATATTTTATCTTGCATATTGAGTTTGTATACGCCCCAAAAAAAAACTCCAATATTAATTTGTGAAAAAATCGGAAAAATGTAACATTTTTAGTCCTGCAATTGTATCTGTCATATTGACCTAAAAAATATAAATAACGTAAAATATTCAGCCCATCATAATGGTTGGTCGTTTTGAATCCGCGAAAACCCCCTAATACCAATTTTGGACAAAATCCGGAAAGGTAATGTTTTTAGGTCGTCATATTGAATCTGACATTAAATTTTCTTAAAATAATTTTAAATCCGCTATGTACACCTTCAAAAACAACTTAGTAACAATTCTGTATGAAATAAAAAAATTTAAAATGTTTAGTACGCCATATTGGATTCACCTTTTGGATCTTTTAAAAATAAATTTAAATTCTTGACTTGAATCCTGAAGAATGCCCATATAATAATTTTGGAGAAAATCGAAAGATTTAAAATTTTTCGGACGCCATATTTAATTTTTCTTTATAATATAAGATTCATTATGTACGACCTTGAAAACTTCCCCATACCAATTTTGGAGATAATCGGGTAAAATAATTGTTTTTTCTTTGTCCCATTGGATCCGTTATAGTGAATTTTTTAAAAGTGATTTCAGATTCGTTATGTGCGACCCCGAAGACTCTCCTATTCCGGAAAGGATATGATGGAACGAAGTTTGCATTTACTGTTCGGATTTTACTTCATCTATACTCAGAGTTGCATATAGTTGTACGTTTGCTGAATGTGATTTCAGCACTACAACGGCATAATGTGGATATATCCACTGCTATGGCATCTCACACGGAGGAATCCGTGAAAGCCGCATAAACATATAAATATATATATATATATATATATATATATATATATATATATATATATATATATATATATATATATATAATCAAAGAGGTCAAATACGAAATTCTTAGCTTGCAACCATATTTGTTCTGCTTATGTCAAGTATGAAATGAAATTCATAATTTTTTGACAATTGAAAAATGATATGATATACGTGCAGAACGAGGGCAATAGAGAGAACTTGTCGTCAGTCGATACTAATTGCTTGTAACTTTGTTGATATAAATTTACATATATCTTTTTAAATTTTTAATTAAAATAATATTATTCAATTTCTTTGTTTGGTTGTTTTTTATACACCTGCGCCACAGTTTGTTGTGATACTTAATACACAAATCAACATACATCACAATAATTATTAAATTGTTTGTCGTTTTAATAATTCTTAGTACAAGTAGGATTGTTTCGTTACTTTTTCAGAATTCATACCTTTCATAAATTTTTTTCCATTCTTTTAAAGAGATTTTTCTTTTTTTTAGGTTCTAACTTTTTTAAAATGTATTATTTTTATTTCTCAATTTGTAGTTTTAAGGGTATTATTTCTTATAATTTTTTGAAAAAACTGTACGCCTGAAATCATATTTACAATTGACAATATCGTAATTTATCTAAGGCCGAATGACAGTCAAGCCTCATAAAAGTACAATTCTCAAAAAGTCACAAATCTTTCAATAATTCTAATTAAAATATTAACTTACGATATTGATTATTCAAATCTATAGCCGATATGTAAATTTTCGTGTCATCAACATTGGCTGTTATTAAGATATTAAAAAATTGTACCCCCTTTTTACACTACTAGGGATGGAAATTTAAAAATCCTTTAGTACGCGAATAAGTCATAAAAGCAAAGAACTCTCCTAATTTAACTTCTAAACCGTTTTCTTTTTTGTGCTGTAATGGTTGACAATGATGAACCAGTCAGAACTTGTGATCCTATAACAACCCAGGAGTACGTCCATTCATTATTTTGCTTTTTTTTACGGAAACTCTAAGACGTTTCGCCAAAATCTCATTTGGCACTTTCTGCCAGTTTTAATAAGAAATCAAATTAACAAACGGTTGAATTTCCGGAAGATTTGATAAAGTAAAACGCATCGGCAGATATAGATAAAGCAGGCGTAAAAAAATAAGTGGTTACAAAATCATATTTCAAAGATTTCTAAATCTATAATTGTAACTACCTGTTTCTGAACCATTTCTATTCGCACCACAAAGTTGACTTTCCATATTAAAAACCGTCACTTTTCTACATTCATCATTATCGACAATAGTTATATCAGCGGCATGTAAAACATTAGGTTCATCATAATAAACAATATCAGTGGAACCCCAACCGCTTATTAATCCTGTTACATTAACCAAGCTATCTTCTGCATGTTCTCTTGAACCTAAGCTGATTGGTTTGATGGCATAATTGTAATAAATTGGTTCCGGAAGTTTGACTAGACCAATGTTATCTGTTCCACGCTGTTCTGAAAATCATAAATTAAACCAATTTATCTTTTAAAATCCTGGAAAAAAAAGTACTAAATTGACTATGAAATTTTGACTTACTGTTTTTTAAATTTTCATGTGTTATAATTTCTGTAGACTCTATTTCAATCCTATATTCCTCTTCAGGTAGGCTCACATCATGAGCTCCTAAATAGATAGTTACCTTTTGATCAGTCCTAAAAAAATTTCTGATAATTTGCTGACTTCTAATTATCCTACCAGCAAAGTCGATATTAGAAAAAAGAAATATGAAATTAAAGTTTTTTAACTGCTTGACGTAAGGGGCATATTTGTACAGTGACAGTTAGTTACAAACCAAACACTTATCATACCAAACCCAATATTGTGGGTGTAATTTTGGAGTGCTAAACGAACGTCTAAGCCGATTATATAATGTATCAAATGAAAACAGCGCATTACATAACATAACTCTTTAGTGGAAGAAAAAAGTATTATTTCATTAGATCCGTATTTTAATTAACAACAGATTCTAATAAATCATTAATTTTGTTATCATATTACATTTTTGTAATATGGTAACTTCCGAGATTAAAATTGCACGGAACTTATCACCGTTTGATCATACTCCAATAGATTTTAACAAAATGTTTGTTTGGTCGTTGCGTATGACAGATGAAGGCAGGGGCGAATCCAGGGAGGAGGAGCAATCGATCCCCCAGAACCTCAAATTCAGAAAGAACGGACTCATCTGCCTGCTGCATTGGGAACATCTTGCTAAACCCCCATTATGTGATTTTGGTAGCTAGGTTTTATGATATATTAAATTAATTCTATAAACTTGTGTTTGCTTGTCATACTGTGCTGTCTTATATGGGATGGAGAATAATTTAATACATTGAATTAATTCTCTAAACTTGTGTTTGCTTGTCATACTGTACTGTCATATGGGATGGAGGATAATTTCGACCTCTTCCTTGCTTTTATAATATCCCCCCCCCCCTCCCAAAGAGAAAGGCTGGATTTGACTTCGGATGGAAGAGCAGCTTTTTTGCCTTTTAACATACATAACTATTTATATTCCACATTTTGAATATTTTGAAGTGGTAAAAATTAATGTCAATGCAAAATTTATGAATATATTTCAAAACAAGATTTAAAAACTTATTTTTATCATTAAGCATTGTTAGATAATAATAACATATTGAAAATAACATATTTAGATAGGCATCCAAAAATTACTACGGGCGTGTTACTTTAATACCCGGTGGGTATACCTATTAGTATGTTATACTTGCTTAAATAATGCAATTAGAAAAGGATAACATATATTCGGTGGATGTATCAGTGAATAAAAGAACCACACTATTTATCAGCACTTTTCCCATCATAAACAAAAATATTATCACGTGATTAACGGTCTACATAACGGACCCTATTTCTGATGATATGTTAATTCTATAGAGAAATTAGAATTTTGGTTGACACTAGACCAGTATTTAAGGTAGCGATAAAAATGTAAATTTTCTGGATCTATCTAATAACATACTTTGATACGTGATATTTGAATAAAAAAAATTGTTACATACCCATCACGTTCTAAGGTACAGTATCCTGCTGTTAATATATAATTTTGAGAAATCAAAGTGCCACCACAATACCATTCTTCTTGAGAATCTTTAAATATTAAATATACTTGATATGGTAAAGTATTTGGTATAGGTGTATCTCCATTGACAATTTCTAAATTATGCTAAAAATTGAATATTATTAATAGGGGTAGCATTATTTCCACAAAAAACATTACGGTAAAAAAACGGGGCTAAGTCGCATTACTGTTTCGTCATAAAAATTAGTGAGATTTCATGTGGAGACAAGTCTTAAGCATCATTATTATTGTCTGAGATTTTCATATACAAATCTCTGTAAGTTTGTACATAATAAGTTAAATAACAGGCAGCAACTTGGCTGTTATGCAGAACACGATTGTGACTGCTACTAATTATATTGAAAGATGTGACAATGGTATCTTTAACTAAGTCTACAATATTTATATCCAATACCTTATATAATACTATTTATTAGAAATTAACATTATTTAACCATTAAGTCAATGAATGGAAATAGTAGCTGTCACATGTGTAGCAGCGGAGTAATATTATTTCACTTAAAATAGACTTAGTTCTACGTACGATCTCACTAAATTTTTGGCCAAATAGTTTTATAGGTATGTTTTTGACGGGATGCCACTTCTTTTTGCAAATAACCTTTCTTTTCTTCTTTTCGGAATACCTATATACTTTAATCAATTAATTCAAATAAATATCCTAGGTCAGTAACAATCATATACGACACTAACAAAAGAGCCTAAAATAATAATAATTTCTACGATTGCGGAGAGTACCTTTGATTTTTGATAATCGTTGAATGAATGATTGAATGCATGAAAATAACGAATTTTGCATCTAATTAACTTAGGAAACGGAAATGATAGGAACAGTACAGAAATATGAGATAAATATGTTGGGTTGGTTCCAGTAAAAGACACTACGTAGTGCTTGCTTAACTTGGCGGAGACACATCATTCTCCCAAGATTCCAGTCCCTAATTTTAGAAATAAAAATATTTTACGAACATTTTTGTTAAAACAAGATAATCGTGTATTCATATATTCTAAGGCCAGGGCCGTAGAAAGTCATGGTAAGAGTAAGAATTCCAGAATATATATTTTTTGTGCAAAATTTATTAAAACAGGTATAAATAACCATGCACTTTAACCACAAATATATACCAATATCAAAACAATACAGCAATTATAAAATAGTTCATAAAACCCTGTTCTTAAAAAAGAAAACAAATTACCTGTGGATAACTCGAGACCAATACACTCAATGACACCAAGACAAATATTCGCTCTAAACAAAACATGTTGGTTTCTTTATTTTTATGATAATAATTATGAATCTACTTTTGCAAGTTCCAAAAATAAACTAAAAAAATACTATGTAACACATTATGTATGTCAGAGATACTTTTGAGTGTTTTTTTTTATCATCAGTCATAATAATTATTATATTTTTTGTACCTTTTATGTATTATTGAATATTTGATAACATTATTTTTAAATTGTTCTGTGGATAAGTATTACATATCTTATTTAATGCGACAATCTTGTCCTCTTGCCCTTCTTAACCATGAGTTATAAATAAACAAAATTGTTTTTAATAAGAAAATTCCATATTTTCAATATCTATATTTTACCTATATTCCACAGACTCTAAACGATTTAATTTGACTGGCATTATAAAGGGTGTTCCAATTTTATATAAATACAAAAACATCTCACTTTAATGAATTTCTTAGAAAATTTGATTGATGAAACAAAGTAACTATTTACATTAAACATGAAATAAATTGTCAGTCAAATGGCCATCGCCGATCCTATGACAGGTATGTACTCTTTCGATCAAATTTCAGAATCACTTCGTAGTCAGGGCTTTTGGATTTCACGAATTTGAAGTTCTTTGAGTTCTTGGGTCATTTCAAGAAATGACACGACCTGGGAACTTCGTTTGTATAAACATTATATTGCATGCAGTATGACAGGTGGCGCTATACTGTTGAAATCACATCTCATCAAAAAAGTTTGTCAGCATGACACTTTAGCGTTCGCCATTCACAGTCACAAAGGTTTATTCAAAATTTTCAATAAAGGATGGTCCGATTATCTCTACTGCACAGATGATCCACTAATTCATCACTTTTAGAGGATACATCGAAAATTTTTTCAAGACATGTGGTTTTTGATCCCTAAATCCAAGAATTCTACTTGTTGATAAAGCCATTGAGGTTAAAGTGAGCGCCTCGTCATCAAAAATGGTTTTGTTATAGAATACATCGTCCACTTTCAAATCCAGTTGGTAAAGGTTCTGCATTGTCTATAGTCAGTAGACTGCATTTTTTGAGTTAGCTGAATCTTATAGTCATAAGTATGTAAACTTTTGTCAAAATTCACTGGAAATATTTGATTGCTCTGTGCCGCTAATACATCCATGAGATACTCAAGGCTCTGACGGATAAGGTCTCTCTCATCTTACAGTAAAAATACGTCTTTTCGAATTTATTGATCAATCTTTCAATAGCGGGTCGCAATGGCTACCAAAATGTTAAAGTAACTTACGAACTGTAAATTTTCGCAATTTTTGTAATGTGTTTTCATTATTAATAAACGTTCTGTCAAACAGTAACGCGGCAGTTTTGTAAATGTCAATGTTGCAATTAAATTATTACTATTGGCAGGCAAAAATGATGATTCAAAATTCAAGCTCTTATTGAGATTCGTTTGACTTTACGTCATTTAACTTGTTGAATTTGCAATGATGTCATTTTTCTCAAGTCATAAGGTCTATAGAATTGTTATAATCATAGACTCACTCATAGAACTGGATATGAAATGGAAATTGATACTACTGGAAAAGTCCAGCCAGTACCCAAAACTCTTCCAAAGATCCATTGTCAGGGCTTATAACTCTCTCACTCAAAAACTAGAGAAATATCTTGCTGGCCTCACGCACGAGAAGGTCGCCTCTTACATAAAAAAACTCGGAAGAGTACTATTTGGCTTCTAGTGGTTTTGCCAAGTATTCCTTCCGCAACATTCTTTGAGTGAGGATATCGGCGAGGTTTTTCTGCTTGAGTTATGGAAGTCAATCATCAACAATTAGGTTTCTTTTGATTTTGTTGTCTAATTTCAAATTCTATTTGTGTCTTTATCCGTTAAGAGATCAGACTCCTCTGTCAACGCAGGGACCAGGATCCAGCCTCTCTCTTTGGGGGGGGGGGCGATGATATCACAAAAGTACAGTGTGGCAAGCGAAAGTAAGTAGTCGACGGGGGAGGGGGCATCAGTATCATTCCCATTTCTAGTGTAAAAAGCAGAGTCCGGTTTATTTTTCTAAATTTGAAGCTCATGGAGAGGGGGGGGGGGCGATCACAAGAAAAAACAATTTGCAACGAGGGGGGGGGGGAGTGCCAGCAGCATACGCATTCCTAATATAAAAGGCGGAATCGGTTCTATTTTCCTGAAGTCAAAGCTCTTGAGAAGGGGAGAGGCGATCGCAAGCATACACATTCCTATACTCTATTCAAGCACTAGAGAGAGAGTAATAAAACTGTTACCGAAACCTTCAAATTACCTGCTCCAGGGCCGCAGGTAATTGAGGACTGCCGTAAATCTAATTATATTTAATTATATTTAAATATTATAAGCTTTTATAAATTTACTGCAACAATAAAATTTCTGATAGTTCAATTTAATTTCTGTCAGTGAGCAAAGTACAACTTATAGTGTGTCCTTAGTGATTTATCTTGCTTGCGCTTATTTTTATATATTATTTAAGATTAGTGAGATACCCTAAAGATATTGCTTCCACCTCTAAATTTATTCCAAAATCGTTTTTGTTGTGTTTTATTATTTAATGTTGTTTATATATTTTTTTATTTTTTTATATATTTTAATTTTAGTGTGTCCGACTCTTTAATTTTATATATATTTAATTCCAATTAGCCTTAAGTTTTTTATTATTTTATTATTGTATTTGTGTCTTTTTCTTAACCGCATAGAATTAACATGTTTATTTTATTTTTTGGGGGTTATCAGATTTCCATATAATAAAGTAAATTAAATTAAGATATCAGTATACTAGAAATAAAAATAAGTAGGTCTAATTTTAACGATAACATAAAACTAATGACATTTTAATCCCATTTTAGTGTTTAATTATAATTGTGCAGATGGTTTAAGAAACAAATAAACTAAAAAGTCTAATGTCCTAAAAATGTTTTTAATTAATAATAAAATGACCGATAGCCCCAAAAATATTTTAATATTATATGGACGAATTTATTTTTTTATATATGTTTAACTTTTTGTATTTTTGACAATTGGTATTTTGTTAGTATTTAAATTTTAACTTAGAATTTTTTGAAATAATAAGGCTACGTTTTAGCCTGAATGTGCCTAAAACGGTTTTTATGACAAAATTAAAAATAATAAAAATACAGTTGTGATGTGTGTTAAATATGTCAAAATTATCTAAATTTTGTAATGTATGTGAATTATTGAGAAATCATAAGAAATAAAATAATATTATAAAAACTTTTTATTTCAAGTTTATTACCGAAATAATATTCTATGCCATAAATAATTAGTGATAAAATAAACCTCCTTCCGACGCGTATGGCAAGGATTAAAATCCTTTTTAACACTTCACACTTTCAAATATCTATTGTTATCCAACCCAATTAGTCCATTATTATAGACTGGTATTTTTGATTAGAAAATTTCTAACCCATTCCTATGAAAAATATGTGTCTAACAAGTTTTGCCAAAGACACCGGACTAAAGAACACAGGTAGTTCGCGAAGAAAAAAAGGGTAAAAAATTATTTATTACTCTCTCTAGTTCTTGAATAAACTATAGTATAAGAGGCCAAATCGGGTCTATTTTCTTGAACCCAAAGCTCTTGAGGGGGGGGGGGGGGTGATCGCCCCCACCGCCCCCCCCCCATGGATCCGCACCTGTGTCAACGGTTAAATAGCCGTTTTGTTTTACCGACATTCATTAATCCTATCGATGGGGCCATTTGTGCTAATTCTACTTCATAGAACCGCTGACTTAAGTTACTATTGTGAAATAAACTATAATTGTAAGTAAATTAACATGAATAAACTTCTCTCTCTCTCTCTCTCTCTCTCTCTAATATATATATATATATATATATATATATATATATATATATATAATATATATATATATATATATATATATATATATATATATATATATATATATATATATATATATATATAGATATATAGATATTAAAGCATGAAATTTTGCATAAAGATTTCTAAGGGGGTAAAATAGGGGACGACAATTTTTATGAAAGTTTTCCATTTTGGTAGTTAGAAACGTAAACGTGTATATAGACTTATAGCTAGAAAAAATTTATTACTGTATTATTCTTTTTTAAAAATTCATCTATTAAGGGGGTAAAATAGGTGATGAAAGTTTGTATGAAAGTTCTTCATTTTTGAAGTAGAAATCTAAAAATTAATAGGCTTGTGGTTGGCAAGAAAAGTTTATTGTGTCGTCCTTTTTTGAAAATTCATCCCTTAGGGAGATAAAACAGGAAATAGTTTGAAAAACATGTTTATTATATCATTCTTTTTAAAAATTCATCTTTTAAGGGAATAAAATAGGGGATGAAAGATTTTCATTTTGGTAGTTACAAATGTAAAAATTAGTATTTAGGCTTATGGTTAGAAAAAAATTTTTAGTATATCATTCTTTTTTAAAAATTTATCGTTTAAAAGAGGTAAAATAGGAAATGAAAGTTTGTATGAAAATTTTTCATTTTGATAGTTAGAAATGTAAAAGTTAGCTTATGGTTAGAAAAAAATGTCTACTATATTATTCTCTTTTTAAGGTGGTAAAATAGGGGATGAAAATTCGTATGAAAGTTCTTAATTTTTGAACTTAGAAATCTAAAAATTTTTATATAGGCTTATAATTGAAAAGAAAAGTTTACTGTGCCATTTTTTTTTTTTGAAAATTCATCCCTTAGGTAGGTAAAACGGAATGAAAATTTGCACGAAATTACTATTTTGGGGATAGAATCATGGTTTATTGGTTGTACCCACTATGATGTCTGATGTCGCCCCTCACGTGCACGAAATCGCGGACAAAAGCTAATGATATATAGTGATATATTTGATTTAAAAGCCAAGGCCAGTTTAAAATGATTTTAGTTGTCAAATATTTCCATTAATTTTGTTCTTAATTATAGTATTATAGAATTGATTCATTTTTCGATTATAAATAAATTTCTATCAACGAAAGTGTGATGCACGGGCCAAGTACGTCAATCAATCTAAAATATTGTTAAGAATGACTAAAACTTACTAATATGCCCTCGTATATACAAATATTTCGACGTGATGAGTCATCTTTATTATAATGTGCCGAAAAGAATAGTGTCTCAATGACTCATCTTTCTGAATAGATCTCAACGTTTATGCTCTAGATTTATTTAGGAACTTCCATAAGTATGTAAATAAAGATATAATAAGCGTAGTTAGTTAGTTGGAAGTTAGTTGTATAGTGGTATCGTTAAGAGTTATATAATTGTATTGTAATAGTGGAAATAATTAGTTAGTTGCAATGTTAATGTAAATGTGTTGTTAATATAGGTATTGTAAGTTATTTAGTGAAAATTGTTGTGTTTTAATTCTGCGAACCTAAAGAGCGATTGTAAAGAGACGAAACCATTAACAATTGGTGTCAGAACTGAGGATTGGTGTCAGAAGTGAAGATTTTCACTGGGTATCCAGAAAATTACATTGAAAATTAGAAGAGATAGAGAAAAACAGATTTGACTGTTGGATTTGTTATCAAGTAAGAAAATAAGATTAATTTTTTATAAAGTTTTAGATCTTTCTTTTTGAAAATTAAAAGAGATGTTGAAAAACTGACTTCACCATCGAATTTGTCATTAATAAGCAAGCTTAAAACCGAATTTTCGACAAAGTTCTAAAAAATTCTATTTGTAAACTAAAGGAGATATCGAAAAACAGACTTCACCATCGGATTGGTCATTAATAAACAACCTTACAATCGAATTTTCGACACAGTTATAGAAATTTCTATCTGGAAACTAAAAGAGATAGCGAAAAACCGACTTCACCATCGGATTTGTCATTAATAAATAACTTTAGAATCGAATTTTCAACATAGTTCTAGAAAATTTTATTTGAAAACTAATGGAGATAGCGAAAAACGCATTTCACCATCGGATTTGTCATTGAGAAAGAAGCCTAGAACCGAATTTTCGACGAAGTTCTTGAAAATTCTATTTGAAAGCTTAAAGAAATAGCGAACAACTAACATCATCATTGGATTTGTTATCCGGAAAAAACGAGTTTTCAAGAATATTCTAGAAGTTTTTATGGTAAATCGTAGACAGCAAACAGCCGAAATGGAGGAAACATTGGCTGATTTTATAGAACGTATGGAACAATGTTACCTTAAAAACAAACAAAAAGAAGAAGAACGGCACCAGAAAGAGAAGCAAGAAAAAGAAGATCGCCGTCTAAAAGAAAAACAGGATAAAAACCGCGGCACCAAAAAGAAAAACAAGAAAAAGACCATCGCCTTAAACAAGAAGAAGGGCGTTACCTTAAAGACAAATAAGAAGAAGAAGAACGTCGCCTTAAAGACAATCAAGAAAAAGAATGTCGCATTAAAGATGAAAATAAATTTTGCAAATGGATACAAGAGGTCATTGTACAAGAACAGCACAAAATTCAATCAAATTTTACGAGGACAAATGCTAAAGTCTAAGAAAAAACACATAGGAAAAGTGCGACAAGATATCGGAGAGGTGCGACAAGACGTAGAAGAAGTGCGATAAGAAATTAAAGAAATTGTAGACGAGATAGAAGTAAAAGTACGCCAGGAAGTACATAACATTGAAGTAAGTGTGCTACAAAAAGTGAAAGAAATCGTAGACAGGATAAAATCAAAAATGGATATTATAAATTCTAAAATCAGGGATCTTCAGAGAGATGTCAATAAAATAAAGATGCATAGTCCTTCTGATAAAATGATAACTACCAGACAGAACATCAAACCTCCAACTTTCAACAGTCAAACATCATGTATAATGAAGAAACGACAAGCTGAAGCTGCCGCTCCAGCAAATAACTGGAATTACGAAGAGATGGCAACTGTATTAGTAACCGCACTCGGTGGACCAGCACTGCAGTTGTTGTAAACTATTCCTATAACCCAACAGAAAGACTATGGAATCATTAGTGCTGCGCTGGAAAGAAGATTTGGACTTCGACATCGGCGCCAGTTATATCAGTTATAGCTAAAGTCAAGACATCAAAGAAACGGAGAAAGTTTACAAGAATATGAAACTGATATCCGACGTCTAGTACATCTGGCTTATTTAGGAGCTACGGAAGAATTCCGAGACGAGTTTATGATCCACAATATTTTATTGATGGAATCAGGGATCAGGAATTGCAGCTTATGTTGGGTATAAGCAAGTTTAATTATTGTAGCCAAGCGTTGGACGGGGATTTGGAAATAGAGGGAACTTATAATGTGTCAAGGCCAAAAATAAGAACTGTTACCATAGAGAAAAAAAAAAGTCTTGTCGAACCAAACTATGGAGACAATGTTATCTGGAATTCCTAAGAAATTAAATAGGAGAGATGATACTTCACGCTACAGAAGAAATCAAGAAGAATTGAACAGAATAGTTAATATACCACTTTATAGCAGAAACCAGATCGAGTGCTACAGATGTGGACGAACTAGACACATGAAAAGGGACTGTCGTGTTAAATTAAGAAGACACATAAAGTGCTACAGATGTGGACAAAATAGACACATGAGATGGAGTGCATTTAAGGTTTAGTTCACCATCCAGAAATAGCATAGAAGAGAACAAGGAAAAATTGCAACAGTACAATTTTAACATCAAATGTAAACCAGGAAGAGTGCATACCAACACAGATACCATTTCAAGGAGACCATGAAAAGAAGAATACAAGTGCTGCAGCCAAATAGAAGAAAGAGAAGAGTTTCCTAGTCGGAGAGTCACTTGTGACGTTGATTCAAAGTTGAGTACAGCTCAGATGGGAAACGATCAACTTCAATTTAAAGGAAAAGTCAGTGCTACTCCTATGATTATAACTGTTGATGCTGGTGCTGCAGTATCCCTGATAAAGTCAAGCCTTATTGATAAATCTAGAATTCTACCATTGTCCAGAAAAGTAATGTTGAGAACTCTAACTGGGGAGGTAGCTGATATAGTTGGAGAAATGTGAGTTGAGCTTCAACTTGGAAATCTGAAAATTAAACCATTGTGTGTTAGTTGCCAACATAGAAGATGAGTTTGTACTGGGAATGAACCGGATTCGTCAACCTGGATTCTCCTTGGATAACAATCTTAACATTCTAAAGCTTAGCGCCGAAGAATTTATTCTGTCCCAGAACCGTGATTACGAACCAATCAGAGGCATTGCAGAAGAAACAATCAGAAGAAGAGGAAGCACGGAGAAAATCATTTAGGGAAGACGAGATGACAGTTTCAGCATTCCAACAAACTCTGTAAATACCTGGTACCAAAGGCACTAGTCAGTTCATATGACATCAAGGCAAACTCGACAGGGATCCAACAAGGTGATAGAGTTTTATTATGGAATCCATAGAGAAGAAATTTATTTTTTATAGATAAATACATACATTAATTTTTGTATTATTACTTGAATAAAATATCTAAAATAATGATTTCATTTAATTAAGGAAAGTATTAAAATGTTATGTGTTATGTTTGTAGAATGAGATTACTTTATTGTTTTTTTGTGATTATTTTTCTAAATTTCAATAATCAAACAACACGTAGTAACGCCATGATGATTAGATTAAATAACATATCAATCAGACTAGACATGTTTCTTTTTAAACGATAATAGCAATTATCTTAGTTATCATAGATAACTGACATGTGTTTCTTTTCGAAATGTAAAATATACTCGACGACCTACTTAAGTAAAAGTATTTTATAATTTTCCAATCGTTTTATAAAGTAACAAGAGTTCGATTTTATTAATTGACTTTTCATAGCTCAGTCAGTCAGATTTGTCACAACTTGTCGAAGGAGAGTAATTGAACTGATGTATCTTGAAACAATATAGTAATTTTAAAAAGCTTTAATCTTATCATATTATGAATTTGGTAACCTTCCCTTGTGATAAACAATTGTGGCTTGTGTTAATAATTTTGCAGTAGAATTCTCTCTCTAGACACATTTAATGAATCGACAGTATACTTACTTTAGTACAGTTATTTAATTCGTATAAATTTTATACTTTCTACACAAGCTTTTTCTTCCTACAAATTTTTATATTTTCTAATCTTGTATTAATATATTGTCAGTCAAACTTTTACTTCAGACTTTTACAGGACCTACATTAAAACTTAGCATTTAAACTACATGGATTAACTAAAAATAATTAGTTTAATACTAACTGTAGCTTAACCAAATGTCATTTTTTAGATTATGCGTTATTTAAAAAAAAAACAGCATGGTTGACCGATAATTTCACAATTTCAGATAAATAAGTTATTGATACGACTATGTCTATAAAATAGATTTATTACAGACGCAATGAAAATTTAAGTTAAATGACATGACATGCAATTCCTAATTTTTTCTAGTTATAATTATTATAATTATCTAATGTTTCTGGTATAGGTACGGAACCAATGGTACCCAATGAAGATACTGACAGGACCTTGAAATAATTCAATTTAATTTTTAATCGTGTGACGAAAAACTGAAACAAAGAGAGTAATAAAACGCAAGAAAATGTTATGTTGTTGATGGACTTTGTAGATATGAACAGATCCGCAAAGTGATGATAGGAAACAAAAAACAATAGGTACAATTAAATTTGCTCAGTGTCGTTATTTAAGGAGGTAGAACTTAATTCAGCGGTGAAAAGAAATTTGCGAAACAATAATTACACTGGACAACAGCCAAAATGTATCTAAAATAAAATCGACTAAATCTTACTATTTTTGGTTTACTAAAACCGAAATTAAAATTATCTTTTTAATATTAGTTCAAATTTTAGAGATACGTGATATTATGTCTCCCTATATATTAACAATACAACAGCAAGAATGCACGTGGTGTATTTATATTGTTATTAAGAAGTTGAAAAATATCTTAGCCTGTAAATTTTCAGAAAAATTAACATATAAAATATTTGAACTCGGTCTTCAATTAAGTTGAAATATCACAAGAATGAGCATGAATTATATGAGGTACACACTGGAACCAATTAGAGTATTAGCAACTATAGACATCCATCAAACTGCCTATATATACAGATATATAGAGAGTGTCCGGAAAAATGTGGCAAATCTCCCGGATATGAAAAAAAAAACACGTGAAAAGAATACTACAAGTTCATATAAACTTTTTTCATACAGACCACCTCTTCGGAGATATGTACTCCCAAAGAGCTGCAATGATATCAAGTTTTTAACACATCATTATTGAACCACCCGGTATATTTATATTTTTAATATAATGTATACCAGGTGATCCAAGGAAGTACTGTAAATTACTCACAGCTGCAGGAACGGACTAGCTGTGACACTTATGACCCCATTTTTTTACGCCCTGTATGATAAAAACTTTGGACGTTTTTTACATGCCTTTAACCATTGACTAAAAATTAAGGACTCATTTATGTCGCTTATCCTAACCGTTTTCGAAAAAACGTCACTTTCTTTACATCATGTATTTGGCGGATTTTGATCAAAGATACGTCTTTGTTCCTATTAAATGTTCATTCTTCAACCTTGTGATAAAAAAAAATCCGACCCAAAATTAGAGGTTGTCCCTTTAGTTAACAATGTCTAATTCTGTGAATTGCAGTTTGACCTAGGTTCGCAAAAAATATGCGTTTAATTTTATCGGCACCAACAACAAAGTATTGTTATAGGTACGAAAGAAATAAAGATCCTGAATTTTAGAACTTGTCAACTTTCACATCGCTGGCACATTGATTCTTTACTTGGATATTAATTTAATGATTTTTGGATTTCGTGTTGAAATTAATTGTGAAATAATTCTATATACGGAATACACGTGTATTGAATAAGCAGATATGCATCTGATGTATGGCTTTGCATCTTACAATGCTTTGGCAGCCAGGAGGTTATATCACGGCAGATATCCTAATCGTACTCTTCCAGATCAGGAAACATTTCAACGGGTTGACCAACATCTAAGAGATAATGGTAGGCGATTTAATTTAATAAGGTAATATTAAATTTCTTCATAATTTTAGAAATATTTGGAAAAAGAAGTACAGGGTGAGTCAACGATTGGATAAAGTAGGTTTGTGCCTTTTCGGTGAAATTAACAAAGAAACTATATTTATTGTTTGATACAGTTTATTTTTACGCAGATTTTAAAAATATTTAGGACTCTACAGGGTGAGCCAAAAAACTAGGACAGCATAAAGTTGTATTTTTTTAAGTAGAACACCCTATATACGAATCGTATTTTCGATTTAGCTTATAATTTTAAATCTTTTTTATTGAGGGTTTACTATAACAAAACTTTATAGTTTCCGAGATAATTAAGTTTAAAGAAAAAAAGTCACATTTTCAAGCATCAATTCAATCCTAAATAACGTTTTCAATTTTGTGACAAATATATTCAAATTTGGAATTTAGCAAGGCCAAAGACAAGTTAACATAATTTTTATCTAATATTTGCAATAAAAGCTACAGGGTGTTGAACACATCGGCTCAAATTTGAACAAGTTTAAATGAATAAATATCTTTTTTTTAATGGTACACCCTGTATATTATCATGTTATTTAATAGAGTAATAAAAACCCCAAAAGTTTTGTTCAATATATCCTATACCTATTTATAATAGTTTTTGAGATATTTCAGTTCTTCTTATTTTCCATACTTTTTTACAGAAATAGTCTTCATTATCATAATAGCCATGGCAAAAACAATGTAAAAGAACATTTTTCTGTGTGTCAAATTTATAACCGCAATCGCTTCTTTTGGTTTTTATGTAGTGTAGTTTGGTTTTTTTTGCATTCATCTTATATTGTAAAATGAATTTTCCAAAGAATGAGTTAATAGATATGATTTATACAATAGGAGAGGCTCAAAAAATTGCCTTCTTGCTCAAAGAATTTACAAAATGAAGTATCCTGATCGACGCCAGCCTAATACCCATACTTTCCAAAACTTAATGCAAAGATTTGATTCTTCTGGTACTGTTGATTATCCAAAACGTAAAGTGGTCAACAAACCAGTAACTAATGAAGAAAAAGAACTACAAGTATTGTTAAATGTTCAGGAAAATCCTTATATTGGTAGCCGTCAGTTAGCAGCATTATGTGAAACATCACAATCCACCGCTAATCGTACTACCAAGAAATATAGGTATCATCCATATCAGATGGAATTACACCAAGAATTGCATGGAGGATTTTGAAAGTCGTGTAAACTTTTGTCGTACAATAAATGCGGAGATTCAATTAAATCCAAATTTATTATGCAAGGTAATGTTTAGTGATGAAGCTACTTTTAGAAGTAACGGCGCCGTAAATAGACGCAACATGCATTATTATGCCACAGAAAACCCATTTTGGATTAGAGAGGTGCAACATCAAAACCATTGGTCATTAAATGTTTGGTGTGGTATTCATCATAATCGAATTATTGGACCCCACTTTTTTAATGAACCACTAAATGGCCATAGTTACCTGAACTTTCTACAAGAAGAACTACCCCAACTGCTTCAAGGTCTCGATAGGGATGAGCTCGACAGTATGTGGTTCCAGCACGATGGTGCGCCTCCGCATTACCATCGTGAAGTTCGTGCGTTTTTGGACCAACCATATCCGCAAAAATGGATTGGACGTGTGGGTTTCATTGAGTGGCCACCAAGGTCTTGCGACATCACCCCATTAGATTTCTTCCTATGGGGTTATATTAAAAATAAGGTGTATGTTAATCCACCAACAACAGTGGAAGATATGCAAAACAGGATTAGGGATACCTGTAGAACAATAACGCCACTAATTTTGTCCAGGGTCCGAGAAAATCTGCAAAAAAGACTAAATTTGTGCATTGCACAAGAGGGTCGTTTATTCGAACACTTATTAAAAAGAAATAATTAATCTCAGTATTTAATAGGTCATTTTTTTGTTTCAATTTAGTATAAAAGTAAATATGTATTTGCCTTGTCGTTATTGTTGTGTTAATTTTTTCAAATTATGTTTAATTAAACTATTGCCGTTGTAATATAACGAATAATGTATTTCATCATATTTAACCACATTCTGTTTGTTTCTGTAGTTTCTTTTTATTATTTTACATGGCTACTATGATAATGAAGACTATTTCTGTAAAAAAGTATGGAAAATAAGAAAAACTAAAATATCTCAAAAACTATTATAAATAGATATAGGATATATTGAACAAAATTTTTAGGGTTTTTATTACTCTATTAAATAACATGAAAATATACAGGGTGTACCGTTTAAAAAAAAAGATATTTATTCATTTAAACTTGTTCAAATTTGAGCCGATGTGTTCAACACCCTGTAGCTTTTATTGCAAATATTAGGTAAAAATTATGTTAACTTGTCCTTGGCCTTGCTAAATTCCAAATTTGAATATATTTGTCACAAAATTGAAAACGTTATTTAGGATTGAATTGATGCTTGAAAATGTGACTTTTTTTTTAAACTTAATTATCTCAGAAACTAAAAAGTTTTGTTATAGTAAACCCTTAATGAAAAAGATTTAAAATTATAAGCTAAATCGAAAATACGATTCGTATATAGGGTGTTCTATTTAAAAAAATACAACTTTATGCTGTCCTAGTTTTTTGGCTCACCCTGTAGAGTCCTAAATATTTTTAAAATCTGCGTAAAAATAAACTGTATCAAACAATAAATATAGTTTCTTTGTTAATTTCACCGAAAAGGCACAAACCTACTTCATCCAATCGTTGACTCACCCTGTACTGATGCTGATCGGGGAAGAACAGTAGGTACGCCGTAATTAGAGGAAAATATTTTAAATGCTGTAGATGGCACTCGAAAATTATCAGCGTAGTTTAATACGTCGAAAACAATAATACATGAAGTTCTTCCAGATTAGCTGTTATATCCACATCATTTGAAAATGTGCATGAATTAATTCCTGAAAATGTCCGTAGAATGCAGTTTGTAAACTGGTTATTGGATAAGTAACGGAATAATGTAAACTTCATTAGCACTTTTCTCTTCACGGATAAAATAGAGTTTACCAGAAATAGTATTATAAATTTTCTACACAATTCACATGTATTTACAACTATTGTTTCGCATCATCTTTAGTTATAATCAATCAGTGTCTGGACAAGAGTCATTGGCAATTTTTTGATTGGACCATTCGTATTGCCGGTACGACTAAATGGAGAGTTTTATGTGGAGTTCCTCCAGAACGGTTTTCATGATTTAGTAGAGCGCTTACTCTGAGGGAGCACCTGAATAACGTAGAGGAGGACCTATCGAGTGACCTCCTCGATCTCCCAACCTAATGTCGTTGGATTTTTACCTGTGAGGACACCTCAAAACCTTGGTGTATTCCACTTCAGTCGATAGTAGGGAGAAAAGTTCCTATGGAAAATCACATTTCATTGTGATCAAATAAGGAATAATGCTGAATTAATATGCCAGGTAGAGCAGTCCTCAATTCGTGATACCAACTAGTGTATCAGACTTCATAGAGCTCATGTTAAACCCGCTTATGAAGTTTATAACTAAGCAGTTAGTTTAACTTTTTATTGAAACTATGGTGACAGAGGAAAATTCCTATTTTTAACCGACTTCTAAAACAAGGAGGTTCTCAATTCGTCGACTATGTATTTTTGTATGTATGTACACTGATTACTCTGAAACGGCGGCACCGACTTCAATGAAATTTTTTACTTACGTTCAGGAAGTTGCTGCGGTGGTTTCATATTTTTTTAGACGAAATTGATGCAGCAAAATCCAAGATGGCGCTGACAATATGGCAGCCAAAAAATTAATTTTATCCGATTTTTTCAAAATTGGTATAATTTTCGGGGTCGTACACAACGAATTTGAAATTTTTTTTTAAAAGTTCAATATGGCGTATCCAATATGGCGAACAAAAAATCAGTTCTGTACAATTTTCTCCAAAATTCGTACGGGGGAGTTTTCGGGGTCGCACATAACGAATCTAAAATTATTTTTAAAAAATTCAATATGGCGGACGAAATATCAATTTTGTCCGATTTTCTCCAAAAGTGGTATGGGGGAGTTTTCGGGGTGGCACATAATGAATCTGAAATTATTTTTTAAAAATTCAATATGGTAGATCCAATATGGAGGACGAAAAAATTAATTTTGTCCGATTTTTTCAAAATTGATATGGGGGAGTTTTTGGAATCGCACATTACGAATCTGAAATTATTTTTAAAAAAATTAAATATGGCGGATAAAAGATTCTATATCTCTCGATTTTGTCTAAGATCAGTACTGGGGGATTTTTGTTAGTGTTAATTAGGAATTTAAAATATTTTTTGAAAAACTTAATTTGGCGGATTCAACATGTCGTCCTAAAAATTTTACATTTTTCTATTTTCTCCAAAACTGATATAGGGGATTCTTGAGTGTGTAAATTATGAATTTGAAAGTATTTTTTCAGGATTTAATAATTGTGAATCCAATATAGCGGACCAAAAATTTTACATTTTTTTGTTCAAAGGTGAGACTGAATCGTTTTTGAGAATGTAAATGCCGAATATAATTTTGCCCAAAGTCAATGTTTGCTGACACATGCTATTTTCAAAAAAAAAAAACAAAACATATATATGCCTAAGAAAAAGCCCCAAAGAATATATATATATATATATATATATATATATATATATATATATATATATATATATATGAAAGTGACGTCACTTGTTGACATAAAAATCAGAAGCGATGTCGCCTCTGATTTTTTATGTCAACAACGGTATGACAACGTAATATTAAAAAATACCTGTAACAGTAATTTTTCGAGTGACTTGGTTGCCATGGCATTTAATAATTTGACTATTGACAAATTGCCATCGTTGTCTAAGAAGTCGACTAACGGATCAAGAAGGAAATGGGCGTCGAATTGTTAGGGCTTTTATGGAGAGATTTCCTAACCCCCGAAATAAGAGGATATTTGAAAAGGGTTGTAGAACAACCAAATGTTAGTACCCACCGCTTAGAACTATTATAAATGATATTTTAAAAGAACAGTTGTTACATCCATATCCCGTCCTAAATGTTCAGGAACGATCGAGCCCCCCTTGCGCCTTACATTTTGTGAATTTATTCAAAACAAAAGAATTCGTGATACAAATTTTGGTAGAAAAATTTTGTTTATTGACGAGGTGTACCTTACAAGATTTGGAGTCACGAACCTACACAACGAACATGTTTATGAGGATGAAAATCCATATGTCATTAAAGTAACACACCACCAGCATAACTTTAAAATAAATGTTTGGGCACATATTATTGATCGCTACTTTACTAGTCTTGTTGTGATTCCAGATAGGAAAAATAGAAATATTTATCTAAATTTTTTGCAGAACACAGTTCTACTTCGGCGAGAACTATGGTATATGCATAATGATCCTCCACCCCATTTTTTTCGTTGCTGTTTGGGAATATTTACATGACCAATATCCCAACGGATGAATTGGAAGGGGCAATAAGCCACCAGTAAGATGTCTACCACGTTCTCCAGGTTTAAATAGATGTGACTTTGTTTTATGGGGCGCTCTTAAAGCAGAAGTATACAAGACACCGGTGAATATCCACGAAGAAATATTGATGCGCATTTTAAACGCTGACAACCTTTTTAATAATCCTGAGATATTAGATAGAATCCAATTTCATTTTGTAAAAAGGGTTAATAGGTGAATTCACTTGCTAAATTAATGTTTTCTTTTTAATTAGTTTTTTTTTCAATATTTTTAAAATACATAAATGTACTTTCAACATTTTTTTTAAAATTGTTTTATTGTTACAGCAAATTAGTATATGCTTGTAATTGAAAATATTTTTTTCCTGACAAAACCGCTAATCCAATGAAAATATTTCAAGAAGTAAAAAAGCCTCCAAATACATGCGATTACCCTAAAGAACTATCTAGGTTGTCATAACGTTGATGACATAAAAAATTAGAAGCAATAGTTACAAGTGACGTTACTTTAATAACACACTATTTTATAGTCGGTCGCTATACCATTAAAAAGCATCATATTATAATGTTAAAGTACACACCAAAAATCATTACATTTAGTTACCACGGTTTTAAGAAATTTGGGAAAAATCAATATTTTCTTAAAACTTTGACGTCTTCTACCACCTAAACAAAGCAGTATCGAAAATAACTAGGTTGGCTTAAATCGCACTATTTTCACGTCAAGAATCTGTCATCAAACATTGTACACGTATTTTCCGGACACCCTGTATATATATATATATATATATATATATATATATATATATATATATATATATATATATATATATATATAGTGAACGAAATAAAGAGAGAGAGAATGATTATTCTAATACGCAGTTGTGTGGGTAAAAATTTCCTTTCGTGGAAAAAATAAACACGCCAAGTGTCATGGCGAAGTTAAAACAATGACAACTCAACAGTAGTGTGGGAAATACTTTTATGCTTATGCATGCAGCAAAGAAATAGAATCTGCACTGAAAACGATATTACAATATTCGATATTTACGAATTAAATTTCTAGCAGTTTGGGTCGATTTACTTTAGAAAAAATAAAGCTGTTATATTCTGTTTATAAGTTCATCACTTGACAAGCTGATTATTGAAAAGAAATAAGCCTACAATATTTATTTGTAATACTATTTCTTAGTTGACTAAAATATTTGTAGTTGATATTTACAGCAGCAATTTGTGAGACGCTGCAATCTATGAAATATTCCAGACGATCTGCAGCAGAATTACGTATGTTTCTTCCGATTAATTTTTTTAAACCATAGAGCAGATTCATAATAAAATTTTTATAAAAAAAATTGCACCGACTTCTAAAATTGCGCTAAAAGTGAAAAATAACTATACATTTTTATATGAAATTGAAATTTTTGAAATCGGCGCTGAAGAAATGTGAACTTTCTTACCATAATTTGTACATATTACTAGTTATTTATTTCATTTAGAAATAACTTATATTGCATGTTGTGTTTGTATACGCCCCAAGAACCCTACATTACCAATTTTAGACAAAATAGAAAAATGTAAAATTTTCAGTCCTTCATATTGTATCTTATCAACTTAATAGATGTAAAAAGTTTATATTCGTAATGCAATACCCCAAAAACCCCCTAAAACGATTCAGTCCTACCTTTGAACAAAATCAGAAAATGTAAAATCTTTAGTCCGCTATATTGGATTCGTCATATTGAATCTTGAAAAAATATTTTTAAATTCATAATTTACAACCTCAAGAACACTTATATCAGCTTTGAAGAAAATCGCAAAATGTAAAATTTTCGGGGATTGAATCCACCAAATTGAGTTTTTCAAAAAATATTCTAGATTCGTTATTAGCACTAACAAAAATCCCCAATACTGATTTTAGACAAAATCGATAGGTGTGGAATTTTTAATCCGCCATATCAAATTTTTTTAAAAATAAATTCAGATTCGTAATGTGCGATCTCAAAAACTCCCCCATATCAATTTTGAAAAAATCGGACAAAATTAATTTTTTATTCGCCATATTAGATCCACCATATTGAATTTGTTAATAATATTTTGGATTCGTTATGTGCGACCGCAAAAACTCCCCCACACAAATTTTGGAGAAAATCGGACAAAATTAAATTTTTTTTTGTCCGCCATAATGGATCATCCGCCATATTGAATTTTTTAAAATAATTTTAGATTCGTTGTGTACGACCTCAAAGATTCCCCCGTACCAATTTTGGAGAAAATCGGGCAAAATTAATTTTTTTGGCCGCTTTTTTTTTTTTTTTTTTTTTTAATTAATATTGAACTGTATTCAGGTTAATATTTATGTTGTTAATTAATTTTTCCTTAAGTTGAACATTGTTTTTCTTTTGATATATTTCGTGACATTTTTAATTTTAATTTTTTTAAATTCTTTTTCATTAAATTTAGTTTTGTGGGTTAGCTGAACAGACGTCAAAGATATTTTATATCTAGGACGAACTGAAACTCGCCCACTATTTCTGAAAATATAAATGTAGAATAATTTATTAAATAAAGACCTTTATTATTATTATTATATTATTATATTGTCAGCGCTATATTGGAATTTACTGCACCAATTTCTTCCAAAAAAATTTAGGACCAACGCAGCAACATATCGTAAAATATTTCATTAAAATCGGTGCCGCCGTTCCGGTGTACATACATAAAAAACATACATGCTCGACGAATTGAGAACCTAATTCTTTTAGAAATCGGTTAATAAAAAAGTATGAACAACATGATGTTATACATCAGTTACAGGAGATCTTAAATCGTATGATGAACTTACTCAAAGCTGCTGTCATGTCATATCCATCAGCGTTTTATGTGAGTAAATATATAAAAATCGGAAACAGAAGTGATATGATCTCGATTAAGCTTTCATATTCTATATCGATGTAGATTTGCTTCAGAATTATACCATGTTTGTTACCATGACACCAACTACTTTATCCACTAGACCACCGTTTATGCATCATATAGTATTACTCCAAACGTAGATGACTTACTTTCCCGTACAGATAATTAGGTTTTTTAGTAATACAAAAATTCAACTTTATTAAATCAAATATCGAAATAAATTTATTGTTTAAAAATAATTTAAAAATTTTGTTTTGTCTACGTAAATGGAGCCCTTTGAATTGCGACACATATGGGCGTCGCGGATGCCATTCCCGCTAACTTCCCAACAGTTATCAGACTTAATAATAAAGATGATATAAACCTAGCTGGGCATGATATCTCACTAATTTTTGTAGCCAAACAGTATTGAGACTTAGCCTCGATTTTTACAGATTAGTTTCACTAATTTTGTTTAGTAATATAATTATAAACAATACCAGCATGTTTATACACTTGATAGGGCAAATAATTTATTAAGCTGTAACAATCCATCGAGGAACCAATTTGCTACTGATTGATAATTTTCTGAAAGAAATAATTTAAAAAACTATTTTGAAAATATTTCAGACAAAAGATAATATTTATTTTTAGTAGCATATAATGGTAATAAAACAGGTTAACGTTGATAAATTATTTAGTTAATTTTGGCTCTCAGAATTAATTTTTTGGATATATCTAGATATCTATTATTAAATTTTTATAATACAAAGCAGAATATCAGGTGTTTAGTTAATTTTGGCTGTCAGAATTAATTTTTTGGATATATCTAGATATCTATTATTAAATTTTTATAATACAAAGCAGAATATCAGGTCCAAACGTTCGAAATTTCGATCAAGTTATAAATATAAGAATTATAGAATTATATGTCTTCAACAAAATATTTCTTTAATAAAATTGAATATTCATCATACTTGGAATTGCCAAAATTAAGTCATCCAGTTTACTCTAAAATCGGGATTTTCAAAATATGTCGCATGTTTTAAATAACCTAAAAAAATCTAGTGGCTATTTAATACACCAAATCACTCTTTTATTTGTTTCTACCAGTAGATATATCATGCATGCACCTATATAGATTTTAATTAAAGTTTAAAATTTTCCTTATTTACACATGGAAATACCAATTAAGAACATGTTTCTCTAACGTTACGTAGGCTCTATATATTCCTGCAAAAACTGTCGAACATGCCACCCACACATTATCGAAAATAATGCCTACATTATGTTCAACATGGGTAATAAAATAATTCTTTTTATTTTCTATATCTTCTGCAGTACGGTTGCCTGAGAACAGCATCGATTTGCGAATCTTTTTGCACGACTTTCCGAGATTATTATCGAGAATGGGAAC
Organism: Diaprepes abbreviatus; assembly: GCA_034092305.1. Classification (NCBI taxonomy): domain Eukaryota; kingdom Metazoa; phylum Arthropoda; class Insecta; order Coleoptera; family Curculionidae; genus Diaprepes; species Diaprepes abbreviatus. The sequence goes on from JASJET010000187.1 coordinate 4,529,331, forward strand.
ATCGAATTTAAAAACCCTGATGGAGCATCTTATGTCATTCGGTTAGATAATGGGTATACTTTTCTTTGGCTCCTGCCGGAAAACGCGTCAAATACTATGAGTAACTTAAATTTCGGGGTACAGCTAATTACAGAGAAGTAACTTAGGTAAACAGCCGTTACCGAAAGTTGGTGCACCCAAATTTCCACTCTCACGTACCCCTTACGACATTTTAGCTACCCAAGTAATTTAAGTTTATTTATAGCCACTTATACAAAAAAATTTTAAATTTGAATATAAATCGCGTCAAATATCTAGAATTTTAATGTTTTAACTTAAATGGCCTAGGAAACATTGACCCCAAAAAATTTTCCTTCCTTTGAAGTATTTTTGCTCAGGAAATTTTGTTGTAAAATAGTACCGTAACTAAGATTTTATACATTCATTTCGTTACCCGCTTAAAAAACTGAATAAACTACTTTCTTTCCGATATTTTTCAAGTTCTTTACTAGGTTTTACTTTATTTCTAGACCTCTTTTGCAGCTAAATTATGTGCCATATGCCTAGTAACCGTATTGCCATAAAAACTATTATTTTGAAAATGTTATAGATCCACGCAAGAAATTGATGAAAACTTTATAGCAAATAAAATTTTTAACAGTACCTAAACATTTTCTATAAATCGTTACGGGATGAGCTCTATTGTTTTATAAAAGAAAGACATACATTTCTATATCTTTTCTACATTTTAATTTGCCAGTCATATGTGATTAAAAATTATCCATGACTACTATTGCTGTGTTATTTTCAATTATTATTATTATTGTTAAAAGTAATTTTGTAAATTGTCTTTAAGCAAGTGAAGATATGATATAAGAGAAAAATTTAAAGGAAACAAAATGCAAACACGCAATATTTACGTAAAGAAACAAAACCTTAATAAATAACCTTATGATAAGACAAGCTATTTTACACCGATCATTTAATTTGCCTACAAAGCAATTCCGTATTAAATATGTTTGGTGTCACCATTAACCAATTATGAGAGTTCATTATGTTTGAATATATTACTCTTTTAAATTATACCCACGTCAAAAAATTACATTAAAAATTGAAAAATAAATCAATAACTGTTTTATATATATATATATATATATATTTTATTATATTCCCGGGTCCGTCCTAAAGCCGGATGCACTGCGACCAGAGTAGGCCTATTGTGCGCATCCTAGACATTACAGCCACTCTGTCAACCTAGCCCCCTGGTTCAATCTGTACAGTCCTGCTAAGGAGTAAGTGAGTATTTCTCTCGGTTCCAATCTTACTGACCCGACAGTTTGTTGTCTAAATCTCACCAGTGACTTACAGTCACATATGATGTGCTTCGCCGCTTCCTAGGCTTGTCCACATAGTCTGCAGCCGAGGTTTCCGTTATATAGATTCATTCTATTCAGATGTACTTTAACGGCCATGTGTCCCGTCATTATACCCGTAATAGTCCTTAATTGGTTTCTACTCATTTGTAGTAATTTCCTTGCCAGTTTCGGGTCCGGATTCCCAATAAATAGCTTGCTATGGTTTAAACCCTGTCTGGTCATCCAGTGGTTTTTATGTTCTCTTTTGATCCATTCTTTGACTGCTTCTCGGGCCGCGCACCGCGGCACCCCAAAGGCCGGTTCTGGACCAATATATTGAGATGCTGACCCTGCTCTAGCTAGCTCGTCAGCTTTTTCATTTCCATGTATGCCTTCGTGTCCTGGTACCTACTTTAACATAACTCTGTTATCTTTTGCCAGAGTTTCCAGTTCACTCTGACATTCCCAAACCAGCCTCGATGATACCTTTTGGCCCTTGAGGGCCTTTAGGGCTGCCTGGCTGTAGGAGTAAATGAGGATTTGCTTCCCTTTGTAAGCTCTCCTGTTTATAAGAGTTGTTTCCGATTTTCTGGTTATAATTTCCACTTACTTGTTCCAGGTCAGCCTGGAATCTAAAATCACCCCCAGATATTTTACTTCTCTGGAAAGTGGTATTGTGTTTCCTTGGAGGATGTTGGGACCGAGATCCTCTATTCTTCTCCGTTTTGTGAAGGGGATTAGGACAGCTTTTTGGGGACTTATATTGAGTCCCTCCTGCCTTACCCATCTTTCTACAACTTTAAGAGCCCTCTGCATTCTCTCTCTTACTGTTGTATTAAATTTGCCTTGGGTTAAGATTACCAAGTCAACTGTTTTATATTGCAATTGCACAGACCCAAAGAAGCGAGGAAACCAACCAGGCAGAACAAAGGTATAACTTGCGTAACCGCCAAACTATAAAAAGGCCGGCAGAAGACTAGCACGCTCATTCCAAGTCAAGCAGCAGTCAAGGAAATATTACTTGAAAATGCCAGCTGAGATTTTGGCGAAACGTCCTGAAGATTTTTCTATTGTTAAAAACCGGAAAAACACCAGTACATATATATATATATATATATATATATATATATATATATATATATATATATATAGCACCGTAAGTGTGGTTTTCAGAAATTAAGCCAAAACTGTTGTAGACTCTCTTCACCTTTACAAACCTCTGGAGTTTAGAGTTTTCTCAAAAGTCCCTGCAGTTTTTCCTGTTAAATCTGAAATGGGGGTAGTTTTCCCTTTTCTGAGGGTATCCTACAGGACATTGATGGTACGTGAGATTCTAGATCTCTTTGAAAATACTACGCAATAACACCTATGAAAATTAGAAACCTGCTAGATTTAAGATTTTTTCTTGTTTTCCGTATCCTTTTTAGGGATAGTTTATCTCAGCTATATAGGGGGTAGTTTATAAGTAATACCTAGGACTTAGTGCATTTTTTATCGAGCTTTTTCAACAGTCATTGCTATTTTGGTTCAAATTTTTTATATATGAAGGATAATCAATCCCTTCTTGGGGTGTATGTTGCAAATCCAGTATATGGACACTGCTGTTTAACATAAAATACACTTTAAAATTTTGTATAGTTTGATTTATTATGATAAGATGCAACAACTATTCTTGTAGCTTAACCTCATTTTTACCCCATTCCAAGGGTAGTTTTGACTTTAGTTAATGATTTTGAAAGTATACGATTTTTTCGACCTCGGATTCAGAGACCAAAAATACATACGAATGCATACATGGGTCTGGTCCGTTGGTCTGAACATTTTTTTTGTGGAGCTGTGTAATCTAGCGAGCAAAAAAATTAATTTTGTCCGATTTTCTGCAAAATTGTTGAGGAATATGGCAAATCCAATATAGAGGGAAAAAGATGATTGTTCAATTTTCTCTAAAATTGACATTGGTGCGTTTTCAGGATCGCACATAACGAATCTGGAATTATTATTACAAAGTTCGATATGGCAGATTTAATACGGCGGACAAAAAAAATATTTTTTTTCAGATTTTCTCCAAAATTGGTATAGGGAAGTTTTCGAGATCACACATAACGAATCTGGAATTATTTTAAAGAAATTAGATATAGCAGATTATTTTTGAAAAATTTAAAATAGCAGATACAATATTACCAAATACCAAATTAGGGAGCTTTCTTGAGAGTGTAAATAACGAATTTAAAATTATTTTTGAGAGATTAAATATAGCGAACCCAATATGGCGGACTAAAAATTTTACATTTTTCGATTTTATTTTAAATTTGTTACTAGGTCATTTTAGAGGGTGTAAATAGCGGATTAAAATTATTTTAAGAAAATTTAATATGTCAGATTCAATATGACGGTCTAAAAATGTTACATTTCCGGATTTTATCCAAAATTAGTGCTAGGGGATTTTCGTGGGTGTAGATTCAGATCAGATTAAGAAGCTCAAATTATTTTTTTGAAAATCAATATTCATATTTTTCCAAATTTGGTATTAAAAGGTTTTCGAGGTCGAAGGTTACGAATCTGAAGTTATCTTTATATATATATATATATATATATATATATATATATATATATATATATATATATATATATATATATATATATATGTGTGTGTATAATTTTACATTTTTCCAGTTTGGTCCCAAATTGATATTGGAGGTTTTTAGGGGCGTATTCAAATTCAATATGCAGGATGAAATATGATGGACTAAAAAATTTACGTTTCAAGTTCTTAAAATGTCGGTATTGGGAGGATTTGGGGGCCTATATTACTAATCTAAAATTAATTGAAATTCAAGATTGTGGATTTACTATGACAAAAGAAATATCTATTTGATACAGTTTGCAGATTTCTCAGTATCAAAAATTTTTTGTTTTTTATTCTAGTGTTGTATATAACTTTGATTAAAATAGGTACTTTTTTCCGACTTTGAAATCATTGCAAGGTACATTAATCTCGCTCAGTACTTAGTTCAAATAATTTATGGATATCAAAACAAATTCGAAACTAAAAATCGGAGAACAAAATAAAAAACAAATTGAACTGACCGCTATGAAATTGAAATTTTTGAAGTAGGCGCTAAATTATGTCTAAATAAAACAACCACTAACACGAGATATATACAAACTATAGTAAGTAAGCGAGTCACATTTTGTCAGGTATTAGTTTGGCGCCGACTTCAAAAAGTTCAGTTTCATATAAAAATTTATATTCTTATTTTTCGCTTCTACACTTTTTTTTGGAAGTCACTTTAATTGTTTAAAAAGAAATTATTTCCATATCTTTATTATATTGTTTACATACCTTTTGATTTGCGTTTCATTTCGTTGCCTTAGTTAAGAGTATCTATGTATAGTTTCAGACGTTTTCTATAAATTTTAGATTCAAGCATTAACTTCAAATAAGTGCCAAGTAAATAAGTAAATGTACAGTTATTAAATTATTTGCAACATAAGACAATTCATTTATTTTTTAGTGCAATTTTTTAAAGAGGAATATTTATTTCATTTATTTTAATTTCAATTACTCCTTAAAATTAGTAGGTCCAACAATAATGTTATACGAGTGTATGAAATACCCCTAAATTCTACAAAATTCGTCAACAAACAATTTTTTTAAATCTTCTTGAAAAAATTCTGGATATATCCCCTTGCTAATACCCCCTACAATATGCTGAAAACCAAATCAAAATATCTCACTCCTAGCAAATTATACGCGTCTACTTAAGAACCTCCTCCATTTTTGGAATCAATCTAAAGAAATACTATACTTAATATTTATAATTTATGAGTTTTAACATTTTACTAATTTTATAAAAGGTGTAGTTGTTCTTGTCTTTACAGTCTATTATTAAAATCAATTAACTTTGGTACATCCATATTGGCCTCATGAGCACAGTTGTAGGAGACCTTACATTTCTGATCCATTTAGAACAAAATAAAGTTACTAAACTATTAAAACAAAAGTAAATAAACAATATTTAAAAAATATATCAACATTATTCAAGAAAATCATTAAAAGCTGTTCAGACGCTTCATTTTATGCAATAAAAGCAGGTAAGATTTTTTATAATCCTTCAAAATTTATTATTTCCGAATTTTAAAATCAATATTATTTTCCATAATCACTTAAGTACCATATGTACTCATTAATTAGCGAACCGAACATTGAGCACCGTACCGGAGTATATTATCTTAAGCGTAAGTTAGCACGATGCTGGTAATATTGACGTTAGATGCCATTACTATAGTTGATTCTCTTATTGATGGAATTGCAGAATTGAAAAACAATGGTATATGTTTTATATTTTTATTTTCAATGTTCCATGCCAAATGAACAAAGGGCGAACCTAAAGAATCAAATCAACAGGTTTTATCAATAACTCACAGTTCGTAAGTGGATTTTAAAAATATGATCCATCTAATTTCAGATTAGTTTAAGAATTAATAAATCCCATGCTAAACCCGCTATACTAAATATAAGATCTTTTCATTAAAGGATCAAAAATATATAGAGAAATATCATTATCGAATTTCAAATTTCTAAGCAAGGAAGAAGTACAGAACAGTTCCAAATATTTGTTGCTGAGTGCCGGATGACTTTAAAGACAATAACTTTGATGAAATGTTTGTTAATTTACAAGAGAAGTACAAAAATGGCATTTTATGAACCAGATGAATCGAGAGAACAGAAAAAAACTCAAAAAAAATATTGTTAAAAAATTTCTCAGGACAAAGGCAGACAAAAGTATTAATGGTGATTTATTTTAAATCAATTTTCCTACATACATATATATGTTTTATAGTCTGATGATGACGTATTTTATTTATTAACCAACTTCAAAAAGAAAGTTATCAATCGAGTCCTATATGTTTCTTTTTATTCCTTGTTCGCACATTACTTTTGATACGAGTAAGATATTTTATGAAATCTTTAGCATGTTCGAAGAGATTCCTAGAAGTAGTCCCATAAAAATATTTCGAAGATAGGTTTATTGCAAGGGGGTTAAAAACTGAAAATAATTGTTGATTTGCGAGGTTGCTCGCTTATAACTTTTGATAAAAGTGAGATGTTTTTGTCCGGTTTTCAGCATATTGTACTTACAAGTAGGTCTCATAAATCTATTTTTAATGTAGGTTTATCGCAAAGACGTTACAAAAATGAAAACAGAATTATTTATTAGCGAACTTGTTTCCCTATCTCTTTTTGGGCCGTCGCCTCTTTCAACTTTTCCAAATTTCTTTTCATTTTCACTGTTCTTTAAACGTTTTTCGATAATTCGTGTAACATTGTTGGGTTACTTATGTATAACTGAAACTAAAAGAATAAAATAAATTTTTTTTTAATTAAACCGTCTTAAACAATTTCTCTAAAAAGTCAAAAATTAATTTCGAATTATTTTATATTATAATCAATTTAATAATTTACATTTATTTATTTACTTAATACTTTTTTGAAAGCAGCACCAAATTTTAAATTTATATAAAATACCTGCAAAATACACGACAACACACTTGATTAAGGCAAAAGGAAATGGAACACAGATCAAAAACTATTCAAATTGAAAATCTAAAAAATATCTGCTGCTTTATTCGTGCACATCTTCAGTTTTAAAATAATTTATTATAATTCAGCGAACCAACTATATATCATTTACTACACTTAAATCTTCTTCATGTTCATCTTCGAATTTAGCATCTCCGTATCTTCAAAGACGTTTGCCCCCCTTTGGCACCGCATTACCTAATCTAGCGCATTTTTGTTTAGTGGGTGAACCATAACTAAGATCTATATGGGGTAAATCAATATATAAACATACTTGTGTGATACATCTTTAGTAGTCTTAAGAGATTCTTCCTAAACTTAAATTTAATTGTTTCAAAGTAAGTTTTCTACCCCGAGAATATACACACAATACCAAATTTTTCTTAATGTGAAGTGGATATATTTTTGAGGCACAGAACGTGGCTTTTAAAGTGAAGTGAAAATGGATTATTTTTTATTTAGTTCTTTTACATTGAAGTTAATAAGGTCATAGTGTGAACAAGAACTTCGCTCTAGTTAAAAAAGCAATTTTAAATTTAAAATGAATAGCTATGGTTGTTAGATTTGGAATTTTTTATTTAAGGCCATATTTCCTCGAAATATATAGCAAGGAAAGTTTTACATACATAATTTATAAATAAATACGATTACATTTTTATATTTTTGATTTTGTAGACAAATTTGTTATAGGTTGGACCTGCTCAATTTTGGTTAAATTGAAGGGATATCTTTTAGATTATTCCCAGTGTAGAAATATTTTGAAAAGATACTTTTTTGTCTTAATGCAGCATACTTTAACTTAAAATATTGAACAACGAATGCTACGGTAAATTTAAAATGGGGAAAGTTAGAAGGAATATATATTTACTTCCTAAATTGTGTCAAATTTTTTGGCTTACCCTATTAGGATAATGATTATTTTAATTAATAAATTTTCTTTTAGGTGACATTATGGAAAGGATGTGGCTTAGCATAGGTAAGTTTTTGAACTTACTGTAAGCAAAAAAAGATAATATATATACATAGAGCGAGTCAACGTGAAATCGTATACATTCGCTGATATTTATTATATTTATTAATTAAAAATATAATCGCTACAAAAATAAATTGAAATATAAACTCTTGAGAAAATAAAACTAATGACATAAAAAATTAAAAATAAACATAACACATGATACCAAAACTTTAATTCCAACACCAAAAGAAAACTCATTCGCTTATACAAAAGAAAGTTGAATTTAATAATAAAGCCAAACCAATAAGTTGTTGGCAATCTTTTTTTTTTCTAATAACATCCCTTTTCCTAACTTTTCGCAATATAAATATTTTTCTCCATTCTTCTTTTAAAAATGCGGTAGGTTCAGCGTTATTAAAAACATGCTCTAGAACTCGTTTCATTTGAATCAATGAGTTTTATATTATATTAAGATCAGGACTTTGCAGTGGTGTTTCAATAACTTTTCGAGGGTATATGAAGGATCCAGCGTTCAATTTCCTCAGTATTATGCTTGCAGTCTTTATAAAATTTGAATGGTTTCACAACTCCGTCTATAAAATATAAATTTCCTGGTCTTTTGGCCGGCGTACATCCCCAAACCATTTTTGGTTTTGTTAAAATGTTCCACAACTTTTCAAAAAATACACCTCATCATATTCCTTAAAAAATTTTCTTGGGCTTGCTCTTTATTCTATGTTTGTTTTTATATCGGTCTAAGAAAATGATTTCTATTTACTTTTTTGCATAATTGGAGATAAGTGCTTTCATTCTTAACGTAGTAAATTATTAGATCTACTTTTCCGTTGCTGGTTTGCCCACGTTGTTGATCTATAGTAACAAAAGAGCACTTATCGCTCCATAAAGTAAAAAAAAGTTAAATACAAAAACGGTACTAAATTTTTAACAGCACAACAAAATTCTCCTTGACAGTATAGTGTAAAATATTAGTTTGTACCGAAAATGTACGAGTTTCACTTTGATGTTTAAAATCATGTTATAATTATATTTTGCGGGCTATGATTTTTTTTAACTGTTTTAATAAATGATAAACGCATATTAGCAACAAATAAGTTTTGTTTGAACTTCATCCATGAAAAGTCGAATAAATAAAAAAGTGATTGCTCCATGAATTTCATTTTGACTGACTATATGTTTCTAAAACTTATTATTCTGCGATAATTGGTTTAATTTGGACGATTTTTCTGTCGTGGTCGAACAGCGGCTTAAATTTTCCACGTGAAAACAAAAATACCGACATACCGATTAAATTAAAATTTATTTTTACTGAAAGAAAAAAGTGTAGAAACATGTGGATTACTATTTGAATATCGTTAAGTCCATCTACTAATTAATAATGACACAAGTGATGCTTGCGTTGTTCGTGTCTTTTTGACGGGGAAGCAGCTCCCTCATAAGAATATATATCATATTGCTAATGAATATTTTCGTTTTATTCAAAAGTTATATCTATTAAAATGTTAATTACATGAATAAGATATTGCAATATGTCATAAGCATTTAAGTTTTTGTCTTGTATTGAGATATTTATACAGAACATCGATAAATAGCCAAGACTCTATACCACATAAAAAAATAATTACATAACGTAAAAAAAATTAATTACATAAACAAAAAAATATAAATGAAATTAAAAAATTGCACTGACAAGGAAGGTACATCAGGTGTCTGGCTCCGATTTTAATGAAACTTTAATATATTGTAGAGGGTACAAAACTAAGGGACGCGCAATTTTTTATCTGAGGAGATTTCAACGGGGTGAAAACCGCCCCTAAAGTTCACCCCTAAAAAGAGTATTTTCGAAATATCTCAGGTTCCAAAAAAATTACTTGTTGTTCGAAATGATGTTAAACTATGGTTTTTTCAACCTCAAGAATATCATCCCTTATTCTTTATATGGGTAAACTATCTATTCGCGCACGTAATTTAATTCTAAATACGATATTTAAAATAATTGTTGAAAAATATTTTTTTCATAAATACCATAAGTACCTTAAGATGACGTTTTTATGGATTTCTAAAAATAACTGGTAAAAGAGGGTGATCCACCTCCATATACTTTTTTCTTAAGTCTCAAGTTATAATTGAGATATATTTACAAAACAAAATGGTAATGACTTGTTATTTGAAATGATGTTTAACTATGATATTTTTACCCACAAAAATGTCATCCCTTATTTTTTTATAAGGGTAAACCATCTATTCGCGTTCGTAATTTAACTCTATAATTACTAAATTGAATAAAATTGTTTGCAAACATTTTTTTCACGAATACCATAATTAACTCAAGTTGACATATTTCAAGGTTTCTAAAAATAAACTCTAATAAAAGAGGTGAGTAACCCCCAAATATTTTTTTTAATATATCAAGCTTTAATTAAGATAACTCTAAAAAACATTTGTTATTCTAAATGATATTAAATTATAACATTCTCATCCCCAACCATATCATCCCTTATTTTTTATTAGGGTAAACCGTATATTTGGGACGTAATTTAATTGTAAAAATTACGAAATTTAATCGAATTTTTTGAAAACATTTTCTTCACGAATACCATAAATCACTTAAGTTGTTGTGATTCGGAGTTTCTGAAAACAAACTAGTTAAAGAGGGTGAGCCATCCCCAAATCCTTTTTTTTACATCTCAAGTTCTAATTGAGATAACTTTACGAAACAAATTGGAAATTACTTGTTATTTGAAATGAAGTTAAACTGTAGTATTTTCACCCTCAAGGATATAATTCGAAGGATCTCGTTTCATACATGTGTAATTATTCCTAAAGTTGACAAATTTCAATTGATATGAACGTTACAGAGCTTACTGAATTTTTTTTCTTTTAGCTAATAAGAAAATATTAACTTATTTCATTGGTTAGCATTTATTTCTGTAAATTATTATAATTCATGACAAATAGTGATTTCTAATTCTGTAACTTCATTTAAATTAAAATTTGACCATTATAAGAATAATAATATATATATGAAATGACGGTTTACTTTTACAAAAAAAAAATAGGGAATAATATCCTCAGTAGTGAAAATACCATAGTTTAACACCATTTCGAATTACAAGTAATTTCTATTTTGTTTTGTAATGATATCTCAATTAAAACTTGAAATTTAACTAGACGTGTTTGGAGGTGGCTCACCCTATTTTAATAGTTAATTTTTAGAAACCCCGAAACCCATCAACTTAAGTTACTTATTGTATTGTATTATTGTGTTTCCGTAAAAAAAAGTATTATCAACATATTTGGTTCAATTTCGTAATGTCCAGAATTAAATTATGCAAGTAAATTACAAGATTAATCCTCACAAAAAGTAAAGAATGATATCTATGGGGTTAGAACATCATGGTATAACCTCACGTCAACTAACAAGTAATTTTCACTTTGTTTTGTAAAGATATCTCAACTAGAATTTGAGATTTGAAAAAAATGTATTTGGAGGTGACTCACCCTCTCTTACTACCTCATTTGAAATTAAAAAAAAAACGTATTTGGGGGTGGTTCACCCTGTTTTACTAGTTTACTTTTAGAAACACCGAAACCCGTCACCTTAAGTTACTTATGGTATTCGTGAAAAAAATATTTTCAAACAATTCCATTAAATTCCGTAATTTTTAGAATTAAATTACATGCGTAAATATATGGTTTAACCTAATAAAAAATTGGGGATGATATCCTTGGGGGTGAAAATACCATAGTTTAACATCATTCCGAATAACAAATAACTTTCATTTTATTTTATAACTTACATAGAATTTGAGATATTTTTAAGGGCGGTTTTCACCCCGCTATAATGAATCTTCGCAGATAAAAAAATACATGTTTCTTATTTTTGTACTCTCTACAACATATTGAAATTTCATTAAAATCGAAGCCGGACACTTCAGGTACCTTTGTTGTGAGTCGCAGTAGCTGGATGAGTTATTTTGACATTAATTCTAGGTGGATTGAATTTTTTAAAGTCATTATTATATTGTTTACGTAGCATTTAATTTGCATTCAATGTTATTTTACTCTTAATTAAGAGTGTCCTTCTTTGTACAGTTTGCATTTATTATGTACACATTTTAAATTTCGCGCCAAGTAAATAGTGAGATTTATAATTATTAAATTAATTAAATATACAACAATTGTTAATTAGTTTTTGTTTTTTAGTGCCATTTTTTACACCGGTTACTTTTTTTCTTAAGTAATTTATTTTATTCTTTTAAATTCAAAGTCTTTAAAATTAACAGGCCTAATAAATGTATTAAGCGAATGTATGAAAAACGTTTAAAAGAGAGTGAAAGGGAGAGAAAAAGATCTGTAAGGTAAGATTAAAAAAGCGATGACACAAGTACACACTAACGATCGCCAGTCAACATTTTTTCAGATTTTGAAGTTTTTAACCTCGATAAATATACCATGAAAATATTTTTTCGAGATGCCCTTGTATATACCCCCTACAACACACTGAAAACTGAATCAAAATCAAAAATCTTGTCAGAGAATTCGCTCACTAACATTTTCTTTCAGTTTTTTGACTCCAAGCATAAACCTATCGTAAAAATGTTTTTACGAGATCTTTTTGGGGAAACTCTACAATCTATTGAAAACTGTGTAAACTGACTATAAAAAAATGAAGACCTGTCCCGCTGAATTGAGAACCTCCTTTTTTGAAGGCGAGTAAAAGAGGTCTGAAATATAAAGCAATGTCGTAGAAATAAAGTTTATGGCAAGTCAAATAAAATTACATTATTAGAAAGAGTTCAAATGGGGCTTGTTCCTTTAGCTAATTTTCATTCATCTGAAATTCATTGTGATATCAAATAACGAAAGTAAAGGAATTCATTGAAACTACCTCAACAATTTTCTAAAAAAAAGTGATTAATCATTTAATTTATACAAAAGAAAATGAATTCGTTAATTTAGTAATTCTAAAATTTTCTGATTTTTACTTTTGACCAAAGTTTGTTCTACATTTTTCGTATAAATATGCAGTGTTAAAAGTCACACATATTAATAAAACCTCAATTTTAAATTATCATTTTAGTGAAGAGATATTTTTCAAAAAACAGTAAACACACCTTTACATGATGTTGCCAACTTACAAGAGAACGTTCTCAATTACCCGCCTCCAATTTTCTTTATTTTGTGATAGGTTAAAGTACACTAAAAATAATTCGGTGCGTGTTTTTTATGTCCTAAACTGCATGTCTTGAGGGTGAATAAACTAGAAAATAAGGGGTAGTTACCCTAAAATATATTTTATCGTGGAAAAAGTCAGTACATGTCAACTATAATTATTAATTTCATTTAAAACTAATGATGTTTTGACCTTCTTAAGTGTATTCAGACATCTACTGAAAGAAAAAACTGAAAAGAAAATTGTTTTTACCCCTTTGAAAGAATGTATTGTGAGCCTAATATTATGTAAGTGTTTTCAAACGAAAAAATTAATATCTCAAATTATAAAAAAGAAAAACCTTTTTTGGTGTCGACTTTGGGGGTTGTTTTCACCCTTTGAAAATTCAGTTCAAGGTATAAGAAAATACGTATTGAATATTTTTTAGTATACTTTAACATGTTATAGACTGAACGGAATCCGAGTCGGGCATTTGAGAAATTTCCCTTGCTAGATGTTCAAGCATACTTTAAACTGAGGCCTTACAATAATCTAGCATGACCTTAAAAACTTATAGAAAAGAATTTTCTCACCAAAACAATATAATATATTTGGCGGACCTTACCACACAAAAAAATATGATGACGACACTTACTCGTCATATAACAAGAAATAAATTGACCAAAAAAAATGAAAAATTGGCAACTATTAAAATAATAATACCGGTAATAATTCTCGTCCTTAATTATTTAAAATTATTATTACCGAAACGAGTGTTAACGTAACTAGCAATTGTTTAAAATTTGTAATATACGAAATAAATAATGAATTTTATGGTAATCATGACCAGAATAAGATTTTATCAAGTTGGCTACCTGAAAAAATAAATATAAACTCACATTTTTCGGGTAACGTTAATACAGACCTCAAAATAACGGGGGAAAGTCAATTTTTGTAGACAAGTATTGTTAAGAGCGACAGGACGTCTATTAATACAATAAATTATATTTTATGAATTATGAATTAACATTGAAATTCTGAACACAAAATTTTGCAGCTATTACATCAATATTTACCAACCTCCTATTTGTTAAAAAAAAAAAGGAAATAGAGAAGTTAGCACAGCTGAAAAGAATTTTCAAGAATGTTAAAATATAATTATCATGCAATGAAAATAGTCAAAAAAATAAAATGATTTCTCCGTAAAATATATTATTTTAGAGCTCAAAAATGTGTACACATGTTTTGCGAAAAAATCACTTTCAACGAAGGTATCGAGATTTTAAAGTTGAGCTTAGAGCTATTTGTAATGAAGAAAAATTAAAGTATATTGAACCGACTTCTAAAAGAAGGAGGTTCTCAATTTGTCGAGTATGTGTGTTTTTTTATGTATGTACACCGATTGCTCCAGAACGGCGGCATCGATTTGAATGAAATTTTTTACGTTATGTTCAGGAAGCTGCTGCGGTGGTTCCATCTTTTTTTGGACAAAATTGGTGCAGTAATATCCAAGATGACGCTGACAATATAGCGGCCAAAAAAATTAATTTTGTTTAATTTTCTTCAAAATTGGGGTCATACACAACGAATCTGAAATTATTTTTAAAAAAATCAATATGGCGGATCCAATATGACGGACAGAAAAAATTTAATTTTGTCTGATTTTCTCCAAAATTGGTACGGGGAGTTTTCGGGGCCGCACATAATGGATCCAAAATATTTTTAAAAAATTCAATATGGCGGATACAATATAGCGGACAAAAAAATCAATTTTGTCCGATTTTTTCCAAAATTGGTACGAGGGAGTTTACGGGGTCGTACATACCTAATCTAAAATTATTTTTAAAAAACTCAATATGGCAGATCCAATATGACGCACGAAAAAATCAATAGTGTCCGATTTTGTTTAAAATTGGTGCGGGGGAGTTTTCGGGATCACACATAATGAATTTGAAATTGTTTTTAAAAAATTCAATATGGAGGAGCCAAGATGGCGGATGAAAGATTCTACATCTCCCGATTTTGTCTAAAGTCAGTATTGGGGTATTTTTGTTAGTGTTAATTATGAATTTAAAATATTTTTTTAAAAACTCAATCTGGCAAATTCAGTGTGGTGTCCCAAAAATTTTACATTTTTCGATTTTATCCCAAACTGATATAGGGGGCTGTTGAGGGTGTGAATTATGAATTTCAAAGTATTTTTTCAGGATTCAATATGGCCAGTCCAAGATGACGGACTAAAAATTTTACATTTTTCGATTTTGTTCAAAGGTAGGTTAAATCATTTTTGAGGATGTATATAGCGAATATAAGCCTAGAAATTTTAAATTTCCGGATTTCGTCCAAAACTGGTACTAATTGATTAAGACTTAAAATAATTTTTTTGAAATTCAATATAGCGGATGCAATATGGTGGGTTGAAAATTTTACCTTATTCGCATTTTTTCAGATTTTGGTATTAGAGGGTTTTTCGGAGTCGTATATTACGAATATGAAATCAATTTTTTACAACTACTAGGTTGATAAGATACAATATGAGGGATAGAAAATTTTACATGTTCCGATTTTGTCTAAAATTGATATTGTGGGGTTCTTGAGGCGTATACAAACTCAACATGCAGTATAAAATATATCGAGCTAAGAAATTTACATCTCGGGTTCTTTCAACATCGATATTGGAAGGTTTAGGGGTCTATATTACCAATCTAAAATTAATTTGAAATAACTAACTAAATATTTGTTTGACACGATTTTACTGGTATTTGGAAAACTCGAAGAACCAAAGAATTTTTTTAGTGGTTCATTTTAGGGTGATTTACAACTTTGGATAAAATGGGTACTTTTTTGCCACCTTGGAGTCATTGCGAGGTACACTAATCTCGATTAGTTCTTAGTTCAAATAATTTATGGATATCATAATGAATTCTAAAACTAAAAATTGAAAAATAAAATTTTTATAAAAAAATTGAACCGACTTCTAAAAGTGCGCTAAAATGTGAAAAATAGCTATAAATTTTTATATGAAATTGAACTTTTTGAAGTCGGCGCCAAATTATTTGTCAAGGAAATAAATAACTACTAATATATACAAATTATGGTAAGTAAGCAATTATAAATAAAGTATTTTTAATCTGTTAATGCAAATCACATTTTGTCAGGTATTAGTTTGGCGCCGACGTCAAAAAGTTCAATTTCATATAAAAATTTATAGTTATTTTTCACTTTTTAGCGCACTGTTAGAAATCGGCTCAATTTTTTTATAAAAATTTTATTTTATTCAAAATTGTATATTTTTATCGATGTAATTCAGATTTATTTTTTGGCTAATATCACTTGAGTTATAAACTTTCAAAAACAAATTTGTAAACCGAAAATTTTCCAAAATTAACAAAATGGTGGCCGTTTTTCAAAAAAAAAAAACGCGATTTTCTCATAAACTGCATTTTTTTTGATGATTTTTTTTCGAGAGTACGTTGTGTTATGCTTCTTTAGCTACAATTGTTTTCATGGGTGCTAAATGCAGGGGGAGGCACAATATTTTTTTCCTTGTTCAATGACCGATTCCAAGTCAAATCATGCAGAAATTCTTTCTCCGTGAAATATATGATTATAGAAACCAAAAAGTTTACACGTATTTTGCCGTTTAGCGAAACAGTAATTTTCAACCAAGTTACTTAGATTTTAAAGTTGGGATTAGTGCTTTTGCAGTAAAGAAAAATACAGCCATTGTTTTATCCGAAATTTTATATTTTTATGGCTAACTGACGAAATTTAATTTTCTCTTTTAATTCAGGTTTCATGAGTCATAAACTTCAAGAAAAAAATTTGACCTTAATCAAAAGATAAAACTGAATTACGTCAGTTAGTCATAAAAATATACAGTTTTGAATAAAAAAAGACTTTCATTTTTCTTCACTACAAAGCTCAACTTTAAAATCTCGATGACTTCGTTAAAAATGATTTTTTCACAAAAAGGTAAAATAGATGTTCAGTTTTTTGGGTTCTAGAATAATATATTCCATATTTTATTTTTTTTTGAGTATTTTCACTGCATGATTTTGAATGGAATCAGTCAAACGTTTTTTTCAGAATACGTAGTTTGTTCATAATTAAATAAACAGTATAAAGTTTACTGTTTACATCTCTTAATACATATGACAACTTTAATAACTTCAACAAATTAATTAATTATCGTGTCTACAAAATAGAAAATAATGTAGAAACATAAACCCTTAAATTGCCTATTTTCAAGGAACAGGGTGTTAAAGATTAAAAATAAATGCGGTTATTTTCTAGTAAGCCGTAAATAACAAAAGAAGTTTGTTTCAAAATTGAGAATTAATATTGTCTCTAAAAACCTCAAATTTTAACCAAAAATATACTTCTAATTTTTTCCCATTGGTGTGCTACAATGGAAGACGGTTCCTTAACTCCATCAACTTTGCACAGCACCGATATAATTACAATTACTAGCAATAGTTTTAATTCCTTATTTATTGTTCTTCAGAAAAGGAGTAAAATCAACAGTTTTCTAGTTATTTAATCTCGAGTAGGGACTTTTTTAAAAATCATTATCAATGAAAAAATGCAAAATATAAAATAAATTAATAAAAAATGTTTGTTTTTTGATAATCTCGAGTTTATTGTGTTAATTAAATTTCTTTGTCTTGTTTTGATTCCCTAATTTTTCTTTTTAAGATCTATAATAAAATTGTTTTAAAAAACTTAGACAAGCTTGTACTCGAGGCTAAATAACTAGAAAACCATAAACATAATATAAAGATACTAGACTGCAGATCCTGTAGAAGAAAGTTGGCTCACGCTTAGAAAGAGACAGAACATTTTCAATGAGTAGTACGTCTTTCTAATTGAGGAGCTCAGAACGATTCTCCAAACGTTATTGGATAGCCCTATCACCTGATCGAAATTAGAAAGATAATCATCTCTTTCTAAGCATAGTAATAGTAGGTACTATTAATTACCCTTTTGTCTATGTAGAAAACTGGTGATTTTTAGATAGTTAAAAATTATCTCTTTTTTGAAGAACAGTAAGGAATTATAAACCTAGCAACTAATTGTCATTCAGACACTGGTATACAAATTAGATGGAGTTAAGGAACCGCCTTTCATTCTAGCACGCCACTGCTTACCAATTACAATTTATATATATATATATATATATATATATATATATATATATATATATATATATATATATATATATATATATATATTATATTCCGGGTTTCAATTCTTTCGTTCAGAAAATCGTTTTCACGATTCGCCACAATCTCATTTGGCATTTTCAAGTGCGGTTCGTCTCGGTTCTCGCTTCGATATGACATATATATATATATATATATATATATATATATATATATATATATATATATGTATATATATTGTAACGGACTTTATAACAGTACACACACACACATATATATGTATATATAAATATATATATATATATATATATATATATATATATATATATATATATATATATATATATATATTGTAACGGACTTTATAACAGTACACATTTCATAGTATTATTTTGTGTGTCGTTGGTAAGTATTATATTTCCTTATTTTTGGCATGGAACGCCTAAGACAGAAGATCTAGAAATCGCCAAATTGTTTTCAATAATTTTTATATGATGAAAAAGATTTGCTACAAAATTGGTAAGCAAACTTATCTCAAGACCTCAAATTTACAAATATACGCTTAGGTAAGAATTTTAAAGTGTTACAAAGCGATATTGGGAAAACTGTTTGGAATATTTTAATAAAAAAACAACAAGGTGATTGATTTTAAGATTATTTGAAATTTATCCCCTCTCCATATATTGCGGGTAGCATCTGTGAAATATAAAAGAGAAAAGCATTTATTTTTCTCTAAACTTCGATTCTCTATCAGAGGCCAGTTATATTCGCTAAACATTTTTGCATTTTCCTCACTGGTTGCCTAGTTATGACACCAAAAAAGTTAAAGATACCACTACATGCTGTTTAATGACGTCCTCCACTTTAAGCATTTTCTGATTCTTTTTTGGTATAAGTTGCGCGTGCGATTTAGCATCTCGAAGTTACTAATATACATGCCTGTCGAATCCAGTATTTCATATATTCTGGTGTGGTTGGAGCTATAGCCATAATTTACACAAATAATTCTTAACGGGACCAGCTATTTAAATTTAAGCTATGTAATGAATGCTAGATTTAATTTTTTTTAATCGTGATCAAGCATCCAGGGGAAAAAATGCATCTTCAGCGTAAATAAGTAATTTTTGAGAGAGAATCGAAATTTCAAAAAACAAAATACCTTTCCGCTTGATATGTCACAATTGCCAGCTTCCATTCAATATGTGGAGAGGAGGTAAACGTCAAAATATATCTTAAAATCTGCCCCTCTGTTGCTTGATTACTCCTCCACTCTTTTATTAATATATTCCAAATCGTTTTCCCGATCCCGAATGAATTAAAAATTACTGTTTCACTACTACTGTTTTTATTAAAAATAATATAAATTTTTAAACTTTCCTGTAATTCATGATAATTATTTTTTTACAGTTTTGTTGTCCCTAACTGCAAATGCATTGGTAAGTATTATCAAGTATTACTTACTCTAAAATAGGATTTTTATACTTTTGAGTCTGATTTTTAAATAATTCCTCATAAATAACATTATATAATATAATTATTTAGGGTCAGCAGGGGTACACCTATCCAACTCCACAAAAACCATTTGAAGGAGGTCCAACTCAAGCTCCAGGAGGTGGATACCCAACTCCGACACCAGCCTACCCAGAATCTGGACGTGGCTTTCCAAGTCCCACACCAGAAAGTTATCCGAGCGCAGGTACTCCAACACCAGGTAGTTTTCCACAACCAGGTGGATATCCAACCACATCTTCTCCAAGTGGTGGATATCCCGGTGCTACTCAACAATTTGGTAATGCGTATCCATCGACTGGAAGGCCAGGTGGATTTCCCCAAAGACCTAGTACTTTCCCTGGAGGCCAACAGAGTGTAGGATTTCCCGGAGCTGAATCTACAGGTTAGTTCACATATTCCAAATATTTTTAATGGACTCTTAAAGAACTTAAAAAAGCTGATAAGTAACAGAATTTCTAAAAGATCGTTGAAGAATAATAACTTTTCGCGCTAAAAGTGTATTATTCTCTTTGTGTTTTCCATTTAATTTTTGATACGACATATTCTATCAGAACTATTTTTTGGCTTATCATATATTTATATAACGAACAGGTATATTTCAAGAACAGATATGTTAAGAATATTTATTAATTAAAATAATTATATTACGACTATATATATTTAATGTTAGTTATTGACAGCACATCTAAAGATTCCTGGTTGTAATTATCGGTACCAAAGGTCTTTACAAATTGAGTTGTTGGATAAGAGTAATCACGAAGAAACGGTTCCTCTTATTTAAATAGTTGAAGATCTTTTTCACACTGTCTGCAAAATTATAGCTTTCGTGGGAATTAAAAACATCTAACAAATTAAATTACGTTTAAACATTATATTTAATTAAAGGACTATACCTCTACCGTGATTCTATTTTATACAGATTTTATAAACAAATAGAAACCATCAAAAGCTAGTAATTATTCTTTGGACATTAGCATAATAAATAGCGACATATTTTTTGTAACAAATATCTATTTGAGAATCAAATTTGAACTTGCACAACCGCCAGGGATATGAGAAAAAACAAATAATTCACAAAGCTAAAAAATCCTGTTGTACTCCATGCTTTCAGAAATATTTTTGACATCTAATTTTCTTGATCTCCAAGGATAAATCAATATAGCATCTATCGAAAAAGCTATATCCATCCGTGACTGAATAGTATTCTAAGCGAATATACGCCTATAAATATCTTCAGCCGCTTGACGAGATGATACGAACAATCCTATTCCCAAGAACTGCATTAAAGGTCGTACATTGGACTGAAACCGTTCGTGCCTCTTCTTCCGAAGACATCCAAAATGCGACAGGTCGCGTCAAGATGGGACTTTTCACATGAGTTCGTACGAAAGTCACGCAATGACGTAAAAAGGTTAATAAATGACATGAGTGAAAGGAATCTTCTGTGGCACATAGGGCACAAATCATTTAGTTACCGATATGTTGTTCTCATAGAAACAGTTTATTTCCTGCAAAAACAACCCTGGTCCTCTCTACATACACGTTTCGACCACCTCATGATCTCATCAGTGGAGCTATATCGAACCAAGAGCAACATTCGCAGAAAACAACTGCTTAACAAACTATAAATTCCGATAAATGTCGACAGGATATTAAAAACCTGCCGTCTTCGATTATTTATTTCTTACTGACATTTTAGTTTTTAAACAAACCATTTAATTATGGAACTTTCTATCGTCATTAAACAGATCAGCATATAAATGAAGAAAACCTTCAAGAATGCTTCTCTTGCTTAATATTGGACTCACTTGACTTCAAGAATTCTTCAATAACTCTATCTAAAGTGCATACGTCTAGATTGTATTGCTGTTGTATTGAAGTTTGAATTGTTATAAACTGTAAACTTCAAAAATTAGTAGTTTTAGAATATTAGAGAAATGTAATACATATGATAACTGAGATCGAGCAGAAAATTTTTATTTCAGATACTTATTTTACAGCTCTAGTCTAATATTCATGTTTAACTAAAGTTATTTTTTACTTTTTCGTTTACTAGTAGAACCAAAGATTATTATAGCTATAGCGTTAGCTATAATAATCTTTGGTAGAACCTTTAAGCGTAAAAACTATTTAAAGCTATCTGAAGAGCGATTGAATATATAATACGGTTTTTAAGAAGCATTATACCATTTCTGAATCATCTCTTACTTTATACTTTTAATATTAACTTTTTAACAACCGATAAAAAAACATATTACAATCAACTACTTGTACCCATATATGTATCCATCCTGGAAAAACTTATGGGAATTACTTAAATGGAGACAATTTTGTAAGATATCAATCACGTTCGCCATCATGTCAAGAAATCAGTCATCTTATTTTACGTCATAGTTATTTTTTCGCTTATCCTACGAGAAAAAATAATACAAAATCTCAGACTTATATATTAAGAAGGTGGCTTCAGAAAACTGTGCAAAGACGGACAGACAAACGTTAGGAAATTATCTATCGATAATAATAGTTCCGCTCTCAGAACAATTAGAAACTAGTCAGCGCCAATCAGTTCGTCTAAAAATAGGGGGCATACTCTCTTCTGACTGTTTTTATACATTTTGGTTGGCACTGACTGGTTTGTAATTTCTCTACCAACAGGCCTAATATAAGGAAATGTAACGGCACCTAAAATTTGTAGGGCAAAATTTTTTAAATTATGAAATTACTGCTTACCTCCAGTGACGGCTTTTCCTTAAGTTTGCGCAACCCCCCAAAAAATTGTAAATTAAAATAAAGCATACTAATAAATACAAGTACAAATATTTAATGATTATATTTAAATTAATTTTTTAAGTTGATTATACGCGAACAGCAGTCAATTAATGAAATAACTGAACTTACTTCGCCTAAATATCATTAATAATTTGTCTGTATTACAGTATTACGCTTGGAAACGTTATCGCTTTGCTGGTGTGCAATTTTAACGCAATCCAAGCTAATCCATTGGAGTGTATATGGAGTGGCCTATCTAAGACGTGGAGATTAATTTCGTTTCATAAGCTTCACATAGGTTGCAAGTCGACTTGCAAACCTGTGTTTAGTTTGCCTCATAAAATATCCCTCTACTAGAAAAATTTCTCTTATGTAACCCACCGGGCGGGTATTTGAACTTTTGCTTCCAGTCGGGCGTGGCGCTGGTAGTATTAAATAAAAGTCTTCTTCAAACAGCAGTTAAATCATTCCTTTATTTCAGGTTGAATCCAACTGTGGTGTCTAATGTACCGATATTTCTATGCTTGATATCTACTGTACTGGTATTTTAATTTTTGTGAAAGTGGCTGTTTTTACTTTGATCAAAATATTTTGTTACGTTTTAAAGAGGTTAAAAATGTTTGACGAGAAAAAACCATCCAAAATGAATTGCACTGTGTCAAACGATACAGACAAATACAGTGGCCGATTTCGATTTCAGAATTCAAAGGACCCCGAATTACAACGAAATTTATAAAAATCATCGTATATGGGTTAGACATTTTTAGTAATCTCTTGTAAGGGATTCTAGAAAATAAGTTAATTATAATGCAGTTCCTGCTCTCTATCTGCCTGTATGTGTAAGTAAAACCAAGTGAGCGCTGTTATGTTTTCTAGAAAACATAAGCGGCTGATCGAATGGGGTGCAAGCAATTATAAAAAAACCTATGAACATGCTGCTTACGTGCATTGTTACGCACCTCAATTAAATTTGGTAATGTTAAACGCTACATCCGCCAATAAAAATGTCCGCATCTTTTTTTTCCAATTTACCAGGGAATTGTTCTTATTTTTTCAAATAGTCCTGAAAAACCCGCAGAACTAGATCAAATTGTTAACGAACGCTTACCTCGTTCGTCCCCAACAAGATGCAATTTTAATTCTAAAGTTGTTTGTACCGTATTCGAATACAAAGACAGCATTCTAGAGACAATGGAAAAAATCTGAGATGATAGTAGAAACGTTAGTACCACAAACCAATCAAGGAAATTATACATGCATTTTGTTTTGCTGAATTTTTAAAATTTATTACCTTCTTTGTTTTTAATTGTTTAAGATACACTGCTTTGTTTCATACTAACTCAATTTTTAAAGACTTATTTTTTCACCTACCGGTGCCTATGACAGGTTGTATACATATCTATGCTTTTAATGGACCACTGGAATTGCAACCCGTATTTTTTTATTGCACCAGCCGCCACTGCTTACCTCTAAGAAAAAAGTATATTTGTTGATTTTCTTTTTGTTATTGTTATTTAAAATTCGATTATAAGGGCAACAATACCTAAATATATGTCTTAATATTACAAATTAAATGCTTAGTGGAGGATGTTAACAACATGACGATACAATTTTTTTAAGAAAATTTAGAAACCATTAAGATTGGTTATAATTATGATAATACGTAAGCACATCCTTGAACTCGAAATAATTGTTTTTAAAAAACTGTTTCCTTAAAATAAAAAAAAACTAAATATCTCTTATATGTATGTATATTAGTTGTTATCTGAGCACATGCCGAAAATCACCATTGGGCTATTTATTTATTTGGACCCCTGTCTATACAGATGAATTTATGTTAACAAAGTTGCAAGCGATGCCCTCTCTCTTTGTCTATTGCCTTTGTTTGAGGCGCTATGTGCCTTTCGCGTATTAATCAATATACTGGGCCTTAAGGATATAACTTTCGTAAATTAAACACTTTCTTTCAACAAGAGTCTAAAATCTAGCGGTTCTTGCAAAAAATGCAAAAATAGTAAAAAGGCAATCGAGAAACTATAATAGGAATTAACATTGTAAGGAAATGTAAATTGACAAATAATAATTAGTTGTTATTTAACCAATAAATTAATTAACAATGGTAAATACGTTTTTTTTTTAAATAAGAAAATATGTCGTACAAAAAAGATGTGACAATGTCGCGAAAATTTTTATTACTCGAAGAGCACAAATAAGTTATTTTTATTTCATAAACGATTGATAATGCAAAGGATGTTTAAAATGACAGTATTGCATCATCGGTCAGTGCGTATGTTTAGTGTTGACTTAAAATCAAAAATTTATACGCCAGGAGTTTTTCAATGAATTCGGGAAAACTGATTAAGACGCTGTCAGGTTTGCAGAGACTTAACCGGTGGACATTAAATTTAATACAAACAATAATCATGTGTGGCCTCGCAGTGATGTAGAGGTCAAATCATTAGTTTCGTGCCGTTGTGACTCGAGTTTGTTTTTTTATTAAAAATAAAAATAAAATGCATAATTGTTGGCTAAATTTACGAACGTAATTTCCGTAACACCCTGCATAATTTCCTGTCTTTAAAATTCTGTTTTAAACCTCCCTCTTGTTATCTACAACTCTGAAGTTTTAAACATGTATTCTGTGAGTCAAGAAGAATGAATGGTATGGTGACCGATTTTTTTTCTCTCGGGGCTGAGGGCACTTTGGACGAAATATCAAATCATTAGTTTTTCTTGACAAATGGCGAAGGTGCATAATTTATTTCGAAAAGACTGCATTAATCACAATTGTAGTCAATTGTAGTTTAGTTAGTTTTAAAAAACTAGCAATATCAGTATTACTAAGAAATTTAATTTAATAACAAAAAATGTAATTCAAATAAGGAAACATAGCGCCTCTTTAAAGCGATATTCTTTTTTTAATGGCGCTTTAAACACTGGTCAAACATTTTGCAAGCACCAAGGTCTTCTTTAGTAGGATGTCTCTAGGAAGAGGGAATATTATTACTAAAGAAAGAGTAAGTTATAAATTATAATATAATATGGTAACATAGGCAATAGAGCTGTATGAGATCACTTTATCAATATTTTAACAGTTCTTCTATTTAGTTACATTGGGATTTGTTTTTAAGTATATTGTCAGTTTGGATACAACTTGATATTTATAAATTTTTGAATTTTATCCTGATATGATTTTTGAGTTCTATTTTTGCTTAAAGTTTGATTTATTGCAATTATTGAAATATAATGACTGATTTGATTTTTACTAAATTGAACTAATGTTTTATTGTGCAGTATTTTTTGCTGCTAATAAACCGTTGATTTATTTTTACTTTCCTGTGATTGGTTAGATTTATCATTTAGACTTAAGATTTATATTTATTTCATAATCAATCAAAACATTTTATTAAATTCATTGACGGCTGAATTAGATCATGGAAGAGATTAATTCGGTTTCTTATGGTTAACAAGTTGTTTAGTATTAGCTATACAAATAAAAATAGAAATTTAATATTAGGTCTGGAAGTTAAAGTTATTGGAGAATTTTCATCATTACTGAAAAATGTTAAGCAGGATTTAACTATTTTTTTTAATTGGTGTTATACCTAATTGATACCTAATTTTTTTTTTATTTTTAAATATTTTTTTGCAGTTATCAGCCTGGCAAATAAAAGCTGAAATACTAATATTCCCATATGGATAAAAAAATGAATTAATTTAATATCGAAAATTGCAGATTGCAGGTTACGAATTTCGTATTTTACTCTGTGACTAACAAGGAAGATACCTGAAGTATCCGGCTCCGATTTTTATGAAACTTGAATATGTTGTAGAGTGTACAAAAATAAGAGACGCGTATTTTTTTTTATTTGCGGAGATTCATTTTACCGGGGTGAAAACCGCCCCTAAAGTTCACCCCTAAAAACAGTATTTCTGAAATATCTCAATTTCTAAGTAAGGTATCTTTACAAAACAAAATGAAAATTACTTATTCGAAATGATGTTAAACTTTGTTTTCTTCGCGCCCAAGGATACCATCCCTTATTTTTTATAAGAGTTAATCATCTATTCGCGCAAGTAAGTTAATTCTAAAAATTACGAAATTTAATATAATTGTTTAAAAATATTGGTTTCACGAATACCATAAGTAAGTGAAGTTGGTAAGTTTCGGGGTTTCCAAAAATAAAATAGTCAAAGAGGGTGGGCCACCCCCAAATACTTTTTTACATCTCAAGTTCTAATTGACATAACTTTACGAAACAAACTGAGAATTTTTTGTTATCTGAAATGAAGCTGAACTATAGTATTTTCATCCTTGGGAGTGAAAATACCATAGTTTACCATCATTTCGAATAACAAATAATTTTAATTCTGTTTTGTAGAAATATCTTAATTAAAACTAGAGATATTTAGGGGTGGCTCACCCTCTTTTACTAGTTTATTTTCGGAAACCCCGAAACACGTCAACTTAAATTACTTGTTGCATTCTTAAAAAAAATATTATCAATAAATTTGGTTTCATTTCGTAATATCCAGAATTAAATTATGTAAATGAATTGCAAGATTAACCCTCATAAAAAGTAAGGGATGGGGTTTTGAAACTTTAAAAAATGTCAACTTGAGTTATTTATGGTATTCGTGAAAAGAAAATACTTTGAAACAATTATATTAAATTTTGTTATTTTTTTAATTAAATTACATGCGCGAATGGATGGTCTACCCTTACAAAAAATAAGGGATGATATGCGTGAAAACCATGTTTAACATCATTTTAAACAACAAGTAATTTCCATTTTGTTTTGTAAATATATCCCAATTAGTACTGGAAATTTTAAAAAAACGTATTTGGGGGTGGCTCACCCTTTTTTACTAATTTATTATTAGAAACCCGTTAACTTAAGTTACTTATGGTATTGGTGACAAAAAATATTTTCAAACAATTCCAGTAAATTTCGTAATTTTTAGAAATAAATTACGTGCGTAAATATATGATTTACCCAAATAAAAAAATAAGAGGTAATCCTTGTGGGTGAAAATACCATAGTTTAACATAATTTCGAATAACAAGTAGCTTTCATTTTGTTTTTTAAAAATGTTTCACTTAGAACCTGAGATATTTCAAAAATACTGTTTTTAGGGGTGAACTTTCAGGGTGGTATCACGCCGTTAAAATGAATCTCCGCAAATAAAAAAAAATACGTGTCTCTTATTTTTGTACCTTCTACAACAAATTGACTTTGCATTAAAATTGGAGCCGGACACTTCAGGTACCTTCCTTGTAAGTCAAATTTCAGTTATGTCAAAGTTTAACTTGTATTCTACAGACACTAATTTATATACTTTGAATATTTTTTATGTTTTGCTTCTTCAGATTTTTTATATGAATATAAAACAGAAACTTAATTTAAGTTTAATTAATATTCTTAGGTTATCCCGCAGCAGGTAGACCAAGTGGACCGTCATTCTCGCAAGGTGCTAGTCCAGGTCAACAAGGAGGTTTATCAAGACCATCCCCAACATCGTACCCCGGTACTGAATCATCTTACGGAACTCCAAGACCAGGCCAGCCACAAGGTATTATTGGCCCGTATAATCTAATAATTAGTATTTTTTTTATTTAAAATAAATTTCAGGTCCAAATGGCTATCCAACTTCTGACCATACTTCAGGACAATTTTCTCCATCACCTACAAGACCCACGGGATACCCAACTTCAGGTAGACCTACAGGACCTCAAGGTTAGTATTATAAAATATACAGGGTGTGCGGAAAATACGTGTATAACGTTGAATGACAGACTTGACGTCAAAATAGGTCTATTCAAGCCAATTTAGTTATATCGGTTACTGCTTCGTTTAGGCGGTAGAAGATGTTTTAAGAAAATACAGATTTTTCCCAAATTTAACGAGGTAACTCAATGATTTTTGGTGTGTGGTCTAACAATATAATATGACGTTTTGTTGTGATGTA
Organism: Diaprepes abbreviatus; assembly: GCA_034092305.1. NCBI lineage: Eukaryota > Metazoa > Arthropoda > Insecta > Coleoptera > Curculionidae > Diaprepes > Diaprepes abbreviatus. Next base: position 4,557,793 of record JASJET010000187.1, read on the forward strand.
GTAACCGGCTATAAAGTAGTGTAAGGGTTATAAAGATGACGTCACTTGTAAACATCCCTTCTGATTTTTTATGTCATCACCGTTATGACAACCCAAATATTTCTATCGCATATATTTGGAAACTTTTTTCCTCTTGAAAAATCTCCATTGGATGAGCGATTTCGCCAGGAAAAAATATTTTCAATTACATGCATACACCAGTTAACTTTAATAATAAAAAATGTCTGTAACGACACTTTTTCGAGTGACTTTGTAGCTATGGTATTCTATGGTATTTAATGATTTAACTATTGACAAATTGCTATCACTGTCTAAGAAGTCGACTAAAGTAAGATCAACATTCTCAATTTTTAAACCTATTTTACCATTAAACATGGACAACTACATGCACTCCGAGAAGCTTGACATGCTCCTGGATATAAGTTTTGTGAAGAAAATGGGCGTAGAAGTGTTAGGGTTTACATGGAGAGATTTTCCAACCACCGAATACGAAACCATCAAGCATTTGCCAATATTGAGCGTTTTGGAAAGAGCTGGAGAAGAACCAGGTGTTAATATTCACTGCTTAGAACGTGAGTTGAATATCTCTAAAACTATTGTAAATCATATTTTAAAAGAACAGTTGTTACATCAATATCACATCCAAAAGGTTCAGGAACTTTTACCAATTGCGCCTTACATTTTGTGAATTTATTCGAAACAAAAGAATTCGTGATCCAAAATTTGTTAAAATAATTTTGTTTACTTACGGAATGTGCTTTACGAGACCTGGAGTCACCAGTCTATACAACCAACATGTTTATGCGGATGATAATCCATATCCCATTAAAGTTGTACACCATCAGCATTACTTTAGAATAAATGTTTGGGCAGGTATTGTTAATCGCTACCTTGTTGATCGTGTTTTGATTCCAGACAGGATAAATGGAAATGTTTATCTAAATTTTTTGCAAAACACATTACCATTCCTTCGGGAAAATTTGCATATTTTACTTCGGCGAGAAGTATAGTAAATGCATAATTAGGCCCCACCCAATTTTTCGGTTGTTGTTCGGCAATATTTGCACGATCCATATCCTAACCGATGAATTTTAAGAGGCAATGAGGAATTAGTACGATGGCCACCACCTTCTCCAGAGTTAAATATGAATGACTTCTTTTTATGGGGTGCTCTTAAAATAGAAGTATTCGAGACTCCGAGGAACACCCGTGAAGAAATATTGATGCACATTTTAAGCCTTGGCAACCTTTTTAGAAATTTGGGAAAAGATCAATATTTTCTTAAAACTTTGACGTATTCTACCGCGTAAACGAAGCAGTATCGGATATAACTGAGTTGGCTTAAATTGACCTGTTTTGACACTGTACATGTATTTTTCAGACACCCTGAATATAACAAGAAGGAAATGCAAAGAGGTTTTATATAATACATTAAAAAATAGAACGTTTTTTTTATTTCTATATTATAAACTAATTGAGTATAATAAGTGTATTTTTCGTTTATTGCATTAAAAGTTTTTTGTTCTAATCTCTTGAAGGATCCCAAGGAGGATATCCAGGTCAGCAAGGACAACAAGGGGAATATCCAAGTCAGCAAGGACCACAAGGGGGATATCCAGGACAAGGACCTCAAGCTGGATATCCAAGTGGTCAAAGGCCTCAAGGGAGATATCCAGGACAAGGACCTCAACCTGGATATCCAAGTGGTCAAAGGCCTCAAGGGGAATATCCAGGACAACAAGCACCCGGCGCGTCATCTTTTCCAGGACAATTTGGTGGATCTGAAGGACCACAAGGCGGATCTGGTGTTGATATTGGACCTACAGCACCAGGAGGATTTCCTGGTCAGTAACAGCAAAATATCTGTGACAAACTTATTTTTACAAGCTTTCGTTGAACGATACATATGTGTCTATCCATCTATAATGAAATTTTATATCACATATTTTACATCATTTGTTATTTTACACACTACCACATGTCCGCTAGAGCAGAAATGTAGGTACTTCCAATAATAGCACTATATTATGATACCATCGAGCTCATTTGAGGCCTACGAGAAGCCTATCTGTCTAGAATCAAAATTTGTAACACAAATTTTCATACTTCTACACGCCTGATTAAACTGATATTTTTTTATATCTATGTACAACACAAAATTACAGTACCATTGAACTAAACTGACTCTTGTCTGTCCGACTGTAATGAAATTTTGTAACACTTCCAGTTGTGTTGAAATTGAACTAAAATTTTGTATATCTAGGTAATTTTTAAGAAATACAATATTATGGTATCGAGCCAATTTGATATATATATATATATATATATATATATATATATATATATATATATATATATATTTGTTTATAATACATATTTCATGCTTTTCCAGACGTCCAACAAACTCAACTGAAATTATGCAGGTATTTGTGTTTTCGATTATAACACATTATTATAATATCATCATCTAGCAAATCTGATGATGGAGCAGTCATGTTTGTCTCAAAGAGACCTTTGATAAGAGGCATTGTTCATGATCTGATAATGGAGTTAGAATTTAGTTAATGGGAATCGTCAATAAACGACACTAGAACTGCCTTGTTTGTTCTTATCTCGAAGAATTCACAATGAACTGCGTTCGGCTGTAGAAGGCCTTCAAATTGAATAGATTCATTGTTTTAAATCAATGGGCAAAAGATCTCAAAAGTTGAAGTTTAAAATTTCATTCGTTGGTTTTAAGTATTTAGCTAGGGAAATTAATTGTAAGTGTGATTTTTTGGGCTAAATAGTATAAATGCATTACAATTAGCATCCAGTTAATCAACTAGGTCATAGAAAGAGAATCAATAGAGACACACACTTCATGCCACTGGAATCATTTGTGCGACTTACATTCCTTAGACAGAACAGTAAAACCCACTGAAATGGAGTACAAACATGTGGATATGTGGATAATTTTGCCTATTTACTAAAATCCTAAGATTAATTTATATTTTTTGATGCAATATTTTTATTGTTAAATACAATATACATCAAGAATGAGTCATTTTATGGAAGTAAATTTAAGTTGAAGAGCTGAAAGTGTAGAAAATTTTTAGTATTTAAGTATTCTGTAATTCAAATCATCTACAAAAAAAACTTTTATTTGCTATTATATTACTTAAAAAATATTCAATAACTAATATAAACTATCGTTTTCGGAAATGTTACACAATTTTTAGGTTTTCTTTATCTATGATTGCACTATTACATTAACCAACTCAGCATCCTAGTCAGGAAGCTGACTGGAATAATAAACGCGAATAACGTGTTAGTGCTGTGAATACTGTGAATTGTCTTTTTATTTCATTAATAAAATCAGTTTTTCGACTATTATACTAGGTTTGTGTTATAATGCAATTATTGCAAACTCAAAATTGTGTAAAATTTCGGAAAAAATTAATTTATATGGTTTATTGTATATTTTAAATGGTAATATAACATCAAATAATATCATTTTTTATTTCATTTATTTTATTTTTAAGTTAAATTTAAGAGAAATAAGAAAATATTTTCTGACTACTTTTAGAACCAGGCAGAGAAGGAGATTTTGAATCTTCGGAGGAAGAAGAAGGCGATTACTCGGCTATCCCTGGAGAACCTGATAGAGATTATCCTATACTATCTTATGTTCCTGAAACTTCTTTCAGGTGTGACCAACAACAATATCCTGGATACTATGCTGATGTAGAAACAAGGTAATAATATTAATAAATATTAATGAATGTGATGTACATTTATACTAACAATACATAACATAACATGATCCAGTTTTTTAAATGAATTAATTTTTATCAGTGCCGGTCTGTATGACGGATTGGTTCCATTATACTCCAACATCACAGCACTCATTTCTGTTAATAATTTCTGATAAAGGAATTTAGCGTTATCCTGTTGGGTATCGTCATTCAGGTGTTCTTGCTGTTCTTGGACCTCAGGTTCCCGCTCTGGCTCAGGTTCAGCAATCGGATCGTGGTTATTGTCAATGCCCCTGATCTCACGTTTAACTTCCGCTTTGGTGGTATTAAGCCGTGTTACACGAATTAGGCTGTTTCGAAGAATAACTCTGTATTGGTCAGTTATTCTCTGTTGTGACACTTGTATGTGTGGATACTCCCTGCAGAATTCGGCGTTAAGTTGTTGCCTGTAGCCGATCATCTCTCGTCCTAGATGAGTTATTCTGTAAAATATGCGAATTATTGACTCATTCGCCGGCACAGTCCATTTTATGCGTTGTCTTGGTCGTCTTGCTTTAGCTGTTTGAGGTTCCCGCACAGAATCTTCGGCGGATAGAGCTCTTGGAGTTGTTTGGCCCTCATGCTGATGTAGTGATTGTTGGTCTTCAGCGATATCCTCACCCATGCCGTTGTTTGGTTGTTCTTCGCGCTTCTGAAATTAGTTTATTTCGGAAAATACCTCTGTATTGGTCTGCTATTCTCTGTTATGACACTTGTAGGTGTGAATATTCCCTACAAAATTCGGCATGAAGCTGTTGTCTATAGCCGATCGTTTCCCGTCCTAGTTCAGTCACCCTATAAAAAATGCGCATTATTGTTTCATGTTGCATGTTGTCCATTTCATGCGCTGTCTTGGAAGTCCCGCCGGAGTGGGCTGAGCTTCCTCCGCAGCATCTTCGGAGGGTGGAGTTCTCACTGTTGTTTGGCTCTTATGTTGTTGTTTGGCTTCTTATGCAACAGGGGTTTGCCTCTTCCACACCCTGCCATTTAAAGATAAAGATGTCGAAATGTTGCCCCTCCCCCGGAATCCGTAGGCAGACCGCTTCTATGGTGTGGGATTCTGGACCATTAGTCCTACCCACCTGGGGTAATTTATATTTTACAGTCGACATATTCGTATTTAACATCTGACAGAGGGATGTTTAAAAGATAGAGAAAGGATATGGTTAAAGGAGAGCAGACAGCTAGCGTTGCTGGCTGTACTGTCTACTCATTACAGTAGCGACAAGTATACTGCTGGCTGCAGTATACTGCCGGCCAGACATTAGTAAATCTTCATGAATGTGATGTACATTTATATTAACAACCTATACATATAAAATTATACTTTTTATTTAATTTCTCTCTTTTAGATGTCAAGTCTTTCACATATGTGCTAATAACAAGACTTACGACTTTCTTTGTCCCAATGGAACCATCTTCCACCAAGAATATCTAGTTTGTGTCTGGTGGAATCAGTTCGACTGCAATTCTGCACCTTCTCTTTATGGTATAAACGCAAACATTTATGACTATTCCATTATTGGTACCCAACAACAGACAGGAGCTATTCCTGCAGGAGATGGATACCCTAGTACGACTAATAGTTTCTCTGGACAAGAGGGAAATGGATATCCATCAGCTGGAGGGGCTCAAAAGGCAGAAAGACCCACTGGAGAACAAAAACCTAGTGGACCTCAGCGACCAGGTGGATACCCAACCGGAGGTAAAATAGATTCAACAAATTTTTATTTTACTTTTACTTATTACGATTATACGATAAAAGACTTGAAGAAGATTAAATGATTTTAAAATAAATAGATATTTAATAGTCGTATGATATAGTAACATTATATTACCTACGAAAAAATATTTTTTAAAAGGTGATGGTCAAGGATATCCATCTGGAAGGCCACAAGGATCAGGATACCAACCTGCTGAAGGCTTTCAAACAAATGGACCTAGTGTGGGACGCCCGGATAGACCCGGAAGTACAGATTACTCAGGTCCACAAAGTAATGAATACTATTTTTTGTAGGATAAATTATCAAATAGGTTTTGATAATTTATTTATATTGCACCTTCTACTAAGATTAGTTGATATTTTATAGGTGGTTCTTTTTCAGGGCAACCACAAGGGGGATATCCAGGACAAGGACCTCAAGCTGGATATTCAAGTGGTCAAAGGCCTCAAGGGGAATATCCAGGACAACAAGCACCCGGCGCGTCATCTTTTCCAGGACAATTTGGTGGATCTGAAGGATCACAAGGCGGATCTGGTGTTGGTATTGGACCTACAGCACCAGGAGGATTTTCTGGTCAGTAACAGTAAAAAATATCTGTCAGTTTTATGATTTATTATTTGCGACAAACTTATTTTTACAAGCTTTCGTTGAACGTTACGTATGTGTGTATCCATCTATAATGAAATTTTATATCACATATTTTACAACATTTGTTATTTTATACACTACCACATGTCCGCTAGAGCAGAAATGTAGGTACTTCCAATAATAGTACTATATTATGATACCATCGAGCTCATTTGAGGCCTACGAGAAGCCTGTCTGTCTAGAATCAAAGCTTGTAACACAAATTTTACATATTTCTACACGCCTGATTAAACTGATATTTTTTATTTCTATGTACAACACAATATTATAGGAACTCCTTAAGAGATAACGCTGGGCTTGTCATGTTTGTCTCAAAGAGATCTTTGATAAGAGGCATTGTTCATGATCTGATAAGGGAGTTAAAATTTAGTTAATGGAAATCGTCAATAAATGACACTATATCTGCCTTGTTTGTTCTTATCTCGAAAAATTCGCAATGAACTGCTTTCGGGTGTAGAAGGCCTACAAATTGAATAGATTCATTGTTTTAAATCAACGGACAAAAGATCTCAAAAGTTTAAGTTTTAAATTTTATTCTTTGGTTTTAAGTATTTAGCTAGGGAAATTAATTGTAAATGTGATTTTTTGGGCTAAATAGTATAAATACATTAAAATTAGCATCCAATTAATCAACTAGGTCCTAATGCACCTTCAGCTAAGATTAGTTGATATTTTATAGGTGGTTCTTTTTCAGGGCAACCTCAAAGACCCCAGAGACCTTCTACATCACCCCAAGTACCAAGTTACCAACCAACAGGACCACAAGGTTATCCAGGAGAACGTCCTCAAGAACCCTCTTTTGGACCTGGTGGCGCTCAAACATCTTTTCGTCCAGGAGGTCCAGGCCAAAGACCTTCTGGAGTTTCTTCGACCCCCGGAGAATTTCCTGGAAGCGCTCAACCAACAAAAGGACCTGGATATTTGCCCCCAAGACCTGGTAAAATACCTCAACCAGGAAGAGGGGGACAATACCCTAGTACCCAACAACCTGGTACAAGTTTTCCAGGTAGCCAACAACCTAGTGGAGAATATCCTGGTGGACAACCTAGTGAAGGGTATCCTGGTGCACAACAACCAGGTGGACAATATCCTGGAAGCCAACAACCCAATGGTGGATATTCAAATGGAGGAGGTTACCCAAGCACACAAAGGCCGGGAAGGCCTACTCAACAGCCTACAAGGGAATATTTGCCCCCTGTAGGTAAATGATCAGAATGTAGAATAATTTCGGGTATATTTTGTTTAAAAGTAATTAGTTTCTGACACCGCCAATTTACCAATCAAAATGTTTAATTTTCATGTTATTAGAATTTTAATTTTACAAACAGATATAAACTGTATGTTCGAAAGACGTTTAATTCAAAAAAAAAATAACACATGTAGGTTATTGAATTTAAACATACATTTTACAATATATTTTTTAATATTTTAGTAATTTAAAGTATACCCATACTTAGTAAATTATTTCAGAATTTCGTTCCTTATTTCTAGCAGAAAAAATGTTTCTTTTTCGCTATTAACGTATGAATGCATTACGAATTTTTATTTTATAGATTTATTAGTACACTCTATTTGTATTTGTAAATAAACTTAAATAATAATAAGCTTTTAATTTTAGCAGATGCAATTGCTAAGACGCTTTATTTTTGTATATTTTATATTTAGTAAGTTTAGATAGATGTTACCACATAAGAATGTCAATGTGTACCAGGCTTTGTACCTTTCTTATCTCATGTAAAAAGTACAAGAACAATAAAAGTATTCAACATTTTTTGTATTTTATTTTTTGACCATCATTGTCATATAATGAAAGTCTCATTTGCATATGCATGCATATTATATCACTAAATATTGCAAAAAGGCATTCCAAAATGTTTCTTGTCCGTGATACAGAGAATTTTTTAATATTTTACTAAAATGTAATGATTTCAATTGTTCTGCTTGCATCTTCAGATCAATTTAAAATTGTACTGAATGTCTTAATTACATTTTCTTACGTTTAATTTATGAGATCAATAAACTTCAAATAAGAAAATAAAGAAACACATTGGTTGGTGCGATACAGGTATTAATAAAATATTGTTACAAACTTTATAGCGTTGTACATTTCCTAGTGTTAGTTTGTGTTCGTAGTTTGTAGAGTTTTAGGTATATTTTCTAATGTAACCAACCTTGTAGCGTTTTATATTTCATAGTATTAGTTTGTATTTGTAGTTTGTAGGGTTTTAGGTATATTTTCTGATGTAACGAACTTTGTAGCATTTTATATTTCATAGTATTAGTTTGAGTTTGCAGTTCATAGGGTTTTAGATATATTTTCTACAAGTTTATAATTTATTTAAGTAATTTTACCTTTGTTAATTTCCTCAGGAGACGACTATGAAAGAAGGTCTGGAACTTTTTAGAGAATTCGATTTCCTTATTTTTAATATGGAACGCCTATGTTGGAAGATCTAGAAATCGCCGGATTATTCCTTTTTCTTAGTTTTATCACACCATATATTATGGAAATCCTTCTAGAGAATTAGGGAATCTCCCGGCATCGATCAAAAGGGTATATAAAGGGTCCAGATCTGCTTTCTCGGTCAGTATATTCTGAGAGTTTGTCGACGCAAGTTGAATTAATTTGACAAGTGTCAAAAGTAAGGTTGACAATAAAAAGTGATTAAAATAATACAGTGTGTGTAGTTTGTTTGAAGACCGGCCGTCCGAAACAAATTGGTGTCGGAAGTGGATCACATCCAGAAGAGGTTAGTTTAGGTTAGAAAATTAGAAAAAAAAAAGAAAAAAGTAAATTGAAATTGTATGCCAGTGGAAACTAGAAGCCAGAAAGCAAAAATGGAAGAACAACTTCAAGCTAATTTAAATCAAATACTGATGATGATTCAAGACATGAAAACAAGCCAAGATGATATGAAAACAGAATTAAAAACAAGCCAAGATGATATGAAACTAGAATTAAAAACAGGCCAAGATGATATAAAACAAGAACTAAAGACGAGCCAAGAAGGTATGACGAAAAATCTAAACGATATGAAACAAGAAGTAAAGACGAGCCAAGAAGGTATGACGAAAAATCTAAACGATATGAAACAAGAATTGATGACACTAAAGACAAGCCAAGATGATATGAAACAAGAATTAAAGACAAGCCATGAAACTATAAAACAAGAACTAAAAATAAGTCTGGAGGACATAGACAGGAACTTAAGACAAGTCAGGAAGATATGAAACAAGGACTGAAAGAAGACATTAAAAAGAATCAAGAAGACATAAAGCGCATAGAACAAGAAGTACAATATGTGGTGACGGGAATCCAGAAACAGCTGCAACAATTACATTTGCAAATCGAGAAGGTAGCCAGTACAGGTATGATAAAGGTAGATGGTGTTCCTGCAACTAGTGTGATGAAGCCACCTACCTTCGACAGCAAGGTACCTTGGCTTACCTATGTCCGTCAGTTCGAAGCCGCCGCCACCGGCAATAACTGGAGTTCACCGGAAAAGGCACGTGCTCTTGTTCTAGCACTGAGGCGAAGCTATGGAGGTCCTACGTAATATTCCTGAAGAAAAGTAGAATGATTACGAGTTCATTGTTACTTTTCTGGAGATGCGCTATGGTGAAGCTCACCTCCAAGAAGTTTATAAAGCCCAACTCCAAGGAAGAAGACAAAAATATAACGAAAGTCTTCAAGAATATGAGGTGGATATCATGAGGCTAACAAATTTGACCTACCCAACATACCCAGAAGAAATAAAGCAAGAGTTAGCAGTGAATAGTTTTATTGAAGGTTTATGCGACCCAGAAACAAGTCAGACACTAAGAATGGCCAGACTGAAGAGAATATCCGAGGCTCTTGCTTACGCTCTGCAGTTTGAGATAGCCAAACAGACATCAAGGAACCAAGAACGAATCCTAAGAGGAGTCAATGTTTCCCGAGATTATCGCAAGATCAACGAGAAAACTTTCATGAGGCTTATGAGGGAGTTGCTAGAATTTTTGAATGGAGCGAAAACACAAGATAACAAAAATACAACCTTTCGTAGCAGAAATAGAATTCGTTGTTGGAAGTGTGGTCAAGAGGGGCATCTACAAAGCCAGTGTACTCGCAATACTGTTCCTGACAGAGGCTATGATGGCTATCGGCTTCATATTGCTAATATAGGTGATGATGTTCGAAGAAGCGACTTGGAGAAAGTCTTTGCTCCTTATGGTGAACTTAAGGAAGTCTGGTTAAGTAATAGTATTCCCTGTTTTGGATTTGCTGTTTACAAAGATAAAAGAAATGCTGCAGTTGCTGTCAAGGCTTGCGATGGAGTTGAAGTATGCGGTTGTCGCATTAGAGTAACTTATGCCAGACCGAGAAGAAGGGATCAGGGTCGCCGGTACCATTCGAATACCATGCGTTGTTACCAGTGCGGAGACAAAGATCACTTTTACAGAGATTGTCCGGAAATTACTGTTGGTGGAGACGATAGAAGAAAAGACCATTCCGGAAGACATAGAAGGAATACTCGCGGCGACCGAGGGAAACATGACGAGAGGGACCGTGACCGCGAATGGGGCCACGGAAGAAGAACGTTCTACAGGTCATCCTCGAGAAGGTACGTTGAGAGGGACCGCGACGGTGAAAGAGACTCCAGAAGAAAAATGTCTTCCAGGCCATTCTTGGGAAGGTACAGAGAGGACTACAAATAGAAAGCGACAGAACGAGGATCCGCTATGACGTCAAAGCCCATACTGATGGATTCATGGTTGGTGAAAGAGTTTGGTTGTACAATCCAAAAAGAACCAAAGGGCGTTCACCAAAGCTTCAAAAGTCATGGGAAGGTCCGTACAATGTAGTGACTCAACTAAACGATCTAGTGTACCGAATTCAGAAAAGCCCTCATGCGAAGATGAAAGTCGTGCATCTGGACAGATTGGCCCATTACCGAGATCAAGAAAGTTGATCGGGACGATCAAGGCTTGGAAGGGGGCAATGTTACAAACTTTATAGCATTGTACATTTCCTAGTGTTAGTTTGTGTTCGTAGTTTGTAGGGTTTTAGGTATATTTTCTAATGTAACGAACCTTGTAGCGTTTTATATTTCATAGTATTAGTTTGTATTTGTAGTTTGTAGGGTTTTAGGTATATTTTCTGATGTAACGAACTTTGTAGCATTTTATATTTCATAGTATTAATTTGAGTTTGCAGTTCATAGGGTTTTAGATATATTTTCTACAAGTTTATAATTTATTTAAGTAATTTTACCTTTGTTAATTTCCTCAGGAGACGACTATGAAAGAAGGTCTGGAACTTTTTAGAGAATTCGATTTCCTTATTTTTAATATGGAACGCCTATGATGGAAGGTCTAAAAATCGCCGGATTATTCTTTTTTTTTAGTTTTATTACACCATGTATTATGGAAATCCTTCTAGAGAATTAGGGAATCTTCCGGCATCGACCAAAAGGGTATATAAAGGGTCCAGATCTGCTTTCTCGGTCAGTATATTCTGAGAGTTTGTCGACGCAAGTTGAATTAATTTGACAAGTGTCAAAGTAAGGTTGACAATAAAAAGTGATTAAAATAATACAGTGTGTGTAGTTTGTTTGAAGACCGGCCGTCCGGAACAATATAAAATGTATTAGGTTTTAAAACTTAACCCACTAATTCACTAGCATGGGCTAAATTTAAAACCGGTCTAAACTAACGGTAGAGGGTTTAAATTGACAAGTGCCACAATAAGTAATGCACTTTTTAAACCTTGTGAATATCGGAAATAAAAGTCGTTTTTATTTATTACGAAACCGTTAAAAATAGAAAATTTTGTTTTTTATTTTTGGGGAGACTATTCCTTTCATCAATTCTAGGGCCTTATTTCTAGGTTCTTACTCTCAAACATTTATTAACATATGTAATCCAAATTACAATAACATAAGCAAGATACAAATGGCCAACTAGAAAATGTAACTTCCATGGTAACTAGGTCGGGTCTAACACGAAAGGTATTCGAAGTGTCCAGCTTCGATTTTAATGAAACTTCAACATGTTATAGATGGTACAAAAATAAGGGATACGTATTTTTTTTATCTGCGAAGATTCGTTATAACAGGGTGAAAACCGCCCTAAGTTCACCCCCACAAACAGTGTTTTTGAAATATCTCAGGTTCTAAGTGCGATATTTTTACAAAACAAAATGAGAGTTACTTGTCATTTGAAATGATGTTAAACTACGATATTTTCACTCCTAAAGATATCTCCTATTTTTTATTAGTGTAAACCATATATTTAAGCAGATAATTTAATTCTAAAAATTACGTAATTTAATGGAATTGTTTGAAAATATTTTTTTCACAAATACCATAAGTAACTTAAGTTGACGGGTTTCGGGGTTTATAAAAATAAACTAGAGGGTGAGCCCCCCCCCATTACTTTTCTTTAAATTCCAAGTTCTAATTAAGATATCTTTACAAAGCGGAATGAAAATTACTTATTATTTTAAATGATGTTAAATAATGGTTATTCATCCCCAAAAAATAACATTACTAATTTCTTATAACGGTAAACCATCTATTAGCGCAAGTAATTTGATTCTAAAAATTACGAAATTTAATGAAATTGTTTCAAAGTATATTTTTCACGAATTTCATAATTAACTCAAGTTGTGGGGTTTCAAAAAATAAAGTAGGAAAAGAGGGTGAGTCACCCCCAAATACATTTTCTTCAAATCTCAAATTCTAATTGAGATATCTTTACAAAACAAAATGAAAATTACTTGTTAGTCGAAGTGAGGTTATACCATGTTGTCTTAACCTCATAGATATCATTCCTTACTTTTTATCATTATTTGCCATGAATTATAATAATTTAAAGACATGAATGCTTAACCAATGAAATAAGTTTATCTTTTCTTATTAATTAAAAGAAAAAATTCAGTAAGCTCTGTAACGTCCATATCAACTGAAATTTGGCAATTTTAAGAATAATTATACATGTAAGAAATCCTTTAAATGTTTATATTTAGAAACCCCCAAAAGTGCCAAGTTGAGTTAATTATGGTATTCGTGAAAAAAATATTTTCAAACAACATTATCAAATTTCGTAATTTTTAGAATTAAATTACGTGCGCGAATAGATAATTTACCCTTATAAAAAATAAGAGATGATATTCTAGGGGATGAAAATCCCTTGACTCAAAATCATTTCAAAAAACAAGTAATTTCCATTTTGTTTTGTAAATATATCTCAACTAGAACTTGAGATTTAAGAAAAAAAATATTAGGGATGACTCACCCTCTTTTACTAGTTATTTTTAGAAACCCGGAAACCCGTCAACTTAAGTTTCTTATGATCTTCGTAAAAAAAATATGTTCGAACAATTGTGTAATTTTTAGAATTAAATTACCTGCGCGAATAGATGGTTTACCCTTATAAGAAATAAGGGATGATATTCTTGGGGGTAAACAACAAGTAGTTTTCATTTTGTTTTGTAAAGATATCTAACTTAGAACCTAAGATATTTCAAAAATATCGTTTTTAGGGGTTCTTTTGTTTCTGTACCCTCTGAAATATATTGAAGTTTCATTAAAATCGAAGCCGAACAATTCAGGTACCTTCCTAATTATTGAATCTGACTGTAAATTTTTATGGCCATTTGTCCAATAAATGTCTCCTAAAGGACGAAATATTTAATTAAGACGGAAGAATATGCGATCGCCCCCCCCCCCCAAAGAGCTTAGAGTTCAGGAAAATACACCCGATTGTGCCTCTTACACTAGGAATGTGTATGGTGTTGGCTACCATCACTCCGACGACAACTTGTTTTTTCTTGCGATCGCCCCCCCACTCAAGAGCTTTGAGTTTAGAAAAATAGACCAGATTCTGGCTTTTATACTAGGAATGTGTATGCTACTGGCTTCCATCCCTTCCCTGTCGACAACTCGTTTTTCCTAGCGACCGCCCCTCTCTAAGGGCCTTGAATTTAGGAAAATAGATCCGACTTTCGCTCTTATACTAGGAATGTGTATGCTGGTGGCTTCCACCCCCCCCCCCCCTTCCGTCGACAACTTGTTTTTTCTTGCGATCACCCCCCTCAAGAGCTTCGAATTCAGAAAAATATACCCGACCCTGATTTCCAGTCTAACTGAATGGTATAGGGTCTATCCCCTTTCCATTTAGTTAATGGTACTATCAGCGCCCGCTATATATAACATTTCACAAATTGATGTTAAAAATTATTATACTCTATTTAATTTAGGGACTCAGTAGTACCCTTGCCAAGTAAAGCAATCATTACTGATATCCTTTTTAACCAGATTCAAAAAAGGAAATTGAATTAGGAGCCAATTCAACCGCTATATGTTTTTATGTATATACACCGACTGCTTCAGAACAAGTCTACCGACTTGAATGAATCTTTTTACATGTTCAGAAAGTTATTGCGACACACAGTGAACTAATTTGATGGAAGCTTAGACTTCTAAACTTATGAAACCGTGTGAATTTTGTGTTTTTGGTAAATTTCTTTTTTAATGATGTGCACTTCAACATCTGTTGCGTAATACTAAGCATTGCAAGTATACATTGGTTTAAGCTTTTTGTTGCTGCTAACTTGCGCCTTTGTTGACTTTACAGTACTCCTGGAGAAGTCGAAATGAAATTGACAAATTATTGAGTAAGAGCAATTGAGTGTTGAACTCGCTGTTCCCGATGATGTAGGTTGGAGGCTTGCTTATCTGCGATCTTGATCCTGTAGAAGTGTCTTCCAGTCATGTGAGTTAGGAAACATGGGGTTTAACGTCTAACGCGTTGTTTATGTAGAGCCGCTATCCCCAGGTCATAAGGGTTAGGCAGAATAAGGTTTAACACTCAGTGCGTTCGTTTTTCGGCATTCTTGGTCACCTGGGACTCACTGTCCCCCGGTTATGTGAGTTGGAGAGCTTGGAGATTAAAGCTTCCAACTTGATCGCATGATTACACTGGGTACCGCTTCCATGGGATTTCGAAGATTAAAACTTGTTTATTTCTAGTCTTTATCATATAGAACTCGCTGTTTCCAGATATTGTAGGTTAGAAAGTTTGGGGATTGTAGCTAATCTGTCTGTAGTCTTGGCCACATAAAATTTGCGAAGAACACAATTTTTTTCGATTTTTAAAACTTATCTGTAGAATTGCGAGTTTCAAAACTCTTTAAGACTCCCAAAAAAAGAAAAACGTTTTTTAAGATACCTAATTAGCAATTCTAGAAGGTGCTGAAATCTCTGAATATCTCTCAAGTCACGAGTTTTGAGGATTTTTGAAAGTGCCAAAGTCGAAATTACGCCTTTTGGGAAGATTTTCTTTTCTTTTTTTATACGTCCAAAAAGCTTTTAAACGCGCAATTGTAGATACATCTAAAATTAAAGAAATGATTTTTTGCGAGTTCTAACGCTTGAAGATTTGCAAGTTTTGCAGCTCAAGATTTCAGTATAATTTCCCTCAATTTTATATCTTTTTCTCTTTCGAATGCTCCCTGATTCACCTCTGTAGCTCTTTTCTTTCCAAAGATATTTGATTTTATACGATGCAAAGTGTAGATAATCGCATTATCAATCGAATCCTCTGAACCGATTTTTCAATTTGGTACAGGATAATTTGAATTCTTTTAAGAGAGTACTTATGATTTTTTTTCGGACTTTCAAATTTCGCATGTGAAATATTCTTAGATACATATTCGTTGGACCACAAACTCTTCACATTATTTTAATAAAGGGTGTTTTTATAGAACTTTTAAAGGGAATAAAACAAAGATGAATTTTTTAAATTGACATGAAATTTACTTTATTCGAAAGATAACCTTCTAGCATTATAATTTAAATATGCCTTCTGGCATATGACCGCCACGGCTGGCTCGGACGTAGTCTAATCTGGAAGTCCAATTTTCGATGACTTTTTCCAACATTTGTGGCCGTATATCGGCAATAACGCGGCGAATGTTGTCCTCCAAGTGATCAATCGTTTCGGGCTTAACGGCGTAGACTAGCGACTTCACATATCCCCACAGAAAATAGTCTAGCGGCGTTAAGTCGCACGATCTTGGAAGCCAATTCACGGGTCCGAAACGTAAAACTATGCGGTTACCAAACGTTTCCTTCAATAAATCAATTGTGACACGAGCTGTGTGACATGTTGCGCCGTCTTACTGAAACCACAGCTCCTGCACATCATGATTGTTGAATTGATGAACGAAAAAGTCAGTAATCATGGCTCTATAGCGGTCACCATTGACTGTAACGTTCTAACCAGCATCGTTTTTAAAGAAGTACGGACCAATGATTCCACCAGCCCATAAAGCACACCAAACAGTCAGGTTTTCTGGATGTAGCGGTGTCTCAACATACACTTGAGGATTATCATCACTCCAAATACGGCAGTTTTGTTTATTGACGTATCCATTCAAACAAAAGTGAGCTTCATCGCTAAACAAAATCCACTTATGAAAATCGGGATCAACGACAATTTTGTTTTGGGCCCATTCACCGAATCTACGTCTGCTAGGTGATCGTGTGGTTTCAATTCTTGCACGAGTTGGATTTTGTAAGCACGCAAACCAAGATCTTTCCGCAAAATATTCCATAAAGTGAATGGATACATATCCAATTCCTGTGCACGATGGCGCATAGACTGATTCGGGTCTTCCTCTACGCTACGCTCTACAGCAGCAATGACTTCTTCTGTACGCACTGTACGACGTCTCTGTGGATGCGCATTATCATTTAGAGTAAACGTGGTGCGAAAACGTTCCATAGTTAATCGAATTAATTGCTCTGATGGACGATTATGTTGACCGTAAAATGGATGTAGTGCGCGATACGTATTTCGAACAGAACCATGATTTTCAAAATAAATTTGCACAAATTGGAAGCGTTGTTCAGGCGTCAGTCTATTCATGTTGAAATGCCAAACCAAACTAAACATAAATCACTTGACAGCTGACAAAATGGCCGCCAGTTAAAAAAGTGTTGCCAACTTAAAGTTCTATACCTCTATAAAAAAACACCCTTTACAAGTTGCTAGAAGTTGTCAATACTGCCAATCAGTTTTTCAAAACTCAAGATGGTAGATTCAAAATGACAGACCAAAAACTAAAATTTTGAAAAACTGAGGAAAACAGTTTCAAGGTTTTATATTCTTTAATATTTATCTATTATAATAATTATGAAGTATTTGATCTATATTAGCTCCTTATAACAACTTTTAAAATGGCGGACTCAACATGGTGCACAAAAAACATGGAAACCTCCAAATAGCTAGGAAACTGAGGATAGTGGATAACCGAGATGATCGATATTTTGACTTTAACTGGACTTTCAAACTCATTTAGATATGAAATTGGTTTTTATTATAGCAACTCCGACTTTTTGTTACAGAAATGTAAACTGCCAAAAATTCCATATTCAAAACATATAAATTACTTATGGATTTCAATGATTCCTGAGGGTCAATTCGAGATCAAATATACATTTCTTGATGAATAACTAAAGAATTATATATCATTTGAACCTCTAAATAACCCCCAAGAGTCATGGAAACAACCAAGGGATTTATATGGTTGAACGTGGAATTTTCACTAGTTTATATTTCTGCAATAAAAACGAACTCGAGTTCTAAACGAATTTCAAGTTTAAGGTCAAATTCTAGGTCACCAAAAAAGGACAGGGGAAAATCACAAATCCCATAAATAAGCGGATGTAATATAGCAGACTAAAAATTTACAAGTACAAACAAAGTAAACTTTC
The DNA here is from genome assembly GCA_034092305.1 of Diaprepes abbreviatus. Classification (NCBI taxonomy): domain Eukaryota; kingdom Metazoa; phylum Arthropoda; class Insecta; order Coleoptera; family Curculionidae; genus Diaprepes; species Diaprepes abbreviatus. The sequence goes on from JASJET010000187.1 coordinate 4,575,703, forward strand.
TTCAAAAAAATATAAATATCGAAAAATAATTCCATAAGTTTTTATTTGTTGTTGAAATTTTTGAAGTCAACAAGAAATTAATGCTAAATAAAATGAATAAATACTAACACTAGCTGGGATTTTTGCATATTGCAGGATGGTCAGTTATAGGTAGTGTAACGCCCCGGGACTATTTTTTTTTTCAAAGTAGTTAATGAAATTAAAAATGTTAAAAATTTTTCAAAAGCAAAATTTTTCTAAGTTTGTAAAAGAAAAGTCGTAGATCGACAAATATTATCACAGACGCGCACTTCTTTCTTCAACTCTACACTAAATTCTATTCGAAACATCTCACAATCTCAATCTAAACCACACGATATATGACGTATTTTGTTCTGGAACGCTGAAAAATAAGTAGGCCAAGAAAAAAATGTGGGTCTACTGACGTAGAATTCACGCGCTTTTGGTAAAAAAAAAACAAAAATTTTAACACATAGACCCTCGATCACGCGACTTTTTCTTGCAAAACAAGTAGATTCGAAAAATCCAGATTATTGTCAGGACGTCACGGCAAATACTATCTAAATACGAGCCATCTCGCTATGGGAAGTTAGTTAAGAATATTTAGTTAAAATCAAAAGTTAAATTCGAGAGTTGAAACTATAGAGTTGAAACAGTTAGTTAGAGAGTTAGTTCAAAAAGTACATCGACAGTGCAAGCAGAGTTTTTCGCGGGTCGGTGAAAAATGTTTTAAATACAAATCTTACAGTAAAACTCTAAGTGTGTTTCGTACTCTAGTCAATAGTTAATACGGGGTTTTAAAATGGGGTAAATCAAACTTTTAGCCTACCCTGCGAAGCCGCGACGTGTGGATAAGGGAAATGCGGACTATAAACTGTAGTAACTGGCAGAAAAGTGAGCGTTGTGTCTATTTAATTTTGTTAAAGAGTTTTAGTAAGAAAACGGTTGTAACGAAGTTCGAAGCAATAGTAAGTACTCTTGGACCTCGTCCCGCTCTCCTTTATTATCCGCAGTTGCTCTGCCCCTAGAAAAATTGAAAAAACTATATGAAGAAAAGATAAAAGAGGGGCTAAGTGTTACAATAGCTTTTCTTACTAAAATATTTTTGTGGTATTCATTTGTCGCCGACTTAAAAAAATTCAATTACGTACGACGTAAAGGTTCAGTCATATTAAGTTCTAAGGAATAGTGTAACATTGGAGATAAAGGTTGTAGATTTAGTTCAATATACTATTGTTACGCCTTCCAGTTAACATGATAGCTGTAACATTGTTGTTCTATGTAACTGCCGAGTTACTTCATGCTATTTAACTTAAGATCCATAAACTAGCATTTATAAATGACAGTATCAGACTTGGTAACAAGGCGTCATATGAGATCTTACTAAATTCTATGATGAAACAGTAACAAAACCTGACCCTGTTTATTAGAGATGTGTTCTTAATTGGATCTAAATTTTACTCGATACCGCTAGCCTTCCTAATTGATGATTTCACTTCGTGATTTTTCTATAAATACTATGTAGAAGAGTGATTTTATGAACAGATAATTATTTATTTTATTCTAGTAAAAAATAAAACAAACATTTTAATGAAGAAAACCATACGTTTACTTATATAAACTTTTTTCTTCATAAATGGATTTAAACAAGTTTTTTATTGCCACTGCATATGCTGCTGTTCTTGCATCAGTATCTAATTGGTAAGTGGTCATGTTTTTGAAAATTTCCTTAAATAATAAAAATCAATTTTAGATTCATTCAAACCTGAGAAATTCTAACTATTCAAAAACTAAATATCCGTTGAGTTTACTTCCTACATGTATTGATCATCTGCGGTAGTTCTATTATACTACTAATTTTTCATTACCTTTCCAATTTCTGAAAATACACAATCAATAGCATTTCTAGCAAAATTATTGTCCAACGAGATTAAAACATTCGCTACATTTTCAGACTGACTGCCTTCCGCTACTCGTATTTGATTGCCTTGAACTATACTCTTAAAAATTTTAGTGTAGATTTCACTACTACAACAGAAAATAAACATGTACATATGTTCCTTCATTAGAATAGTATAGGCATAGAAAAAATATCTCCCTGACCTATAACCAATTATTTCCATAGTACACCCTTAAAAATTTCATGGTTCTCATAATTATTTTAACGAATAACACTGAACTACCTTGAAATTTCTTTCTGAGACATTCCCATTTGTTGCAAATTCCTGAGATATTCAAAATATGAAACAACATTTGTACCGGCACATGCATAAATATCAGGTATAACCAACTTTTTTTTGGTTGTTAAAATTCTGTGAGCTGTTGGAGTTACCGGGCCATCTGAAAATTTAGATAAAAGAAAACAACAAATTAAAAACAGCTTTATATTATAATTAATCTAATAACTATGGATTTTCTGCTGCGCTTAGCAGTTATTTTAATCGCACCGCAGTAGTTAAAGGAGCTATTTTTAAATTAATTCTAGGGAAATTGGTATTTTGCTTAGCAATAATGCTGGAAATGAGATTCCCGTATCACCCCCCCCCCACACACACACACACACACACACACACACACACACACACACAGACACTCCTCGGTCATTGGCTCGCCCCTTGAAAGCATATTTGGCAATTTGACATCCAACGATGGGACGACTTAGATGTCGACGTATCTATTCACTTCAACCATAATATTGTAGTACTGGACAACTTGGGAGACTGGGTGCTCCAACCCCTGGAAAAAAGACGTGGCAGTCTATCGCCAGAGCCGGACTCTACGAATGAAGCAGTGTTGAAAATTAGAGCATCGCAGACACCCGAAAGTCCCAAGGGTCCGTACGACTCTTCAAGTTGGTGGTCCTTTTCAAGAACACTAAACCACGGTCCTTTTCAGGATCACAAAATACTTTGATCGTAGTTTTAGTTCATATTGGTACTTTGTTACTAATATTAGATTTACAGAATATACAATACAATCAAGATCGTATTCAGATCGAATTCAACGTCATTATTAAGGACATGTTCAAGGTCACACCCAATGTCATAGTCAAAATTGATGGTCACATCGAGGTCAAGCTCAGAGCCGCGTTCAAAGTCAAGTTCACGGTGACGGCCAAGTCCGAGATCAACTCCAAGGTCGTGTCCGAGATCAGGGCCAAGGTCAGGTGCAAGGTCAAGTTTGTAGTCGAGTTCATAGTCGTGTCAAGGGGAGGGGCCAAGGTCGAGGAGTGAGGGTTCCACGGAAATCTCCTTTCCACACTACTCATACACTTTATTTGTCTTCCACTTTTATCTGACTTAGGAGCGTATTCGTATAGTTTGCAATAACTGGCAATGCTGAGTAAATTAGTAAATCTAAAATTATTAATTTAATTGCAATATAAAACAACTGTCAATTTATTTGTTACTTTTTAGTCTAATTTTTTTCAATAGTTTATTGTATTCTTTTTAGTTTTAATTAGTCTTTAGAATGGGTAAAACAATAAAGTTACGTGAATGCTTAAAATAAGATTAAAAATTAGCTCAAGCAAGTGTTTTTTCGTTTTTGTAGTTTTAACTTCATTACAATAAACCTTTCATGGAAATATTTTAAAGGGCCTTGTGAGCCTTCCCTATAACATGCTAAAAACCAAATAAGAGTATCTCACTCCTAGCAAAAATAATGGGCAAAAAGTTTACTTATTAACAGTTTTAGTTTTTAGCCTTCTTACATAAACCTACTGCGAAAATATTCTTATGGTGTTCCCCTTTGGCGCACCTTCTACAGTATACTGAAAACCACATAAAAATATATTCTAATAAAAGTTGTAAGCGTAAAACTTAGCTAACCAACAAAATTTTTTAACTTTTACATTTTTTAAATTAAGTATAAGTCTCTTACCCCCTTATTGACTAACATAGTCTAACCTTAAAACCGTTCTAGATTGATAGCAGAGAACTTAAACTGACAAGAACAGAATAAGTGAAGCAAATTTTAAGCCTAAAAATGCAAGTATAAAAAAGTCATTTGCTCTTATTACTGAACCGCATAAATAAATAATTTCATTTATTTTTGTGATACAACTATTCTTCTCTACATATTTCAACACTTTATCGCTAAGTTCTTATCCTTCACATCCCAATATAAGACTTTAGTTGTTAACATACGTGATTAAATTATAAGAATATCATAACTAAAACAAAACATTTAAATTTCTTGGTAACTAGATCGGATTTAAGTCCTAAACCTTCTCAGTGAATGTGGCTGTAATTATTTTTATGTTAATACCTCGCAGAACACCACAAAATATGTTGAGAATCATTTTAAAATGTCGCACTCCTATGAAAAGTTATGCCTGAATTAACATTAAAAAGTATACGTGTGTAAAAGTATATCCATAAGACGTTTTCAAATAAAGTGGTTGAGCTAATACTGGATTTGTGTTAAATCAACAAAAAATCATTATACTACTAATAAAATTTGGCGTTCATAGAAGATTTAAAAGATTTTATTAAATTGCTTTCTACGACTTTCATTGTTACGTGTAAAGATTATGTACTTACCTGAAGCTTCCAAAATGACTTTAGCCTTAACATCTCGGGCAACATAACACACCAAGCTTTTATGACAAGCCGCCAACACAAGTATATCACAATCTTCTGTATAGATTGAATCGGGACATTCTGTTTTAGCTAGTTCAAAGCCTGCTATAGTACCTTTTTCATCACGGTGTTTACACAATTTCTTAAAATATAATATGATTATTGTAAATTTATTTTGAAATAATTTCTATTTCATTTTGTTCAATGTAGGAAATTTATTTTACATTTAGTTTGTACTAGTTGAACTATTAATGCCACAGCGTTTCGTTTCAAGTGGTAGGCCACTAATAATCCAAAAGTTACTCAATAGGAATAGGTTTTGATATTTACAATCCTCAACCTCGAATGCAGTTGTTTACCTCTTTTTAACTCATTGAAACTTCCATGACTGGCTCTTACTTACTTCAGTCGAGTCATCATCTTTGAAGTATTTTAATAAACAAATATGGGTTTTAGTTACGAAAAACCATAATTTTATGAACCGAAAATAACTAGAAAACGGCAGGCATCACTAACTTTGTTTAACTGGCATACTGATCCAAAATAATACTAATATTCTTGTTTCCCGCTAACATCTACTTACATAATTTACTACTTATGTCTGTATCTGCCCTCTGCAGCGAATATTTAAAAAGCCTTAAGTATATATTAAAATCTTATTTACTTCCAACCTTTTAAATATTTTTCAGATAGTTAACTTGGCGACTTATTGTTATTATACTAATCCATCTTTCTCGTGTAGACTTGAAGTCAATAACGAGAGTAGTCGTTTTTCTGATAATTCTGTCAATGTTTACACCTGTTACCTTTATTATTATTATTAACTTTTCGTCAAAAATTGTACACAAGGTGTCAACTTAAACTGGAATAAATTCTATGAAAGAGCCCATTACATATCTGAACAAATTTTTTTCGAAAAGTCAACCTTAATTTTCAATTTGCCCCAACCTTTTTTTTCAAATGGAAAGGTACCTCGTTAAAAAGATAGTAAAAAATGGAATCTAATGCACTAATTAGTTTTAAGATTCTTACCAGTTGGTTAGTCAAATATATGAAAAATAAAGTTTTGATAATAAGTTATTTAATTATAAAAAATGGTGGCACTGTTCGTAATTTTTTTTGACAGATCCAAAACCTGAAGTTAATTTCTTCCCTAATATTATGTACCACTTCTGGAGTAATTTGCCGTATTTAATGTGGTATTTTTTTTCGAAGATCCTCCATATTTTCAGGTTCATCTATGAGAACGCGTGTTTAAGGTGACTCCATTAAAAAATCTAAGAAATTCAGTTCGGGTGATTTTGCTCACTATTCAATGGTAACCTTTCTACCGACATATATATATATATATATATATATATATATATATATATATATATATATATATATATATATATATATATTGTTTCCGAGAAATTTATCTATGTCCTGTGTTTAACCAGTGTTGGACCAGAGCAGAAGAAGTTGTTTTTTGCTTGACAGCGCTCATATGTTCGTCTCTTCTGGCGCTTATTTTACGGTTGGTTTGGCCTACGTAAGATGAGCTGCATTCTCCGCATGGAATTTCGTACACTCCCTGGTTTTCTAGAGGGATTCTTTCTTAGGTGTTGGCAAGAGATTTTTTACTTTACGGTCTGTGGTGAAAATGGTTTCAATGTTGTGTCTCCTGAGAATTCTTGCGATCTTGTCTGTGGTGCCTCTTACATAAGGAACAAAAGCTTCGGAGCTATGGTTTTCGTGATTTTTTGAGGCCGTTTTTTTTAGAGCCTTGTCTATATGTTCTTTTTTATAACCGTTCTTTGTTAGGGTGTCTTGCAGTATGTTCATCTCTTTGTGATAATTTTCTGGATCTGTAAGGGACTGCGATCGAAATGCAAGTGATTTCACTACTGCAAATAATTGGGCGGGGTGGTGATGTGAATCGGCGTTGAAGCACCTGTTGGTGTGAATGGGATTTCTGTAGACAGTGTGCGAAAGCAAGCCATCCTCTTTTCTTTTCAGTAGGATATCCAGAAACGGTAGTTCTCTTTCCTGTTCTGTCTCCATGCTGAATTTAATTTTGGGATGTATACTGTTTATGTGTTCCAGGAAACTTTTGAGATTTTCTTCCCCATGTTGCCAGATAACGAATGTGTCATCTACGTAACGTAGCCACAGTCTTGGTTTGTGTGAAGAGGTCTCCAAAGCTTTTGATTCAAAGTCTTCCATAAATAAGTTAGCGAGTGCAGGAGATAGCGGCGATCCCATCGGGGCTCCCTCGACTTGTTTATATTGGCGGTAAAATAGGTGTTATCAAGACAGTGTCTAGCTAATTCGATGATATATTTTGGCAGATTGTATTTGGGGGATCGCCGCTCGTGTTAACACGAGAATCACGTAGATTGACAAATTTTCACGTCCGCTTCGCCAATCTTTTATTCTATTTTATTTTAAATTACACGGACAAAAACTTATCTATTTATTTATATATATATATATATATATATATATATATATATATATATATATATCTTTTTATTGAAAATGATGATAAATTAAAAAATTTTTAGATAATATATTAAAGGAAATTAAAAAATCCAAGACATTGTAATTTAGAAGAAAAGAAAGCTTTTAAAATATCATTTAGTGAGCTATACTTTATTGCGACAAGGTTATTTTAACTTTCACTTATCAAAGTAGACAAAAATAATATTGATACCCCAATACTTACAGAGAGTTATAGATATTCAGAAATTTATAAAAAAGAAAAAAAAAACAAATAAATAAAATATAAAAACAAAATATTATACGAGACTTAGTGTCACCCTGGTGGGATCTTATTTAAATTGTACTTAAAAAATAGATGTCTCAAGAAAACGGAAGAGGAGATTAGTTATAGATTATAGAAAATTAAACGACAGCAGCATCGATGGTAAATATCCATTACCTAATGTCGAAGACCTATAAGACAAACTAGGCAAATGTCAATATTTCTCTACATTAGACTTAGTTAACAAATTTCATATAACTTAACTGAATTCCGATAATATACCAAAAACTGCATTTTCAACAAGTAATGGATATTACGAATACTATTTGGTCCTAAAAATGCACCCTCAACTTTTCAAACTGTAAGGAACAATATTTTAAAATAATCTAAAAATCAAGTGTTTAATCGCTCTTGCACTTCTGAGCATCGTCTTAAATTATTCCTCTTTCAACCAAAAATAGACAATCTAATATATTTTGAAAAAATTATTGAAACTGAAAGCTATATTAGAGAAAATCAATTAATTTTTATTATCGAAATTCGAACAATGGAAAAATAATATTATAATTATTATCATATACATACAATGCCAGTTTCTCAAAATTCTTAATTCTAAGTATCTAATAATGAATAAGCAGAATTACTTCTTTCTCGATATACTATGTAAAAAAATAATTTTTAAAGAACTTTTATATCACGAAATAGATATGATAAAAGCTAATGAAGATTTCATGGGAAATTCAGCTACTGAAATATACGATAATCTATAGAACTGTCATATAGTTCCAGTAAAAATAAAGAAAATGAAAATTCGAAAACTCGAATATAATAAGTGGATTATACTTGCTTCTGAAATGACTATGGCTGTACAAAAGTGCAGAGGAAAACGCGAAGGTATTCCCTTAAAAGGAAATTACTTATTAAAACTTTACACAATATGCGAAATAAAAATTAAAAATATTCTAGTCCAAAATTTAGCAAACAAAAACGAAATATAAAAATGTACTACTTCCAAAAATGAACTTTACACACCCGGTATATAAAACGAATAGTGACTTAAAACTATTAAAACTAGACAAAATTAATCTAAACGAAATAAGTCGGTCAGAAGGGCTCCCAAAATAACCTATTAATATGAATCAATATGTTTTAACAATATTAATGGCTAGATAATATTAATTTAGATTACGTTTATACTAATATACGACATTTGCTTTTTATAAGTTTAACATACGAAAATATTTTATTTGGCTAGAGTCAAGGAGTATCAACCAGGAGCTAATCTCAGCGGTTTATCTCCAAATTCTGAGGCAAACCCCGAAATTTTACCCAAAAGGCGAAGGAACTTAATAATCCCCTTACATTACTCCATTTGATGGGAACCGAGAACAAGAATCTATTAAACAGAACATGAAAAGTGATCTATTTTAGCTAAAAACTTTTATTATAAATATATGTTAAACAATTTTAACTAACACTCTATACTCTTTACATTCATTACGGTGCAAATAAAGTTCTCACTCGTGAAATTTGGATTTAAAAAGAATACCCTTCAAAAACAATCCAAAATTCACGACAGAATAGAAGAAATCGCAGGCAGTAAAAACATTTATTTTTAATTCCTTTTTTATAATCTAGTTTCATTTTTATATACATTAAGGTAAGAAAAATCACAAAAGTAGATAATGCGTTAAATTTATATTTTAACAATCTTTTTGACGAAGTGCTGCAATATATATCTTTCCATTTGAAAAAAAAAAATGGAGGTGGGTTCAACTCCTAATAGTAGGGCAGCTCAAAGATAAAGATTCACCTGTTTTTTTCAAAATATATTCCAGTTGAAGATGTCACCATGTATACTTTTATTTGGATTTAACATGAATAGCAAACTTTATGGATAAATAGAAAAATGTAAAAAATGTACTTCTAGATCAATTCCTTTAGCATCATACAAATAGGATTCTTGTTCTTTAACTCCAACACACACAGCTCCTTTTTCTACCATCATAAACCCCAAAGGCCTCCCAACCTTTCCTAAACCCTAAAAAGCACAAAAATGTACAGTGTGATGCAAAACGTAATAAAAATCTTAAATACTCACTTGCAGAATAAATTTTTTATCCTTTAAACCAGGGTTAATGTAACCGATGTTTATCATAATGCTTGCATTATTAAGAAAAATTTCTAGGGATTTCAATGCCCCCATAGCAGCAGCTTTGTGATAGTCTTCTGTTCCTCCACATTCAACAGGCTGTCCTACTGATGCAGTATTGACAGTTAGCCCTATAATTATTATAGTACTATTAAACAATTTTATTTAAGTTCACACCTCTATTAACTTCCGTTATAAACTAAAATGGTCGAATCTTTTAATCGGTTTTTTTACACACATATGTAAAATCAGTGTCAATCAAATATTCTAAATCTTGAGGATGTAGCCAGGAAAGTTACAGCGGGCCTCTGCAACGGATACAACTAAGAGGTTCAAGTTTAGACTCAAATATTTAAGTTCATACACTTCAAATTTTGTCTGATCTGATCTTATAATAACTAAGAAGGCAATAGGTCTGATATTGACGGGGAAGATGATGGTGAATTTCCGCAGTGGCTACAGCACCGAAATCTAGTTTGGTAAACCGACATTGGAGTAGCGTAGATATCCTGTTATATAAAAATCTTTCTTTTATTTTCCAATATCCATGGGAATAAATAAGAGATTTTTGCGTTATCCGTTGAAGGGGTTTTGCAACATGTTTTATATGAAAAAGTTCAAAGCCATGCTGAAAATGTGACTAAGTCAATTTAGCATTGTACGATTGGGTTTTAAATTTCGGCTTTGAATTCGAAACATATTAGAATAATATACTACCCTATTTCCTTAAAAATGTCGACTTTTAATTAAATTGACGTCTATGTCAATTAACGGCAAAACAAGATGATAAAAGACTTTTTCCATTGGCAGAAATGATACCGAGTATATCAGTATTATATTATCATCTCTACAGGGTAATTCTCCGGGAACTTTATTGATCAATTGTGGGAAAACTATTATTAGGAAGAATCTGAAAATTTGACAGTGTACTAACGTGCATAGGGGACAGCCGCCTAAAATATTTTCAAGATGGCGGCACTTCCAGTTATACCGGAAGATGTCAACTTGCTTATTTTAAATGGAACACCGTAGATATTATTGCATTTTTGATTTCTACATCAAATTCAGACATATTTTATGTATAATGTTCTACAATATTTAAATTGTTATGTCAAAAATGATGTTTGCGGACAAAAACTTAAATATAAAATTTTCCTATAAGGAAGTCTATATTATTTAATTTGGGTTAGTATTCTTGTAGACAAAGATCGACTTTAATAGGCTTTTTATGATACTTTGAAAATTATTAGTACAGAGTGGTCAAAAAAACATAATAAAAATATATTCAAAAAATCGTCAAAAGTCAATTTTTTCAAATAGAAAGCACTTATTTTTATAATTTTATCATATTAAGCATTAAAAATAAGGGTCACTGTGTATAATGTTGTCTATTCCAAAAATTTGTAGTTTTCAAAATATTAGCAATTCAACATTTTTCTATTGTAAAAATGCTATACGGCTTTTAAGTTTTGTTATTAGTTGGCTGTGACGGCGAGGAGTGGCAAAAATAAAGTAATCGGACCCTACAGAATTGTCACTATTTCTTGCCATTTGACATTCATTAATAATAATAATGCCGGGGCAATTAGATTACATGCACGAAGATTATTTAAACTTATTTATTATTTATGGAGAATGTGATAGAGTTATTTCAAGAAGATGCGATACATTCGCGATCCGATATCCCAATTCCCGATTCCCACATTCAGTGCAGAAATGGCAAACGTTATATCACTTATTATAGTTATAGATTTGAGTACGTTAAGTTGATAATTAACTGTACATAACTAACATAACATGTTTACCTGAACATTTCTTAAATATTTCTGACACCCATTTCATTTCTTTCTCTGATGTATTAATGTCTGGATGAATAATATCTTCAGAGCCACCTTCAAACAAGCAAATTCTGATTAGATACAAGAAAATGTCACCCTTTTTAAAAAATTTTATTACAATTACCTATTTTAACCACTTACAATAGCCTTTTTTATACAACTCAGTAATATACGAGTCGATAATCTGCCTTAACTCATTTTCAGCATACAACTTCGGATTTATTTTTATTCCTCCGTGGGCGCCAACTAAACTGATACCCAAACACAAGTTTTTCATAAACGATAATACTGATAAAGCTTTCATGTGATCTCTAGTTATAGTTTCACCTATTCTTAAACCTATTAAAACAAATATTATATAATAACGTTCGTGAAAAGTTCATCCAAATAATGAATATTCCAGATTTCAACTTTTGTTTAGCATGATCTCTAAAATATAACTAAATATAACTTTTAGATATCAATATCTTGGAAAGCAATAATACATATAACCAAAGATTATCAAGGGTTAGCTATAATAATCTTTGATATAACCAAAGAATTTAAAACATACTTCTGCCAGCCCTGTTGGTGCGATAGCTTTTTAGCGTTTTGTAGTGCGCTAAACTTATAGTTTTTAGTATGCGTGTAAGTGTGAAATTAACAACGCGTTTCACAGTTTTAACAGTGTTTATTATGTAGTTGCTTGCACTGAAAGCGGATTTATTTAGAAATAGGATTCAAAGCGGGAAGACTTAAAGCAATATAAAAACTGAACTATAATCGATAGAGAAAACGAATAGAATATTTCACTGTAAACGGAGCATAACTAGTAGAGAATCGGAATGGAGTAGGAATAGAATAGAATAGCAATAGAAATAGAAGTACAATAGAATAGAAATAGAATAAAATAGACCTCTAACTTGGAAGTTGAGGGTATTTAAACGGATCTGCCTATAATTTACTAGTATCGTACGGTGTTGTCACGTTATCCAACTTTTCAGCGGTCTATTAATTGTGATTCAGAAATTTGGAAATAATTCCGCCTAAATGGCAACACCGTACACATTTTGTTGCAAGCAGTTGGAAATTCCGAGTACACATTTTGTTGCAAGCAGTTGGAAATCCCGAGTCATCAATGACCGTAAAAGGGCCCGATTGGTTTATTGGTACAATCCTTAAATTGTACGAAAAGGTATAGCTTAGTTTAGTAAAGTAAGAAATATCACGTTTTCAGTGCAGCGTAGTAAAATGAACTATAAAAAATATTGAATATTGAATACATACAACAAGATAATAAAATATAACAAATAGTAAAATTGAAAAAGGTATAAAAGATATTTTTGACAAAAGAGTATGAGAGGCCTAGAGCCGCCACAGCTTTCTGTTTCATTCAGGGTGTTACAAGTAAATTTTCTGAAGTTATAGAAATCAATTCGCCACAGAGGAAGCATAATTTTTAACTTAGTTATCTATAAAATTTATTTTAAAATAATAAAACTCGAAATTCACGCAACACTATTTATTTTATTTTCTTTAAAAGCTTCAACGTAACATAGAATATTGGTTTCTGAAAATATACTATTTATTTTATAACTTTACTGCAGACTCACTTATTTTTCCTTTCTTTCCTTCACAAAACTGTCTGGAACGGTTTATTAAATTTTTAAAATTTCGCCACGCGTCAAAAACCTATTTTCTCTTTCCAGGCTCTTTTTCAAGTCACAACCCGACTGGCCCACCATACCGAAACTGTTAGTTATTATTTTTAAGAAATTGACAGACTTTGTATTTCAGTGTATATTTAAATTATTACAATCGGCCAAGCGCTTTCGGTCTCTATCGGACCATCCTCAGGGCTCAGACCCTAAAAACGAGAGAATATGGTCAGCAAATAAGTTTACTCAGTACTCACCAACCACACTCACTCGTCAAAGGGTACACCTCAACCCTGCCAGTTTGAGAAAAGTCGCGAGTTAGTTATTATTTTTGCCTCTCTTAACTAAGTAACTGACTAACTACTATCTGCTACTACTAGGTCTACTAGCTGATAATTCAACTAACTACTGCTAGTAACTCCAGGTTGTATATATACGATCGATAGACAGCATTTTCTTTCCTTTGGTTTCTCGAAATCTTGAACATCTTCATAAGATACTCCCTCTGAGATACGATCTCAAAAAAATGTGTAAAGTTGAGAGTGATATTTGTTATTTCTCCTATGTGAATGAATGGCACTGTTCTACAAAAGACTTAAATTCCTCCAAGCAGTCATCTTGACACCTAAAGAAGCAAAGCACCTATCGCTCAGAAGAATAATAGACTTCATGAAAAGTCTAAATGTTCCAGGCTTATATTAGATCAGGATAATGTACAAAAGATCGTATAGATCGAAGTGCTGGCAAAGAAAGGCTTAACGTCCCACTCGCAATTTTCAATCTACAATATCATCGTCACAGTGGCAAAAATACCTTTCAAATTGGTTGAAACGCATACAAAAGTATATTAATCATCGTTTAAAAATTTTGAAAAATAATAAAACCGTTTTTAATGATAAATATTAGTTTCCGTTTATTATTCCCACATATAAAATCAAATTTTAATATTTACCTCCTAAACATGGATTATTTCCTACTGATTTACCATAGTGTGCTCTAAACCCCCGTACAATTTCATATTTTCCATCTTCCCTTTGTATTGGAAATCTTATGTCGATTATGGAATTACACTGATCAAGAATTTCTACTATATTTTCTAATTTTTCATGTATTTTGACATCTCCAACATTTCGATCTTTAAAAGTAGCTCTAAAACAAAAAATAACGCATTTGTTAACGATATCATTAAATTGTATATATATCAAATCGGATATAGTTTAGAAAAACTCCGTTAAGATTTTTCAAACGAGGTACTTGTTGAAATTTCATTGATCTTAATATCAGATAAAGCAGACAAAAAATATCCTCCATTTATCCACTTATTAAATCAGAATATAACGTGTAGTCAACTCAACGTACATTTGAATAACCAACATGTTTAAACTGGATATGAGTACAAGCTTCAAACATTCCCAATCAAAAGAACTTGACAATTGGACTTCACTTCCAAATTTCATGAAATCAGTTAATAAAAAATGAGTGTATTCACACCATATATTATTTATCAATATACTATTGAAAAAATTAAATATGATTCTATTAAAGATATACCGGTGAACGATTGAATTAAGTCTCGTGACTATTCGGCCATCAAAAATTTGAAAGATTTTATGCGGAGTCGAGTCTATAAGAGCCTTATTTAACATTTATAAGTCTCTGTCTCTATATCTCAATACAAATGACATTCAGTGACTTGGCAGTCAAAAAACAAGAATATGACAGTTATTTTGAAAGACGTAATAATGGTACGTTGCACAAATCTACAATATTTTTCTCCATCCATACAATCCTATTACTGATAACTCAATTTGACTAAACCGTTACATTTTTGAAATTGCCAAATCACTTACCCCCTAATTTACTGACACGGTCTAATTTTAAAACTAATACAAGATGGCATTATAAGGTGTAAATTCAATCATAATCCAACCAAGCATTGAAACTTTAAAAAAAAAACAAAAAATAAATCGTTTTCTTTTATTCCTAAACAAGCGAAAATAGAAAATTTTGTTTGTTTCAAGAGACAACTATTTCCCTTGCCGATTTCAAAGTTTTATCTTTTGATTTTTATCCTTAATTTTATAAAAAGATTTGTTTGTTGGCATATCGGTTACATTGTAAATGTTGTGGAACATAACATCTCGCCACCGCTTTCCGGCAAAACTGGACTTAAATAGAGATTCAAGTTTGTGGAAAGTACAGGGATGTCTGGGAAAGATACCGGTGGATCCCACTGATGAGTCCACCGGTATCGGGACGAAACATCCATAGATTTACTACGGTGGTCGAAAATAGATCGCTAGCTACATGTCCTTACCACCAGGGGGCATTGCTAATGGCGACATGGCGCCCGAGCAGGGACGGCGACAGACGAGGGTCTTAACCGCCGTTGGCTTTGATTAAGCCTGACCCAGCCATTGGAAGACCACCGAGGATGTCCGTTCCACTTCCTTTTCAGGCCTGTGCTTTCTAACGGCTTGGACTGTCCGACAGTTTAAGCCGGAAAACAAATGCCTTAGGGGGGGCATGTTGTGGAACATAACATCTCGCCACCGCTTTCCGGCAAAACTGGACTTCAATAGAGGTTCAAGTTTGTGGAAAGTACAAGGATGTCTGGGAAAGATACCGGTGGATCCCACTGATGAGTCCACCACCGGTATCGGGACGAAACATCCATACATTTACTATGGTGGTCGAAAATAGATCGCTAGCTACATGTCCCTACCACCAGGGGCATTGCTAATTGCGACATAAATTATAACCATATCACAGGAAAAACCGTAATGGCCTACGAGAATATCTATCTTACATAGCAACGAGATAGAGTTTAAAAGTTAAACGTTTTTACCTTAAGATATAGAGATGTACAGAACCTCATAAATGAAAGTGCCAGATTTAATAAAAAGGGTGCTATAGACATGGCCCTACATGAGATTCCCATTTTTATAGATGTGTTTCTGATAGGATATGTTTTTATAGAAGCTTACACCACTACATAATATGCTTTGGAAGTAAAAATAAAGCTTAGGAAGCTAGAATCTAAGTATGCTAAAAACCTCCTAAACTATCCAAAAAGTTTAAACAAGTTATTAAAACCTATTGAGGATAAGATGTTTTCTTCATCCATCCGCCATTGATTAAAAATTATGGTATAAAATCAATAAAAAGAAATATTCTTAACTTTCCAAATTACGACTTAAATTTAAAATGAGGGAATACTTTGCCGTCGCTTTCTTCAAAATTTCAAATTGCTCAACATTTCACCAGCACTAGTCAATAATAACTTTTAGCTTTACCTATAATTATTTTTCAATGTAGGAAAGACAACTTCGTAAGCTCTATGCAAAAACCAATTCGTACTATCAAAAAATGCAGCATTTGCTAAATAAAAAGCATTCCTGTATCTTTCTGGGATTTCGTAATCGATCCTGGCATATTTTTTCGATAAAATTGACAAATTTCTGATTTGTGATCGTTGAGGATATCTACATAAAACCATTTTAATTTTGGAAATAATATCAAATACTTCTATTTTAATAAACCTTAAATGTCAAAAAAGAAAATTTGTTGATCTGACAGACTCAAAAGTCAAAAAAGTCACGAATGGCTTCATTAATGATACTTGAAATCAGCAGTTATTTATGACCGATTTTAAGTTCTTCACCGATTCAAAAACGTTTATGTCATATGGAAACAAGTCAGTGAAAAAATCTTTTTTTTAGAACTAACTGCCAATGTTACCTAAAATTTCAGTCGCTTTAACGAATTCTTTTCATTTTTAAAATTCAAAAATTAATGTGAATTATACGAATATTTTCAATAAAAATTTTTTTTTTTTTGCTACCCGTACGACTAAAAGTAGGGCTTTATTCCATTTTGTTCTTTTTTTTATGACTTCTTCAAATCGAAAAAATATATTTTTGACTTTATCAAAGTCACAGTCTGAAGTTTTTTGATAAAAAATGGATATAATTTTTGAATCTGCTCTTGAAAAGTATTATAAATATGGATTTTTCCAGGACATGTAAATTGTGAAAATAAAACGGACGGAGACCTTAAATGTGAAAATAAGAAAGGCTGTTTTGTTCGTTTTTTTAACCTCAATAAACATCTAGATATACTGGAAACCTAATTAATTAGAATAAATAATTCAACATTATTACCAGTGCCCTACAATAAACTCTTAATAATCACTCAATATAGGCCAGGAATTTGTTAAAGTACTGTCAAGTAGGGGCTGTCCACAGGGAAGAGTTATATTGTCTTTGCTATGGAGCCTTGTGGTTGATAGCCCGCTGAGTGAACTGAATGATGCTGATTTGTATATACAGGCCTATGCCGATGACCTGATCATTTTGTGGAACGATGTTACCACAGGGAAGGGCTCGAAATAAACCAGGACAAAACCGAGGTATTATTCTTTACAAAAAAGAGGATAATGGGGAGACCTCCCACAATTACATTGGCAGGAAGGACTCTTCAATACAGGAGGACAGTTAAATACCTGAGAGTAATTGCGGACTCACGACTGAGCTGGAATGATCATATTGAGGCTCGAACTAAGAAGGCCATATGTGCTTTCTGGGCTTATAAACGCGAGCCTTTGGGTGCACATGGGAGGCTGACACCTAGAGTGCTATTTTGGATATACACTATGGTGATCCGCCCCATGATAACGTTCGTCGCTAATGTATGGTGGCGTAGTACAACAAAGAGCCAATACAGCCTTCACCAGATAAATTTCTAAGAATGACTTGTGTGGGAATATTAAGTGCGATGAGGACTGCTCCCTCTAGGGCTCTTGAAGTCCTGGTGAACCTACCTTCTCTCTATACCTATACTTAGTTGCCTAAAGCATCTTGGGATTGGAACGAGCGGCTACTCAGGTATCTCGGAAAGCGCGGTGGAGAGGTGTCCACCACTCCCCCATGCAGACAGATTACATGACGCCGCTCCTAAAACCCAAACTCTCTCTGGATATATTTCTGCCTCCTAGAGTAGAGAGGATTGGGAGGGAGAGCAAAATCTACCGAGAAATGAATTTTGGCGCTACACTGATGGATCTCGACAAGATGAAAGTGCTGTAGCCGGAGTGTTCGATAGAAGCACAGGAGTCAGAGAGTACTACACTCTCGGTGGAATTTATGCTATTCAGCAGTGTGCCCATCTCTCTGAGAATAATAGGGTTATAAATATATGCTCAGACAGTAAGGCTGCGATATTGGCACTGAAGTCCTGTGTCGTCACTTAGCGACTGGTGTCTGAGTGCAAGGACGTACTAAATGGTGTGACACAATCAAACTCGTGTGAGTTTCGGACCACTCGGGCATATGCGGGAATAAGGAAGCAGCCGGTCTTGCAAAGTTGGGTTCGGCAACTGAACCAGATGAACCCCAACCAGGGGTGAAGGGGAGTTTCTGGAATGAGGTGTGCTAAGGAACATATAACTGGACCTAGCGCACGGCATACCAAGGAGCTTCTTTCCTTAGAAAGGAAAGATCTGCGAATTGTGATGGGATTGTTGACAGTTCATTTTTACCTGAGGAATCATCTTCATAAGATCGGTGTTGAAGACGATCCAACGTGCAGATGGTGTTTGGAGGAGGATGAAACTGTTGACCATGTCCTCAGAGAGTGCCCAACACTCAACGGACTGAGGCAGAAATATTTCGGAGATACAATTTTGTTACCGGAAGCAGTTAGGCAAGTTCAACTAACGAGTCTGCTTGGATTCACAAAGGCCTCGAATGACCTGCAGCTATGGTGGGATGTAAAAGACCCAATAGAGGCCTAAGCATCGACGATCTAGTATCACCACCCTCTGTTTCATTCATTCATTCATTCATGACACAAATTTCAGTTTTGGACAAGAAGATATACAATTTTCAGACACCCAAAAAAATATATAAAATAGAATTACATATTTATTTTACTTCAAATCATACATTTCATATATATATATATATATATATATATATATATATATATATATATATATATATATATATATATATATATATATATATATATATATATATTTACTTTTATATCATTTTGCATTAATTTATTAATTAATCAGAGTTGAATTTATTGTCAAAAAGGATGTTGTGAACTAGGCAATATTTTACTATTTCTGTACAACCTTCTACCATTATTAAAGATTTCCATCCATTATATCTTTTGTGGCATTTTATCAAACTTCACCCGATTAAACTGTATTCCAAACTACGAAGATCTGATGACCAAGAAGGTGGTGGAGGATCTTTGCAGCGGCTACAGTTAGATGTCCTGGGTTGAGACACCTCTATTTTTGTTGAATTTGATGATAAAAGATGGGGCGGATCTCTGCAACGGCTACATTACTCAGGTCAAGGTTAATATTAACCGAAAACTGTGTGGCACTAGGTGGCTAAAAATGATGTGTGGCCAGAATAAGTAATGCGTAAATTCTCTCCGGATTGGAAGATAAGACTATACTAAATTAACGGAAAAGCAGTCGTGGAATAATGAGGTATTAGTAGAAATCAATAGGATCGAAAGCCTAGATCAGTGATTTTGAACGTAAAATGTTAAGCAAGCACCCCGGTTCGATTTTTGGTAGAATAAGTTTGGAAAATGAACTTAATTAGATTCACACAAATTCTAAAAAGTTAAAAATAGAATTAATAAAACAAAGAAAATAATTTTATTCGACTTAAAGAATATCTCATTGAACCAAGGAACTTACAAAATTCATTTACATTCAGGGTGTTCAAAAAATAAGATTAAAAATTAAATTGAAACAAACTCCAAAAGTCAATTTTCTCAAATGGAAACGCCAAATTTTCTAATTTTATTTTCTTTAGATTTAAAAATAAGGATAAGTTTGTGTGTGTGTGTCTGTGTCTATGCCGAAAATTTTTAGTTTTCGAAATATTGCCAATTTAATATTTTTACATGGCAATTTTGCTGCGGATTTTTAATTCAGTAAAAATCTTAGTTGGCTTAGGTTTTATTTATAGCTGAGTGTGACAGCATTGAAAAACAATCAAATACTAAAGAAACACATGAAGCGATCACCATTGAAAGTTATTAATGATCATGCCGAGGCTCATAAATTATACCAACGAAGATTATTTAAACTTATTCATTATTTATGTAGAATGTGATAAAGTTATATCAAGAACATGTGACACATTTTCCATTCGATATTCGCAAGAAGTCATCACAATGTGCTGTTAAACAAATTATCGAGAATTTTAAGAACTTTGGATCCATCAAGACCATAGTGCAAAGAAATAAACCTCTTATTAATAATGAAAATATTAATATTGCAATTTTGGGATATTTCACTACATATCCAACAATGTCTGTAAGACAAGTTGCTTTAAAGTCAGGATTATGAAAAACAACAGTTCATACAATATTACGCAAACATAAATTTCATCCATATATATATATATATATATATATATATATATATATATATATATATATTTATATAAATATTAAATAGCTTTATTTTCGTAGATAGTGTACCAAGATAGCAGTCGGATACAGCGGATGACATTGACACTCAAGATACCAGCCGGATCAACAATTTTTTCTTAAAACTGGTTTAAATGATTATCAAATCAAAGCGACCCATCAATGTATTAAACAAGATGCTTGATTAATTTTTCGTTAAATCACTTTAGGGTATAGTAGATGCAGCTGTTATGTACATACTAGAGCCGATCAGTCTACAAGGAGGATAAGGTATGCTTCAACCGCCTATTATTGTTCCAGGTTTCATCTAAGCATTTATTTGTATTCTGAGTTAACCTAGAGGCTTATTTTTGCTACTGAAAAATGCGAGTGACGTGGGAAATGAACTCGAACTCTTTCGATGGATAGGCAAATGCTGTACCACTGTACCAAACTCATTATTTTCAGTAATTGGCATTGGCGGCTTTTCCTTAGGTTTGCAGGTTTGCGGAAAATTGTAAATTCAAATAAAACATTAATAAATATAATTATAAAATTTTTTTTAATTTTTACTGATAATTTAATGATTAAATTTAAATTAATTTTTTATCTAGATTATACACGAACAGCAGTCAATTATTGAAATAATTTAACTTAATTCGTCTAAATATCTAGAATATTTGTCTGTATTTACAATATTACGCCTGAAAACGTTATCGCTTTGCTGGAGCGTATATGAAGTTGCCTACCTTAAGACGTGGAGATTAATTTCATCTCATAAGTTTCATGTAGGTTGCAAGTCGTCTTGCAAACCTGTGTTTAGTTTGTCCGCAGTGTTGCCGCACCTTGCTCAATTGAGCGAGACCTCGCTTTTTTCTTCCTTATTCACTCTCTCGCTTCTCTTTTTTAAATCTGACTCGTTTTAATACTTTTGTCACTGCCACATACGAAATTTTTTAAACAAGAAAATATTTCAAAATTATGCTATGTATCTAGTTAATAAAGCAGTAGATAGACAATCAACCTGAATAAATTCTGTAAGAGTAGTACCGGAATTTAGTGAAGACATCACTTTTAATATTTATGTGGTTGCCTATATCCTATATAAATACAAAGGGAGTTGAAGATAATTTTTCCTCATCATTTTATCATACGTCTTGATTTTTAATTAACATAAAATAATGATTGAGTGATCGATTGATTTATTTCAAGCTTTTAAGAGTGTACTACTGGAAGCAATATTGAGTGCTCTGAGCGCATTAATAGTAAAACGAAAGAGAAAGCAAATAGCAATACATGCTATCTCTATCACTCTTAAAATTTAGTTTTGATTCTCTCCTTATCAACATACGTTTGGAGCGAAAGAGAGATAGCATGTACTGTTATTTGCATTCTCTTTTTCTACCATGTAACTTGCGTACAGTTCTGAATACAGTTTCCAGTGGTATTGGTTCGACGTTTCGGTCAAAAAGAATCTCGCTCTTCAATTAAAATTGTTTGCGTTTCTGTGGAGCTTTCGAACTCGCATTATGAGGGCACGATAAGTCTATGTTCTCCTCTAATCTCGAGGTTTTGCGAGGTTTAATTGATTTTAGTGCTGAGTTAGATGGTGCTCTGAAACAATATTTAGAAAAGGCATTGGTATTTAAAGGTACGTCAAAAGTATTCAAAATGAAATTTTACAAGCAATGCTTATTGTATGTCAAAAGGAAATTTCTAAAACAACAAAAGAAACTAATTATTAGTCCATAATAGCTGACGAAATTAGTGACGTATCAAATATCTTTCAAATAGCAATTGTTTTTAGATACATCGTACGGAACAAGCCGGTTGAGCGATTTTGGCATTTTTAGTGGCTTTAGAACATGACGCGAAAACTTTGTCTTCTGTTATACTTAAAGAACTTGAAAAACACGTCAAAACTAATAAAAACAAACTCATTTCGCAAACATACAGGGTGAGTCAACGATTGGATGAAGTAGGTTTTGCCTTTTCGGTGAAATTAACAAAGATACTATATTTATTGTTTGATACAGTTTATTTTTACGCAGATTTTAAAAATATTTAGGACTCTACAGGGTGAGCCAAAAAACTAGGACAGGATAAAGTTGTATTTTTTTAAATAGAACACCCTATATACGAATCGTATTTTCGATTTAGCTTATAATTTTAAATCTTTTTTATTAAGGGTTTACTATAACAAAACTTTATAGTTTCTGAGATAATTAAGTTTAAAGAAAAAAAGTCACATTTTCAAGCATCAATTCAATCCTAAATAACGTTTTCAATTTTGTGACAAATATATTCAAATTTGGAACTTAGCAAGGCCAAGGATAAGTTAACATAATTTTTACCTAATATTTGCAATAAAAGCTACACACACATCGGCTCAAATTTGAACAAGTTTAAGTGAATAAATATATATTTTTTTAAATGGTACACCCTGTATATTTTCATGTTATTTAATAGAGTAATAAAAACCCTAAAAGTTTTGTTCAATATATCCTATACCTATTTATAATAGTTTTTGAAATATTTCAGTTTTTCTTATTTTCCATACTTTTTTACAGAAATAGTCTTCATTATCATAGTAGCCATGTAAAATAATAAAAAGAAACTACAGAAACAAACAGAATGTGGTTAAATATGATGAAATACATTATTCGTTATATTACAATGGCAATAGTTTAATTAAACATAATGTGAAAAAATTAACACAACAATAACGACAAGGCAAATACATATTTACTTTTATACTAAATTGAAACAAAAAAATTACCTATTAAATACTGAGATTAATTATTTCTTTCTAATAAGTGTTCGAATAAACGACTCTCTTCTGCAATGCACAAATTTAGTCTTTTTTGCAGATTTTCTCGGACCCTGGACAAAATTAGTGGCGTTATTGTTCTACAGGTATCTCTAATCCTGTTTCGCATTAAAAATAAGGTGTATGTTAATCCACCAACAACAGTGGAAGATATGCGAAACAGGATTAGGGATACCTGTAGAAAAATAACGCCACTAATTTTGTCCAGGGTCCGAGAAAATCTGCAAAAAAGACTAAATTTGTGCATTGCAGAAGAGAGTCGTTTATTCGAACACTTATTAAAAAGAAATAATTAATCTCAGTATTTAATAGGTAATTTTTTTGTTTCAATTTAGTATAAAAGTAAATATGTATTTGCCTTGTCGTTATTGTTGTGTTAATTTTTTCATATTATGTTTAATTAAACTATTGCTGTTGTAATATAATGAATAATGTATTACATCATATTTAACCACATTCTGTTTGTTTCTGTAGTTTCTTTTTATTATTTTACATGGCTACTATGATAATGAAGACTATTTCTGTAAAAAAGTATGGAAAATAAGATAAACTGAAATATCTCAAAAACTATTATAAATAGGTATAGGATATATTGAACAAAACTTTTAGGGTTTTTATTACTCTATTAAATAACATGAAAATATACAGGGTGTACCATTTAAAAAAAAAGATATTTATTCATTTAAACTTGTTCAAATTTGAGCCGATGTGTTCAACACCCTGTAGCTTTTATTGCAAATATTAGGTAAAAATTATGTTAACTTGTCCTTGGCCTTGCTAAATTCCAAATTTGAATATATTTGTCACAAAATTGAAAACGTTATTTAGGATTGAATTGATGCTTGAAAATGTGACTTTTTTTCTTTAAACTTAATTATCTCAGAAACTATAAAGTTTTGTTATAGTAAACCCTTAATAAAAAAGATTTAAAATTATAAGCTAAATCGAAAATACGATTCGTATATAAGGTGTTCTATTTAAAAAAATACAACTTTATGCTGTCCTAGTTTTTTGGCTCACCCTGTAGAGTCCTAAATATTTTTTAAATCTGCGTAAAAATAAACTGTATCAAACAATAAATATAGTTTTTTTGTAAATTTCACCGAAAAGGCACAAACCTACTTCATCCAATCGTTGACTCACCCTGTACAATGCTGCATCAGTCATGAGCGGCTCGTTGTATGGGGTGCAACGCACATGCTGCTTACGTGCATTGTTATGCACATCAATTAAATTTGGTAGTGTCAAACGGTTGCATCAGCTAATAAAAATGTCCGCATATTATTTTCCAATTTACCATGAATTTGTTTTTTTGTCAAATAGTCCTCAAAGAACCTCAATACTAGATCAAGTTGTTAACAAACGCTTACCTCGTTCGTCCCCAACAGGATGCAATTTTAATTCTAGAGTTGTTTGTACCGTATTCGAATACAAAGACAGCATTCTAGAGATAATGGAAAAAATCTTAGATGTCAGTAGAAACGTTAATGCCACAAACCAATCATCAGGGAATAAAATTCTGAAAAGCAAGAGTTTCCTTTCATGGTTAAACTTATTTTACAAAATAATGTCTCAAGTTGATTTATTATTTGGTAAGTTTCAAACAATAAAAATACATTATCATTTAAATCAAAATTAACAGAAATTAGAAATAATATTACCTCAAACGAAGTTGAGCTATCTCCATCTACTTCAAAACGACGTAAGCTCGATGATTCCGCGGAGTTTTCTCGGGAAGCAAAAGAAGTTTGTCATATAATTATTTGGCAAGCAAAAGAACGATTTAGCGCTACAGGTCACTTGGTAGCAGCCAGTCTTTTTTTTTTCGGAACAGTATGTCAAATGTAGTATATGTTTTCCCGAACAAAAATTTAAGGATACGATTAAAATTCACCCCTTTTTTTATAGAATAAAAACTCCATACAGAACTAACCGTCCGACACATTTAGATCAATTTCAGGACTTCATGTACTTTATGACTATCTTTCGGAAAACATAGAGTTAAGTGAGACATTTAGTGAAGTTCTAGAACTTTTAGTTACTGTTTCGATGGCATTGGCTGAGGCAGAACGGTGCTTTTCGACCCTCAAACGGATAAAAAGTTTTTACGGAATACATTGATCCAAAAAAGACTTTCTGCTTTGGCAATGCTTTCTAAAGAAAGGGATCTTATCGGGAACATACTTGATTTCAAATAGCGGGTTATTGATAAATTTGCTAATGCCAAAGATCGGCATATAGATTTTCTTTATAAATAATTCACACAGTAAGTTATATGTGCATTTTCTTATGACTGCATTATTTTTAAAATTCACCACCTTCTTGATGTTTAGTTATTTAAAATACACTGATTT
This sequence comes from Diaprepes abbreviatus, assembly GCA_034092305.1. Classification (NCBI taxonomy): domain Eukaryota; kingdom Metazoa; phylum Arthropoda; class Insecta; order Coleoptera; family Curculionidae; genus Diaprepes; species Diaprepes abbreviatus. The sequence continues at coordinate 4,601,292 of JASJET010000187.1, forward strand.
GTTTCATACTAATTCAATTTTTATTTTTTCATTCAGCGGTGCCTATGGCAGGTCTTATACATGTCTATGTTTTTAATGTACCATTGGAATTGCAACCCCTACTTTTTTATTGAACCAGCCGCCACTGGGAGTTTTATATTCAACCCTCTGTCTAGAAATAAACATACATGAAGATTTTTTAGTATTATTAATAGGCCAAGAAGAACTCAAGTTCAAATAATGTAATACATGGCCCTACATTTCATCTATCATACCTTTAAATTTAGATCAGCAATAGAGTTCGCATAAATTTAAAAAAATGTACCAGGAACTCCACATATAATTATTAGTTCTGTGGTATTAATATTTTTCCAAGTGAAACACACTGACAGAAAATTTAAAAAATACAGAATACAATTTCCTGTCAACTACAACTATTTCAATTTTTTATAGATCTAATTTATGATTTACAGTGTCAAACGCTTTACATAAGTTAAGCGATTTCATAGTAGCCATCTCCTGTTTTTCTTAAACCTATTGTTGCTGCTGCTGTATCGCTCGAGTCACGAAAGCCGTACTGACTCTTGTGAAAGAAACTTGACAATCTAAAAAATTTAGCAATTTTGTATTAACAGTTTTTCCGAAAAGCTTTAATATATTGGGAAGGACGAAGATAGACCTATAAGTATACAAAAATTCCTTATCGCCTTCAAAGTTGCTGAACTCTTGCTATTTTAATCAAATCCGCCAATGAATGTGTAAATCTTCTGGTAAGGTCCGGCATTATTCTATTCCACACGAGAATATTTATTCTATTATCGACATGAATACTTATTCTATCATAACCTGTAGCCCTTTACCACTGCTTTACTTTTCGAGTCTGCTTGCTGTCTAAGAAACATGGTCTTCTTCAGTTTTGCTTCATTTTTGATGTCCAATTTAAAGCACTTGCTATTTTGCACTAAATAATAAAAAAAATATTTCCACGGAATACTCATTCAGGACAAGTATATCATTCTTCGAGGGGCATTATGATCAAATTGTGATTTTAAAAAGGTGTGAACGACATATGTGCTATGTTCAGAAAAATGATTCGATAATTTCTATTTTTATATATAAAATCGTGGGGTACTCTTTTACGGAATCTGATCTGATCCTGATCATTTATTATGGTTCAGTGTCTAATACTACACTACTTGTAATAATATCACCTAATCTTTTTTCCTGTTTTGCTTGTCTTGTGACAGCATTTGATCGTAGACTCCTGCGAAAGGAACATTTTGAGGTAACATATAGCCAGTTTTCAGTAAAGAAGACACTCTGGAAGTCTGGTTGTTCCTCTTCGCTTTAGCAGTTTTAGTTCCAAATAACTACAGGTTATTTAGGGCTTACCACAACTATAACTCAGGACTCGGGAAGGCTGCTGTCATCTAGCTGGTCAGATTTTGCTTTTTGTTTTGAAGTTCTCACAACCGTGCGTCCGCAAGTTTAATAGCGTGAAGGTTTTTAATAAATTAAACAAAACAAGTTTCTCAAAACACTTAAGTCTATTAAGAAAAATAAATAGGAAACGAAATTATTTACAATGATAAACATAAAATTAGTAATGAATAACAATATCAAGATACTAAAATAATTGCTCCCGTTGGCAGTTCTATTAAAAAAAAATGACAAAACCAATTTTGAAAATAATATGCTCTACCGGCTCTATTGAATCCCAGATCGTCACTAAAGCTTATTATTTCTACAAGAGGATCCTCAACCTTTACACCCCGAACCCTTCTTTAGTACCTAAGTTCAAAGGCTTCGGTCGTCTTCATCTGTAGAGGGCGTTAGCCATTCTATGCGTCGATTATTTAATTCCCGTATTGGCCTCTGAACGTCTTAACCTTATTTTTTATATAAAAACAGTTAATCAAACTAATTTACGTCTTCCTATAACGAAAAGAATAACGATTTTTAACGACCTTGAAAAAAACTAGTCACTCTCTTAGATATCTAACTCCTTTCTTGTGAATAGCAAAAACAGTCATTGTACGAATTCTTTTTACATTTTATCAAATGATATATTAAATTATAATGACTATTTCATTATTCTTTTGTATCCTAATAATGGGAATCGATTTTCCGAATCGTTCAATATTTTAATATATTTTATCTCTTCGGTTTTAATTATATAACCAGGGTAGGATTTCTTCGACAGATTTATTTACAAATAATTAAAAGAGGGTACGACTTTCTAGTTTATGTCGTCATAAATTGTCTGAGTTTAGATATTTTTAAGAAAACATTTAAACGACTCAAAGGTAATAAAGTTGAGTTTAGGCTTACGTACGAAGATTTATTTTTCCTTTAAACTTTCTTGGGTAGTAATGTAGGACACATACTGCCTCGCTCCCGTGGTTACAATTTATCTACAGAATGATTATTTAATTACTTATTTTAGTAGAGTATACTTCACGTTGATCAGCATAAAATAACTAGTGTTTGTTCCATTACAGTCTCACTTTCCCTTGCTGCCTGCCATGCCGCTTATTGTCAAAGGGAATGCCTCCATAGGAAATAGCGCTTACAAAAGTCTAAATTCGCACTATCAGTAAAAGGGTGCCTTCCGCTTTTATTAACCGACTTCTAAAGAAGAAGGTTCTCAGTTCCTCGACTATGTATGTTTTTTGTATGTATGTACACCGATTACTCCGGAACGGCGGCACCGATTTTAATGAAATTTTTTACGTTATGTTCAAGAAGTTGCTGCGGAGGTCCCATATTTTTTTGGACGAAATTGGTGCAGTAAATCCCAAGATGGCGCTGACAATATGGCGGCCAAAAAATTTAGTTTGGCCCAATTTTCTCCAAAATTTTTGGGGTCGTACACAACGAATCTGAAATTATTTTTAAATATTCAATATGGCGGACAATTTTGTCCAATTTTCTCCAAAATTGGTGCAGGGGTTTTTGGGGTCGCACATAACGAATCCAAAATATTTTTTAAAAATTCAATATGGCGGACAAAAAAAATCAATTTTGTACGATTTTCTCCAAAATTGGTGCAAGGGAGTTTTTGGGGTTGCACATGACGAATCTAAAATTATTTTTAAGAAATTCAATATGGCGGATCCAATATGGCGGACGAAAAAATCAATTTTGTCCGATTTTCTCCAAAATTGGTACGGGGGAGTTTTCGGGGTCGCATATAACGAATCTGAAATTATTTTTTTTAAATTCATTATGGCGAACAAAAATTAATTTTGTCCGATTTTTTTCAAAATTGATATGGGGGAGTTTTTGGGATCGCACATTACGAATCTGAAATTATTTTTTAAAAAATTTAAATATGGCGGATCCAAGATAGCGGATTAAAAATTCCACACCTCTCGATTTTGTCTAAAATAAGTATTGGGGGATTTTTGTTAGTGCTAAAACTCAATTTGGCGGATTCAATATGGCGTCCTGAAAATTTTATATTTTTCGATTTTCTCCAAGGGTGTAAATTATGAATTTAAAAGTATTTTTTCAGGATGCAATATGAGCAATCAAATATACCGGACTAAAGATTTTACATTTACCGATTTTTTTCAAAGCTGGGACTGAATCGTTTTAGAGGATTTTTGGGTATTGTATTATGAATATAAAGTTAACTTTTTGCAACTATTAAGTTGATAAAATTCAATATGAAGGACTGAAAATTTTACATTTTCCGATTTTGTCTAAAATTGACATTGCGGGGTTCTTGGGGCGTATACAAACTCAACATGCAAAATAAAATATATCGGGCTAAAAAATTTACGTCTTAAGTACTTTAAATATCGATATTTGAAGGTTTTGGGGTCTATATTACCAATCTAAAATTAATTTGAAATTTAATATAGTGGATTTACTATGACAGAATAATTGTTTGACACAATTTCACTAGTATTTGGATAACTCTAGGAATCAAAGAATTTTTAGTGGTTCATTTTAGGGTGATTTACAACTTTGGATAAAATGGGTAATTTTTTGCTACCTTGGATTCATTGCGAGGTAAATTAATCTCGATTAGTACTTAGTTCAAATAATTTATGGATATCATAAATTCAAAACGTGCGCTAACAAGTGAAAAATAACTATAAATTTTTATATGAAATTGAAATTTTTGAAGACGGCGCCAAATTAATTCTAAATGAAATAAATAACTACTAATATATCCAAATTATAGTAAGAAAGTTCACATTTTATCAGATATTAGTTTGGCACCGACTTCAAAAATTTCAATTTCATATAAAAATTTATAGTTATTTTTCACTTTTTAGCGCACTTTTCGAAGTCGGTTCAATTTTTTTTATAAAAATTTTATATCCAAAATGAACTCTTCAACTAGTTATAAAACATAAAATAACACATGACTTTTAAGTTTCATTTCATCCCAGAATTGGGTAGACAGAATAGTGTTATAAATGTCTTTTACGAGATGACATACTTAGCATGAATGAATATAAAATAGAATCAAAATAATGTTTATATAGTAAAAATATTGTTTTAAAATAATTTGAATCTTTCTAGTAATTTCCAATTTACGGTAAGATTACAAAGGGTTAATCAGATGGATTTCTGTGAAAGAACGAATAAAAAAGTAATTTGTATTTATTAAATTTTTATTATCTCCCATTTGACAATTATTTGCAATAGATAAATATATCTTAATATCCCACCAAAACATATTTAATTTATTTATGATAAATAAGTTGAATTTTATATTATGCATTAAAAAATATAACGCATTATTTTTTAAAGTTTTATTTAAGACTCCTTGTATCTCTTAGGTCAATCATCCAAATAGACCTTATTTATGTAATTAAAATATTTTTTTTTGTATTACTAATATTATCCATATATTTATTTTCTTTAAGTAGCAAACAATTATATAGTAATAAAATAATTACAAAAGGATTGAAAAAATTGAGGGTAAGTAAAACCGTCTTAATCTAAAGGTGAATATTTAAAAAAAGTCGTGATTTTAAAATACCTGAAAACCGATAATGCTAAAACATCTGAAAGTTGATGATTTTAACATATCTGAAGATCTGGATGATTTCTGAAAGGTTGACGTCAATATGACGTACAATAATTTTCATACAGTCTAAGCAGAAAAAAATGACTCGGACAGCTTTTTTTTGTACAAAAGAGATACAAAAATGTCTTAAAATGCTTAAAACTAAAATGTTAAACCAGCCGTTGTGGTGGTGATGAATATCTTCTCAACGGAATTGATGTAAGCTGCAGATCTAAGGTCGATGCCCAAATTATATTGCTGAGCTGTCTTCATGATCGCCTAAAATATCAAAATTGCCTCAGAAAATTCTCCCTTTCTAAGTGCAAAACGAGAATTTTAAAAGATCTTGTAAATACAATGATTCGTGTTATACATACAATAAAGGACTTGCAAAAAATGAATTATAGTGTAATAACGATATATAGTACCGAGTTTGTGTAAAACAAGTGTATTTCTTGTGTCAATTGTTTATTTTTAGTAGATTTTAGCTAAAAATTACTTTCCTTAATGCGTGCAAAAAATAGATACCAGCTATTGTTGGAAAAAGGCAATTTCTTTTGGGATTGCTTTGCAAGTACATTAATTTTAATTTTAAAGCTTGTTTCAGTTTCGATAATTTTAGGCAAGCACTTATTCCTAAAAACTTTCACAAGTCAAACAACATGTAATAGTGCTTACAACAAAAATTCTTTAAAACGTTAGCCCAGCGGTCGTAGCCGTGATAAAGATTTTTTGCACAGAATTAATATAAGCTGCTGATCGCAAATCTAGGCCCATTCCATAGACGTTGGCCGTGTCCATAATAGCCTGCAAAATAACAGCTGATAGAGAAGCATACTTAAACCAAAAAACGGCAAATACAAAAATTGCTCAAAATATTTTTAAATTATTTATTTATAAAAATAAGGAGCATTTATAACGGGTCTCACGTTTTAGTCTCCTTATTTGCTAGGATTTAATTGATTATTGATATCTTTATTATCTCCTAGTTGAGAGTTAATTGACAATGGTAAATTAACAGTACCTTCACATTAATAAACTTAGAGGATTAGTTTTTATATTTGCAGAACCTTTTGTCCTCTAGAAGTTTATCATCATGCAAATTTGACTACAAACCAACCTCCTCTGTACCAACCTAAAACGTGGTAGATCAAGTTTTTAGCCTGAATAGTTTGTTTGAGTACAACACCTTTTAAAACAGAGAAAGTTTTATGTGAGTGGAATGAGAAGTTTTCGGTTTTTCTTTTCGATGCCCCCCCCCCCCCCCCCCAAGAGCTTAGAGTTCAGGACAATACACCCGATTGTGCCTCTTACACTAGGAATGTATATGTTGCTGGCTTCCACCCTCTCGTCGACAACTAGTTTTTTCTGGCGGTCGCCCCCTTCAAACTTACTAAAAATTATCATTATTACTTTTCAGATAGAACTAAATTGTTGCAGAGGGTAGCTCAGGGCTTCATTTTGGGACCCATATTATTCTTAATATATGTAAACAGTCTGGGAGATGGATTGGCCGCGGATAGCGTTTGCCAGTTTGCTGATGACACATCAGTGATTCTGGTGAACACTTCTATGGCGGGACTGTCTCAAAAGTGCTCAAACTCTGCATTAAAAATGCAGCAGTGGTATTCTCATAACAGCCTCACTCTAAACATAATAAGACCGGTCTCATTCTTTTTTCAAAGCATGCAACAAGGTCTGAGTCATTGTTTGTTTGGCTTGGCGATGGATCTATACCCACTTTGGAACACGTTAGGTTCTTGTGTGTTCATTTGGACCCCTCTTTAAACTGGGAACATCATATCTCAGCTCTTGGGGCTAGGCTTAGCAGTTAATGTAGCGAAGGCTTCGTGACGTCATCACTGCAGATACTGTTAGGATTTTCTACCTTGGGCAAATACAATCTCCTGTCTCTTATGGTATTTCCTTTTAGGAATCATCAAGAAAGGCTATTAATATATTTAAAATTCAAAAACGCATAATAAGATTCATCTTCCACCTACATCCAAGCGCTTCATGCCGACCATTTTTTACTCAGTTTAAGTTGCTTACTGTTCCCTCATTATACTTTAGATCTTTAGTCATGCTTGCCAGAAGGAACACGGAATTATTTCCGCTAAACAGACAGCTTTATGGGGGAAACATGGTTATGACTGCCAGAGGGTCAAATGACCTAAGGATACCTTTACATAACTCCACCTTCTATGAGAGAGGACCACACTATATGGCGATTAAAGCCGTAAGAATGTTACCAAGAGAAATCTAGCTTATCGAGTCGATTAACTGCTTTAAGAGAGGCTTAAATGAATGGCTGTCTGATGAGTGCTTTTATTCTTTCAATTTTAATGAATAATTTTTATAATATCAATATTTTTAACTTAATATTTTTTTGTTTGGTGGGTTTTTCTCATGCTTTTGTATTTTGTGTAAAACTTTCATTCCTTTTTAAATTGTAATATCTTATTTTATAAGCTGTAAAACTTTGTTCAGTTCAAACTGACTCTTTTATTAATATTTTTTTAAAATTATTTTGTATCTGTCTTTTTCTCCTTTTGCTTTCCTTTCTGTAAAGTTCCTATCGAAATGTCGATTAGTTTTTATCTTAATTGTAGTTAGATCAATATATTTATAATTCTTAACGTTAAACATTTCTTTCTCTGACGTTGCTTTGTAATGTGATCATAATTTTGTTGGCAAATAAAGGATATTATTAATTTGGAGCTCTGATTTCAGGAAAATAGGCCCGATTCCGGCTCTTATACTAGGAATGTGTATGCAACTGGCTTCCACCTCCCCGTCGACAACTTGTTTTTTCTTGCGATCGCCCCCCCTCCCCCCCCCCCCCCCAAGAGCTTTGAGTTTAGGAAAATAGACCCGATTCTGGTTTTTAGACTAGGAATATGTATGCTGCTGGCTCCTCCTCCCGTCGAAAACTTTTTTTGCGATCGCAAACTCCCTCCCACTTCGGACCAAAAACTGCAAGGCAATGATGGTATCGGAACAGTGTTTGGCTCTCTACAAGTGTCGATGGGCCCGAGATTCATTAAAATACACCCGATACCAAAAAATAACCAAGACAGTGGATAAACAAAGAAGACGCAACATAAAAAAAGGCGAAAAGCATCCAATCTACAGGGAAGGTTATGGCTACTATTTTATAGGACGCTCAACAAATCTTATTTAAGATTATCTAGAAATGGGCGGAACGATTAACGCTGAATATTATGCTAGCTTTTAGATCAGTTGATAAGAAGAACAGCGAAAAAAGACCATGTCTAGCGAAGAAAAAGTTCCTCTTTTATCAAGATAACGCTCCTAACTACCAGGCTGCCATGGTAATAGACAAAATATACTAACTAATTTAAAGTCATATCTCATGCACTATATTCATCTAATTTGTCCCTTCCGAACTTCAACCAGTTCCCAGATCTCATAAAATCCTTACTGGGTATGGGTCCGATTCAGAAGTCAGACTTGGACGAAAACGCCTACAAAGAAAGGATTCAAACACTGGAACACCGGTGGAACAAACGTATATCATTAAAAGAAAGTTAAGTCAAAAAATAAAAGTTAATTTGTGTTATAATTTTTGCATTTTTCTTGTTAGGCCGGAGACTTTTCATCTCATACTCGTATTAACTTGTTTCTTGAAATTGTTAATGACGAACATCAAAAAGTGATGTATTTACTTTAGATTTTTAAATTGTTGAAAAAGAGCCTTTTCATTTGTTGATAACCAGGTGATCTACCTAATGCGAATTATTTTAAAAATGCTGCCTATTTTTATACTTACTTTACATAAAATAATTATTAAAGCAACAGTCACAAAATAAAATACACAACACAAGCATAATTAACCTATTTTCTTTGTATTTACAATATTATATTTGTTTGATCAATATTTTTTACTTACCCCTTCACAGTTATTGAAAAATATTCTAGAAATAAAAGCCGATTAATACATATAATTAATTTATTGTCAGTATTTACAAAAATATCTGGAAACTGTAAAAATGCCGATCAATTTCCATAATAAAAAAACTGCATTCGAAAATATCAAATAATCTTAACTTAGAAGTTCTAAATTATTAAATGCAGTTAATAATCTCATCAAATTCTGAATATTTACGAACAATTTTTTTACATGAAAATGACGTAGAGAGGTAAAAACACTTATTACTTAAAATTTAATACTAGACGCAAAATACCTGATATGTTCAAAAATTCCTTTTCGGTAATTAACTCACTTTATGTCAAAAATAAATAAAATCAAACAACATTACTCCAAAACAACAAGAACAACGAAAAATAGATCTTTGTTTTCCAATACCAGTGGAAAAAATTAGATTTAAAATTATCTAGATGAGATTTACAGACCACTTTTTGTCAACTAGCTTCATTAAAAATTAAATTTTTAAATTAATTTCAACTGCATATTTAATAAAAGATAAGATTTATCTACATTTTGGAAAAACTTCTACATATATTTTTTAAGAATTGTGTTTCGAAAAATGTTTAAAAATTATGGAAAAAAAAATATCACCAAATAACTTTCAGAACACAAATCTGAAATAAAAATATAAATGTAGCTAATATAATAATTAAAAAAAAAAGTACGAATTTTACTTAGCTAAGCCTATCTTACTTTTTAAAAATATGAGCCATAATTGCCAGAAATTACACTTTAGTAGGTCGTATATGAAATTTATTTTTATTCATTTATATTCGTAAAATACTTGGTATTGGAAAAACCTGTCACGCGTTTAAAAAAGTTACATTATATTTTTGTATACAGGGTATTCAGAAAACATCAATTAAGTAAAAAATGTATCACCTAAATATAATATAAAAAGTCATGAGTTTATTAATGCAAAAGTTTTCTAATATTTTTTTTTCGGAATGATTTAAAACCCTTAAATATTTATTTAGTAATTAATTTATATCTTCCACAAACCTAGCCAACTCATAGGCATTAATTTTGTAAAAACTACCATGAGCCTATCTAAGTAAACCGTTTACGTTTTAAGGAAAAAAATGTACGTCACTGGCTTTTTTACTATTTGAAAAGTATTAAAACTTTCTGTTGAATTGTACTTAAGCAGTTTTTCATCTGATGGATATATTGGGAGAAAAATTATTTAGGAAGAAATAAAATATATTTTCTACTAAATAAAATAGATTTTCCTAACCGTTTTTATTCCAAACGGAGTTCTTAAACACAATAGTGAGAATTCACTGAATTTTAAACCAAATAAGAACAACATTTTTAAATGTATTGTGAGTAAGAAATCTTCACCTAATCAACTGAACTCATTTTTTCAAACACCGTATGAAAATAATTTCGAATTTTATTATAACATGTAACATGTCTTTCATATTCTAACCTTAATTTGGGGTCTAGACATTTGGAGTTATATATATATTTAGTAAAATTAATTAGCTTATACATAAGAGATAAAAGTTTGAAAATTTGCTAAATTCCTTTAACAGAACAAATTAATCTTATGGAATGTTTAAAGAGGGCAATTTGAAAAGCTCGTAGCCTCGACATTTCATCGTTAAGTTTTCAAAAATTAAAAATTGAATATAAAAATGAAACTACCAGAAGTTGTACCTGCGAGTTTAAAAAATTAAAAAATCGGCATACAGGTTTCCTTTCATCTTTTCTAAAATACAAGATACAAAATTTCTTAATGGACAAAAATTTAATATAAATCAATGACAAAAAAAAGTAGTGTGAAGACGACGGCCTGTGTGGTGTGATGGTTATGATATTGGCGCTGCATTATTTAAGCCCAGTTTCACTATGTGTGGTTACCAAAAGGTTAGGACAAAAGCATTGGGTCTTTATAAAAAACTGTTTCATAATTGATGGTTTAACTGGTTTTAGCTTTGGCGGAACTTAATCATGGATTAAGTTTACTAGTGGATTATCTTGCGGCCACTTGCTTAGCCAAAAAAAAAACATAACCTCAATTCTCATTATTTTTTTTATGTTTTTGTTTACTAGTGCTTTATTTTATTTATGGTATCCGGTTTCTGTATCAAAAGTTTGAATATGCTTAGCTTTGTTAGGAAGAATTATTATGAAACTTAATTTTTTACAGGCTGACTTTAGAAATTTAGTTTAAATGGCAATATAAACTATTTGCTAGGAAGGAATTATAATATAGCTTTATCATGACACCTGCATTATTGGAAATTAATTGAAATATTTAATCTTTAGCTCTAAAATAAAAAATTGTTGATAAAGAAATTATAATATAGTTTTATCATGACACCTGCATTATTGGAAATTAATTCAAATATTTAATATTTAGCTCTAAAATAAAAAATTGTTGATAAATCAGTTTAAACTAAATTTCTAAGATCAATATTTTATCAGCTAACCCGAACTAACTTTCTTGTTCTAGGTTTATAAGTATGAGAGCTACCATTGCAAAAACCTGTTCATTATATAAATAACAATATATCTTGTGAGTTTATTTTGTAAAAATAATGTAAAAAAAAAAATAGATGTTATTTGTGAAAACCAAAAGTTCTTCTTTATTTATTGTTCTTCTTCTTCTTCTTCTTCTTCAATTTTTTGGAGTTGGCTGCTATTTTTTTGCTTTCAGCTCTGTACTCCAGCAAGATTCGAGTAGAAATTCTCGGATAACCAGGTCTGTACCCCCTAAAATCCCAGAATTTTGTTTAGCCTTGTCACTTGTGTTCCATTTCCCCACTATCCTCCCCTCCATAACAAGCATAGCTACCCATGCTTTCCTAGCCCAAAAGGAAAAGTAACACGAACGGGGATTTTAGGCCTCTTCATTCTTGGATTCAGTAGAACTCCCCCCAAAAGGCTAGCGGAATTCACTCCCCACACGCCTTTTCCCGCCGTTATCAGGGACGCACTCAGACCACGATGTGATCGATATGAATATCGTTAGCGAACTCCTTATTTGTTGTTTTAATGCCGGCATTAAACTTATTTCTATAAAATTCAAATACCAACGTTGGGATATAAAATTTAACCAATGGTTTCATAACTAACATTCAATTTTTATTTAAAAAAAACACCTGCTTTTGAAAACTCACGGTTAAGTTAGAAGTGTTTGTTACTCAACCACTTAATGTTACCATCAATTGTGAAACTGGGCCTTAGGTATCGCGTTCGATTCCCGGTTGGTCTTGGGTGTTTGTGGTGTTAATTATATACTTTGTAACATTATTTTAATTAATGAAGTGCAACTGACTGCATGGGCCAAGGGTAAAAAACCATATAAAGACTGAAAGACATTTTTAATAAAAAATATTCAGGAAAAAGAAAATTCGGTGTATTAAGAAACCTTATATTTTACGTATTTTTAAATGAAAGGGGACTTATATCACAGACGTTATAAATTTGTGACTGAGACCGATTTTCTTTACTTTAGTATAATAAAATATCAAAATTTATTTTAAAAGGGCAAAGAAATTTGAGACCTAAAATTACTTTAACAGAGGTAACATTTTCGCATAACTACCTGTTCCAATGAAAAATTAAATTTTCAAAAACTAAACACCAAAAGATCAGAAGTTATGAAACTTTTCAAATTATCCTCGTTTTTAATTAAACTATAAAATTTATTTTTCTTATAACAAAGAAAAAATCTAATAAGCAAATCCTGCTGTACTTGTAGTATGGAATATTTTTTGAACAGAATTTATATAAGCTGCTGATCTAAGATCCAATCCCAAGCCGTACATTTGGGCTGTAGCTTGCATGGCCTGAAATAAAAATTTAATTTTTTGTTTTTGACTAAAGTAATTGTAATAATGTTGTTCCATTATAAAATTTATAAAAAGATTTTTTGTGCCACCTTATTTAGTGTATTTCGCGAAGAAAATCATTGATCGTATTTTTTTTTTCAAGAAAATAGGTTAAAATATAACTAAGCTAAAGACAAAAGACAAAACATATTAGTAAAAATAAATTAATAAAAAAACAATCCACAGTACTATATTAGTGAAAAGCTGGCAAAAAAAATTATCTAACTATACATGCAGTTCAATTTATGTATAAAATTTAATTCTTTGTTGACAATGTGAATAATTCATAAATGTTAATCGCAATCTTTAACACATCCACCTATTTTTGGGACTTTTTAGTGTTAATAAAATAGATTGGCGTTTATAAATTTTTACCCTATTTTTAACTATTCCTTAAAACTTTTTTTCATAACTTAAAAACATTTAGGAGAAAATTAAATTTTAAGTATTAAAAAAATACTTTTATCTTTGATCAATATGTTGATTTTGAGTATTATCTTAATATTTTTGTTGGCAATCACGTATTAGTAAGCTGGCCTTCGTGTATTCACACAATTCAAAATAAGATTGTAAAGATTAAAACAAATAAATTGATTTGGTTTGATTAATTTGATCCCCAATAAGTAATTTAATTAAAATCATGTGACTAATAAAATTATTAGTATGTTATACCATTTTTTATTGTGTGATATTTATAACATGAGGTGTACTTAAAAATCGGTTATTTTATTCACTAAAAATCGTAAGTGATAATAAAAGGACCAATCGAAAAGACGCAAACAATGTACATACGAATGTATATTTTAGTATTGTGATTTTCTTAAAATCAAACTGATTTGCCTATTCCTTCCAAATTACCGATAATAACCAAATACACCTCGTTCTATATAAAGGTAAATTTAAATTAAGTTTGATTTTGCTCAAAAATAATGCTAAATTACATGCATATGGATAATCATGTGACTTTTTGTAACTGTCAAATTTAACATTTTTATATTTAAAAAAAAAAGACAAAATATTACATTTCTCAAAATTTGTAAAAATGTTAAAATTAGTTTGATTTCTAAGTTTTTGCCCAATGTTAATTAAAAATTTTGACGAATTGTCGACGACTTGTATTTTCGTCAAACCTTATAATAATTTTAATTCTATTGGCAAAGTGAAAAGATTTCCAAAATTTGTGAATTAAAAAAATAACATAGGAAATGGCGTAAAAATAATTTAAAATGATATTTGTTGACCAGATAACAAGCATTTTTATATTTTTTAGTAAAAAAATCTCGACCATATAGGACTCTGCACCGAGCATCTGCAATATTTTCATTTATTAAATAGTTTTTCTTATGTTTTATATGTTGTTTTATTTTAAAAGTTCAAATGAATCAGAGAAGTCAATTTACAAGATATTTTTGCTATTAACCGGTACAGGAATCAAAATTTATACACCATTTTAATATTTCATCATCTATATGAACACACACAAAAGTTTATTTCTATCTGTCAATTCTTTCTTTGTTTACAAGCCATTTGAAGTTGACGTATCAATGAATTTTTATACAATGGATAAAACCGATTATCGTGCAGTGATAAAATTCTTTGTTTAGGAAGGTTTATCAGCAACAGAAATTCATATAAAAATGGTGCATGAGTTAAATGAATCTGCTCCTACATTTCCACCTGTGCATCGATGGGTTTTAGAGTTTAAACGTGGTCGTACAAGCGTTGAAGATGAACCAGGTAGTGAACGTCCAAAAAGTGCAACAATACCAGAAATCATTGAGCAAGTCTATGATATGGTTTGTAAAGATCCAAGTGCGACTAAGCGTGAAATTGCTGATACCATAGGCATCTCGGACGAATGAGTACTCTATATTTTACAGGAAGAATTACGTATGAAAAAGCTAATAGGAAAGATAGTGCCGCATTCGTTAACAATTCAACAAAAACTGAATCGAAAACAAATTTGTAAGCGTAATTTGGAGCGTTTTAAGCAGAATAAAACCAATTTTGTGCGTCGTTTTGTAACTGTGGATGAGACTTGGATTTACCATCGATCCTAAACTGAAACAAGAACGTTTATAGTGGACTGGATCTAGTTGTTCAGCTTCAAAACAGGTCAAGTCAGAACGATCGGCAAAAAAGGTTATGGCACCAGTTTATTGGGATTCAAAAGGGATTTTGTTGATTGATTATCTTGAAAAAGGTAAAACAATTAACTCTGAGTATTATTGCATTTTGGACCAGTTGGATAAAAAAGTTCATGAAAAAAGACCCGGCTTACAGAAGAAAAAAATCATTTTTCATCAAGACAATGCACGTCCTCACACAAATGGTTTGACAATGGCTAAATTGAAAGAATTAAAGTACGAATTGCTTGAGCACTCACCGTATTCACCAGATATGGCTCCCTCCGAGTATTACCTCTTCAGGAATTTGAAACAATTTCTTAATGGAAAGCGTTTTTGGTCGAATGAAGAAGCTATTGCAGCCGTGAAACATTATTTTGCAGAGCCGAAAAATCATTACAAAGATAGTATAAATTAATTGGAGGATCGTTAGAATAAGTGTGTTGAAGTTGAGGGAGATTATATTGAATAAAAAACTAATTTCATTAAAAAATACACATTCTATCATTTTCGCTTCCAAAACTTTTCAACTAACCCGTATTTTAAACGAATCAACGAGTCCAATTAGAAGGAGCTATTTTATTGACAAGCCACATTTTATACACATAATTTTTTTTTGGCATATACCATACAATCCTCAAATATTAATAATTATCCGCATGCGACTGAAATTAAAGTTTTAATGAATATTATAAATAAACTGATTGTTTATAAGTATTCGTGTCCTGTTTTGCTACTTTTCTGCATATCAACCGGTAGGTATATTTTTTGCATAAGATTATTACATGACAAATGTACTGATAAAGTGAAGAAGCAGAATAGAGAATTTGCAACATGAGTCGTAAAAATACAAGGAAGAAAAGTAAATAAAAAACCTTCAATATCCGTACAGAAAAGTTGCATTGAGTGACAATTATTATCGTTTCAATAAAGCTGCTAACAAAATTAAGTTGTGGCTGAAGATGAATTGATAAGATTCGAAACATCCGTACATCTGAGTTGTTGCAAATTCTTTACTCTGCTTCTATAATTTGTCAATTAATGTATTTATGACTTTTTTCATGTAATAATTTCAGGAAAAAGTAACAAAAATATGCATCCATTTGCTCCCATGCAGGAAAAGAACAGTTATAAATGATCAATTTATTTATACCACTCACTGAAATTTTAATTTTAGTCTGATGTGGCCTATCACTAGTTCTGAGAGATAGCGTGATATATGCGACAACAATTTATGTCTCGCTTTTGCATTTATATCCACATAATAACATGCCGCCTGCAAAGAAAATAACTTCTTCGATAATTACACTACACACAACTAAAATAACAAAAATATGTATAATCACTTCTATGGAAGCTTCCGAAGTTCTCGTTTTGAACGTTTTAGACATAATAACACATTAAACTTGTCAGAAACAATTCAATAGTTGAAAGTATTGCAGATGATAGCTGCAAAATTTTATTTGTTGTGACTACATATTCAAAAATAATAAAAACTAAAAAACTTTTTAATAATTTTAAAGTTGCATACATTTTAACAGGTCACCAGTTTATATTTCCAATTGATAAATGTAAGATTTCTCCTCAAGAAATATTATTTTAAACTATTTTAAACTCATTTCTCATGTTATTTTTTGAATTCACATAGCTTAAAAAGCTTGTCATTTTGGCCACCAGACGAATCGTTCAATTGCCAATTTTAATAAGTTGATTTTTTAGTGTTAAAAATGATTAAATTAAATATTTGTGATCAACTGACATATTAACGTCAAGAATATTTGTTTTATTGAATTTTCTTTAATTGTTTTAATAGCATTGCTTGTTATTTGATGTTCAAATCGATCGTTTTCAGAATAAGGGTCTATTTTTAAAAAGTGCAGTAGCAGCATTCCAAAGAAAACTGTAACAAAGCATAAGTTTATGACTGTTTTTATAAGTGTACTCCTAATAACGAAAACACAATTACACTATTTTTTAGTTTTAAATTATCACTTTCAAGAGATCATGAAAATTTTCGTTGTAATCAATTCATCAAAACCAAAGAAATATTTTTAATCCTTACACTTGCTGATATTAATAATATGCTCTGAATTACTCCAGTAAAAAGTTAATAAAATCTGCTTTTATCATATATATATATATATATATATATATATATATATATATATATATATATATATATATATATATATATATATATATATATATATATATATATGATGGAGCGAAGTTTGCATTCACTGTTTCGCATTTTACTTCACATATATATATATATATATATATATATATATATATATATATATATATATATATATATATATTAATTAGGTTTATGTATCTAACTGAATAATAAAAAATTGATATAAATTACGTTTTGTAGTAACTAAATTAACTTTAAATCAGGTTTGATAAAGTTTTGACGGTATTTTTTTATTTTCCAAAAAAAAAATTATTTAGAACAAGTTAGCAACAAAAATAAATTCGAAAGTAAACATTAAAACTAAAAAAAATTGAAAAACCAGGTACAGCTGTACAGGAGAGTTGAAAATTGGTATATAGTTAAAAAAAAATAAAAAAAAAAACAAGCAATTTAGTCCTTTTTTAACATTTTATGGATTTTCCGAAATAATACATTTTTCTTTTTTTTATGACAGTTCCGAAAAGTCACGTGATTACTCATATACCTATTATTTTAAATTGTACTAACGGCAACATTAAAATGTACCAAACCAATTGATCGAAAAATTTCCCCTATGAACAGAGATTATGTGTATAAGGTGCCAAATAACTTCTGTTAGGAAATAAATAGAACTTTAAAAAAAAGCACAAAAAACGTTATTTTTTCAAGAGTCTTTATTTTGTCTTCACCCCTGCATATGCGCTTTGTGGTATAGTGTCAAGTTTAAGCAGCGAATTTACATTGATGTCTTCAATGGTCTCAAAACGTTGGCCTCGCAGTGGCAACTTTAGCTTCAGGAATAAAAAGAAGAAAGGAGAATATTGTACTTATGGAATGACATTGGTCGAGTTGGTGCATTATCGTGGTGGAATGGTTGTCGCGCCACATTTGTAGTCATTTTTACATATACAAACGACGCATAAGGACTAAATAAGACTCTTTATTGACCATTTGGACTTCGGAGCAAAATTCCTAGTGACCCACTCATAGATAACGAAGAAAAAGTTTGGGTTGATAATAATCTCAGGAGCGACCGATATTCGATGTTTTTTGGTAAAAGTTCAGGGTTTTTTCCACCATGCTAGATCAACGAGCTTTTTGTCAAATTGTTCGACAAAAACCACACAGCATTGAATTTTTGAGATATCCACCCTCGTGCTAGCACTCTAACAGAGATATGATGATTTTTGAGCATTATAGCCTTTAAGAAATAAAATGAATTTATCTGCCGTGTTTAAATAGTTGCCTATATGTTATTCTCCTTTCAAGCGGAGAAAAAAGAGAAAATATATAGAAACAGTTTATTTCCTGCAAATACAACTCTGGTCCTCTCTCCACCGAGAAAGAGGAGAATAACATATAGGCAACTATTGTAGCGCCTTTGCTTGACCGTTGAGGATGTGGATCATCTTTAATGTCTTCACGGCCCTCAATCTAATGTCTTATGCTATGCCACTCAAAAACTCTTCTACGCGACATATCATCTTCGGGATAGGTCCTATTTCACGTTTTCAACGTCTTTGTAAAGTTTAAAACATAATTATATGCAAATTCTTTGATCAAGTGATTTTGGTATGTCAAAAATCGTCACGAGGCATAAACAACGTACAATCAAAACCACTGTAACTTGTATACTAATATGTGTAGTGTCTTGAAATTTCACACATTTGTCACATTTGTACCAATTTTTAAAAATAACGAGATTCTACATACGCGAAAGCTTTAAATTTGGATGTTCCCTCTATCTGCTGACAGAAGGTATAAAGGCTATACCATATACACAAATTTTAGCAATAATACTCTTAATCTTCAAATCTTACATGAAATTTTTTCTCAAAACGTGTTAATCCCAATTTACAACCACATTATTTGTTGTTGCCTTGGATTAGTATTTTTGGATTATGATGAATCACTGCCAAAAATTTGTTTTCATTTTTTAATCAACGCTTTAACAACATCCTGTCTGACATGTGATTTCCACACGTGCATAAAAAAATACTAAATGAATTTTACTTCTTACGAATGTCATTAACCTACGGCTGTTGCCAAATGCTTTATTACCTGTTGAAAACGTTTTTATTTTTGAATTATTGACTTAAACCAGTCTGTCCTCAATATAATAATGTTATAAAAAAATCAAAAAACAAAAAATTAGGTTAGAGTTTTACTGATCTTATAAAGTCGTCAACAGTAAATCGGGGAAAAACAATAGTCTTTTCTAAGATACTCTTTACCATAAAATGTAATCAGTTTTGATTATTATTTACATTGTAACTTTCAACTAATTTTGTATAAAAAAAAGAGTGTGTCTCATTATCCTCCGAACGAATCCAAACCTCTAATCTAGAAAAATTACCAAATCTGAAAATATCTTTAAAACCATAATTATTTTACATATCAGTCTAGTGTCAATTTTTTAAAATGAATTTACTGGCAACATTGTATAAATAGATTATGGATGTAATAAAAGTCATAACGCCCTCAAACAGCATTATCGTTTTGTTGACGTATCGATGAATGAAATCATAAGTCGTTAGTTTTCGACAACCGCAATTAAAACTTCAAAAAATATCAAATTAATACGGCCTAATTCATTGATTTATCATTTCACAGTATTATATTAAGGACAAACGTATGAACGTTCCGCATAAAAAATAAGATAATAACCGACAGAACTTTTTTCATTTTTAAGCTTTTTCACTTACCTTAGCGGATCTTTCCATGGTAAAGTTAAGTCCAGAGTGTACAATATCTTTCTCAGAGGCACCAGCTATCTTCTTTTGGAAACTCGCTGACGGAAGGATGGGAATCTTTTCACCGAATTTTCGTTCCAAAGATTCCTGTACAGATTCTGAGAAAAAATATATATTAATAAAAATACAGAACAAATAATATAACATTTTGAAATATATAAAACAAAAAACTCCATCCCACGCAATGTTTTGTACCTAGATCAATGAAATGCTTCTAAAAAGTCCTAAAATACAGCAACAGCGTCATCTTCATTAATATTACCTACAACTATAACTGCTATAACAGATAAGAAGAAAATAAGACAACTTACGGAACAAATGAGTGTTAGAGTCTTTTTCATATTTAAACGTCAGTCTTCCATAAGATACATGGTTGATATTCTTCAGCCATTCGAAGTAAGATACGGTGACACCACCAGCGTTGACGTACAAGTCGGGAATTACTAAAATGTTATTTTTGATCAGGATTTTGTCTGCAGCAGGAGTGATTGGTCCGTTGGCAGCTTCAGCAATTATCTGAAAATTCAAAATACACGATTGTTTCAAAAAGGAGGATATTTTTTAAATAAAAAAGAGTGATTTTGGTTGCAAGTATCTGAATTTTTAGGGTTCTATAACTGCTGGGAATCTTTATAATTTTCTCATTGCCGTCCAGCAGTCTGTATTTATGTCACACCCAACGCCCCCCTCCCCCCCCCCCCCCCGTAACTTCCCAATGGAAAATTTTAAAACTTAAAATATTCGTTTCAAAGAAAAATATTACAATTAAATTACATACCCGAATTTCTGAGATACAAAAAACATGTAACTTAAAAACTTAATCTTGGATGTTTCAATATGATTTTAGATTCCATATTTCCATTCTAATTACCTTAGCTTTTACTTTGTCAGCATTGCCTTTGTGGATAACTTTTTCTGTAGCTGCAGGTACCAAAATATCTACTTCGTGGTACAAAAGGTCTCCCTCGAACTTCTGAGCACCGGGGAAACCATTTATAGTACCGTTATTTACTCTCCATTCTTCCAATTCCTAAGAAAAAATACACATATTTTTAACTTGTGTTTCAAAAGTTTTTTGTACACGAAACAAAAATTACATGCGATGATCAATTTAATAAGCTTTATTGCCAAAAATTCGAAGAGGTCTTGCGTGGTGTCTACAAGAATATGAAAAAGCTCTTACCTTTGGATCAATTCCTTGAGGATTAAAAATAGAACCGTCGTACTCAATGACACCAATACATTTTGCTCCCGCCCTGTCCAAGTATCTCATGGTGTGAAGACCCACATTACCGAATCCTTGGACAATGAACGTCTTCCCTTTCCAACCGGGAGTAAGTCCGCACATCTGCATGTAATTTTCTTCGTTAATGAAGTTCTCGATTCCATGGAAAACCCCTACGAATAATTTTTGAAAAATAACTTAACTGTTCTTATCGACAAGACCTTTTTAATATCGATTATTTTTAGGACATTGTTATTGTGAATATTTCCTAGAACTTTAGAACAACACATTTCCCGTAATATTATTTTATGTACCTCTTCCTGTTGCTGAAACTCTACCATGGATACCACCCTGGTTAATTGGTTTACCAGTAACGCAAGCATGGCTGTTAATATCTTGGTAACCGATAGTTTTTGAATAAGTGTCGGCCAACCAGGACATTTCTCGCTCACCAGTACCCATGTCGGGAGCGGGCACGTCAATACTGGGTCCTAAAAATAGTGTAAAATATTTTAAAAAATGACAATAAAAGAAAAACTGTCAATGAATACAAATATATTCATAATAACATAATAACAGATGTATGGATGATTTGATTAACCCATCTGAAAGCCTATTCACCAAAATTTACTTTGAGAAAAATTACTAAGTTAAACGGACAAATTTTAAATTTTAGGCTATCCGGAAGGACCAAAACAGACACTGCAAAGATTAAAAAACATTTTACAAATAATGTGGGAACTTCAACTAGAATAAATTCGAAAAAAAAGCGAACCATTTTACAGACAAATTCAAGAACATAATAGTTTAGACTTAGTTGAGTTAGAGGTAGAATGGTGTGCCGTTTTTAAAATTTATTAAAGTTAAAGTTTCCACGCTGTGTAATTGATACCAATCAACCACAAAATATTGTGAAGTAACTACCCTTAATTCTTATGTGGTTTTTGACAAAGAAATAGATTAAGAACAGAGCTTTGTACTTGATGTTTTTATCAAAAAATCAATTTTGCAAGTAATCCTTTGCTTTGTCGACTTTTTAAAACTGAGCACTTTCTCGGCAACAAAGCGTAGCTACGTTGAACTAACTGTCCTCAGGCTATATGGATTAGAAGCTGATATATATGCGGTCTTGACAACATATGTAGACTAAGTGTGTTTTGCAATTTTTCTAGATTTTTAATACTTCGATTGTCTGCAATAGGAAGTTTTAAAGCTATTTAAACGTGTAAAAATCGAAATTACGTGTCTTGGAAAAATCTTCTTTTCTTTTGTAGGTAAGTGTAAAAAATTTTAAGGGTTGCATTTCTAGGGACAGTTATAATCGAAATATTGAAAATTCGGGTTCTTAAGGACTTTAAATACTTATAGAATCACGAGTTTTGAAGCGTTTGAGACTTAAAAAAAAGAAATTACGCGTCTTGAAAAGGTATTCTTCTTTTTCTTAATAAGTTAGGAAAGCTTTAAAATTCGTAATTCTAGAAACAATTAAACTGAAAAATACGAACTTTTGTTCGATATTTACTGCTTGTAGAATGGCGAGTGGTGAATCTCAAGATTCCAGTAAATTTTCCTCTATTCTACATCTTTGTCCCTTTCGAATGATCCCTGACTCTTTTCTGTAGCTTTTTTCTTTCAAGAGATGTTTAGTTTTGCCCGAAAATCCATCAAATTAGTTCACTGTTCTTTTTTTTTGTAATTTAAGCAGTGTAAAAACTTCTATATAAAAAAGTTAAAATTTCATTGTCTAGAGATTTTTTTTTTCAGATATTGATGTGGGGCCATGATAATGTAATCGCTTATTTATAGAACAGAACACTTTAAAAAATAAATAACCACGCAGTATAGTAAGTATCGTTAAACACACTTTCAAAAAACCCACTCTAAAAAATCATATTATATTACTTTGCGCAATATTTTATCGGAAGAATCAGAAACAAAAAGTAATTGTTAAATAAACAGAGATAACAAGAAATGTAGTAGTACTTTAGTCAAAAGTAAAAATAAAACAACAAATTTAATAAGTAGAATACTTAAATGAGTCGTCAAGTACTTATTAGTTCTCATTTGACTACAATTATTTTTAATATCGTAGACAGTCACAGCTGTGATTGTTGAAGATAGAATTCGATAAAGAAACCTGGAAAAAAATAAAATCTATGGTAGGGAAAAACGTTCCAAGAGAAGTGGGGACTGCTAAAAATATTAATTATTTCGTCAGCATTCCGCAAGTTGATTCGGACATAGACTACTAGAATGGCTACTACTGATGAGGTGAGCTCGGCATTATTCTCATCAGAAGCTATGGGTACTGATGGGAATAATGTCAATATGTTAATGTGCGACTGCCCCTGTATTGGGTTAGATATAACTCATCTGTTCAAGTACTGAACGGGGTGAACTTACAACGCTGGTATTCCTAGATTACTCAAAGGCTTTTGATAAATAAATCATACACTTCTGGGGGCTATTTTAAAGTATCTGGAATCTCAGAAGAATTCGTTTAATTTAGTTAAATAATAATTAAATGGTAGAAGTCAGAGGGTTATGTGAAATAGAAAGTACTCACGATGCAATAATTTGTTACACGTCTTCCTCAGGAGTCAATTTAAAGGCCTGTACCGGTCATAAATTATTATCTGCTTAAAATTTTATAAGTCAATTTTATACTAACAACACTGAGATTTACATATCTTTCAAACCAAATGAAACTATAGATAATCCACATTAAGAGCAGCTCTAATATAAATCCCAGCAAATTGTTAGTTCTTTTATTTAGAAGGTCTCAAAAGCAAAATTTCCGTTTAACTACAATTAATATTACTCTGGACAGTACATGATAGTAATTTGTTGAATCTCGGTTTTTTGGTTGACATGGATGTCAGATTTTCTGAAAAAATAAGGAATTAAACTTAAAAAAGGCCTCGGTTACCTCAAACTGAGTTCTATAATATGTCAAAAGAATATTCTCAATAAAAATCTTTAGAACAGCACACATAAGATGAAATTTTTCAGAAACGTGTCATGCAATGGTCTATGTTTCAGAAAGGTTGCATTGAAACCTTCCAGAAATGACGATATGACACAAAAATTGATTGATTTAAAGACACATCAACCCATGAGGGTTTTTTGGTGTCTATAGAGGGAAAGCGTTAAAATAAAACTTCATTCCTAGTATGCTATCCAGAAATAAATATACAAATAAATAGATAAAATATTAAAACACATATTAGTAAAAACAAGGAACATAAACAGAAGACAAACAGGGTTAAATACTAAAGAACTAGCATGTTTATACATGTATGTACTAATTAAGGTTTATATATGAGGTGGCAGGGAGGAGTCTCGAAAGAAGTAGAAGATTTTCATGGTATTTTCATAAGAGAGTTTCTCCTTTAAGGGGCCCTTGATATCAAGTTCAATCAGATGACGAGAGTATTTAGGGCAGAATTCCAGAATATGTTTAAGTGAAAGAGCTACCTCACATTGGTTATATAGGGGGGGATCAGAGCGATCAATAAGATGGCCGTGTGTTAGTCTAGTGTGGCCAATTCTGAGTCTGGCCATAACGGACAGGGGTTTCCTAGGAAAGCTCTGAAGAGCAATATTAGTGTGTATTGTGTCTTTTATTTCATGTAACTTATTTTCTTCCAATTGAAGATCCCATTCTAACTGCCAAAGGGCTCTTATTTTATGCTTAGAGAAGATACGAAGATCTCCGGGGCAGAAGGTTAAATTAACAGAAAGAAAGGTGGAATCACCCTTTTCCAAAGTGTCAGCCTCCGCATTTCCTCCGATGCCCACATGACTAGGTATCCATAGAAATGATACTTTCTTTTTTTGTATGCTTATTCTTGTCAGGTTATATTTTATATTTATGACCAAAGGGTTAGTGGGATTATATGATTTTAGAGAGGTAATAGAATTTAAGGAATCAGTGGCGATAGTCCATAATTTTTTGTGGGATCCTTTTATTATCTCAGTGGCCTTAAAAATCGCAAACAGTTCTGCAGATAGGATACTGGTGGAGGGATGTAGGGAGTAAGAGTATTTATGAGGGGAAAAAAAGACAGCCGCAAAAACTCTAGAATCAGTCTTGAATCCGTCAGTAAATACCATTGCATGACACAGAAATAAATGATTTCAAAAAAGTTTCAACAATATTGCATGAAAGCTTAATGAAATATTATAATAAACGTTTCCTGAAATATTTATGGAAGGTTTAAGAAATATTTTAACCTACTTTAATGCGAGCTACTTAATACTTCTGGAAAAGCTGACGCAAGTTTTTAGAAATGCTTCGAAAAGCTTTAAAAAATCTGTGACTGAAGTATTCATTTGCGAGTGAAATATTTCATAAATGTTTAATCAATTTAAAAACAAAAGTTTCAAGAAAGATTTTTTTTGAAACATTCTATATATTTTAAGTTTATATTTAAAAGAAACTAACTAAAAAAGCCTTATAAGAATAGGCGTGCTCTGTTCCAGTTAGGAATCAAAAGCACTACTTCAGATTGCAAGAAACTACCAAAAAGGGTGGAAACTTTTCCCATTAGTAGTGTACCGCCATCTATAAACCGGATTCCAACTCACCGATTCTCGTCAGTACAAAGCAGCCGAATACACCTCACCATAAGAAAAGTGGATATTTTAAACAACTTTTACGAAACTAAACAAAAAGCTCAATACAAGCTGCACCATCTCTCGGAATTTCATACAATCTAAACAGAAAAATCTCTTGCGAGATCTATTTAAATAGTAAATAAAAAATAAAAAGGTTTATAATACGTTTCATAAAACTTTTCTCGAAATGTTTAAGGAACGATTTCGGAATCTTTTTACTGCCTTTTTGTCGCACTCATATAGTCTGGGGAGAAACACATATTTCGAAAAGGTTTCTTGAACGCTTTCCGAAGATCGTTTGTATAGCATTTCAGAAAACGATTTATGGAATGTTTCTTAAATATTTCCGAAACATATCTCGACTCATTTTTAAATTAATCCTGAAAGCTTTCAGTAAATATTTCGCGAAGGTTTCAAAAATATTTCTCTAAACATTTTATCCTTTATTTTTGCGCGATTTCATGAAATCTTCGTTGAAATATTGTGTCAATGTTTCCGTAATATTTCATGAAACACTATAATTTACTGTTTTGGGTTTATTTCCGGAAATGTTTGATTCACATTACTGAAATGTTTAAGAAATATTTTCGAAAATTTTCGTAGAAATGTTTCAGTGAAATATTTCTAGAAACATTTCGTCGTATGTGGGAGGCCTCTATTATGTTGTAGCATTTTAACTTTATAGATATGATTTATGGACAATGATGACTGGGTTCAGATGAACATCGAATCAGCTAATTTAGAACTGCTGTATTCGCTTGAATGGTGGTATCAGGGGAAAAGAGAGTGGAGACTCTTCTAAATTATGAGATATTGGATGATTGGAGATTAATGAGAGACAAGTATTGCATTCTATTTTACTTTTTTAATACAAATGTAGACATATATCATAAATTAAAAATCATTTTACCAGCACAGAATCTGCTAATGTTGACAGATTGTTTAGCTTTAACGTAGCAAAATTTTATAAAAAACTTTCTATAAGTTTTAGGTTTTACACAGATATTTATTATTATTTAAAAGGGTAAGAAGGAAAATTATAAATACTTTATATAATTAGAATCATTTTAGCCTTATAAAAAGGTAAATTTATTATAAATATTTTTAATTTTTTTAAATTGGTGTTTTTCGGATTGATCGATGATATTAGTGCGTCTAATGATGTATTTCAAATAGTTCTTCGTTGTAATAATCTGGTCTTAAATAACTATTAAGAATCGTTCGATTTCTGGAAACATTTTCCATGACATCAACCAGTAATTCGACGCTAATTTGCCGACATTTTCCTGGCTGACCTCGTATAAGTGTTGTCCATAAAGGAGCTTCTGCAGCCAAGCTTGAGGCTTCTCTTGCTCTGCTTGGTTCATGTTCCCTTACCGGAACGATGTTGAATCGTCTGTGAAAAAGGTTTGTTATTTGTTGGTCCAAATATTTACCAATATCTGATAACCAGTGGAAATATGGACGTAAATTTGTTACTTGTAGATTCAATTGCTTACAAATATCAACTAATCCTTCTTCTCAATGGTATCTTGGTCGGATGGTCAGTTCAATGGCACTACGAGGATGCTATTTATGTGCATTTATAACAGTGTTTTAACTTTCCTCTGCAGACATTGTATGTCATCTTGCTCTAATTCGAAAAGAATAGCTGAGGGCAGAGCATTCATATATGCTTATTACTTTAAATATATTTTAAGTTAGTTCACAATACCAGTTTTACCGGTCTTATGATTAGGTTTGTTATTTCGATCTTCATACTTCATTGGGTCAATTCTATCTGCCTGAACCCCGAGTTTTCCAATGCTAGAGATTTTCTCGGCGGCGGACGACTATCTGTTCTTTATTCGCGTAATGAAAGTTTTTTTTGATCGCTTGAAAAGGGCATTGTCTCGTTTTCGGTTCCCGCTTATATCTCGTTAACCACCCTGTCGTCGCGGGGAGTATCTCGAGGCATCGTGGACAATGTTGTTCCTTGGGTCGTGATACAAGTGGTATTTGACTTAACTCAATATTTCTTCTACGCGTCTCCACCCTTCTCTTCTACCTCTAATATACTCTATCAATTGCCCTATGTCTTTCCAAAAATTTTCGACCTTTTCTCAAATACTATGCTTGAGTTATTTGTTCATTGCCTCGTGGTGATCCTAACCTCCACAGTTCTTATTGTTGTTAGTATTTGAATATGATAGAGATTGAAATTTATCAAATAATGAATAGATGCAATTTGCAATTGTTTCTTAATAATAACAGCCGTTATATCTTAAAGATCTCATATAATCCATTGGTAAATGTCTCTAATCGTTCTAGCACTCATTGCAATAGTTACGCGAAAATGACTCGATATATTTGTTATGTGAAACGTTGTGATTTTTAATAAACACAATGAAATTCCAGTATTTGTATGTAATTCAAAACGTCAGTACATTCGAATATTGTTGACCTTATTGTTTTTCAATAGAAATTGAGATCTCGTCTAGTCTGGAATGTTTAAAAAATAAAGCACGTCAGGTTTATTTTTTCCAAGAAAATATATCCCCGACGCTTTAAATTTCGAGTGTGAAATCGTTAAAGTTGCTAGCAATTTTGTATGTATATTGATTGACTGTCCTATACAAACATAGTCTCAAAAAGGCGCTTTAAAAAACTTTTATCATATATTGAGAAAAATATCTGCCCCAGAAATTTATTACACTATTTTTTTATAATTATGTATGTGAAAAATAATAGATGTTAAAAATTTAAATTCCGGGAAAATGAAAGGATGTAACAATTGTTTAAAATTGTGGTTAATTTAAACAGCAACTGACGAACACAATTGAAAATTTAAAGTAAAACTATAAACTTGTAAAAATGGGGTCCAGTCTAATGTAAATATGAGTTATAAAAATAGAAAAAAGCTGTATAATTAGAAGGATGCCGCTTTCTAGAACGGCCAGCTGTCCAAGCATTTATGTATATAGCTATGTAGAACCACTGTATAAAAAAAATGATATAACGCATTTAGGGATCTTATAGCATATACAAAATCATTGTTTAAGAAACAGAAAATTGAGCGAATATACATTGTTTTGCTATTTTTCCATATTCAGATAAAGATTTTCAAATTTTGTTTTGATAAACATATATTCAAATGACAAACGTCATCGTACCTACAACATATTAAAAAATTACATTTTCTACTCTTTCACCAAACAACTAGCACATTGTTATCATTCCTCATGTTTCATTCAAAAACTCTAGTTAAGTCAAAAGTTGAATATCAAAGGTATTATTTTCTATAATAAGCCAGGTCAAACATGGAAAAAAGGTAATGCAGCTGGTACACGTCAAAACGACGGATGCTCAGCCAGCTGGACTCCCACTTTCTTCTCCTTCGCCCCAAATATTACGAAGAAACATATAAACTAATCGTAAATGTGAAAAAATAGTTTTCCGACCATCTAATTGCGTACAAAATTTTAAAACTAACCTACGGGATGGAACAGGCAAAATGAGTTACTTACCTATAAATCCCTTTTTCACCAATTCCAAAGTAAATCTTCTAGTGATTTTTTCCAATTCGTGTTCCGAATATTTCTTAGGGTCGATTTTGATACCTGCTTTACCACCTCCGAAAGGTACATCTACACAAGCACATTTGAAGGTCATCAATGCTGCTAAGGCTTTAACTTCGTCCTTGTTGACATCGGGGGAGAAACGCATACCTAGAATTAAAATATGAGGTGATTCACTGCATCTACGTGTAAAAATAAACACCATGAAAAACATAGCTGAAAAAACAGTCACGCAGAACAAAAATGTGACAGCTAACGGTAACGATGGTATGTGAAACTAAGTCTTCAATAGTTATCTGGAAACGTAATAAAATGCTATTTCTTGAAACTTAATCTGACTTATATGTTAGGTAGTTGAATGTACATACCATATTCTTATTCTAGATCACTGCCAAGCCAAATAATGTTATTTAACTTATGATGTAAAGACTTTCAGCGATTCGTGAATGAAAGTGCCAGACGTAACAATGTTTCTGATGGGATTTCACTTCTTTTTATAGGTAGTCTTTCCTTTATTTTTTCAGGAATATCTAATCCATATACTTTAACTAAACCAGTCAAAAAAACATCTAAATCAATAGTAATTAATTCAGGGACGTATACGAGTCTATAATAATACCAAAACAATGACGATCGAAAACAAAAAAAAATTATATTAAATCAATATAAATACTTTTCTAACGTTTTTCTCTAACTCCGTGAAAATATTTCGCATATGGATATATTTACAGGTGGGTCAATGCAGTTCCTTTTTTTAACCGACTTCTAAAAGAAGGAGGTTCTCAATTCGTTGACTATGTATGTTTTTTTATGTATGTACACCGATTACTCCGGAACGGCTGCACCGATTTGAATGAAATTTTTTACTTTATGTAAAGGAAGTTGCTGCGGTGGTCCCATATTTTTTTGGACGAAATTGGTACAGTAAAATCCAAGATGGCACTGACAATATGGCGGCCAAAAAAATTAATTTTGTCCGATTTTCTCCAAAATTGGTAGGGGGGAATTTTCGGGGTTATACCCAACGAATCCGAAATTATTTAAAAAAAATTCAATATGGCGGATCCAATATGGCGGACAAAAAAAATTAATTTTGTCCGATGTTCTCCAAAATTGGTACAGGGGAGTTTTCGGGATCGCGCATAACGAATCCAAAATATTTTTTAAAAATTCAATATGGCGGATCCAATATGGCGGACAAAAAAAATCAATTTTGTCCGATTTTTCTCAAAATTGATATGGGGGAGTTTTTGAGATCGCACATTACGGATCTGAAATTATTTTAAAAAAATTAAATATGGTGGATCCAAGATGGCGGATTAAAGATTCTACATCTCTCGATTTTTTCTAAAATCAATATCGGGGGATTTTTGTTAGTGGTAATTGCGAATTTAAAATATTTTTTGAAAAGCTCGATCTGACGGATTCAATATGGCGTTCTAAAAATTTTACATTTTTCGATTTTCTCCAAAACTAATATGGGGAGTCGCAAGGGTGTATATTATGAATTAAAAGTATTTTTTCAAGATTCAATATGGCGAATCCAACATGGTGGAATAAAAATTTTATATTTTTCGATTTTGTTCAAAGGTGGAACTGAATCGTTTTTAAGGATGTAAATAGCGAATATAAAATTATTTTAAGCAAATCTAATATGTCAGATGGAATATGATGAACTTGAAATTTTTAATTTCCGGATTTCATCCAAAATTGGTACTAGGCAGCTTTCAAGTGTTTAGATTTAGATTAGATTAAGACGTTAAAATTACTTTTTTGAAATTCAATATGGCCGATCCAATATGGTGTTCTTTAAATATCGATATTGGAAGGTTTTGGGGCCTATATTACCAATCTAAAATGAACTTGAAATTTAAGATAACGGATTTCCTATGACAGAGTAATTATTTGTTTGACACAATTTCACTGGAGAACTCTAAGAACTAAAGAATTTTTAGAGGTTCATTTTAGGGTAATTTATTTACAACTTTGGCTAAAATGGGTACTTTTTGCCACCTTATTGCGAGTTACAATAATTCCGACTAGTACTTAGTTCAAATAATTTATGGATATTATAATGAATTCAAAACTAAAAATCGAAAAATAAAATTTTTATAAAAAATTGAACCGAGTTCTAAAAGTGCGCTAAAAAGTGAAAAATAACTATACATTTTTATATGAAATTGGCGCCGACTTCAAAAAATTCAATTTCATATAAAAAATTATAGTTATTTTTTACTTTTTAGCGCACTTTTAGAAGTCGGTTCAATTTTTTATAAAAATTTTATTTTCTACATTAATGGTTAAAAAATGATATATACATAAAAGAAAGCATAACGCATTTTTAAAACTGTATTATTTTTTCAGCTGCGCCATAGACATATCGAAAAAAAATCTGCAAGCACAAAGTTAGAAATCAAGGGAAAAACTGGCATTCGTCGAGAGACATTAGGTTAGAGTTAACAAATTTAGAGGCACAAATATCATACACAATTTTAAACGATTTAAAGGCAGAAAAGTAGTCAAATATATTCTTATGTGCCTGGATAAGAACATTAACCCAGAGATAAATGTGCTCCTGGTCATGAAATTCGCAAGGAGAACGTGGTATACGGTAAACAACATTACTGTCAAAAATTGGTTCAAGAAAGCTAGGTTTTGGATTATGGGGGTAGCCAAGATTTTGTGCCAGAGGAAAATGTCGAAGTTAAGCCTAGCAGAGAAGAATGGACAAAACTGTTGTCCCAAGAAATAAACATATCAACGCCAACCTTCGATGACTTAGTAGGAGTAGACGACTATGTCGAAGAACTCAAAGATGACGACATTGTTGCGAATTGTGTGAGCACGTTTACGGACAATAATTATAACGAAAATGAAGAAGATCAGGCAAACGGGATTTTGGATTCAGAATTAAAACCCAATCCAAAAAGAAACATAAGTTCTAAATGCGCTAGACATGGTCCACAGGTTTTTGGAATTTTCGGATGATATTGATAAATCAGGTTTCGATAGGATTTATGAACTTAAAAAAATGTTCAAAGTACCAAAAGTAAAACACAAAAGAAATAACGGATTACTTTAAGTACATCAATTACATACATGTATATAAGTGAATATACATATTTATTCAGTAAATTTTGATATCAGTACTAACTTCTGTGTGTTCTAATGACTTCGTAAGTGGGGAAAGGCGCTCCTGCACATTTGTAAATAAGAAACTAAAAATCCCGGACCCTTGAGCTCTTGCTTATCCAAGTTTGACTATATCACATTTCTCTATTATTCAGTTGATCTGAAATTATTCTATAGACAACCCCATATTGTATATATATATATATATATATATATATATATATATATATATATATATATATATATATATATATATATATATATATATACACTAGAAATGAAGTTAGCGTATAGTTAACAGGTCATCTTAGCTATCATTTGAAAGACTGTTCACTTGGATTAAAGACTTTTTACATTTCATTATTTTCTGGGAAATATGTTGCTTATCAATTACAGTTTAATTAATTTAATTTACATTTCGTTTTCGTTTCGATTTTAGTTACATTAGCCTCTTATTTGGCATTTTAATTTAAAGTTAATATTTAATGTTTGATATTTTAGTGTTCGTCTCTAAATCTTATTGTGTTTCAAATTTGGTTAAGGTGTGAGACAAGTATTATCCTACACAGTTCGAGAAATTATCAACTCCAGTGCGGAGGCTTATCTCCTTGATATAATGAACACAACAGCACAACATAGGAACTTCAAATAGCTGAGGAGATTTAAAGATCTAGAAAAGTATTCACGAATAAATGCATATAGCTTTTGCGACGGAGATCCCGTAATGAAAGTCAAAATTACGAAGGCTAGCAAAACATGATCTTTAAAATTCTGAAAAGTTCCTTGAAAACATTTCCTAACAATATAAGAGTGGATTTTTTAGTATTCTGAATATTTGTTTGTCATATTTCACCGAATCATATTCATATTCTATTTTCCCCACCCCAACTAAAACTTTTGGTTACTATTCTATCGGATCTGCACCTCATGTTGACTCGACTAAAGGCAAGAACTTGCTCGACTTGTGGTGGGGGCACTACTATATCTCCAGATAAAAAATTAGTAGTATTTCACATTAGATCGATAAAACTTGAACAGTAAGCCCTCCGCATTGGACCATCTAACGAAGCAACTTTAGGAGTAGAATCAATTACTCAGTCACTACTTATGATTTATACATTTTAGAAGCCCCAAAACAGGATATCTTTTTACCATTGAAAAATGATGTTGCAGAGCTGTGACAGATTGTCATCAGAGTAATATAGTACATATCTTGAAATTTTCTATGGGAAATGCAGAATATCCGAAAAATTAAGGTAATGTTCCATTACTTTACTACAAATGAATGCTTGTCTACATATCTAAAAATTTCTACCATAACCCTCTATGCACGCCATTATATATTGTTATCTAATGAGACTTTTTTATTTGCAGACCCTTATGATTTCTGTATTAATAGAATTTCGTGCCTATTTGTAGATATATCAATTTATATATAGTTTACTCGATCAAAAATTAATAGTGTGGAGATAAGCTGAAGTGGTATTGCTAAACTACTGATTGATGAATTTATATTTAATGTGGTAATGTGTAATATGTCGTTGACACCTGAAATCAAGGAAATGGCACTCCATATTAATCGGATATCACAAGCCGGATACATCATAAAAACGGAAAAACCCTTCATTGGAAAGTTTTTTTTAATTTGATTTCTGAAAAAGTGGAACAATGATGTAATGAGATAATCTAAACCATATTTTACAGAATATACAAAAAACATTTTTATATGTCAAAGCTCCGGACTAAAAAAATATCAA
This sequence comes from Diaprepes abbreviatus, assembly GCA_034092305.1. Taxonomy (NCBI): domain Eukaryota; kingdom Metazoa; phylum Arthropoda; class Insecta; order Coleoptera; family Curculionidae; genus Diaprepes; species Diaprepes abbreviatus. The sequence goes on from JASJET010000187.1 coordinate 4,635,443, forward strand.
TTATTTTAATGCCAGTCCACGCATCTGTATCATCACAACCTTGTGAATTTACAATTTTTCCTTCTTTTGCGATAAAATTTTACAGACATCCGTTTTCAATTAATCCAAAGTCAGAAGCGAGGCAAAATTACAAAAAAAAAATTCGAGAACCACCCCGTATGTTTGTGTCTTAACTGTTTGGCCTTAAACATTAGTGAGATCTCATATGGAATCAGGTACGGATCCAGCCTCTATCTTTCTGGAGGGGGGGGGTGATATCACAAAAGTACAGTATGGCCAGCGAAAGCAAGTTGTCGACGGAGGGGGGGGGACACCTACAACATTCCCATTTCTAGTGTAAAAGACAAGATCGAGTTAATTTTTCTGAATCTGAAGCTCTTGGAGAGAGCGATCACAAGAAAAAACAAGTTGCCAACAGGGGGGGGGGGGATGCGAGCAGCATACGCATTCCTATACTCTATTCAAGAACTAGAGAAAGTAACAAAACTGTTACCGAAACCTCCAATGTACCTGCTCCAGTGTAGCAGGTAACTGAGGACTGCAGTAAATCTAATTATATTTAAATATTATAAGCTTTTATAAATTTACTGCCACAATAAAATTTCTGGCAGTACAATTTAATTTCTGCCAGTGAGCAAAGTACACCTTACAGTGTGTTCTTAGTGATTTATCTTGTTTGCGCTTGTTTTTATATATTATTTGAGATTAGTGAAATACCCAAAAGATATAGCTTCCACCTCTATATTTATTCCAAAATTGTTAAACCAGGGCATTTTCCCCACAACGAAAAACTTATTACGATGAATGTTTATGTTAAAAGCTCTGTTGAGATGTGTTCCAACATGACAGGAGTTGGAAAATTTACTATTTACCGAATACTGAAAGAGGAAATTGTTAGTACTCCCAAGCCACATTCGAGCACAGGCAGACGAAAAACTTCGTTGGAAGAAGAGATGAAAACTGGAATAAAAGAAGTTGTACATACATTTTATTATGAGACGCAGATCTCAACAGTCCACAAAATTCTAACTAAAATCAATGAAGATCGGGATTTACCTGAAATTAAAAAAACTGAACTCAGGAAATTACTCAGAGAACTTAATTTTTTCTGTTCTTATAGGTCCTCCGGAAACTGTCCATTGGAGAAGGAAATATCTCTCTCAAGTAAAAGGTAGAGTTGGTAGAAAAAACACGACTTACAAAATTAGTAATTTAATTGAACTTTTGAAAGATTTTTTGAATAAAGTTACTGCGGAAAATTGGGAAAAATCCATATAATAAAAGAATAAAACATAATGTGGAAACTCGATGTCATGATCGGTGAGATAGAGGAACCAATTATAATTAATTTGAACGGAGATAGCTTCAATGACTTTGATTACGAATTAAATACGTAATTTGTACCAGTGTAAACAAAATTTATTATTTAAATTTTTGTTTTTGTTGTATTTTATTGTTTAATGTTGTTTATATATTTTTTATATATTTTATTTTAGCGTGTACCACTCTTTAATTTTATATATATTTAATTCCAATTAGCCGTAATTTTTTTATTATTTTATTATTGTATTAGTAGTGGGAATAGGGGGCTCCTAGTTGACCCCCCCACCACTTTTTTGATTGGTCAGCCAAGAATGACCTTGTTTCTGATTGGCTGCCCAAGTTCGCCCCCTATTCCGATTGGTTACGTAAACTCCACCTGTTTTTTCTTTAGCTCCGCCCATCAAAATTTTTTTCTGCAACACCATCATGTATGCACTTCAGTTCGAACAGCGAACCGGTGTAGACGTCTTCTATGGAGCCGAATTGTCTTAGAATTTAAATTTAAATAATGGGTACGATTGAAACATTTTCAGATTTTGAGAAGGCCACAGACTGAATAGACGCGATGTAGAATCGAGAAACTCTATGAAAATTTGTGTTTTCGGGGTGGAATTGTTAAAAGACTCGCGAAAATGAATGCAATTTAAGATTTTCGTAAGAAAATCAGGGAACTTGCGCATTGAACCAGGGTGTACAAGGAAGATTACGTAATCTAAAGTTATGCTCTTGTCTTTGAACTTTGCATATTTGGTAATATCCCTGCATAGGGTTGAAAACAGCAGGACATAAATAAAATATTCAAAGTGCAGGATGTATAGTCCATAGGTCAAATATTATAAAGACATTGTGAATTAAAACAGCATTTTTAGCTGTCTTTTGTATGGGTCAGGATTAAAAAAGTTTTAAAAATTTTGTGTGGCCATTTTTTTTATTTTTTTTTAGGGTGAAATTGGCCCGTTTCAAATTTTCGATTATCAGGAATACAGAAGTTAATGAAGATATATCAGAACCTGACATTGATGGTATGCTGTTACTATCCTTAGTGGTGGAAGCCCTACATCGATATGTTACGTTCTCCTTCTTACTTTTCTTCTTTCTTTAGCTCCGCCCCTCATCTTTTTTCAATCCATCGCTACTACATATGCACTTTAGTTTGAATAGCGAAGCCGTGCGGACGTCTCTTATGTGGCGGTGAACTGTCTTGGAATGGAAATTTAATTAATGGATTTCAGATCTTGAGAAGACCACAGACTGAATAAGTGCGGTACAAAATCGGAAAACTATGAGTTTTTGTATCTTTTTGGTGTGAAATTGTTAAAAAACTCACGAAAATGAATGTCATTTAAGGAAATTAGGGAACTTGCACCTTGGACCAGCATGTACAAGAAAGATTTCGTAACCTATTGTTATACTCGTCTCTGAACTTGGCATATTTGGGACTATCCCTGTGTAGGGTTCCAGACAAAAGAATATAAACAAGGTATTCAAAGTGCAGGATATATAGGCCATAGGTCAAATATTATAAATACATTATGAATTAAAACAACATTTATCTGGCTGTTTTCTACGGGTGACTGAAAAAGTGTTAAAAAATTTGTGTGGTCTTTTTTTTTAGGGTAACATTACAGTGTTTAAAATTGTTTTAAATTTTCGATTATTAAGAGTACAGAAATTAGTGAAGGTATATCAGAAAAAGATATAGATTGTATTCTGCAACTCTTCTTAGTCGTGGAAGTCCTATATCGATTGGTTACGTAAACTACACCTTTTTTCTTTGGCTCTACCCCTCGTCTTTTTTCTCTTTAACACTATTATGTAAGCACTTCAGTTCGAACAGCGAAGCCGTGCAGACATATTTTTGAGAGCTGAATGGTCTTGGAATTTAAATTTAATTAATGGATTTTAGATCATAATAATACCACAGACTGAATAAGTACGGTGTAATATCGGAAAACTACGAATTTTTGTGTCTTTTCTGGGTGAAATTGTTAGAAAACTCGCGAAAATTAAGATTTTCGTAAGTAAATTAGGATACTTGCACCAGGGTGTACAAGGAAGATTATATAAACTAAAGTAATATCCCTGCATAGGGTTAAAAACAAAAGTAATATCCCTGCATAGGGTTAAAAACAAAAGAACATAAACAAGATATTCAAAGTGCAATTTGAATATTCTATAGGCCAAATATTAAAAGACATTGTGAATAAAAACAATATTTATGGAATTTTTAGCGTAAAATAAAGGCTGTTTCAATTTTTCGATTATCAGGAGTACAGAAGTTAGTTAAGGTTTATTCCAACGAGATATTGATGGTTTCGTGCGACTATTCATAATAGTGAAAGTGCAGGTTTGCCTCCTATATTGATTGGTTACATAAACTACACCTGTTATTTATTTAGCTCCGCCCCTCATCTCGTTCCTCTCCAGCATCGTTATGCATGCACTTTACTTTGAGCAGCGAAGCCATTCGGTCTTAGGCAGGCTATCGAGTAGGTATATAGAGACTTTTCGAAACAACGTTATAAATAATGTACGATAATTCGAAAAAATTTAATAATTTCCTAATCGGAACGAAATTTTGGGGTTAGATTTTTATGTATGTGGGCGATCATTGTTGAAATATTACAGGCTTAAATTGCAAACCCTTCGTGTAAGGGTAACTACCCTCAATTTAGTATGTGGTTTTCCGATTCTTTTTAGTAGTGTTCTATTTTAAGGGTGTGCGAAGACGTTAAATCAGTAAATAACGATTGGGGTAGTTTCAACCCCTAATTTTATTTTTTGAACTGTGCGATAGGGAGTTAACCTTTTCGATTGATTCTCTGGGGTTGAACAGAGAGGTTCTTCAGCCATCGTGGTTGGTGGTTTTAAAGATGATCATTATATTCCTAGAGGGTAGTTTTTGTGTATAACTGAAAAGAGTTGCGGGCTGCACTGAGAGAATTTAAGTGTGTGCATTAGGAGGCATTTTCACCCAACCACTTGATAGTAACAATAATTTTGGGTTGGGGTAGTTTTCACCCCTATTTTTGATGCCGTATTGCGAGCTTATTACTTGATGCCTTTTAACGAAGTTTTGGGGTTAGATTCCTATGTATGTGCGCGATCATTGTTGAGATATTACAGGCTTAAATTGCAAACCCTTCGTGTAAGGGTGACTACCCCCAATTTAGTATGTGGGTTTCCGATTCTTTTTAGTAGTGTTCTATTTTAAGGGTATACGGAGACGTTAAATCAGTAAATAACGATTGGGGTAGTTTCAACCCTTAATTTTATTTTTTGAACTGTGCGACAGGGAGTGAACCTTTTCGACTGATTCTCTGGAGTTGAACAGAGAGATTCTTCAGCCATCGTAGTTGGAGGTTTTGAAGATGATCATTATATTCCTAGAGGGTAGTTTTTGTGTATAACTGAAAAGAGTTGCGGGCTGCACTGAGAGAATTTAAGTGTGTGCGTTAGGGGGCATTTTCACCCAACCACTTAATAGTAACAAGAATTTTGGGTTGGGGTAGTTTTTACCCCTATTTTTGATGCCGTATTTTGAGCTTATTACTTGATGCCTTTTAACGAAGTTTTGGGTTTAGATTCCTATGTATGTGGGCGATCATTGTTGAAATATTACAGGCTTAAGTTGCAAACCCTTCGTGTAAGGGTAACTACCCCCAATTTAGTATGTGGTTTTCCGATTCTTTTTAGTAGTGTTCTATTTTAAGCGTGTGCGGAGACGTTAAATCAGTGAATAACGATTAGGGTAGTTTCAACCCTTAATTTTATTTTTTGAACTGTGCGACAGGGAGTGAACCTTTTCTATTGATTCTCTGGGGTTGAACAGAGAGGTTCTTCAGCCATCGTGGTTGGAGGTTTTGAAGATGATCATTATATTCCTAGAGGGTAGTTTTTGTGTATAACTGAAAATAGTTGCGGGCTGCACTGAGAGAATTTAAGTGTGTGCATTAGGAGGCATTTTCACCTAACCACTTAATAGTAACAAGAATTTTGGGTTGGGGTAGTTTTCACCCCTATTTTTGATGCCGTATTTTGAGCTTATTACTTGATGCCTTTTAACGAAGTTTTGGGGTTAGATTCCTATGTATGTGGGCGATCATTGTTGAAATATTACAGGCTTAAATTGCAAACCCTTCGTGTAAGGGTAACTACCCCCAATTTAGTATGTGGTTTTCCGATTCTTTTTAGTAGTGTTCTGTTTTAAGGGTGTGCGGAGAAGTTAAATCAACAAATAACGATTGAAGTAGTTTCAACCTCTAATTTTAATTTTTGAACTGCGCGACAACGAGTGGACCTTTTGGTCGAAACTCTGAGATTAAACAGAGAGGTTCTATAGCCATCGTGGTTGGAACAGCAAGCAGAGCTACAGCAACAGAGCTACAGCAAGCAGAGCTACAGCAGGCGGAGCGACAGCAGGCAGAGCTACAGCAAGCAGAACGACAGCAGGCAGAGCTACAGCAAGCAGAACGACAGCAAGCAGAACGACCGCAGGCAGAGCTACAGCAAGCAGAGCGAGAGCAGGCGGAGCGACAGCAGGCAGAGCTACAGCAAGCAGAACGACAGCAGGCAGAACGACAGCAGTCAGAGCGACAGCTGGCGGCAAATAAGAGTGAATTAGATAAATTTATTCGCATGAAATCTAAGCCGAGCTTAAATAGGAATGAAACAAGGTGTGCCGCATCTAGATTTAAGTCAATGGTTTATTCCTATTTAAACTTAGATAATATATGTAATAATTTATCTAATTCGACTTTAAAAGACGTTAAAAATTGTATTCAACGACAAGGCGATCTTCTTTTAAATTTGGGAAATATATTTTTTAAAAAAATCCATGTTTTTCTTCAAGTTAAAAAGTGAATCCAAAAGTTAATTCAAAAGTAAATCCAAAAGTTTTCTAAATTGCGCGAGCTGAAAAAATTGCTAATTATTCTATGTCATTGGGTCTTGATAGATCAAAATTGTATTTATTTAAAAGCGACACGGCCCTAACCGATTCCATTTTAAAATGACTCTCCTTTGCACACACTGCTTAAGAGAATTTAAAAGAAAATCACATATTGTACGCCACCTTCGAGAAAATTTTGTCAATAACGAAAACACCTTTAACTTGGAAGATTATATAATTAATCGTAAGTATTTTTTTATAACATATTTAGCTATAATTTTCCTTTTAATTTTTCTTTTTATTATTAATAAAGGTTTACAGAGGAATTAAAAAATAATAATTGTTTCAGTTGATGAACTACTTTCAAGGCCTCCAATGCGATTTTGCCAAGATTGTGAAGTAAATGTCAAATCTAATTCCTGGAGCACACACTTGAGGACAAATATTCATAAAAACAGGAGCTGCATAAAATATGGAAATGGAATTGACATTATCAGGAGTGCATTTAAATGTCGAATAGCTTCCTACAGAATATATTCGCAGAATTATCACATCGACATCAAAAAGTTTCAGCAAGATATTGGTAATAAAGTGCAAACATTAATACGCCAGCGTCAACAAGAATTTACATGTGCTAAAGTAAATTTGGAATTATTTGGAATATATTATTCTCCAACTTTAACCTCTACTTCAATTAAGTCATTTAATACACCGTTCTTCATTGTAACCCATACAACTGATCTACAACAGCTTTACGATGATTTATTCAAGATTATTGAAACCAAAGCAGATGAATTGCCGGAAAGAGACTCAGGTAATTATTATTTAATCTCAAGAGCTAAGTTTTCTTAATATCACTTGTACATCTCTAACAAATATTATTCAGAACTAATTTTTTAATTCCTATTACAGGGTGGGCTCTACAAAGAATTCTGCATTTGGAAGTCAACATCAATAAGTACAACCCATTGAATGCCTCCTCCTACATTAAGATGCATCACTTTTCTAAATCAATAGTGAATGTGATGAATGAGGACAATTGCTGTTTCGCCTGGGCAGTGGTTTCAGCAGCATACCAGCCAACCGGTAATCCTCGAAAGACCTCATCATATCCAGACTTCAGAGACGCTTTCGATTTTACAGGTATTGAATTTCCAGTAAAATTATTAGATATAAAAAAGTTTGAGGAAAAAAATAATTTGTCCATAAATGTATATGGAGTTGAAAAATTTTTAAGGGATAATAAAAAGGTATATGAGATTGTCGGTCCTTTAATTATAATAATGAAAAGAAAAAATTACATATTAATTTGCTTTTAATAAGTTCTGATGATGGAAATAACCACTACTGTTGGATAAAGGATTTAGGTTGCTTGGTATCCAAACAATTATCAAAAAAGAAAATAAAAAAATACTTATGTGATGGATGCCTTCAATATTTTGGAACATATGAAAAACTTAACACACATTTAGAACGTGATTGTAGTTTTGTTCGAATTGAGCTTCCTTCAGATAATTTGATTTTGGATAAATTTGGCAATTATATTCCTGCAAATATATTAAAGTTTCAAAATATTCAGAAACAGTATAAAGCTCCTTTTGTTATTTATGCCGATTTTGAATGTTATTTGAAAAACATTGAGTGCCAACAATCTACACCTGATTCGACAACCTCATATACTATTAAAACTGCTGAACATATACCCTATTCATTTGCTTATTATATTAAATCATCATTTGATGAGAATGTTGTGTGTCTTAAACTTTATAGAGGTACAGATTGTGCTATAAAATTTATTGAATACATTGAAAATGATGTAAAAGAAATTTATAAAAAATATTTAAAATATCAAGTACCATTGAAAGATTTATCATCTGTGGAACAGATTGAATATGAAAATTCTAGCATTTGTTATGTATGTGAAAAACCTTTTTCAAAAGGAAATTTCATAAAGTGTAGGGATCATTGTCATATTACAGGTAAATATCGAGGAGCCGCCCACTCAATATGTAATTTGCATTTTAAACCTCCAAAATATATACCAATAGTATTGCATAATTTAAAAAACTATGATTCTCACCTATTTATTAAATCGCTTTGCTATAATAAAGAAAATATTAGTGTTATAGCTCAAAATAAAGAAAAGTATATTTCTTTTAGTAAGGAAATTTTCGTTGATGTGTCAGAAAAGCGGAAACCAGTTGCTTTGCGACTACGCTTTATAGATTCTTTTCAATTTCTCCCAGAGTCTTTAGAGTCACTATCACAAACTCTACAAGATTCACAATGTTTTGAAATTAAAAAGTTTTTCTCAAATGCTGATGAATTTCGATACATTAGACAAAAAGGGGTATTTCCATACTCTTACATAGATTCCAACGAAAAATTAAATGAGAAATCTCTACCATTGATTGATAAATTTTATAATAACTTAACCGATGAAAATATCTCTCCTCAAGACTACAATCGTGCTGTAGAAGTGTGGAATCTATTTAAGTGTTCTACAATAGAGGCTTATTCCGATATTTACTTAAAATCAGATGTTTTACTTTTGGCTGATGTTTTTGAAAATTATAGATCCACATGTATTAAAACCTATAAGTTAGATCCTGTTAATTATGTCACTAGCCCTTCTATGTGCTGGGATGCAATGATGAAATTAACTAATGTAGAATTAGAATTATTAACGGAACCAGATATGCTTCATTTTTTCAAAAAAGGTGTTCGTGGTGGGGTTAGCACTTGTTCCAAACGCAAATCTGAAGCAAATAATCCATTCTTAGAAAATTTTAATCCTGAAAGACCTACAACATATATCGCTTACTTAGACGCCACAAATTTGTATGGTTATGCTATGAAACAATATTTGCCTGAAAAAAATTTTGCTTGGGTACCTAAGCTCGAAATAGAAACTTTAAATATATCCGAACTTTCAGATACATCATCTATAGGATACATATTTGAAGTTGATTTAGAATATCCAAATTATTTACATGATAGTCATAATGATTTCCCATTTTGTCCTGAACAATATACACCACCAATTTCAAACCACTCAAAATTAATTCCAAACTTACATAATAAATATAACTATATCATTCACTACCGATATCTGAAACAATGTCTACAATTTGGACTCAAAATCATAAAAATACACAGAGCAGTTAAGTTTACACAATCACCATGGTTAGCGGAATATATAGATTTAAATACAAATTTACGAAATTTATCTAAAAATAAATTTGATAAAAATTGTTATAAATTGGCAAATAATTCAATTTTCGGTAAAACCATGGAAAATGTTGATAGGCGAGCAGATATTAAATTAGTATCTCAATGGGAAAGACAGGGTAATAAATTTAGTGCCGAAAAACTTATTTCTAAACCTCAATTAAAGGATTTTAAAATTTTCTCTGAAAATCTAGTTGCCCTTCAACTTCAACAGGTTTGCATTGAATACAATAAACCAATTTATGTTGGGATGAGTATTCTGGATATTGCAAAAACTGTAATGTATAATTTTTATTATGGGTATTTAAAAGTAAAATATGGTAATAATTTAAATTTATTATATACGGATACTGATTCCTTAATTCTTGAAGTTCAGACCCAAAACTTTTATGAAGATATGAAGCTAAATCTGGATAAATTTGATACTTCTAATTTTTCTGAACAAAATATTCATTGCATGCCTATTACAACATCAGTTGTTGGTAAATTTAAAGATGAGTACAAAGGGATTCCCATTGAAAGTTTTTATGGAACTGGTGCTAAAGCATATTGTATAAAATCCGAAAATAGTGTAGATAAAAAAGCAAAAGGCGTTAGTAGATCATGTATAAAAAATCAATTAACATTATCAGATTATAAAGATGTTGTTGAGAAAGGTGACAAAATATTCTTCACCATGTATGTATTCAAGTCAGATATGCATAATATATACACTAATTCGTTAAATAAATTGGCATTAACAACTCATGATGATAAAAGATATTGTATACCAAATTCCACAAAAACTCTTGCATGGGGACATAAGGATATTTTGGAAACAGATTTTTTTGATAAAGATATGAAAATGATGTATGATACTCTAACTTTTTTAAGTTCTGGAAACGAAAATGGATCTAAAAATAAAAAACCGCGATTAGAATTAACTACTCCTAGTAATTTTTCATCTTTATAAAGACATCATTTTATACGATGATAAATTATGTAAGTCGTTTTTGAAGCTTTAAAAGTTGGAGGGGGAACTGAATCCAAAAACATATATATTGTATAGAAATACCATTATTTGTTAGTAATATTACAACAATGACTGCTGCATCTTTAATAGTTTTAGTTTCCCTTGTTGGAAATGTGATATATGTAAATTACATTCCTTATACAGTTAGGGCTGATATATGTATAAATGCCCTCAAAAATGAAACCGACTGCTACAAACAGATGAAAATGACATATCTTGTTGGAAATTCACACTTTTTTACCTATAATGTAACTGATTCTGCTTTGTGTGAAAATACATACATAAAAATTAAATATTCCATGACAAACAAACCATTACAATATTCAGATTGGATTTCTTTCAATAATAAAAAAGAAGAATCTTGTCATTGTGTCTGTTGTTATATATTTGTTATTATATTTACAGCAGCAATATTTATTTGTACATGTTTAATTTTATTGTATTTCATGAAAAAATATCTATGAAAATATTTAATAAATGTTAAAAAAATAATATAAATTTTGTTTTTTATTGATTCTCGTTAGTATAAAGACATTTAAAGTTTATCCCCTCCTCTTAAATGGAGAGGGAAAATAAGTTTACCCCTCCACTTGAGAGGAGAGGGAAAATGTATAAAATTTAGGAGCAAACGGATTGATAGTTAGTTTTTTGAGAGCAAGCAGATAGCCAGTTAGTTTTTGAAATACATCATTTAAAATGTTCAGTAATCAGAGTAAAAATATATTTGAAAATTCACCATTAAAAAAGAAAATAAAAAAAAACAATTATAAATTCTACAAAATATAATTTAAATAATTCTAACTCTAAATATGCTGCGATTGGTTTGTGGGTGGAAAGTGATTTTCTACCATGCATTGAACTTGGTGGTAAAAATGGTCAGTCTGTGATATTAAATGAAGATGATTGGAAGAACTTATTGCAATATCAAGGAGTTATAACAAATTATATGTTTTCACCAAATGTTTTCAATGAACCGATATATTTGCAAAATTTATCTATTCATTTTGAAAAGATTGGTGAATTACCAATAGTGAAGATTGTGAAAAGCTGTGATTTTATTTACTATGGAAATGAAACTGTGTGCAGACTATGGGAACAAATTCCACTTATAGAATATAGACTAAATGTTTTACAAAAACAAAACTTTCGACGTTATTTCAACGTTTTTAGAAATAACAATTTTTACGACGGAGATTCTTTTGACAAAATATATAATGTCCTTTCTCCAAAACAAAATCTAAATAGTGAAAATGTGTGCTCCATGCTGGAACTGCTGTTGAATCATCCCGAAGAACTAGAACAAAAATTAAAGTCTAAGCACTATTATGAAGAAGACAGTATCTATTGATGAATCAAGAAACCAAATTCATCTGATGGTTGCTTGGAACTTCGCCTACAGAAAAGCTCGTATGACTTCTGAAGAGTTTATAAATCAAAAACATTTTAGAAGAAGAATTAAATTGACTGAAGAAATTTTAAATCCCATATTAGACTCTGATTATAGGAATATTGTATTTAAAAAATGTTTATGTAATAAGCTTATTTTTAAATAAAACAAATATATATAAAAAATCATTTTTTTTTATTACAAACATCAATTATTATTACAGCATTAATTACTATTACATCACATCTCTCTTGAAGATCCAAGAGTTATAAGATTTATCTAATCCTAACCATTTTACAAATACTTTGTTTCCTTTCTTTCTTAACACTTTTTCCACCAGATATACATTTGGGTGTCTTACTTTTTGAAGTTCTTCTTCATAGAAACCTCCTTGAATATCTATCCCATTTCCATCTTGAATCAAATACGTTGTTGGATTAGTAAGCTGGATTTTTTTTATTTGAAAAATTTCGTTTGACCAGTTGGGTGTGTAACCTTTAGAAAATTGTTCACGAATCTTGCTTATTCGTACTCTATCACTAACACGAAATTTTGGTGATCTGGGATCCACAGTTTTCCTATGAGTATAAGCTGATTTCAAGATTTTCATTTCATTCTTTTTGTTAACTTCGTTTGGTTTTTTTCCGATTGTTGAATGCTTAGTATTATTGTATTCTGTAATTATTTCTTTAAGAAAGCTGATCCATTTATAATTACCTAGTAAACTAAACTTTTTCCACATTTTGTTTTTTATCGTTCTATTTACTCTCTCTACAATACTAGCTTTCATATTAGAAAATGTGTTGTAATGATTAATTTTGAACTGCTCCATAAGTTTCTGAAAGTCTTGATTAAAGAATTCTTTACCCTGATCAGTATTCAGATTTGTTGGGGGAGTTTTTAAAGTTAATAGAATTTTTTTCATTGCAGCTGCTACATCTTTACCAGTTTTGGATTTTACAGGTTCTGCCCATACAAATTTAGAAAACACATTTATTACCATTAAAATATATCTTAAACCCCTATTAAATTTCGCATATGGCTGCATTTCTATCAGATCAGCTTGAAATAGATCATTAAGCCCTTTTACAATTGTTCGTCTCCTTCTATATCGCCTTCTCGCCGGTTTATGTAATTCATTTACAACGTCTTGCTTAATTTTACTCATTATTAATTTATACCTTACTCTCGAAAATAAATCCCACAAATAACTTTACCTCCTTCTAAACCGTTTATAAAAGCCCTTTATCGCTGATGTTGTAAAATATAAAAAAATCATCTCAGTTTTTTTTAGTAAGTTCTTTAATTTTATTTTCCATTGCTTCAAATGATTTTTTATTTTCATTTATAATTTCTTTTATTGACGAATTTATTTGGGTGATGTTGTTAGTAAGATCAGAAATTTTTACATTAAATTTATTTTCCATTGTTTCAAATGATTTGTTATTTTCATTTCTAATTTCTTTTATTGACGAATTTATTCGGGTGATGTTGTTATTAAGATCAGACATTTTTACATTAAATTTAGTTTCCAAAAGAACATTTGATAACGTATAATCTTTTTTGAAACCACCTAATGTTGAATTCATTTCTTCTCTTGCATAATTCATTGTATCATTAAATTCTTTTCTAGAAACTTCAGCAGCTCTTTGAACTAATTCGTTTAAAGATTTTATTTCTTTTGTTAATTTATCTTCTAGATTTTTTATATCTTTTCCTAATTGAAATTCTGCATTTGTAATATCTAATGTCATTTTCACAATTTTTTTTTCTATATTTTTTATGTCTGACGCTGTCTTTTCAGCTTTGTGTAGTATATCTGTATAAGATGTTTCAAGTTCTTTTATGAGTAAAGAAGTCTCCTCGATTTTTGAACTATTATTTTTAATTTTAATTAATACATCCTTTTTAGAAACTTCTATTATAGCTTGCACTACTTCTAGTAAGGATTCTAATTCTTTTTGTAATTTCTCATCGATTGCCTTTGTAAAATTTCCCTCGTCAAAAGACGTTTCAGATTTGGTTTTCAGATTGTTTAATTGCTTTAGTATATCCTCGATTTTTTCATTATCTTTTGTAATTTGATCTTTGAATTTTGTTTCAATTTTTTCATTTTCGTTTTGAAAATCCTCTTTCAATTTGTCTTCTAAATATTGTAAATTTGATTTATATGCATTGATTTTAATTTCAAATTCTTTAATTTGTTCTTTAAATTCATTAACTTTGTCGGTATCTTTTTTGTGAATTAGGAAATGAGTGTTCATTGATTTTTCAAGATTTTGTGTATTTTTATCCATAACGTCATGTATTTTCTTAAAATTCCTTACTTCTTCTGCTACTCTATCATTAAGCAAATTAGTAAAATTTTGAAACTTTGATGTAATTTCCTTGGAAATACTGTTCTTGACATTGTCAATTGCTGAAGTATCCTTAATTATTGATTTAATTGATGTAATTTCATTTTTTATTTCATTTTCAAAATCATCAACTTTATCATATTTTAACTTCACTACGTCAAAGTCATTTGCATATTTAGAAACTTTCTGAGAAAATTTTTCTACTACCTCATCATTTCCATCAACAGTATTTTTCAAATTAATTATCTTGTCATTATATTCAGGAATAACTTTATCCTCAAATAACTTAATCTTTTTTGCAATATTTTGTATATTGTTATCATATTCATTTATTCTCTTATTTAAATTATTAACATCGCTTTTCAACCTGGGATCTAAATTTTGAATTAATTTGTTTTCAATATATTTGACATCGCTTTTAAAAATTTTTATTATTTTCTCTTCAACATTTGATAATATTTTATTTTCTAGTGATAATAATGTGTTTAGAGCAGATTTTTTTGAAATATGACGACCAAATTTATCGATGGTCATTTTAGAAATGTTTAAAAGTATCTATTATGTCCTTTTATATAATAATATTCGCTTCTCTTAGTTCTTCAATAATGGAAATAATTTCATTGTTATGACCAGTGTGTCCCGCAAGCATGGATGCTACCAATAGTCGAAGTCTCTCAACAAGTTCGTTTACATTATCCCAATATATGTAATCTGTATTAGGTTTATTAACTTTTAAAGTTATACCAAATCCGGTTTTTTTTGAAGACACTCGACTTTCTCTATATGGAGCTTTGCGTCTTTCAAAAAATCCCTGGACTGCTTGTTGAGATTCGGGATTTAGAGTTTTAGTTTTTGTAATTCCTTTGCTTTGCAAATAAGGTCCTATTATAGAAATATATTTATGTGATCCATTCCCCTGCACCTGCTCATTTGGATCATTATTTCTACGGTATGCATTGGTTCTTTTTAAAATATCCATATAATTTTCCAAATCTTGTTTTTTATACCCTATTGGTTCTTTTTTAAATAATAACTCATATAAACCTGGTGTACCTGTATAGGTTATTCCTTCAATTTTGATGTTTTTACCAATAATTTCGACAGGTTTTTGAGTTAAACCCAAAAAGAATTTCTCGGTTTCCAAATCATGAACTATTCCATATTGGTGATCAAACTCATGTTCAACATGATATATTGGCGAGGTAATTCATCAAATCCTAATAAATATTCTTTATATAAATCTGTATCAACAAATGTTCTAACTGTTTGCCGTGTTTGTTCCAGTATATCTGAAAGATTTCCTATTGTGGAGTGTGAACCTGAAGAAGGGTTTGTTTCTGCAATAATACTTGTTTGTTGTATAGATGGCATTTGACTTGCTGAAGCTAAACTCGCGTCCCAGTCAATAATCGATGGTATTTCTGTAGGAAGGAGTGGAGATTTTCCCGTCTTTCTTTTTTCTGGTGTTGATGTTCCATATTGTAATTTTCTCTTTGGTGTTAGTGTTTGAATTGATCTTTTCTGTGGTGTTTCATAAATTTTTTTAATTGGTGTGTGTAGCTCTTCCTTTATTTCAACAGGTTCAATTTTACCAATCGTTGAAATTAATTCTTGTAAGGGTTGAGTTATCGGTTTATATGTTTCCTCCAATTTAGTTTGCGCCTCAAATTCCGCATTTTTTAAACTCTGATATTTTTGTTTAACAGCTTTTCTTGATTTAACTAGCTCTCTTGCTAAACGTTCATCCATGATTGGTATAATTTACCATCAAACGTTTATTTTTATAAGTAAATATATGAATCAAATCCTTTTCGATATCGGCCAGATTTCACATTAGAGTCTTTGTCTATTACTAAAAATCCAAATTTATCTTTCCAACATATTAAGCACAACTCATTAAATTGGTTTAATGACATATCAACATTAACATGATCATCATAAATATGTTTTAAGTTTGTTCGATCTTGTTGAAATATAACAATTAAATTTGCATTGTCACGAATTAATTGTTTCGGAATAGAAGAATATGTTTGACATAAATAAAAACAATCAGTATTTTTGTGTCTTCCGAAACAAAAATAGTCCTTTACAACATTCTGATTACAACACACTATATCATCAAATATTATTATAGAGTTTGGTTTAACTTGTTTTGGTGAAACAATTGTTTCTTCATTTTCAGATTCATAGTATCCAATTTTTTTCAAAGGTTTAAAAAGTGTTTTCAAATATTTATACTTTGGTTGATATAAGGATTTTGAATAAACATACAGATTTTCAAATCGCAAACCATTCGGATCTTCAATCAAACTAATAATAACATTGGTTTTGCCACAGCCTGACGGGCCAATAATTAACCCTCTTTTACTATTTCCCTCAAACAGTTTTCCATGTTTTCTAAAACCATTCACTGAACTTTCATGATCCTTAATTGTTATAGAGTATGGTTGTTTCTCAACTCTCATTTTATATATAAAACAAACTATTAATATTCAGTATTGTGATGTAACTGGTTAGTTATCACTAGGATTGCAACTATATATAATGTTTCCATCACATAATAAACGAATCATTTACAAGACAAACAGCAAAAGGAAAGGAAGTGGTTTAGTAAACTCATTAATAAATAAATTACCCTTTGAATTGCATATTCCTGGTTATAATTTTTGTGGACCTGGAACAAAATTGGAAAAACGATTGTCAAGAGGTGATAAAGGTATAAATTTATTGGATGAGGCTTGTAAAGAACACGATATTGCTTACTCACAATCAAATGATATAAAAAGAAGGCATTTAGCTGATAAAGTATTAGCTGACAAAGCTTTATCAAGGTTCAAAGCTAAAGATTCTAGTTTTGGGGAAAAAACTGCTGCACTAGGAATTACTGGTGCTATGAAAATTAAAAGAAAATTAGGTATGGGACTTCGAACGAGAAGAAAGTTCAAGCGAAAAACTCGAAAAGGACGAGGACTATCATTATCTCAGGTAATTTCAAAAGCTAGAAAAGGAATTAAGGGGAAACGTTTTAAAGACCTAAATGAAAGTATTCAAACTGCTTTAAAAGCTATTAAAAAAAAGGTAAAGTGTTACCTCCAAAGAAAAGGGTAATTCCAATCCCAAAGACTGGCGGATTTCTTCCACTTATACATTTATTTGCTGGTTTGTCTGCTCTTGGTGCTCTTGGAGGAGGGGCTGCAGGTATTGCTAAAGCAGTAAATGATGCAAAAGCAGCCAAAGCGAAATTAGAAGAATCTAAACGACACAATCAAATGATGGAGTCCATTGCGGTAGGAAAAAAAGGAAGTGGACTTTATTTAAAACCCTATAAAACAGGATGTGGATTATACTTGAAACCTTATTCAAAAAACTGCTAAAACATATACCTCGAAAAGCACTTACAAATTACGATTTACTTAAATACGCTAAATATTTACAAATTCCCAACTTTCGTGGTATTTTTATGAGGGATAAATTACCAAAAAAGATAAAGTTAATTGAAAGTGCAATTGTCAATCTAGATAATCACAGTGGTGTTGGTACTCACTGGATAGCATATACAAAAAAAGGAAAAAACATAATATATTTTGATAGTTATGGTAATTTGCGACCCCCTTCTGAATTAATTAAATATTTTTATAGCGACCAAAATAATAATATTGTTAATTATAATTATAACAGTTATCAAAACTTTAACAAAACAAATTGTGGTCAATTGTGTCTAAAATTTCTTTATAACCATATGTAACACCTAATTTTAGTTTATTATTAAACATATTTTTAAAGTAAAATGTCATATAGTTTTGTTCTTAGCGGCAATTCCGCTATTTTAACATCAGAGTTACATCCTCCAATATATTTAGATGAAGATGTTGAATATGTTATCGGTCTTGTAAATTTCGAAACATTTAATGCAATTCCCAATATTGATGTTGGGAATAATGTATTAATTCATGATGAAAATTTAGAAATAGCCATACCCCCAGGTAGCTACGAATTAGAAGACATAACAGATTTTTTAAAAAAACACTTGGATGAGGATAAAATTAGTTTTAGTCTTTATGCAAATAATAATACTTTACGTACACATCTTAAATGTTCAGCCCCCATAACTTTTCGTGAAGGAACTATTGGTAAATTATTAGGGTTTAAAAATGGGCGAATGGAAGCCAACATTGAACATATATCAGATTTTCCCGCGGAAATAATTAAAGTAAACTCAATAAATATAGACTGCAGTATTGCAGAGGGATCATATTTAAACGGGAAACCTGTTCATATAATACACCAATTTTTCCCGAGCGTTGCTCCAGGGTTCAAAATAATTGAGTCACCTCAAAACGTCATATATTTCCCAGTCACCGTTAAAGTAATTGATAAAATAGCCATTAAAATAATAGATCAGGAAGGTGATTTGGTTAATTTTAGAGAAGAAACCATAACCATCAGACTACATCTTAAAAAAGTAGATTAAAGATGGTAATATTATATAACAATAAATCTGCAAACTTTACTAGAAAATTTAATAATAAAAACATTAATAAGACAAGAAAGAAACCAACTTCCTTTAGTAGGAAATCAAACTTCCAAAGGTTAACACCTTCTAATAGAAAATTTCTTCAAAGTTTGGGTTTTAAACTTAAATAAAAATGGATTATTTAAATGTAAGAGAAAATGTATTGGTTGATGAATCAATATTAAGCTGGGAAATTCTTTCTTTCGATCCTTTTAATCCTACAAAACTCGGACCAAATGATGAAATCAGAATTGCTTTGCAACAAACAGGAAAATATCCTTTACCTTGCAAAAGTGAAATTTATGTGGAATTGCAAGTAACTAAAGAAGATGATTCCCCTTTAGCTAATACTGTTTTAATTAATAATGCTCCGGCATTTTTATTTAAAGAATTACGCTATATTTTAAATGGTGTTACTATTGACTCCGTTCGGGATATTGGTATAACTTCAACTCTTAAGGGATATATTTCATTTAATCAAAATGAAAGTGCTAAATTGGAAAATGCCGGTTGGTATCCGAAAACAAAATCTAAAGAAAAAATTATGACTGATGACAAAGGTAATGTTTCATTATGTATACCATTAAAGATGTATTCAGGATTTTTTGAAGATTATAATAAGATTATTCTTAATTCACAACAAGAACTTATTCTAATAAGAAGTAATGATGATACAAATGCATTATTATCCAGTAATGAAGATGAAAAACCCAAAGTTAAAATTACCAAGTTGTGTTGGAGAGTTCCTCATCTTACTGTAGCGATTCCGCAAGAATTAGCACTTACCAAAATTATTGACAAAAATAGTGATATACTAATAACCTTCCGAAGCTGGGAATTAGTTGAATATCCAGAGTTATTGGAAACTACGAGGCACAACTGGCCCGTAAAAACATCTACAAAAGTCGAAACGCCACGTCATGTTCTAATTGCTTTTCAGAAAAATAGACGTGGTAATCTAAAAATGGATATGAGTAAATTTGATCATTGTAATTTAAGAAATATGAATGTCTTTTTAAATTCAAAAAGATATCCTTACAATGATCTTCAACTTGACTTTGAAAATAATAAATTTGCTACTCTGTATGAAATGTTTACAGACTTTCGTCAAGGGTATTATAACTCTCCAGTGGAACCAATTTTTAATCCGAAAGAATTTAAAGAAAATGCTCCTATAGTTTACATTAATTGTTCACATCAAAGAGATTTACTACAAACAGGTCCAGTAACCATGAGAATTGAATTTGAAACCAAGGAAAAAATTCCCCCTAAAACAGCGGCATATTGTGTCATAATTCATGATAAAGTTTTCAGTTACAATCCATTAACAAAAATTGTGAAACAGTTGTAATACAATTTCCTTAAGATAAAATACTCTTTTTAAACAAACCGCTACTTACGCTTAAGAGCGCACGCGTCAATTTTGATATTTATTAACGTAGCCAAACCAGAATTCTTCATTTATATAATGTCTTACGAGATTTCAGTTCGAGTATTAGATTTTCAACTTCAGTTGCAGAAATTAAAAAAACAAATAAGTGAATATCAATTAAAAGTAGAAATGATCAAGAAATTCAAATAATTGAAAATATGAAACTTATTCTAGATCTTCAAGGATTCAAAATTGAAAATAATAAATTTATTGTAAAGGAATTAGCAGCGTACGATGGGCAAAAGACAAGTCATTTTATTTTCAAAGCTCCATTTCCGATGGGTCATTTACCATCCTATTTACACAAACAAGCTCTGTGGTTAATAAAAAATTACCATTGCATTGAATGGTGTGAAGGATTTACACCATTACACAAATGTGGAGATATCATAAGAGATTTAAGCGCTAAGGTGGACTATGTTTATGTAAAAGGGGAAGAAAAGGCAGATTTCGTAAAGAAGTATTCCATGAAACCAGTTATCGAGATTGATGAACAACCCACCCTAAAGAAAATGGATCCTTGCTGCTTTTATCATCAAAAAATACCATGTGTATGTGCATTATCAAATGTTTATTACCTTTACAACAATTTTTTTATGTAATAAAAGACTTGATTACAAATTATGTGTTTTATTTTCTAACATTGTTTTAATACATGAAATATTATTATTTAATCCTAGTTCTTGAAGTTTACATATTAAAATATCTATATTTTTATTTTTTAAATATTCGCTACAACATTTAGCTGCTAGTAAACATAATTCCGCATGTTCCATATAATTTAAAAACAATATAATATTCTGCGCTTCACTTTCTTGACCTTCATATGCATAAAACTCGGAACAGGCTGCGGACATCAAAAACTCTTCATACATTTCTCTTATTAATAATTCCATAATAAATCCTACACTAAAACCTCCCTGTTTCTCAATATCTCTTTATCTCTCTCTTCCTCTTCCACGATTTCTTTTAATATATCAGGATCTTTTATATAATCCTTCAATATCCTTAAAAAGTAACTGAATCCTATTTTCTTTATTTCATGAAAGAACTTCGGCAAATTTTGGGTTTTTCTATAATTTAAACAGGCTTCTGCAGCTAATTGGTATTGGAAGGCAGTCTCATAATATACCTGTGCCCACTCGGGGTGTGTTTTCCTTAGCATTGCATTCTTTAATTCGGAATTTTGAAGTTTAGTAAACTGTTTACCTAATTTGATTATTTCATTTTGCAAATCACTGTTCATAACTACCACTTATTTTTAATTTAACACTGTTCTTTATTAGTGGTGAATCTTCTATATAAGCTTAAGACTAGTTGTAAATGAATGTAGCTCGCTCAGATTCAGTCCTTTAAAATACCAGCTCCCCTCCAACTACTGTGGTGGTTAGGAAGGAGGTAGGAGGTGGAGCAAAAAGAGGCGGAGTTTATGAAACCAATCGGAATAGGGGGCGAACTTGGGCAGCCAATCAGAAACAAGGTCATTCTTGGCTGACCAATCAAAAAAGTGGTGGGGGGGTCAACTAGAAGCCCCCTATTCCCACTACTTGTATTTGAGCCTTTTTCTTAAGCGTGTAGAATTAACACGTTTATTTTATTTTTTTGGGGCTATTGGATTTCCATATAATCAAGTAAATTAAATTAAGATGTCAGTGCGATACAAATAAAAATAAGTAGGTCTAATTTTAACTGTAACATATAAAAATTAATTACATTTGAATCCCTTTTAGTGCTTAATTGTAATTCTGCAGATGGTTTAAGAAACAAATAAACTGGAACGTCAAATGTCCTAAAAAGGTTTTTAATTAATAATAAAATGACTGATAGCCCCAAAATTTATAATATTATATGGACGAATTTATTTTTTTATATATGCTTAATTTCTTGTATTTTTGACAATGGGTATTTTGTAAGTATTTAAATTATAACTTAGAATTTTTTGAGAGAATAAGGCTACGTTTTAGTCTAAATGTGCCAAAAACGGTTTCTATGCCAAAATTAAAAATACAGTTGTGATTTGTGTTAAATATTCAAAATTATCTATATTTTGTAATGTATGTGAATTATTAAGAAATCATAAGAAATAAAATAATATTATAAAAACTTTTTTATTTTAAGTTTATTACCGAAATACTTAGTGACAAAATAAACCTCCTTCCGACGCCTATGACAAGGATTAAAATCCTTTTTAACACTTCACACTTCCAAATATCTATTGTTATCCAACCCAAATAGTCTATTATTAGAGACCGGTATTTTTGATTATAAAATTTCTAACCCATTCCTAAGAAAAATATGTGTCTAACAGATTTTGCCAAAGACACCGGACTAAAGAACACAGGTAGTTTGTGAAGAAAAAAATGATTTATTACTCTCTCTAGTTCTAGAATAAACTATAGTCAGAGGCAAAATCGGGTCTATTTTCCTGAACTCAAAGCTCTTGGGGGGGGGGGGGGGATCGCCCCTACCGCCCCCCCCCCTTGGATCCGCGCCTGTATGGAATCAAGTCTACAACATGCTTTTTATCTGACACTTTCATTCACAAATCTCTGTAAGTTTTTACATCTACATCTAAGATTAGGGAACTTGGCACTTACACAGAGCAAAAATATAACAGTTACTACTTATATTTAACGACGTAACAGTCAATAATGTTAAGCTTTAAGAAACAGTATCAGATCACGTACTACAGATGAATATTATAAACTTAGTTACCATTGTTACGTCTTTCAATATAACTAATTAGTAATTGTTACATCCTTGTCATACGTAACTGACAAAACACTAAAATTAAACTTAAGAAGTAGAGACATAAAAAGATTTTTAAAAGTGTTAGACTTATATTATAAGGATGTGTTATATACTTGGTCCCTGGTGAGATCTTACGAATATTTAAGGCCAAATAGTTACAAAATTTGGTGCGTTTTTACAGGTATTTTAATGGAATTTTCTGTTTAGCAAAAAAAAATCTGAAAAAATGCCTTAATAGCACTTAATAAATACATTCAAGAAAAATTGATACGGTTAAGTTACGCTCACTAATTTATGAGATACCAAAAAATTGTTTAAAATTTAATAATATCCGATGCTTCAATATATTTTCTAATAAAAAAATAAAACATCATGAGTAAATTTATATTAAAAAAAACAATAAGATAGTAGAGGAAAAATTAAAAAGAAAAGAAAAAAACAACTGGTAAGGAGCCCATAATCGACACGCACTTAGCCACATTCTGTAGTTAGTCTGACAAACTTTGAGAGCATTAATTGAAATTGACACGTTATGAAATGAGCCTAAAACAAGCAGTTTCTTATTTTAAACCTTTCAAAGATCATAATTTGATTTAAAAAAAGCCAGTCAAACTTTCTTTATCACAGTAGAAACTTCGAAAAATCCAAAACAACAGTATTCTATTTTGTGGTTAATTTTCACTGAAAAACCCTCGTATTATTTAATGTCACTCATATTTACTTTGGATGTATCGTTTAGTAATGTAAATATTTAAGTAGTAACCAATATTTTCTATAAGTTTCTAGTTTATTCTAGTTAGTGAGATTTATTTTGCTTATGATACAAGGGAATAACAAAGAATAAATACTTATTATTGAAAATGGTTTTATTATTTTTAAAATATTCTCCACGATTATTAATGCGCTTCTGCATGCGTTTCAACTAATCCGAAATGGAATTTTTGCCACTGTGAAGATGGTATCCCGAAAACATAGAAAATTGTTGACCACGCAGTTTGTTCTTCATGTGTGGGAGAAAAAATAAATCATTGCCAAATCAGGGCTGTACAGCGGATGACCCATTAATTCCAGATTCTGAGTGCTCAAAAAGTCACTTGTTTGAGCTAAAAGAGAGCTCGCATTGTCATGGTGAAAAATTATCCGTCGTATCTGGTTTCTTTCCCTCAATTTACCGAAGACTTTCACCAAACAAATGCTTCTGTACCATTCAGAATTGACCGTTCTGCGATTTTCTAAAGGCACGATGGCGACAATTACAGTTTTTCCGAAATAATAGACAACCATTTGCTCCGAAGTGCTTCGTGCGCGAGCAACTTTTATTGGTGTTGGCTCATCATGAAAGACCCCGCTGTTTACTTTCGGGCTCAAACGCATAAATCGAAGACACGTCACCTGTCACAATTTTATATATCTCAACACGAGCCTTTTTCTCAGCGATTGTAAAATTATGAGTGATCTAACGCGAACGTAGCTTCTTCATGACCAAATGGGCATGCAATATTTGTATAGTCTGGTATTACTAATGCCCAGAAACGCCTCAAACTTACGGTATGTCACAAGACGATCTTGCATTATCAGTTCACACACAGCATCAAGTTTTCTTGTGCCGATTTTGGACGACCTTCACGCCAAGAAAATCAAAAAAAAAGTTTGCATTTTCCATAGTTCCAGTTTCCTGACCTTAAAAAAATACAAAACATGTTATATCACGAAAACGACAATTTCAATGAGTGAATGACCAAAAAGGTGGTGATACTTGGCCATCGATGCCTAGGTCTCGTTGGGCCCTTTACATCCCACTACAGCTGCATATTATTCGAGGCCGATCGCCTTTGCGAATCCAAGCAGCCCCGTTAATTGAACTCGCCTAACTGCTTCCGGTAACACAACTGTATCTCCGAAATATCTCTGTCTCAACCTGCTGAATGCTGAGCACTCTCAGAGAACACCATCTACACGTTGGGTCATCTGCGACACCAATGAAGATGGCTCCTCAGGTGACAATGTCCTGTCAATAGTCCTACGACAATTCGCAACTCCTTCCTTCCTAGGGAGAGAAACTCCCTAGTAAGCCGTACGGTAGATCGACTTAAATGTTCCTTTGCACGCCTCATTCCAGGAACCCCTCTACACGATTCAATAAATTTACTTTCCAGTAACAATTTTAACTCCGTTTTACCAACGGCAATTGAGCCATGTAGACTTAGTTGAGGACTATATTTTCCAGATGGGCCGCTTTCTCATTCCCGTGTATAGCCGAGTGACCCGGAACCCACACGGGTCTGATTGTGTAGCCGTTCCTTGTCACACTGTTCAGTACATCCTTGCTCACAGCACCAATCGCGAAGTTACGACAATACCACGCTGACCCAGACACCTGAGTAGACGCCCATTCCAGTTCTGAGATACCCTAGGTAACTGATGCCGTATGGAGCCTTCAGGACCTCGTTCTCCATGTATAAGTGAAGAGAAAGTAGGCTCACCAGGACCTCCAGAGCCCTAGTGGGGGCAGTCCTCATCGCATTATTTATTTCCACACAAGTCACTCTTTGAATTTTATCAAACTGAAGACGGTATTTACGCTTCGTTGTATTAGGCCGCCATAAAATAACGGCGTACATGATCATGGGACGGACCGCTATAGTGTATATCCAAAATAACACTCTCAGTGTAAGCCCACGTGTGCACCCAAAGGTTCGCTTACAGCCCAATCAGCACATATAACCTTTTTGATCCGAGTCTTAATAATATCAATCCAGCTCAGTCGTGAGTCTAAAATTACTCCCAGGTATCTAATGTTTCCTTGTATTGAAAAATCTTTCCCATCAATTTAATTGTGGGGAGTCTCCTCGTTTTTATCTCTTTTGTAAAGAGTACCGCCTCGGCCTTGTCCGAGTTTATTCCGACCCATTTTTTATGGCAGCTCCGCTCCGCGATCGGGAGGGCCCGCATTATTGACTTCTAGCTGTTTCGCCACGTAGTCAATCTCGTTATTAATAATTTAATATCTGTAATACAGTTTAAACTATTTAACAAAACACAAATACTCAGGATTGATTGGAAATCGAACCCGGGATCTCGATATTGCGAAACACTCCAGGTCGCGGATAACGCGAACAGAGCACAAAATGACCAGGTCGTCAGCATAGGCCTGTATATACAAAACCAGCCCCACTTATTTCTCTCAGCAGGCTGTCCACCACAAAGCTCCACAACAAACGCGACAGAACGCCTGCCTGTGGACAGCCCCGCCTTAACAGTGCTTTAACAGTAACATTGTTAATATGTATATTAGTCTCTAAGTCAACATTGCTCTAATCCTTGCGACTACTGCCGATTCAGAATTTTGTCTTTATAGAGCATTACATATCGAATTGTAAGATGTGTTGTCAAATGCACCTAAGGCGGATCGACCATTCGACAGAGCGTCTTCGACTTTTGTAACAAGTGGACGTAGCGCCGTGTCTGTGGATGTTCCTGCCTGATAGGCAAATTTTAGAGGATGTAAGGGACACTGCACCATTACTTCTTCCTTGATGTGTCGATCCACCAACCTTTCCATTATCTCTAATAAAAAACATTGGAGTGTTTATCAATTTCGCGTAAACGCAACACATTTCATGTTTTTAAGAACTCTGGGTCGCAGGCTGTGGGGGAAATCATATCAAAAACGACCGACATTAGATACTGTGTTTCGATCAAATTCAAAGTGTTCTGCACTATGCGACAGTCTTTGTCTGTGATCATCGTCAATTGATATTAATGGCCATCCAGGATGTGGATTACGTTCGGTGTCCTCAAAAACTCGCGAACCTTTTTTCTTTCTTTCATTTAAGACTTATCAACATTGTTTTTTTTGAAAATTAACATTGAGCTTCAGATTAATATATTTATGTTGTTAACTAATTTTTCCGTAAGTTGAATATTTTTTTCTTTTCATATATTTCGTAACATTTTTAATTTTAATTTTTTTAATTCTTTTTCATTACATTTAGTTTTGTGGGTTAGCTGAACAGACGTCAAAGATATTTTATATCTAGAACGAAATGAAACTCGCCCTCTATTTCTGAAAACATAACTGTAGAATAATTTATTAAATAAAGATCTTTATTATTATTTATTATTATTATTATTATTATACAATCCTCCGGATAGGCCTTGTTTTGCCGGTATAATACTAACAGAAAATTATTTTTTATGCTTGTGTTTTAAATATTCAAAACTTGATTGACTTATTATTGTTCTTGTCAATTTAAATCCTTGACCGTCAACTGAGAGCAGTTTTAAAGTTAGACCGTGTTGTAAATTTTAAACAGAATTTCCTTTTTAATCACTAAAATTTGCTTGTGACTGCTTACTTCCCTTTTGACTTGAAATCTCCCTTAAGACATCCTCTAAACAACAGTGCAAACTGTATTAACATCTATCAAGCAGCGGTTCCCAAGATACCACCATTTCAAAAATTTATTCCAGTGCAAGTTTCTTTGAAAAAGTGTACGATCTGAACTTTATTTTCATTGAATTGTGACTTCTAGCTCTTTCGCCATATAGCCAGTCTCTTTATTAATTATGTAAAATCCGTAATACAGTTTACACTATTTAACAAAACACAAACATCCAGGATTGACCGCAAATCGAAACTGGGACCTCAATGTTGCGAAACCATTTGTTTACACTACCAAGGTCATGACGGTTAAAATAAGAAATAATTATTTATAAAGTGTATTTCTTCAGGTCTTATTTACATAGTTTTGGGAAATCAATCAACTATTTCGTTAAATGTTATTACATTACTCATTAATCTTAATATAAAAGGTATTAAATAATTATTTCCATAATTATGGCAAATTAAACGTATGATATGTATCACAAAACTCATTAAAACAGCCATTATTTAGTCCTTGAATAAACAGTAATGTACATAAAACTATTATCTAGTTTTACAATTAACCTTAGCCAGGAACGTAATCAGCGATGACTTTAAAGGCGTAAAATATTCTAAAAAATTATTACTGTGAGTAAATTTCTCTCTTTTAAAAAGAACCTTAAATTTAATGCAGATTTAATGCCCATTCTACATTAAATTTAATGATTTTTTACCCAAAATCCTGAATAATTTACCTTTAGTTTGAATTTAAAGCAATTCATTGAAATATCAGTTCGTTGTACATTCAATTTGATTAAATAGTATCTTAAATTCCAATAAAGTAACTGAAAAGATATTTCAACTTTTGTATATTAAAATTAATTCACATATACCCTAATACTCAAGGAAGTTTACATTATTATTCAATATGCATTGAATGAGATTTCGGAAGAAGGAGCAACTTGTATTGAAATTTTTATTTAGTATGATATAAATTGCTTAAAGGACTTAATTTTCTTATGATGAGGTGTACGTACTGACGGGAACACTACCTAGGAGAAAAATGTCCATCTCTTCCTGGTAATTTCAGAATTTTTTTAACTTATATTAATGTTGGTGCATTAAATATGTCTCAAATTCAATGAACACTGACTATATTTATGTACATAGTCACCTTAAAAAATAATGATCAAACTTTAAATTTAATGTATGATTACATTAAATTTAATGAAATAAATTATTTTAGATTAATGTAAATTATTAAATTTAATGCATTACATTAAATCTATTTAATAAACGTTTGTAAAATATGCTTCCTGCACATATACATTAAATTTAATGTATTTCCTTTTTACATTGCATCATATAATGAAAATCATTAAAGGACGTATTTTTAAAATGATAAATTAATCTGGAGGCTCCCCCGCCAAGGAGAGCAAACATTACATAGCAAACGTTATTGGAATTACCTTAAAGTACTTATGAATATCCAATATCTTTGCACTGAAAATGAGTAGAAGTTCACTTTAATTATTAAAAGGAGTTGGCAAACTAGATTTCACCTTCCAATTTCAAGAAAATGTCGTTCTCTAAGTTAATTAAATAAAACTTTCTCTTTTTTAACAGTCACTGTTACTTATTCGCTCACTCCCTAACTCGTTTACTCACTGACCCACTCATTCATTCCCTCACTCATTCACTCACTCATTCGCATACTCATTTTCTCACTCACTCTTTCACCTACTCGTTCAGTCATTTGTTCACCCACCCATTTACCCACTCGTTCACTCAGACCTGTATTTACTCATTCATTCGCTCATTCACTCACTCATTCACGCACTCATTCGTTCACTCATTCCCTCGCTCATTCATTTATCGGACATTAAAAATCAATACTTTCTACAGCCTTGAAAATATTATATTTGGTAGGAATTGTTTAGTACATAAAGAAAACTCCTCATAAGATCTAAATAATTTTTAATTTTCTAATGTTTTTTTTTTGATGGATTTCATTTTTATATTTAAGTAAATTTGTAAAATTAAATAAAAAAAGGAAAACGAAGTCCTGTTCTATTTTATTGAACGAGGTGACATTGACTATATTTACATTTACAGATTATTTTTACGCTCTTTTATATTTTTTCGTGTCTATATATAGTTTTACCACATTTTTAAGTCCCTAACAGCAACTTCAAATTCTAGATGTATAACAGAACGGGAAAAGTTATTAAGTTTAAAGCTAATAAATAAAATATTATACAGATACATAATTACAGATAGGACCACCTGACTCAGCTAGGCCACTGTTCAAACTATTATTTTTGTTACCAGATTTCGTATCATTTGAATTTCCCAATTCGAAACAATAAGAAGTCATGAAAAAGACCGACTCTTTTGATAAAAATAAAAAATTGGCAAAGGTGTCTAAAAACTTGTCATTTTATCATCTATCGATGTATATATTAAGGGGTAACACCACTGTAGCAGGTTGAAAAAATCAATTTTTTTATTGGTTGAAAGGAACTAGTAGTTATTCAAAAATAATATCCAATTAGCCCCTTATCGAAAAAAAAATTTAATCTCGATTTTGCGGCAATGCGTCAAGCGCGTGCTAAGTATGAAGCGCAACGACCGCCCCCCCCCCCCCCCCGTGGGCTTCGTGTCATTGCTTTTATATTACCACTACCTGTCGAAATGATAAGTGTGCATGTTACCTTTAGAGTGGAAGGGCCTTACAGCTTCACAAAAGACCACCAGATGTGCCAGAAGTCCGCAGGTGCGAAAAATCTATATAATAAATGTGTACGTATGTATAACTCAAAACGCGTTTTTTTCAAAAATACCTTTTTCAGCTTCGGCGAAAATGCTGCTTAAACACTGATCAATCTGAAATTTTAACAGTAGCTTCACAATCACATTTTCTTTCCTGCTACGTAGCCGTTTTTTGTTCCAGGTCTCATAGTTGGAGCAAAATGTTTTCAATTTTTAAAAAAGGTGATTTCGAAGGTCGGCTCTATAGCCGCATTTTGTGCTGAATGAACCCTCTGAAAATAATTTTTCTACTTCTTCTCCACACTCCCAAAAAAAATTGTCAAAATTCGCCCTAATTTTCGGCCGTTACAGTGGTGTTACCCTTTAAGACAGAGAATGTCAATTTTTTGAAATTATGGAATTTTTGTAAGAAGAATACGAAAATATTTGGGTTTTATAAAGTTTCTCTTTTGTTTCGAACTACGATTAAGGTTAGTATAGTAGACCATGTTACTTACGCACATTGGCTGAACTATATTAATAAGGTGTCTTTTTAATTTTCTAAAGTCGATATTCATAGATAATCTGTAATGGCATAAAAAATATAAGGATAATTTATAATGGTAGGCGTTTCATAATACTGACGATAAGAACTACTGATAATATCGGTTTTTATGGGTAAATGATATTGATAGTTATGGCACTTTTTCAAATAATTATCGAGTAACAAAATAACTAATTCCAGAAAATTTTGTGTAACATTGAATTGTTACATATAATTTTTATGTTATATTTTTTACATTCTCAATTGTCTATCAAACAATAGTCTCGGGCCCTCATAAAATTTTTTTTTGATAACCTCACCGTTGAGGTTTTGTAAATGTGTTATTTATGTCGAGTCGGACAAAAGTTTTATGTGGGAAAAACCTCGGTAGCGGGGCGTTTTTTTTTTGAACAATGCAAACTTATGGATTTTACGCGAGAAAAAAAGTAATGACCTCAATGTAGTTTGTTACTTTAACGGGTAATTTTTTTTAATACAAAAAGCGAAAAATAATTTGTCGGATAAATATATATGGTCTTTTTGGTGCGTCCGACAACTCTAACTTAGCAAAGTTATGACGTCATAAAATTAATAACCTCACAGATCTCACAGATGGGGTTTTGAAGAATAGGTTAATGAAAATGTTTAAAATCGAGAAGTACTTTTGTCTGACAAATTTATGGGGAGATGCCTGCTGTCCGACGCCCTAACATTAAGGGTTGCATGCAACCCCTATATTGATTACCTCACGACCCATTTTGATATTGTACTTTTTATAATGATGTTGACAACACATTAATTTCCCTGGCCGACAAAAATATGGGGGGATTGTTGTAAAGAAGCTTACTCCAAAATAAATCCCCTCTATCTCCAAAAGTTCAAATATTTCATAGTGTGTGTATGTATGTGTACATTCGTAGAATACAGATGTGGCCTTGTACTACACTGCATGGTGTTCGTGTATGTGTGTAAAATCATACAAGAGAGAAGCATCTGCCATGTTTTCCTGAAATACATGTGATGGTTTGTTCCAGCTCCGAAAATACGTAGTTAGACGTGCTCATATGAGAGTACCAACTAATTTAAATCCCAAAGATTGCGATTGAATCGAAATCGACGATAGGTACGAGGTTTATTGGTTCGATGGACTACAATGCCCCACGTTCAAGGAATTGTCGACCAGTAATTTAGATAATATATATATTTTAAAATATCACTTTTAAAGAAGTACAAATTATTACTTCGAATTTCAATTTTTTTTTTAATTTTAAAAGATATAACTAATTTAGTTCCCAAAATTTAGTACCTCCCCTTTGTAATAATGAAACATCCCAGGTAGTTTTTATTTATTGTTAAATTTTCTCATGTTTCTGTATTGAATACTTAGTCTACCTTTGTAATTCAGTTTGAAAATGACTCTGTGAGTTGAAACTGCAGTCACTGTTTTCTTAATAAATTTAGTGGTATAAAGCATAGTAGTTCCTTTTAAACATTTCCCGAAAAACAATCAACTTTTAAATTAAATGCATCACTCTGTTCATTACTAAACTATTTATGTTACTATGTAGATTCTAACAATGATGAAGATGATTGGGAGCCCAGTATCCATTCAGAGAGTGAAGACGAAAATAATTGGAGAACGGACCTAAGCGATTCTGAAGAATCAGAACAAGAATAATTCTTCACGAATAGCATTTATATTTAATTATATAATTTAGATTAGTTTGATACATTTGTACAATAAATATATTTTCATTTCATTTCACACACTTGCATTATAATTAAAACTATATAGGACATACATATGTTGTTATATTGCTATCGATTCTTCTTAAGCACATTGGCGCCTATTAACCCTCACCCAGATTTCGTTTTTTTTTGTCGGACTACTACATTACTTATCAAGTAATAAGTTATTTTACATGTTCTTTCTTTTGTCCGACATGAGGTAATCAATATAGGGGTTGCATGCAACCCTTAACTCTAGGGAGTCGAACAGGCATTCCCTTTATAAATTTGTCGGACAAAAGTACTTTTCGATTTTAAACATTTTTATTAACCTATTCTTCAAAACCCCATTTGTGAGGTTATCAATGTTATGACGTCATAACTTTGCTAAGTTGGAGTTGTCGGACGCACCAAAAAGACCATATATATTTATCTGACAAATTATTTTTTGCTTTTTGTATAAAAAAAAACTACCCGTTAAAGTAACAAACTACATTTGAGGTCATTACTTTCTTTCTCGCATAAAATCCATAAGTTTGCATTGCTCTAAAAAAACGCCCCGCTACCGAGGTTATTCACACATAAAACATTTGTCCGACTCGACATAAATAACACATTTACAAAACCTCAACGGTGAGGTAATCAAAAACAAATTTATGAGGGCCCGAGACCTAATACTGGCAAGGTTGGTATCTATCGGAAGATCTGCCCTAGAAGTAATGCTTATATATCTCGAGACAACGCAATATTTTTTCAAATAGAGGCGATTTACACTTCCTGAGATGAATTGAATAGAAAAAAGTATAAAATAAATAGAAAATACTTTTGAATACATTTTTTTTTGATAAAATATACGATGTGTGCAAATTATGTTCTGGAAATTTTTCTGTTACACCGAAGTTAGTGGGAAAGCTTTGGAAAGAGGAGAGTTTCTTTTATTGTTATACCAAGTTTAAAGTAGGTAGGGTCTATCGTTTGTGTTTTAAAAACATTTTTTGAAAGCCTCTTTCGTACAGTAGCGTAAAAATGAAACAACGTTGCATGGTAAAAGAAAGCGTAGAAGTTTCCTAGAAAAATCGACCCCAATTAACACTAGGTCCGTAAGACAAGTTTCCTTTATTTTTTTTTCTAAAATACACAAGAAAATATATTTCGTAATAGATTTTTTTCTTTACTATTTTTGTATTCTATAAAAGTTGGGGAATTAGACCTATCGTTGGAATTACAGAACCAAACTATATTTTCACTTTCGACAGTGTGTTTTTACAGAGCACAACAGAGTAACATGATTTTTATATATGTTATGTTTTAACTGATCACATATACAAAATTTATTTTATTGCTGCAATGTGCTCTATTCATATACACGCTGTGCAAAAAAAAATATTTTTTTGCAATTTCAACAAAAGAAAAGGCTATTGGACTACACGATATCAGGAAACAGGGGGAAATTTAAAGAGCACAAATTACACCGTCCTGGATCAAGAACCTAAATCAGTGAGATAATGATTATTAGCAAGTCAAAACTCCGATATTTACCACGCCACTGAACCGTCAAAATAGTTCTTGTCCTAGCGATAGTGGCCGGTTGTATGACAATAAAAGAAAAAGAAGTCCTGAGTAAACACCACCGTATGAAGATCTATCTAATATTTTTGTGAAAATAATCTTTAAAATTTTTATTCAATAAGTATGTGGCATTCTAGTAGTTGTTGCACCAGCCCACTAGGTCAGCCCACGTCGTTGGCTGCACACCAACTGAGTATCCTAAATACTCTGAGACCACACTAAATCGTTTACTAAGTGAGTAAGAAAATTAATATCACCAATCGTCATAATTAGGTTCAAAACTGTCCTAAACGGTATTACACCACATTGTATTCAGTTCCTAACCCATATTGTGGAACTAACATCTTATCACCACTTTCCGACAAAACTTGACTTAAATAGGAGTCCAAGTTTGTGGAAAGTGCAATAAGGATGCCTGGGAAAGATATCGATAGAACCCACTGATGAGTCCACCACCGATATCGGGACCAAACATCCTATCACTTTTACGGTGGTCGAAAATTAGATCGCTAGTCATATGTCCTTAATACCAGGGGCATGACTATATGCGACGTGGCGCCCGAGCAGGGACGGCGACAGACAAGGGTCTAAACCGCCATTGGCTTTGATTAAGTCTGACCCGAACTTGGAAAGACCACCTAGGATTTTCGTTCCATATTTCCCTTATCAGGCCTGTGCTTTCTTACGGCTTGGACTTTCTATGACAGTCAAAGTCGGAAAGCAAATATCTTGGGGGGGGGGGTATATTGTGGAACTAACATCTTACCACCACTTTCCGACAAAACTTGACTTAAATAGGAGTCCAAGTTTATGGAAAGTGCAATAAGTATGTCTGGGAAAGATCACTTTTACAGTGGTCGAAAATTAGATCGCTAGTCATATATCCTTAACACCAGAGCATGACTATTTGCAACACCCAATTAGGCTCCCTGAAAATCGGGGAATCAATAAGCCAAGAAATATCATCTTAAGTTTTTTATCACACCGACAGACAAAAACACCGCATATTTTATTTTAGGTATTTGTTGTTTCATTCAATAGAAAGGGCACCTGGTCAACAACGTAAAAGATATACAACAGCAAGAACTGACCGATATTTGAGAATTCAACCTTTGAAAAATCGAACCCTAACGGATACGTATCTAAAAAATAAACTACTGAATACCAGACAAGTCAATGCATCTTTCAAAACAGTAATAAAAAGACTTGAGGAGATCGGTTTAACTCCAAAACGTCCTATCAAAGTTCCTAGGCTTCTTTCACATCAAGAAAATCGGAAGATCACAGTTTGCAAGAACACATACCAATGGGGATACGTTCATTTTACGGACGAAACAACAATACAAATATGGGAGCCGATAGGAGAAGTCGAGTACACCGATGGTCAGGGCAAACGTTTTACACTATGTAATCTGCATAAGTTGGATAAGTTAGGAGACTCCCAGAATTACGAACTGCTGCATAGGAAGAATGGAATTGAAGTACACAAGATACCATTCAAGATCATTTGTGCAGTGGGCCTAGGAGAATGCAGGCTATCCTTAGAGCACGAAAAGGAATTACTACTTGCTAAAATGTTATTAGATTGCCTTGAAATACTCTTGTATTGTTGTTTCTGTTACCCTTGGTAATTATATGTTAGAACCAAAGTCAGACTATCTCATTAATTCCTTCCCAAACCACAAGCAAAGCTTTAAAATTTATTTATTTAATAATATCGTAAAACGCTTCGATTAATGAGAACAAAATAAACTCGAAGTACGTAATATTTTAGTCTATAAGTACATAAAGGGAAAAAAGTATCTTGTGCATTTTAAAATAAATAAAACGATATATCATGGACTTTATAAATTATCGTTGAGATTGATTTACTCAAGAAGCATTTATTTCCCCCCTGAAAAATCGGCAGAAATATGACCACGGGACGAACGTGCAAATTCAGCAATGGATGGAAGAAGGTAGAGTTCAAAGCAAATAAGAATGTTGATATCCACTGGGCACCGCATCAAGAATTCGTTATGACTGATTAAACGGTTATTACAAGTCTGCCGTGCGCGATTTCATTACTGGTACTCAACAGATAAATTATTTATCACGACAACACGTTTACTCATGCTTACTCACCGTCCGGAACATTTCCTACAAAAATAACATTTCAACATTACCCTGCCCTACCGTCCAGGGGTAGCCTCGTTCCTCCAACTGAACCCGCATAGCAATTTGAGAGTGGAGAAAGACGCGATACTCATACTGAGGGATCTGTTTTCAGACAGCTACGATCGATGCTTCCAAGGGTGGAAGAGACATTCGCGATAATGTTTACAGTTGGGAGAGATCACTTAATTTGTAAAGAGTCCAGAGCAGAATTCCAAGAACTTAATTTCCAAACCTCGTATAAGGGTCAAAAATAAAATTTTGCGACATAAAATAATCTCTATCAAAGGACAAATAGATTTATTTAATCAAAAATAACTAGAACTATGTCAGCATATCGTTCCTTATCAGCGCGATGTTTTATAATTTAACACCATAGCAACCGTAAAATAAGCAACCAAATGTCTAACTGTTTTACTATTTAAAATAGATATGACGTTCATTGTACAATAACATCTTACGCAAATGTCATCTAAAACACGCCTTTACTCTCGGCCAATCGAATCGTTCGACAATATAAGCTGTTTCATTACTACTTTTAAATAGCATTTCACAAATCTATGTTATCGTGCTAAAAATGAGTAATCATATGGATTCAGTAACTCGAATATTTTACGTTTAATTTTTGGAGGTGGAACTTTATTATTTATTTAATATTTTATTTGTTTTTTTAAAAATAACTACTAGAGATGACTTAAACATATATGCATACGGCAGTGTGCCAACAAAGTTCGGGAAAAAAATGGCAGACACGCGTCGCGTATCTATTAGTATCAATCATTAAGGGAATATTTTCCTTATCCATAACTTTTCTCCCGTTAAGCCGGGAACATGCTCTCTTACTAAGATTCTAGTTCGCATAGCCCTGTAAAAATTACATGCTTTCATCTGTATAAGTTCAAGAGTTGAGACCTCACAAGAATAGCTTATTTTAACGCCCACTTATCAACAAAAACTAATGAGATCTTTATAGCTGCCCATGAATATTGAACTCTAGCACAAATTTAGACTAGCCATTAATAAAGGAAAAAATTTGAAAACTGCAATTTTCTTACCATGCATTACTTAGATTGTTTAAAACGATGTTACTAGACAAACTTAATTTTGCCTATGCCGCCAACAAGCAATTATATACAAATAAATTAAGTAAATTTGTCAAGTGAATTTGCAAAAAAAGACTCGACCAGACTTTTAATAAAATTTGTAAAATAGAAGATTTCGGGGTTAAGAAACCCAACACGTTGAGAAAAGAAAGATTTAAAAATAACACAATAAATAAAACTTTGGAAAAAGTAATGATATCCAACTAAAAACATTAATGTGAATGCTATTTCAGTTTAGAGAACTTGGCACGTTTTTGCACAGGAATGTTTTTAATACAATATCACTACTTTTTGAAAAGTTTCAAGGAACAGTGGCATGGTTAAAATGAATAAAATTGTTTTATTATCACGAATTAAAAAAAAATGACATAATTTTGCGTAATTTCTACGAAGTAAATTAAAATGAGTAAAAAACATTGGGATTATAGTAAGTGTGGGATAGTTACTTGTCGGGTAAACATAAATGCCGCTGGTCACGTAATAAGCAGATAATTCATTTTACTTTAATGGGTCTATAAATGGTGCATACTTTCTACGTAACTTAATGAGTTATGTATACAAATAACAACGTATACCAATACATTATTGAAATAATGTTAAAGACTTATTTTAGAGTATTAGGTTACCAAGACTCCAAATAAATATCACGTTCCTCCCTTCATTGGAAGGTATAGAAGTCTCATGTAAAACAAAGTTAAATTATGTGTTAAGAATTGAAAATCAATCACAATATCTAATCTATCTAATGATTTTTTTTAGAATTCTGTAGGCACTGGAAAACATTATAATTGTGGAACATCTGTCCGTCCGTTTGTATGACACACCCTTGTGATTTCGTAATTTACCTTTCTCTTGCGATTAAATTTTGCAGACATGTGCATTCAATTAACCCAAAAATTGCGAAAAAGTAAGGTACCTCCCCATAGATGAAATTTTGGTGTCGCTTATCCCTTGGAGTATAGTGTCTCTAAGTAATTTTCAAAAGATGGATTTTAAAAATTGGACATAGTTGCATATAGTAAAAACTAGTTTCAATGAAAATTGGTATTATTAGGTACTGCTTTACGATAAAAATTTGATCTTCTGTGATGCTTACAAGCACATGCTTTTAGGGTGAGTCCACACGAAAAGAAAAATTTGAGCGTAAGCGTATTACGCCCTTTTACGTTGAAAATGTATCGTCCACACGGGATATTTCGTTGCGCGGTAATAAGGGGTAGGGTTTTTTTTATCTAAAAATTAAAATGAAGCAAAATAAAACATTAATTGCGGCAGTATTGTAATCTAGAAAATAAGGAGATTATTGATATATTCTTTATTAAAAAACAGGAAAGTCTTTGCTACTGGGTCCTGTCTATATTTGAGGAAAACATTAGAGAAAGGCTTGGATATACTAATAATTTAATTCAAGAAATGCGAGAAAATTATCCTGATTTTTAAAAAATATTTTCTAGTTACTATTAGTGAATTTGAAGAGCTCTTCGCTGTTATTAAGCCAATAATTAGGAAATACGACATGGAAATGTGTACAACTATACCCATATTTCTAGGTTGGAATTAACATTGTGATAGTTAGCATGGGAAAACAACAGTGCTCCGAGTCGGGAAACAGTGTTTCTGAAATCATTCAGGTTACCTGTGCCGTAATATGAGACTATTTAAAAGAAGTTTTATTTCCAAAGTTTACCACTTCTATCTGATAAAGAATTGCCAAGGAGTTCGAAGACTAGAATTTCAATATAACAGTGTAATTCTAACAATCGTTTTAATAATTACAATTGTTTGTAGTTTTTTAAAATACATTACATATGATACTAACTGTATTTCTATTATTAAATTTTCATCAATGTTAATTTTTACTCTTTAATTGTTTATAATAGGTTTATATAAAGTTTGCTGAGGGTAGGGTTACCAGACGACAGGAATTTTCCTGACATGTCTGAAATTTTAGCCCTCTGTTAGGGAAACAGGAAAAAACAGCAATTGTCAGTATTTTTTTGAATTAAAAGAGGAAAATATAAGTAATAAAAAATATTTATTAATCATTCTAGTAAGAAAGAATAAATGAATTAAACGTTAAAAAAAATGAGTAAATTTTTAATTTAGTATATTAATAAATTTGGTTTCGTACTTTTTATTGCTTGATGTTTCTTTTGGCAATTGCTGGTCTTGTATGACCATTTCATGACAGTCTTCGCATGATATGTTCTTTTAATTAAATTGTGTCAAGAGTAGAACCTTAACAGAAGATATTGTTACTACAAATTATTAATTATTAAATTACATGTATAATTACTCTTCAAGATTTAATAGATAATTACAGTCTAATATTTAATATTCTCTTAAGAAGAAGTTATATCTTAAGTACAAATATATTCTAATCGACTCAAACCAAAGCATGCCGTAATCTCCGAAACTCTAAAAAATACTTTTTAGAGAATCCATTCGCTTTGTTCATATTGTCTTATCGTTCCATAAATACACACTTTTTTATTTCAGTAATCATGTAAATAAATAGTTATGTTATTTGTTAGTACGCCTGTGAATGAAAAATAATAATTTAGATACAGAAATAGAATATAACTAGGATATGAACATAGAGACGAGGGGAAGTAACATTAAAAAACTACAATAGTGACATTAAGCTAATAAGTATGAAGAAAAACTGTTTTACCTCCTGATTTAGTGAATAATTTACTAAAATATTAAAAGTATTATTAGAAGATTTATTTGAATTCATTGCAACCAGTGATAAACCAAAGGCAGAACCAGCAAAGTTATAACATTGGTGGCATCGAAGAGTAAAGCTTATAACAATGTTGACAGGTTATTTTTTTCTTTAGTCCATTAAGCTCCCATTAATGAGAACACTCGTTCGATATTCGCATTTGGTGCTTCGATTGCAAATATTCTGAAAATTTCACTGCTTTAACATACCACATACAACATTCAGACAAAATGTCCCGATATTTACTGAAAAGTCAGGAATATTTTCAGGAAATCTGGTAACCATAGCTAAGGGCATGTCTGTGAATTAGCATCTCGATATCAGAGATTGTCGTTGAATAGAAATTGTGTTATATAACGGCCTTTATTTCATAATCTTTAATTTATATAACGAAGAACTATATTATTGCATAGAACAAGAATTGTTTTTTTTTTTGAAGGGCAAGCAGTAATGATCTTCGGTAACAAGTATTTTTAATAAATTAAAACAATTTAACACAGTTCATAAATAGTCCTTCAAAACTCGCAAAATAAAAAAATATAAGTAAAACAAAACTTCTGAAAAAAAAACATAGATTATGTTCATACAAAATATTAAAAATAAACAGTTTGCGCCATATTCAACGCAGTCCGCTGAAAAGTTAAACATTATTTTACGTAATGACCTTGGAAAAGGCGGATTTAGACGGAAAATCTTCGGTCATTGTCTTTTTTTAAATTTAACAAATTACAATGCTTGAAATTTGACATATGTCTTATTACGCTACGCTTACGCCCAGATTTGTAAAAGTAAAGAATTACAGAAACCTAACGTAACGCGTAGCTGACATGCATTTTTTGGTTTTTTCAAGAAATATTTATTTATTTATGGTGAGTTATTTTTTGGTTTCTTAATTCGGAGTTTCAAGGACATTATTTTGTTTTCCTTTCGTAATTAGAGTATCGATTTCGTAATGATAAAACTCTATGTATAAATAACGATAAATTACGAAATTGTAATTTACACATCAAATTTGGAGTTCCTTACACTTATGACCTATAATTTTTATAAACTTCCATGAGAATAAAGAGAGGGTTCAATGCTTTTTCGTATGTTATAAAAGGGATGAAAATTATGTTTAGGCACTCTTAATTACAAATAAATACGTAATTTAGCCCGTTTCGAAATTATACTCTCATGAATACCTAAATTTCAGGCTTGAAAATGAATAACCAATAATAAACACGTTTCAACATTTGAATAAATTCTGCCATAGAAAGATAAAACAGGGGCTTGTTTACTTTTTAATAGAATTTTTGATATCCCACAAACAGCTAAAATTGGAAGTTTGATTGATCACCACGTGTTTTAGCGTTTTAAACTTTTTTCCAAAAATTTCTATATCCGAAGAAAAACATGCTAAAGCCGAAGGGATGGGAGGATCAAGACAAAACAGGGGTAAATAAATGGTTACAAAATCAAACACATCATGTGCGAAGTCGCGGGCAGAGCTAGCCTTATTATATACTTGTATATTGGGGATGCGAACGTTTTTATTGAAATATAAGAAAAACCTTACCCGTCAGTGTCCGAAAAGATCAGCTGAAAATATCGCAGCTGAATTTCAGTGTCGCCAAACAACAAAACAAGAAACTAAACCTCCAGCTCAGCACTCTCCAATAAATTTTGTTATAAGATTTGCATTATCATGCTTACAAGATCCAGCTGGCGTAAGACCTACAATCTGATTCTATTCTATCTAAGGTTAAATAGCGCAGAAACTTAATTAACTGGTTCTTGGAACAACTATAAGTTGATGGTGCATTTCATAACAGGTTCCGAAATTTCATCGCAAAAATACTAACTGACATTTTATTTCAGGTTTAATGTAAATAGTTCCTTTGTTTAGTTATGTCAATAAAATTTTTATGATATTCATTAAAATAATGTGTTTGTAATTTATTCGAAATTATTGTTGAGAATCCTTTTTATTAATAAGTCAAGTTGGTTTCGGGTTAGACCGTGTCAAATTGGAATTATTATCCATAACAATTCCATTATCCATAATACTTCCAATTTGACACGGTCTAAACCCAAGAACCATGTTTTTTAACCCTTTTTATTATTGTTAACATAATAAATACGCTATTTTTATAATATTTTGTATATTAGTTTTTTTTTATTTGAGAGGTTATAATGAATAGTCAAATAAATTTGTGATTGTAGTTGCAATAAATCA